>CAWUFW010001115.1:1287669-2575339 GCA_963921515.1 Calotriton arnoldi
ACCGGAAACAAGCATCCTAGGACCGGTTTCTGGCATTTCAGCCGTCATCAGCCAGGCTTTCTTGAATCCAGTGGCAAAGTGAGCAAGGGACCCACGTCTGGGCATACCCCGCCAACTTAGGGCGACCAAAGCGATACAAAGGGGATGATGGACGGAACGTTTGAGCCAATCAAACACTCACCCCCAGTCAACTGATCTGGGTTTAATCCATCATCATTCTTTAGCTCACTCCACCACCCCAGTTCAGCCATGGCCATATGCAAATCAGTCTGACCCTGTGCCTCATGGGAACAGTCCAGCCCGAACTGCCAAGCCATGTCTTCCCTGGACCGGAAACAAGCATCCTAGGACCGGTTTCTGGCATTTCAGCCGTCATCAGCCAGGCTTGCTTGAATCCAGTGGCAAAGTGAGCAAGGGACCCACGTCTGGGCATACCCCCGCCAACTTAGGGCGACCAAAGCGATACAAAAGGGGATGATGGACGGAACGTTTGAGCCAATCAAACACTCACCCCCAGTCAACTGATCTGGGTTTAATCCATCATCATTCTTTAGCTCACTCCACCACCCCAGTTCAGCCATGGCCATATGCAAATCAGTCTGACCCTGTGCCTCATGGGAACAGTCCAGCCCGAACTGCCAAGCCATGTCTTCCCTGGACCGGAAACAAGCATCCTAGGACCGGTTTCTGGCATTTCAGCCGTCATCAGCCAGGCTTGCTCACTTTGCCACTGGATTCAAGCAAGCCTGGCTGATGACGGCTGAAATGCCAGAAACCGGTCCTAGGATGCTTGTTTCCGGTCCAGGGAAGACATGGCTTGGCAGTTCGGGCTGGACTGTTCATCTGAGAAAGAGGTCTGGCAGGAGAGGTCAGTCCCTCCCTGTGCTGTACTATGCACACCAGTCATTGAGAGGGAGGTCTGAAAGGAGAGGCCAGTCCATGCCCATACCCTGAAATTGTGTTGCGATTGCCCAAGATTCTTGCAAGAGTAAAGTGGAAGATTCAGGAGTTATTTAGGAGGAAAATGGAAACTTGTCTCTGAGGAAAAAATTATCTGCTTACATAAGCAGCAAAAAAGAACCTTGTTAACACAAGCAGGATTATTGTGCTGTTCAGCAATAACTACCTCTTCAGACACAGTGGGGCATATTTACAAGGAAACGTCAGAGTGTGGAGCAACAATACGGCGCACACCTGTGTATTCCTTAGGAAGAGTCTGATTTGCTATTCCCACTCCAGTCTAAGCAACAGTCCTTATCATTTACTAAAAATATTTTAATATCTAATACAAAAGTATTAAATTATATACATAGGAAAAAATAAATATTTAAGAAAAATATCAATGTTTTTCAGAACATAAAATAAAAACAAAAAAAGAAAAGAAGATTGCTTACAATAACGTTCACTTGCCCAACTACTTTAAATTACAACATTTTTAAAAAAACAACAAATTATTTATTTATATGAATTTTTAAAAAAACAAATACAATTTAAAAACAAAAATCATTCCAGACAAAGGGGACGATTACGATATCAGTCGGAAAGCCTCCGACCACTGATCGGAAGCTGACAGACTCGGTTGAGTTGCATTCCGACCGACAGATTACAATGTTGGCGGTCGGAGCGTAAACCGCTCGGTCAGTCCTGCTCTCAGAGTATTCCGGGCAATTGGAACTGCGCTGTAATCCCCTATGGGTGGCATTTCCGAGTGCCCAATTATGATGTTGGTTTCCAACAGCCTTTCCGTGCTGGCCTTTCCGACATGGAAAGGCCATTGGAAAGCAACTTTGGGGGCAACTAGCAGGGCACCCTTCACCCTGCGGCCTACGGTTTTGGCCGAGGGGGTAAACAGGATGCCCTCTGTAAATCCCTTCACTGTGTGGCATGCACCCTGGGGTGCCTGCCACAGGGTGTAAGGTTTTCGACAACCCGCCCATTTCTCTATGGGAACTTGTGTTACTGCAGGTCTACGTTCGTAACACAGGCTCCCATGGAGAAAAGGGAGTATCTGACCGAACAGCGTTCGGTCACAACGTAATCAAGTGGTAGAAACTGCCGACCGGAGGTCAGTCGGTCCTGAGACGGTGTTGGTCAGAAGCAATTCTGACCAACATTGTAATGGGCCTCAAAATTTCAAAAACACTGGCCATTAAAATAATTAGGACTTCAAATAAATAAATAATATAATAAGTACAGCAGTAAAATTATCAATTAAACAATTACATATAGATAACAATTAATTTTAAAAAATTTAAAACTTTAATATCTATCCACATTATCCCCTACCAAAAAACATAGTATTAACAATTACATGTGTAATAAAAATATACAAATTAAAATATAAATTCAAGGAAATTATACACTGCAAAAATTAAGTTATTTTTATAGTTACCATTCAATTAAATATTTAGGGGCCCATTACGATGGCGGGCGGAAGCACAACCGCCGTGCTGGCGGATGCAAAAAGCACCAGTTACCGCCGGCACGCAGCAGTCCACACGCCCGCCCAATTACGATGCGAAAAGCAGGCCAAACACCGCCGGCAAGCCAGCAACACCGTCCGCCATCAAAGTGCGCCCGTACACGTAGCGGCGCAGCTAACTGACACACACCGTCCGACGAAACACGTCCCGCCCGGCGCATAAATTACGATGCCGCAAACAAACGGCTCCCACGGCCAAGAGATACCGTACGACAAACCGAAGCGGTAACACGGACGCCGAGCACGGACAACGAAAAGCGGCTCCCCGAGCATGAATCCAGCACTGCAGGCCGTCCCCATGCTCCTGCTGATGCACCACCAAGGACGCAACGTACCGCGGAGACGCAGGTAGGCACACACACAACAAGTGCACGCAAACAGCGCACACAGTGCAAGGGCGGAAAAAGCGGACAACCCCCACCAGCGCGTGTACACAACACATCCACCATCGCATCCACATATGACACACAGGCCAAATCGTAACATCGCAGAACACATGTGTACACACCACCTGGGACTAGGAACCAACCACCCCGTCACGGCCCCAAAGCGCCGATGACGCCGCCACACATGCGCACAACGCAGAGGCCAACCGCAGCGCCATGCATGCGTCGCACACAGACACAGGGACACAACCAAGCAGCACACACATCAGCCCCACCCCGAACGCACATGACACGTGACAGGCCGGCCACAGACATGTCCCCAACGCCCAATTCACGGACAACACCCAACGCCACACAACCGACGCACACATGTCAGTGAAGACACGCAACAGCAGGACACACCCCAGTGTAACAAACATGGCGTAGCACACAGCGGCGGCAACACCAACTAGGAGAAGCAGGGCCCCTTCGGGAAGAGGAACGCCAGTACCACACAGAAACACCCATACCACCCTGCACATATGAACAAGACATATAAAACGGAACACCAAAGAGCCCGGGGACCGACAACAGGTGGCCCAAGAATAACATCCACACACAAGGCCCAACGCAGAGCGGAAAGGCAGCCTGCCGCCCACACAAGGGAGAGCAGACAGCACTGAATGACCTTCCATTCCAACTCCGAAACCACAGCCCTACGACAGAAGCCGGTGAATACAGCCATTGTCCAAGAATAGACCAACACAGGCATGCCGAGGAGACCGACCACACGGCAGATAGCGCATATCACAGAAGCACACAACGGACGGGGAAGAAAGAAGAAAACACTCCCCCATGTCGGCCACATGCAAGTTAATTGGAAGGAGTCACACAGCACTGACCTTGAACTGTCTGAGAAGCATGTGGGAAGAGGGCCCGTGTCCTCCAAACAAGCCAACAGAACACAAGTCCTGTCTCCCTACGACTACACAGAGCTCACAGCAACCCCGGAGCGTGCACATTGCAGACTGCACACACAGCCGGAGCACGCCACCTCAACGAACCGCTGCGAAATGGCAACCGCAACACACCTACCCAACTACGCCGAACAGCTCAAGCTGTACAAAACCAACCTGTGCCATACATTGGGATGCGATCTCCTGTCCCTGCTGAACGTAAGTTACCGACTGACTTACCGCATCACATTGTTCAGCTGCGTCATGCCCGTCTTCTACTGTCGGAGGTGTCCCTACCAGCATCCCGTCGAGATATGCCTCTCCAACCCGGCATGTCTGAAGGCGGACCTGCTACCACTACTCCTCCCTCTGGACGCACACGACAGGGCCTGCTCTGCCTATGGGGGCATGGCGTATGTGGCCAACATCGCACCCGCACTGAAATGGGACCACTGTGCCTCCACACGACGGATCATCGATAACAGCTACATCGAATGTCACCCAGCATGCCCCATCATGGTCCTCCAAGGGACAACCTACGAACAACACCTTGACAGCCACCATCCGCTTCATTGGCTGGCAAACATGTACACCACCAATGACATGGAAGCCCTGCTGGACGGCATCGCATACCTGACAACCTGTAAATACGTCGGACCACAACGCAGGTTCCCCGAGTGACCTATGATGTCCAACCCCGCACCCATGCTTAGCTTCCGCACGGACTGGCCAGTCACCACCACAACAGCCATACCAAACGACCGGCAACTGTAACCACACCATCAACGACATCGCCATGACATCGGATATGACCGGGACATGCACACTGTTCCCCATCACATCCAGGAACACCGCATGCATCGTGGGAGGCAGTGGCATGGGCTCTGTGTATCGCACCCACATGGACGGAACTGCACGAACAACCAGGACACGACATGGATCCAGCGCCCATGGACACACACACCGCTCAGTGGACATGAATAGGTCGCCTGGAGTCTGTGGGTGCTGCACCCCTCCCACCCCCGCCCCGGGAATCCCATACCAGGACCTTTGCATGGACGACAAGTGCATACAACAACAACACGACCCCAGTGACTGTGACATGTCCAGTAACCACCACAGTGCAACAACAAGTGGCACGCCGCTGCATGCACGCAAGCACATGCCCTGATGTCATCTCACATGCACGCGTGCATGAGGAACAACCGCAGCAAACCTGTCACATGGAACTGAGATGGACTGTGCCCATGATGCCAAGCGGTCTGGTAGGCTACATGTATACCGTCTGTGTCAAAGTCCGCAGCTCCGCAGCTATACGTAAATGTACATTAGCACAGCCTTGGCCAAGCAGATGTCACTCTGAAGCCCACATCCCACATGCAACAGCCAATCACATGTAACCCCACTCCCTATCCCATTTGCAATCATGCTCAGTATATCCTCAACATGTATTCCGCTGCCAGTAGTGTCCACTATACTGCATCACAGAGGACAGAAGACTCAATATAATGTTTGAAACCAAAACTGTCTCCGCTGACTCATTTCACAAGTACGAATGAGAGAGGATGAGAGTATGTGAAGTACACGGCAGTCGTGACATGACCATGTAGTCCACTGGTATTGGATGTCAACGCAAATGAGTAGCACTACTGTGGAAGACACACATGTGTCGTGTGAAGTCGTATGGACGCAGTGCTCAGGTGGGTGGGTGCGACGGGTAGATGCGCACATGCCAAGTTGGAGCACGCCGTGTTGGGAGGGGTCATGAACAGTACACCACCGCTTCCCTGGGCATTGTGAGAGGACACCTGTCGGGGGGAGTGAACACGTGTGTGCATAGCAGCCGGGCACACGTACAAAGCGGTACCAGGCGCACCTCAGCCCACCCTCTGTGGACAAGCTGGATCCTGTTGTGCGCCCGCCATGCCCCTGACAAGGCACACACAGCCCCAGTCGACCAGGTGTAACCCCAACATAGTCAATCCGCACAGGCGATACAGGGCACGGGATGGCAGTGGAGCATGGTGTGTGAGAGGTCTCCTCGCGCTCCTCCTGGTCATATCACGCAGGCAATAGAACCTCAACGTCTAGCATGGCACAAGTCAGATGGAAGTGTAGGGGGACGCACCACAGCACGAGCAGCACTGACGTCACGGGAGGTGGCTCGCACCATCCCATCCATTGCCCATCATACCAACCACGCCACATGCCATTGCGACTAAGTGCAAGCGCGTGCGCCACCACCCCCGAGCCCTCCCCAGAGAGGCCAAAGAGTGAATGTGTGGGCCATCAGCCACAGACGGACGCGGCCTGGCCGCAAGGGCAGCCACAGCCACTGGGTGTCGCAGGTGGCGGATCCGGAAGGCGAAGACTGTGATGCATAGTCCATGCAGGCCGGGTCTCCATTTGGGGCACCACGCAGGTGGACGGCGTCCCGCGACACATCATACCCTGAGACAGCCCACTCGTGCAACTGGACCCACACATACACTCCTTGCCCTCTCTGGTGCGAGCTTGGGGCTGCCTGTGCAAGCGCTAGCCTCGCAGGTGAGCATGCATATTGGGGGAGCGAGGGGAGGACATGAGGGCTGGGGCGAAGATGACTGTATCACTGTCAGTAAGTACAAGGGATGACCCAGATGTGGAAAGGAAGAGACGTGTCCCGTGTGTACTGCAACTAGTCGCCAATCCAACTACCCCCCATGTCCGGAATGTAAGCCCGCACCTAGGCCCGCCCATCCGCCACATCGAACATACCACCAGCACGACAACCTTCCCATTCGAAACACTGACTGGGGGTGGCGACCAGTGTACAATCATGTGTAGCCTACCCACGCGTACATGTGGGCCCTCCATGATCCATGTCACCTGCGGCAAAGTCATGACATGCGCAATGAGGGAAGTGAGGAGAGCTGTCCGCCCCACGCGCAGAAGGTGCATCAGCTCCACAGACCCAGCAGCGAGTCCAGCAGGGGTCACATGTGCAGGGGCAGCTGTGCCTGGTGTGAAGGCACATGCATATAGACAGCACATCGACCAATGTGTAGTCTGCCCACATCTACAGTCCATCATCATGCGGACATAGGAATTGAACACAGGGCAACACATCTGAGTGGGTGCACCCACCGTGACCAACAATGCGCAATCATCGACGTACCCGCCCTGTGCATGGCCCCCCACCCAACGGAGGCACATCCAGTGCCACCATCCCACACACACAAGCCTTCCACGGAACATGCTGTGTCCAATGGTCAGTACAGAGTCAGCGCCCATGTGGTGGATCCTGAACAGGAGACACATGCACACACATGCCAGCTCCCACTGTGTACGTCTGCCACCTGGCACGTGCAATGTAACCTCTCACCTGTGACGTGTGACTGCAAGCACACAGCCGTCTTGGCATGGGGCTGTCAATGTGGACACCTGTCAATGTTTCGGGAGGTGTGATCCGTACAGTGCTGTACATAGGGTGCAGTGCTGACACCTACTACTGTCTCATATCCCCTCGTGCCACAGGTCCCACTTGTTTTGGCCGCTCAGCCTGTGCCCACATCGTCGTCGTCGTGTGCCATACTCATCCAGCCGCGGAAGCAGTTCCATGCTCAGCAGACATTCATGTTGCCGTGGCGTTGCCGCTTGACGGATATGCAGTCAGTCCCCATCAGCACGCCCCGCAAGTCATTGGGGCCTAGATCCCCATGTGCATGCACATGGCAGTGGTTTGTATCACTAGCCATTGCCATTGGTGGGAGACCTGTGTAAGTGTATTGTGGCCGTGCCGTCCCAGCTTGACAGCTGGGCTGTGGCTCATGTGCTTGCTCAGTCATGTCAGTGATGTGTATGCGAAATTGCTATGTGTCGTGTTGCTTTGACATGTGTCCTCTGCCATTGTCCCTAGGCGGAGACCGAACATTGACCGCCCATACCAATTGCTGGCAGACATGGAGGATACGGAGGTCATTAGGAAGTTTCGGCTGGACAGGCCAACCCTGCATCGACTGTGTGCCATGTTAGAACCCCATCTCCGTCCCCGCAGGGTGTATCCGACTGCTGTCACCCCCACGGCTAAGGTGATGGCCGCCATGCATTTCTTCGCCACTGGGTCATTCCAGCACACAGTGGGCAGTGGAGGAGGGATGTCCCAGCCCATGTTCAGCAAGGTGCTGAGGGATGTACTGGCAGCCATGATGCTGTACCGGAACAGGTACATCCGCTTCCCCAGGGCTCGTGAATTGGCGGCAGTGAAGGGTGCATTCTATGCCCTTGGCAGAATCCCACACGTCGTTGGAGCCATTGACTGCACACATGTCGGCCTTGTTCCACCACAGGCCACTGAGCACCTGTACCGCAACAGGAAGCACACGCACTCCCTGAATGTGCAAGTGGTGTGCCTTGCGGACATGGTGATCACCCACGTGTGTGCAAAGTTCCCAGGCTCGGCCCATGACGCACACATAATGCGCAACAGCATCTTGCCACGACTGATGTCCAATATGCAACAGGATCGTGCCTGTATTGTCGGTGAGTATGTGGAGTGGTGTAGCGTGCTGGCTGTGCGATGCTGTCCCCTGTCCAGTTGGATTAGCAACGGTTCTCTGTGTCCCTCACACCCAGGTGACTCTGCGTATCCGAATGGGGCATGGCTGCTCAGTCCATTGAGGAATCCTCGCACCCCAGCAGACGATCGCTACAATGAGGCACATGGGAGGACCAGACGTGTGGTCGAGCGTACCTTTGGCCTCCTCAAGTCCAGGTTCAGGTGCCTGGACCGCACCGAGGGTGCGCTGGCGTACTCCCCACAGAAGGTGTGCCAGATAGTGGTGGCGTGCTGCATGCTGCACAATCTGGCCATTCGGAAGCAGATCCCCCTCATCGTGGATGACGGAGATCAACCAGGGCCCCAGCCCGCAGGCCAGGACAGCTCGAGTGAGGAGGACAGCGGAGAGGAGGAAGCTGGTAATGTGCGGCAGCAGCTCATCGCCCGCTACTTCACTTGACGGTGAGTGTCCATGTACGACGGCTGATGTGGCTGTATCTGTGCAGGTGTGTGTGTGCTGTGTCAGGGTGGCCGTTTGTTCACTGCGTGCTGTGTGTCAACGCTCCATGGCCAGGGTAGTATGCCACTGTTGGTGGCTGTGGCATTGTGCCCTATTGCTCTGTGCGATGTGTGTACATTGCTTGTAGTTGTTGACATGTACTGTGTGATGGGTGTGTGACACACTCATTGAATGTGCTCCTGTTCTGTCTCCCACCCCTAGGTCCCTACAGGCCCTCCGGATTCAAATGCCATGCCACGCATCAGGTGCCTTTCCGCCCAAGGTGGCCGTTGTATTCCGTACAAATAAGACACAGGGCACAAACAGCAGTTAGTGAAAAAGGTGCATTTATTACAAACTGTGACATGTGATTGTGTGTAAGATGATGACAAAAGTGGTGCGTGCAGTGACAATGAGCTGTCGGTCATGGCTGCGTGATGATCAGGGTGTACCCACTGGTTCTATGTCCATAGTCCAACACACACATGCCATCCAGATGGCTGTGTGGAGTGGGATCGTAGTCCAAGTCAATGCAGTGGCTGGTCAAGGAAGGCTGGCGGAAGGCTGGCTGGCTGCCTCACTTGCGACTGGAGCGTGCGAAGTCCTCCCGGGAGATCTGTTTCCTCTTCGGACGGCCCCTTCCACGTTTGCGAGGGGGTGCCTGCTTGCGACATGCTGGTGGTTGAGGTGTGATCACTGGCTGTGGACGCAGGGGAACTGGACACTGCTGCTCCACCCTGCGCCCCGGCAGGTGGTGGCGGAGGGGAGCTGCTGTCCCTGGCTGTGACCTCACCGCCACCACCAGCTGTCCCATGAGGTCCACGATTTGGCCCATACGGGCGTCCATGGACCTCAACACCCCCAGCACCTCACGCGTGTCTGAGGCAGACCGGACCCATTGTCCTTGGGCCTCTTCATAGGCCCCAAGGACTCTGGCCATGTGAGGCAGGGCATGGCTCCCAGGGAGGCTGGCGTTTCCCTGACCCTGCTCCTCCTACCAGTCCTGCTGCCACCGGCCTGCCCACTAGCCACATTGCTCACCACGGTCCTCGCTGTGGCTCCCAGGGTGGATCCAGTCGTCCGGGCCACCACCTGCGCTGGGGCTGGTGCCAGCGGAGACGTGGCGGTGGTGGCGGCGGTGGTGGTCGGTGCGGCGATGGTGGCGGTTGCGGCAGTGGTAGTGGCCACAATGACCGTGGGTGTGGCCGCAACGACAGTGGCAGCAGGGGGCTGTGAATGTTCAGCAGCCCTGGATGATGGGTTGGTGGGTAGGAGGGGTCCTGGGGAGCGGCTGGGCCCTGCCACACCAGATGGGCCTGCTTGGTTGTCCGTGTCCGAAGAGGAGGACAGATCCTCCAGATCCGTGTGTCCTCGTTGGGGGCTTGTAGGCTGGCTGTGCTGGCTGCTGGCTCCATCCCCAGCATCCAGCAGTTCGTCACCTGTGGAGAGAATGAGATTAGTTATTGTGTTGCACCTGGCGAAGTATGTATTTGTCGTCTGACATTGACAGTTCGTGCAATCTCGTACATGGGTTTCCCGGAGGCGTGTGTGTGGCTGTAGCATCTGTAGTTGTGTGTGCTTGGCAATGGGACTGTGTGCTGTGCACATGTGGCATGGGACGGATTGGCCATGCCGATGGGTGTGTTGCTGTGCCCCTACTTATTGTGACTCTGGTGTATGCGGGCTCCTGGCCCATCCTGGGTCTGGTTTGTACTTTGCTTTTGGGGTTCAAATGGAACGCTTAGGAACGCATATGGCAACATGGGGGCCATGCCCCAGATTCGCATTTGGGAGGGAATATGCTTTTGGGGTTCAAATGGAACGCTTAGGAACGCATATGGCAACATGGGGGCCATGCCCCAGATTCGCATTTGGGAGGGAATATGCTTTTGGGGTTCAAATGGAACAGCTTAGGAACGCATATGGCAACATGGGGGCCATGCCCCAGATTCGCATTTGGGAGGGAATATGCTTTTGGGGTTCAAATGGAACGCTTAGGAACGCATATGGCAACATGGGGGCCATGCCCCAGATTCGCATTTGGGAGGGAATATGCTTTTGGGGTTCAAATGGAACGCTTAGGAACGCATATGGCAACATGGGGGCCATGCCCCGGATTCGCATTTGGGAGGGAATATGCTTTTGGGGTACATGCTGTGAGCCATGGGTGCCGAACGTGACATGTGTTGTGGCAGCATGACAGTGCATGGTTTGGGGTGTGTGCATGCTTGACATGGCCTGCATATTTGCTGTCTGTTGTGATTACTGGACATGGCATTGGACGCATCGTTATGAGTGAGTGATGGTTGTGTGCCAGCCAACGTATTGCAGTTGTCCCATCTCCTTGGTGTGCGTGCTGCCCTGTGCCATGTGCATCACTGCAGTGCTCGGGGGGGTGTGGCCCATGTTGTGTGTTGTTGCTCACAGTGTGTCGTGCACTTCATTGACTTCTGGCACATGGTTGGTAATGGGCATGTATCTTAGCGTGACTGCTGTATGTGTGGCAGCTGTGCGGATGACATGCCTTTCATGAGACTGGGGCTGACGGATGGGATGGATGGTATGTTGTTTGTGCATGGTGTGTCTGTGTGTTTGATGGGTTCAGTGGTGTTCGTGTGCATTTATGTTGTTCCGCTCTGTTGCGTCTAGTGTTGTTTGTCTTACATAGGCGTAGTTGTGGGGTGTGTGGTTGACAGGCAGTTGGGGCTACATGGACAGGACTTCAATGGTGTTTCGGTTGTGTGTGATGAGTTGCACAGTGGCTGCCGTGTGGTACTATATTCAGTGTGGCTTGTGCATGCAGACGTGGCTCCTTGGGTGTTGCTATGTCTGTGATGGGTCATGTGGGGTGTGAGTCTGTTGTTCATGTCCGTGTGCACATTGTTCACTTGTTCGTGACGGTGGGCGGTGCTGCGTGTTCGTCTGCTACGTGACATGTCCCATGTGTTGGTCGTGTTACGGTCCTCATGCCTCCAGTAATCCGGCCCTGTCCAGTTTCCCACCTGCAAGTTGTTCGTGCGTGCACTGTACTGGATGCCACATGGCTCTAAGCGGGGGTGCTCCATGTTGCAGGTCTGTGGGGGTGGGAGGGTGTTGTGGGTCGTGGGGGTGGCTGGATACCCACTGACACCGATTGCTGTGGACCGTGATGTCTGCCTTTCGGCTGTCGTTGTGCACTGCGGTGGCTGACACGTGGGTGTGGGGTGTGGGGGATGCTCCTCCTTGCTGTGCTGTGGGACTGGGGCCTGGTGTGTGTTGTACTTGGGCTGTCCACCGTCCCACCCACTGCACTTTGTGTTCCTGCCACTTACCTGTTACTTGTCGGTTGGTGCAGCTGTGGCGGACACATGGGTGTGGTGGGTGCTCGTTGTGGCGCTTCTGGCATATTTGGGGACCTGTTGGTGGTTACGTGGCTGGCTTAGTGTACACATGTCCCCACGCATCTTGCAGTTGTTCGGTTTGGGCTGTGTGTGGTGGTGTCTGTTGCATGTGTGTGTGATGTGTTGTGTATTGTGTGCTGGACATGGGGGTGTTTGTCCCTGGGAGCTGTGGCATGGTGGTAGTGCATGTGAGTACATAGCGGTGTGCTGGTATACATTAGTTTGTACTTACCAGCCTCCACTCCCCCTGCTAATCCGGCGAGGATCTCCGGATGGATTACGACTCGCACCTTCTCCTCCCACGCTTTGAAGGTCTTAAAGAGCGCGGGATTCCCTCCGCCAGTGACGGCAGCCAGCTCTCTGTTTTTGCCCTCCTTCTTCTTGACCAGGCTCTTGACGTCATTCCAACGTTTGTTAATCTCGACTCTGTTCCTGGGCAGGGTCCCGACTGCATTGACCTGGTCTACGATCCGGTTCCACATTCTGTTTCTGGTGGCTAGTGGTGTGTGCTGGACCATGTTCCCATAGATTTGTGGGTACACCTTGATGATCTCGTCGACCATGACCGTCAGCTCCATGGGCGTGAACTTGGGCATCCTTTGTGGTGCCATGGTGTTTGTGGTGCTGGTGCGGTGTGTGTTGTGTAATGTGCAGGGGGTTTGTGGTGCCGGTGTTTGGTGGTGGTGGTGGTGGTGGTGGTGGTGGTGGTGTTTGGTGGTGGTGGTGGTGGTGGTGGTGGTTGTGATGTGTGCGTTTCTGTGGTGTGCTGCTGTCCTTGCTGTGTCACTGTGTCCTCTCCTCTCCTCTCTGGTTTGCAATGTAGCAAGGGGTTGTGGTCTGTGGGAGTGCTGCTTTTGTACTCACCTATGTGGGTGTGTCCTCATGGTCTGTTGTTTTCAGGTGTGTTGTGTCTGGGGTTCTGGCCTTTGTGTTTTTTGTTTGTCCGGGGGGGGTGTTTTCGGGATATGTACTGTGCTTGTGTATTTGTGCGTGCCTTGCTGTGTGGACTTGTTGGCCATGTTGTGTGCTATTGGTTTTGTGTGCGGATGGTTTCTGTGCAGGTACGTGGGCGCCATGGCTTCTGCCGTGTCGATTCTCATCGGCGTTGTTTGCGCTGGCGGGCGGTATATTTGTGGTTTTCCGCGCTCATGTCGGTGCGATCGTAATTTCACGTGCGGTGTGTCGGCCGTGAGGGCGGGCGGTTTTGTGTTGTCGTGCGTGTTTCCGTCCGTGGCGGGCGGTTTGTCTCCGACTCCGGACGTTGGCGGGCGGTATTTTGTGTGCTTTTTCCGCCGATGGCGGTATTCGGTTTGTGTAATCGTAATGGCGTGGTCGGTGTTCAGGCGGTGTGTGCGGGCGGATTTTTGCCGCTTCCATGCCTGGCGGAATTATTTACGCCGGGTATCGTAATGTGCCCCTTAATTAACATAAAAAGAATGTTAATAATAAATTGAAGCGCATCTTATTTAATTAACTTTTCTCTCTATTGCCCAACAAAATAGGACCATGAGTAATTTTAATTCCACTGGTGTAATCACAGTAATTCTGATAATTCCATGTTGCGTATTATGCAGAGTTTCCAATAATGCGATTATTCCTCCTTGTGTAACTAAGAATAATTTGGGGGAAAACAATTCTGCCACAAGAGCCCATTACGAAAACCGAATGTCCACTCACTCTGTTTGTATTCTTCTGCATTTAGCACTATTTCTTGATGCAAAATGCATCCTCACTCTCCTTTTGGACATTGATATAAGTTGGGGGAAATTCTACCCCAACAGCATATTTAGAGCTATTTCATTTGTTTGCACTAAGAAATCATGCTAAGGGCAGAATTACTCTTCCTGCATACCTAAGTGTAATCTGGTGGAATTCTCAGGTAATTTCAAGTGAGTATGCTACACTTAATTGCGCAGGTAATACCCACCAAAACTACAAACTCAGCAACCTGCTACTAAAATATAACTTTTAATAATAGTACAATTAAAATGTACATTAAAATTACAATTTTCTTTTTCAATATTACAATTAAACAATTTGCATAGGTAAAAAACTAATTACAAATCAATATAAAGTATTTATAATTTAACTACTTTCCCATCCTATTCCCTTACAAAGCCGTCAACCTGCTACTACACTATAAATTACTAATTAAATATAAAAATAAATTACTAAAACACTTAAAATTACAAACTATATTCCAAACAAAATGGATAGCAAATATACTAACAATCCTAACAGCTAGAAGTAATAAATTAACTAAAACATATCAAAATACTTAAAAATCTATATTTTTTCAACTATATTAAAGACAACGATATTAAAAACAACAATATTCTAGTAAAAGTTAACACATGACAAAAGCACAATTTTCTTGTCAACAATATTCTGTCCCATAATATTTTGGTAGTAATAATATTTTGTAATGATGTTTATGTCCCATCATAAAGCTCAATATTTTGACCAAACACATTTTCTACTACCATTTTGACTGTGTCCTGAATGAACAGTCAAGAAATAAAGGGAGATTAATAAAAAGGAAGAAGAAAAACATTTTCTAGTTAATGTGGTGAGCAATTCACTAATGAAATCTAACATGTTATTTATCAACCTTTTAACCTTCTGGTGGCAAAAGTGCAGTGCGCTCTATATCATTCAATGCAATTGCAGAGTACTATATTATTATACAAAGTATAACCAACCTGTAGACAATTTAAAAAAATAGAGTGCTGTATCCCTAGAAGCATAGCTCTGCTCTTCACAGCTCCTGTGAAGATATGTAGTAGAGTAAGCCCATCATCCATGCACAACACACCACAAAGTACACTTGGCCAAATGCCCAGCTTCTCCATGAAACTCAGAACGTACTGTGTGCCACAACACCCTTTCAGCAGCATCCACGACCTACCACACAGTAAGATGCACTCAGTGGTTCTTGATGGCACAAGCACAGCTAAGGTGAGGGAGGACGATTAGACATGAGCAACAACCTCCCCATGCTTCATCCCTCTAAGTACCCTCCATCCAAGGCTCTTGAGTTCCCTGCCTTTTCACATGTGAGCTTAGCCCAAATTTCTAAAATTCAGGAATCAATTGAAGACTTGGTGATTCTCCCAATACACTTCAATTTCATCTACTGAAAGCAAGCCTTGTAGTGCCTGTAGACTCTAGTACACAACCATTGGTGCCCTTAAAAAACAAAAAAATAAAAATAGATAAATAAAATCTTTGCAGTAGGTAGGAGAATGGATGTTCTAACCCCAAAACAGCCAACTTGAGACTTCAGGCAGCCATCCAGAGTTTGCGCTATTTCGATATGCACATCCAATAGAACACCCATCTTAGGACCAGGCGTGCTGTAGAGTACTGACACAACCATTTAAAACAATTCTTACAGTAAAAATGTATAACAAAAAGATTTCATTGTGAATATAATGCATGTAATAGATAATTGAATGCGAAAAAGGTGTGATTATTAAGTGTACATTTCAGGTGGGCCTCTGCTATGGGACCAGGGGTGCATATGTGGTGCCCACCCAAACATCCATGCACTGTGTGCCAGGCACCACATGGTGCTTGGCACACGGTGCATGAATGTTTGCAAAATACCTTTTTCCATTGCGGCATGTGCTGTAGCCCTTTTCCGGGTCGCAGCACAAGACGCAATGGGAAAAGGCATTTTTCCAACTTCCTACATGGCGATAGTATCGTAAGTTGGCTGGTGGAACTGGCCACTACATTTCAGGCAATTCTATTCTCACGGCGTTTGTATTGCTTCGCCCTACCAAAAAATAGAAACTACCGCCCTCCCACACTTAGGCACAAACATGGAAAAGCAATAAAAACAAACACCAGGAAAGGGATTTGACTCTTATAAAATGAAACACATCAAAAGACTGTTCTCAGAATAAGGCATGGGGTTTTATTTGGGCAACACTCTCTAATAGGAAGGCTTTCCCAGATGTCAAATGAAGAACATTCAAATGTATATGGATATATATATTCACTGAAAAAACCATAGGTTTCAGGGACGTTATAGTTAGAAATTAGCATTTAAAAAACCTTTTAAATTCACTGAAAAAAACCCTAGGTTTCAGGGACCTAGGAATCACTGGGTGGGTATGTAGTAACTGGTATTGCTGTGTCTATGGTTTCGAAAATGGTAGTCTGTATTTTAGAGTGGGTGTATCAAAGGTTATGTTAGGGTATGAGGAGGTTCATCAGATTATCATGTGGATGATGTCATCAGTGATGTCATCAGTGATGTCATTTGAGATGTCATCAGTGATGTCACTGACCATGTCATGAGTGATGTAATATGTGACGTCATCAGCAGTGCATTGCGGGCGCGAGTTATAGTTAGCTCAACTAACTATAATGGCCGAATTTCTCTGGTTTTGTATGAGTGAAATGTCCAACTAACTATAACGTCCCTAAAACCTAGGGTTTTTTTCAGTGAATTTCAAAGGTTTTTTAAATGCTAATTTCTAACTATAACGTCCCTGAAACCTATGGTTTTTTCAGTAAATTTCAAAGGTTTTTTAAATGCAAATTTCTAACTATAAGGTCCTTGAAACCTATGGTTTTTTCAGTAAATATCAAAGTACTATTGTGCTATTCATCATTAAAACTCTTTTCAAAATTTACCACTACATACAATAAAATAAGCCAAAAAACAGTTATGTAATGTAATGTATTACACAAATTACACTGTTACTTTTTAAGACTACAACATAATTTAAGATTTACATAACATTTCATTTTCCCTTTTTGCTGTTGTCAGATTCATCTTAACTTCACTATACACAGTGATGTCAATGTAGTATCATCATGAAATAGCGGGGAAAAAAACCAATCAACTAGATTGTTGAAAGAAAAAAAAAAATCCGCGTACAACATTATTTTCAATATCTGTACCTATACGTGTTCCTCCTTACAATTTTTTCATTCCATCCTTCTTCTACAGGATGTCTTTCATTTATCTCAAGAACATTTTTAAAATGTACACTCATTTACATCTCCTACAATATACAGAACAAATATGTAAACTATTTGCATTTCAACGCAATTTTTCCAAATGCAATACCAATAAGCACTAATAATAGTCCCAACACTAGTTATAATTAGTAATTATTTCCAGTGCTCTCAACTTTCTGTTCACGTCTTCCCAATAGGCTTAATAATGTATTCAAAACTTTAGTTTGCAAAATATCCAATATAAATTTGTTAAAGCATGTTTACATCTTCCCAATAGGCCAAATGATGTATTCAAAACTTTGGCTTCAAACATATCAAATATGAATTTGGTAATTCGTAAGGCAATCTGGGTTTTATTTCCAAGTGTGCATCATTGCAATGTGTCCAACCTTTATTACACTTTAAATACACAGTATAGTGTCCAGATGTTGTAGTAGGTCCAGCATGGAAAATAATAGCCACTGTTGTAAAAGATCTTCCAGAAATAGATATTTGACTGGCAACAACATTTTTAATTCTGGTTTCCAGTTTTCTTCCAGTTGCTCTACAACGTTGTAGCATTAAAATCAGATATTTTCCATATCTTTCTATATGTAATGTAGATAACATCTCTGATTTACAATGAGAACATTTCATATCATGATTTGCCGCTTTTACTAATTTGTTGAAAGCTACAGATTTGCAGTCTGTTTGTTAAGTATATGAATCGTTCTGAGTTGACTTCAGTGCTTGAAGTTAATGAACACTGTTCACATTTATGATCCCATTTGTAACTTAGTCCAAATAAGTTTTCAATCTGTATTCCTTCATCTTCTAATACTCCAAGCATAACCATTAGAAATTCTTGTGCATCTTGTTGTATATTAAGACTGAAGGTCAAAGAACCAGTACATATATCCAAGAGTTGGCGAATACCACAAGCAGTATGGATTTTACTTCTGTCAGTTGTCAATTGTTGAAATACATAATGCAGTGCAGAACATAATCTTTTTTCATGATTTCCTATGATTTCATGATGAAGATCTTGTAGATAAAATACAACATTCAGAACCACATTAACATACCAATTGATACCTGAACTCTTTTCCAATTGGTATCCCACAACGTCATCAACACTTTCCATTTTCTGTTTCTTTACACCTTTTCCTTTCTCTTCAATTTTTTTATTTTTTTCAACCACAGTTGATTCTTTAACATATTTACGTTTTGAACACACAACACGTTTCTCATAAATGGGATATTCACCTAAATTTGGTGTATAAAGTCTTCTTAAACGATTATATTCTCTTACGCAATTTACATCAGCACTAATCTTGTTGTCATTGGAATCAATCAAATACAAACCAGACAATGTTCTTACTCGAGATAATGCAACATATGCCATTCCCTCTTTGAACACAGTACTTCCAATATTTTCCAAAGCACTGTCTATACTTAAACCTTGAGATTTATGAATAGTTACTGCATATGCTAAAGCCAAAGGAAACTGTTTTCTGCGAACATACAAGTCTTTTATGAGCAAAAAACGTACAGCACAACGCCCAATCTGTCTTACTTCTGTAATCTGATCAAATTTTATTTTCAAGAATTCTATTCGATCTCTGTTCTGATGCTTTACAAAATCAACAACTTTCCCCATTGCTCCATTTACAAAACCTTCTTCTACATTCAAATTATGCCGCAAAATTACCCGACAGTTTATACATACATCTAAAGTTTTTCTAAGCCAGCAGTTTTAGATACAGACTTTTCCAAAGAGTGCAATTTAGTCTGTAGTTTCTCTGAAAGTAGAATGGTCACTCCCTGGTGCTCTATTTTATCAATAGCTTCAATGTGAACTGTTTCTTGTTTTTCCAATTTCAGAAGCTCTTGATTAAATGTACAACACTCTTGCAGTTTAGGCATTAGGCAAACTATTGACTTCTTTTCTCCAATCTTCTTGTACATTACTTCAGCTGCTGTGTTTTCAGTTGTAAACAAGTACCTTAGTAGCCGACTTCCTAAAGCTTGTTTACCATGTTTCGTTAGGACACCAATTCTTATATCTTTGAGAATATTTCTATAATTTTCATCACTTGCTTGTCGCATATTCTTTATAAGTTCTTTATACTCAAAATTTAACCACATGTTCACATTTCCAATACTTCCCAAACATTTCCTAGTATCTTCATGCACAAGTGTTTTAAAAACTGGTTGTCCTTTTACAGGAGTTAGTTGTAGTAGATCTCCAAATACAATTAAATGTTTTCCTCCAAACAGAACATCGTAATCTGTTTTTAAAACCTGTTACATTCTCAAGTGTACAAAAGCAAGCATTAAGTTTGAGACCATGCTCACCTAATCAATGATTAAAAGTTTCATTTTCTTCAGCACTCTTGACACTTCATAACAAGCATCTCCATACAGCTTCTGATATTCCAATGTATTATCATGTTCAACTGGTAGCATAAGTAATCTATGTAAAGTAATTCCTTTAATATTGTGCGCTGCTAATCCAGTCGGAGCTGTTACAACACAAGATAAATGTGAATCTGTAGTTTTTTGTAGATAACTGTTCAAAACTTTAATTAAAAAACTTTTACCTGTTCCAGCTTGACCACTGATGTACATAAGAGTAGGTTCAAATGATGAACATAGACATTATTTTTTCCATGCAACAAACCATGTTGTATCTGTTCTGTCACTTGTAGATATACTTCATTCTGTTCAATATTTAGTTGTTCTTCTAAGTTTTCCAACGTAGTATTCTGCTGTTGTGCTTGTTGCATTGCAATTTCTACTTCATTCATGGCTATTGCTGCTTCATTTTCAATTATTGGTTGTCCCAGTGGATCTTGACTAGGTGGACCAGAATTTTGACTATCTTGAGAACTGTCATTAGCTATTTCAGCTGCAATAGCCTTTTCTTGTTCAATTTCATCATTTAACATTTGTAGATATGTAGGAAAAATTGTACATGCAATGCTATCTTTACATGCATTAAAAGAATCTTCATAGCAGTCGAAATGTCCAAGTAATTCAGTTTCGCTACGCCATGGCTTGAACAGTTGCAGAAGTGCTAAATAGAAAAATTCTCTCTTATCTGGAGTTTTGCAACTGAGTTTTCTGTGGTTAATAAGATTTCCTTTGGCATGTTTTACTAAACAACCATCACATCCAATTACTACATATTTTCCCTGTTTTATATTTGGTGTAACACTTTTTTAAAGCTGTAATGTTGAAGTATTTCATACAGACATAGCTCTTCCAGATGTGGACTCCTTTTGGGATAGTATGTATCCAACATATTAGTTTTACGAATTTCTGTACTTTCTGGTTCATTTACTGCTAAGTATTCAATTTCTTCTAATGTTTTCAACTCTCTATTTCGGGTGCAGGCAAGACCTAAACTTACCCAAATGATTCCTCTTGACTTTGAATATAAACTGGAAGAGCACAAGTGATCTGAACATTAATAGGATTCAATTTATCGGTGGGAAAGCATTTTCAAGCTTTTGCTAAGGCTCTTCTCTTGTGAAATTTCTTCCCACATTTCTTTCATCTCTGTCTTTTCTGATTTAGTTATATATGATGTAACATAGCGTGCAACGGCAATTGAGTTATCTGCAACATATAGAATGTCCATGTTTGCATTCCACATTTTCAAAATAACTGGATTGAAGTCATTAATATACTTTGACTGTTCTGTTCTTTTTAAGTTGTACGTATTCTTCGGAGATTTCCGAGTTATTGTATGCCTTACAGCAGACAAAAAATAATTTACTCTTCCTTTAGAAATTACTGGACGTGGGAATCCAAAGCGACACTTGGTATAAAATTTTCCTTTAGACTTGTATTTTCGTCAACAGTACTTTCCACAAGGGTGACTTTGGAAACATAAAACTTGTTGTCTCAAGCATTTTTCTCCTCCTTCTCTTGGAATCTCACAGGTAACATACTGTTCGATGAAAGACAATACTGTTTCATCAGTATCCGTTCCAAATTTCAGAGCATTCCTTATCCATAATAGCATGTCTATATGTGGAGCACCTCTCGCTTGATACTCTTTTCGCCCAAAAAAATCTATAACTTCTCCAAGAGGACAAATATTTTTATTGCAGATAAAAGACATCATAGTTTGAAACCTATGATTAAAATACCTGCACACATTTACAGGATCCAATGAACACAGTTCTCCAGGTGTCTTCATTTCAATATTTTTTATATTGGAATTTGCTTCTCGTAGAAATCCAAGTAAATCTTCCCATGCATACTCAGCACAGCTTAGTGTTACAAACCATGTTGGCGTACCTAAGTTTCTTAACATACACGTAAGTTCACCATGACGACAAAACCAATGCCATGCCACGTTGACATGCCATCAAATTAATTAACTGTGCTTCTAAATTTTCATCTGTTCGTTGAACTTTGTCCATGAATTCTTTGGCTGAAACAAGTGATTGATGAACTCCCGTTTTAAGGATGTGGTTCACTGCATACAAAAGAGAAGACAAATCACTTTCAAAGAAAAGGTGAAATATATATGGAATGCACTGTCGAAATCTAGGATCTTCAGAGTATAAATTTGTTGAGCGATATTCTGAAGCTGGAATCCGTACAGGTCGCTCATCAAATCGTCCACCTTGTCCAGTGAGGAACAGCTGTGGAAAACAACGAGCTTCTAAGCTTTTCTCCCATACACTCATTGGAGTTCCCTTTGCTTTTTTCATTTGAAATAATTCAATGCTGTTTCCTATTACTTCTTTTGAATGTAGAGGACATATTGTGTAATGTTCATAAATCTCTTCACTCCTCAACTTGTCCACTTTCTCTATTTGACCACTTGAAATTTCTGATTCATCTTCTAAACATATTACCTGTTCATCAACATATACAGTTTTATAATAAATATTGTTCTCTACAAGATATAACATAGCATTTTGAAGTTTATTAACATCAATAAACTCTTGCCATATTTTCCAACTCTTTGTTGGTACACCGTTTACTAGAATAACTACTGGCTCATTTTCCTCTCTGTCTCCACCAACAGTTTCAATATTTTTCTTAAAATCTAAAGGTAAGTGCACAACTCTTCCTTTCAGACCTCTTTGTAAATCTGTTGGTGGCAGTTTACTTGTTTTAGGCTCCATACGAATTATAGCTTGAAATGGGTGAACAGATTGGAGAAATGCTTCCATTGTACATCACTGAATGGATAAGTTCATAGATAGTACTTCAAGAAATTCATCTCTGCATACATAGTGCCTCAGTGAATGCTTAAGTGCAAAAGTACTCCTCGCTCATTGCATAGCTGCATAAGTAATCCATGATTGATTTAATTTGTGTGGTAGTAGTGCATACTTGATTCTATGAGTCCATGGCTACTGCCTAAGTGACTATATAAGTAAAAAGATAATACCTACCTGTTTACAACACTGCATGGAAACTGCCTGAGTAAAAAGATGACTTCGAGATTAATTTCGGGGTCATTGTGGGAGTGCATGGGTAGTACCTGAGGGAATCGATGACTGTTTTGATACTGCCTGAGTCATTAATTAAGTGCAAGAATAGAAACGGGGTTTGCATAATTGTGTTGGTAATGTCTGATTGATTGATGTCTGTATAGCACAGCCTCCATGATTGCATAAAACATTACCCCGTTCATACATTTAACTACCTTGAAACTACTTTTATTTATGAATTGGATTCCTTGGTTTTGCATTTTGCTGTCAGAATGAAGATAAGTAAGTTTTCCTAACAGAGAACCACACTGTTTGTTCCGTTCAATATTCTTTAGTTTGTACACAAGTTAAATTAAATGGAAATTGTAACTTTCCACCCCTAATTTAAACTGTTTTTTTAAACAAACTGCAGTAGCTGCTGTTATTCCCACTCTCAGTGTGCTTTTCAAAAGCAGTTATCTTATTCCAAATAACCGCAAGTGCTATTGCCTACCAGCAGGCGTCCCGTACATACCAACTCTTTCACAACGTGTAACATGTTGCACCAATGTCTTCCATTCTCCCCCACATGCGTTTGGAGATAGTTTGGTCTGGCCTTCCATTCCTACTTTGAAAACAGATTTTAATAGCAAACACTAACTCAAAGCGCTACTGTTTCAACAACAAGTGGCTCACACATCAGCTCGTGAGACCTTCAAATAGCAGGTGGGTAAACCACCAAATGACATTGACTCACTGCTCTATACCAATATCCCACTACATCTTGCACAATTTATACGCCACATATTTAATCACTCTGAAACCGAAGGCCTACCACATTTTTTTAAACTAGTCAGCTCCCGCCTTGTTATCTTTTTTCAGACTATTTTTATAGTAAAACCGGATTTCTTTCATTTTAATTTTGCAAGCGCATTTGGCGGGTTCCCTTGCTGCTCTTGCTGGTTTGCGGAGTGCTCGTTCTTCAGCTCCTACTATGAAATGGCTGCCCGTCCTGTGCTTCAACCCCATCCACGTCAATTGCAGCTGTACCGTGAACGGATGCTACAACTTTTTGAATGCTTGCCATTGGCGATATTTGGCATCAGATATAGTCTGAATTTCCGCTACGTGTATTTCACCTGTGTGCAACCTGTGTTCTACTGTCTCTGGTGCCCCTTTGAATGCGACCTGCATGTCTGCCTCTCTACTACTTCACACGATCCCCTGGATTATGAACTGTTGCTGCGACCATTGCTGGCTCATGACCAGGACTGTTCAGGAGACACACGCTTGATGGATGCGTTTAATAATGCAATAAGGGGGAGATGGAGTACATGCGCTCATGCGCAGCGCCTCTTGCAGCAGAGTATCATTGAATATGATGCAAATTGCCCTGACATGCTCCTGCTTGCAGAAGATTACGATGACCATGTCTGTTCTTTCGACTTGCTGAATTGGATGGCGACCCTCTTTGCTTGGAGAGGTACAGATGACCTTTTGGAACTGATTGCATATCACGGTGCTTCTGAGTTCTTGAGCTTCAATGAATCTCCATAAGTGCGCATGGTAACCCGATTGAACGGCCTCTTATTTCTACACAGTTTTTTTTCCTTTTTCTCATTTTGCTTTTCCTTCCTTTTTGGATTTTCAGATATTGACTTTCTTTACAAATTCTATTATACAGTTTTATTTTTGTTGTTTCACATATACTGCACATTACGCCATGTAATTTAAAATATTTTTTTTTAAATGTTTCATGTCTGTGTCATATGTTACAAATACAATACTGACAGTTAATGCCTTTGCCACCATGTCTTTAACCTTATTTGCCTGTTGCATCTTCACTACTCAGCAAATACTAACAATGTTGGGCCTACCCAAATGCAAACCAGAAGCCCTTTCCATGTCACAGTTGAAAGTATCACCATATTACTGAAAGGATGCATGTATCTCCCTGTGCCTTTTCCTAGTGGCATCATACTTAAAACAAACATACAAATAGATCTATACCTGTGTTTTATAAGTATTCCATCTTCCGATACATAACTCGTGTGAAAATACATGTTGAAGCATAGACATACCTCAGCAAAGTTAAACTGTTAAGACGAATTGTCGAGCAATGTAAATTGGGGCGATATGTAAGTTGCAACTGTGTGCAGCTTTTTTGTATAGCATAGAAGTCGATTACGACTTTCTCTGTGCTCGTCAGATGCCCCCAGCAGCCCAGTGAGGGTCAACGCAGATGGGCCTCTGTTACCTTCCTTTTACAAACAGGGGGAGAGGAACCGTTAGAGAGCGGGAGGAAGGGGGGTTCAAGGGACGTGTCATTCCTAGTCTCTCGATCTGCCACCCCTGTGATGTAGGCAGCTTCAGTACATGCAGGAAGCCTGACAATTACCTTAACTTATATTCACGTGTGATTCACCACTGTGAGCAAACCCGTGCACTAAGTGTGCAGGCAACATTTCATTTTTTTCATCTCCCTGAAGTTAATAAAGCATGTCCCTGTTAAAGCTCCCCCCCAGTATTTTCCCACAAGGTTCAATCTCCAGAAGCCCATTTTTTTTTTTACATATCCCGAGCCGACTTTGGACCCCAATTCATCCCTGTACCTTGTCACAAGACCATGTAGTCCTTGCAACATGACACACTGCACTTGTGTAGCATTGAAACCGATTGCGACTTTCTTTGTGCTGTACAGATGCCACCAACAAGCCAGTGAAGGTCTAAGTGCTATTTTTCTTGGTAGATGGGCCTCTGTTACCTTCCTTTTACAAACGACGGGAGAGGAACTGTTAAAGAGCGGGAGGAAGGAGGGGGGTATCAAGGGTCGTGTCATTCCCAGTCTCTCGATCTGCCGCCCCTGTGATGTACGCAGCTTCAGCACGAGCAGGAAGCCTGACAATTACCTTAACTTATGTTCACGTATGCTTCACGAGTGTGTTCAAACCCGTGCACCAAGTGTGCAGGCAACATTTCATTTTTTTCATCTCCCTGAAGTTAATAAAGCATGTTCCTGTTAAAGCTCCCCCCCCCAGTATTTTCCCACTAGGTTCAATCTGCAGAAGGCCATTCATTTTACATTTCCCTGGCCGATTGTGGACCCCAATTCATCCCTGTACCTTAGTCACAAGACCATGTAGTCCTTGCAACATGACACACTGCACTCGTGAAGCATTGAAACCAATTGCGACTTTCTTTGTGCTATACAGTTGCCACCAGCAAGCCAGTGAAGTTCTAAGTGCTATTTTTCTCGGTAGATGGGCCTCTGTTACCTTCCTTTTACAAATGACGGGAGAGGAACCGTTAGAGAGCAGGAGGAAGGAGGGGGGGGGTCAAGGGACGTGTCATTCCCAGTCTCTCGATCTGCCGCCCCTGTGATGTACGCAGCTTCAGCACGAGCAGGAAGCCTGACAATTACCTTAACTTATGTTCACGTATGCTTCACGAGTGTGTTCAAACCCGTGCACCAAGTGTGCAGGCAACATTTCATTGTTTTCATCTCCCTGAAGTTAATAAAGCATGTTCCTGTTAAAGCCCCCCCCAGTATTTTCCCACAAGGTTCAATCTGCAGAAGGCCATTCCTTTTACATTTCCCTGGCCGATTTTGGACCCCAATTCATCCCTGTACCTTAGTCACAAGACCATGTAGTCCTTGCAACATGACACACTGCACTCGTGTAGCATTCAAACCGATTGTGACTTTCTCTGTGCTCTACAGATGCCACCAACAGGCTAGTGAAGGTCTAAGTGCTATCTTTCACGGTAGATGGGCCTCTGTTACTTTCTTTTTAGAAAGAGGAGAGGGAGGAACCGTTGGGGGTGAGAAATGGGGGGGGAGTAAAGGGACGTGTCATTCCCAAACTCTTGATCTGCCAGCCCTCTAATATACACAGATTCAGCACAGGGAGAGAGCCTGACAATTACCTTCACTTATATTCACATGTACTTCACCAGTGTGAACAAATCCGTACACAAAATATGCAGGAAACATTTCCATTTCTTTTTTATCTCCCAGACATTCATAAAACATATCTCTTGTAAAGAAACACCCCCCCCCTGTATTTTCCGACAAGGCACAACCTACAAACATCCCTATTTCTCTTACATTTACCGATTTTCGATCTAAATTCAACCCTGTACATTAGTCACAACACCATGCAGTCCTTTCAACATAAGAGACTGCGTTCCTCATTTCACGAAGACACTTAAATATATACTGCGCACTTCAACAATACCTTCCCAAAGACTCATACGAAGAACCATAATCACTAATCCCTTTACCAGCATGTCTTTGACCTCATCTGTCTTTTGCATCTTCACTACTCAGCACCTACTAGCAGTGCTGACTCTACCCAAATGGAAAGCAGAAACCCTTTCCATATCACAGTTGAAAGTCTCACTATATTACTGAAAGCATGCGTACATCTGGCTGTGCCTTTTCCTAGTAGCACATACTTAAAAGAAACATACAAATAGATATATACTAGTGTTTTATAGGTATTGGATCTTCCGATGCATAACACGTGTAAAAATACATGTAGAAAGGGACGTGTCATTCTTAGTCTCTCGATCTGCCGGCCTTCTAATGTCTGCACATTCTGCATGGCCAGGGAGTGTGACAGTTGCCTTCACTTATATTCAAATATAGCTCACCAGTGTCAAAAGTCCGAGCACAACGTCTGCACGCAACATTTCCATTTTTTTTTCATATCCCTCAAGTTAATAAAACATGCTTCTTCTACCCCCCCCCCTCCCCAGTATTTTTCGACAAGACACAATCTGCAAACGTGCGACATTTCCTTTATGTTGCCGGGGTCGATTTTGGAACCCAAATTAACCCTGTACCTCACTTTCAAAACCATACACTCCTTTGAACATGACAAACTACACTACTTCTTTCTCGAAGACACCTAAATACATATGGGGTACTTGTTCAGCAACCACTCACACTCTATGCACATTTTGTAACAAATGTAAAACAACACACTTCGGTAACACTATGTTATTTAAAAAAAAAAATTACAAACTTAAAAATATCTCCTCAAAGACTTAACCACTACTACACAATATATAACACACCTTATTAATTTGTAACTCACCTCTGTAGTTGGTATGCAGATTTCAAATTTCACAAATGCATGCAATATTTTCTTTCTCATACAATAAATGTAATTCAAGACTCTCATCAAGAATAGAACCAGTAATGGCAAAATTTCCCTCTCTTTCCGCACAGAAATAGGTGCAAATCAAAATCCTTCCTTCATTATTTCAAATTGCAAAACACATTTCTATTGGTTACTCATATTAACCCTCTCTAACTCTCTTATAAAACCCCTAAACTGGTTCTCTTATTTTGTGGTTTGGAGACTCCCCACACTGCTGCATCGCCATACAGCCCCGAACCCTTACGACAATTCAGAAGCCTATTTCTAATAATACTACTGCAAATTTTAAACAACACACATCTTCTAAACATACTACTCATTTTGAAAAACTAACTTTAATAGCTTATCAGTTGTAATTAATTTTGCATTTCATATTTTAATACCACAGTTATGTCTACTCCTCCCCCAATCACCTTATTGCCAGTTTCCATACCAACAGTTTCTGCAACATTCAAGGGCAGGTGCAGGTCACGAGTTCACCATATTTCATCCCAACAGTTTCTGCAACATTCAAGGCAGGTGCAGGTCACAAGTTCACCATATTTCATCCCAACAGTTTCTGCAACATTGAACGGCAGGTTCAGGTCACAAGTTCACCATTTTTTTAAGTTCAGAACAGTATCTTCCAAATGCAAGTAGCAGGTGTGGTTGACTTCTGCACGTCTGATCGTATCCTATGTAGTGTACATTTCAAACATTTTTTATTAACCAATCAGAAACATACTTTTTCACGAAACTAACATGCACCCTAGTTTTCACTGCACAATGTTCTTCATCAGCCAATCAGTTATCGTTTTCTCAAAAACAAAAGCTTCTTCTCCACCTTTCAACATATCTCTCATTCTACCAACGGACTACATGAGCTACAGACATCATTTGATTCCTTCCAGCCATACCTTCAAAATGCTAGTATGGATCGTAGGACACAGCTATGTTTTCTGGTGCAAAAGGTATGCTGAACACAGACGTATTGACAAAGACCTAGGTTTACAAAATGTGGACATTAAATGGTTTGCACAGAGAGGATTAAAGTGGCACCAATTGTTGCCTTTGGTTAAAACCTCTTTGCATCTCCAACACCCTGACCTCATGATTGTGCACTGTGGTGGCAATGACCTAGGCACATTGACTGGGGTAGGTCTGGAAATGCTCATGAAGGATACCTTTGCACAATTGATGTTGCTTTTGCCTCAAACGCTCTTTGTATACTCCAATATATGCCAAAGACAGAAGTGGAAATGGTCAAATCAATTCTGTCCTAGGAAGAATGTCAATAAAGCTGTGTCTGCATACCTCAGAGATCATAGAATGGGGTCCATCTACAACAACAATCTACGTTTTCATATGGATGACATATACAGAAGTGATGGAGTACATTTCACAGATCAATGAAACAGAGTTTTTCTCAACAACCTGAAGCTGTGCATCGGCACTTACATGTAGCTCCAACAAACTCATAATGAAAACAAGGGCTCTTTTTAGAGCCACCCTATAACTCAAAACTCGCCCTGGTCATTTTAGGCCCAGGGAACCGCATCCCCCGGAGCCTGGCCACAATGTTTGGAACTGCGCAAGGATCCCTAATCCCCCGCACTCCCTGCCACCTCCCCGCCTCCTGCGGCAGCCGGCATTCCTTTTGAACAAAGCCAGCTGCTCCATGCAAGCTCCCTTTGCCCAAAAGCAAATCTGCTTCGCTTCATAAAAGCGAGAGCGAATTCCCTCCTCTCGCTTCCATGAAGCAAAGCAGAAGTTTGCTATGAAAGAGCAGGAACTCTGCATAGATCCCATCCTGCCATAGCAAACTACAATGTCCCAGGCATATCCACCACGGGTCATTGTTGAAACCGGCCCTCGGAGATAACGGTACCCAGGGCCATGGAAAGCTCCTCAAGGGAAATTGGACGATACACCTCCATCCAATTTAAAGGCCCACGAACATCGTACTCCCCGGGGCTGGCAGTCTGCAACAGACCCCCGCATTTTAATTCATGAATGCCCAGGGAAGTAGTGCCCCCCGGGACAGTGTGGGGGAAGCTTCACCCCTCCACACTTAAATTTTACGTATACCTCCAAAGACGTGCTGCTCTTCGGAGCACAAGGGGAGGGAAGACGCGTACCCCCCCATATCATTGTATTTCCTCTGAGGAAGTGGCGGTCCCCGTGACAGAAGTAAACCCCACATCATAACTAAACATTGTTTCCGTGAATTGGCCCACCCGGGGGCTTAATTAAACGAAGCGCACAACACCGTTTTTCTTTTTCCCGCCGTGATTTCCAGGCCCTATGCGAATCACGCAAATCCCGCCGAAAACATATAAAAAATGTTTTTTTTTACCTTCGGACTCCCTGTGCCACCCCCTGAGCACCCTAGGGAGGTCACAGTGTTCCTACCCTGCCCTCTTCTACTTTTTTCCCCCTTTTTCCCCCTACTTGTTTCAACCGAGTCACAAGATGGCTGCCAACGCTTCCTAGTTTGAAGTGTTGGCAGCCAATCAGAGGCAAGCTTGTGCTCGGAACAGCTCGACCAATCAGATCTCACAATTCTCAAATATCGATATCTGTAAATTTTTAAATATCTCGAAAATACAAAATGGATTTACACCATTTAAAGAAAAGTGTGCTTTCTGGACCAAGAGCTATCTCTCTGCCAAATTTGGTGTAAATCCGTTCAGCAGTTCGGGCTGTAGCCGTGTCTAAAGTTTCCTATGGAAATTAACATGGAGAAAACACATTTTGGGACCCCCCTTTTTTCTCGGCCCCCGCTTGATGAATCACCCGGAAACCTTTAAGACAGGAGCTGATCTGAGTGAACAATTAGTTTTGAAAATTTCGCAGAGATCTGTCAAACGACGCCAAAGATATTGGCAAAACAAAAAACTATATATATATATATATATATATATATATTCACTGAAAAAACCATAGGTTTCAGGGACGTTATAGTTAGTTGGACATTTCACTCGTACAAAACCATAGAAATTCCGCCGTTATAGTTAGTTCAGCTAACTATAACTCGCGCCCCCGCAATGCACTGCTGATGACGTCACATATTACATCATTCATGACATGGTCAGTGACATCACTGATGACATCACTGATGACATCTCAAATGACATCACTGATGACATCACTGATGACATCATCCAGTGACTGCATGTTTCTGTAAAGTTTAATTATGTTTTTTATATATATATGCCAAGGTGTATTGAAGAATGAGTGGGTGTATAAGTGTCTGAATGGATGATTTTGTAGGTGCGTGACTGACTGTATGAGTGATTAAACGTGTCTAATTGAATTCATGGGTTAGTGACTATACTGGGTGAAAGTCTGTATCAGGCTGTCAGTTAGTGTGTAAACGGCTGCATGGGTTGGTGAGTAGCTACATGAGTGTCTATATGGGTTATTGATTGGTTGTCTGAGTATCTGTATGGGTGCCTGAGTGTCTGTGTGGGTGGGTGGGGGGTATGTGACTCTGTGCATAGATGTGTGAATGGGTGATTCACTGGGTGTATGGGTTCAAGAGTGCATCTGTGAAGGGCTGTATGGGTGAGTGTGTGCATGGGTGTGTTGGTTAGTGAATGGATGTCTCAGTGGTACATGTGTGAGTAACTACATATTTTAAAGGCAGTATATGTGAGTATTGGAGTATATAGATGACTATATGTGAGAGTGTGGAGAAGTGTGGCTCAATGGTTAGAGCGGCAGACCCTGATGCAGAGATCTGGCCCGGGACCAGGGTTCAATTCCCGCCTCGGCGGGTCTTGGACTCAATTTCCTCGGACCTGATAATTCTCGCCTCGGTGCCTATTCTAATCATGAGTCCCACTCTGCAACTCTGGGCAATAGCTTGCTTAATCTCCACAACGGCCCCACCAGCGCTGGGATGCCTGGCTTCACCTTGGGGGTGCCCAGGAGTGGACATTTCACAGGGAATAGCCAGGAAAGGTTCCACAGCGGTATGCGTATAGCGCCAGGATGCCCCAGTTGGGGTGGCAGTGCGCTTTACAAGTACGAATTTACATTACATTACATTTACAGTGTGTGCTTGTATCAGTGATTGTATAAGAGAGTAAGTATGTGTTAGTATCTGTATGAATAAGTGAGGTGGTGTGTGTATAACTGTATAGGTGTGTAAATGGGAGTGTGATAGATTCTTTGCATGACTGAATAGGTGTGTAAGTAACTCCATGGATGAGTGGCGGTGTGTGAGTGTCTGTATAGGTGTATGAGTGCATATGATAGTGTTGTATTGATGAGTGACTGCATGTATGAGTGATTGTATGGGTGAATGAGTGGATGTGTGTGTAGACCTAGGAATCAGTGAGTGCGTATGTAGTAACTGGTATTGGTGTGTTGATGGTTTCGAAAATGGTAGTCTGTATTTTACAGTGGGTGTATCAAAGGTTATATTAGAGTGTGAGGAGGTGCATCAGATTTTCACGTGGATGATGTCATCAGTGATGTCATCAGTGATGTCATTTGAGATGTCATCAGTGATGTCATCAGTGATGTCACTGACCATGTCATGAATGATGTAATATGAGATGTCATCAGCAGTGCATTGCGGGGCGCGAGTTATAGTTAGCTGAACTAACTATAACGGCGGAATTTCTATGGTTTTGTACGAGTGAAATGTCCAACTAACTATAACGTCCCTGAAACCTATGGTTTTTTCAGTGAATTTCTAAGGTTTTTAAATGCTAATTTCTAACTATAACGTGCCTGAAACCTATGGTTTTTTCAGCTCACTCCCCCGCAATGCACTGCTGATGACGTCACATATTACATCACTCATGACATGATCAGTAACATCATTGATGACATCACTGATGACATCTCAAATGCGAAATGCGATCCACGCGTTTCGACTCGTCCGAACCTTGATAACGATACAAGACGTCATTGTAGCTTCCTTATTTAAATGTACAAATGCCTCCAGTTGCCAACATTAACAAAGGACTACATATTACTTTAATCCAAAAGCTAGCGGCCATATTGGCCTGATCACGATGTTAAAATTCAGGAATTGATACAATAAAGAAAAGAAAACAATTGTTAATATGCACACAATGTCATTTCAGCATATCTTGCCCTGTGACCGCCGTACCTGTATGTTCGTCAACGTGACTTGTTCATAATAAACATATTTAGGATTGCCAACATCAACATAAACAATGGACTACACATTACTTTAAAGTGAAAGGCTATCGCCCATATTGAGCTGGGCGCGTTGCATAATATAATAGTTCTTACACGAAAGAAAAGAAAAAAAAGGGGTGTTAATATACACACACTATCCATAAATAAAGTTCTAGCGATTATAGTTCCATTCCATTCACAGCTCATTTGAGATGTCATGAGTGATGTCATGAGTGATGTCACTGACCATGTCATGAATGATGTAATGTCTGAGGTTATAAGCAGTGCATTGTGGGGGTGTAAGTTATAGTTAGCTCAGGCAACTATAACTGCTGAATTTCACTGGTTTTGTACGAGTGAAATCTGAGTCTAACTATAACGTCCCTGTAATCTTTGTTTTTTTCAGCGAATTTCTCGTTTTTTTAACGTTAAGTAAGATGCCTATCACAATGGATGGTGGGGGTTGGAAGCAGGTCCTGGCCTGGCATTGTGCTGCCCCCACCCAAGCTTGCTGCTCCTGCCTCCCTCCTCCTTGCCATCCATTGTCCAAGTCCATGCCCCTGCTCCCTCATTACAGCCCTGTGTGGCCGTTGTTCTGCCACTGGCCTTCCCGCCTTCTCTGAACAGTTAGCTTGCTGCCCCATCCACCTCCTCCCTATCCTCTGTTGTCTGAATCCATGCACTAGCCTTCTCCCTCCTGCCATGCATGGTCTGATGTGCTGCCACTGCCCTCCATTTAGCATGATGTCCCAGTCTACTCCTCCTGCCCTCCATTGCCCAATTCTATGCCCCATCATTGACCTCCTGCTTAGCCTCTGTGCTTAGCTTGCTGCCCCTACTCTCCTTCCCCCTGCCCTCCGATGTCTGTGTGCATGCCCCTGCTCCATCCTTTTTGCCCATCATGTTCCATGGACCTGCCCCTCCTATCTACTCTGAGTGTTCTGTTGAGCTGCCTAGCATTGTCAGATGACTGTAACTTGTCCCTGCCACCACCACCCTGCCTGTCCACGTTCCATGCCCATTTCCCCTTCCTCCTTTCCTCCACGGTCCATTTTACTGCCACACCCTTCTGCCCTCCGTGGTCTGTTGTGCTGCAACTGCTCCTCCTGCCTGCACTGCGTGGTCTGTTGTGAGGCCCCTTCCCCTGAACTCTCTTGTCTGTGCCCAGCTCCTACCCCTCCCTTCTATCCTCCATGGTCCTTTCTGCATGCACCTGCCCCCTCCTTCTCGCCCATCATGGCCATTGTGCTGCCACTAACCCTCCCGCTTGCCATGCATGGTCTTCTGTGCTGCCACGGCCCCTCCCACCTTCCCTGTGTGGTCAGCTAGCTGCCCCTGACCCCCACCCACCTTCCCTCCATGGTCTGTGTGTATGCCATTATAGTCTCACTGTTGCTCTCCATGGTGTGTCTTGCTTCTAGTGCCCATCCTGCCTGACCTCCATTGTCAGCTTGCTGCTCCTGCCCTGCCCCCTTGCCCCCTGCCCTCTGTTTTTCCATGTGCAGACCCCTATTCCCTCCCTCCTGGCTTGTCTGTTCCATTGTACTGCCCCTGATCCCTACCTCCTGCCCTTTATGGTCCGTTATGCTGCAGCTTTCTCTCCTGTCTGTCCATTATGGTCAGCTAGCTGCCATTGCCTCTTTCCTCTCTGTTCTCTGTTGTCCATGTGCATGGTCCTGTCCCCTCCCTATTGCTTTCCATGGATTGTTGTGCTGCACTCCCGTCCTGCATGCCCTGTGTGGTGTATTGTGCTGCTGCAAACCCTGATGCCTGCCCTGTAAGGTCAGTTTGGTGCACCTGTCCATGTCCCTCCTGTCCTCTGTTATCCGAGTCCATGTCCCTACCCCAATTCCTCCTGCCTTCCATGATCCAATGTACCATACTTGCTAACATTTTGAACTTGGTAAGAGGGAGATTTTGAAAAAAAACTGGGGTAATGATTTTCCCCATTGACTTACATTGAAAAAGAGGAGATTGTAGACAGCAGACAGATTAAATAAAGCCCATTTGGGCTTAAAAACATTGGGCGTTTCCTGGCTGAATCGGGTCTGTTGGCATGTATGCTTGTACTACCACTGCCTCTTTCTTCTGCCCACGATGGTCTATTATATTGCCACAGCCTCTATTGCCTGTCCTGCATTGTTGGTTTGTTGCCCCTGCCCCCCTTTCCACTGCCCTCCATAGTCTGTTGTGCTGCCACTGCCCTTCCTGCCTGCCAAGTGTGGTCAAATTGTTGCCTCTGCACCCTCCTACCTGCCTTCAATTTTCTGAGTTCGTGCCCCTGGCCTCTGCCTCTCAACAGTATCCTAATGAACAACTAGATTGCTAACATTCTATATTTATTACAAAAGTGTGGCACGCCTGACGTCATCTTGATGTAATAAAAACTGTAATACCTAGAGCATTTCCTTTAGAAATTACAGAAATGAGAGGGTCTTATTTGCATCGAAATTATGGTTAGGGCTCTAAAAAACTAAAATGAGGACATATTTTCTGAGTTTTAAAATAGCGACAAAGCACTTTTAAAATATTTGTAATCTTTATGTTTTTTTATCCAGTTGACCACTTGATTAAATGTTGCACTTAGGGGAGAGGATGTGGTATTACTTCCAGAGCTGCAGACTTTGCAACTGGGGAACCAGTTTGGATTTTCTGCTTCAGCTCGACATTCTGTGATTCTGGTCAAATCACTTAATCTCCCCATGTCTACAACCAACATGAATTTGTCCTTGTGTGATGTAACCAATGCTCATGTAAAGCACTCCAATACCTGACCAGTCTGCACTATATAAAACTGCAAAAAACAAAAAATAAAAAGTGTTTTGCACACTTCTGTCATTGGGTTATACGTGGGCTACATCTGGGTGATATTTGTGCTACATTTGGGCTCTTTTGTCTCTGGTGGCCATCTTGGGAGATTTATTTGTTATGAAGTTTCCTAATTTCCTCATTTACTGAAGTCTCCTCAGTAGGAAATGCTTTCAGTTTTTTACTTTGATTCCATCAAGAAGGCATTCAGATGTGTCACACATTCGCCATAAATTCTGAATGTTAGCACTCTAGTTGCTCATTAGATCACTGTAGTAAAGCTACTGCTCACTAGGGAAATCTGCTGCTGGTTTTGAAAGTGCATGTTTCAGTCTGCATGTCAGAATTTTTTAATGAAATAGAAGAGGATTTAAGAAGTCACTCAAAATATGCCCTAATGTAAATTTTCCTAATAGGTTATGACGGAAAGTCTTAATTTTATTAAAGACACAGAGGCGAGTATTATGCCTTCTTATCTTGCTTTATTTTCAACAGCAGCCAAGATAAGTAAAATACTACAGTTCCCAGAGGGCCAAGCAGAACAACTGGCCAATGGGAACATGGTAAAAACGAAACCTTATAACCAATCATGTGATAACACCAATAATAACGTCACAATCTGACTGCGAACCTTCCTCTTTTCGCTAGCGAGCATGAGATAGAGTCAATAAACAGAGGAACCATTGAAGACATCATACAAAAAGCTAAGGTCCAGGAACAGAACTCCAGAGCAAAATTAAACCAGGATTGTCGAGCTGTGGGAGTCATCGTAGAAGGTTCCAAACAGGAAGGAGAGACGTCCAGCTGAGGTGGAAAACGTACATGCCGGCCCATCGTCTTATCACGAAGATGCAGGAGGCAACGCTGGAGTCGCTGAAGGGAGGGAGAAAAAACACAGTTAGAAGTGTTGAGGCGGGATAATACTCGCCTCCGTGTCTTTAATAAAATTAAGACTTTCCGTCATAACCTATTAGGAAAATCTACATTTTATGGCAAGACCGGAGGCTCCTATTATGCTTGTTCAAAGCATGTCAACAACTAAAGAAGAAGCAGTAACAACAGGTTTGCAATAAAACATTCGGAAAACATTGTCATTAGACCAATCCGCTGATCTCAGAATGTCCTCCAAACGAGAGCCTGCCCAAAAGCTTTGGAGGCCATGGCTCCCTAGTGGAATGGGCTCCGAAACGGAGACGTTGATGCCTGCAAGGGACATGATCCAACGAACCCAACGGGCAAGGGTAGCAGAGGAGACAGGAAGATGGGGCTTACGAAAAGAAATGAGGAGCTGGGAGAGGGAGGACGTTCTGAGATCAGAGGTTCTTTGTTCATAGACTTTGAGGCATTGGCCTACACACAACTTAGGATGAGAAGGGAAATAAGGGTAAAAAACAGAGTTTAAATTTGTTTTTGTTCGTCTGTTAATTCGAAACAAAACACCTTGAGGAGAAAACTGACGAGAGGAAATATCTAATGCTCTCACGTCTGAAACACGTTTGATAGAAACAAGACATAATAACATGATAAGCTTGGCAGATAAAATTTTTAGGGAAAGAGCAGAATTGTCTGGCCAGTCAGAAAACAACTTAAGAACAACATTAACATCCCATAAATTTGAATACTTAGCCAACGGAGGTTTGGAAAAACAGACTCCTCTCAAAAGGCGACAGATCAGAGGATGAACTCCAACAGGCTTGCCGTCGATGGGGGTATGATTAAGAGAAATGGCCGATCTGTACAAATTGACCGTTCTGTAGGACTTACCTGCACTAGCTTCCGATGCCAAGAAGTTAACCACAAAATTCAGAGGGGCTGAAAAGGGATCGACATGTCTTTCCAGACACCAGCTTGCCCATAAAGACCAAGCGGATTTATAAGCCTTGGAGGTCCCAGGGGCCCAGGCTTTGCTGATAAAGAGAGAAGCTTCCTGTGAAATGAGGAGGTCAGGAGGGACAGGCCGGAAACCTTCCAAGCCGGCAGAACCAGCGATTTGTCCAGAATGAGACTGTGTGGAAGACCTAAGGGGTTCCGAAGTAAATTGTTGCAAACAGGGAGAAGAACTGGGAAGTCCATTGCCATTTCCAGAAGAGAAGGGAACCAAATCTGAGACTGCCAGAAAGGAACCACTATAACCAAGGTCGTCAATTGGTGACGTACTTGGGAGAGTACTCTGTTGATCAAAAGAAAAGGAGGAAAAGCATAATTGAGGTGGAGAGACCAGTCCTGAAGAAAAGCATCCGTAGCCAGAGCCGAAGGGTCTGGACGCCAACTGAAGAACCGAGGTAATTGGGTATTGAGGCGAGAAGCAAAAAGATCGATGTAGAAAGGGCCCCAAATTCGAGATAGAGATAGGAAGACGGATGGAAGAAGCATCTAATCGCTGAAATCCCGAAGGTAGCGAGAATGCCAATCTGCTATAGAATTGAGATCTCCTGGAAGATACTCCGCTGTCAACGAAAGATGGTTTGAGAGACAAAACTCCCAAAGACTCTTTGCCAATTCTGCAAGGGGCTTGGATTTTGTGCCACCTAGATGGTTGATGTAGCGCACCGCAGAAACATTGTCCATACGAAGGAGAATGGAACATCGAACCCTGTTTTTTGTAAGGCTTTGGATCGCAAAGGAGCCTGCAAGCATCTCTAAACAATTGATGTGCAATTTCGACTCCTCTCGAGACCATGTACCGCCAGTCGAGATTGGTCCACAATGGGCGCCCCAACCCGACAGGCTTGCATCTGATTCTAACACAAGATCTGGGGCCGAAGCGAAGATAGTTCGCCCGTTCCAGGCATCTAAATGGTCGATCCACCATTGGAGTTCGACCCGAGATTCTTGATCTACAGGAATGAGATCGTCGTAAGCTAACCCCTGGCGAAGATGTCTGATTTTTAGACGTTGAAGGGCCCGATAATGGAGGGGGCCTGGAAAGATGGCTTGAATGGAAGTGGAGAGAAGACCTACGATTCTTGTGAGAGATCTGAGAGAAATGAGGGAAGTCCGAAGCACACGAGCGATCTCTGACTTGATGGTTGAGACTTTTGACTGTGGGAGTAGGAGGGACGCTGTGGAAGAGTCCACGAGGAAGCCCAAGAACTCTATGTTCTGGGAAGGAATAAGCATGGACTTGTCGAGATTGATGAGGAAACCCAGGTCTTGGAGAAGAGATTGAATAACAATGAGTTCGGACAGAAGAAGTTGTTTGTCGGTGTTCATTATGAGAATATCGTCTAGATAAATGATAAGCCGGATTCCCAGGGATCGAAGGAAGGCCACCACTGGTTTCATGACTTTTGTAAAGCACCATGGTGCTGACGACAGACCGAAAGGGAGAGAAGTGAGGCGATAGGTTACGCCCAGCCATTGGAATTGAAGAAACTTGGTATGAGAAGGGTGAATCGGGATGGTGAGGTAAGCGTCCTGCAAATCTAACCTGATCATCCAGTCGTTTAGACGTAGGGTATCTCGTAAGTTAATGATGGTTTCCATTTTGAAGTGGCGATAAACCACAAATTGGTTGAACCATTTCAGATTTATCACTGGACGCATCTTTTTGTTCTTTTTCTGCACCAGGAAAATTGAACTGAGAAAACCGGAAGGATCTAAAGGGGCGACCTGAATCGCTTGTTTTTGGAGGAGGCCTTTTATCTCCAGGTAAATGAGCTGAGACATTTCCGTCGAGAACACTAGAGGAGGAGGGAACACAGTTTGGGAAGGCAACGCATAAAGCTCTATAAGATAACCTTGAACTGTATTGAGAACCCAAGGGTCTGCGGTGAGAGATTGCCACTTTTGTAGAAATAACTTTAGTCGACCTCCTACAGGGGGAGGTGATAAAGGACCTACCTTGTTGGTTGTTGTGGTTGCGGAAATTCTTTTGACCCCGGCCTCTGTATCCACGGCCTCTTTGCAGATAGAATTGGGGTTTGTAGTCTTGGAAACCGGAATTGAAGGAACCTCTGGAGCCTTGGGTGGTAAAAGAACGGCCGGAAGAGCGACCCCTTCCTCTGCCGGCCCATCCAAACACCCAAGGAGAAAAAACCTTTTTAATTGATTGTTGTGCCTTATCTAACGAGGCAAAAGTAGAAACAAATCTGCTAAGATCTTTAACTAAAGAATCTCCGAAGAGAAGACCATTAGCTTTAATACCAGGATCTTGAGAGGCTAAATTGGCCAATTTAGGGTCAAGTTTAATCAACAGCCCTTTGCGGCGTTCATGTGTCACTGCAGCGTTTGCATTCCCTAAGAAACAAAAGGCTCGTTGGACCCACAAGGAGATATCATCTGCGGACAACTCAGAACCTTCCAGGCGAGCAGATTCAGCCAAATCAAATATACGAGCCAAAGGACCCACTACATCAAGTAATTTATCCTGACAAGTGGACCAGGCCTTGTCCACCCCTTTGCGCGGATCCTTGCCAAACTTTGAGAAAAAGGTGAGTAAAGGTTGGTCAATAGCAGGAACAATCGTAACCTTGTCAGCTAAGGAGGGTTTAGGACACTCAGACTTCAACCTAGATCTAGCAGAAGTGTCCAAAGGAAGACGAAGCCTGGCGGAAATATAATCACCTACGTGGGAGGCGGGAAACCACTCAGTGGAATTAGGGTGACGAATAGAAGAAGGGTCGAACATGGAAACCCCTTCCGAATCCAAAACAGGTTCAAAATTAAAAGAATCAGACTTAGGCTTTTTAGCAGGAGGTGAGGGAGGGTCAGATACATCAAATAAATCAAAAAGATCATCTGCGTCATCCATGTCATCGTCAGTGTCTAAAATGGTGGATACAACCAACTTTTTGGGAACCTCTGAATGCTTCTTTTTGTCTTTGCGTTTACCATCGGAGTTTAATAACAACCCCTCCTTAGAAGGAGGCCTGGGAGGCACGTAGTCCTCAATCAAGTGCGAGGAAACCTCGCTAATCAAATGTGACGCAGTTTTTGGAACAGACATAGAAGCAGAGGGAGCCACCTTTCTTTTTCTGCTATCCCCCGCAGACTGGGCCAAAGCTTTAGACAACAGACTCATCATGGAGTTCTCCATGCCTTTAGAAAAACGTCTCATGGACGTTTCCACTGCAGACTCCACTGAGGTATTAATAAATTTATTGAGATCATTTTTGAAGGCAGCGCCTTCGTCCTGTTGCCGGTCTGAGCCGGGAGAGCTATCGACATTCATGGTTTGAGGCAAAAAGAAGGTGAGGCAAGGGTTAAGACTTTTAACAGGGGCGGGGACACGAGTGAGGAACTCCCCTTGTGGGCGTGAAGGAGCCGGGGACAGAAGCTCCGGTGAACCCAGCGAGCGAACAGAAGCTCCAAAACCAACCGCCGAAACGGTAAGGAAATGCGCCCTCAGGGGAAGAGTAGCGGGAGAAACCAGTAACGCGCGACGGTTGCAACCAAATGCAACCCTCGCGCATGGGGGGAAACAGAAACTAATGGAAAGCGCACAACGCCGGAAAGCGCTAAAGAGGCAGCGGCGAGCGCCATATTATCAGAAAAAGTAAATACTATGAGCAATAGCACAGCATAACACAAATACGCCAGTTTGGAATATAAAATTACGAGCAACGAAGAAAAGTCACTTATCTGACTGCGAGCAGCAAGAAAAGAGGAAGGTTCGCAGTCAGATTTTGACGTTATTATTGGTGTTATCACATGATTGGTTATAAGGTTTCGTTTTTACCATGTTCCCATTGGCCAGTTGTTCTGCTTGGCCCTCTGGGAACTGTAGTATTTTACTTATCTTGGCTGCTGTTGAAAATAAAGCAAGATAAGAAGGCATAATAGGAGCCTCCGGTCTTGCCATAACATTTTTCTTTCTTCTGCACTAATCATAATTTCTATGGCAAAATGAACCCCCTCAGTTTGCTCCTTTTTAAATTAAATGTTTTAAGTGTTACCAGTTTATTCCAATCAAGATGCCTTCAGGTGTGCCATACTTTTGTCATAAGTAAGACTGTTAGCGCTCTAGTTGTTCTTTAGAACACTCTGGGACATTCTGTCATTGGGCTATACGTGGGCTACATCTGGGTGATATTTGTGCTACATTTGGGCTCTTTTGTCTCTGGTGGCCATCTTGGGAGACTTATTTGTTATGAAGTTTCCTAATTTCCTCATTTACTGCAGTCTCCTCAGTAGTAAATACTTTCAGTTTTTTACTTTGATTCCATCAAGAAGGCATTCAGATGTGTCACACATTTGCCATAAATTCAGAATGTTAGCACTCTAGTTGCTCATTAGATCACTGTAGTAAAGCTACGGCTCACCAGGGAAGTCTGCTGCTGGTATTGAAAGTGCATATTTCAGTCTGCATGTCAGAATTTTTAATGAAATAGAAGAGGATTTGAGAAGTCACTCAAAATGTGCCCTAATTTTTCTTTCTGCAGCACTAATCATAATTTCTATGGCAAAATGAACCCCCTCATTTTGTTCCTTTTTAAATTAAATGTTTTAAGTGTTACCACTTTATTCCAATCAAGATGGCTTCAGGTGTGCCATACTTTTGTCATAAGTAAGACTGTTAGTTCTCTAGTTGTTTTTTAGAACACTCTGGGACATTCTGTCATTGGGCTATACGTGGGCTACATCTGGGTGATATTTGTGCTACATTTGGGCTCTTTTGTCTCTGGTGGCCATCTTGGGAGACTTATTTGTTATGAAGTTTCCTAATTTCCTCATTTACTACAGTCTCCTCAGTAGGAAATACTTTCAGTTTTTACTTTGATTCCATCAAGAAGGCATTCAGATGTGTCACACATTTGCCATAAATTCAGAATGTTAGCACTCTAGTTGCTCATTAGATCACTGTAGTAAAGCTACGGCTCACCAGGGAAGTCTGCTGCTGGTATTGAAAGTGCATGTTTCAGTCTGCATGTCAGAATTTTTAATGGAATAGAAGAGGATTTGAGAAGTCACTCAAAATGTGCCCTAATTTTTCTTTCTACAGCACTAATCATAATTTCTATGGCAAAATGAACCCCCTCATTTTGTTCCTTTTTCAATTAAATGTTTTAAGTGTTACCACTTTATTCCAATCAAGATGGCTTCAGGTGTGCCATACTTTTGTCATAAGTAAGGCTGTTAGCACTCTAGTTGTTCTTTAGAACAGTCTGGGAAGCTGCAGTAGAACACAAAGGAATCAGCTGACAGTCTCTGCCCTTGTTGGATGTACATGTTTTACTGAGAATGTTAGACTTTATTCTCACATGACTGAGAAAGATAATGTGAATTTACAGAAAATATGCTCTCATTTTAGCTTCTAGATCACCTTCCAAACCTCTATGGGAAAAGTATGAGAAAATAGTTTTCTCTCAAACATGATTCATGATATCCCAGCAGAAGGCTTTTTCACAGGGTAAAATCACCTTAGAACACACCACAATTCCTAAAATTAGTATGGTACCATCAACAAATGATTTATAATGTAACTAAAGTCTTATCACCCTTTATACGTTCTCCTTTTGGTGACCCTCAAACCCTTCCATTCACTACAAAGAATTTTAATGGGGTGCTATCATGTATATTGGTCCCAAGATGGCTGCCAACACTTCTTGGATGAAGTGCTGACAGCCAATCAGATCTCACGATGAGATGTGTGCTTAGGCTCCGCCCAGATATATATATTTGTTTTTCCTTTAATATTTAAAAAACTACTGAACGGATGTACACCATTTTAAAAAAAGGGCGCTTTTTGAACCAAGAGCTACCTTTTTGCCATATTTGGTGTAATGCCGTTCAGCAGTTCGGGCTACAGCCTTGTCTAAAGTTTCCTATGGAAATTAACATGTGGAAAATGCGTTTTGGGACGTTCAAGACAGGAGCTGAGCGGAGCGCCCCATTTGTTTTGAAAATTTCGTGAAGATTCGTCAAACGGCACCAAAGATATTGGCAAAAGAAAAAACGCTTTTTGAATAGAAACAAGGTCCTAATTATAACTACCTAATGGCGACCGCCAGTAGGTAATATATATATATATATATATATATATACAAGCAATAATATCACACCTGTAAGTAGGCAAATGCAACTGTTAAATGCTTGGAGAAAATACATGAAATGAAATACAAGCAGATAATAATATGATGGACGTCCACTCCAAGAAATCAGAAATATATATACACTGAATACATCAGATGATTACAAACACTGAAGACTTGAATGTGCACACAGACACTCACACATTACAATGATGATTATAGCCACTGGAGACTTGAATGTGCACACAGACACACACACATCACAATGTCAATAATCAAAAATAAAACACATCACCGGCTGCAAACTTTGCATCTTGGCCCACTCCAGACTGGGGGATTCACAGCCGGTGTCAAGAGACCAGCAAACCGGAAACTTCTGCCACACTGAAGTAGACGTGTCCATCATTCAGGCCAAACAAATCCCAGTTTCCAAGTCAACAAACCCCATCTTCATAATGTCAAAGCACACTAGAAGTTTCCGAGAGGCCCTCCTCTGCACCAAGAAAAGTTACTGGAGTTGGGCACTCTCCATGCAAGCATTCCAAAGGCAAAAGAGTTCTCACATTCCTTCTGAGCTCTCACGTGTTCCAGCCATTATCTAAAGGAAGCTGACGAACGTACAGAAAACAATCTCAAAAACAAACCTTGAGCGTGAATAGCCTAAACAACTTGAGTAATCTGGGGGCCTGCTATGCGCAAAGCTCAAGCTAGACTGAGTCAGAATTCAAAATGACATGAGGGCATGTCAAAGCCAATAGTAAGAACGTCATAATACTTCCCAATGTACAACACAATGCACATTTGAGCACCACTGCTTATAACTGCACTTCGAGACCAAGAAGTACATTCCACACCTCTCGCTCTCTCTCATGCTTTCAAATGCACATCCCACATATTCTGTTCCTGGCAAGGCTGTTCTACTCTGTGAAAGCTCTCCCCCTCCGCAGATACAAGAAGACACAAAAGAAATCTTCAAGGAAAAAAGGCACATGCAGGAAACATGATGTCGTAAATTGAAGCTAGGATAAAGTAAAACACCAAAAGTTAATTAAAATAATAGTAGTCAAAGGTCATCATGTGGTCCCAATACATTGGAGTGCCTCTAGCACTACAGGCATTCGCACTCCGGCGCTTGTCGGACTGCCATCGTAACCAGGCCCTATACCTAAAAGACCTGAAATGCCTCTTCCGTAAACACCTCTTGCTAGGTGTCCTGAAGTTTCAGCTCTACCATTTCTTACTAATTTCAGCCTTACCAATCACAAAATGAATTTACCTTTAGACTTGTTTGCTTATGGGCCTGATTATAAATTTGGTGGATGGGATACTTTGCCACATACATGACGGATATGCCGTCCGCTGTATTTACGAGTTCCATAGTTTATAATGTGACGGAGTATCCAATCCGCCAAACTCATAATCAGGCCCCTAATTTTCTCTCCCTGTTATTACTATCATACTATCATCATTTTCATATTGATTACACATCTCCCACCATTTTTATTTTTTATAAAATTAATATTTTAGACTATGTTTAGAGTTTAGACTATGCACAAAGATAATTCATACTTCAATTAACAAAGGTCCCAGTATAATACTACTCCTTTCAGCTCTGTTTAGCGCTATGATGCCCTAAGGACCTTGCTTGCGTGCAGCAAAACAATTATATAAATAAATAAACAAATCATGAAGGAAGGCCACTTTTCTACCTCATGAGGCCCTTAACTTTACACTGATAATTGTTTCTTTAATGATGAGTGAACAGTAAATTGGTGTTTTTTACTCCTGGGATCTCTCCAGTGAATATCCTCTGTATCACACAGCTCATAAATTCATCGCTCCCTGAATGGGGGATCCGTCTGATAGCAATAGGTGTATGACTGATGATGAGTGATCACCGCTATGCTCTGAAGCTCAGTCTGCAATGCCACCATCCACATTGCTAAAAGCAAGAGTCCACTGGAGTTCAGGTGAGTATTGAACTCTTTGAGCTCCCACTTGGTGATGAAGCCACATTCACCCAGGTCATGCAAGGGCAATAAATTCCACCTCCCAGGTCCAGGTCTCCTTCTGCCTCAATGGTCAGACATTTCTCTTATACATATCCCTTTTCTTTTTGTGCACAATTTTTTTTATAAGGCAGAAAATACACATAATAATGGGTAGAGCATACTGGATGTCATGATGTACTTAGCATACTTGTTGAAAAGGGATCCTTTCAGTGGGTCCTGAATGGGGCTGGGCAGGACTCGTGACGTTTCACTCTGTGGTGTTCCTCGGAGTTACAGAAAAACTCTGCAGAATTTCGCAGACGGACAGAAAATATGCAGCTCGCACTGCAATTTAGCGCTGGTAGAGCAAGCAGTGCTGAAAATCAGCTCGAATGGCACCATGCATTGTGCAAGAGCGCGTGGCCATTCAAGTTTTTTGTTTCCACTTGAGTAGAAAATCTGCTTGAGAAGCAGCAAATCTACTCAAATGGCAGCTCTATGAGTGCGACCGCTCGCAAATGCCGGAAACTGCCTGTGTTAGAAAATCTCTCCAGGAGACGCCAGATCTCACTCGTATATTCTGGAGCCTCGCCGGAAAAAAATTCCACCACGTGGCGATTAGTGAAATTTGGCCAGAACTCTGCGTTAAAGAGTGATGTGGAGTGGCCAAAATTCTGCCAATTCCACGGGTGGAGCGGAACATTTCATCCACGCCTAGTCCTGACAAAGCTTTCACCTGTGTTCAGTGCTACTGACCATGGATCTCATGAGCCCACCTGGCATGGCTGGAGAACACGTGTGAGCATCACTGACTGTGTCCTGAGACAGAGAACTCTCAACAGTTAAAGGTAACAATTTCTGCATTTTCAAGAAGGATTTGAGATAGCAATGCAAAGTTGGTTTAATATCACCCACACTTCTCAAGGAGAAGCAGCAAATGACTATGGGCGTGGCTGGTTTACACACATTGCTGGTGTTTTCTAGCACTGGTTTTACAGACTTCCTCAATTATGAGCTTAACAAAATGAGTTTGACCAGGAATTGCATCTTTACTGATTTTTTTAGTTGAATTTTTGTTTCTTCACAACTACATGCTGGAATGTGCATTTTTTTCTAAATCAGTAGCATTCAACTTATTATAAAAAAATTGTGATAGAATTGAAAATAAAAGTAGAAAAGACATGTGTTGAAAGTGCTAAAATATAATTTGTATCCGTTATGAATCCAGACTGCTCTTGCTCGTCCTTGCTATGGCAGCTACCATCACTGTGTAGATCGTCATAACACTATGGCAGAATGTGAAAAATATTGACAAAATACATCAGAAAATTGAAATAATGTTGTCATGTTTATTTATTTATTTGCAGTTTTATATAGCACCAACTAGACTCACAAACGCAACAGAGCACTTTACGCAAGAACAAGCGGTGCAATCCAAGCACAGTATAACAGGGCCACTGGAATTATGCGGCAAGAGAGGGTCAAATTATGTGGCAGGGTTGACAAAATTATGCGCAAGAAAAAGCACATTTTTGGCACACCACTCCACCTCTGCAAGAGTAGAGATTTGAGGTAGTCTCCTCATGAGGCAGGGGTTGGACAGAGGTCACAGGCTCTGGGATGGAAAATGAGGACTTAGGTGTGTTTTTAAAAAAAAACAGAACTCGTGGCAAAACTCAGATGTAGTGCAGTTTGGTATTGAAGTTCTTTGAGACTTTATAGTTGGACTGCTCAGGTATGCAATGGTCAGCAAATCAGCTTCAATTCCTTTCCAAATGGATTGTGCTTTCCAGCACTTTTGGACATGTTTTGCCCCAAACAAGGTTCCTAGTCTTGTTATGTGGATCTTTTCCCAGGGAGTTTTTTCAGATTAACTTTTGCATGGGCCAGTGTTGAACCTGGCCCTTTTTGCAGGGTCAGCCCCGTATTTTCACCTTTTATTTATAAAGTTTTGTCTAGCGTGAACATAACCCTAGAGGGTATCAGAGCACTTTACATAGAGGAAGGCAGGATATAGTTGTAAGAACAAAATCTTGTCACATATATGAACGTAGCATAGTAAGTCTGACATCTATAGAGGATCATCAATGTAGTAGTCATACACTGTACTGGAGTAGTAGGCAGGTATATAGTCAATAAGACATAAGGTGTTATCGATAGTACATAAAGCGATTATCTTAGGGCATACATTTGAAGAGTTTTCACTTCTTTTGTGAAGGAGGAGGTAGATGAGATTGGGCGGACATCCGGCGGCAGAGAGTTCCATATCTTCGGGGTAATACCTGAGAAGGCTCTGTAGTACGTTTTCTTTTTGTGGGAAATCTGTGGTTTCAGTAGCAGGGAGCTCACTCTTTGTGAAGATCTGAATCCTCCCGATAACTCTAGCTTTTGTGCCAAATATCTGAGGGTCTGGAAATGTAGGGCTTTATGAGTCATGCAAGCAATCTTTAGTTGTATTCTGCCTCATAAGGGAGCCATTTCAGTGCTTTTAGGGCCGGGGATATGTGATTATTTCTTTGTGTTCCCGAGACCAGTCTGGCCGCAGTGTTAAGGGAGGCCCTTAGCGGGGCCATTTTGTATCTAGGAAGGCCGCATAGAGTAGAGCTTCTGTAGTTCAATCTAGGCAACACAAGAGCTTGGACCGTCAGCTTAAAGACGTCCTGTGGTAGGAAATGTTTAAGGTTCTTTAGGATACTCATCTGGTAATTAGCTCCTTTAGTGGAATTACTGATATAATTTTGAATATTCAAGTATTTGTCTAATGTATTCCCAGGGATTTAGATGAGTAAATAATGTGAGGAGAACAGTTGAAGGCTGTTAGATGCTTCATCCAGAAGTCAATCTTGGGCATGTGGTTTGGGAAAAAGATATGAGGAGGAATTCCGTTTTGGTAGTGTTGAGCTTGAGGTGGTTTCCAGTAAGCCAGTTTGAGCATTCTACAGCGTAGAGTTGAGGGAAATTATGTCTTCTGGGCAGGAGATTTTCAGATACAATTGAGTGTCATCTGCATACATGTGATAAAGAATGTTCGCAGAGTTCAATGCTTCTGCAAGAGGTTCCAAGAATAATTTGAAAGGAATGGGTGATAGGGCGGACCCCTGTGGCACCCCTAGTGTGACCACAGAGGGCTGAGAGAGGGATTGATTCACCTGGACTCTTTGTATTCTGTTGTGGAGGAATGAAGTAAACCATTGCAGCACAGGTCCTGATAGACCCATCCTCCATTCCAGTAGGGACAGTAAACTGTTGTGTTTCACAGTGTCGAAAGCAGAGGATAAGTCAGGTAGTATCAGAAGACATGATTCATTTTGGTCTAGCATTTTAGCATGCCATCCCTGATGTGAGTGAGTGCAGATTCTGTGCTGCGACCTTGTCAAAAACCAGATTGATGTTGATCCAGGAGTTGGAAGTTCTCTATGTGGTTGCAAAGTTGAATGTGTACGCATTTTTCTTGAAGTTTTGCCAGAGTGGGGATGTTGGAGATAGGTTGGAAGTTGTTAAGATCTAAACAGTCTTCGTTAGGTTTTTTTAGAATGGGGGTTACCTGCCCAACTTTTAGGCAGTCAAGGATAGTGCCTTGCCGTAGTGAAGCATTAACAATCTTGGACCATAAGGGGAGAATAGCAGCTTTTATCTTCTTGAAGATTGATGGCGGTAGCGGGTCGCTGAAGTGGTTAGATGGGTTAACTGCTAGAAGAATGTTATAGATGGGGAGTGAAAGTGTGCCAGGAGGCATTGTTTTTGAGGACATCCCCCGGGGGACCATACCGATCCGTGACCTGGAAGGCGAGTGGAAAAGCATGCCCGGTAGCTGGAAGTAGTTCCCTCTTTGATTGTAGGTCATTCTCAATCATTTTTGTTTTCCCCAAGAAGAATGAGGCCAGTTCCTCACAGTTCGGGGGAGTGATGACTACAGGATCCAGCAGGTTTGGGGCATGAAGCAATTGTTGCTTGATGATTTCAAAAAGTCTTTTTGGGTCAATATTTGGCTTGGTTAAGCTGAGCTGCAAAGGAGTCGGCCTATGCCTTTTTGATTTTCCTATTGTATATGTTCCTCATTGATCTAAGGTGTTTTAGGTACTCAGTGCATGGTATGGATCTCCAGGTTCTTTCTGTCAATCTAAGATTGCGCCTTTCAGAGTTTAGATTGTCATTGAACCAAGGTTTGGGGGTTTTAGTGGAAATATTTTTGTTGACTGGAGTCAATAGAATCAAGGATGTCTAGAATAGAGGTATTATAGAACTCTGTGAGGTCATGTACATCTACCATGCCTAACTAAGGAGTCAAGGCAGTATTTCTTCGGGTTGATAAGTCATTAGAATTAATGTTTCGGAGCTTCCTTTTCCATTGTTTGTTTTTTTTGGGTTGGTCTCTCTTCGTAGTCACCTCCACGTCGATGAGGAAGATGATGATGTAGTGGTCAGACCAGTCGCAGGTGATAATGGATTCCAATGGGATGTTATTCATTTTAGATATGATAAGGTCCAATGTCTCTCCCTTGCTGTGGGTTGGACCGTCGCAGAATTGGATCAGATCGTGGTCTGATAGGAAGGATTTAAGGCAATTCGGGGTATTCCAGAGGACATTCCAAGGAAAATCTGGGCCACTTGGGGGTCATGGTTTGTTCAATGAATGGCAAATTGTATCCAGGCGGGTGGTAGAATGTGTGTGTTTGCAAATGAGGTTATTGTTGCTCTTGATGCTGATGCAGAGATATCCACAGGTAGGCAAGGTGACAGTTTCTGCTTGGTACACAGAGATTGTGTTACGGTAGATGCAGGCTATTCCACCACCAGTTTTCCTAGTTCTATTGAGTCGAATTATGCCGTGGCTATGAGGGACAGTAAGTCTTGGATAAGAGGAGCTATTAGCCAGGTTTCCGTGAGGATAACAATATCAAGCTCATTTGTGAGGATGAGATCATAAATATCAGGTGCATGTTTACTAGCTGATCTGCAGTTGAGAAGTATGCATTTCATTTGGCTAGTGAAATGGACAGTGGCAGCCTGGGAGATGTTAATGTGCTTGAGGTTATTGCTATTTACAGATCTGTGATTGTGGTTGGATTCTCTGTAGGGGTTAGCTTGAATGGCTTGGATTTGACCCCGGTAGGACTTGTTGGTGTCGAGTTGGTATAAGAGAGGAGGAGGTTGCGGATGTCACTGTCAGATAGATCAGCATTCAATCTCCTGGGATGACAGGAGGCATTGAGGAAGGGTATAGTTGTTGACTTAAGATGATAGGCATGCGGGTCAATAGAGAGATACATGCCTATTTGGGAGCTGGTCCAGTTCATCAAGGCACCATTGGGTCTATGCATGGGCAGAAGCTCTTTGGTGATGGATGTCAGTTCCTAGAGGTTGTCCTTGAGGTGGCAAAATAACCCATTTTGCAGGCCTAAACCATCCTTTTCAATGCTCATAAATAGGACTGGGTGGTAAACTCCGCCGGTGGAGTTTGCAGATTTTCTCACTCCATGCCTTACTTGGAGCACAGATTTTGGCACAGAGTCCACAACCGCAATGTTGTGAAGTTTACCGGCCCTCACTAACTCTGTTCCACGTCCAATGAAGGGGAGGGGAAGAGAACACTGCATGAAAAAACAGCACTACAGGAGACACCCAGCACTGCATAAGAGTGGTTCTAGCACTGCATGACTGAGTGAGAGTAAAGCATCAATCAAGAGATGACACTGCAGGAAAGTGGCAGCACTGCACAAGAGAGACATCCACGCTGCAGGTGAGCAACTGCCAGCACTGCATAAGAAACCTTGCACTGCATGGAAGTCTATCTCTACACTGCAGGAGAGAGACAACAGCAGAGGTGAGAGACCATGCTTAAGAAAAAGCCAGACTGCACTTTGGTGGAGAGACCGCAGCAGTGCAGGAAAGATACATGCTACAATGCACTAGAAAGGCGGCTGAGGCAGCACAGTAGAAAAGACATCTGCATTTCATGAGAGACCACAACACTACATGAGAGAGAGAGACCCACAACACTGAAAGAAACAGCCCTGCATTGATGACAGTACCACATTGTAAGAGACCCCTGGACTGCGTAGAAAAAGATTATCCAGAACTGAGGGAGAGGCATTTCTACTACTGTGTGAGAGATCCAAGCATTGTATGGGCAGGCGGTGAGAGTGCCAGGGGAAAAAGATGCAGCGCAGAAGGAGAACATAGGAAGGATTTGAGCAATGCAAGGCTGAATCAATCAATTAATCAATCAGGGGGTTTATAGAGTGTGCTACTCACCCGTTAGGGTCTCAAGGTGCTGGGGGGGGTGTAGGCAGCTCCGGCTCAGTCGAAGAGTAAGGTCTTGAGGTCCTTCCTGAAAATGTGCAGGTTCGGAGAGCGTCTGATGCTGACTGGGAGCTCATTTCAGGTCTTGGCTGCGATGTAGGAGAAGGCTCTTCCTCCTGCTCTGCTTCTGCGAATGTGGGGGGTCTCTGCTAGGGCGAGGTCGGCGGATCAGACATTTCTTTTGGGTGCGTGGAAATGGACTCTATCATTGAGGTATTTGGGTCCGATGTTGTGGAGGGCTTTGTAGGTGTGGGTGAGAAGATTGAAGGTTATTCTCTTCTCGACGGGGAGCCAGTGTAGGTCTCAAAGGTGTTGAGCCATGCGTTCGTGCCGTGGGGTCCCGAGGACGAGTCTGGCCGCAGCATTCTGGATGGTTTGGAGCTTGTGTAGAAGGGTCCTGTTGATGCCGGCGTCGAGAGATTTTCGTGAGAGGGGGCTAGGGGGGAGGGGGAGGGCAGGAGCGCCGAAGAGAGGTGCTCTGCCAACACCGGTGTGTGGGGAATAAAGGAAGGGGCAGGGAGGGCTGGAGTACAGTGGCAGAACTCGTGTGTGTGGAGTGGGACAGGCAGCGACGGAGCTGAAGAGGGACAGGGTGTGTGTGTGAAGAGAGAGGGGAGAGCTGCCAGGAGTGTCTGTATGTGTGAGGGGGAGCTAGAGGGGAGGGGGGCAGGTGCTCCGAAGAGGGGCGCTCTGCCAGCACTGGTGTGTGGGGAATAAAGGAAGGGGCAGCGAGGGCTGGAGTACAGTGGCAGAACTGTGTGTGCGTGTGTGTGGAGTGGGGAAGGCAGCGGTGGAGCTGAAGAGGGACAGTGTGTGTGTGTTTCAGGACTGCAGAAGAGAGTGAGAGTGTGGGAGGATAAATAGAGAGCACTGCAGTAGAGAGTGAGAGGCCAAAGCACTGCATAACAGGACTACACTGTTAGAGAAACAGTACTCCATGGGGGACTTGGCATCCCGAGTAGTGTATGAGAAAGCGTGCTGAAGGTGAGAGATGTTACTGCAGGTAAGAGATCTCAGACCTATATGAGAGGAACAGCTCTTCCAGCCAGAGAGATGAGTGTTGCATGAGAGTAAATACCAGCAGTGCATGGGACAGGATAGGAGCAGGACTTAAACAATCCAAAATGGCGTCAACAATGTACGATGAGCGGACCCAGTGGTTTTCACAATTTTAGCCATCACGAAGCACAAATCTACATTTCTGTATGTTTACTGTGCCTATGCTTTAGCCACCCCACTCCTTATGTAATTGCCATCATTTGTTTACGTCCTTGACAATGCCCAGCTCAGTGACAGAATTACGCATGTGGCGCATGCCATTGCGTTTAAGGGAATGTAAATATTACTGCCTAATAAATTAAGTGATATAAGAATTGTAATTTAAAACCCTCTCTAATAGTGAGGTCAGATTTTAAGTTCTGAAGATGCCACTTTTAGAAAGTTGCTGCTGCAACAAATGATTGACGGAATGATGAATAAATCAAACATTTACCCCTAGTCAAGAGCTCTGGGTTCAGTCCATCGTTCTTTTGCTCACTACACCACCCCAGTTTGGACACAGCCATATTCAAACCAGTCTTGACCCTGTTCCTCATGGGAGCAGTCCAGCCTGAATGCCAAGCCAGATCCTCCCTGGACCGGGAACAAGCATCCTGGGATCGGTTCCGGGACATCACCCCTCATCAGCCAGGCTAGATGAATCCAGGGGCACAGCATCCATCATTTGTTGCCGCAGAATTTTTTGTTCTAAGTGGGATGGGTATGCCCAGACTTGGGTCCCTTGCTCACTGTGCCACTGGGTTCAAGCTAGCCTGTCTCAGCTTTCAGCAATGTTCCCCTGGGAATCTGGATGGAGGTTTCCTTAACCGCAGTGCTTGCAGATACCAAGGCTTGTTGGTGGTCAGCCAGACTACTATCTGCTTTATTCGACACTCCAAGAGAAGGGATCCACCTGCATGGATGGCCATCCACCCCTGTGGCTCCATCATAAAGATCCTGCATTTATTTTCACCCTCATCAGTTGCTGTGAATCCTGTTCAGCACCAGGGATAGCCAGAAACACAAGATGGTACAGTGGAGGGTGTTGAACTTTTTTGAAGCACCCCTGCACCGGAGTCTTCCAGGTGGACCGATCTGCCTGGAGATTCCTGGTCCAAGGTCAGCTCCTTGCTTAATTTCCAAAGGGTTTTGCTCAACTCGCCCCACAAGAACCATATAAAGACCGCAAGTGTGATGGACATCTCCGTTTGACAGCTGCAGTGCACCTCTGCACCCCGCACCTCTAAGCAAATTAAAATTGTGCTAGCTTTTGTGAACGGGCCTTGGGACTCATGAGACGATAACACCAAGTGGTTCATTTGAACTCACTCTCTAAGTAGCCAATTGCATATTTGTGTTTTTCCCATTGACCGCAACTTTAATGTTTTACACTGCTAAAGTACTGATTTATATAACGCTTGAAAATTGATAACTCAGATTATCATGTCTCTATTGACTTCATTTTAGAGTCTAAAAATATATAGAAATCATAACTATTTTTATAAATTTGTGTCAAAATTCTCTCAAGTCGTGTCAATTACTTATCATCCATGTTGTTGATGTGAAATGCTTAACACATGTTACTCTAAGTAGCCTGTCTGCTCTTTGCCACACTACCAGGTCAGAGAGAAGGTGTACAAGAGAATACCCGGGATCCATATTTGGGTATTGTGCTAGTATTACATGGTAAGGCACTCCTGCCATACACATAATAGTTTTGCCTTGCAACACTCACACTATAGGATTAATTGAGTTTTACAGTTCTGCAAATAGGGATGGTCTACACTAATGTGTTCTCCGGTGATGGAGTATCCTACAGATAAGATGATGGTCCGCCTTCCCTATTTAAATGCGGACAGAACATAGTTTGGCCATGGCATAGACTACTTTGTCTACGCCAAATTTCTCCAATGACCTGACGTAGTAAGGGCCATTGGAGAATTGGCTTTAGGTATGCCCACCTAATTTAGATTTGTGGACATATAGCCAGTTTTTACTGTCCGATACCAACAGGCACACCCTGGCGACAAGGGCCTGTAAATTGCTATAAATGCCCCCCATGCCATGGGAGATAACTCCCAGGGCGAGGGGCAGTTTTCTATTTCATTTTTAAAAACAAAATTCTGCTTCAGGAGTAATATACTACATTGCCCTGACAGAGTTAACCCAGTCAGCCAATAACTAAATAAGGCCCTCTGTCTTTTCTAATCTTTTCTGATACCAATCTTAGTGGAGTTACAACAGTGTTAATTACAGATGCCTTTTTAATGGTGTGGTCCTAAGTAAAAGGGACAATCCTACACTCTATTCTCTACCAGACCCAGGAGCCTTTTCTGTGTTTATTGGTCATAACTGCACGGTGATTATTTGCCATAATATGGATAGTTTGGACTTCTTCATAATGGTTTTTCAGCCTGGGGAGTTCACACATGTTGTTTGGTCCTGACAGGGCACTATTCTTTGTTTTCAATGCTGACAAATTATCTGCATTATGTAAGGTAATTCAGACAACTACAGAACCTCTTCAATCATCATTTGTAAACTGCAACTCTTGAGTCTCTTTTGGAACTTTTCCAGCGAGGGAGCCATACAGAGCTGGAGGGGGAGGTCTTTCCAGATCTTGGCTGTGATGTAGGATAAGGAGCGACCGCCGATGCAGGTGGGGCAGATGCGGGGTGTTTGCGAGGACGAGTGAAGAGGAGCGTAGGTGTCTAGCGCGTTGGTGGAAGTTCAGCGGATGGTTGAGGTAGGCAGGTCCTAGGTCATGAAGGGCTTTGTAGCCACCTGGTTTCAATGCACCCCGGTTGCCTAGGCTCTAACACAACAGCTATATGATTTTCTTACAGACCTTCATGTGTTCCCTTACAGTGAGGGATGAGTGTTTGCCCTCCTCACACTGCACTATGATAGTCTCACTTTTGGACTAGGCTTACCCATTTCCCCTGTTTTTAGTCAGTCTTTGTTACCAAACACTTCCATATGAGCAATTCATATATTCTTTGGAACCCTTGCATATTGACAAGTTAGGTACAGGGACCATATCGAGGAACAATGGTGAAGGCTCCTCCCCCACAATGCCAGGCTCATGCCTGCCACACACGCTGCACACATCACAGCAAGATGCTGATGGAGGATTGCAGCGGGGGCATGATTTTACAGCTCCATTAGGCCCCAATTGTCCAATTGGCCCCAATCTTTGCTGCAAACTTGACGTGGCTGTTCCCAAGTCTGTGACAGCGAAATGAGGTAGCCTCTAATCGCTGATTGCTGCCGCCAGCATCAGTTTTGGATTACCTCTCCCTTCGCATCGCTGTCACTGCTCCCACTTGGCTCGCGGAGGCGGTAGGCTCAGGTGTACAGCAGGGCAGGCCCTGGGGAGAGCCGTAAGTGTTGGTGTGAGGTGTGCACCGTACCATGGCATATTGAATTTTTCTCCTTCTGCCTGCGAGCCCCGTTTAGTGTTTGGCGCTTGGTGTTTGGGGTGTGGGGGTGCTGGTGCCAGAGTGAGTTTGTCAGTATCGGTCCCAGTCTAGAGCTGAGCAGGCAGTGGGCAGCCTGAATCCCAGCCTTAGCCTCGCCGGCACTAGCCCTACCCTCCTACGTCAAACTTCCAAAAAGTCCATGGTTCCCAAGTTCAAGTATAGCCGAAATAGCAGGACAACATTGGGCATTACTGGACATCACAGACAGTTCAACAGCCACTGGCTACCTAGGTGTGTGGTGGAGGTGGCAGCCTTCAACTCCAGGTTGGAGGAGGTAAGTGAATCCTTCAGACTTCTCAGAATTACTCCATCTGCTGCTGCTTATTGATCACTTACTGCTAACACTATTGCTGCTGCATTATATGGACTATACATGGGCCATAGTTTTACATCAAATTCTAAGCCGTCGTTGGTCCCTTCACTGATAAATAAGGGGAAAGTCGTGCTCAAGCCATCTGCACTGCTGGGGACTACAGCCCCGCAAGCCCCACTACCCCCTTAACACCACACTTGTCAAACATGTGTGACTTGCGACATTCCCTTGTTATAGCCCAGAAGGCCCACAACATTTAAGACTCTGAGATGGTGCCATGGGAAAAAAGAAGGACAAGCGAACAGAGACTGGAGGAGAAATCATACACAGCCTCGATTCCTTCCTTATTAGTACAGCGAATGCCTTAACTAAGGAGATTGAACTCATAGAACAATGGCTCTCCATTGAGGAGGTTAGAAGTGGTCAGATCATTATTGAAGACCAGCAAGGAAACAAGGACATTGTGGAGCCTGAGTTGGAGATGACCCCCCCCCCCCCATAGCTTATCATACATACAGTATGTACATCATGGATCCTGATCTTTGGCCCCAATTTACCTCCCAAAGAAGAGGAAAAGGGGTGGGACTAGACAAACTAGTGCACCTAAATCTAAGAAAGTGAACATGGCAACAGGACTTAATCCTTTAACCCAGGCCTTCTTATCTGGTAACTTGGATGATAATTGCCATAGATTGGAATGCATCATGGCATTACAATTACAGCCTGTGCGAAGTAGATTAGAATCGATAGAGCAACGATTGTCACAAATATTCAGCACATGCCAGATAGAACTCTTTCTAGCACCCTGAATCCACTAGCAAAATCTTTTGTGTCAACGCTAGAGGCAAGTAGAAAGACCAGGCAGGGAGAAGGAGATATGACCCCACAACAATACATGCAGCAACAGGCCCCTGCGAGTATACCATGTCTGGATAACTGTCACGGGGGACAATTTACTCTAATCAAGACAGAGACAATGCTCTCTCAGTACCAGACCAATCAGGCTCGAGTACTGCTGGAAACCCTAATCCGGATAGTCCCTCTAAAAATCAAGTAGCTCCCCGACACTTGCCCTCAGAGGTAGAGGCACCCTTAACAACCAGCACAGTAGGAGCAGCAGGTAGGGAAGAACTTTGAGGGAGATCACAGAGGGTCCAGAGATTTGATCTGCCACCAGCTGCTGCCCCAGATATCCTTTTTTTGGTAAATGTTCCAGAGCTGAGAAAGTCCCAGATTGAAACGACAGAGCAATTGATTGGGAAGGCGCAACACTGGCTGTCAAGGTTTGCAAGAGGGGGACCTATTTTGTCAGGGCATATTTTAATGGCAAGAAGAGTAAAGTGGGTGGGCCCACAATGAATAGCATATTAGGGGATTGTATAGTGGTGAGCCTAGATAGTCAAGGACAATTGCCCCTTCCCTAAACTCCTAGATATTTGCCCTGCCATTAGGCTATTTTCATAAACCCTCAAAGTTCCCAGAGGGTAAAGAGGGGGAATCCTATGATCACTTTTAACTTCAATCATGGAACCAATTCCCAAACAAGATCCAATGTGCCTCTTCTTAGAAACAGATATGCCCCGTTGGGGAACTTAGAGGACTGCAAATGACTAGGTATCAAAAACAAAGTGTCAGCTGAAGGCGGGCAGTCTAGGGTAACATCCTCAAAGAAGGAAGATGAGGTGCAGGGTGAAATAGACTCCCTAAGACTGGTTACCTGGAATATAGCAGGATTTAGGAAGAAAAGGGATAATGTGGCTGGTTAAGAGTGACATCCAACTATGATATAAAATGCCTACAAGAAACCTGGGAAGTGGGTCCATCTTTTTTAGATGGTTTTCACTCTTATCAATCACCAGTGATCCCAAGAAGGTCTGGCAGGGCTAAAGGGGGCATTTTGATAGTAATAGCCAAAACAACCAAGAAAAGTATCTTGATGTTTGTGAATAACTCACCCTATTTCCACTTTTTGGTCAGTGAGGGTAGCAAAGATAGTGATCTGATTGTAATAAACTTTTAGAATAATTACTTTGAGGGTGATACTGCGCAAGTGGTTGAATCCTGGTTAGATTCCCTTTAAATCTCGTTCCACTCATGCTGGGATTCCCGGTATTTATTTATTTATGCATTTTTATATAGCGCGGACTTTACCCGAAGGTGTCAGAGCGCTTCACAGTAACAGTAGCATTACATGAGGAGAAGGTTACAAGTGAGTATAATACAAAAGCAAGCGTTACATTACGTGAGGAAAAAGTGACAATTGTGCAAATTACAAAAACAAACAAGATACAAAAAGAGGTATACGTTACAAGAGGAAAAGGTGACAGGTGTGCATGATACATAAGATACAAACTACAAATAGAGGTATAATACTGCAATAAGTGTCAGTCACTCAGAACACACTGGGAAGGCACTTCAATAGGCATGGAGTACAGAATTTCCTATAGTAGAAGAACTTCCTTGAGGGAGTAGAGAGGGCGTGAATTAAACAGGAGACTTAAAATGAAGGGTACACAAACAAAAAAAAATCCAACACAGCACGCAAGGGTGAGGAATGTACAGGAAAAAATACAAATTTACAATGAAGAGCGAACTTCCTAGAGGGGCCTGAGAATGAAAGTATTAGTTCTGAAAGTGTCTTTGGAAGAGAAGAGATTTGAGGTCAGCTTTGAAGATCCGGGTAGAGGAGGTGGCACGGAGCAATGGGGGAAGCGAGTTCCAGACTCTCACCGCATTGCCTGAGAAGGATTGATACCTACTCGCACAAAAATGTGCCTGCATGTCCTTGTGATGGAGTATCTGCTCAGCAAGTTCAGAACACACTTTTTTTGCTCATTCTACTCCCAACAAAGGGAAAGAATGATAGTACCATATCTGCGTAGTGCTAACGCTACTCACTATAGGCCGGCACTGAAACATTTCCAACAGCTGGAGTCCCCTTTGGTGTGCTACGTACTTGTCACTTTTCTTTGGTCAGTGGTGAAGCACAGGAAATCATTATAGATCCATGGAACAGGGAATGTGAAATTCATGAATATCATAAGCTAAAGTCCTTTGTGAAGTTGTATTAGCTGTAGCAATGGTCTATTACCACCCCCCCCAGTATGTACCACAGCTAGGTAAGAATGTGACACTTAAAGGGACCTTGAACCATTGAGCATAAAGCATGAGGCTTGGGTAGTTTTTATCTAATTTATGGACTCCCTGATTGTTATTCAATGGTTTTAAGATGTTAAGTTATTTATTTATGAATTATGGAACCATTCAGATAAAGGGAATGGTTTTTAATTCATGTTTTATGATGTTTTTAGATAACAATTTTTGTCCCACAACAAGTGGTCGTGCTTATTGAATGTGATGTCATTTTTTAGGTACTTTTATGCACCAAATACGATGTGAATAACGTTTTCTGACTGATTGACTGAAAAGTTTAGTCATTATTTTTTTATTTATCAGCACAGCAATCTTTCACAATGAACCCACAGTGAGATACAGTCACACTTCATCTTTGCTGATTAATGACAAAATTAGTTATTTAAACAAGTTAAAACATTGACATAATACAAGCAGAGAACTAAGACTGTTTGGAATTTTTCCATGAAATTATGACAAAAAGGTCTTTCAGATTCAGTCACTTAAAAGCAACTCAAATCATCTCTACTCAAAGGGACTGAACATCACAGAATTCTGAGCTCTGGAGATCTGACCTTATCTGAATGGGGAAAAGGAGAAACTGAAGAACAAAATGCCAGAAACAGCAGTTATATGAACAAGTGAATGGAATGTTGAATAAGTGAAGTCTAGTATCCCCCACCAGTAAATGACTTCTGATAACATAAATCGCCAATTCGCTTAAATGGCAGGTCTCACTGCCACAGAAATGATCACTCTAATATTCCAAAACAGCAATAGTCTAAATTAATATTTAATTCTGCTTCTTTTCTTTTTCTAGGTAATAGCCATGACAAAAGCAGACTGCTCAGGAAACACAACAAATAATGCCGAATTTCTACTCACTGGACTACAGGTTGTTCCACAGATGCAGCCTTTCCTCTTTTTATATTCATGACTATGTATGTGTTTACTGTTTCAGGAAATGGCCTCATTATTTTATCTGTATATATGGAGGACAGCCTTCACTCTCCTATGTACTTCTTCCTTGGGAACCTGTCGCTGTTAGACCTCTGTGCAACGTCCAATGTGATGCCCACCTTACTCAGTGGGCTAATGACAGGCAGCTATATCATTTCTTTTTGCAATTGTATGACACAGTATTTCTTCTTTGGTTGGATGGCATCTGCTGAGTGCCTCCTCCTGACTGTAATGGCCTATGACAGGTATGTGGCCATATGTTATCCTTTACATTACCCAATACTTATGGACCAGAGGCTCTGTATTCAACTTGCTCTTGGATCTTGGATGATTTCCTTTATTTTGATGATGTTTGTGGACTCTCTAGTGAGCACAGCAGATTTCTTTGGCATCAATGAGCTAGACCATTTCTTCTGTGATTTTGAACCTCTTCTCAAAGTAGCCTGCTCTGACACAGCCCTGATTAAATTGGTTGCTTTTCTTTCGTCAGCTGGTGTAGTATCAATCCCTTTCACATTTATCATTATATCCTATTTATATATTATATCAGCAATCCTTAAAATCAAGTCACATGAAGGGAGGAGTACTGCCTTTTCTACATGTAGCTCCCACCTTGTGGTGGTCAGCACATACTTTGGAATCCTGATGATAATGTACATGGTGCCATCAGCCGGACACTCACTGAATGCAAACAAAGCCTTATCGCTGTTGTACACTGTGGGTACTCCAATGACTAATCCAGTTGTTTATGCTCTGAGAAACAAGGCAATAATGGAGGCTTTCAGGAGGCATTTAAAGAACATTTTGTGATCCGTATACGTCTAGAAATCTCAATCTTTGTGCCTAAATAGAGACTGCATGACCAATGGAGTAATTGTTATGAGTTGTGGCTTGGGAATGTCTTACTGCTTTAGGTTTTGTGTTATGGCATGGTACACTCTCTTGAACAAGTGTAGTGCACTGCAAAAATATGTCCTGTCCTTAAATTCATTTTTAAAAATATTGGTGGTTTAACTCTTGGTTTTCTTTTGTATCCGTGGTAGGCTGCACTAACTGGAGCATTGTGCATATTTCCAGAAAGAATTGGGTGGAAAGTCATAGCACCTGGAAATCAGCTTGTCACTGGTGGTCAAACTATTACTCCTTAAATTAATATGAAAAATGCTAGTTTATTTAAAATAAAAAAGCAGGTAGTGAAGGACTCACACTTATATATAGCACATATTTAATGTATCTACGTGTCCATGTATAAAATAGAAATGTGTAGTCCTGGAGACGGTCTGATTCAGTATGATAAAAGATATATGGCAGACAGTGTTAGAGTCAGTAACGTTTAAAATGCAAGTAGTCCTTCACTTAAACAAGATAGAGGCTGACCTTAACTACTGTCATTTGCATACATATGAAAAGAAAGAAAAGATTCTACTTCCAATTCACTACTCTTCTTTGGATTTCTGTGTGGATGCTGTTGCTAAAGAGTTGGTATGGAGTCCTACTGACAAATTCTTTATAAAGTCAAGATTTGTAACATCCTCATATGTGCAGCTAGAATTTCAGTGAAAACCTTAAAACATTAACATTCTTGTATCTTTTCATTGAGTCATTTTCAGGTATTTAACTTGTAGTATCATTGAATGCACTGTTCTAATGATTTGCACCATTCTGCTCATTTCATCAATATGCTTTGTGCTTTTTTTAACAAACTACGATAGGGTTCTCCAGTGTGCCTCACTACACATGCTTTATTAATATGAAGTAGCTAACTTAAAACTCCATATCAGTTGCGGCAACTTACAGGTATTTCTCATTAAGGTAAAAAATGACCAAACACTTTTTTGAACACTATTCGAGGTTTAATAAATAGCGCAAGACATTAATGTCTACAGCAATGTAATATGTCTTATGTACATGATTAGGCTTTCCTGTTTTCAGTTTCTATTTTTGGTAAATTCTGGTGGTGTTTTGTCAGTGTTTTCCAGTGATTTCAATACCTAAAAAAACAGTGCTTTTCAGTGGTTACTCATTTTCGCGCCATAAAAAACAACGGAAACGGTGTTTTACCGGTGTTTATGGAACGCTTTGCTTTTATTATTGCATGCTTTCTTCATTGATGCATGGTATATAGACAGTGTACGTACAGTGTATATGAGGGCCAAATACATTTTTACAAGTCAGACTTATTGTAGTACACCATACAATATTTCTTTAGTGATTCTTTGGTCATTCGCGCTCTCTCTTTCCTTCTCATGTACACTTTTATTTGTGAAAAGGCCCTCTCGACAATGGCACTTGAGGCTGGCAACGCCAAAACAGCCAGTACACAATTTGCCAACTCTGGCCACTGACGTAGCTTTCCATGCCAATACTGGTGCACCTCAAGGTTGACATTCTCTGGGCCAGGTTCTGCAACATATGCGTTGAACTGGGTGCATATGGCCTCAGAGGTATTAAAGCGGTCAAAAATGAAGCTGTACTTTTCAAAGTCCGGAGAAAATTCCCCTTTACGGAAGGGATCTAACACTTGTGCAGAGTACCAAAGTGAGGCTTCATTGACTTCAAACGCCATGGTTGGTGAAGGGACATTTCTATGCATCATAGCTAGCCATTTCTCATGCATTGTGAAATAAAATTTCCTGAATTGGTCCTCAACACCTCTTTGCTTACCAAGTGGCAAGCATTCTAACAGGGTACATGTTGCAGTGCCAAAGTCACTAAAAGTGTCGCCTAGCCTACTCTCGAGGAGATGTTTGACATCTACACCAATTATGCCAAACACTTGGTAGACAAGGGTGTTTTCAGACTCTAGTTTTTTGATTATGTCCACTACAGCAGTCATGTTTTCCTGTAAAAATCTAAGAATGCAGTACAGTGTACTTTTTTTGACATCACTATCAATAAGCACCCGAAGATCCTCACATTTCTTGCCTTTTGCATCATCACTAAGCAAAAATTCAGTAAACGGTCGCCACATAGATAATATTGCATTCACGGCCTCTAGGACTGAGAACCACTGACTAAATGACACAGTTGGGATGACTCTTTCTTTGCTGCCACACCAAACACAAAATGAGAAATATTTGCGTTTGAGTTCCCGCGCATAACGAAACAGTGCCCCTGAATGGACTACAAAATCAATAGCATTCTTAATTAAATCAGAAGATTGTAAAGATGCTTTCAGCATACCATCTAGCAAGTGGCAAGGAACTCTTACAGGGAAACGCTTCAGCTCAGGCATTGCTTTTGACAGGTCATCACATAACTTTTTCATATACGTAGCTGAATCGCTGCAAATACAAACAATATCACTCCAATCTTTGTTAAACTTGGTAAGAACTCTCTGCAACAGCATTCCAAGTGACACTGCGTTGCATGTTTCCAGTACATCTAGATCTGCCATGATGGTACGTCTGTACCATCCATTTTTTGCATCACAAAATGTGATTAGCACTGCCACTGCTGGGTCGCCACGCATCCCTGGAGTTTCATCAATGGTAACAGAGATCTTTACATCACCTTGGAGTAACTCTGAAATATGTTCAATATCTGCAAGGAACACCTCTGGTAGGTATTTCTCATACATTTGTGTTGCTTTTGGTAATGTTTTGCATGCTGGTGCACGCTTGCGGAACAGATTCCCAATCGGTCCATCGGCTTGGTGTAAGCTGGTTCCAGATTGCACTAGGGCACGTACAAATTCATGTGCCACATCCTTTTCTTCCTCACGTTTTCTTTTGAAGCGTGTCATTGTCTCAGCAAGAGACATCTGGCATAGGCTGTCACTATTAGGTGGTTCTTTCAATTTCAAGTGGGTCTTGTGTAGGAGAGTAGGATCTGCTTCACATGGGTACCCCCACTTTTTGCTGATGCTTCACTGTTTTTCGACATTAGTCTGGCTGGGGCCCTGCTAATCAGAACCCCAGCCTAGCTGCTTCCTCTCTAAAATGGTTTCCATGTGCCTTAGGCACATCACTGATTGGGATCTGGAGTGCCCTTATAAGTCCCTAGTATATGGTATACTATGTACCAAGGGCATAGGTACCTCAGAGGCCTGCCAGGGGCTGCAGCATGTATTATGCCACCCCTGGAAGGCCATCCAAACTGACACCACAGGTCTGCTACTGCAGCCTGGGTAAGGTGGTGCATGCACCCTTTACTGTGATATAGGTTACCTATATCACTAAATACATACACACATATAAACCTATAAGTCACTCCTAAGGCAGGCCTTATCAATCCTAAAGGCAGAGTGCATGGTTCCTATGTGAGAGGGTGCCCTGCATGAGCAGGGCCCTCTGCAGCGTTCGGAGACCTTCTCTGATGCTATTTGTAGTGCAGCCTGACCATATACTCTTAAGCGCATTATAACCTCGCTGTAAAATGCTAACTTTGGAATGGCTGCACCTAAATATGTCGTGTTTGGTGTCAAACATCTTGGAATACTACCCCCCCGCCAATTCTGGCGGTGGGGGTAGCATTCCACCCTTCTAGAGGGAAAGACATGTTAACTCTGGCTAGCCCGGTAACTTCTTTCCAAAGCCCTGGCATCACAAAATGGATGCTGCTGCCACAGACACGAGTCTGGCCTCCTGCTGCTGGACGAAACTCTGGCAGGGGAGGCCTGGACAATAGGTTTCCTGTCCCAGGGAGGGGTGACCACCTCCCAAGACAGGATAATGTGTATTGGGGCTGGGCGGGAGCACTTTCGGGTGCTTTGAAGTCCTGCACTGGGGGCACATTTGGTGTCACTGTGCATACCCCAGTTCAAACCGGATCAGGGGCTTGCAGCCCCTGCTTTGGCGTGAACTGGACAAAGGGAAAGGGGTGTAGCCACCCCTCTGCCCTGACCCACCCATAGGTGGGGCCACAGAGTAGTCCAACCCCTATCCTTAGTATAAGTATAGGAACCCAGTCCTTAGGACTTTAGATTATCCCTGGACGAAACTCTGAAACTGAATCCTGGACCTTCGACGCTCTACTCACGATTAGAGGACAGAAGAATCTCCCTTGGGGTCAAGGAGTGACTCCCCTGCTTGGCAGGCACCAAAGAAGCATCTGTCCGGTTCGCATTTCTGAAGCTCCCGTCGGACGCCGAAGTCATCGCATCACCAGAGGTGGATTCTCAGACTTCCCCGAGGCTACCCTGAGTCCCCAGCAAAGCTGAGGCCCGTGGCTATCGTGGGTGACTTGAGACCGTGACCCCTGGACACCGAGCACATTTGCAAGTGCGTCCTCTTCTGGGTCTCCCAAGAAGTCGTGCTTTGGGCTCCGAGTAGCTCTAGCCTCCATCACTAACTGCACCGAAGATCACTGGCTCCCACTCCACGAGTGTCCTGTGAGCCAGATCCACGTGCGGCATCATGAGGCTCCTTTGCGGTCGCTAGCCCATTGGCTAGTAGCCCTTAACGAAGGCCAATCCTTTTCTAACTTGGTATCCTGGTTGCTCCAGGCCTGTCCTCACTTACCTTCGCTGGGTGAGTTCTCCAGACCTTGCTGATTTGCACCATCGACGATCTTCTTCTGCATCAAGACTTGCCGTTGCCAAGGCTTGTTGGGTCCAATCCGGTCGCCGACACCTCAGCACTCGACAGACATCGTGTACCAGCTCGAATCCTGCTCCTGGTCGCCGAAAACGCCTCCTGGACCTCGTGGCTGAAGAGTCAAGATGAACGTCAACGCACCTGAAGCACTCGACATCGGTGGGCATCTGTCCATCGCCTTCCTGGTCACTGGCTAGTGACCCAGACTCTGTCCCCTCTGCTTTCAGGTTCTTCAGAACTCCGATCCACTCTTGGATCCACCCGGACACTTTTCACTTGGTCGCCAGCAGCACTTTGCAGCAGATCGCCATTCAAATCGACGACGAAACCCGACCCCGAAAGGCACCTATGCACCCGGCTTCCCTGGGTGAGGTAACACGAGTACTCCGGTGCTCCCGTGGGTAGAGACTCTTCAAAGTCCTAGATCTCAAAGGGTTTGGTCCAAGTCCTCTTTAAAGTGTCCCTTTTCTCTAATTTCCCGATCACGACTTTCTCCATAGAAGTCAACGGCGTATCGCGGTTGTGTATTTACACTGCACGCGTCTCCCGTGGGTCCCCTGTGTCACTACCTTGGGTGGTTCCTTGTGGTCCAAGCACTTCTAGAGGCTCTAGGCCTAGTGTCTAGTTCAGTCGTGGTTCTTATACCACTTTATTGGTATATGGTTTGAGTACGCCCCTAGGGCCCAAACGTGTATTTGTGCTATTACTGTGTTTAAATAACTTCTAACTTATGTACTTTGAACTCTAGCCTCATAAAGAGACTAGAGGGGTGTGTTTAGCAATAAATACATATATTTTGAATATATACCTGGTGTGGTGCTCTTTCATTTGATCACTCAAGAGATTATAGACTGGTAAAACAAGCTGCTTTACATTCCTTCAAGACTTAGCCTGAAGGCTGCTCTCCATAGCTACAACTAGGATAGCTGTCAATAAGGTTGTCTTTAACCTATCTCCAATAAGGGGTTGTTTGGACTGGTGCAAGGTGCCCACTATAATTAGTGGACAGCATATACCAGGCCAACTTCTCACATTGGTGTGCAGCGTGTGGGATTCCAGCTTGCTATTGTTTTACCAGATAATCTCAATTGAATTGATCAACTGAAAACCACTAAAGGTACCTAAGGTACATATAATTTAAGCTTAGAATACAGTAAGTTCTACTGAACTTAGAGTTGTGTGTTAAGGGATAGCACAACCCTTTCTACAACTCAAGAGAGTTTAGTAGGCCACACTAGAGTAGGTAGTGCATACACCACACCACACTAGTAATGTCTTTAAGGGTAGGATCTAAAGAATCCTTGCAGGAAGCCATTGAGCTTCCACCCTCCAAGTATGATACACTCCCATTCTTGGAATTGAGAGCTTTATGCAACTTGAGAAAAATAAGGACAGGCCAAAGCCCCACAACCCAACACCTCAAGGAGTTGTTGGTGGCTTATGACCTTAGTAAGCCCTTGGGGACTGAAGGGGTAGGAGCTGAGGGTGGGGCAGAAGATGAGGATGGGACCAGGGGTACCAGTACCCCCAGCCCCCTCTGAAACTGACCAGGAGGGCGACAATGGCCCTGACCTGGATAATCCAACCCCTCCTGAGGAAGATGAAGAGGAGGATCAGAATGATGCCCCCTTTGTCCCCCCAGGAAGGATTGTGAGTGTGCCCAGAAGGTCTAGATCTTCTTCTCAGGAGTCTAACCACTCTGGCACCTCAATAGGGAGCTCTGTCTCATCTCATAGGAGGGAATCCTCTCATGAGAGAAGAAAGAGGCTGGTTCAATATGAGGAAGCTCAGCTTGTACTCAAAAAGAAGCAACTAGCCATAGACAGGGAGTCCCTAGATCTCTTTAGAGAGAGAAGAAAGTTGGGACTAGAGTCCCATGGTGGCAGCCATGTCCCTAGAGATAGGGAAAGGTCCTATGACCATAGGAACCTGAGCAAGATTGTCCCTCCCTATCAGAATGGGGATGACATCCACAAGTGGATAACTGCTCTAGAGAGGGCCTGTAAGGTACAGAAGGTCCCTCAGGAGCAGTGGGCAGCAATCTTGTGGCTCTCCTTTGCTGACAAAGGTAGAGATAAGCTCCTCACTGTTAGAGAGGAGGATGCTGATAATTACAAGGTCTTGAAGAGTGCTCTTATTGATGGGTTTGGCCTAACCACTGAACAGTACAGGTTGAAGTTCAGAGATACCCAAAAAGCACAGACTCAAGACTGGGTAGACTATGTGGATTGTTCTGCCAAGGCTCTGGAAGGCTGGTTGATGGGCAGTAAGGTGTGTGACTTCTCAGGATTGTACAATCTGATAATGAGGGAGCAGATTCTTAATAACTGTCAAAATCAGCTGTTGCATCAATACCTGGTAGACTCTGATCTGACCTCTCCCCAAGAATTGGGAAAGAAGGCAGACAAATGGGTCAGAACCAGGGTGAAGCAGAAGGTACAGAACCAAGGTGGGGAAACCAAGAAGCAAGATGCTAAGAACTCTGACAAGGGTGGGGAGAAGGGTAAAGATCAAAAGTCTTCATCAGGCCCCAAAAATCTTCTTCTGGTGGGGATTCACAGTCTACCAAAGGGAAAGGCCAAAGAAAACCATGGTGCAAGGTCTGTAAGCAAAAGACCCACTGGACCAGTGATTGCACCAAGTCCAAAGACTCCAGTCCACCACCCACCAATACCCCTAAGGCACCTGTTCCCCTAGTACAGTTGGTGGGAGTGCTCCAGCCAAGGGTTTAGTAGGGTTCACCCTGGGTACTGAGTTGGGCTCTGACCTAGTCAGAGAACTGACTCAGGCTGTGTTAGTCTGTGATGGAGGCATGGATGTGACCTCCACAGTGAGTCCCAGTAATCTGGGCAAGTACAGACAACAGCCTTTAATCAATGGACGTGAGGCTTTGGCATTTAGGGACACAGGGGCAAGTGTCACAATGGTGACACAAGACCTTGTGAATCCTGGGCAAGTTATACTTGGTGAAATGTACCAAGTGACCAATGCTAGCAATGTCAGAACAGACCATACTCTGGCAGTTGTTAACTTCTCCTGGGGAGGGGTAACTGGCCTTAAGAAGGTTGTGGTAAGTGCAAACCTACCAGTCGAATGCTTGCTTGGCAATGACTTAGAGACTTCTGCTTGGGCAGAAGTGGAGCTTAGGACCCATGCAGAAATGCTGGGGATCCCTGCAGATGTGTTTGCTGTGACCAGGTCACAAGCCAAAATGTCTAGCACTGAACAGGCCTTGGATTCTGGAAGAATGGACCAAGTGCCTTCCAAGAGGAGGAGCAGTAGGGTTAAGGCAGTGCCTTCCCCTTGGCTCAGGAGGAAGATCAGTCCCTTGAGGGGGATGATCTCAGCCCTGAAGAAGGAACTGTCCCAGAGGAACTTGAACCTGACCAGGTTGAGTTCTTGGGGACAGGGGGACCTTCTAGGGCAGATCTGAGCCAGGAGCAGCAGAGCTGCCCCTCCCTTGAACCCCTCAGACAGCAAGCTGCTGCTGAGGCTGCTGGGAAAGCTAGTGGTCCCCATACAGTGTATTGGGATGATGGACTCCTGTACTCAGAGAGTAGAGACCCCAAGCCTGGTGCTACCAGGAGGTTGGTTATACCTCTGAAGTTCAGGGGCTTCCTATTGACCCTAGCCCATGATATTCCCTTAGCAGGTCACCTGGGCCAGAACAAGACTTGGGACAGAATTGTCCCTCACTTTCACTGGCCCCACATGTCTGAAGACAGCAAGGAGTTTTGTCGCTCCTGTGTAACCTGCCAAGCCAGTGGCAAGGCAGGTGGCACTACAAAGGCCCCCTGATACCACTACCTGTGGTGGGGGTGCCCTTTGAAAGGGTAGGGATTGACATTGTTGGTCCCATGGATCCCCAAACAGCCTCTGGGCACAGGTTTATCCTGGTGGTAGTGGATCATGCCACCAGGTACCCAGAAGCTATTCCCCTCAGGACCACTACAGCACCTGTGGTGGCAAGGGCCCTCCTGGGAATTTTCTCAAGAGTGGGCTTTCCTAAGGAGGTAGTATCAGACAGGGGTGCTAACTTCATGTCTGGGTACTTAAAAGCAATGTGGAAGGAGTGTGGAGTGACTTATAAGTTCACCACACCCTATCACCCACAATGCAATGGTTTAGTTGAGAGATTCAACAAAACCTTAAAGGGCATGATTAAAGGGCTCCCAGAAAAGCTTAGGCATAGATGGGACATACTCTTGCCCTGCCTTTTATTCGCATATAGGGAGGTTCCTCAGAAGGGGTTGGTTACAGCCCTTTGAACTTCTGTTTGGCCACCCTGTGAGGGGTCCACTGTGCTTGGTGAAGGAAGGATGGGAGTTACCTCTCAAGCCCCCAAAGCAAGATATAGTGGACTATGTACTTGGTCTCCGCTCCAGGATGGCTGAGTATATGAAAAAGGCAACCAAAAACCTTGAGGCTAGCCAGGAACTTCAAAAGGACTGGCATGACCAAAAGGCTGTTCTGACTGTTTACCAGCCAGGACAGAAGGTGTGGGTGTGGGAGCCAGTGGCCCCAGCAGCTCTCCAAGACAAATGGAGTGGACCCCACACTATCGTTGAGCAGAAGGGTGAGGTCACCTACTTAGTAGACCTAGGAACACCCAGGAGCTGCAGCATGTATTATGCCACCCCTGGAAGGCCATCCAAACTGACACCACAGGTCTGCTACTGCAGCCTGGGTAAGGTGGTGCATGCACCCCTTACTGTGATATAGGTTACCTATATCACTAAATACATACACACATATAAACCTATAAGTCACTCCTAAGGCAGGCCTTATCAATCCTAAAGGCAGAGTGCATGGTTCCTATGTGAGAGGGTGCCCCTGCATGAGCAGGGCCCCTCTGCAGCATTCGGAGACCTTCTCTGATGCTGTTTGTAGTGCAGCCTGACAATATACTCTTAAGCGCATTATAACCTCGCGGTAAAATGCTAACTTTGGAATGGCTGCACCTAAATATGTCGTGTTTGGTGTCAAACATCTTGGAATACTACCCCCCGCCAATTCTGGCGGCGGGGGTAGCATTCCACCCTTCTAGAGGGAAAGACATGTTAACTCTGGCTAGCCCGGTAACTTCTTTCCAAAGCCCTGGCATCACAAAATGGATGCTGCTGCCACAGACACGAGTCTGGCCTCCTGCTGCTGGACGAAACTCCGGCAGGGGAGGCCTGGACAATAGGTTTCCTGTCCCAGGGAGGCGTGACCACCTCCCCAGATAGGATAATGTGTATTGGGGCTGGGCGGGAGCACTTTCGGGTGCTTTGAAGTCCTGCACTGGGGGCACATTTGGTGTCCCTGTGCATACCCCAGTTCAAACCGGATCAGGGGCTTGCAGCCCCTGCTTTGGCGCGAACTGGACAAAGGGAAAGGGGTGTAGCCACCCCTCTGCCCTGACCCACCCATAGGTGGGGCCACAGAGTAGTCCAACCCCTATCCTTAGTATAAGTATAGGAACCCAGTCCTTAGGACTTTAGATTATCCCTGGACGAAATTCTGAAACTGAATCCTGGACCTTCGACGCTCTACTCATGATTAGAGGACAGAAGAATCTCCCTTGGGGTCAAGGAGTGACTCCCCTGCTTGGCAGGCACCAAAGAAGCATCTGTCCGGTTCGCATTTCTGAAGCTCCCGTCGGACGCCGAAGTCATCGCATCACCAGAGGTGGATTCTCAGACTTCCCCGAGGCTACCCTGAGTCCCCAGCAAAGCTGAGGCCCGTGGCTATCGTGGGTGACTTGAGACCGTGACCCCTGGACACCGAGCACATTTGCAAGTGCGTCCTCTTCTGGGTCTCCCAAGAAGTCGTGCTTTGGGCTCCGAGTAGCCCTAGCCTACAGCACCACCTGCACCGAAGATCACTGGCCCCCACTCCACGAGTGTCCTGTGAGCCAGATCCACGTGCGGCGTCACGAGGCTCCTTCGCGGTCGCTAGCCAGTTGGCTAGTAGCCCTTAACGAAGGCCAATCCTTTTCTAACTTGGCATCCTGGTTGCTCCAGGCCTGCCCTCACTTACCCTCGCTGGGTGAGTTCCCCAGACCTTGCTGGTCTGCACCATCGACGTGGCTCAATGGTTAGAGCGGCAGACCCTGATGCAGAGATCTGGCCCGGGACCAGGGTTCAATTCCCGCCTCGGCGGGTCTTGGGCTCAATTTCCTCGGACCTGATCATTCTCGCCTCGGTGCCTATTCTAATCATCTCCAATATGGGGTTGTTTGGACTGGTGCAAGGTGCCCACTATAATTAGTGGACAGCATATACCAGGCCAACTTCTCACATCTTGGTGACAAGATGTTCAGAAATTCGGCTTGCAGTCTTCCCAGTTACTATTGGGACAGTCACTCTGCAAAACCTGCAAATTAACATCTTTTGCCCATATACCGTATAACACAACAATATGTATGGCAACAGAATAAAGAGCGTAGAATGACAAGTAAGGAGGCTACTCAAGTTATACGTAATGTGGAAGAACAACATGCAGAGGCAGTCCTTCAGGGTACTAATGATCAAGAACAATTGCTGCTTACCTTAATAGATCTTAGGTTAGCTATAAAGAAGACATTCAGGGAGAAAATTGTGGTAAGATTTAACAAACACCGTCTAACACAATATGAATATGGCGAACAAATAGGTAGGATTTTGGCTTTTAAGGTTGCAGAAGATAGGGCTAAAACTCATATAAAAGCCTTTAGAGGGGTAAATGGTATACTCCATTCACATCCACAGCAGATTTTAGAACACTTTTCTATGTACTTTCAGGAGTTATATACCCCAACAATTAAACCAAAGGATGAAGACATACAAAGATATATTCAGGGTAGACTTTTATCAAGAATAGGGGCAGAGACATCTGAGGTGTTGGAAAAAGATATTTCAAAGGAGGAAATAGAATTGGCAATTTCTGCTCTGCCATCTGGAAAGGCGGCTGGAGAAGATTCTATACCCGTCGAATTTTATAAGCTTTTAAAAGATGTTTTGATACTACCATTTAGTCTGGTCATATGGTCTATGGGCTTAAATGGTAAGGTACCCGAGTCATGGAATATGATGCAGATTGTTTTTTTTTTTTTAAAAGGGCAAACCCTCTGACGAATGTGGCTCGTATTGCCCAATATCGCTCATTAATAAAGACGCAAAAATCTTTGCTAAAATATTGGCCAACCGTCTTGCTCCAGTTATGCCTGATCTTGTATCCCTTCACCAGCACTGGTTTATCCAAGGTAGGGACACTACCGCCCATGTTAATATGGCAGTTGGGGCCTTTGATATGACAAGCAAGGGGCCAACCCCTCTCGGTTTGATTCTTTTGGACGCTGAAAAGGCATTCGATAGGGTGGGGTGGGATTTTCTTGGGCCATACTAGCAAAATTTGGTATTAAGGGACAATTTAAACAATGGATACAAGCTTTATATGATAAACCTCAAGCTAAACATGTATATTTAAGCTTACAGTCACTAACTTTTTGGATTTTGTGTGGTACCGGGCAGGGTTGTCCTCTTTCACCTTTGCTTTTTGCCCTGTATATTGAGCCATTTATTTGTGCTCTGCAATGTAACCTTCAAATTTTGCCTTTAGTTTCTGGGTCAAATTCACTTAAGGTTATCGCTTACGCGGATGACATCGCGGTTTTTACAACTGAACCCTTTAGTGCGATAAAAGCTATTGAGGATGAAGCAACCAAGTTTGGTTCTATATCAGGGTATAAGTTAAACGTTAAAAAACTCAAATACTTCTTAACTACAAACCGGCGACATCAATTTATGGGGTTTGTTCTGTAGTTACTTATCTGGGGGTCAAGCTCTCTGCACAGATCGGCAGAATATTTTCCTTGAATTATGAATCTCTATTGAAAGAGACAGCCAAATCATTAAAAAATTGGCATAAGTTGCCTATAGGTATTATAGGGCAAATTAATATTATAAAAATGAAGATTTTGCCAAAATTTTTGTACTTGTTCCGTTCTATTCCTTTGCGGGTTCCCAATTCTTTTTTTAAGAGGTTAGAGGGTGTGAAGTAGTTTTATTTGGGGCTATAGAAAAGCTCGTTGTGCAATAGATTTGCTAAAACTTTCATTTAAGCAGGGAGGACTGGATTTTCCTGATTTTAAAATGTATTTCTGGTCAGCTTTCGCTGGGCGTTTTCGTAGTCTCCTCAACCCTGCATATACTATGTTTTATCATCAGTTTATGTTGGGTGAGGAGAGCAGCATGTATCTATATAGAATCAATGACCCGAATTACTTCAAGAGAGTCAAGTTTAAGACCATACCAGATAGTACATATATTTGGCGTGCTATATCTTCTAAATGCAATGTATTTTTCTATCACAATAAACTTCCCCTCTGGGGCAATCCGAGCTTTCCGGAGGTGTTCCAAGATACAGCTAGCAAAAGTTGGGCTAGCTATGGGATTACGTGTCTCAGCGATCTTTATGATCATAATGGCTTTGTTTCTTTCGAGAATTTACAGTTACTGTATAAGATATCAGATTATATGCTTTTTAAATATTTTCAGATTCGGGATTATCTTTTGTGGCATTTAAGTTTAATGAGTGTATCTCGTTCTGAAATTTGGGATTGCCTGCACAGCGGGAAGACAAAATCTGTGATTAGTAATATGTATAAATGCTTTTGCAGCTATAGGCAAGGTGATTGCGAAAGACTAGCGGAGCGTGGGAGTAAGGTTCTGGGGATAGTGGTCACGCCTACTACTATTAAGCAAGCATTAAATACCGTAGATAAATCAGTTTATTCTACTAATCTGCGACTACAGCAATTTCGTACTAAATGTTTGCAGTATTATACGCCAGAATAAATTGCTAAATGGGCTTCTAATAGTTCGGGTAGTGATCGGACAAAATGCCCAAGATGCAATATGTATGCGGCTAGCATAATGCATATGTTTGCTACGTGCCCGGAATTGGAGCCATTCTGGCAGAAGGTGGGCCAAGTATTCTTCCAGAAGTTGGGGTTAGAGCTGCCTATCACGGTTACCAAAATCATGATGGGTTCTAGGAACATGAATTATAGACCCAGCCGATTATCTTCCATATTGCTGGTCTCTGCTAGGTTGGCAATAGCCCGGGTATGGATTTCTACAAAACCTCCCTTTATTAGTGATTGGTGGCTGCTAGTCCGGGAAACGTACGCAATGGAACAAACATTGGCTAAAACAAGGGGTATCCGTTCCTTGACAAAATGTAATGCAATATGGGGTCTTTGTTCTAATATTAATATGCTGAATTTTTGAAAGCTGTCATGCCTTGACAATACTATTTGTTTCTTGATGTTCTTCACTTGTCCTAATCTTCTGAGATACATTTTCATTTGAACCTTTTCTCTTTGTTAGTTTTATGTATTTAATACTGTGTTTACTCTATTGTCCTCTTGTTGACAAATAAAAAAGGTTTAAAAATAAATAAATAACATACACAGCACCCTGCCCACAGGGGTACATTGGGCCTACCTTAGGGGTGACTGACATGTAGAAAAAGGGAAGGTTGGGACCTGGCAAGTGGGTGCACTTGCCAGGTCGACATGGCAGTTACAAACTGAGCACAGACTCTGCGGTGGCAGGTCTGAGTTACCTTTTCAGGGCGACCTCTGTGGGTGGCACAACCAGTGCTGCAAGCCCACTAGTAGCATTTGATTTACCAGCCCTGGACTCTCAGTGCACTTTACTAGGGCCTCACCAGTAAATCAAATATGCCAATCATGGAAACATCAATCCATAACATAATTTACAACAGGAGCACTTGCACCTTAACACTGAACAGCAGTGAGAAAGTGCGCAGAGTCACTAAACCAGTAAAAATAGAGTCAAAACCCGGAGGTCAGAAAGCAAAAAGACAGGGGAAACACGCCAAAAGATGCCAAGTCTAACAGAAGGTAATATAAACTAAAGACATTAGTAGTTAAGCATTCTTTATATATGTGGTAATTAATGTAGGAGGGATACAAACACTGAAAAGAATAGAGTACAGGAAAAATAAAGGCTTTGTCAATGAAGCAAAAAATGACATACAAAAGTAAATATAAGAAACACTAAAGGGGAAGACTTTCGAAAAAATAACGTTAAAACAAGAATCAGATACAAGGATAGTGAAGGATATAGTATAACACATTGAGTCACAATATGAAGGGGATAGCACACCACAATTACTGAATCAGGAAGGAAACTTTTAGGAGCTGGAGTATATATGTGATGGGGACACTGCCAAAAAGAGACACTTAGGGCCTGATTCCGATGCGTTTGGGAATGGCTCCGACCGCATCGGAATTGCCCGTTTGGATTCCTTTCCGAATCGGAATCCGAATCGGTTTTCCAAATGGCCTCCAATGGGCTCGGAGAGCCCGTCCACCATTCGGAAAGCCTTCAGTAATCCCTCGGCCTGCTCTTTCCGGCCGAGGGATTACGATGGCAGCTTCCCACTGCCTTTCTGTGCCGGCCTTTCCAACACAGAAAGACATTGGGAATCTGTCTTTGGAGGCCCCCAGCAGGGCCCCCATGGGGGCAAGGCTGCTGAATGGCGGCCTAGGGGGCACCATAGGTGCCCCCCTGTTGATCCCTGCACCTGGTGGCAGGCACCTTGAGGGATGAACTGCACCCCTGCTCTTAACAATGAGAGCATGCATTCTGTTCGGAATGCATGCTCCCATTGTTAAGAAACGGACTGCGACCGAACAGGTTTCGGTTGCATCCTACTTCCTGGACTGGAACCGACGACAGGAGGTCGCCCGGTTCCAGTTCCAAACTGATGTCGGATGGAATCCGGTCTGTCCGACATCGGAATCGGGCCCTTAGTTGTAATCAAAAGCTGCTTAAATTAATGCAATTAAATAATGCAATTATATTGTGCAAATGTAAGGGAGAGTCAAGTCCATATTCTAGTAAACATAAGACAAACACGTGGAAAAAACAAGTGTATGTTTCTTCATTTCCAACAAACAACAAGATTAACAAGCATTTGCAATGCAATTGGTCTCGCCTTTGGGACCTTATATGTATTTAACTATGTAGCACGTTAGCCTGGGTGCTGAAACATCTACTGTTCTTTAACATGGAGGGAAAGTAAGCTCCAAACTGCGTGACATGCCAGGTATGGAAACACATGGAGAGAAATATTGCCCTTCAGTGGGAAATGGTATAGTCCAAAGCTCTGTTTTTAATATAAAATCAGGGCCTTCGGTGGTCATATTACTGAAAATACAAGATTTGAAAAAAATATTATTGTTTACGGGTGCTCGTGGAAGGCAATTTCTATGGATTAGAATCTAGAGAATGCTGAAGTGATTCTGGTATTTTACTGGCCTCTGCTGGTTGTTTTCTCTCAAGAGAGTTAAATAGAGGCAGTTGCCAGAAAAATTAAAAAAAGGAAGTCTCTCAGCAGAAAACAATTCTGGTATTTTACTGACCTCTGCTGGTCGTTTTCTATCAAGACAGTTAAATAGACGTAGTTGAACAGAAATAAAAGTCCCTAAGCGGAAGCAGACAAGTCCTAGGGCTGATCTCCAGAGCCCACAAAGTACATACACATATAAGTATATATTAAGTATATACTAAAGTATATACAAGAGGTCTCGAATGCTCGACCTAAACAGAGTCAACACAGTATGAGTCAGTCTGATCGAATTACTATGGCCCCAATATAAAACAGTTTCAAGGTTTGCACAGTGAAGTGAAAATTTCACACTGTATAACAAATATTAAAGGCATTTGTTATTCTGAGTCAGGAATTAGTTAAACAATAGTACTTGGAGGATACAGACCAATACTTTGCAAAAGAGAAGTTTAAGGAGACACATAAAAAGAGAGCAAACCAAGAACTAATATTAGTGCACTGAAGCAGTTGCAGAAAATAAGAAGAAAAAGCAGAAACATGTTTACACCACATTCATTGAAGAACACAACATCCTCGACTCCTCCCAATCCGGCTTCAGAAAAAACCACAGTACGGAAACCGCCCTCCTCGCCGCAACAGACGACATCCGCACCCTACTGGACAAAGGAGAAACAGTAGCCCTCATCCTCCTCGACCTATCAGCGGCGTTAGACACAGTCTCCCACCGCACCCTAATACGCAGACTCTACGATGCAGGAATCCAGGACAAGGCCCTCGACTGGATCTGCTCCTTCCTCTCCAGCAGGACGCAGCAGGTCAGACTCCCCCTTTTCCTCTCAGACCCCACACCTACCACCTGTGGAGTCCCCCAGGGCTCCTCCCTCAGCCCGACGCTCTTCAACGTCTACATGGCTCCACTTGCCCCCATCGTCAGAACCTACGGACTCAACATCGTGTCATACGCAGACGACACCCAGCTCATCCTCTCCCTATCCAACGAGCCCATGCAACTTTCGAGAAGGCATGGAAGCCGTCGCCAAATTTATGAAAAACAGCTGCCTACAACTAAACACCAACAAAACAGAAGTACTCATCATGAGCCCAAACCCTGATGCCTGGAGCGACACCTGGTGGCCCCCCGCCCTCGGAAACCCGCCAACCCCCACAGACCACGCACGCAACCTGGGAATCATCCTGGACTCCGAGCTCAAAATGGACCGCCAGATCAACTCTGTCTCGTCTTCCTGCTTCCACACCCTCCCGCCTCCTTCGTAAGACCTTCAAATGGATCCCTCGAACACCGAAAGACAGTCACTCACGCCCTGGTCACCAGCAGACTCGACTACGGCAAAGCACTCTACGCCGGAATAAACAAAAACCTCATCCGCAAGCTACAGAACATCCAAGACTGGTCCTCAACCTGCCAAAACACTGCCACATCTCACAGCACCCGCGCACACTCCACTGGCTCCCCGTCGAGGCGAGAATCACCTTTAAGATGCTCACCCACGCACACAAGGCCCTCCACGGCACCGGACCAGCATACCTGAACAGCCGACTCAAATTCCACGCACCCCAAAGGACCCTACGATCAGCCCAGCTCTCCTACGCCGTGGTCCCCCGCACCAGAAAGACCAGATCGGGAGGCCGCTCCTTCTCCTTCCTTGCAGCCAAAGCATGGAACGCCCTTCCGCTCCACCTCAGACAGACAACATCGCTCCCCATCTTCGCAAGAAACCTCAAAACCTGGCTCTTCGACAGACCCCTCCTTGATGGAATGGAACCTGCACCCCCCCTAGCGCCTTGAGACCCTTACGGGTGAGTAGTTGCGCTTTAACAAACTCCTGATTGATTGATTGATTGATTACACAGCGGCTCAGTGTTCCTGCTTATTGGTTCCAACTGATATTTTGATAATATCAATTTTGGTTGCAATTTTTAAATGGGTGTGCCTATTTCGGTCCCTAGAACATGTCTGATTTTTACCTGTATTTTTTCATGTCATTAATTATTTGCTTTTCATATGTTCTTTTTCAGATTTTTCTGTAGGTGTCTCCTTTTTTCTCCATATTATGAAGGTGCCCTGGACCCTTACTCCTTGGTCCTCTTTTCAGTGTAATCAGCATGCTCCCTTGCACCATTCAGAATCTTCTCATGCGTTTCACTACTTTGTTCTATCTTTTTTTTATTTGTTATCTGTGTCTCTGCCCTGTTACAACTCCTGCTCCTCTGTGAAGTAAACAGCATGCCCTTTCTGCCCACCTGCTCCAAGGTGCTGCGAGAGCCATCATACAGTGTGTCTCTGGGAGTTCAGCTCCTGACCAAACCACAGGCTCTTCTATCAGTGTCAAGCATGCAAAGTTCTAGACACAAACACACATTTCCTTCTTGTGTGTCCCCACTAGACAATGTAAAAGAGTCAATGCTCATCACGTGCTTTAGGCAAATTTTTAAAATTATTCTACTGTGGTTTTTTTTTCAAATGTCAGATATTTCCTTCCATACAATGGTATTGCTGTAAAATATATATATTTTTTAAATTATTTAAAATGTTGGCATGTCAGCAGGATTATAATGCAATAATGTGTCATACATTTTACTCACTAAATCCTCTGTATCTGTGATATGTTAATAGACAGCATCATTTGGAGGATATTTGCCTGGATGAATGCTATAAACTTGTTAGAAAAGGTATCAATTACAAACAGCTCTGAGGATTTTCCTCAAAGCTGTCCTCATATCTTTATTCCTGAAAGTATAAATCAGAGGATTGAGCAGAGGAGTGACCACAGTGTACATCAGGGATATGCCTGTGTTCAGGCTGAGTTTGTCATTCGCTGATGGGGCCATGTAGATTGAAATCAAAATACTGAAATATAAGAGAAGGCTTTCTGTCTCCCCGATAAAGTGGGGATTCTCAAAATGGTAGAAATAATATAAATATATGACACAAAAATTAAAATAAATGGTATAGGCATTACAATGAAGGCAAAAACAGAAACTTCAATATTCAGAATGCTGGTGTCCGAGCAGGCGGCTCGCAGAAGGGGACTTATGTCACAAAAGAAATGGCCAATACGATTCTTACCAACAAATTGTAATGTGCACATTAGAGAAGAGTTAACCCAGGTTGGAACAGAACTTGTCACCCAAGCACTCACTATCATATCAAGACAACTTCTTCGGTTCATAAGCGTGGTGTAGCGCAATGGATGACATATGGCCGCGTATCGATCATAAGCCATCAGTGTTAGAAGGAAGCATTCAAAGTCAACCAGCCAACCAACAAGGGACAACTGAGTGATACAACTGACAAGTGAAACTGTCCTTTCCTCCATTAACAAGTCCACTAGCATGTTGGGAAGAATAGTTGTTGAGTAGCAGATCTCTAGTAGTGACAGGTTGCCAAGGAAGATATACATGGGTGATTGCAGGTGGACATCAGCGGACACAGTGACAAGGATTAGGAAGTTGCTCAACACTGTCAAAATGTAGATGATCAAGAATATGGCAAAGAGGAAACACTTCACTTCAAAACCATTCTGAAATCCCAGGAATAGAAATTCTACAGCATCAGAATTGTTTTCCCAGCATGCCATTTCTTACAAAGCACCTGTGCAAAAAGACAAATAAGATTATTTTTTTCTATGTATATACAGTAGGAGAATAATCACTAAACAAAATGGCAGTATCAAAAGTGATGGATGTTAGGTTCATGTTCTGAGCTACATTCCAAGCTATTCTTCTTTAAGTTTATCTCTTCTACTACAGACAGGAACTATCCATATGCAAATTAATCTTGGCCTCACCCCAAAAGGGACAGTTCAAATCACACTGCTAGGCCATGTTCCCTCTGAACAGTACCACAAGCAAACTCAAATGTACATCCCCCTGGTGCCTCTGTCACTCTCTCCAGCACATCTAGGTAATTTAAGAAGGCATGAGAGATGAAAGAGTGAAAAAAAGAAAAGAGAGGGATGAGAGAGGAGGAAGGGAACATTGCTTGTTTGAACTTTTTGCCAGGGCTGCTTTTGCTTCCCAGTCTGACCTTGGGTCATTGGGCCATAGGACATCTCATCACTGATGAGGCGCAACAAGGACAAAATGGGTGTAGGGTTGGTTGCTGCTTCTTTATCATGTACGAAGAACAATCATCAAAAGGAATTCAGTTCAAACAATGGTGCTCCTGTTGACAGTGCTGTGATAGGGTGATATGTAAAGGAAGGGCATATGTATACTCCAAGACAGCAAGGAGACACACCACAGTGCCTACATGACAGGATGCAATGTGATAAGATGAAGAAGTGAATTTATGAAGTAGTGAATATATATATATATATATTCACTGAAAAAACCATAGGTTTCAGGCACGTTATAGTTAGAAATTAGCATTTAAAAAACCTTAAAAATTCACTCAAAAAACCATAGGTTTCAGGGGCATTATAGATAGTTGGACATTTCCATCGTACAAAACCATAGAAATTCCCCCGTTATAGTTAGTTCAGCTAACTATAACTCGCGCGCCCGCAATGCACTGCTGATGACGTCACATATTACATCACTCATGACATGGTCAGTGACATCACTGATGACATCATCCAGTGAATGTGTGTTTTTCTGAAAATTAAATATGTTTTATATATGTATATCTCAAGGTCGATGGAAGAATAAATGGGTATATAAGTGTCTAAATGGATGATTTGTTTTGTAAAATTGATTGTATAACTGACTAAGTATATCTTAGTGAATACATGGGTTAGTGAGTAATGTTTAAATATGAAAATATCTGTATCAGTCTCTCACTTTGTGTATAAGTGGCTGCATGGGTTGGTGAGTAGCTACATGAGTGTCTATATGGGTTATTAGTTGGTTTTTGAGTATCAGTATGAGTGTCTGAGTGTCTGTATGGTTCGGTGGGGGTATTACTTAGTGCATAGATGCATGAATGAGTGACTCACTGTTTGTATGTGTTGAAGACAGCATGTGTGCAGGACTGTATAGGTGGATGAGTATGTGTTTGGGTGTGTTAGTGAGTGAATGACTGTCTCAATAGTGTCTTTATGAGTAACTACATATGTTTTAAACTAGTATATGTGAGTATTGGTGTATATAAGTGAGTATATGTGAGAGTGAGAGATTGGAAGAGTTCCTGTACAAATAAGTAGGTGTTTCTATAAGTGATTGCTAATTTCTAACTATAACGTGCCTGAAACCTATGGTTTTTTCAGTGAATTTCTAAGGTTTTTTAAATGCTAATTTCTAATTATAACGTGCCTGAAACCTATGGTTTTTCAGTGAATATATATATATTTATTATACTATGTATACATGTGAAAATGTCTCGGTCCCCTGTTTGCCTCGGTGGCACGGAAAAATGGGTGGAACTGACGTCAGCACGCCGACGAGGTCCTCTTATGGCTCCGATGATGTCATACGGTGTCGCGAGCGGAGCCGTGCTCGTTGACGTGGGAGAGCTAGGAAAGAATTTCCGTGGAATGCTGGTGCAGGGGATATTCACCTAAGTATTCAGGCTAGTCCTTTGGGAGCAACTGTTTATGTTGCCACTCCAGAAACCGAAACCAGTGATCCGAGGGCAGAGGCCCTGCAGATGGCACACGAGGTGGGGTGCCCAGCCGTGTGCACCGGCGGGGCAGCGAAGTGACAAGCACCACAACCCACAAAAAAGGCAACGAGGGCACTGAATAACACAGGATCTTCTCTTTGTATCTGGCAGGAACAACGAAGTTAAAATGCCCTAGTACCAAAATGTAGAATTAGATGCTGCTTCTGCCTCCCGTACCCTGGAGGCGGCACATGGGTCACGCGGTACGGTCATACTGCGGTGGGACGCACACTCGTTGACCTCTCATGGCACTGCTCCACACTTCAGGGAGGAAGCTTTCCATTATCTATGTTTTCTGATGACATGTCGCGCCGGCCCCGTCCAACAACAGAACTCCTTTAGATCCAAACAGACTCTTCCACTCTCTCACCGGAAGTGAACCCAGGCCACGCGGACACTTTCACAATACAACAGCCGGGAATGCACTTTTCGGTAAAAAAACCACATACCTTCCTCCTAATTAATCAAATAAACGTCTCACTGAAGAACAGGGGCCAGCTTCGATCGGTAAACAGCCGTTACAACGACTTTTTTACTTTGCGATACCATTACAACGCATGCATTACCACTCATGCGTTGTACATCACGAAAGTCATTACTACGCATTTTTTAGAACGCATGGTCATTTACCACGCATGCCTTTACAACGAATTTTGTTGTAAAGGTATGTATGGTAAATGACCATGTGTTCTAAAAACATGTAGACGATCCATGTCGTTGTAAGGAAACAGAGGCTGTTTCGTTTCCTCACAACGACGTGCACTGCCCCTCAGAGATGACGTGAAGCAGGAACCACGAGGAGAGAGGAACCATGAGGAGTGAGAGGTAAGGGGGATTGGGTATGGGGTGGGGGTTTCTTTTCTAGGGTTTAGGGTAGTGCAGTGGTGTTTGGGTGGTGTAGGGGGTCGTGCTGGGGGTAGTGTTTTAGGGTTTAGGGTAGTGCAGTGGTGTTTGGGTAGTGTAAGGGGTCGTGCTGGGGGTAGTGTTTTAGGGTTTAGGGTAGTGCAGTAGTGTAGGGGGTCGTGCTGGGGGTAGTGTTTTAGGGTTTAGGGTAGTGCAGTGGTGTATGGGTAGTGTAGGGGGTCGTGCTGGGGTAGTGTTTTAGGGTTTAGGGTAGTGCAGTGGTGTTTGAGTAGTGTATGGGGTCATGCTGGTGGTAGTGTTAGGGTTTAGGGTAGTGCAGTGGTGTTTTTGTTGTGTAGGGGGTCATGCTGGGGGTAGTGTTTTATGGTTTAGGGTAGTGCAGTGGTGTTTGGTAGTGTAGGGGTCGTGCTGGGGGTAGATTTAGGGTTTAGGGTAGTGCAGTGGTGTTTGGGTAGTGTAGGGAGTCGTGCTGGGGGTAGTGGTTTAGGGTAGTGCAGTGGTGTTTGTGTAGTGTAGGGGGTTGTGCTGGGGGTAGTGTTTTAGGGTTTATGTTAGTGCAGTGGTGTTTGGGTAGTGTAGGGGGTAGTGCTAGGGTAGTGTTTTAGGGTTTAGGGCAGTGCAGTGGTGTTTTTGTAGTGAAGGGGGTCATGCTGTGGGTAGTGTTTTAGGGTTTAGGGTAGTGCAGTCGTGTTTGTGTAGTGTAGGGGGTCGTGTTTTAGGGTATAGGGTAGTGCAGTGGTGTTTGGGTAGTGTAGGGGGTCGTGCAGGGGGTAGTGTTTTAGGGTTTAGGGTAGTGCAGTAGTGTAGGGGGTCGTGCTGGGGTAGTGTTTTAGGGTTTAGGGTAGTGCAGTGGTGTTTTAGTAGTGTAGGGGGTCATGCTGGTGGTAGTGTTTTAGGGTTTAGGGTAGTGCAGTGGTGTTTGTGTAGTGTAGGGGGTCATGCTGGGGGTAGTGTTTTATGGTTTAGGGTAGTGCAGTGGTGTTTGGGTAGTGTAGGGGTCGTGCTGGGGGTAGATTTAGGGTTTAGGGTAGTGCAGTGGTATTTGGGTAGTGTAGGGAGTCATGCTGGGGGTAGTGTTTTAGGGTTTAGGGGAGTGCAGTGGTGTTTGGGTAGTGTAGGGGGTCGTGCTGGGGGTAGTGTTTTAGGGTTTAGGGTAGTGCAGTAGTGTAGGGGGTCGTGCTGGGGGTAGTGTTTTAGGGTTTAGGGTAGTGCAGTGGTGTATGGGTAGTGTAGGGGGTCGTGCTGGGGTAGTGTTTTAGGGTTTAGGGTAGTGCAGTGGTGTTTGAGTAGTGTAGGGGGTCATGCTGGTGGTAGTGTTTTAGGGTTTAGGGTAGTGCAGTGGTGTTTGTGTAGTATAGGGGGTCATGCTGGGGTTAGTGTTTTATGGTTTAGGGTAGTGCAGTGGTGTTTGGGTAGTGTAGGGGTCATGCTGGGGGTAGATTTAGGGTTTAGGGTAGTGCAGTGGTGTTGGGTAGTGTAGGGAGTCGTGCTGGGGGTAGTGTTTTAGGATTTAGGGTAGTGCAGTGGTGTTTGGGTAGTGTAGGGGTCGTGATGGGGTAGATTTAGGGTTTAGGGTAGTGCAGTGGTGTTGGGTAGTGTAGGGAGTTGTGCTGGGGGTAGTGTTTTAGGGTTTGTTAGTGCAGTGGTGTTTGTGTAGTGAAAGGGGTCATGCTGTGGGTAGTGTTTTAGGGTTTAGGGTAGTGCAGTCGTGTTTGTGTAGTGTAGGGGGTCGTATTTTAGGGTATAGGGTAGTGCAGTGGTGTTTGGGTAGTGTAGGGGGTCATGCTGGGGTTAGTGTTTTAGTGTTTAGGGTAGTGCAGTGGTGTTTGGGTAGTGTAGGGGGTCGTGCTGGGGTAGTGTTTTAGGGTTTAGGGTAGTGCAGTGGTGTTTGTGCAGTGTGGGAGGTCATGCTGGGGGTATATTTAGGGTTTAGTGTAGTGCAGTGGTGTTTGGGTAGTGTAGGGAGTCATGCTGGTGGTAGTGTTTTAGGGTTTAGGGTAGTGCAGTTATGTTTGGGTAGTGTAAGGTGTCGTGCTGGGGGTAGTGTTTTAGCACAAATTTTTCTTTCTACAGCACTAACCATAATTTCTATGACAAAATGAACCCCTTCATTTTGTTCCTTTTTAAATTAAATGTTTTAAGAGTTACCAGTTTATTCCAATCAAGATGGCTTCAGGTGTGCCATAATTTTGTCATAAGTAAGACTGTTAGCACTCTAGTTGTTCTTTAGAACACTCTGGGAAGCTGCAGTAGAACTCAAGGCTGCTCCTGTTGAAATATAACAGGAAGATATTTGAGATCTCACTTAAAACATGTCCTAATTTTTCTTTCTACAGCACTAACCATAATTTCTATGACAAAATGAACCCCATCATTTTGTTCCTTTTAAATTAAATGTTTTAAGTGTTACCAGTTTATTCCAATCAAGATGGCTTCAGGTGTGCCATAATTTTGTCATAAGTAAGACTGTTAGCGCTCTAGTTGTTCTTAAGAACACTCTGGGAAGCTGCAGTAGAACACAAAGGAATCAACTGACAGTCTCTGCCCTTGTTGGATTTATATGTTTTACTGAGAATGTCAGACTTTATTCTCACATGACTGAGAAAGATAATGTGAATTTACAGAAAATATGCTCTCATTTTAGCTTCTGGAGCACCTTCCAAAACTGTATGAGACAAGCATGTGAAAATAGTTTTCTCTCAAACATGATTCATGATATCCCAGTAGAAGGTTTTTCACAGGGTAAAATCACCTTAGAACACACCACAATTCCTGAAATTAGTATGGTACCATCAACAAATGAATTCTAATGTAACTAAAGTCTGTTATCACCCTTTATAGTTCTCCTTTTGGTAACCCTCAAAATCTTCGATTCACTACAATGCATTTCAATGGGGTACTATCATTTATATTGGTCCCAAGATGGCTGCCAGCAATTCCAGGATGAAGTGCTGACAGCCAATCAGATCTCACGATGACATGTGTGGTTAGGCTCCACCCAGATATATATGTGTTTTCTTTTTCAAATTTCTCAGAAACTACTGAACGGATTTACACCATTTAAGCAAAAGGCACAAGTCTGAACCAAGGGCTACCTCTTTGCCAAATTTGGTGTAATTCCATTCAGCAGTTCGAGCTGTAGCTGCGACTAAAGGTTCCTATGGAAAAATGAATGGGGAAAACACGTTTTGGGACCCCCCTTTTTTCTCGGCCCCCGCTTGACGAATCACCCCGAGACTTTCAGGATAGGAGCGGACCGGAGCGCCCCAACAAGTTGGAAACTTTCGCGAAGATTCGTCAACCGGCGCCAACGTTATTTCAAATAGAATGTTGCGGATTTCCTATGGAAAATAGGTCCTAACTATAACTATCTACTGGCGACCGCCAGTAGATAATATATATATATATATATATATATATATATATATATATATATATATATATACAGAATGAACTTGTCAGATCAATAAAGATTGAACTTGAATTCTGAAGGTTGCTATTTGTTTTTTTGTCCTGATGAAGACCCATGTTAAATTGTCCTAAGGGTTGAAACGTTGACAACTTCTTTTGCTTGACTGCAATTAAATCACAGGCAGATTACCCTTATACACCAGTGGTTGTCTTGGAGTATAAAATTATAGCCATATTTGTGACCATTGCAATTTGTACATGCGCACTTTCTTCACAATATCACCCTAACACCTGCACTGCGCAGACACAAGGTGCACCATTGTTTGAAAATAATACCTTTCTGTAATTATTCTTTGTCCTACAAAATGTGTGTCCTTACTTGTTGATTTGTTTTTTTTTGTTTTCTTCAAACCCCCAAGATTTAACACGTCTCTTCAGTGAATCCGAAAGAGCCATTGTTTCTTTTCACTTTCCAAGATTACCCCGGGTTCCTAGTTATACATGGGTTTGCATCCACCCCGGTACACATTATTCCTTCATCTTACACAACAAGACCTTAAGCATCAAAGCACTGCATGGGAATCATACATCTAGACTCATTATTAAAAGTTTCAATTGGCTAAGCACAACCTGCGAGCAATCTTCCTGCTCAGGGGTCTAACCAGGTATCTCTGTCTGTGAAAGCAGGGTTTATACTACCAGCCTCAAGAAGAGCAGTAGAATGATCCAGTGAATCTCCCTGCTCATGCTCTTGCTCCACATTTGGAAGAATTAATAAGGTTTTTAACCCCTTCTAAATGGCCACCATGTAGCCTTCTAAACATATAGAATTTGCATCAGTAGCATGATTCATCTTGGATAAATGGCTGCCATCTTAGCATGATGTTGAAAATATGCTTTTTTTAAATTACCATGAATACATGCATGTAGGTCTTTGGAGTACAGCTCCAGCGTACATTCTCTAATATCTCAGATCTCATTTTTGGTTGAGTCATGCCTCCTCAGGCTAGAAAAACATATGAGAAAGGCGTCCTTGAGATTTCAATGAGATTAGCCACAGTCAAATTAGTGTAAGATCTCTTCATTCTGAAATCAAAGTGCAATGATGAAGCTAGGAAAGAAATAAGCAAAAGCATATTTGTGCATTGACCAACACTGTTCACTTAATGAGGTTGAATCTTCCAATCACCAAAAGCTTTTGAAATGGAGATTTTATACCTCACGTTAGAGTTCTGAAACATCCATTTTTAACGTATAACAGTTCCTGACGTATGTACCTGATGTCCATACTCTCCAAACAAATTGTCAAAAGTCTTGGATCAATTATGTTTTAGTTAATCCAATGAAAGTTATAATATGCTAAAAAATTGTTTATTGCTAACACCAGACATAGACAAGGACTGTCTATATTAAACCTCAAGATATGAGGCTAAATTAATAGATCTGGCTTTAATCAGCTAATGCTTGTAAACACTGGCAAGCACACGTCTGCAAGTATTAGCATACTGAAGAAAGACTTATTGGCTTTGCCACTACTTGTTTTCAGCATTGTGTTATGCCAAACACACCAAAAAATGCAATGTGATCTGCATTCACCAACAGTTTCTGTTCCCCACCAAAACCACCATGTTTTTGGCAAAATGCAGTGACATCTTCCTATCCCCTCTTAGTAGCTTGTGAACAACATGTAATGTAAGTTATATTTATATAGCGCACTGTCACCCAACGGGTATCCTGGCACTGCGAGTTACCCAGATGTCAAAGTGCCAGAAAAAAGACAGCTGTCTAGAAACAGCAAGGAAGAAGAGGGGGAAGAAAGGTGTCTGAAAGGAACAGACCCAATTTAACTCTCTCTCCTGCCACCACATGAAGTATCTGTAAATGGGCCTCTTTGTGCTACAATGCAGCCTCCTTTCTTTTTTCACATCAGTGGTGGAAAACACCAGGCTAAATTGCCTGTATGATACATTGAATGCCAGGCCTGGATCATTCAGCCTTTACATGTTCTCACTGCAATTACAGTGGTGTGGTGGGCTACAGTCAAATTATGTGTCTGATAATGAGTTATACTGAAGTTGCAGGGTGGAAAATCTACAACCACAACCACTTGTACCATGTGGTAACAATAAATGCACTAAGGTGTCTAGTAGGAGCATTATCCCACCAAAAAAAAAGAGAAACGTCCTGCTCCAATATTGATTATAACAAAGAACAAAAACAGGAGAAGCCCCATTAACCCAGTTGAGACCCGGGTAAATATGTTTAACAAAATAACAATGTCTCAGCCGGTAATCATTGAGTTAGACAAGTACATTAAAAGAACAATTAAATGTGAAGGAGGGGGAAATAAGGGAGACCACAATAATTAGTGAAAAACAACTGATGTATTTAGAATGAAGGTAGCTATATCAGCACTACATTACATTATATGCATAGGTAACCCAATAGTAGATGTGCACATATGTGCTCGTGAAAAAGTGAACGGCGCAAGTGACACGTGACAAAAGTGGAAAAATAGCAGGTAAAGGTGCAAAAAAATAATGGTTGTTGGTCACGAAAACAGTCAGCAGGTAATTTATCAAGGAACAATTTGGCTCTTTATGTACACCACAATAACGCCCATAAATGCACTGAAGGGTAGACGGTGTTTCGAACTGGACAGTTTCAGGTCTTCATCAGGACCGGGTTACAGAAATAGGATAAGTGTTGTGAAGGTTGCAGAGGGCCTTTTGGAATGGAAGTGAATCAAATCAATAGGAAGGCATCCGGGCACGGTCGTGCAGGACACTGGAAGTCCATGTAGAGTGCATGGACTGCGTGTGTAAGGGAAGGCCCACAGTCATTTGAGAAGCCAAACAATTGGTAGAGATATTGCGGAACGAATCCAAGGAGTATAAAATTAATGAGCGAGCCAAAGCTGCAGCTTCAATGGAAAGGATCTGTGTGGAATCAATGCAGTTTGTCTGGTCTGGCTGAATTAAAGAAAGGTGCCCAGCACAAGTCCAGAACAGGAATGAATGAATCAATCAATCTGTATGCCGAGGAGACGTTTTTTGTGCCTTTTCCTGCTGTTTTTCCACTTTTGGCACGTGTTACTTAAGCTGTTCACTTTTTCATGAGCATGTATGTGCACATCTACTATTGGGTTACCTATGCATATAATGTAATGTAGTGCTGATATAACTACTTTCATTGTAAATATACCAGTTGTTTTTCAGTAATTATTGTGGTCTCCCTTATTGCCCCCTCCTTCACATTTAATTGTTCTTTTAATGTACCTGTCTAAGTCAATGATTACCGGTTGACACATTGTTATTTTGTTAACCAATATTGATTATGACACACATTATGTACGTGGGTGGGTGTGAAAAGGATTGGGCAGAACGACGAGAGAGCTCACTGCATTGTTAGGATGAGCACCCTCACTCATTCGAAGGTGACATGTTTCATCATTGGGTTCCCTCCTCACATTGGGACCACAAGGAACCCAGTGTGGGCAACAATCCCCCAGGAAATCAAAGGGGAGGATCAAAGGTGTTTTGTTATAAAGATGAGCAATGTCGAGGCGTAGGAGTGAGGGGCAGAGTGCAAGGCTAATGAAAAAAGTGTAAACTAAAACTATCTTATGGTGGGCGAAAATTGTCCTTTATTCTGGTGCTCCCATTGGATGGAGTTAAAAACTGAGTGGATAAGGGTTGCTATAATTGCCATACATTCAACTTGGTGACTATCCTTGGCCCCGTCACAGCAATAGAGTCCACTTAAAACTCCTGAGTGTGTATAAAAACTCTGCTCTACCGTCATCAGTCCCCACCTACAGTACAAAGTTTTACTGCTGCTGTATGCTTCCTCATGTGTGAAGCATGTTACCTTCGGGTGAGTGAGGGTTCTCATCCTAACAGAGCAGTGCTCTCTCTCTCTTTGTTCTGTCTGATCCTTCTTTTCACACCTACCCACGTCCATAGTGTGTGTCATAACCACGTGGTTACAACCCAACAGCACCATGCAATTATAAGTTAATCTGTAAGAAATAGAGAATAACCAAATGAAGCCAACTTTTTCAGTCCTCTTTTTCGTGCAGGTTAAACCTCCCATTTATCACGTTAAGACCAGGTGGTAAGTAGGGGGCGAGTGGTGAGGTGGGAGTTGGGTGTTGGGGGAGTTAGGAGGGTGTGGTGAAGTGGAGATTGGGGGATATTTGAGGGGTAGGGTGTCAGGAGAATGAGCAGAATGCAGAGGGAGAGTCACATGCACCCCGGTGATGTAGGAAGGAGCCAGGTGGGGTTTTGGGCCTGGGCTAAGCTGCTCTTACAGCCCAAGCATTATGTAATTTCAATGGCTGGATATTTGGGCTTGTAAAACTGTGCTCAGTTTTCATGCTCTGGCAAATCTAGAAGCCGTTATACTGGGCCAATTGTGATCAGACACAGTGTTTTCTCCCAAGAACATACCATTCCACCTGACTTTTTATTGGGCCCTTTGTCGGAAAACGTACTGGTGGTAAGTTCCAAGCTGTATATTCAATTGAACCCAAGATGATGAGAGCATAAACTGTGTGTGTGTGCGTGTGTTGTAGAAAAAAATTCTGTTAATGTTCTTTGTAGGTAGGTAAAGACCAATGTTTCCATTATTTGCTTCAAATATTCTGATAGGGATTATTCTAAATGAATAGATAATGTGTCCTACCTTCAACAATTATTCAGCCAATGTACTAGAGACAAATAGGTAATAGGAAGTGATCTGCTATGCAATAATATCTATTGAACTGAACTATGTGAGTGACTTACAGCCACCAGCCTGTTGTCATAGGCGCAGAGACCTGGCACAGGAACAAGAAAAACAACAAGACTAACACAAGGATTTCAGTACCTGCAGCATGTACTCCAGTAGGGTAGCTGAGGAGGAATTTGAATTGTAAGAACCAGAATTCTTATGTTTTTGAACATAGATGTCCATCATATTCCACAGAGACCTTTTGCTAGTATCAAGTCTGAAAGTTGCTTTACAGGTAACAAAGCGTGTCAAAAACAAGGCACCGGATGTAATGCTGGAATTAATCTCAGCCACTGTCAATCATTTGGGGATGAATCACAATCCACTGATGTTCGCCTACATGCCACCTTGGTTTGGACCCAGTAATATGCAAATCAGTCTTGACCCTTCTTCAATGGGAACAGTCCAGCCCGAACTGCCAGGCCAACTCCTCCCTGGACCAGAACACAAGCAACCCAGGACTGGTTTCACTCTTATTAGGGTTCATAAGCCAGGTATAGTTTAGTTCCAGTGGCACAGTGAGCATGGGACCCACGACTGGGCATACGCATCACACTTAGGGCATCAAAAACAAAGAAATGAATGGAATGCTTGAATTAATCTCATCCATTGGAAATGCTCACCCTTCCATGCCACCTTAATATGAAACCAGCCATATGCAAATCAGTCTTGACCCTTCTCCAATGGGAACACTCCAGCTTAAAATGCCAAGCCTGGTCCTTCCTGAACCAGAGCACAAGCAACCAGGACTGGTTTCACCCCTATTAGGGTTAATGAGCCAGGTATATGTTGGTTCCAGTGGCACAGCGAGCATGAGACCCCTCGTTGGGGCATACCTTTCACACTTAGGGCATAAAAAAAAGGTGATGGATGGATTGCTTCAATTAATCTCAGCCACTGACAATCATTTGGGGACTCACCCTAATCCATCATTTTTTCACCCACCATGTCTCCTCAGTTTTAAAAAATCAATGGCAAAATTTCGCGGAAACCAATATTGACTCATAAAAATATCACCAAATAAATATTGGTTACAAAACTATCACTACCCTATACCTATTTTTAACAATGTCAAAAACACAAATATCATAAACAAAAATATTTTTGTCTTTAAATAACCATATAAAATAACCAAAGAATCATTAAACGCAATATTGGCTACAATAATATCTCTAAAAATAAGCTAAAATATTAGACAATAATATACTTTTTCATTCACATAGCACCACTTAACTGAACATAAAGAAATATATAATCAAAATATATTATTTAAATATTATTATATTAAAATTAACATTAAACACATAAAAAATGACCTTACAAAAAATAAACTCATTCAAATTAATATAAACATAGTAAAGAAAATATAAGAGCATTTTTAAACATTAAAATATGACATTGAACATTAAAAATATGTTCAAAATAACATAAAACAACACAAACATATATTTCACATTAAAACAGAAATACTAATTAGCTTCCACAATAAAACGCAACAACTGAAAAACAAATTTGAAGTAAATGAACACTAATAACATTTACCTTAAAGCAAACTAACCAATAAAAATACTTCAGTAATTAACAAAATAATACAAAAAGGAATAGAAGAATTATCTGTTTCTCACACAAAAAATACTAAACCTGCAAGAGAACAATGCTCTGCCAAATTTCCAACAGAACAGCTAAGAAAAAATCTGGACTAAAACTACAAGTACCTTAACAAGTAGACTATATAATTTAAATCAACACAATGTAAACTAACAACTTAAAAATAGTACATTATAAATAATTATTAAAACTCTCTATTTTTATGTCTATACCAGTCTTTAGATAATAAACAACAAGTGCACCAAAATCAATGGCTTACAGAATCACAAATGAAATTCCACACCTAGACAAAGGCACATTATAAGTAAGTAAATTCCAACCAACAACTAAACTTTAAACGTAAAAAATAAAAATAAAACCCCACAACCCCGAAAAACGAATTAAAAATAAACATTTAAAAAGTGAGTAAAACAAACCTTTTCCCCTAACAGAAACAAACCACCAGACCCATATATCAAAAGCTTCAACAGAAAACTGAAGCAAAAGAACAGCAATAATAGTCAACAACACATATGTCTGTATAAAATGTCAAACAATTGATGTAATGTTTTAAATACTTTAGCAAAATAAAGGTAGACTTATAACAAAATATAGAACTATATTATTACACTATTTTCACACAGAATGGCAGAAAGAGCAAGATATAAAATATAACAAAAAGCAAATAATTAAAGATTTAAAAGAGGCAAGCAAGTTCCCAAGATCTTACTTCTAAAATACTAAAATATATACTCTCTAAAGTACCTGGACACATCACAAGTCAGGTACCCGCAATACCCACTTTAAAATGCAAAATAGCATGTACTAAGAAAGCCATCAGCGACCCTCCTGTTGCCCCAAGAAAATACCAAGACACTGAAATTCCTGAACACACTGAACGTAATGATGACCCTTTCTCCTACAAGACAACCTTAATACTGAAAAGCAAATAATTAAATTTGCTACTGCAAATAATTTAATAACCCTATGCCAATGTGAAACATGGTAACAAACCCCTCATATATGTATTGCTACCTAACAAACAAAGTAGCACTTACTTCGAACTACTAAACCACATCAAAATAAAAATAAATAACTACTCCCTGAATAAAAGTATAATAGACTTTGAACAGGCAATGACACAAACAACACTTAAGCATACCCCCAAACAGCCATACAAAGCTGTTATTACCATATCAGCATGTGGACACATCTCCAAAAATCTGCACTAACTTTAGAATATGCAACAAACAGCCAGTTTGCCTTTGGAATAAAGAAATTAATCGAACCAGTATATGTCCCTGTAAAAGAGATAGCTAACCACTACAGCATGCTTATAGAAATTCCATTTTACCAACAAAACAAACAGAAATTAAGTCCCCTAATGGACTATTTTGAAGACACTTGGGTTGGCAGACTGCACTGCTCGGGACACAGATGCCAACCAAATTCTAATTACCATGGTGGACTTTCTACAATGGCACCATGTCTCAACAAGCCAAAACCAACTTCGCAGTAGAAGAATGGCACAATGCCTTCCAAGGGAGACTCCTTTCCACAATCTCTCCAAGATAGAACTGGCGGCCGCCAGGTCTCTAGCAGAGGACACTAGCATCACGATTAAACAGGCAGACAAGGGGGTGCTACAGTGATTCAATCCACGGTTGATTATGACCTTGAGTGTAGACGCCAACTTTCCAACAGCAGGCACTATACACCAATCACTACTAATCCTACCCACAGACTAGCAACGAAAATCTCCAGCCTAGTATTTGAAGCAGAGGCCAATGGGTGGATCAGCAAGAAAGAGGCAGACTTTCTCACAACAAAAACCCAAGAACACCATACTTCTATACACTCCCCAAAATTCATAAGGGAACAACACCTGTCCCGGGAGACCTATAGTCTCAGGTATTGGCTCAATTTTGGAGCCCCTGTCGAAATTCTGTGATCATTTCCTCCAACCACTGGTGAAGTTGACCCCCTCCTATGTGCGAGACACAACTGATGTCTTGCGCATAATAGGAGAGATTAGTAACACAGACGAAATCAACCTCCTTGTTACCTTAGATGTAGAACAACTATACACGAACATTCCCCAACAAGCGACACTGACAGTTATTGAAACAGCCATGGAGATGACAACATGGACCTCACATACTCCTGTGACATTTGTAATGGAGTGCGCATCCCTAGCTCTAACAGAGAATTTCTTTGAGTATAAGGGTCAACTCTTCCACCAGTCTCAGGGTACATCCATGGGGAGTATATTTGCTCCCAGTGTGGCCTGCCTCTATATGGCTGCATTTGAGGAGAGTGTCATTTCTCACCCCAGCAATCCCTATGCTGACAACCTGAGACTGTGGAAGAGATTCATAGATGACATATTGATTCTTTGGAGAGGCAGTATGACTACATGCCACAAATTCTGTCAGTGGATTAACACTAAAAATGAATTTTTAAAATTCACTCACACCATCTCATCCACTGACATACCATTCCTAGATCTCAAGATCAGACTTCGTGATGGCCAACTCGACACCACCTTATACAAAAAACCCACTGACAGAAATAGCCTGTTGTTATATAAAGCCACCATCCTCGAGCACTGAAGGACAATTTACCCTTTGGACAGTTTTTACGCATCAGGAGAAACTGTAGTTCCATCATTGACTATCAAACAGAGGCCAAATCCTTATAAAAAACTTACTCAAGAGGCAATACCCACAAAGACAAGTGGCTCAATCCATGAAGATAGCTAGGAATAATCACCGGGAGGCCCTACTAGAAGTAACCCCTAAAGAGCAAACTGACATACTAACCTGTGTCACTTCCTTTACTTCGGACTCCAACTGGATAAAGAAAGTGATCAATAAACACTGGGGGATCCTCAACACAGGGGCATTACAGATCCCTAAACCCCGGTTTGCTTTTAAGCGTACTCAGAACTTAAAGGACATACTGATCCATACAAGACCTAGACCTGGAAGAGCGAATGACCAAAGATCCCTATGGGATTTACCACCAGTTCAGGGACACCATCCCTGTGGCTCCTGTGCGGTATGTCCTCAAACCACGCCCACAAAAGAAATAACTTTCACAGACTCGTTTACCTGGCAGATTACAAAACATACCAATTGTAACACAACTCAATGTGTGTATATGATTACATGCCCTTGTAAGAAAAGGTATATAGGGATGACAATGAGGATGGTAAAAACTAGAATCACAGAACACAAAAGTAACATCCGATGCCAACGAGTAACCACGAAACTATACTCCCACTTCAAAGAACTGAAACATTCCCCTGAAAGTTTGCGGTGGGTGGTTTTAGAGACTCACCCTCAGATTACACAGAATTCCCTCTTTAGAATCTAACAAAGATGGGTACACCGGTTGTTGACTGACCAACAGGGACTCAATGATGAGATTCCGTGGGGTCACTCGCTAACCTCTGATACAGTGAGTACATCACAGATGATATGAGACACTATGAGAGGTACTGACCCTTACCCTGCATTCGATATTAACAACCTCCCCACAACTGTCCAACCCCAAACCAGGGTACGACTCATGAATATAACACCCCTAACTTGATACCCAGAGCACTAAGATCCTGAACACCCCAAGATGGTCATAGCATGTACACACAATACTCGACCAGGCTTCTCCCGCTTTACGTAATATGGGACCAACATTGGCAAACACCGCGCCCATTTACCCCACTAAGAATCCTAGCAATAGTTCCAGTGACATCACCATGGGACCGCAATTGAAAAATGGGTTACCAGAATGCACTGAGCATACATATACATATTCCAAGTGAAACTCTACACCAGCCTAAGATGGCCGCTACATTCTCGGCATCTTTGACCTTTCCTATATGTTATGTGTAAACACATTTTTCACCCCTTTTATTCACCAACTCCGGTGATACCAGCACGGGGCCCCTATCTAAGATGTGGTTATTATTATGCAATGAGTAGAAAGGGATACCTCCCTATAGACACTCCACACCAGTCTAAGATGGCCGCCACCTTTCTCCCTATAGACACTCCACACCAGTCTAAGATGGCCGCCACCTTTCTTGTTTAGACGTCACATGATGCTTAGCAGCACCAGCTGAAACCGATCGGCTTCCCTGCTCCGCCCGAGCTGGCTCACTTGCAGGTATATAAAAGGACAGTTTCTACTAGTCCATTACCTTCCCGGATCCAGCGGAGAGGGGTAGGTCAACCACACGGCTTTCATTGAAAGCAGGTGAGTATTTGATACGCTTAAAAACAAGGGACCTCAGACGGCACAGACTACAGAGGTAAGCGCCTGGGGAACAGATTGCTATCTCTCACATGAGTTATCAAGTAACTACTTGATGGGAACGCAATGCCAATTCATAGGGGTGGTGACAGCTTGTTTGTAGCGAAGTGCGCGCTTAGTACCGCAGTGACTACTATCACCCATTGGGGTCACCGGTGGTGCTGGCGCTCGCACTGCTGCCCGTACTGAGTGCCATAGGATTGAGGGGCATTGAGAATCCGCCAAGTGAGGACAGGAACTTATTTTGAAAGAGCAACCCATTTGGCCAGGACCACTGGAAGATCGCTACTTTACGAGGCTATCCTTGTAGTTATAGAAGCAGTCTATACTAACCTGTGATCTCCTCACACCTGACTATGAATCTCTTCTTATATCTATCAATTTCCAGACACATAACTTATATGTGTCCACGGACCGCTGGATACTGGCGAGGCACGATTCAATTAGTGATTGGGTGAGTTGCATGAAAAAGGCCTCTGATCACCCAATTGTTTTACTACCATTTCTTCACCATTGTATTAATGTTTTAAAGTAATTGGTTTTATTCAACAATATGTATGTGTTACCAGAAGACTTCGTTCAGGAACACACTTTTTGGGTGATATGAATAGCGAACCACTATTGATATTATTGATCACCACTGTCAGTCAAGGACCTAATACAGAGTATCTGTTTGGAAGCACGATGGCACTTGTGGTCAACTGTGTCCTTGAGAGTATATATACCCTTTTTTCTCACGTACAGGTCGTCCATAGAAACAACGGGCGCACAACCCGCTTTATCCAAGAGTGGTAGGTAGTTCACCACACCACTGGGTGTAGATAGACTCACTTTACGGTCCTGAAGAATCGCCTTTGATCCTTAAGACAACAATGGCGAGAAACATGTTGACCCACTAGGAATAGAGCGCCCTGATCTTGACCCATTATAGTCAGATAGACGCCTCTCCTTTTTCTATTTTAATCAGGCAGGGGCCTACCAAGAATAAAATATGTTCCATAAGGCACCCTGACTTGTTTTAACTCACTTCACATACTACTACATCCACACAATCAAAAGGGCCCTTACACCCACGGCACCCACCGGCAAGGAACAAAAGATCTCCGATAAAGAGCCCTTTTTGGGTGCCCGTCGGGTATTGCAGCGCCCGACCCGACGAGGAGCAGGCCCAGATGATGAAGCATGACACCTAGCTTGCTGGGTGTGTGAGGGCACCAGTTCCGAAAGGAAGAATCCCCTTCCTTTCACGACCTGCAATAAATACTCTGTATTCACCGAGGAACCACGTACTTCTTCTTTATTGACAATGCCTTCCAAGCCACACCAGTAGGGACCCAACCTATACTTCATAGAAGCCCTCCAAAAAGAACAAACGATTAACAACTAAGGATAGAGCAATCAGTTAGCCAAATTAAACCTAAAACAAGTAAACAAACCTGTAAAATGAACTACATTCTACAATGTAAAGTTAGAATTTTTATTAACAACAAAGGAGTATATTACTTAGAAGTAATTGAAAATCCCTGTTGTAAGCAGCAAATCTTAACAAAAGAAAAAACACCGTAACTTAACAATTTTTAAATAAATATTAAATAATACATTTTTATAAGTCAGTCAAAAAACATAATAATAACTGTTGGGTTTCAAGTTGGCAGAGTTATGCACCCTGTCCAAGTAGGGACCACAATCCCAGTCAGGGTAAGTCTGATACACACTTAAAGATTACGTGTGCTCACCCTCTGGTAGCTTGGCACAGAGCAGTAAGGCTAATCTAAAGAGGTGATGTGTAAAGTATTTGTGTAACACAACACACAGTAACACAATGAAAATGCCACAAAAACACTCCACATAGGTTTAGTAAAATACACAATAATATTATGAATAAATCAAGATCAAAATGACAAAAATCCAATAAGTAGAACTGGAGTTATGAATTTTTAAAGAATATTTGAAAATATAGTACTTAGAGGCTTAAAGCGCCAACCGGGGATATCTGGCCGCGCTTAACCGGGGAAACCCAAAAGTTCAGTCTGATCGCGATGGAGCACGGGTTAGATTCAGGGACTGACCTTGGCCCGCAGAAACAGTATCTTTGGCTGGAGGGTGCATCGACATTGAGGACGAGATGTGAGGAGCAGGGAGGCTAAGCATCAGTGCCGATCTGTAGGATTCATATGCAATGCATTGCCTTTGGGTTAAATGTGCCAGTTCCGATCGACGCAATGACAGTGATGCGAGGTTCCTGATAATTGCAGCTAGAGATAAAAACCCACTTTCAAGGTCCCAGGACAGGATTGCCACCACGTGGCAGGGCAGGGCTCACAGATGGCAGAGTTCAGGTGCTGTTGCTGGGCTGCATGAAGTCTTTGATGTCCCTGAGACTTCTGAACAGGGGGCAAGCCAGCATGCCCTTGCAGTCAGTCTGGGTTCAAGAGAGATGGGTCCAGTCCTTTCCTCAGCAGAGCAGAGCAGAGGGGAGCAGGCAGCACAGCAGAGCAGAAAAGAAGTTCTTGCAGAGCAGCAGTCCAGCAGAGTGGCAGTCCTTGGGGCAGCACAACAGTCCTTCCTCCTGGCAGAGATCTTTACAGGTCCAGTAGCGTATAATTTGGAGGGGTCAGAGACCCAGTACTTATACCCAGTTGTGCCTTTGAAGTGGGGGGTGACTTTAAAGAAGAGTCTTTGAAGTGCACAGAAGTCCTTTCTTCCCAGCCCTCACTCCAGACTCATTACAGGGGGGTAATCTACCCTTTGTGTGGTAACTGTACATTGCCTATTCAGGTGCACGTGTTAGCTCCTCCCTCCCTTCCTGCCCAGAGTGAGCCATCAGGATGCAGATGGGCACTCAGACATACCTAACCATCTTCTGTTTGAGGCTGTCTAGAAGGAATCCACAAAGTGAAGCTGTCACCCACCCCAGCTTTGTATTGGAGACAGGCTGCAGACACATAGCTTTAAGAGCAGAGAAATGTCCACCTTATAGAAGTCACATTTCTAAAATAGTAATGTTAAATACAACTTTACCAGTAAAGAGGATTTATCATTACTATTCTAAAGATATAAAACATGACAGAACCACTTCTTTCCAATCAGGAATTACAGCTTAAAAGTGTAATAAGGAATTCCCAGTGTTAACCTATGAGAGGAGTAGGCCTCACAGTAGTGAAAAACGACAAGGCATGCAAAACTTAAATGTACATGTCCTACCTTTGACTTACACAGCACCCTGCCCTATGGGCTACCCAGGGCCTACCTGAGGGGTCACTTATGTGTAGTAAAAGGGGAGTTTTAAGTCTTGACAAGGGGTTTGAAATGCCAAGTTGACACAACAGTAAAACAGCACACACAGGCTCTGCAGGGACAGGCATGAGACATGTTTAACGGGCTACTTGTGTGGGTGGCACAATCAGTGCTGCAGGCCCACTACTAGCATTTAATTTGGAGGTACTGGGCACAGGTAGTGCACTCGACTAGGGACTTGCAGATAAATTAAATATCCCATTTGTGGATAAACCAATGTAACCATGCTTAGGGGAGAAGCACATGCACTTTAGCACTGGTCAGCAGTGATAAAGTGCTTAGAGTCCTAAAGCCAACAAAACCAAGTTCAGAAAAAGAGGAGGAGGAAGGCAAAAGGCTTGGGGTGACCCTTCAAAGACGGACATTTTCCAACAACAACATAGAAAAGAAGACAGATAAATAAAAAAATATGTTTTAGTACTTTATTAATAATTTGCACATCAACAACCACAAAGCACAATATTACAAATAAACACAACATGAAACCAATTAAATCACACAAGTAGAAAATAAAAAATACATTGCAATTAGAACAAATACTTATACATATCAAAATATAATATATCCCACTCAAAAATAAATTGATTCATTGTGGTTGTTGATGTCCATGTTTTAAAGAAGTATTAAAACATATATTTATTTAAAAAAGTATGTAAAGCTCAGATAAAAAACATTTATAATTATGTACAATTTTTTCAAAAATGATTACAAATATAAATGTTAAACATGTAAAGAAAATCATTAAATATGATTTTTGTTTTAAAAAGTGTAATAAATGTACACAAATAATAATTACATTTTATTTTACGTTAAAAGTATATCTGTTTAAATAAAAAAAAGAATTTCATTAAATTTAAAAACATAATAAATCACAGTGTAAAAATGTGGCATTCACTGTAGAAAAAAGAAAAATATATTTTTTTGTAAATTTTTGAACACTACAAACTTAAAATCTAGTACTCACACTGTATTGTAACATATTAGGGTAAAGGTGCTGTACACTAAAGAGGTCACATTTAATATTCCCACTCCAATCAAAACTATTTTGGGAAAGGTGTTGGTCACTAAAACTTTCACATTTACTATTGTAACTCTAATCTGACCATATTTAGGTAAGGTGTTCAAAGCTATAGTGGTCATATTTGGGGAAGGTGTTGTACACAAAAGGGGTCACATTCACTATTCTCACACCAACCTGAACCATTTTGATGAAGGTGTTGGACAATAAAACATTCAAATTTACTATTCCAGCTCTAATCTAAACAAATTTGGGGAAGGTGTTAGACACTAAAACATTCACATTTACTATTCCAACTTCAATCAAAGCCAATTTGGGGAAGGTGTTGAACTTTAAAGGGGCCACGATTACTAATCCCACTCCAATATAAACCATTTTGAAGAAAGTGGTGGACACTAAAGAGGTCACACCTCCTTTTCCCATTCCAATCTAAACCATTTTAGGGAAGGTGTTGGACACTAAAACATTCAAATGAACTATTCCTATTCCAATATAAACCATTTTGGCGAAGGTGTTTAACACTCAAGGGGTCACACTTACTATTCCCAGTCCAATCTAAACAATTTTGAAGAAGTTGCTGGACACTAAAGGGATCATATTTACTATTCCCAATCCAATTTAAACTAATTTGGGGAAGGTGTTGTACACTAAAGGGTTCACATTTAGTATTCCTACTCCATCCTAAACTATTTTGGTGATGGTGTTGGACACTAAAACGTACACATTTACTATTTCAGCTCCAATCTAAACCAAATGGGGAAGGTATTGGACACTAAAAGGATCACTGCTACTATTCCAACGCTAATGTAAACCAATTTGGGGACATTGTTGGACACTAAGGGGGTTACCTTTACTATTTCTACTCCAATCTAAATGATTTTGGGGAAGGTGCTGGAAACTAAAGAGATCATATTTACTATTCCAACTCCAATCGAAACCTATTAAGGACGGTGCTGGAATCTAAATGGGTCACTTAGCTGTCCCACTCTAATTTAAACCAATTTGAAGAAGATGTTGGACACTAACATCTACATTCCAATGTAAACCAATGTAACCATTTTGGGGTGGATGTTGGATATGAAAGGGATGACATTTATTATTCCAACACCAATCTAAACCTATTTGGGAAAGGTGTCGGACTCTAAAGGGGTCATACTTACTAATCCCACTCAATCTGAACCATTTTGAAGAATGTGTTAGATACTAAAAGTATCAAATCTACTATTCCAACTCCAATCAAAACAAATTTGGAGAAGGTGTTGGACACTAGAGGGGTCACATTTACTATTCCCACTTCAATCAAAGCCATTTTGGGGAAGGCAATGGACACTAAAGGGGTTAAATTTGCTATTAACACTCCAATCTAAACCAATTTGGTGAAGGTATTTGACACCAAAGATAACAGATTTTATAGTTACCACTCCATTATAACAAATATTTTATTTTATTTTCAAAACCAAATAAAATATAATATTCTTAATAAAAAAGTATATAAAAAACACATTAATTCAATGAAACCCTGTAACTTACAAAAATACATTATGAATGCTAATAATAATAATAAGATAATAATTGTAAATAAAAATATTCAATTAAACACCACACATGTTAATAAAACAAAATAAGAAACAAACCTGCTACACATGGAAGTAAATATATCCTTAACTATAATCAACATAACAATAAAAATAAAAATATACAAAAATATTGCTTTAAAAAATGTTTTTCTATTTTAAGTAAAACAAATAAAATAAAATGATAACGTAACAATAAATAAAAAACATATATGTATTCATTTTTAATAATAAATCACACATTTTGAAACAAATGTATTATATCAAATTATAAATTATCATTAATTTTATACAAATATATAACATTTTCAAAATATAAAAACACTAAGGGGTCGATTCCGATTCGGGCCGGAAAAAGCACCGACCGACTCGAATCCGGAAATTATACCGACCGACACGTACCTGTGGCACCCGACACGCCAAGTACGATGCAATGCGTGCAAAATCCGACCGACACGTACCGAACCCAAGTCGAACGACCGAGCCGCACGAAAAACAGCAATCCGGTCGGAAAAACAGGCGAATCCAACCGACCGACACGCACCCGGAACAAATCCGACCGAAACGTACCCGCGAACTCCAAACCGCAAAGTACGATGCAAGGCGCGAAAACCACGAGCGAGTCGGACGGAGGCCAAGCCGTACGACCGACACGCATACAAAACCGAGCCGAAGCAACACAAAACACCGCGACCGACGCGTACGCAGCATAGAAAACTGCACAAACACAGCGTGAACGAAACGGAGAATACCGTGCGAGACAAATGCAGGGTCCGACTCGGTCACAAGAACGTTTCCAACATACACAGACAGTACAAAGGAAAAATCACACAAAAAAAGGCCAAACAAGCAATTACTAAGCCAATAAATACTGGGGGGTGGGGACAGAGAACAAAGACACACCCACAACTCCACCCATATAAAGGACACAAATCACAACCATGATCCTTTGCAAATGCCATTCCACTGCCAGCACCCAAGAGAAAGCAACCACACACCCACAGCTCATTCCTCACACAAGCCACACACCATCAGCACACCAACAAATACCTACCTCACATACACCCAGCAAAACACACACTCACACACCCTCACCTGCACACCAACACACACATCACTCACCATCCCCACCCATCACCATGCCCCCCAAGAAGAATCACAAGTTCCTAGATTGTGAATTGGAAGTCATGGTAGACGAGATCCTCAGGGTAGAGCCACAGCTGTTTGGCACACTGGTCCAACAGACCCCCATCTCCCAGAAAACCAAGATGTGGGAGAGGATCATCAACAGGGTGAACGCACTATCACCATGTCGGCGCACAAAGAGCGACATCCAGAACAGGTGGTATGACGTGCGCAGGAGGGTACGGGACCTGCTCAAGAAAGACTACATCAACAGCCAACACACCGGCAGTGGCCCTCCTGCCAAGCCAATATACCTCAGGCCCTGGGAGGAGAAGGTGCGGGCCATCCTTCCGCCAGTGAGCGTATATGGACTAGAGAACATCCCAGAGCCTGGTGAGTACACAACAAATGTACACAATATACTGCCACAAAACACACACACATCACTGTCAAGGGGAGAGTCAAACCATGCACTCATAGCAATTACACAGCAACCAGAACAGAATCATCCCAAAATGTGTATGTCAGTCAGATAAACACAACACATGCCATCAAAAAGTCACATCCAACTGTGCCATCTCATGTACAAACACAACTACAACTACAGCTAGGCAGTGGCACAAATAGAACTAACAAACACATCCAGACATGTAGCCACCACAACAACACCAACACACAGTGAAGACCACTCAAAGGAAGGAATTCTGTGTATGCTGGCCAAGTCAGTGTAGCCAATAGCATCATGGGAGTCGCAGTCACACATATTGCCCCCCCACAACTGTCCCATCAACACCACCCTGAACCATGCTCACATCACAGGGAGTGGAGAAGGACTCACAAGATGGCTGACACTGGCTACTGCTGTGGGGAGCACAAGGCCCTGCTGGCAACTGTGCACCAACAAACAGCAGGACACCACTGACTGACATCCTGAGAGACAACTTCCACTCCCTGCAATGCAAGCACGTTCCATGGTGGGATATCTGGCTGGCTGGGTGGGTGGGAAGGAGGACTTGCAGCACTGACCATAGTCACAAGCACCTCCCCTCACACACCCCCCAACACAAACTCCACAGAACCCACCTGGTAGAATGCAATGCCCCCATCCTAACACAAGATCCCACAAAGAACCACCACCCTGGGTTATGTTGTGTGAAGCACAGGGACACTCTTGGGACTCTTAGCCAAACAACTGCCAGGACAACACTCCCAGCCATCCTGTCAGCACAGCCAGCCCACCCCACAGGGAAGCAGAGTCAAAAGGAAGGAAGCATGGGCATGCTGGGAAGGGGGTGGAGGCAATAGCATGATGGGAGTCGTAGTCACTGATATTGGTCACCCCCACAACTGTCCCATCAACACCACCATGAACCATGCTCACATCACAGGGAGTGGAGAAGGACTCACAAGATGGCTGACACTGGCTACTGCTGTGGGGAGCACAAGGCCCTGCTGGCAACTGTGCACCAACAAACAGCAGGACACCACTGACTGACATCCTGAGAGACAACTTCCACTCCCTGCAATGCAAGCACGTTCCATGGTGGGATAACTGGCTGGCTGGGTGGGTGGGAAGGAGGACTTGCAGCACTGACCATAGTCACAAGCACCTCCCCTCACACACCCCCAACACAAACTCCACAGAACCCACCTGGTAGAATGCAATGCCCCCATCCTAACACAAGTTCCCACAAAGAACCACCACCCTGGGTTATGTTGTGTGAAGCACAGGGACACTCTTGGGACTTTTAGCCAAACAACTGCCAGGACAACACTCCCAGCCATCCTGTCAGCACAGCCAGCCCACCCCACAGGAAAGCAGAGTCAAAAGGAAGGAAGCATGGGCATGCTGGGAAGGGGGGTGGAGGCAATAGCATGATGGGAGTCGTAGTCACAGCTCTACATCCCCCACCACATGGCCCAGCAAGCTCACACTCACGCATGCACATCTCACAGAGAGTGGAAAGGCCCATCAAAGATGTCTGACACTGTTGCTGTGTCGTGGGGAGCACAAGGGCATGCTGGGAACTGCACACCAACCAACAGCAGGACACCACTGTCAGCCATCTTGCCATTGCTCTCACACCCACACACACTGAACTCCCCACAAAAGCAAGTAAGTATGGGAATGCTGGGAAGTGGGGTGGAGGCAATAGCATGATGGGAGTCATAGTCACAGACATAGCTCACCCCCACAACTGTCCCATCAACACCACCCTGAACCATGCTCACATCACAGGGAGTGGAGAAGGACTCACAAGATGGCTGACACTGGCTACTGCTGTGGGGAGCACAAGGCCCTGCTGGCAACTGTGCACCAACAAACAGCAGGACACCACTGACTGACATCCTGAGAGACAACTTCCACTCCCTGCAATGCAAGCACGTTCCATGGTGGGATAACTGGCTGGCTGGGTGGGTGGGAAGGAGGACTTGCAGCACTGACCATAGTCACAAGCACCTCCCCTCACACACCCCCAACACAAACTCCACAGAACCCACCTGGTAGAATGCAATGCCCCCATCCTAACACAAGATCCCACAAAGAACCACCACCCTGGGTTATGTTGTGTGAAGCACAGGGACACTCTTGGGACTTTTAGCCAAACAACTGCCAGGACAACACTCCCAGCCATCCTGTCAGCACAGCCAGCCCACCCCACAGGGAAGCAGAGTCAAAAGGAAGGAAGCATGGGCATGCTGGGAAGGGGGTGGAGGCAATAGCATGATGGGAGTCGTAGTCACTGATATTGGTCACCCCCACAACTGTCCCATCAACACCACCCTGAACCATGCTCACATCACAGGGAGTGGAGAAGGACTCACAAGATGGCTGACACTGGCTACTGCTGTGGGGAGCACAAGGCCCTGCTGGCAACTGTGCACCAACAAACAGCAGGACACCACTGACTGACATCCTGAGAGACAACTTCCACTCCCTGCAATGCAAGCACAGTCCATGGTGGGATAACTGACTGGCTGGGTGGGTGGGAAGGAGGGCCGGCTGTCAACCAAACACAACCAATGCAGACCATGTTCACACCCCAAAAAATACATAGAAATGCCCAAATAATGCAGGACAATGTGCCACACCAATATCAACCCCTGACTGTGACGACTTAGGACAATGCAATGTACAGGCCCGCACCCAGAGGCACAGTCACAACTGTCATGTGTGTCAACCATTGATGCCTGCAGAAACATAACATACATTGTGTGTGTCTCCCAAAAACAGGTGATGATGGGGACACAGCAGCAGACGCTGAGGAGTCCCAGTCCCAGGCTCAAGAGGATGCGGAGCTCACTGGCGTCGTACAGCCTCTGCCCTCCTCGGACGAAGAAGACCAACCTGGCACATCCGGTGCAAGTCTACATGCAGCACCAGCAGGACCACCAGCTGCAGCACCAGCAGGACCACCAGCTGCACCCCCTGCACCCACCCCTCCAACGACTGTCACCACAAATACCATCCCTGCCGACATGGACAGAACAAGGAGCAACACCAGCACAGGGACCCTGGACCAACCTGGGGCCATGGACACCACCACCACCACCAACCCCCAAGGTGGACCAGGGTCATCTGTGCGTGCCACTGCACGCACTGCACATGTCAGCAGGGGTGGTGGGAGGGGTGGGAGACAGAGGTCGCTGCTTGCAGAGGTTGCTGGTGTGCATGATGACCCACAACTGGTACGCATAGCTGATGCGTACCAGTCCAGCACCGGAGACCTCAGCCAGGTAGTGGGGCTCCTCAGAGACATGAAACAGCAGCAGGCTGCCCATCATGCCCGCTTGGACTCTCACATGTCCCACGTGGAGTCACACATGTCCCGCGTGGACTCACACATGTCCCGCGTGGAGTCCAAGTGGGATGCACTGCATGAGATGACGGCGGTGCACAGGGACATTTTACAATGCCTCCGCCAGATGAACAGCAACCAGTCCACACCTCCCTGTGTGCCAACAACATCTGGTGCCGAACAAACTGCAACTGCCACAGGGAGGGAGGATGACTCTGGCGGAGAGTCCCCTGCACCGCAGCAGCCTGTACTTGAGGGCCCCCCAAGAAGAGGGGTCGTCCGAGGAGGGGCAAGTGAGAGGCCGATGGCCAAGCGCAACTCCCAGGAAGCCTGAACCTGTTCTGGATGTTCACCTTTGTGCACAGACTGTTCACCCTGTTGACGGCAACACTACTCCCACACATTGCATGGGGAGTACAAGTTGGACCAATGTGTCAGACAACTGTGGCCCCGATACTGGGGATTCTGTCTACCAGGACTTTCAATTCACCTAGGAACTTCTGATTGCAAGATTTATGTACAGCACTACCCATCCTATGCACTATTCACACAAATGTATCACAATAAACACACTAATACACCATACTTGCCTCTGTTGTGATTCCAACGTGGGTGCTGTTATGGGGATGATGAACTGCAAAATTACACTGTGTATGCGAACTGCAACAGCAAGGACAACACAGGCATGTGAGTAAAGGCAACGTGACACATATGAGGGAGACACACCACCAGGGCTACACAACACATACACACCTAGGCCATCTGACTCATTGCCTACACTGATGTTGCCAGGGAAGACGGTGCAATGCACAGACACCACACCCATTCCCAGTTGTAGTCAAGTAGCCCACAGGTGCAGTAAGCAAATGGCAGTCAAATGTGTGACCACAGACAACGCACATCACAAAGTGAAGCACAGGTTTATTACACAGTTGCAACATGTCGTAACCACTACAGATGCAAGGTAATCCCACCTGGCAGCGGGCACACAGTCAACAACTGTAGACGGAAGGAAGTCCATGGGTGTGGCGCACATCACCTGTAGGGACACAACAGCTACCAGCCTGGAAGTGCAATCACGTCGTCGGTGGACACAGTTGACCAAACGAATCTGAAAGTACCCTGTGAAGGACAGAAATGACACACAGTCAAAAGCAATGGAGTACAGGACAGAACAGCAAAACTCATGCACAATACATGTTACAAGATACCCACCCAGAACCAAGTTAGCATGTCAACACTGTTGGGGAGTACAGCCCACCTGTAAGCACACATCGCAACACACATCCAGTCAAGTAGCCCATGGACACACTCCAACAGCACCAGAGCACCACCTACACATCATGCCAACTCACATCATTGACATGACACCTCAGGATACTCACATTCAGCTAAAGAAGTTGGTGATGAGCTGTGTGCGGACATCACCCTCATCATCATCATCATCATCGTCACTGGCATCGTGGTCCAGGCCAGGATCCTCCACAGGTGGCGGATGTTGGTCATTGTCATCCTGGATGAGAGGCAACTCCTTCCGCACTGCCAGGTTGTGGAGCATGCAGCAGACGATGATAATCTTGCACACTTTCGCAGGGGCATATGGGAGGGACCCTCCGGTCTTGTCCAGGCAGCGGAAGCGGCTCTTCAGGAGACCAAATGTCCGCTCAATCACTCTCCTGGTCCGACCATGTGCCTCATTGTAGCGCATCTGGGCTGGTGTCACAGGGTTCCTGAGGGGTGTCAGCAACCACGGCATGTTGGGGTATCCCGAGTCACCTACGGACAGACAAGTGCACATTAGCTGACTTGGAAAAGTGGGCGGAATACTACAGATCAGATCACACACAATGGCACAAAGTCAGTACACACCGACAAGCCAGGCACGCTGGTTCTGCATCTGTGCCATCATCCTGGGGATGCGACTACTCCTCATCACAAAGGCATCGTGTGCTGAACCAGGGAAACGGGCACACACGTGTGTGATGGTCATGTCTGCAAGACACACCACCAGTGCATTGACCGAGTGGTAGTGCTTGCGGTTCCTGTAGGCCTGCTCCTGGGCCTGTGGTGGTACCAAAGCCACATGTGTCCCATCAATGGAGCCAATGACATGCGGCATCCTCCCCAGGGCATAAAAGTCACTCTTCACGTCAGTGAGTCATCGCAGTCTAGGGAAATAGATGTACCGGTTCAGGAATAGCAACATTGCCGCCAAAACATCGCGGAGCACACGGCTCAACATGGTCTGTGACATCCCACCAGCAGTCGCCACAGTATGTTGGAAGGTACCGGTGGCAAAGAAGTGTAGGGCTGCCATCACCTTCACCTTGGGGGTCAGCGCTGTAGGATACGGCCGGCCAGGCTGCAAATGTGGGGACAACTGCACTGCCAAATCCTCAATCAGCTGCCTGGTGAAGCGGTACCGTCGGATGCTGTCCCGTTCCACCATCGTTGCCAGGTCTGGGAATGGTCGATGGACAGCAGGAGCCCTGCAGTGCAGAGGAGAAGTAAGCAAGATTGTCAGTCACCCCACATATGCGGCATTGAACACACTCAATATCCCAACATACATCATTATGAGGCACAACTACATGAAGTGTGCAGTTCCGTAAGGACATGTATGGTACATACATGGCCAACATCTGTCAACACGGTCCAACAGGTGGCATCAATTAGTCCCAGGTTGGCCCATTGGATATCATGAGGCCGTGTCACAGTTCCCATCTCCTGCTGCCGTGTCACAATCACCCCCACAGTGACATGTGAGGACAGATGTGCCCCAGGCACCACAGCTCAACGACAGGTACATTCCCAGGGACCCTGTATTGCCACATGGACACTGGCATTACATGGAGTATCATGTATACACCACAGCAAAACAACCATGACCCCCACAGGTAGTGGTCCCACTTGCCACGGCAGGACAGACATGGACGTCTGTGACACACACACGCACAACATCAAAGTCCATGCACACACAACGTGGATGTGGAGACTGTCTCCCATTGTGCACATGAAATCAGAGACATTGTAAACACTACATGCACAAAGACTGTGGAGGACCATCACTATTGTGCCACTGGGACACCCTGGCTCAAACATACCGTCCCACATGGGACTCACGGGGTATGTGACATGACATACACATACACCACCGTGAAATGTGACCATGGCACATGCACAGATATGAACAGTTGCACATCACAGTGGTCATGTACACGTAACACCCAGGATCCTGTCCCCATTAACACGTGCACAGCCTGGGGGTGGCTGCCCACAGGTGACACCCACAGGACAACATGTACACCAACATACACACAATAGGAAATGCAGCCTTACATGCCTTATGATAAAGTTTGGACAGGCTGTCGTGATGTAGGTGTGCCCCTCACTCCCTGGGAGCTATCTGTGGCTGGCATATGTCCATCTGAGACAGGCATGCTGACATATGCCAGTCACATGTACAGTGATGCGTTGAACAGCAATGGACCGATCGGTGCCCCGGCCGGCCCATTGCATTCAATGTGTGCGGTGCACGCGTTGTACCCCTGTACGCGTTGTACTGCAATGGACCGATCGGTGCCCCGGCCGGCCCATTGCATTCAATGTGTCGCGGTACGCGTTGTACCCCTGTACGCGTTGTACCCTGTACGCGTTGAACTGCAATGGACCGATCGGTGCCCCCGGCCGGCCCATTGCATTCAATGTGTGCGGGTACGCGTTGTACCCCTGTACGCGTTGTACTGCAATGGACCGATCGGTGCCCCGGCCGGCCCATTGCATTCAATGTGTGCGGTACGCGTTGTACCCCTGTACGCGTTGTACCCCTGTACGCGTTGAACTGCAATGGACCGATCGGTGCCCTGGCCGGCCCATTGCATTCAATGTGTGCGGGTGCAGCGTTGTACCCCTGTACGCGTTGTACTGCAATGGACCGATCGGTGCCCCGGCCGGCCCATTGCATTCAATGTGTGCGGGTACGCGTTGTACCCTGTACGCGTTGAACTGCAATGGACCGATCGGTGCCCCGGCCGGCCCATTGCATTCAATGTGTGCGGGTACGCGTTGTACCCCTGTACGCGTTGTACTGCAATGGACCGATCGGTGCCCCGGCCGGCCCATTGCATTCAATGTGTGCGGGTACGCGTTGTACCCCTGTACGCGTTGAACTGCAATGGACCGATCGGTGCCCCGGCCGGCCCATTGCATTCAATGTGCGGTACGCGTTGTACCCCTGTACGCGTTGTACCCCTGTACGCGTTGAACTGCAATGGACCGATCGGTGCCCCGGCCGGCCCATTGCATTCAATGTGTGCGGTACGCGTTGTACCCCTGTACGCGTTGTACCGCAATGGACCGATCGGTGCGCACCCATTGACAATGGCCTTGCCTGGCAACGGACGCGTTTTCGAATTTCGAACGAGTCGGTTGCTGGAAAATCAGTTGGTCACCCACAACAATGTTGCAAAATCATGTATGTCATGAAGTTGAAGATTTGAAGGATGCTGTGGGCGTGTTTTGGTGCTGCTATTCCATGGATTGGCCAGATTCAGAAGATGCAAACGACTTGGACCTATCACTTTGGACACAAGGGACAGTATCTGCCTCTCCAGCACATATATATTGCTGGCTGTTCCCCTGAGAGCTCACTTGCCTGCACTACATGCTCCAGGACGACATCTGCCACTGCACTGCTGCTGTCTCTGCCCCTCTGGACCCTGCAATGGCACGTACTGTGGAGAGAGCCCCAGCCTTCAGCCTTGAGGAGAACCAGGCCCTGCTGGACAGCCTACTTCCACAGTACAGCAAGCTGTATGGGACACCAGGGGAGCAGGTGAGTGTTCTGTGCACTGCCTTTCTGAATGTGCATATTGTCTGACTAGCAAGGCTGAAAGTCTGCACGCCACTGGCTAGCAGGCTCACTGAGTAGTTGTCACCCCCATAGTGTGTAGTGACATGCACTGGACAGGTATGGTGCAGTGACAGTGCATTTGAACAAGGTTTTACTTCCCATGCAATGATACCATGTAGTGACGTCTGGCAAACTGTCCATGGGCAGCTTTGCACTGCCTGTGTACATCATGTGCCCCTGTGATTGAGACATGTATATACAACTGTGTCATGCACGGATATGTTGCATGTGTAGTAATGGCCTTTTCACTTTGTCATCCTGACAGGTTAATGCCCATCGGAAGCAGGAGATCTGGAAGGACATCGTCCGGGCTGTCCGGTCCGTGGGGGTCTACAAGCGCCGGATCCGCAACTGCCAGAAGAGGTGGCAGGACCTTCGGGGCTGGACCCGGAGGATTGCACGGGTCCAGCTGAAGCTGTCGCCTCCTCGCAGGAGGGGCGGAACACGGACCCTGACCCCCACATGCTCCAGATCCTGGCGGTGGTGTTTCCAGACCTGGATGGGCAGCTGAAGGCCAGACAGCAGCAAGGAGGGGGTGAGTCAAAGACTGCACTGTGAACTCTGTATTACATGCTGTGTGCCCTCCTCTGGCCTGGTTCAACTGCCACAGTGCAGCAGTCATGTTGTCCAGGAGCCATGTCCCTCTATTGTGCACTGCCCACTGCTCATCTGATACCCAGGTGTGGCCCTTACATTCAGGGAATTGTGTCACTTGGGACTGTGTCCTTGCAGTTTGCTTCACTAAAGGTGGGGGACAGCATCTGTTTCCCTAACTCTGTTGTGGGCATCATGGGTGGGTCCATTGTTCACACTACGCCTGTGTTCGGACATGTAATCTGCGTGTTGCTTTGATATGCGGTCCACTTGCTGTGCTGAGCCACCACATGTGCCTGGGGTATGTGGCACACGCCCATGCAGCGGGTGGGAACAATGTTTGGGCCCCAGGAGTGTGCAGATTACGTGTGTCACACATACATAGCCAGCTATCCACTGTCCAGGGCTCATCCCTCATTCATGTGGAGCAGGACAGTCATGCCTACTCCAGGCCATGCAATGCACTCTGTACTCCCACTCCCGTGTATCAGCTGACACATTGTGCGCAGTGATTTGACCCCTCAGGTGTCTGCCTCTGTGTCAGTGTGCTGTGGATTAGTTGCCAGGACTGCTGGGGTGTTTCTTGGTAGGGGCTCAGCATGCCCCTGGAGATGTGACCATAGGAGACGATACTTGTGTGTCACATAGGTGTTTGATCAGCTGCCCGTGCAGACTGGGGTATGCGAATGTGAAGTTCAGGCAGCTGTTCCCCATTCACAGCAGATTGTGAGGGGCTCAGGTTCAGAGGGTAGTGTCACAGGTCTCCCATATGTCCAATAGGTATGACCTGGACAGATGAGGGTTAAGATGATGTGTTGTGTGGGGGATGTACATGTGCACTTGTGCAGCTCCAGGACTTGCATTCCCCATGACCTACTATTGTGACACAGTGCATAGTGTTGTTGTCTGGCTGCCAAGTCATACATCACTGAGACAGTGATGTATGACTTAGCAGTCATGCCTCTGCCATGGCATGTGTCAACTTATTGGTGGTCCTGCAGGGGAGTGACATGTGCTACATGCACACCATTGTGGCGATGGCTATCAGGACATGGGTGCATCATGGTGTCTGTCGCTGGTATGCATCACATGCATTTCCTATTTGACTCTGGGCATCCCTTTCATCCGGAAACCTGTACTGACTCAGTGGCAAGAGCTGTGATGTGTGCATGTCCACATGCCACACCGTGTCCTCTGCACTGTCCAACTACTGTGTACTTGGTGCATGTGTCCACACTGGGGTGTTGCAATCCAACAGACACCAGACAGATGGGTGCAAGGCCATGTGGGATGTGAGTGCCATGCTTGGCATCAGACTGACAATTGGCTTCTCCTGTTCAGTTAGGGCACTTTTAGCAATGTACAACTAATGATGCCAGGGCTTGCTCTGTAATGTGCTGTGCTCACAGTGGTGTGTGCGTTTGGTGCAGGTGACTGATGTCTGTCTGTTTCCCCATTGTTTGCAGATACATCCACGGCCACGGAAGGGGACAGCTCCACGGACCAGGAGGAGCCAGAGAGCCAGACTGGGTCAGCAGCCGAGGAGTGGTCGGAGGGACCCAGTGGCACGGAGGGCGAGGGAGCCACACCGAGGAGTCCTCAGCACCATCCACCTCAGCTGAGGACCAGAGCAACTCGGAGGATGACTCCCTTATGGAGGCGGGTGTCAGCAGCCACCACACCCCAGCTAGTGTTGCTGTCCCCGCCACCACCAGCACCACCACCGCCCTCCCATCGGCTCCCATTCCCCAGGTCCGTGGAGGCTCCCATGTTCGGGAGCGTGTCTCCTTTGGGCCAGGCACCGCACCCCCTGCCCCTGTGTCCCCTGCTGCCCTGAGTGAGGAGTCTGTGTACCTCCTTCGCCAGCTCCATGTAGGGCAGACAGCCATGCTGAGTGTCCTCCATGCGCACACCGCTCTGTTGACTCAGCTGGTGTCGTTCATGGAGGGCATCTCATCGGGCATGTCTGACCTACAGAGGGGCAATAGGTCCATGGACTCCTCCCTGACGGCAGCAGTGTCCCTCCTCAGACAGTCCCTCACCCCTCCTGCCTCTGCTCCATCCACACTCCCCAGCACCTTACCCGTCCCAAGCACACACACACCGGCACAGGCACACACCAGCACACACACGTCCAGCACACAGACACACACGCCACAAACAAAACGCACACGCACGCACAGTCAGGGGACTGAAACCAGACTCACAGGGGATGGGGCCCTGGTACACACACACGCATCCACGGGCACTGCGCAGTCCTCAGTTGCCTCTCCCTCCAAAACACCCTCCCTTGCCTCACCTGCAACCCCAAAGACCCAGCGCCTCTTCCTCAGTGACCTCGGCCTCTTCCCCTCCGATCCAGCTGCTCCAGCATCCAGGGGGAAGAGGAAGCCCCCACACGGAGCAGAGTGCCCCTCGCCCCCGGACACCCTCCCCCAGGCGCAGACAGACTGAGGCCCCCACCCGCAAGTCCCCCGGAGTGGTAAGAGCAAGACCCCGCCGCCGCCCTGCAGCTCAAGCACCAGGTCTCCTTCCTCCATCCCTCAGGCCCCCACTCCACAGGTGCCCCCACCACACCCTGCCCCAGGTTCCCCCACCCACAGATATACCATCCCCAAGAGGATCCGGCCTTCTCCCCTGCCACTTGCTCTCCCGGCACCACACCCCCGCTGCGCTTGTCTGTGCCACTGATGTGGTGAGGGTGTCCTCCCCCTCTGTCCAGCCCACCTTGCCTGTTCCCCATTCTCCTCCCCTGGTGGTAGGCACTGCAGTGGAGTCCACTACCACCCTGTCTGACTTGGGCACTGCAGTGGCGGACCTGTCCACTCCATCTGCAGGGTCCACTGCAGTCGTGCCGGCACCCACAACATCTGAGTCATGCCCCCCAGTTGTGCCGGCACACACCATGTCAGACACCTCCACTGCAGTTGTCAGTGGCTCTCCAGCACCCACCACCCCTTCCCTGCTTCCTCCTGGTGAGCCCTGATCCTGTCCCTGCGGTGCCTGGCCTACCCCCGGTTGCCCCTCCTAGTGGATTGTCCCTGGTTTTGTGCAGGCATGTGTAGGGTGGCATCTGCCACTGTCACCCACTTGTGACTTTGTTGATGGACTGGCCATTGGCCTTTGTTTATTTTCTACCGGACTTCTACTTTTAATGCCACATATGCTGAATAAAGCAACTTTCTGTTCTCTAGTGCTTTTGCTTCTGATGTACATGATGTTGATGATGCTAACCATGCCCTTGCTGCAGTGATGGTGATATTTGGTCTCATGATAATGAAGTGTTACTGTGCAGGAACCCATGTGGTCCAGGGGGAATGTGTCCTATCCTGTGGTGTATCCATGTCATCCATAGCAGCATCTGAGGGTGTCATGTGTTCAGTATTTGGCAATGGGATTTCCTACTTAGATTGCCTATTTCACATCTGTGGCTTCCACCCCTGCACATCTGTTGTGCCTGCCATTGTTCAATTCGTCTACTTCCCTGACCGTGTGGCCATCTCCAGTGGACATGCAGGTTTGGGCATCAATGGGGAAGGACTCATCTGTGTTGTCAGTGCAACATTGCTATACAAGTGTGTTGGATCTGTGCTGATGATTCCGTTGGCACTTCCATGACCAGGCTGATGTTACGGGAGCCCTCATTTGGTGCTAATTGTTGATTGTGTGACCAAGTGCTCAGCTGACATGATGGGGCCCTACTGAGGCAACATATGGCACAGCTTTCCTCACACAGGAGTGGAGTCCCCTCATGGCAGTGTGTACTCCTGTGACATTGCCTGCGCCCAAGGTGTGTGTTGTATGTGCATGTCTGTGTGTTCACTTCCGTTTAGCTGTGCATGCTGTGATCCCTAGTGTTGTACCTGTTTGTGATGCTAGCTGAGTTGACCTATGTTCCCCCAAAGTCTTCTCCCTGGGTTCTCTGTGATGTGGGTGCATGGCACATTACTGGTCATCAGGGTGTCACCCATAGGTGTGTTTGCTGTCAGGGCTGAGTTTGTGTGCAGACGCAGATGGGTCACAGTCAGGTTTCCCCTTGGCACTTGTTGTTTGCCCCTGTCATGTGATTTCCAGTTTGTGTTATCTTTCAGTGATTGTGACACGTTGTGTGTGTGACTGCTGGCACTCCTCAGGGTCCGGGCTGCAATGTTGGTTGTTGTCTATGTGTGTTCTTTGTGGGTGACCTTGGCTTCTTCATTGGTGTGTGACTGTGGATGGGATCCCATTGGTTGGTGTGGTATTGCCGTCATGTCCATGTACAGCGTAGTGTGCAGTGTGTCAGACATTCAGGAGTCTTGTTGAGTGGCCATGTGTGATGTGTTTCTGCACCTTGGTTCCCACCCACCACCCTGGAATAGTCATGGGTGCATGTGCAATGTCACCAGTGCATGTGTACTTCACTGCTGCACATTGTTGGAGGTCGAGGGTGTGGTGTTGAGTGTGTGCAGATGAGAGTTGTTGCCCGGCTAGGCCCCTGCCTCCATGTTGGCCTTGGCTTACTGGCCATGCTGTTTGATTTGTGCTTGTGTAGGTGTGATGGTAGTTAGTTGCTCAGGACACATGACTGTGGTTCACAGTGTGAACCACATTTAGCTTTGTCATCACAGTGGGATTGTAATGCAGCCCAGGGTCACCACATTGTGGGGGCCCTGGGGGTGGTGCTGTGGTGTGTCTGTGTCTTGCTGTGTCAGTTGCTGTCCCTACGTGCCTGTGTGACATGTGTGATTTGTGCTCCCTCTCATCTGACAATGCCTGCTTGCCCACATAGGGGATTTGGATCCATGAGTTACCTTTGTGTGGCACTGTATGCACATCTGTATGATTGGTATTCAGGTCTCCTCATGTGTTGTGTGGTTGCCTGGGGACACTGGCACCCCCCTCACCTGTTGTGTATGATGTGCAGTGTGGGTCTGCCTGTTTGTGTTTGTGCATCTGCACCACTGCATTGGCATATCTTGGGTGTGCCATTGGCTGTATGTAGTTTGGTGGGTTTCCCCTGCTGTCCCTGGGACTCCTAGGTCATCAGTCAGCACAATGATCATGGTTTGTGTGTCCCATTGCTGCCATGGTATGGTATCTGTTCACCTCCACAGGGTATCTGCATTTCTGTGCCCATTGGTGCAAATATGTGGGTCTGCATTCTGATGGTCACTTCTGTCATTGTGTCATTGATGATTGTTGACGGTGTCAGCCCCCATGGGTGTTGTTTGTCTGCACATGGCCAAAGGTATGTCTTATTTGCACTGCAGTATTTGGCTCCCCCAATTTATGTTGCAATGGGACACATACACTACTTTGCCACTGATGTGTTTGTTGTTCTGTGACCAGGAATCATCCATGCAGTTTGGCAGTTGCACCTCTTTCTTTGTCAACACTTACCTTTTGGTCACTGTGGTGATGGGGGTTTAGACCCCATTGCCACAATGTTCAAAATGTGCTTCAGCTATGGACCCCACACTTACATTTTGGTCACTGTGATGATGGGGGTTTGGACCCCATTGCCACAATGTTCAAAATGTGCTTCAGCTATGGACCCCACACTTACCTTTTGGTCACTGTGGTGATGGGGGTTTAGACCCCATTGCCACAATGTTCAAAATGTGCTTCAGCTATGGACCCCACACTTACATTTTGGTCACTGTGATGATGGGGGTTTGGGCCCCATTGCCACAATGGTCATGGCCTGCTTGCATTATGGGTGCCACACACATATATGTGTGGCACATGTGCTAGGGGGTCACATTGTATGTTCAAAGTCATGTTCGGTGTTGTAGGCATTTGACACAGTCTACACACGCTTGTCATGGTGTTGGGGGATGTCTTCTTCTTGCATTCCCTAGGTTGTGGTGTGCTGGTTGTGTCATGCATTGTCCATCCTATGAGTGGGGGTGGTAGTAGTGGTTGGCATCCAGCCCCCCTGGCTAAGGGTGGTGGTAGGCATCCAGCCCCCTGGCTGAGGGTGGTAGTAGTGGTAGGCATCCAGCACCCCTGGGTGAGGGTGGTAGTAGTGGTAGGCATCCAGCCCCCCTGGCTAAGGGTGGTGGTAGGCATCCAGCCCCCCTGGCTGAGGGTGGTAGTAGTGGTAGGCATCCAGCCCCCCTGGGTGTGGGTGGTAGTAGTGGTAGGCATCCAGCCCCCTGGCTGAGGGTGGTAGTAGTGGTAGGCATCCAGCCCCCCTGGGTGAGGGTGGTAGTAGTGGTAGGCATCCAGCCCCCCTGGCTAAGGGTGGTGGTAGGCATCCAGCCCCCCTGGCTGAGGGTGGTAGTAGTGGTAGGCATCCAGCCCCCCTGGGTGTGGGTGGTAGTAGTGGATAGGCATCCAGCCCCCCTGGCTGAGGGTGGTAGTAGTGGTAGGCATCCAGCCCCCCTGGCTAAGGGTGGTGGTAGGCATCCAGCCCCCCTGGCTGAGGGTGGTAGTAGTGGTAGGCATCCAGCCCCCCTGGGTGAGGGTGGTAGTAGTGGTAGGCATCCAGCCCCCTGGCTAAGGGTGGTGGTAGGCATCCAGCCCCCCCTGGCTGAGGGTGGTAGTAGTGGTAGGCATCCAGCACCCCCTGGCTAAGGGTGGTGGTAGGCATCCAGCCCCCCTGGCTGAGGGTGGTAGTAGTGGTAGGCATCCAGCCCCCCCTGGCTAAGGGTGGTGGTAGGCATCCAGCCCCCCTGGGTGAGGGTGGTAGTAGTGGTAGGCAGCCAGCCCCCCTGGGTGAGGGTGGTAGTAGTGGTAGGCATCCAGCCCCCCTGGCTAAGGGTGGTGGTAGGCATCCAGCCCCCCTGGCTGAGGGTGGTTATAGTGGTAGGCATCCAGCCCCCCTGGGTGAGGGTGGTAGTAGTGGTAGGCATCCAGCCCCCTGGGTGAGGGTGGTAGTAGTGGTAGGCATCCAGCCCCCCTGGCTAAGGGTGGTGGTAGGCATCCAGCCCCCCCTGGCTGAGGGTGGTTATAGTGGTAGGCATCCAGCCCCCCCTGGGTGAGGGTGGTAGTAGTGGTAGGCATCCAGCCCCCCCTGGCTAAGGGTGGTGGTAGGCATCCAGCCCCCCCTGGCTGAGGGTGGTTATAGTGGTAGGCATCCAGCACCCCCTGGCTAAGGGTGGTGGTAGGCATCCAGCCCCCTGGCTGAGGGTGGTAGTAGTGGTAGGCATCCAGCCCCCCTGGCTAAGGGTGGTGGTAGGCATCCAGCCCCCCTGGGTGAGGGTGGTAGTAGTGGTAGGCAGCCAGCCCCCCTGGGTGAGGGTGGTAGTAGTGGTAGGCATCCAGCCCCCCTGGGTGAGGGTGGTAGTAGTGGTAGGCATCCAGCCCCCTGGGTGAGGGTGGTAGTAGTGGTGGGCATCCAGCCCCCCTGGCTCAGGGTGGTGGTAGGCATCCTGCCCCCTGGGTAGGGGTGGTGGTGCGCATTCAGGCCCCTGTGTGCATATGTGGCATTGGTGATGGGCATCCCGCCCCTATGGTGCTGCTGTTGCTGGTGTAAGTATATTCTGCATCCCTCTGTGTGTGTGTGATGTGTCGTGTACGTGTTGTATGTGTTTTGTGGTTGGTGTCTGACTTACCTTCTGCGCCGTACGCGTCCGTGCCTGTTCCGGTAGTAAATGTAGAATATTGGTATGATCGGGACGAAGGGATTCATGGTTGGTTCGTGTCGTTCGTCCTTCTCGTTGCTTCGCGTCGTCCTCGTCGCTTCGCGTCGTCCTCGTCGCTTCGCCTCGTCCTCGTCGCTGGCGTGTTCGTCTCGTAGCCGTGGATCGTGTTGTGGCACGAATCGGAGCTTATGTGTGCCTCTCCCGGATGCTTTGACGTGCCGTGCGTAGCGACGGGTTCGGCGCGTACGGAAAGCGCATCGTACTCGATCGGCCGGACGGAGCTGCATTTTTCCTTCCGTGCGACTCGATTCGGCGTTTCCGGATTCGCCTCGGTCGGGGAGCAGGACCTGGTTTGGGTGAGTACGGCTCGGCCGGATTCTGTGCTGTTGTGCGCATCATACTTACTCGTTCGGTGTGCTGTACGGATCGGTCGGGAAACAGGCTTTCGCATGGCTTTTTTCCCGACCGAATGGTATTGGGTGCGCCTCCGACCGAGATCGGAATCGGCCCCATAGTATTAACCCCATTGGTGCTAAGGATGTGTTGGAGCAGTCCTAAGTAACAGTGCTCAGGTGCTGAGGACGGCTTCAGCATGTTGTAGCATCTGCGCGCTGCCACCACAACCTTTCCCCGATTCTCTGATGATGTCAGTGCACACATGACTTTGCCGAAGTCATCAACAGGTGCCGGGGACGCTCTGGTAGCCATTTGCTTCCAGCGCGTCCAATGAGGTGGACCTGTTTGCAGTAAGACCTTGCTCCCAGGAGGGATCGGGAGGGCGGAGAGACACCGGGGGAAAGGAAAAACTCTTTAAAGTGCATTCCTGCTGTAGATCACAGGTGGGACTGCAATTGCACAGCAGGATGCACCACTAAACACCAGGGATGTATTTGTTTTGGTGGTCGGAGCGGCCTCTTGGGCAAGGGTTGCTCCCTTGTTCGAAATTACAATTTTCTAGCTGATTTCTATGCCCCCCGGGTGGGTAGATCAGCCATTTTGTAGGCCGATCTGCATCCCGGGAGTGGAAAGCGACTAGACACCAGGGATCTGGCACAGTTTTATGTGTATGTGGAGCGGCCCCATGGGCAAAAGTCATTTCACTAGAATGGTACCATTTTCCTCTGTTTCCACTGCCCTGGGGGCAGATCAGCCATTTTTGTAGGCTGATCTGCACCCCAGAAGGGTGGAAACCCACTAGACACCATGCAAATAAATAATTATTTTTATGGGGAGCGACCCCTTAGGCAAGGCTCACTCCAAATTCGGGGAAATATGTTTTGGCCATTTCCCCCGCCCCTGGGCAGATCAGCCATTTTGGTTGCTGATCTGCTCCCAAGGGGTGGCAGAAAACCAGTAGACACCAGCGACTGTATTTAGGCAATCAGAGAGCAGCCCCTTGGGCAACATTCACTCCCTCAAAAATAATTACACATGTTTGTCTGTTTTCTACCCCCACTGGGGGCAGATCAGCCATTTTCTTTGACCGATCTGTCCATGGGGGGTGGAAAACCACTAGACACCAGGGATTTGTTTTATTTGTGCATGTTTGGGAGTGGGCCATTTGTGCATGGGTCGCTTCTCAAAAATATTGGGACATGTTTTGGCCACTGTAACCCCGAGGGAGCAGAAAACCACTAGACACTAGGTATTTTGTATTTACGCATGTCTGGGTGCTGCCCTTTGGGCAAGGGTCACTTCCCAAAAATATTGGGACATCTTTTTGGCGTTTCTGCCCCCCAGGGCATATCGGCAACTTATCAGGTCAATATTCCCCAAGGGGAACTGAAAACCATTAGACACCAGGGAATATGTATTTATAGATGGTAGGGACACTTCCCAGTATTGCCAACACATGTCCCTTGCTTTCAGCTCCCAGCTTTCAGCATATCAGATGAAAAAGAAAGATGCCCAACGGAACAGATGGTGCTCCCTGAGCTCCCCGGGGTTAGGGATCGATATCTTTGAAAAACCCCGCTAAGGCCTGGCCATCCACCCCTCTAAACCAGAGAACTGTAACAAGAGACATTATAAAACTTACCAACGAAGGCTACAGGAATACACACTGCGAGGGTGGCAATGATCATACTGCCATCGGGAGCGATCCGAGATTCTTGAAGTCTGGCCATGATGCTGTGAAGGTGGGTCCGCTCTCGGCAGACTCCTGGAGGTGTGCTGCTCACCTCTACCTCCTTGCCTGTCAGTGCTGCTGCTGGCCGCCGATGCCAGGGTGGGGATCGCTACCTGGAGTGGCCACTCCCACTGCCTTTTTCGCCTATCTATGCTACTGCAGGCTACTGGCCACCGATGCCAGACTGGGGATCAAGACCCTGGGCAACTCCCTCACAACCTGTGAGTCCGCAAGCTGAGCAGGGTGGTTCTCCGGAGTCTGTTGAGTGTCACCCGCTCCCCGCTTGGGCTTTAAGACCCCCGTGCTGCAACAAATGATGCAGGGGAGGCTGTATCCCCAACCACAGCTCAGCAAATAAGGGTCCGGCTGGGACCGAGTCCAGCCCACCCAGAAGACTCAGCGAGAGCGAGAACACAGGTTGAAGCACCCATAGTGTGCCACTGCATGTGTCTGCTCTCTTTTGCCCACCGGCCATACTCTGAGTGCGGCACTGTGTAGAAACTGACACAGGAGTGTATACTTGCAGTATTACAAAAAGTAGGACTCATTCTCCTTCAGGCTCCTTTAGCGGGCGGCCATCTTGAAATGGTCCAATCTGTGGGATTCTCATCAAAGCCTGCACAAACGATGCCTACCTAGGAGCAGAGTTGCAGACTTGAAGCTGTCCGCTTTTCCCTCCAACTTCATCCACAATCTACCTCAAACACTAAAAGAATAAATAATAAAAAAATATGGAACCTGCCCAGCCCAGTTCTGCCCTGATCGGTCAATGTTACTTTAGACTATGCCGAAATCCACTGCACTGGAGCTCCACCTTGTGACCAAATCATAAATGACTTCCAACTTAAACCTGGAGCCACTGAACTCTAAACTTCCCTCCTCTTTTGGACTGCACACAGCTTTAGGATCTTCCCTTGCCCGATGCATAGTGTTCCGACATCCCTGTGGATACCCATTAATCAAGAATCTCTAATTGAAGACTCTCCACACAACCCACTTAGCGAGGAAGATGACAAAAAAAACATAACAATGCCGCCATACCACCACACCTACACATCTCAACAACCTGAAACCCCACGGCCCACATTCCTTCTCCATCACCTACCCCCCCAACCTTTCAGACAACACCAACAAAATCTTTAATCACAGTTACTCAAGCAACACCCTGAAACACTCATAGCAGACCTCTACCACAACACCTCCAAAGGGAAAACAAAAACAGATCTCATTTTAACACTACCCACCAGGCTAAATGGAGAAAGAGCCTAGCAAGCCACCTTCGAGTTACTAATGCCACCAACATCTCCTATGGCCAAAAATTGCTGATCTTCAACTCACCAGCCTTCAAAGGCAACACCACCATAACATTATAAGAAATGGCAAAGTCATGGTCCAAGTCAACAACTTCAACCTGTGCCAATTTAAACACATCTTCCCTAGGCTATGCAACTCCATTTCTAGTCCCTCCAACTATCCAACCACTACCCAACCCACTCCCCAGAACTCAATGCAGAGAATAGCACTCACAAAACCTACCAGAAGCTCATACTCACTGCACAACCCAGACCTACACTCTATCCTTATGCCATGTGCCCCCACACCCGCTACCCCTATCCTTCTCTCAAGACACCTCTCCCTTTTTCACCCCCTCACCTCACTCACTACACTAATCCTGTACTACCCACCCCCGATAGCCCCAACATACGCCTGACCACCACCCAAGCCACAGCCAAAAAAGCACAAGGACACACGCTAAACACACTCCCCATAATCCGCTCAATGGAAGACATTTGTGTTACCACTACCCGCAGTCCAACCATCCCACTACCCTCCAGCCCCGACCAACACCTCCAAACTAACCTGCTCCTTAATTCCCCTTCTCTCTTCACCCTAAACCTAGTGTTGATGGCTGAACTAACCAAACACCTAACATGCGTGGAAAAACAACTTGAGTCTCTCTTGCCACAGACCCTGTCCCCAATATATCCATAACTGAAAGCCTAACCTGCTGTCACAGCCAACTCAACATAATCACTCAGGGCATAAACACAATCCTTATCAACACCAAAACCTCCCCTATCCCCACCCAACAGTTTCAACCCCCCTCCCACAAAAGCATCAGTGAACTCTCTCAACAACCCAAATCCCACCTGAACAGCTGGTGCACCACGCCTCTCAACAACCAAAATCACAGGCCTAAAAGAGAGAGCCCCTGAGAGAGGCAATGAATCTTGCCAAAACACTCGCATCTGGGGAACTGGGTTCGAGTCTTGGCAATGACACTGAACATCCTGTGATTCTGGGCAAATCACTTAATCTCCCTGTGCCTAACAAAAATGAATGTGTCCTCATGTAACGCAACTGGTGCTATGTAAAGAGCTCTGATACCCGATACCGTCGGGTCAAGTTCGCGCTATATAAAAAATAAATAAAAAATAGGACAGCCCAGATCCCCCCCACCACTAACATCCAGGTGATCACCAGAATTAGTAGAGACATTAACCCATCTAGGAATGTAAGACCACCATCACAACGCACTGCAATACCTTTGGCTCCCCTCCCAAAATCACACTACCAGCTGCACAGTAAACTGCATCCTTCTAAACTGCAGATCAGCAAACAAACATGCAATAGAGTTGGATGATGCCATACTGAACTATGACATTAACATGGCGTTCATCACCGAAACCTGGCTCAATGAATAATCCTATCTGATCTTTGACCTCCTAGTCCCCACAGGTTTCTCTATCATTAAAAAGGACAGATTAGACCATTGTGGTGGTGGCATAGACATCATACATACAAATAGCATCAAAATAGCTGAAACTAAAACCTTCTACTATTCAACATTCGAATACCTAACACGAAAAGACAACAAAGTAATGAAATTCCATCTCATCTACCACCCACCAGGAAACACTCCCACGTTCGGGGAACAACTATTTGACCTACTAACTCACTGATCCCTTTCTAACTCCTTCATGGGGTGAGACGTTCATACGAACAGCGAGACTTCTATACGGAGCTACTTTGCCCGAGATGTTAGAAAATATTGGAATAATTCTGAGGCCCAGTTGAATTTTCAAGCTTGACCACCCTCAAATCATTCATTGGATTGACACCCTCCATTGTCTTTGCTCTCACCCGACCAACAGGAGCCTTCGCACCCACACTCCCCTCCAGGCCCACCGAGGACCGTTTCATGGTAACCACCCCTCCCTCCCCCCATCACTGTCCTGAGGAAGACCCCGTCGTAAGGGACTCAATAACCTACTATCCTCTAGGGGTCGAAATGTCGACATCCGATACACTAGCCAGTCTTAACAACAGCGATGAATCACTGTGTTTCTACTATTGACCATGGCTATGAAAAATGTCTTTGATACTGTATGAATAGCTTGGCTTAAATATGAGCCCTCTTATTGTGTAAATATTAGATTTTGTGAATCGCACTTATTTTTTATTCACTCCCTCATCCTCACTTCAATCACAAATACCCCCACCTTCCCCCTTTCCCTCCTAGGGCACTGTTTTATCGCTGTATTAAAATTGTTATGAATCATCGGTAGTCCAGTGTGATTAAATAACACTGTACACAAAGCCCAATACGTTTTTCTCATCTTTTGTAAATTATTTTCTTCTTTGTGTATATTCAATTGTTCACTGGGACCACTGTTCCAATGTACCGTTTGATACCCAGGTCCCAGTGACTTTATTTGGGTTTACCCTTCTAGGTAACTAACCCTCTCTACCTCCAACAAGTTGACTTCAATTTCCACTGGAATAACGAGAAGGGCACATTAATACAGTCATTAAATAAACTACTACTCAGCAAAGATCTCATCCAACACTGCAAGGAACAAACCCACAACAAAGGCTCTACCTTAGATGCTATAATAATAAGCATCAACAACATTCTCCCTATCGATTGGACAGACCACCACATCATTCTGTTTAGCAATAACCAAGCTGCAGCACCACCAAACCGAGCTTGGATTGCCCATCAATGGCACAGAAACCTCAATCCTATCCCTCTCTCTGACCTGGAAGAAAAAATATCATCCCTACTCCCGCCCACCACAGACAACATCAATACAGATGAGCTCACTACCATATAACACAAAAGGGTCAGAGATACCCCATCAAGAGCTCGGTTCAACAAAAACCTCAACTCTGAAAGAAGACAAGTAAGAGCCATTGAAAGACTCTGGAGAGCAAAGCCATCCGCTACCAACCTTTTCCAGCTCAGAAGAGAATGCAGGAACTACAAAAAACACATCCTCAAAGAGAAAGCCACCTTCTTCTGGAGTGCCCTAGAAAAAGCTAAAAACCGCCCCAAAGCGCTCTTCAACATCATCCAAAATCAAACCTGCCAAAGAAAATCCCCCTGCCTCAAAACTACAGTGTGACAACCTGGCCAAATTCTTCAATGAGAAATTCACCAAAACCAATCTCTCCCTAGACAATCAACCACAGACTCAACCCAGCAACTCTTCACCCAAAACGGAGATAAACCCAACCCTAGTTCACTCCACGCTACCCAAAACCAAGACTACTCCCCCATTAACCGCCAAAATAATCCAATACCCAAGACCCTCCTCTACACCCAAGAGTTGGAAGGACTTCAAACCTCTCACAGAAGAGGACATCTACATGGTGATTGCCAAATCCAAACCCTCCCCCCACTATGCAGACCCACTACCTGCTTCCCTGGCTAAAAACGCAACCTTGCCTTAACCGCTCTGTGGACCAAGATCATTAAAAACTCCTTGAACAACGGGCTGATGCCCGACTCCCTTACACAAGGCCAAGTCATCACCCTCCTGCCAAAAAAACCTGATGCAGATCCGAACAATCCCAAGAACTTTAGACCGATCACCAACCTTCCATTCCTAGCAAAACTCCTTGAGAAATGTGTTCTCTACCAACTCAACCAACACCTGGATTCAAACAACCTACTCAACTCACACCAGTCTGGTTTCAGGAAGGGATGCAGCCTTGAAACAGCTATACTGAGTATAACAGAGGACATTCACAACTCCCTTGACTGAAACATATGCTGTTTGCCCGCCCACCTTGACATATCGGTGGCTTTTGATACAGTTGATCACAAGTTACTTTTGGATACCCTACAAAAGCATTCCAAAATGGTTCTCTTTATTTCTACATTACCGATTCTAACATATAAAAATCAACAACTCGATGTCCTACATCTCACCCATAATCCGAGGTGTCCCGCAAGGTTCAGTCCTTTCTCCCACACTCTTCAACATTTATATGGAACCCCTCACCACCATTCTAAAACAAGCAAATATCTCCTATCATCTCTATGCAGACGACACCCAGCTCTACCTAGAAATATCCTCTCTTAACAACATTCACCGACTGAACTCCACACTCTTAAAAGTAAAAAACTGGCTATCACACAACCACCTCAAACTCAACCAAGAAAAAAATTAAATTCTTGTCTTCTCCAACCACAACCACCCCCCACAGATCTATGAATGAATGGATACATAACCTGGACTCCCTAAACTGCAAGCTTGCTCTAGCTGACTCAGCTAAATCTCTAGGGATCTCTCTATTCTCAAGACTAAACATGAGCTGTCACATAAGCTCCACTGCAAAGGGCGCCTTCTACAGCTTAAAACTCCTCAGCAAAATCAAGCCTATCCTACCTCCTAATGACCTAAAAACCGCAATGCAAGCTCTTGTCCAGACTAGACTATGGAAATGCCACACTCACTGGAGTAGCCAAAGAACACGTAGCCCCCATGAGAGCCACTCTAAACGCAGCAGCATGATTGGTCACAGGAGCCAAGAAACACAACCACATCACCCCCAAGCTACAAAGCTTAAAGTGGCTTCCAATCGAAGCGCGTTGTTGTTTCAAAACGGCCTGTCTCACCCATAAAGCCCTACACACTGGAAAACCAGATTACCCACAGCCAAACTCACTAAAGCAGGACAATTGAGAAACATAAGGAGCTCCAACAAGCTCCTACTCATCCTCCCCAAAAGACACAAACAGCCCTCTCCCGCTCTTTCTCAGGCAATGCCCCAAAAATCTGGAACTCTCTCCCAATACATATCCTTCACAAGCTTCAAGAGACAATTAAAAGAGTTTCTCCTCAACCATTATCTCTATCGCTCTGGCCAATAGCCGCTCTATGTCACCTCGTAATCCCCTACTAATGAGGTTACCACTGCTGCAAAGCTTCTCGCTGATCCAATCCTCAACTCCTCAATCGAACTTCTCTACTCTGCCTGAACTGAACTTTTACTACATAATATTGAATTGAGAACTATCTAGAATCTATGTTTATTAGTGTACTGTGACTGTTTATGATTCTGTTGTGTATGTTGCAGTAAAGCGCTCTGATATCCCTCGGGTCATGGCAGTAGTACTATATAAAACTTAAAATGGATAAATAATCTAAATATCAGATTTTTCTGTAGGCCTATCTGCCAAAGAGGGAGTGGGAAAACCAGTAGACACCAGGGAACACTTTTTTGTGTAGTGAAGTGGCGTTTGGCTGGCGGTTTGTGTGAACTCCCATTTGGGTGGCAGTTTGTGTGGACTGGCGTGTAGCTAGCGGTTTGGATTGTGGTGTGTATGAACTGGTATTTACCTTGCATTTTGCTGGCAGCTGGAGTAAGGGTCACTCCCCAAAGGGGTACCAAATCTTTGCCTTTATTTTGTGCCCCCCTTAGTGGCAGACAGGATGGCTGTGACACTGATCTGCCCCCAGGGGAAGACTTCATTATGTTTTATAATGTTAACTGTTTTATTTTTTGTCATCATTTGCATTTGTCAACTTAATATTTTATTTCTTCTTTTTATTGTAGTTCAAAGCTTTTGATTTCCTGGGTGGCGACTTCTACTTGCAGTTTAAGCATTGATAGATCTGTAGTTTGTGTAGTTGCATGTGTTTGATAAGAAACCTTTTTTTGTAATGTGTACTTCAAATGAGAATCATTGCCCTGCATGAATATGTTTTTTAACTGTTGTAATTGCAGCATATTAAACTTCTGTTTTATTGTGTGTCAAGTTCACTTTCGATTTGTGCAAGATGTGTATTGTGTTGTCTTGTGTGTAATTTTCTTTTGTTTTTCCTTTCTTATGGGATATAAAGGGTGCTTGCTGTGTCCGTGAAGAATAGGTGCAGTTGATCCTCAGACTAGCTGTATGTGGCAACTGAGAGGTATTTTTGGAGTATAAAGTTCATTGTGTGGTTTGTATTAATAGTTTTTCTACATCAATATATGTCAATAGTTATATTTATTGCTTGACACAGCCTCAGTTTGTTGAGTTGGAATTTGATACAGTGTTGTTTATTGTTCTGTTGTTATATTTTATTAGTAAACAGTATGGCTGCCCATAGACTGACTGCTCAGCAGGTTGTTGGTTTGCTTTCTGAATCTTCCTCTGAACATGGCTCAGAGACTGACTGCATCTGAGGCAGAGGCTCAAGTTGAAGGTTCAGGCAATGAATTTTCTGTGTGAAAATAATCATCTGATAATTAATCCAATATTAGTGCTGATGAAGTGCCACATTTTGAGGAGGACACTGATATGTCAGTAGAGCAGCAAAAGCAAGCTGGATTGCAGGCAGGGGCTGGAAGGCTTCCAATTGGAAGTGCTGAACCATGGGTTCCCCTAATATGGTGCAGCCTCTTTTGTCTGCCTTTAGTGGTGTTGTAGGGTGAAGAGTCAATACAGAGAACTTTTTGCCTAACCATTTTTTCCAACTGCTTATTGATGATGTGTTTTTGGATGATATTGTAGAGTAGACTAATTTGTATGCAGAACAGTTTTTGAGGGACAGCTGTGCCATACTGAAGACACACTCTAGAGCTACCTGGTGGACTCCCACAAATCTCCATAAAATTAAGCAGTTCTGGGGTTTAACTTTGTTGACAGGATTACTAAGAAAGCCAGCACTGTCTTTATATTGGTCTACTAGTCCTTTTATTGCACCTGCTATATATCCAGCAACCAGGAGTTGACACCGGTATTTACTTCTGCAGCGGATGCTGCAGTTTGTTGATAATGCTACTTGCAAAAGAACAATTGATGGACTGAATGTTGAACAATGTCAAACATTTACTCCAGTACAGATATCCCAGGTATTTGAACGTCTCTTTTTGAACTAGATCCGTACATGCCGATGTCAGGACTGGGACCTCTCCCGCCAGGGAAAACACTAGGGATTTATCCCAGTTTATACAGTACCCCGAGTATGTACCGAAAGTCTGTATTATATGAATGAGCCTGTGGAATGTTTGTCGGGGTCTATGGGCATAAAGCAGGATGTCATCCGCATACAAGGATATGCGTTCTTCCCAACCCCCACCAGATGTATGATGTAACAACGCGATCATTTACATCGCGGTACATTACATCGCTGTTTTTACAACGACTTGCGCTGTAGGGCGCTGGACTTTGGAATAGTATGATTTACTATTCCAACTCCAGCCTACGTACAGTAGGGAAGGTGTTGGAATAGTAAATCACACTATTCCTTAGTCTAGAGCGCCCTCCAGTGCAAGTCGTGGTAACGACTTGCGTTGTAAAAGCAGCGATCTAAATGTACTGCAGTGTCTTGACCGCGTTGTTAAGGTCGTTTCCCCCCCCACCCAGATCAATGCCTCTCACCAGCGGGTCTACTCGTATCCAGGTAGCCAACGGTTCAAGTGCCAGCGCATAAAGCATTGGCGACAACGGGCTGCCCTGCCGTGTGCCCCTATGGAGTGTGAAGGCTCTGGATATGGTCCCGTTAACTCTGACTTGCGCCATCGGGCGGTATATAATAGTCGTATCCATTTCCGTAGATTTGAGCCCAGTCCTATCTTGTTTAGAACGGCAAATAAGTATGTCCATTCGATACTGTTGAATGCCATTCGCGCATCAAGGGACAGGAGGGCTGCAGGCACGTCTGAATGCTTTCTGGTCATATACATTATGCTATAGAGTCGGCACAGATTAAGCCTAGTGCTCCTGTGCGGCATGAAGCCGGACTGGTCTGGGTGTATCAGGGACTGTATGACTGGGCTCAAAAAATTTGCAATGACCATAGCCAAATCTTTGGCTTCAAATTCAAGAGGGAGATGGGTCTATAAGAGCTGCAGAGGTCATGGGGTTTTCCCTTTTTCAGGATGACCACTATGGTTGCCATCCTCACATCCTCCTGGAGTTGACCCTCGTCTCTTGCCCCAGGAACATATTGAGCATGTGCGGGGCGAGCTTCCCCGCCACACACTTGTACAATTCTGTAGGCAGCCCATTTGGGCCTGCCGCTTTTCTGGACTGGAGATCTCGTATGGCACTTTCTACTTCCTCTACACTGAAGTCTGAGTCCAGCGCCTCCCTATCGTCTGCCCCCAATGTCAGCAATGCCATGTCTTTTAGCAGTTCGTAACAGTCCTCCTCCCCCCATTTGGTCTGTGACTGATAGATGTTCTCATAGTATCCTGCAAATACTTCAGTTAACTCTGCACCAGTTCCACTCTGCACACCTTCCCCTGTCTGAATTTCAGAAACCCAGTTTCGGCTCCTATCCCTCCTTTCCAGCCAAGCAATTAATTTATTCGCCTTATCACCCATGTCGTATACCCGCCTCTGTGTGGCAATCACATGTGTACGAGCAGCGTTTTCTTCCAAGTCCCTGAGTTCCTTTTGCTTAAGTTTGAGTACGTATTTGTGTTCGGTGTCGCCCACAGGGTCTGAACCCAATTCCAGCTCAAGTTTCGATATCTCTCGCTCCAGATTGTCGCTCTGCGCACGTTTTTCTTTGCGCTTAGCCCCAATTGTCGCATGTACAAAATCCCTGGCCACCACCTTATATGCCTCACAGAGTATACAGTCAGACCGCACAGAGCCGGTGTTTTCGGTAAAGTATTGGTCCATGCGCTCCTCGAATCGATCCCGAAACTCCTGGTCCCTGAATAGGAAGGGGTCCAGCCTCGGCGGAAGAGACCAATCCCGTACCGGGCCATACATATGGACCTCCATCGGCGAATGGTCATATATCCCTCGCGCCTTGTGACACCCTCCCTGGAAAAGTCCCACCGAGGTGGTGTGTGTAAAAATGTAGTCGAGCTGCGATTCACTCCCATGTGCCGCTGAAATGTGTGTATATTGCCTCATCCTGGGGTTGTGGCTTCTCCAAAGATCCACCAGTCCCAGTGCATTCACAAAGGTGCTCAATGGTCGGGTCCCCTAGTTTTGGAGGGCATCGTGTCCCTGTCTATGTCTGGGGCCATCGTGTCATTCATGTCTCCACCCAGAATCAGGGTGCCCTGGGGCAACTCGAGTATTAGTTTGCTATGGTCAGGAAGTGTAGTCCTGTGTAGTCGAGGGGGTATATATGCTGAGCAGATGTTCACAACGTGTCCCTCCCACGTCCCGGACAGGGCAGCGTAGCGTCCCATGTGATTACACCATGTGTGATTCACTACAAATGGAACCGAGTTTTTAAAAAGTATAGCAGTACCCCTAGAGCCCGTTGTAAATCCGGCGGGTATCAGGAGTGTATAGCCGAATCGATTCAGAGCGAAGTAATTATTGCCTTTGAGGTGCGTCTCTTGCAGGAGCACTATGTCTGGTGAGTGTCTATGTAGATATTGTAACACCATAGTATGCTTTATCTTGTCTCCCAGACCGTTCACATTCCAAGAGAGTATTTTCAGCTTACTAGTTTGTCGCGCAGCCATCTGGGAAACTTATGCATCCATTCCCTCCTTTCCACCCCCCCTCCAGTCAGTCCCTAACCCTCCATGAGGATCAATGTACAACTTAGGTTCTCGGGTCGCAACCCTCTCTTGGCGGAGCATTGTTTCTGAAGCATCTGTAACCCAACTGTAGAAAAAATAAATGAAAACCCCCAGAACAACTCCCCTCCCTGCTACCCTGCCTGGTAGGTCTAAAACTACCCACATCCCCATCTAGCAGAGTGCCTGTTGCCCAAAAAGAACGGTCAACTGGCGTACGGCTAACGGGCACCACCACATAGCTTCCCCCCGGGGCCCTATTCTAGCCCCAAAGTTTAAAGTGTGGCTGTGATGCTCAGACCAGTGCAGTGCCCCATCGTGGCTGTGTACCATTACCTGGTTGTCCCTGACATCGAGCCTTGTCTCCCACCCAACCAGTCTCGACCTGTACCTGTAACACTTCGTCTACATTATGTTCGATCTCTTGGAGTCAGGCAAAATTGTTATTTTCCGGGTTTCGCCACTCCGACTGTAGGACTCAGCAAACACGAGCCTCTGGACCGTGTTTCCGACCTCTCGTCCTCTGCTTGTCGATTCGGGGACTCCAGGTTGTGGTTCTGGCTTCCCCGCCAGTCCTCCTCTTGTCATCGGCTGCGTTTCTGAGGGCGCCCCTCCTCCAACCATTGCTGAACCTCTGATGGCGTAGTAAAATACCAGGATTTATCATTGTCAATTACCCTGGGTTTTGCTGGAAAAAGCATCATGTATTTTATTCCTTTCTCTCTCAAAGCGCGCTTCACCCCATCGAAGGTGCGTCGCTCCTGCTGCACCCTCAGGGTAAAGTCTGGAAAAAATCGTAAGACCGAATTCTCATACAGGAGATTTCCATGCTTCCTGGCCGCCTGTAAAATAGCATATCGGTCCCTATAGTTTAGAATTCTGGCTATAATTGCTCGAGGTGGGGCCCCCGGCCTCGGCGGAGGAACCGGTGCCCTGTGTGCTCTTTCCACCGTGAAGAAGGTTGAGAGTCTTATTGGCTTAGGATGTTTCAATATAATGTCCTCTAAGAACAGTTCTATACTTGGGCATTCTGCCCCCTCCGGGACCCCAACCACTCTAATATTGTTGCGAAGGGCCCTCCCTTCCTGATCCTCCAGCTTCAGTGCCATTTGCTTGTGTTGATGTGTCAATTGTTGTACTCTTTCTTCCAGTTTGCGTGTTGTGGATTGTAGCTCCGCAATATTAGTTTCAGCCGTGGTAACTCGCTCCGAGGTCTTATGTATATCCGCTCTCATTAGATTCATCTCAATCGTGACTTTATCTATCTTTGTCTCTAGGGTTGTACCCAGAACTTGGATGGCCGTCATAATTGCTCCCAGGGAGGGTTCCACTGTCGCCTCCTTGTTGCCGGTCGTTCCGTCTTCTGACGCTGCTTGTTGCGGGACCGCATACTTATCCAGCTGTTGGATTGCACCGAGCGTGGGGCACCCTTCGGTTTTGTCATGGCGGAGTCCACCTCTGTTAAGAGCCGCGACTACCCTTCGTGGCTCACAGTATTCCAGTCCAGCCGTTAGACTCCCGTGAAGTTTGCTCTCTGGCCGGAGAAATGGGGCCAGAGTATTTGAAAGTCCCCCCCTTGGTCTCACAACCTCGTCCGCTCAATTATGGGCAGGTAGAGGCAGTACTTCCATCCATGCGAGCGGCACTGTCACCTGCGTTTCACTATCAGAGGGAGGAGGGGATCCACACTCCCCCCAGCACCCCGACGGGCAATTGGGACTCTTTCTAGCTGACCGTCAGAGGTATCTCAGGGTGGGGACCCTCTCCGCATCAGATCTGCTCAGATTTGTTGGTGGGCTGGGGGCCCTTCTTCCATCGTCTCACTCGTGCCCCGGGCTCACTCCATCTTCAGTGTGCCCCAAGCACTCCCGGCCAGAGAATGTGCAGGCTGCAGTACCATACGCCCATCACCAGCTGCCCGGGGCCCGTTTCTATATTTGGGGGCAGCGCTCCTGCAGCTCCCCATCTGGGATGGGGACCCACTCCGAGTCTGATGCTTCCCAGCTTTGTTATTCGCTCTGGGGCTCCCCTTACACTAGCTTGCCTGGACCTTGGACCAGCACCTTCTTTAGATCACATCAGGCTCTCAGAGCACACAGGCCGCCACACCCCGCAGTCACCACAGGCCGTCTGGAGTCCACATCCACAATCGAGGGCAGCCCTATTACAGATCACCGTCCATGGTGCGGGCTCATCTCCTCCCAGGCCCATGTCCCATTGTTCCGGAAGTTTGTACTCCCTCAGGGGGTCCTGGTGCGAGTCAGCCAACTGGATGAATGCGCCCAGGACTCACTCAGTCTGATGGAGGCTTCTGCGTTCCTGCTGGGCTAAGGCAATATATTATGAAGGGGGTCCAGTCTCGATCCCCATGCCGCGGTCCTCTCCTGCTCCGCATCCGGGCCTCGCGATCCGATCAAGGGGTCCTGGATTATGTGACTCCGCCCACATCGCCGGCGCTCTCCAGGCCCTCCGATCACGCAGACCTGACTCTGTCACTCTCAGAAATACACTCTCCCGGGCTCAATGTTCATCTGCCAGCCCCGGGAGGGTACTCCGGGGTCCTTGATGGCTATTTTAATAACACAGCTGCCGGATTATGTACGGATATTGTGGGCTTTCTGAAAGGCCCCGGTGGAGCACTCGCTCTATGCAGCCATCTTGGCTAGTGCCAAGCCCGGATATATGTATTTTTAGTAATGCTTTGAAGTTTGAAAGGGTAAGAAAACATGGTGAGAGCTATGCTAGTCACCCCACCCTAGATTTCCCCGGGTGTCTAGTTTTAAAAAATGTGCTAGTTTGCTAGGTTTCCCTAGGTGCAGGCTGAGCTAGGGCCGTAAATCCACAGCTAGCCACATTGCAAAAAAGGGACAGTTTTCAGTGGAAAAATGTGACGTGTCTATGTTTCATTTTGGGGCTTTTCCTGTCATGGGCACTAGCCCTACCCACACAGGTCATGGACCCTCTTCATCGGGAGACTTGGAGGAATACTAGGTGGTAGGACATTTGTTGCTCCTCACAGATTCACAGAAATCTGAATAAAATGTGTGTTTTCAGTCAAACCTGGAGGTTTGCTGGGGCTTCTGGGTTGGAAATCCTTGTGGGACTCATATGTCAGCCCACCCTGGATTTCCCTAGGTGTCTAGTTTTTAAAAATGTACAGGTTTCCCTAGGTGCTGGCTAAGATAGGGCCCAAAATCCCCAGCTACCCACATTAAAGAAGGGTTGGTTTTCAGTGAAAAACATGTGGTGTGTCCATGTTGCATTTTGGTGCCTTTCCTGTCATGGGAACTAGCCTCACCCACACATGTGAGGTACCATTTGTATTGAGAGACTTGGGAGAATACTGGGTGAAAGGATATGTGTGCCTCCCCACAGATTCCAGAGGTGTGCATCATAGAAATGTGAGGAAAATATGCTTTTGGTCAAACTTCAAGGTTTGCAAGGGTTTCTTGGAAAGAAAACTGGTAGGAGTCAAACAAGTCATGCCACCCTGGATGTACCTAGGTGCCTAGTTTTTAAAAATGTACAGGTTTGCTAGGTCTCCCTAGGTGCCAGTTGAGCTATGGCTCAAAATCCACAGCTAGTCACATCGCAAAAAAAGGGTCAGTTTTCAATGAAAAAAATGTGATGTGCCCATGTTGTGTTTTGAGTCTTTTCCTGTCTCAGGCACTAGGCCTATCCACACCAGTGCGGCCCCATTTGTATCGACAGACATGTGAGAATACAGAATATTAGAACATTTGTTATTACCAATTGTATTTCTCTGCATTTATGCCTTCCAAATGTAAGACAGTGTGTAAGAAAGAAGACATTTTGTAAAATGCCCTCTGAATCACATACCTGAATCGGAACCCACACATTCAGAGTTGTACAAATAGCCACTGCTCCTAAACCTAGTATCTGGTGTCTATTTCAGAAATACATAGGTTTCCTTGATACCCATTTTTAGGCTTTATATTTTATCATATGAATTGCTTTGTACACAATGAAAAACCATTCTAAGGTACAGTTCAGTTGTTGGAACACCTAATAAACCCTATATACCCCCGCTACCAGAAGGGTCTAGGGGACATAATGGTAAATTGCTTTAGTAATTGGCCATCATGACAAAAAAGGTCTTCGCATCCTAGGTGGAAAAGGCTTAGCAGCCAAGCGGTTAAAAAAGGGCTTAGCATTCTAGGGGGAAAAGGCTTAGCAGCAGCCAAGCGGTTAAAAAGGGCTTAGCATTCTAGTGGTAAAAGGCTTAGCAACAGCCAAGGGGTTAAAAAGCAAAACAAGATTTATGTTTATTTAGAATGTTTTAGGTAAATCTAATAAAATAAAACTATAATATGACAATAATTAAAAAACAAATATGTATTCATCTGTAATTTGTAATATTAAATCACACTTTGAAACATATGTATTATATCAAATATACATTTTCATTAATTGCATACAAATATAACAGTTTTTCAAAACATAAAAACACATTAAATATATAATAAAAAACAAAACAGTATTAATATTCCTTTAAATTATATTCTTAAATCAATTTTAATAAATAAAATAAACAAATGTTTTAAAATTAGTAATTCATTTACATAAAACAAACATTAAACTATATAAAGACAAAAAACAATTTAACATGATTATTTTAATTAGACTTTTATTAGAATTCAATCACAAAAAAATCTATAAGAATCAAAAGTAATAAAAAATCTATCATATCAGTCATTAATTAATATAACAATTTTTAATTGGCAATTAATGATTGATATTTCACATGTATAACAAAAGTTATACAAATATATTTAGTGTACTAAGATATAAATATTTGGATGATATATGTCATTTTTATAATAAAAAACTAAAAATATATGAAAATTAATTCTCATACAATTTAAAACATGAAATATTCAATTACAAATTAAAAAATTATTATTATTATTTTTGTTTTCTTTTTTTTTCTTGTCCTCATTTATGCGACTTAAATGGTTATGGTAGAACAGGTCATCCTTTACTGAGTAATACGCTGAATAATCTAAACCGCCCTTGGACAGCGAGGAGAGACCATGTCAACAAAACCTACAAATTCATTTAGGGTTTATCCCTCATGGATCCACCATGACAGTTCACCCCCATTTGTTGGGTCGCGTTGCGTAAAATCATAGGACTTCCCTTCCTATCCTTCCACAGAATTTTTATCCCAAAGTTCCCAATATTTAGTTTGTTTACTCTTCCCTCTGGATTTATCCAGATTTCTAACCTTTTCTACTGATTGAAGCCAAGCCATTACTCCAGGAGGAGCCGGTAGAATCCAGTTTATGCAGATCTCACGTCTGGCTAGTAATATTAGTACAAATAATAGATATTTCTGATTCTTGCTCAGTATGTCAATGGGCTCTTTGGTTTCCACAATACCAAAAATAACAGTGAAAGTGCTTACCTTTATGTTCGTTTCTAAGGTCTTATTAATAATCTTGCCAACTTCTTCCCAGAATATATCAAGGTGGGGACATAGATGGAACATATGGATGTCATTTGCTTTAAGCTCACCACATTTTGTACACATTCTCGTCACCTGATTATTCATTTTGGAAAGTTTCTCAGGCGTCCTATGTAAAGTAAAGAGATGGTTTTTCCTAAGAGGTGCAGAAACAATAGTATGCCATAAAAGAGAACAAGATACTTGCCATTGCTGTTGCAAATCTTGAGCTGGAAATATCTTCTTCCAGATCTCGCCTGGAATAGTAAATTCATCTTCTTCTCTTTGCATCTGATACCAATACCATTTCGATACCTCTTTTCGAGCTGGTTCTTTTGCATTTCGTCCTCCAGTTTCCTAGTGGAGTCCAGAATCTTCCCCTGTTCTTTTGACCAACTCGCTAACTGGTAGTACTTAAACCTTGATACTTCTCCATTAGTTCTTTCCAACAAAAGTTCCCAACTAAGTAAGTTTCCACACTCAAAAAGTTCTCCCCATTTTGAAATTCCTGCTTTCTTCAGCGGATCTGCTAGAGAGTCTTTTAGGCACTCTGGGGTTCCAGGCGAGCTCCATATTGGTGCAAAACGATTATAGTAGGGGATTTTCCATATTCTTCTTAGATCAAACCATAGCTTGTACGCTGCTCCTAGCATTTTTAGTTTGACTTTTTTGAAGTACTTCGGATGACCAAACTTGTAGAGACAGTAATCATCAACCGTAACAGCTCTCCAATAGGATGAGTAGTTCTCGTATTGTCTGAAAAGAATCCTAATGTTCTTAAATTGAAAAGCTCTGCAATAAGCCAAAAGATCAGAACTGGCTATGCCACCTTGATTTTTCCTCTGGCATAACTTCCTCCATGCTATCCTTACTCCTTTAGAGGCCCATATAAAAGTATTAATTTCGCTTTGAATTTTTTTCAACCACTGAGCCTTAAATTCCAGGGGGATAGAATTAAATAAAAACGTAAATTTGGGTAAAATCGCCATTTTAATGACATTTGCCCTCCCCATAAAAGTGAGCGATAAACTTCCCCATGATTTTAATAGTTTCCTCATTTTTTTCACTTTTGAGTCCAAGTTCACTTGGGCAATTTCGTCAATATTTTTTAAGATTTCTATCCCTAAATATTTGATTTTGTTCTTGAGTCCAACCATTGGTATATTCATGTTCCAGCACATAATCTCGGTCTTTAGATGATTTACTTGATAGCCAGATATATTCCCATAGTCTGTTAACATTTTTGTTATAGTATATAAAGACTTTTCAAGGTCGCTAGTATAAATCATAAGGTCGTCAGCATATAGTGCCACTTTCATCACCCACCCTTCAAATTGGAATGGAATAATTTCCTATGACTTTCTGATCATATTTGCTAGAGGTTCTATATATAAATTAAAAAGCAAAGGAGAGAGCGGGCAGCCTTGTCTCGTACCTCTTGTAATCTGGAATTCTTTCGTTAAGCTTCCATTTATAAGAATTTTTGCAGTGGGAGCCTTGTATATATTCTTTACCACTCTTAAGAAATTTGCCCCTAGGCCATAATTGGAAATAGCAGCCTGCAGGAAAGACCAATTTACACGGTCGAAAGCCTTAGCTGCGTCAAATGTAAGAACTGCGAGGGGAGTTTGTTCCTGAGTGGCAACATCTATGGCTCCAATTAGTTGATGAGTGAGCTCATGTAACTGTCTCCCTTTAATAAATCCCTTCTGATCTATGTGAATAAGTTTAGGCATACTATTACTAAGTCTTGCTGCCAAAACCTGTGCAAAAATTTTATAGTCATTATTTAAGAGGGATATGGGCCTATACGACTCACACTTATGAGGATCTTTGCCCGGTTTTAAAATCAAACTGATAGTTGCTTCATTCCAAGTTTTTGGAAGCGGTGATCCATCTAGGAAGATAGTATTAAAAAGGTCCACTAAACTCGGAACCAGGGAGTCTTTAAGTGCTAAATAAAACTCGTTTGGGATGGCATCTGGGCCGGACGCTTTTCCTTTTTTGGGTCCTTTTATCACCTTCAAAACCTCCTCAATAGTGATTGCTGCGTTCAATGATTCGCTGCGCGTTATTTCCAACTTATGGACTTGGGAATCTTTTAAATATGATTCTATTGAGGAAGCAAGAGGGGTTGAGTCCTCCTCATACAATGACTGAAAAAAGAGACGAAAAGCTTCTTCTATATCTGCTTTTTCATCTACCTTTACCCCATCCAACTCTCTATACACAGCCATAATTTTATTTCTATTGGACTCGGTTTTTAACTTCCAAGCTAACAACTTCCCGCTATTCTCCCCATATTCGTAATTTGATAGTTTGCTGGCCTCCCACCTTTTTCTTACCCGGTCTTCTAAAAAGAGTGATAAATCGTGCTTTTTTTTTAAATTTCTTCTATCGCTGATTCTTTTCCTTTTTCCGAGATCAGCTCTTCACTTCGCTCTAAACTATCTAATATATCTGCTTCTAGTTGGTTAATTTTAAGTTTAATCTCCTTATTCTTTCTTGCCGCTAGGCCAATTAGGTTCCCTCTAATAACTGCCTTATAGGCATCCCACACCACCTGGCTAGATGTTTCTCCGTTTGTATTGGTTTGAAAGTAACTTGTTGTTTCATCCCTCAGTATTCCAATAATTTGTTGATCAAACAGAAGTGTTCGATCTAATGTCCACCTTGTTGCACCATAGAGGGATTTTTGGGCTATAGCCATTTGTACTAAGGAGTGGTCAGATAAATGCGCGGGTACATGAGCCACTTTTTTCACGCTCTTACTTAATATTTTATCTATCAGAAAAAAGTAAATTCTGGAGGCATGCCCATACTTGTAATTCCTATAAGTGTATTTATTTTTATGATCTCCTTTAGTTTTCCAAATGTCAACTAATCCTAAATCTTCTTTGAATTTAATCAACCATTCCCTCATTTTTGGTAGGTTTAATGCCCTGCCAGGCGGATGCCTATCGTTTTTAGGGTCTGGCATTATATTAAAATCCCCACCAAGAATAATAGGTGTGGATGAATCAATTAGTTGGGCGGATAAAGATTGAAGTGGTATAGGGTCGTCTACATTAGGACCATAATATCCAGCAACGGTCACTAAACCGGTTCCTAATTTCAATTTTACAAATGCCCATCTGCCTTTTGTGTCCGCGCCATCCCCCAGAATTATAATTCCTGATGCTTTTTTAATTATTATTGCCACCCCCTTTATAGAACTGGTTTGGTTTGTGCAAACACTATATTCCACCCATTTTTCCTTTTTTATCATTTCAAGCCATTCTTGTTTTTGCAAATGGGTTTCTTGTAGTATGATTACATCACTTTTAACCAATTTAAGATACTCAAGGATTTTTTGTCTTCTCCTCCTTACTCTAAGCCCATTCACATTCCAAGTTGTAACTACTATCTCTCCTATCTTAGAATGATTTATTCTGTAATTCTACCATAAGGTGACCACGAGTGCCATAAATCTTATAAATTGGACAGTTATTTTTTTGTTGTTTTACCCCAATGCTCCCCACCCAAAAGAAATTGTGCTCATAAACGAAAAAACATACTCCTCTTGCCCCACCCTGGAGAACCCTCCCTACTGTCATTGAGCAAACAAAGTTGCCCTATTTCGAGTCCCGTTGCCATGAAGTAATACATTTTCTTAATTCTGGCTCTTACTTATTTGTTTTAATTCGTTCCAGTAAAGATTCCACTTCTTTTGGCTCTCTGATGTTAAATGTCTGATTTTTCCACATAATCTTCAGAAGGGCTGGAAATTTCAACTGAACCGTTGCTCCTGATGCTCTTAAATCCGGCATAAGGTTTCCTAGGGCCCACTGTCTGTCTGCCGTGGTCTTTGAAATATCCGAGCGAATTTTAAAACTATAGCCATCTTTCGAAAAGATACCTGCCTTTAAAGCCTTACTCAGAATGCTTTCTTTTAATGTGTAAGTTCCAAAGTTAACAAGTATTCTCCGTGGATTCTTCCTTGTACTATTCAATCTAAAAGGGTCTCTATGTACCCTTTGGATATCGTCTTCTATAATTTTTTCCTCTAGCTCGGGGAAGATTTCTTTTAGCAATTTAACTATAAAGGTCTTAACATTCTGCCCTTCTGCGCCTTCCGGAATATTTAGTAGTCGAAGATTATTCCGTCTTGAGTTGTTCTCTAAAATCTCCAGTTTATCACTAAGCTCTTTTTCACTTGCTCTTATTTTACTGATTTCACTTTGGCAGGACTTTACCTCTTCTCTAGTGTGCTCCAATGCACCTTCAATAGTGTTTACCCTATCAACCAAGGCATTAACCTTTGACTCCAGTGCCTCACATGTCGTTTGTATTTTCTCCTGATTTTTTTCCGACTTCGCGAAACTCAGTTTCATTTCTTTAAAAAGAGATCCCATCAGGTTCCCGAGTTCCAACTGTGTAATTGTTCCAGAATCCAGTTCCATGTTTAATGTTTTCTGTAGTGAATTATCTTCACTCTGGAGCCCCGCAGCCACTTCTAGATCATTTTGTTCCAAGGGGTCAGGTAACGTGAGGGCTTGAAACGGGTTAGAAGTTTCCATTGTTTTTATGTTTAGAGAAAATGGCGCTTTTTCTAGCAAAGCTATTCCTTTATTGTCACACCTTTCTTTTACTACTGTACTTTTTAGTACAGGTTTCTCTTGAACTCTGAAGAAGGTACGGAGTGAGGGTGTTATTTTTAGGTTAGCGCCCTTTTTAAGTGACTCTTTTCTGCCGCTTTGGCCGCTCTAGTTGAAGTCACTGCAGGAACACCACTTTTTAACCTCTGCTTCCTTTGTTTCTTTTTTCCCACAGTACCCTTCCCTTCGTAGATGTTATTGGCTGTTGTTCTACTTCTACTGGATGTTGTTCAATGTCTTTATTGACCCCAGTGGTTGGTACTAGACCCCTATTCCTTAGCGCGTACCTTATGTCTTGAGCACTATTCTCTATGGTCTCTTTCCTGTCAGCCCCCCTTAGTCCTACTTTATCTTCTCTAGGGAGGTGCTGTTTCCCTGGGATTAAATCGGTATGATCCACCCGACTCCCCTGTTGGGTTAAGTCGGAATGAGCCACCCGACTCCCCTGTTGAGTTTTCAAAACAAAATCAGAGCCCAGCTGATCCCCTTTTTTGCCCCTTCCCTTCTTCTTTGTCGAATTCATGCACGATTCAATCTTGAAAGCTTGATTTTCATAAAAATCCTCGTTGTTTTCGTTATTACTACAATTTTGAGTTGAAGCTAAATTGCAGAACTGCCTTAAATTCTTTACTAACCTGGCGGCGTTTATATGGGAATTACTTGGGGGGCCCCTGTAACTCACTTTTGTTGAAGCGCTCCTCCTTCGTTGTAATCCCCTCACTGCAGCAGCCCAAACGCCTCCCCGCCTCCTCACAACGTCCGTCAGGTGAGGACGCGGATTTCCACCAGAATCCGCCTCTGCCTCCACTTCGGCGTTCAGCTCCGAGCCGTTCCGTTACCTCCTAGCTACACAAACAGCAAGCACCGCTTTCCTCGAAGATTTATTCATCCAGATCCGAGCCGGTAAGAATTCCAACACCAGAATCTCTACTTATCGTTCGTACCGAGCCATTTATGAGTCAGTTGTGTACTTCATTCTACGGAGCTCGCGACCTAAGCTCTAGCCGGCCGCCATGTTCTCCAAATTAAAAAAAAAAAAAAAAAATTATTGTATCAATTTTGTATTTATTCTTAAATTATTCACATAAACATAAAATCACAACAAAGATATTTTAAAAATCTCCCAACCTTTTCCCTTATAAACCCAACATCCCACTACTAAAACTTTGAAAACTTTAATATTACAAACAGTTTTTTAAATTAATAATTTAAAAGTGTGTAAAAATAGCTTTTTACAATAAATAAATAAGAAAATAATGAAAATGTGACAATAAAAGTTGACATAAAACAATACAACACAAAAACCATCAAAAAATAACATTGAAAATGAAATTTTGTACAATATTGTTACCACATTATTTTAAAAAAACACTTACAACGATATTCTTACCTTCAACATTTATGTTCTTGACATTTTGGACATCGCAATAATCTTGCAACAATATGTCTGTACCACATTATTTTTTGTTCAATATTTTGTCCAAAGACCAGTTTGGACCCAGCCATATGCAAATCAGTTGTGACCCTGCTCCATTGGCAACTGTTGAAATTGAACTGCCATTCCAGGAACTCCCTGAACCAGAACACAAGCAACCCAGGACCGGTTTTGCCCTTATTAGGGTTGATCAGTCAGGTATACCTTAGTTCCAGTGGTACAGTGAGCACGGACCCACATCTGGGCATACCCGTCACACATTTGAGGCATTAAAAACAAGGTGATGGCTGGGATGCTTGAATTATTCTCTGCCACTGGCAATCGCTTGGGGATGCATCCCAATCCATTGTTTTTTACCTACCATGCCACCTCAATTTGAACTCAGCCATATGCAAATCATTCTTGATTACTAGGTATTTATAGAGATGGCCTTAGAATTTTTCCAGCTGGAGTGCATTCCTATGGCTAGAAGCAAGTGTAGAAGCAACAGATCACTGTGCAGTGATTGTAGAGGTGTCAGGATATGAGCCGTCTAGTTTACGCCAGAGTTGGAGATATGTTACTGGTAAAGGAAGAGTCCATTTCAGGGACCTCTGAAGATGAAGGTACTTTATTCAACAATCCCATTTCATATTTCCATCCCTTCTGGGTTTTACTATTTAATCTCAAGGTTTTTAATGTCAGGAGTCTATAAGCTTTGGAGAACTATTGGCCTTGTCTAGCTAGTGTCAATAACAGTTTTGGGAGGTCTGGTTGGATAAAGCACTAAAAACTTTGAGATGATCCCGTTTGGTTTCAGGAATTTATAAAAGCCTAAGTGTCTGATTTAGAGTTTGCCAGACAGGATGTTCATCGCAAATGTGATAAATGACCCTGTCCGCCAAACTCTCAGTCATCCCGCCTCATTTAGAGAGGGGTGGGCAGTCATCTTTCAGACAATGTAACCCATTCCCTCCATCAACAGAAATCTTCCTCTAGAGACCCAATGGAGTAGGGGCAGTCGAAGGAAGGGCATTACACTGTCTGCCATATATAGTGTGGATGTTGTGATATCCTTTTTTTCTGTATGTCAACACTAGCATAAACTTTAGTGAGTGAAAGAAAAAAACACATTACACGTCAGCCCACCCTGGATTTCCCTAGGTGTCTAGTTTTTAAAAATGTACCAGGGTGTTGTGGCATTAGTTTTTGGTTTTAAAAATGTACCTGGGTGTTGTGGCATTAGTTTTTGATTTTTTTTAAATAAACTTCCACTTTGGGAGTTTATCTTTGAAAAACAAAATATTAAAAGTTTGGTGAATGGCCATCAAACAAAATAGTGGCAGTCTATCAAACTTTTTGCACCATGATGGTTATTCCTTTCAATGTGCAGAGATGACTGCTGGGCTAGTGGTCACCTCTAAATGTAACAGACTGTAGACATCAGGGTAGTGGGGGCAATGTCCTCTGCCACCCTGATGGACTACATTCTGCCCAACAAAGCTTAATTCAGGCCCTAAATTTAGCAATTTAAACTTTGTCTGCAAAGGAAACAGGTAGACATTGCTATCCCAGATCTTCTATTACAGCTATGTGGTATTTAATGTATTTTTCCAGAAATTATAGGTACTGTCTATTTTATATTATTATAATGCCATCTGAGCAGACCTATATCAAGTGCAATGTGTTTTTGCCTCAGTCTCATCATTTGTAAAATCACTCAATATCAATCTTCTTTCTGACTGAAGCACAGCTTCCATCATGTCCTGAGAACTGTAGTGATGGTGCACTGCATGTATGTTTTTATTTGTTAAGTAAATAGTAATATTGACAGCCTCTACTAGATGTTTGAATACAAGCCACCCGGGGGGTTGGCTGTTAGTTGATTGACCCAGAGAATTCTCCACCAACATTTAGCCTGGTATGCACTCAAATTAGCCAGGCCAACACCGAAAATGATTTCTCCAGTATAAATTTGTTCATAGGTATTCTCAGGTTTTTTTCAAAAGTACTTGGTTGCAACTGTGGCCAATAAATAATAGCTAATCATAAGGGAAGTTATCATTTCGTATCTCCGTCAGCAGGGGAGCTTGAAGCTTTACCATCCACCTCTGCCGCCTGTCTCTGATTTGCCTCTCACTAATCTGTCCTTCTGGGTTCGCCCCAATCTGCCCCTGACCCTCTTTCTCCTAAGAAAAGAAAGGCAGATGTCCCTCCCTCCCTTCCCAGAGGCTCCCCTCTAGGCGTCCTGTTGCCATTTGACCGGGATGACATAGTTCACCCCCATTCCTTGACGTAGCTTCCACAAACTGGAGTTGCAGACTACATGCACTGTCAATTGCGCAAGGGCTTAGACAAAGTCGTACGAGCCAGACTGCACACTGAATACCCTCAGCCAGCTCTGAAAAGCAGAGTACCTGGACCCAAACATTAATAAATTCCTCAGAAAAATACCCCAAGAAGGGTATGGACAGGGCCTGGAGGTCATGCCACGATGACCTTTTGGATTTATCAGGCCACATGGCAAAAATTCTCGAATTGGCAGTCCATTCAAAAGAATCGGGGAACCCCATTGATCCTGACATACTTCCAGGATGGGCTGAATGTGCCCGCTCTCAGCTGGGAAATGACAAGTGTGCGGTATCCACTGAATGTAGGAAGCTGACCTTTATGAGGATCAATCCGAAGTCAATGGAACTGGCATCCGCACAAGGTGGCCCTATTGCCAATAGCTTTCAATTTGGAGACCCATTTATTAAAGATTTAGTGAAGTTTATCTAAACCTTCACTGCCCTTGATGAGGGTCAGTATACAAAGAAGATGTTCTTCCAGGCTGGCCTTTTTGCCAGGGTCGGTCTCTATCAGGATGGATCACCTGCCCGTGCCTCCTTTTAGGGCCCTCAATAGTCGCAATTGTTCAGCCTGACAAGATTCAGGCAGAGTCACTTTCTTCCCTGCAAAATCTTGCTGTCACAGGGGCAGATACAACATAGATAGGTCATGACCCAACAGCTACATTGGCTCCTAGATGCCCACTACAGGTGAGATTATTTCCTCCTTCGGAGGTTTCTCTGGGGGGTTGAATCAAATTGTTTGTAAATATTTGGCCTCAAATCAATCACGATGCTTTGGTTTTTCAGACAGTGCAGGGATAGCAAATAGACTTTATTGGTGCTCTCTTTCAACTGACTTGACCCAGCCAACTTTCTTTTTTACTTCCAGACCAGTCCATCATAGACGGAGAAATAAAAGACGATTTGGCAAAAGGGATCATCTTCCCCTCTTTCCCTCAACCACAGGGATTTTGCAGGGATTTTCTTGGCCCCCAAGCGAGAGGAGGGGTTAGGGTTTGATGCTGAACCTGAAGGAATTCAATGGAGACCAGAGACGAGATTTCTTGTTGATTACAACACATGGAAACATTGAATGACAGGGCGATCTTCCGATTCCAGCCAGAAGTGATAATCAAATTGGATGAGAGCAGGTGGGGCTCGGGAGCCAGATTTGGTTCGATCTCCACCAGTGGAATAACTGGGGCTTCCCATCAAATGTCTGGATTTGTTGACTGGGTCCTTTGCCATCAAAACTTGCCCGCCCAGGTGTCAAGCTGCATCCTTGTCTGGATGGACAATGTTGCAGCGGTACAGTATGTCAACAAACTGGGGGCACGAGATCCAGGTTGTTGGGGGAGATTGCCAAAGATTTTTGGCACTATTGCCTCAAATGGAAGATTTTGGTAATATCGGAATATCTTCACGGTCACTCCAATGTGATTGCAGACTGGAACTTCAGGTTCTTTTGGGATGTCAACAATTGAAAACTTCATCCTCATCTTTTTCAGTGGCTTCAACAGTATTGGGATCTCAACCTGATAGATCTGTTTGCTTCTCGATTTTAATGCTGGAGGCTGGAACCTATCAATGGACACCTTTCTCCAGGATTGCAATAAGGCCTGCTATATACCTTCACTCCTTCTGGGATTATCCCGAGAGTAGCCGCTCAGGTGAGAAGACAGAAGGCAAAGTTGATCTTGGTGTCTCTGTCCTGCAGGGCACAAACTTGGTTTCTGACTCTGATGGATCTCTCCTGCGACTCGCCGATCAATCTTCCCTCTTTCTCAGACCTTTTCAAGAATTTAGTGGAGGGCCTTTATCCTCTAGTCCTGGCAGGATCTCTTTAACTCCTTGAGTAGCAAACTTCAAGGTTCATCGGTGACTGCCTGGTTTTATGCAACAGGCTGAGTTCTTCATCCAGCAGTTGTGGACTTCTGGCACCCATAAATGATATGCTTTAGTGTGTAGGTGTATTTCGCAACACATGGATCCCAAGGGGACTGACTTGTCCCATGTGATTCATTTTCTTTCTTCCTCGGCAGCTGATGGTCTAGTGCGTTGATCAGTGAACAATTTTTGATCCGCCATTTCAGATGGACATATTCCTATTGAGGGTAAATGATTGGGAGAGCATCCTACAGTATGCAAGGTTATGAGAGGTATCTAACTCTCCTCTTCTTTGTTGGTCACGTTTGTGGGAGATGAATGGTGTTTTGAGATTCCTCCAAGAATTTACCAGATAATTCTAATCTCTATAGAAAACAATTGCTAGACAAATTGACCATGCTTCTTAGCATCAGCATGTGTTGGATGAGAAAGCTTTGGACCTTGCGGGTAGAGTATTCACACCTGAGGGATGGCTTTTCAAATTACTCACTGTACAACGTTTTTAAAGTGTATTGCGTACCCGAATTTCCCTGGCAATCTGAAATTTTGTGTCGTACAATGTCTTAAAGCCTATGAATATGCTACTCAACAGTGTTGAAGTGATCTGGGGTGTCAGTTGTTGATGCTCTGCAAACATCTTCTGGTCCTGTTATGTCTGCTGCACTGGGTAGGTGGATTAGATGGTTTATGGAAGAAGCAGGTATTTATGTAAGTATATTTGGAGCTCACTCTGTCAGGGGTAACATGGCATCTAAGTAATTTGCTTTAGGTTCTTGCTTCAAAGAAATTATGGGAGCCACTGACTGGTCTTCTGATTCTACTTTTAAATGGTTTATTATACATCTATTAACAATGTGGCATTGTGGTGGGGGATAAGCTTTAAACAAGCAAATTATGAGCATCCAGTCCTCACATAGAAAAAAAACGATTTCTAGCTGTCGCATCAAAAATTTCCAATTCTATTAAGGACACAGAGGTGGGGATTATCCCACCCACAGTTTTGTATATTTGTTTCAATTATATGTATGCATTCTATATGATGTCTATGATTGTTACTCTAACTGTTAGTCCATTTTTCTTCAAGACTGTATTGGAGGGTACCTATGTCTTTATGTTCTACAGGTTTGGAGCAGACGCAAAACTGATCAATGCTTTGGTTGATGACTGATGGTTGTGGGCTTAGAAGGATGCTTGCCCTAGTACTCTTCAGCGGGTCTGTGCAGATGGATGGATCTCATTCTCTTGTTCTGCTGATTGCGCTTCTGGATCTGTTTGTGGAGTTGGTCATCATGGGTCTGGTTCTGTTTCTTGCAAAGAGATATTTTTATCTTTCATTGACTGTTTGTTGCCGAACTTTGCAAAGAAAGAGGAGGAGTTGCTCATTGACTGGACTATTATAGGGGGCCGTGTGCCCTGATTGGTGGTTGGGTTCATGGGATATGTTGTTTTGTGTTTTAGCTGTTTTGATTGGTTGCTTAAAAGTTTGCAGTAAAGATTAAAAGATCCTTGCCTCCGTGTCCTTAGTGGAATTGAAAATTATTGTTATGACACCTAGACATGTTTTCATTTCTTATGCTTTTGATCCAGGTATAGCAGGTTTGCACATAATTGCTGCAGATTGAGCTTTAGATTTTTAAAATATTAGGCAACTGTTAGAATTTGACCTGCTTTCTTCAGTTTGCAAAGGTGCTTCACTTTCTTGTTACATGGCCTGTACCTACCCTTTGACTTAGGTTTCTATTATATACTTAAAGTTACAGTTTGCATTTCATTACTCTTATCTTTACATTTGAGACAAGTTTCAAATTCCATATTTTCTTTTTCCAATTTGTGGTCATTGCATTTACACAACCTATGGCCCATATTATTATAAACAAAGACATCTTTTGTGAATTGTATGCAGATGAAAGTTAACTGCTAATTACCATCAGCAATTAATCCTAGGACAGGATAAAGTAGCTGAAGGTCTTCAATCCATAAAATACTGGATGCATACTAATTACCATTTCTGTGCTGGAGCCAAAACTTGTTCTATTCTGTCTCTTTATCAGTGTAAATTACTAAACAAAGAAGTCATTTTCCAGAATATATTATTTCTTGGCAATTAACATGTTCTCCCCATTAAGAAATCACTTACATTTTGAAAGAAATACAAAAGAGAGCAGTATGTATTATCTGCAGGTTCAAGAAGCATCTCATGTGATAAAAGGAAGAACTGACCTTGATTAGCTCATTGCAGAACACTAGGTACAACACGATTCCTGAACAATAATGTGACATGTTCATGGCAAAGCCACAGCTATTTGACTAACCTGTTCACATACCACCAGTGCACCAAACCTTTAAGATTGAACAAAGAACAGAAATTACACATTCCAAACCGGTGTCAGTCCAAGCTTGGTTCAAGTCATTGAAGGTGCTGCCTAAAGACATCTGAGTGAGAAAGAACTTTACTATTTTGAAACACAAACGTAAACAATACCTGATATATTCAGGCTAATATGGCTCTCAGCTGGTCTACCCTGATTTGGACATTGAACTCTTAGTATCAGTTTAAATTTTTAATTGTACTTGCCTTTTTAGGTATTGTGCGTAGGTACCATATCTGACAGGTGCCTTGAAGTGGGGTGTCTGGCATTTTTGCACTCAAATAATTTAAAATAAATTAGTATACCTAGTGCTGTATTACTGTACGTAATCTTGCTAACCATGATATCTTATGTGACACCTCTTAAAGTAGCTTTAACCACATCCCACACCATCTGAGGAGGTAAGTACTACCCTTTATTTTCTCATTATAAAAAGGGCAATTAACTTTTAAATGATTTGGAGAGATTTAGGATCCAAGATAATATTCCCATCATCTTCCATGTCTTAGGATATGAATGAGAGTTGCCTAGACAGTACGTAGCAAAGAAAAAAGCATGAGCTGGTCTGATTTTTACCTCTTGAGTCAACATTAAGGGGCCGATTCTGATTCGGGCCGGAAATCTCTCCGACCGAGCCGGACCCGGAGAGATTTCCGACCGAATCGGACCCGTGCAGCCCGACCGAACGAGTACGATGCGCACGTATGCCATCGGACTTGAGTCGGTCGGACTCCCATTGAAGTCAATGGGAGCCTGTCGTACAACGCGTACGCGGGCTCCCATTGACTCAATGGGTGCAAGGCGGACAAGGGCGCCCCCTACAGCGTGTACGCAGCAAAGTGACTCGCGCCGTACACGCACAGGTAGGGGGGACCCATGGGTCCCCCCTGTGTGCGACTCGCGCGGCTACACGTACAGGGGGGTCCGACACGGACCCCCAAAGTACGGCTCCGACTGCTCTTTGGAGCCGGAGTGCGCGGCTCGGTCGGACTGCTCGCGGCGCGCATCGTACTTACCCGGCCGGGGAACGTCTCCATTGCGCGGTGCGAGTCGAGTCCGAGCGAGTCGGTCGGTGCGGTTAGACCCGGGAACGAGTCGGTTGGAGCGATCGGGACGCCCGGACGAGTCGGTCGGCGATTTCGCATCGTACTCGCTCGCCCGGACGCGCGTACGAATCGGTCGGGCAATAGGGCTCCGAATCGGATCCGGTTAAGCCGAATCCGATTCGGAGCCCTACCGGCCGAGATCGGAATCGGCCCCATAGTGTGTTACATCAAGAAGAAAGCAATACATCCTAAAAAGGTTTTAGTGAGCGTTAGAAATTGGGTTGCTGGTTGAGTGGCATGTGAGGCCTGGTCAAGCAGCAACCACAATCCCTGTCAAGGTGAGGTACAAGCCAAACCTCAATTAACCTGTACTCAAACCCCTAGTAGCTTGGTACAAAGCAGTCAGGCTTAACTTAGAGGGAATGTGTAAAGAATTTGTGCAACACTTCAAAAAGTAATAATGTGTAAATCACCACAAAACAAAATCCAATTCTGAAAAATAGAACTTTCTATAATAAATAAAACAAGACCGAAACAACAAAAATCCAATCAGTACATCTGGAGTTATTGGATTTTAAGATTTTGGTGAAAATAGCACCAAAAAGCAAACAGTGCCAACTGTGGATATCTGGTTGCGCCGGACCAGGACAAAAGTCACAAGTTCAGGCTTTCCATGATAACGAGCAGGCCAGCTACAGGGACCCAGTTAGGCTGCTGAAACAGTACCTTAAGTCTTGGTTTGCAGAGTATTGCGAGGATCTGCAGTGAAGATGCGTCTTGCAACCAAAGAGATCTGAAGAGCAGCAAGGCTGTGATGCGAGGGCCTGCCTTGTCATCGAGGATCCCATCAATGGGGCTTGTGATGCGAAGCCTGGCATTGAGGATGAGGTGCAGAGTCAGGGTAATACAGTGGTTTCAAGGAGCTGCGAAGATGTGATGCGAAGTCTGGCATCGTTGTCAAGACTGCTGTTGGTGAGGATTGTGAGGGCCTGAGGCAAGGATGCATCCCACATTGGTGGTTACAATGAGGCTGCGGCGGCAATACAGGTCTTTGTGAAGGGTCCAATCCACGCAGCAGCGGGGATGCGTTGGTTCTGCTCTGGTTTACGCCATGCAGCAGAGGAGATGTGTCAGTTCCTATGGATTCACAGACTGGCAGAGCACCTTAGGTCCACTTCCAAGGGTCTAGTACTGGGGTGGCACCACTTGGCAGGGTAGGCTCACAGATGGCAGAGTCCAGGTGCAGGTGCAAAGTTGGTTGGAAGCCTGTTGTATACCTGAGGCTTTATATCAGGAGACCAGCCAACTAGAACTTAGAGTCACTCTGGGTTCTTGGTTCAGCGGGGCAACAGTCCTTCAGAGCAGCAGTTCAGCAGAGCGGCACTCCTTGTAGCAGCACAGCAGTCCTTCTTCCTGGCAGAGTATCCACAGGTCCAGAAGTATATTGAAGAGTTGCTTTCTGGGGTCCAGAATGCATACCCATTTGTGCCTTTGAAGTGGGGAGAAGCTTCTAGAGGCAGGCCTTTGAAGTGCACAGGTGCCTTGCCTCCCTGACCCTGGCTCCAGACTAACTACAGGGGGTATATAGCCCTTTTGTGGAGGCAGGAAAAAGCCTATTCAAGTGTAGGTAGGGCTGGACCCAGCTCCTCCCTCTGGCCCAGCCAGTGATGACCCATCCAGTCACACCTAAGCTCCCCATTGTTTGTGGCTGTCTAGGAGGAATACAAAAAGCCCAACTGTCAATGACACCCAGCCATGTGACCCAGAGACAGGCTGCAGGCACCAAATGGCTAAGGTAAGAAAATGCCAATTTTCTAAATGTCATTTGCAAAATTGTAATTTAAAATCTGACTTCACCATAAATTAGGATTTTTCATTACAATTCCAGAGACACCAAACATAAACTAGATACTTGTTCCCATTTGGAAATTGCACTTATAAAATGTAGTAAGGTAACTTGAATGTTATCCTATTGAAGATGTAGGCCTTGCAGTTGTAAAAAACACATTTAAGAGTTTTTCACTACCAGGACATGCAAAACTTAAAAGTACATGTCCTATTTTTTAAATACATTGCACCCTGACCTCTGGCCTGTCCAGGGCCTACCATAGAGGGACTTACATGCATTAAAAAGAAAGGTTTGGGCTACCAAAAAGGGTTGTTTTTGCCAGGTGAAAACAGCAGCTTAAAACTGCACGCACATAGGCTGCAATAGCAGGCCTGAGACGTGTTTAAAGTGTTGCTTAAGTGGGTGACACAATCAGCGCTGCAGGCCCACTAGTAGCGTTTAATTTACAGGCCCTGGGGACAGGTAGTGCCACTTTACCAGGGATTTATAAGTAAATTAAATATGCCAATTGGGTGTAAGCAAATATTACCACGTTTTAAAAAGAGAGCACAAGCACTTTAGCACTGATAGCAGTGGCAAAGTGCAGAGTCCGAAGGCAATCAAAAACAAAGTGAGCAAAATAGGAAGTGTGATGGCAAAAGTTAGGGAAACCCATACTAAGGATGCCAGGTCTAACAGTGAGCAAAAAAATGGATCAAGCATTTTCCATATATTCTTCAGATTGCGAGGTTGAACATTTGTTTGTGGAATATAGAAACTTATTCTGATTAGTAGCCCATTAACAGCAAATTGAAATTCCCCCTCCATGATAATGTTGGCATTAGAGGGAATTTCCATTAATTTCTTGAAGTTAAGAATGTCAAAATGAGATGCATTAATTTGCATTACATGTAGGGGTGCATAATTATTTCACAATCTTATGATTAACTACCTGCCTTCCTCATGTGATTCACACATGATAATTTCGAAGTTTGATTTTTATTCAATTTTAAAGTAATCACTCATTTTTTTCTTTTAGAGGGTGATGGGATACTCCAACTCCCTGCAGTACCTTAATGTGAATTATAACTATGGACTAAGGGCTGATTCATATCTGCGACAGAGTATCCATACTGCCAAGACTGTGGTCCGCCAGCCCAACTTAAAGGCGGCAAGGTCTTTGGTTTAATCACAGCAGAGAATACTCTATCTTCACTGAGGTCCTGACAGAGTAGGGGCTGTTGGAGGTTGACCTCTTATTCCACCTACCTAATTTAGATGGGTGGAATAAGAGGACAATATTCACTTCCCATCACCACCATGAAAAGTTTGGTGGTAAAGGGCGGTGAAAATTACAAAATGCTCTCCTTGCCATGGGAGAGGACTCCCATGGCAAGGGGAGCACTGTCTTTTTTATTTTCAAAAAGAAAATCCAGCTTCGGGATAACATTTTTTAAATTAAAAAGTAACCATTCGCTGTATAGCTCTGTTATGCTAGATGGAGAGGTGCCTGAAACTGCACAAAGTGTGATGGCAGTTCCTGGCAAGGCTTTAAGAAATGACTGCCACCTTGGCCGTCATTTCATAATTTGGTGGGCGGAGGTGCCGTCATGGCAACACAGTAAATTACTCCATCACCCAGATTGCCAAACTGTTGTCTGCCAAATTATGTCAGCCCCATGCCTCTGCTAGTGATGGATGGGGGTCACAACTGGAAAGTGCACACGTGGCAACCTCAATCCAGGATGGAGCGACTTGTATTAAGCCAGTATTAGTGACATGCTGAGTGGAAATGCCCTGAACAGGGGTGGGTGTAGGGGTGGTGGTTAATAATGCACAGGGCCAGAGGTGGATGAGAGTGAGGTGAGAGCCTGTGTCATGCCTTGATACAAAAGGTGTCTGCTTAACTTGTCTGCCTTTGTATTCCAAAGAACATAACATGCATCTAGTAAACCCCTGTAATGATACTGGTCATCTCTCAATGTACAAAGCAGGTAGAAATATTGTGTTACCAACACTCACATTATGTGAGGGAAAGTCAACCAAAGTGGGCTAGGAGATATAAATCTCTTCGGGCCCTGGTGTCACCAGTGGGCCTGTAAATCTGAAATGCAAGGGTATACAATTCAAACAGGTGTGCTAGAGAGTTAAAACAAACTATGTTGCGGTGTTATGATGGAGTCCTATCAGTCATGAGCAGTATTAAAGTCCACTCGACAGATACAGTTTGGGAACTTCAGGCAACAGGTCAGTCATGGGACAATGTACCACAGCCGGCTCAATGACTGAACGTGCTTTTCAGGCTTTGACATTCTGGAGTTAACGATGTCCAAGAGTCAAGTCTTATTTTTGGAGGGCTCTGAAGGATAGATAATCAGACACAATGCACACCTATATTACACAGATTAAATTGATTGCCGAGTCAGTCTACTACAAGGAAAGTCTAGAATTTATAATCACTTAATGTTCCAAGGTGTAGTATAAATAACACATTTAACCTGGAGTTAAATCTCTCCACACAGTTCTTTAGGTTCTCAGTCTAACCTTCTCTGTGCCACATCAACAAAGCAAATGCATGTGGAGAAATCAAGAATTAAGAGCACCTGCCTGTTCTAAGGGATTTATCTGGCCAGCGTGGGGTGCTAGGATTCCTGTAGAAGTTGGAGTTTTCTTGTTGCCCTTGCAGTCTTTTCCTTTGTTTATTTTTGGTACAGTGCTTGTCTGTGTCAATGGTGGCTTCTCGCCTGCAAGAACGCTCCCAGTCACTCATGGTTGTCATGTGGTGGTGGACTAGAGAGCGGGGTAGAAAAAGGGGTGATTGGTGCCGGATGCAGTAGGGGAAGTTATAATCCAAGAATCTGAGATACAGCTTGACATCGGGAAGGGTGTCCGGCCTTGTGTTCTGGTGTTCCCTTGTATGCACCAGAGGGACAAGAAATACTGTGATCTTCTGAGCCGGGCTGGTGGAGCATGACACAGCAGCATGGAAAGACCTAACTCACCAGGGTCTCTGTCAAAAAGAAAGCAGCCGTCACAGAGGAGGAAAGATACCATGGGCAACCCACAAAAAGCTGTGGTTCCACCAGGAGGTTCTCAATTACTTCCCCCACATTATGAGGGGACATTTCCACAATATGGCTATCTTTCCTTCAGTAAAGCTGAAGAGAGGTTGCAGCTGCAGTCATGGTCTCTCTTTCTTGGGTTATCACAGCAGCGGTCACAATAGCTGGTCCTCAGATGTTCTTCAGGACAATTTGAGCAGTTCTCAGCTTACAAGACAGTTTAAGTCCCTCCTTTTAAATGAAAGCACATCATGCCTTTCTTCCTTGGTCCTGGACAATGACCCCTGTCTCTGGAAGTCCTTTCCTTTGTACATGTGTACATAGCTGTCTGCAGTAGAAATGTCCAATTGCTTTATGGATCCCAGGGCCAGCTTACACCCAGAACAATGTCATTTGGTTTGAACACATCTGGACTCTCAAGTTGAAAGATACACTTGGAATTTTAGAGGTAAACAATGGATGTTAATTGTCCTTCACTGTAGATGCATTTCAGACTCATGGAAACCATTAAGCACAAAATGCCGGGAAGGCACATATAGCCCCATTCTTTTCTGAATATAATTTGCATTGATGCAGTCCTTTGTTTAGATGTATCGTCTCTCAAGCTAGTGGTTGACAAGCTTGAATTCACTGAATTAAGGTGAATCTGAATTCAGAACCCGACATTCACTTGTAACCTACAATGACTGATGCAGAGAGTAGGGCGAGAGGTGTGAGAGATGTGCAAGGGGCATGCAGGAAAAGGGAGAACTCATGTATTCTGGCTATTAGTACATTTTATTGTATAACCTGTAAACATCACTACAAACACATTAATAGACTTGCATTGTGGAATACACCACCCCTCATGTACCCAAGCTCTTCTCGCACATCATCTGTCATGTGTCAGCATCATCAGTGCCTGGATGCCCTCACGGGTGACAAGCAGCGCTCTACACATCCATCTTCCATTACATTACATGCTTAGAGGAAATGGGAGGCATTCATGACACACTATATAGATTTTTACCAGGAAAGCCAATACTCAGTCTCTCAACTTGGGGCACAAGTACACAAAGGAATGTAACACTTAATTATCAGTAATATGCTACCCAACATTTCAGATTGGGGTGCAGCCATCAGTGATACATCACTGAAGTTATAGGGATTGTGAAAGATGCAAATGATACACAAAGAAGTGCACCAAATGTGTGCAGCACGAGAGTGGTAAGGGTGTATAGTATGTAGTTGGTGGTGCATTTTGGAGCACACTGATGCAAATATATTACCAAAGCATGGTGTGGTAGCTCAGCGTCATTTACAGACAGCACACTTTCCATTGAAATGGCCACTAAATTTGCACGGACAGAGTTTTAGTGATAAAACATTTCAGAGCACAAACAATAAGGTGTGGAAATCGGGTTGCAGTAAATATTTAATTTGTGCATCACCAAGTGACTTGATTGTTTTGATCCTATTAAAATCTTTGTTTTCACCACTCTTCAGATTCTCAAAGAAATGTGCAATGTGCTTCATCTATGCTTTGCTAACTTCTGAGATATTCTGAAATATGTGTACAGTCCATCGGCAGGTATTTAAATGTTTGTGTTTTAGAAACGAATGGCATTGTAAAGCCTTTCCTTTCAAATCTATACAGAGAAAGAAAAGCAAACACCAATATCTCATCATCATCTATGTTTAAGGAACAAGCTGCAATTTGTCAGAACACATAGCCCAACATTTGACCTCAGTCTGCGAAAGCACAGCAAATGTACAAGATAAATGCAAAATGTAAAGGCATCTTTATTGCTTCTTTACATTTTCAACTCCAGGATTGCTATTTTAGGGGTAACCGCTACTTCCAGTGCCTATGAGTCTAAAAGTCTGGAAGTGCAACACAAAACATATGTAGAACACCTGTCACAGGAGCTGGCAACACAGGACACCTGCACTGTTAGAATGCTGAAATGAGGAGCAGAACAGCACCTGAAGATTGCACCCAGGATGACGACGCTTCAGTAAGTGTAGGTGGTGTTATCTTAGAGGATGAGACTTACATCAACAATTAAGAGTGTTGTAGATTCGTTTTTTTTAAATATCGAAGTTTTTAATATCGTTTGCAAAAATATAGGGGGATATTAGGATGGCGGGCGGACTTTAGTCCGCCCGCCACCCTAGCGGTGTTGGGACCGGCCGCCAGACGTGCGGCGGTCCCACACCGCTGATTAGGATGCGACCGCCACCATGGCAGTCGCATTCCGTAGCTTGACATTGCGGCGGGTGCTGCTAAGCAGCACCCGCCGCAATGCCAAATTACCATGTTGTGCATTGCCATGCACAACGTGGCAGGCACCACACGGTGCCTGCCACCTTGTGCATGGCAATGTAGGGGGGTACCATAGGTACCCCCCAAGTGCAGCCCCCCACCCCACCAACCCCCCGGCGGCCCGCAACGGGCCCCCAAAGTGATTCCCCGCCAGCCCTTCCATGGCGGCCTCGCCACCATGGAAAGGCCTTACAAACCATACATCCTAAAATGGATGGCGGTGCCTGCTAGGCACCGCCACCATATTAGGCCCCAGCTCCGCACGGCAGGCAATCGGAACGATTGCCGACCGGCGGCAAAGCGACAGAAGCACTTTGCGTCCGGGGCGGTACCCCCGCCATTATAATATGGCGGGGGTATATCGGGTGGAGATGGCGGGCGGATCGCCACCGCCTGGCTGGCGATGGCGATCCGCCCGCCATCCTAATCACCCCCATAGTTGTTAAAAATATCAATTTTTTCATTAATGTTATGTATTTTAGTCTATGTTTTAAATGTATGTGATGTATGTTTTTTTGCATAAGAATTGTTTGCATTTTTAATATATGTGTGACATTTTTAGAAGTTAATAATTTCTTTTTATTTGAATTTTGCGTTTTTAGTTCCGTAGCGTGTTCTGGGTTTATAGGGGATAGGGTGGGAAGTAATTTAATTATATAAAATTAATTGATTATTTTTTATTTATTAATGTTTGTTTTTTATTTATTAATGTTATTCCATTGGTTGGCTTAGCTCCGCCTACTGTGAGCGATCCTCTGCTGAGGGCGGGGGAAGGCAGAAGGAGCTAACATTGCAAATATATATATATTTATATATATATATATATATATATATATATATATATATATATATATATATATATATATATATATATATATATATATATATATATATATATATATATATTATCTACTGGCGGTCGCCAGTAGATAGTTATAGTTAAAACCTATTATCCATAGGAAATCCGCGACATTCTATTTGAAATAACGTTGGCGCCGGTTGACGAATCTTCGCGAAAGTTTCCAAATTGTTGGGGCGCTCCGGTCCGCTCCTATCCTGAAAGTCTCGGGGTGATACGTCAAGCGGGGACCGAGAAAAAAGGGGGTCCCAAAACGCGTTTTCCCCATTCATTTTTCCATAGGATCCTTTAGTCGCAGCTACAGCCCGAACTGCTGAACGGAATTACACCAAATTTGGCAAAGAGGTAGCCCTTGGTTCAGTGTCGTGCCTTTTGCTTAAATGGTGTAAATCCGTTCAGTAGTTCCTGAGAAAATCAAAAGTAAAGTCACATATATATCTGGGCGGAGCCTAACCACACATGTCATCGTGAGATCTGATTGGCTGTCAGCACTTCATCCTGGAATTGCTGGCAGCCATCTTGGGACCAATATAAATGATAGTACCTCATTGAAATGCATTGTAGTGAATAGAAGATTTTGAGGGTCACCAAAAGGAGAACTATAAAGGGTGATAACAGGCTTTAGTTACATTAGAATTTATTTGTTGATGGTACCATACTAATTTTAGGAATTGTGGTGTATTCTAAGGTGATTTTACCCTGTGAAAAACCTTCTGCTGGGATATCATGAATCATGTTTGAGAGAACACTATTTTCTCATGCTTGTCCCATGGAGGTTTGGAAGGTGCTCCAGAAGCTAAAAGGAGAGCATATTTTCTGTAAATTCACATTATCTTTCTCACTCATGTGAGAATGAAGTCTGACATTCTCAGTAAAACATGTACATCCAACAAGGGCAGAGACTGTCAGTTGATTCCTTTGTGTTCTACTGCAGCTTCCCAGAGTGTTCTAAAGAACAACTAGAGTGCTAACAGCCTTACTTATGACAAAAGTATGGCACACCTGAAGCCATCTTGATTGGAATAAACTGGTAACACTTAAAACATTTAATTTAAAAAGGAACAAAATGATGGGGTTCATTTTGTCATAGAAATTATGGTTAGTGCTGTAGAAAGAAAAATTAGGACATATTTCAAGTGTGATCTCAAATATCTTCCTGTTAAATTTCAACAGGAGCAGCCTGCCAGTTGAAGCTTTGTGTTCTACTGCAGCTTCCCAGAGTGTTCTAAAGAACAACTAGAGCACTAACAGCCTTACTTATGACATAAGTATGGCACACCTGAAGCCATCTTGATTGGAATAAACCGGTAACACTTAAAACATTTAATTTAAAAAGGAACAAAATGAGGGTTCTTTTTGAAATAGAAATTATGGTTAGTGCTGCAGAAAGAAAAATTAGGGCATGTTTTAAGTGAGATCTCAAATCCTCTTCTATTTCATTAGAAAATTCTGACATGCAGACAGAAACAATCACTTTCAATACCAGCAGCAGACTTCCAGTTAACTCCCTGGTGAGCAGTAGCTTTACTACAGTGATCTAATGAACAACTAGAGTGCTAACATTCTGAATTTATGGCAAATGTGAGACACATCTGAATGCCTTCTTGATGGAATCAAAGTAAAAAACTGAAAGCATTTCCTACTGAGGAGACTGCAGTAAATGAGGAAATTAGGAAACTTCATAACAAAGAAGTCTTCCAAGATGTCCACCAGTGAAAAAAGAGCCCAAATGTAGCACAAATATTACCCAGATGTAGCCCACATATAGCCCAATGACAAAAGTGTGCAAAACACTTTTTATTTTTAGTTTTTGCAGTTTTATGTAGTGCAGACTGGTCAGGTATTGGAGCATTGCATCTTAAAACATGACCCCCTACACTACAAAAACACCACTGCACTACCCTAAACCCTAAAACACTACCCCCAGCAAGACCCCCTACACTACACAAGCACCACTGCACTATCCTAAACCCTAAAACACTACCCCCAGCATGACCCCTACACTACACAAACATCACTCACTGCACTACCCTAAACCCTAAAACACTACCCCCAGCACAACCCCCTACACTACCCAAACACCACTGCACTAACCTAAATCCTAAAACACTACCACCAGCACGACCCCCTACACTACCCAAACACCACTGCACTACCCTAAAACATGACCCCTACACTACACAAACACCACTGCACTACCCTAAACCCTAAAACACTACCCCCAGCACGACCCCTACACTACACAAGCACAACTGCACTACCCTAAACCCTAAAACACTACCCCCAGCACGACCCCCTACACTACACAAATACCACTGCACTACCCTAAACCTAAAACACTACCCCCAGCACGACCCCTACACTACCCAAACACCACTGCACTAACCTAAATCCTAAAACACTACCCCCAGCACGACCCCCTACACTACCCAAACACCACTGCACTACCCTAAAACATGACCCCCTACACTACACAAACACCACTGCACTACCCTAAACCCTAAAACACTACCCCAGGACTGACCCCTACACTACACAAGCACCACTGCACTACCCTAAACCCTAAAAACACTACCCCCAGCACGACCCCCTACACTGCCCGAACACCACTGCACTGCCCTAAACCCTGAAACACCAGCCCCTGCATGACCCCCTACACTGCCCCAACACCACTGCACTGCCCTAAACCCTGAAACATCACCCCCAGCACGACCCCCTACACTGCCCGAGCACCACTGCACTGCCCTAAACCCTGAAACACCAGCCCCAGCATGACCCCCTACACTGCCCGAACACCACTGCACTGCCCTAAACCCTGAAACACCAGCCCCAGCACGACCGCCTACACTGCCCGAACACCACTGCACTGCCCTAAACCCTGAAACACCAGCCCCAGCACGACCCCCTACACTGCCCGAACACCACTGCACTGCCCTAAACCGTGAAACACCAGCCTCAGCACGACCCCCTACACTGCCTGAACACCACTGCACTGCCCTGAACCCTGAAACACCAGCCCCAGCACAACACCCTACACTGCCCGAACACCACTGCACTGCCCTAAACCCTGAAACACCACCCGTGCATGACCCCCTACACTGCCCGAACACCACTGCACTGCCCTAAACCCTCAAACACCACCCCCAGCGCGACCCCCTACACTGCCCGAACACCACTGCACTGCCCTAAACCCTGAAACACCACCCCCTGCAGAACCCCCTACACTGCTCGAACACTACTGCACTGCCCTAAACCCAGAAACACCATCCCCAGCACGACCCCCTATACTGAACGAACACCACTGCACTGCCCTAAACCCTGAAACACTACCCCCAGCAAGACCCCTACACTGCCCGAACACCACTGCACTTCCCTAAACCCTGAAACATCACCCCCAGCAAGACTCCCTACACTGCCCAAACACCACTGCCCTAAACCCCGAAACACCACCCCCAGCAAGACCCCCTACACTGCCCGAACACCACTGCACTGCCCTAAACCCTGAAACACCAGCCCCAGCACGACCCCCTACACTGCCCGAACACCACTGTACTGCCCTAAACGCTGAAACCCCACCCCCAGCATGACCCCCTACACTGGCAGAACACCACTGCACTGCCCTAAACCCTGAAACACCACCCCTGCATGACCCCCTACACTGCCCGAACACTACTGCACTGCCCTAAACCCTGAAACACCACCCCCAGCACGACCCCCTACACTGCACGAACACCACTGCACCGCCCTAAACCCTGAAACACTACCCCCAGCAAGACCCCCTACACTGCCCGAACACCACTGCACTGCCCTAAACCCTGAAACATCACCCCCAGCAAGACCCCCTACACTGCCCGAACACCACTGCCCTAAACCCTGAAACACCACCCCAGCAAGACCCCTACACTGCCCGAACACCACTGCACTGCCCTAAACCCTGAAACACCACCCCCAGCAAGACCCCTACACTGCCCGAACACCACTGCGCTGCCCTAAACCCTGAAACACCACCCCCAGCACGACCCCCTACACTGCCCGAACACCACTGCGCTGCCCAAAACCCTGAAACACCAGCCCCAGCACGACCCCCTGCACTGCCCAAACACCACTGCACTGCCCTAAACCCTGAAACACCACCCCCAGCACGACCCCTACACTGCCCTAACACCACTGCACTGCCCTAAACCCTGAAACATCACCCCCAGCACAACCCCTACACTGCCTGAGCACCATTGCTCTGCCCTAAACCCTGAAACACTAGCCCCAGCACGACCCCCTACACTGCCCGAACACCACTGCACTGCCTAAACCCTGAAACACCACCCCCAGCACGACCTCCTACACTGCCCGAACACCACTGCACTGCCCTAAACCCTGAAACACCAGCTCCAGCAAGACCCCCTACACTGCCCGAACACCACTGCATTGCCCTAGACTCTGAAACACCAGCCCCAGCACGACCCCCTACACTACCCAAACACCACTGCACTAACCTAAATCCTAAAACACTACCCCCAGCACGACCCCCTACACTACCCAAACACCACTGCACTACCCTAAAACATGACCCCCTACACTACACAAACACCACTGCACTACCCTAAACCCTAAAACACTACCCCCAGGACGACCCCCTACACTACACAAGCACCACTGCACTACCCTAAACCCTAAAAACACTACCCCCAGCACGACCCCCTACACTGCCCGAACACCACTGCACTGCCCTAAACCCTGAAACACCAGCCCCTGCATGACCCCCTACACTGCCCCAACACCACTGCACTGCCCTAAACCCTGAAACATCACCCCCAGCACGACCCCCTACACTGCCCGAGCACCACTGCACTGCCCTAAACCCTGAAACACCAGCCCCAGCATGACCCCCTACACTGCCCGAACACCACTGCACTGCCCTAAACCCTGAAACACCAGCCCCAGCACGACCGCCTACACTGCCCGAACACCACTGCACTGCCCTAAACCCTGAAACACCAGCCCCAGAACGACCCCCTACACTGCCCGAACACCACTGCACTGCCCTAAACCGTGAAACACCAGCCTCAGCACGACCCCCTACACTGCCTGAACACCACTGCACTGCCCTGAACCCTGAAACACCAGCCCCAGCACAACACCCTACACTGCCCGAACACCACTGCACTGCCCTAAACCCTGAAACACCACCCGTGCATGACCCCCTACACTGCCCGAACACCACTGCACTGCCCTAAACCCTCAAACACCACCCCCAGCGCGACCCCCTACACTGCCCGAACACCACTGCACTGCCCTAAACCCTGAAACACCACCCCCTGCAGAACCCCTACACTGCTCGAACACTACTGCACTGCCCTAAACCCAGAAACACCATCCCCAGCACGACCCCCTATACTGAACGAACACCACTGCACTGCCCTAAACCCTGAAACACTACCCCCAGCAAGACCCCCTACACTGCCCGAACACCACTGCACTGCGCTAAACCCTGAAACATCACCCCAGCAAGACTCCCTACACTGCCCAAACACCACTGCCCTAAACCCCGAAACACCACCCCCAGCAAGACCCCCTACACTGCCCGAACACCACTGCACTGCCCTAAACCCTGAAACACCAGCCCCAGCACGACCCCCTACACTGCCCGAACACCACTGTACTGCCCTAAACGCTGAAACCCCACCCCCAGCATGACCCCCTACACTGGCAGAACACCACTGCACTGCCCTAAACCCTGAAACACCACCCCCTGCATGACCCCCTACACTGCCCGAACACTACTGCACTGCCCTAAACCCTGAAACACCAGCCCCAGCACAACCCCCTACACTGCCACGAACACCACTGCACCGCCCTGAACCCTGAAACACTACCCCCAGCAAGACCCCCTACACTGCCCGAACACCACTGCACTGCCCTAAACCCTGAAACATCACCCCCAGCAAGACCCCCTACACTGCCCGAACACCACTGCCCTAAACCCTGAAACACCACCCCAGCAAGACCCCCTACACTGCCCGAACACCACTGCACTGCCCTAAACCCTGAAACACCACCCCCAGCAAGACCCCTACACTGCCCGAACACCACTGCGCTGCCCTAAACCCTGAAACACCACCCCCAGCACGACCCCCTACACTGCCCGAACACCACTGCGCTGCCCAAAACCCTGAAACACCAGCCCCAGCACGACCCCCTACACTGCCCAAACACCACTGCACTGCCCTAAACCCTGAAACACCACCCCCAGCACGACCCCCTACACTGCCCTAACACCACTGCACTGCCCTAAACCCTGAAACATCACCCCCAGCACAACCCCCTACACTGCCTGAGCACCATTGCTCTGCCCTAAACCCTGAAACACTAGCCCCAGCACGACCCCTACACTGCCCGAACACCACTGCACTGCCCTAAACCCTGAAACACCACCCCCAGCACGACCTCCTACACTGCCCGAACACCACTGCACTGCCCTAAACCCTGAAACACCAGCTCCAGCAAGACCCCTACACTGCCCGAACACCACTGCATTGCCCTAGACTCTATAAACACCAGCCCCAGCAAGACCCCTACACTGCCCAAACACCACTGCACTGCCCTAAACCCTGAAACACCAGCCCCAGCATGACCCCCTACACTGCCCGAACACCACTGCACTGCCCTAAACCCTGAAACACCAGCCCCAGCACGACCCCCTACACTGCCCGAACACCACTGCACTGCCCTAAACCCTGAAACACCAGCCCCAGCACCACCCCCTACAATGCCCGAACACCACTGTACTGCCCTAAACCCTGAAACACCACCCCTGCACCGCCCCCTACACTGCCCGAACACCACTGCACTAAACCCTGAAACACCACCCCCTGCACGTCCCCCTACACTGCCCGAACACCACTGCACTGCCCCAAACCCTGAAACACCACCCCTGCACCACCCCCTACACTGCCCGAACACCACTGCACTGCCCTAAACCCTGAAACACCACCCCCTGCACCGTCCCCTACACTGCCCGAACACCACTGCACTGCCCTAAACCCTGAAACACCACCCCCAGCATGACCCCTTTACTGCTCGAACACCACTGCACTGCCCCAAACCCTGAAACACCACCCCCAGCATGACCCCCTACACTGCCCGAACACCACTGCCCTAAACCCTGAAACACCACCCCGGCACGACCCCCAACACCGCCCGAACACCACTGCACTGCCCTAAACCCTGAAACACCACCCCCTGCACGACCCCTACACTGCCCGAACACCACTGCACTGCCCTAAACCCTGAAACACCACCCCCAGCACGACCCCTACAATGCCTGAACACCACTGCACTGCCCTAAACCCTAAAACACCACCCCCAGCACGACCCCTACACTGCCCAAACACCACTGCACTGCCCTAAACCCTAGAACACTACCCCCAGCATGACCCCCTACACTACCCGAACACCACTGCACTACCCTAAACCCTAAAATACTCCCCCAGCACGACCCCTACACTACCCGAACACGACTGCACTGCCCTAAACCTAAAACACTCCCCCAGCACGACCCCATACACTACCCGAATACCACTGCACTGCCCTAAACCCTAAAACACCCCCCAGCACAACCCCCTACACTACCCAAACACCACTGCACTGCCCTAAACCCTAAAACACTACCCCCCGCATGACCCCTACACTACCCAAATACCAATGCACTACCCTAATCCCTAAAACACTACCCCCGCACAACCCCTACACTACCCAAAGTCCACTGCACTACCCTAAACTCTAAAACAATACCCCCGCACGACTCACTACACTACCCAAAGACCACTGCACTACCCTAAACCCTAAAACACGACCTCCTACACTACACAAACACCACTGCACTACCCTAAACCCTAAAAAACTACCCCCAGCACGAACCCCTACACTACCCAAACACCACTGCACTACCCTAAACCATAAAACACTACCCCCAGCAGTACCCCCTACGCTACCCAAACACCACTGCACTACCAAAAACCCTAAAACACTACCCCCAGCAGTACCCCCTACACTACTCAAACACCATTGCACTACCCTAAACCCTACCCCCAGCAGTATCCCCTACACTACCCAAACACCACTGCACTACCCTAAACCCTAAAACCCTAAAACACTAACCCCAGCACGACCCCTACACTACCCAAACACCACTGTACTACCCTAAAACACTCCCCCAGCACGACTACCTACACTACCCAAACACCACTGCACTACCCTAAACCCTAAATCTACCCCCAGCATGACCCCCTACACTACACAAACACCACTGCACTACCCTAAACCTAAAACACTACCCCCAGCACGACCCTCTTCACTACCTAAACACAACTGCACAATTTGTTACAGGCGTTGCAACGCAGGCCTGTGGTGCTTACTGGAAGTACCTGGTGGGCTAGTTGGGCCCCAGGGACTCTCAGGATTCAAGGTGACCTAATCCCCCAACTTAAAACGCGCCACAGGGCGCGTTTGCACAGTGGTGAAGGGAGGGGCGGGGCCTCAGGTGACATGTGCGCAAACACGCCCTGTGGTGCGTTTTAAGTTGGGGAGTTAATTCCCTTTGAATCCTGGGGGCCAACTAGCCCACCAGGTACCTTCAGTAAGCACAACAGAGTTGCGTTGCAGAGAGGTGAAAAAGGTGCGTGGCCTCGGAGCGCCTCTCTGCAACTCAGCTCTGTGGTCCTAACTGTAGGTACCTGGGGGGCTAGTTGGGCCCAGGGACCCTCAGGATTCAAGGGGACTTAATCCCGCAACTTAAAACGCGCCACGGGGCGCGTTTCCACACATGTCACCTCAGGCCCCACTCCCTTCACCACTGTGCAAACGCGCACTGGCTCTGGTTAGTCAGAGTCAGTTACCACCAGTACCCGTCTGAAAAATTTGTGGGCACAGGATGATTTTGCAACAAGGCCTCTTTCTGCTCCTCTGTTGGTTCTTTCTGCACATCTTTTGCTTCTTTCTGTGCGTTTTTTCTTCTTTTTCACATGTCCTACCTCTGTTGGCATAGTTAGAAACTAGCATTTAAAAAACCTGTGAAATTCACTTAAAAAATCATACGTTTCAGGCACGTTATAGTTAGAAATTAGCATTTAAAAAACCTTTGAAATTCACTGAAAAAACCATAGGTTTCAGGCACGTTATAGTTAGAAATTAGCATTTAAAAAACCTTTGAAATTCACTGAAAAAACCATAGGTTTTAGGGACAGTTATAGTTAGTTGGACATTGCACTCGTACAAAACCCGTGAAATTCCCCTGTTATAGTTAGTTCAGCTAACTATAACTCGCGCCCGCAATGCACTGCTGATGACGTCACATATTACATCACTCATGACATGGTCAGTGACATCACTGATGACATCACTGATGACATCTCAAATGACATCACTGATGACATCATCCATGTGATAATGTCATGCATCTTCTCACACCCTAATATAACTTTTGATACACCCACTCTAAATTACAGACTGTCATTCTCAAAACCATAGACACTCCAACACCAAAAACTACATACCCACTCACTGATTCTTAGGTCTACACACACATCCACTCACTCACCTGTACAGTCACTCATAGTTACAGTCACTCAGTACAGGACTATCATATGCACTCATACACCTATATAAACACTCACACACCGCCACTCATCCATAGAGGTACTCACACACCTAGTCAGTCATGCAAAAAATTAATCACACACCCATTTACTCACCTATACAGTTATACACACACCAGCTCACTTACTCATACAAATACTAGCACATTCTTACGCTCTTATACAATAACTGATACAAGCACACACGCATCCATACAGCCACTCTCACAATAACACACTCTCACTTATAGCCATTTAAATACTCTAACACACATATATACTGCCTTTTACATATGTAGCTACTCGCACATGTACCACTGAGATATACATTCACTCACTAACACACCCCTACACACACTCACCCACCCAAGCAGTCCATCACAGATGCACTCTTGAAATCATGCACCCAGTGAATCACCCACTCACACATCTATGTATAGAGTCACACACACCCCACCCACACAAACACTCAGGCAGCCATACAGATACTCAGAGAACCAATCAATAACCCATATAGACACTCATGTAGCTATTCGCAAATCCATGCATCCACTTACACACCAACAAACAGACGGATACAGACATTCACACAGTTTAGTCACTAACCCATGCATTCAGTAAGATACGTTTAATCACTCACTTGTAGAGTCAGTCACTCACGTACTAAATCATCCATTCAGACACTTATACACCCACTCATTCTTCAATACGCCTTTCCCTATATATATTAAACATATTTAAACTTTACAGAAACACACAGTCACTGGATGATGTCATCAGTGATGTCATCAGTGATGTCATTTGAGATGTCATCAGTGATGTCATCAGTGATGTCACTGACCATGTCATGAGTGATGTAATATGTGACGTCATCAGCAGTGCATTGCGGGCGCGAGTTATAGTTAGCTGAACTAACTATAACAGGGGAATTTCACGGGTTTTGTACGAGTGCAATGTCCAACTAACTATAACTGTCCCTAAAACCTATGGTTTTTTCAGTGAATATATATATAAATACACATTAAAAATTAAATACAATATAAATATAAATAAATAATATTTTAAAAAATAAAAATTAAATATATTAAACATTTATAAAAAGAAAACATATTATAATATTAATTACATATAACAAATACCTACAAATATTACATAAAATAAAATAATAAATACATTTAAAAAATAATTCTTTTAAACTAGAAAATATTTCAAACAAAAACATTAATTAATACATAAATGTATTTTTTTATTTCCTACCCTATAACACCACACCAATAACAACACACTTCAACATTTTAAATAAAATGTACTTCCATAATTAACATAATTAATAATCAATTAAAAAATATTATTAATAAAAAAACTAATAAACAGTAATTAACTACACACACTTTAACACTATAATGTCCACAACACACACCTAAATTAAACTATAAAATAACAAAACACGATTAAAACGTATTTTTAAATTAAAAACTATTACTATTAACAACTAAAGATAAAGTAATTAAAACGTATTTAATACCCACCCTTTACCCCATTAAAATTAAAAATAACACACACAAAAATAAACAATTACCCAAAATAAATATCAAATAATTAACATTAATTACCAACTATATATTAATTAATTAAACACAAATTATTTCCCATCCATTACCCCTATAAACACCACAACACACACCTAAAATTAATTACACAATTGCCATAATACATTTTTAATTAATTTAATTAATATCTATTAACAAATAACTATTAATTAAATATAAATAAACTACTTAACACTCTTTTCCCCTATAAACCCCAAAACACACACCTAAAATTAATTACACAATTACCATAATTAATTGCCAATTAATTAATTATAGTTAATTAACAACCAACTATTAATTCATCAATTAAAAATAAATTACTTCCCACACTTTGCACCTATAAACACCATAACACACACCTAAAATTAATTACACAATTACCATAATTAATTACAAATTAAATAAGTGTTATTAATTAACAGCAAATTATTAATTAATTAATAAATTACTTTACACATTTAACACTATAACATATTGATGATGTGTGTTTTATCTGGAAAGGTTCACACACAGCTGCACTCAATTTTATTGACATCATTAACACCAACAGACTCAATCTCAATTTCACAGCCACTATCAGCCCGACCAATGTTGAGTTCTTAGATGTTTCAGTTTATGTCAAAGACAATGCAGTACACACTAAATTACATAGGAAAGATACAGCTGGGAACTCGGTTCTTCATGCAACCAGTTCCCATCCTAGACATCTGATCCGCAGTATCCCGTATGGGGAATTTCTGCGGATTCGCCGTATCTGTAGTAATGAAATAGATTTAGAAGTCTGCCAAAATGAAGCATTACAAAGATTTCTTTTACGTGGCTATAATTTACAAGATCTAAATAAGGCACGTATAAAAGCCAATGCTCTATCGCGTGAGAGTTGTCTTGGCATTTTTAATCCAGCAACTGAAACCTCGGACAATGCTATTAACCCTGTTGGTAATAATATGCAAGGAGTAAGATTAATTACTACATACTCTAAACAACACAAACAGATTAGACAGATTGTGCAGAGAAATTGGCCCATTATCCAAACTGACCTTACACTATCTCAAATATTACCTACTGCACCAGCTCTCACATTTAGGAAGTCATCAGCTATGAGTGACAGCTTAGTGAGAAACAGCCCTGAAATTATGGTTTCTAGCACATGGCTACCGGCTAGAAGTGGGTTTTTTAAATGCAACTCCTGCCGGGCGTGCAAATTTGGGACCAGCACTAAAGAATATATGACCGCTTTCAGCAATACCCCTGTTACTATACAAGGGTATTATACATGCCGTACTGACTTTGCGGTTTATGTGCTACGTTGTACGTGCGGGTTGAAGTATGTTGGTAGCACCAAGCTCCAGGTCTATAACCGCATACTTCAACATTTGAGAGCTGCAGTTAATTCAGATCCCAATTACCCTGTAGCCAGACATCTAAAAGCAGTACACAACAACAATTTGAAGGATTTAGATTATTTTGTGATTGGGGCTGTGTCCAAATCTATTCGGGGAGGCAATAGAGAGCGTCAGTTAAGACAACTTGAAAGTAAGTTCATCCTCAAACTCGACACTAGAATGCCGAATGGGCTCAACATGGGGGAAGACTTACACAATTTCCTGTAATTGAATAGTGGTTTTTGAACGTTCAGGTTTTTAACTCCATATCTGCAGTTAACATATCATATTGTCTCTTCAATACGGTTTTAGAGGAATTTTAGGCCATTCATTCCTTTTGTTTAGTTAGATGTGGCATTTTTTGGTTTTTTTCTTTATTGACTATTCCCTTATACAGAGGGTATTATCTTGACTTTGGAATCATAGTTTGGGATTGTTATAGGGCACTGGCCCATCATATCTAATTTTTATATTTGATTTTAACATCTCAGGGCTCCCGGGGCTCCGGGGGTTATGTTCCGCTACAATCAATTTTAGTAATTTAGAGTTTTTACACACAAGCACATTTGCACTTTACACTTGTTTGCACTTTGACGTTATGAGGCTGTCAGCACAATTAGACTTGGAACCTATGGCCTTGATTTTGTCCATACGAGCTATTGCATATTTGCACATGAGTCAAGTTTACAAGAAGCAATTTGCACAAATTGTCAGCAGGAGTTTTTATAGTATGCAATTTTAGTTGGTATTAATACCTGGTATTACAAATTATATGCATCTATTTAAATGTTCCATTTTTCCTGCTTTTACAATGTGGTATTGAATATTTATTGTTTTAACATGTAATAATTACTTTTTCAATTCAATGGTTTTTATTCTTGAAACCACATTGATTTTGACATTTTTTCAGCAATTATACTCTATGTGTAGTATGTTTTCTATGTCCAGTTGCCATGTGACTAGGTTTCAAATTTTACTCAGGTGCTATGTGTTTGCTTAGTATTTTTTTTGATCACTTTCACTATTTATTGACTCACTAGGCTGTAGCGCGTTATGTGAACAAGACAGAGTTTTCTCTGTCGAAACGCGTCATGCTGAGGCACTGGCCAGGATTGACTGGTTTCTGGAGTTATGAGGACTAAATAAAGCACTTTATCCACCAACTCTCGTCCTTTGAGTGGTCCGTACCTGCCTGTGTGCCGTGGAGGAGTGGTGCCATTCAGGAATGGTCTTCATGTATATATATATATATATATATATATATATATATATATATATATATATATATATATATATATATATATATATATATTATCTACTGGCGGTCGCCAGTAGATAGTTATAGTTACAACCTATTATCCATAGGAAATCCAGCGACATTCTATTTGAAATAACTCTCTTGCCGGTTGACGTATCTTCGCAAAATTTTCAAACTTTGTGGGCGCTCCGGTCCGCTCCTACCCTGAAAGTCTCGGGGGATTCGTCAAGCGGGGGCCGAGAAAAAAGGGGGTCCCAAACGCGTTTTCCCCATGCAATTTTCCATAGGAAACTTTAGACACGGCTACAGCCCGAACTGCTGAACGGAATTACACCAAATTTGGCAAAGAGGTAGTTCTTGGTTCAGAAAGAACCCTTTTTGTTAAATGGTGTAAATCCGTTCAGTAGTTGCTGAGAAAATCAAAAGTAAAAAGAAAGATATATCTAGGGCCGCGGATCCTCCCGAGCACGAGCTTTATGTTAATTGGCTGTCAACACTCCAAATCAGGAAGTGTTGGCAGCCATTTTGTCCCTCGGTAGAACCGAGGGACAGAAACAAGTGCGCAAAGCGCACAAAGGGAGCAGGGTAGAAACACCCTGACCCCTAGGTCTGCTCAGGGGTCCCACAAGGACCCCTGGGCAAAAACAATAATTTTTTTTTTTTTAATCGGCAAAAATCGATCGGGCCCGTAGGCCCCGCCCCTTCCTTCACCACTCTGCAAACGCGCCCCTGGCGCGTTTGCAGAGAGGAACAATTCCCCTTGAATACTGGGGGTCCCTGGGGGCCAACTAGCCCACCAGGAACCTCCAGTATGCGCCAGGGGCTGCCTTGCAGAGAGGTGTACAGAGGCCACGCCCCTTTTACACCTCTCTGCAACGCAGCTCTATGGCGCTTTTGGAGGTATATGGTGGGCTAGTTGCACCCCAGGGACCCTCAGGATTCAAGGGAGTTAATCCCCGACTTAAAACGCACCACGGGCGCGTTTGCACAGTGGTGAAGGGAGGGGCGGGGCTTCAGGTGACATGTGTGCAAACAGGCCCCGTGGCGCGTTTTAAGATGGGGAATTAAATCCTCTTCAATCCTGAGGGTCCCTGGGGCCAACTAGCCCAACAGGTACGTCCAGAAAGCGCCACAGAGCTGCGTTGCAGAGAGGTGTAAAAGGGGTGTGGCCTCTGTACATGTCTCTGCAACTCAGCCCCTGGCGCATACTGGAGGTTCCTGGTGGGCTAGTTGGCCCGTAGGGACCCTCATGATTCAAGGGGACTTAATCCCCCAACTTAAAACGCGCCGCGGGCGCGTTTGCACAGATGTCACCTCAGGCCCCGCCCCTCCCTTCACCATTGTGCAAATATTCCTCTAAAATCAGCCGAAATACGAATTCTGATTTACTCACCTGTTATCAGGAGAGACCTCAGTGCTGCATCTTTCAGCCCAGTACTAATCCTCAAAAGTAATTTTAACCGTACTTACCGGTAACTTGAATTTCCTTCATAGGCTAACATTGACTGGTTTCACTTGGAAATTCTTCTAAGTGTGGAGTTTTGGAACTTTAAAATATTCCTCTAAAATCAGCCGAAATCCGAATTCTGATTTACTCACCTGTTATCAGGAGAGACCTCAGTGCTGCATCTTTCAGCCCAGTACTGGTCCTGAAAAGTAATTTTAACCGTACTTACCAGTAACTTGAATTTCCTTCCATAGGCTAACATTGACTGGTTTCACTTGGAAATTCTTCTAAGTGTGGAGTTTTGGAACTTTAAAATATTCCTCTAAAATCAGCGAAATACGAATTCCGATTTACTCACCTGTTATCAGGAGAGACCTCAGTGCTGTATCTTTCAGCCCAGTACTGGTCCTGAAAAGTAATTTTAACCGTACTTACCGGTAGCTAGAATTTCCTTCCATAGGCTAACATTGACTGGTTTCACTTGGAAATTCTTCTAAGTGTGGAGTTTTGGAACTTTAAAATATTCATCTAAAATCAGCCGAAATACGAATTCCGATTTACTCACCTGTTATCAGGAGAGACCTCAGTGCTGCATCTTTCAGCCCAGTACTGATCCTCAAAAGTAATTTTAACCGTACTTACCAGTAACTTGAATTTCCTTCCATAGGATATTATTGCCTGCTTTTTGCTGAAAAAGTTTCTAAGTGTTGATTTTTGAAACATACAAATATTCCTCTAAAATCAGCCGAAATACGAATTCCGATTTACTCACCTGTTATCAGGAGAGACCTCAGTGCTGCATCTTTCAGCCCAGTACTGGTCCTGAAAAGTAATTTTAACCGTACTTACCGGTAACTTGAATTTCCTTCATAGGCTAACATTGACTGGTTTCACTTGGAAATTCTTCTAAGTGTGGAGTTTTGGAACTTTAAAATATTCATCTAAAATCAGCCGAAATACGAATTCCGATTTACTCACCTGTTATCAGGAGAGACCTCAGTGCTGTATCTTTCAGCCCAGTACTGGTCCTGAAAAGTAATTTTAACCGTACTTACCGGTAACTTGAATTTCCTTCCATAGGCTAACATTGACTGGTTTCACTTGGAAATTCTTCTAAGTGTGGAGTTTTGGAACTTTAAAATATTCATCTAAAATCAGCCGAAATACGAATTCCGATTTACTCATCTGTTATCAGGAGAGACCTCAGTGCTGCATCTTTCAGCCCAGTACTGATCCTCAAAAGTAATTTTAACCGTACTTACCAGTAACTTGAATTTCCTTCCATAGGATATCATTGCCTGCTTTTTGCTGAAAAAGTTTCTAAGTGTTGATTTTTGAAACATACAAATATTCCTCTAAAATCAGCCGAAATACGAATTCCGATTTACTCACCTGTTATAAGGAGAGACCTCAGTGCTGTATCTTTCAGCCCAGTACTGGTCCTGAAAAGTAATTTTAACCGTACTTACCAGTAACTTATATTTTCTTCCATAGGAATCCATTGTCTGGTTTTCAGCAGAAAAGTTTCAAAGTGTCGATTTTCACAAACTACAAATATTCCTTAAAAATCGCCTGTATGACTTAAACGCATTCTTTCAACTGTTTACAGGAGATGCACCAGTGCTGGATCCAGGATCCAACACTGAGTAAGAAAAAGTAACGATAACAGTTTTTACCTGCTAAGTGAATTTCCTTCCATAGGATAACATTGGTGATTCTATGAGAAAAAGTTTCTAAGTGTCAACTTTTAAAATACAATAATATTCCTTAAAAATCACGACTGTAACCAAAACGCTTTTACTCAACTGTTTACAGGAGATGTACCAGGACTGAATCTAGGATCCAGTCCTGTGGTTAGAAAAGTAATCCATAAAGTAACTAATTGCATTTAACTAGAAATTCACATTGAGCTGAATGTTGCATTGTGTTTGAAAATGTGTTGCCCATTGCAACAACTGTAACTACTGTACTTAAAAGTCTATTGCCTATGTGCAAAGTATTTAAACTAAAGTAATTCATTCTGAGAAAGTATTTTTTGTAATGTAATGTATAATGTAATTACAATGTAATTTAAAAAATAAAATATGTAAAAGAAATTGTTTCTAAAAATGTAGTAAATCAGTATGAAAAAAATTAATATAAAAATTAATACATTTAAAAATTGTCATTTAAAAAACCTTTGAAATTCACTGAAAAAACCGTAGGTTTCAGGCACGTTATAGTTACAAATTAGCATTTTAAAAACCTTTGAAATTCACTGAAAAAACCATAGGTTTCAGACACGTTATAGTTAGAAATTAGCATTTAAAAACCTTTGAAATTCACTGAAAAAACCAGAGGTTTTAGGGACAGTTATAGTTAGTTGGACATTGCACTCGTACAAAACCCGTGAAATTCCCCCGTTATAGTTAGTTCAGCTAACTATAACTCGCGCCCACGCAATGCACTGCTGATGACGTCACATATTACATCACTCATGACATGGTCAGTGACATCACTGATGACATCACTGATGACATCTCAAATGACATCACTGATGACATCATCCACGTGATAATCTGATGCAGCTCCTCACACCCTAATATAACCTTTGATACACCCAATCTAAATTACAGAGTGCCATTCGCAAAACCATAGACACTCCAACACCAATAACTACATACCCACTCACTGATTCTTAGGTCTACACACACACATCCACTCACTCACCCGTACAGTCACTCATACTTATGGTCACTCAGTACAGGACTATCATATGCACTCTTACTCCTATATAGACACTCAAACACCGCCACTCATCCATAGAGGTACTCACACACCTAGTCAGTCATGCAAATAATTAAACACACTGCCATTTACTCACCTATACAGTTATACACACACCAGCTCACTTAATCATACAAATACTAGCACATTGTTACGCTCTTATACAATCACTGATACAAGCACACACTCATCCATACAGCCACTATCACAATCACTCACTCTACGCTTATAGCTATTTATATACTCCAATACACATATATACTGCCTTTCACATATGTAGTTACTCACACATGTACCACTGGGACATACATTCACTCACTAACACACTCTTACACACACTTACCCACCCATACAGTCTATCACAGATGCACTCTTGAAACCATCCACCCAGTGAATCACCCACTCACACATCTATGCACAGTCGCACACACCCCATCCACACAAACACTCAGGCACCCATACAGATACTCATAGAACCAAATAATAACCCATATAGACACTCATGTAGCTATTCGCAAATCCATGCATCCACTTACACACCAACAGACGGATACAGACATTCACACAGTTTAGTCACTAACCCATGCATTCAGTAAGATACGTTTAATCACTCACTTGTAGAGTCAGTCACGCACGTACTAAATCATCCATTCAGACACTTATACACCCACTCATTCTTCAATACGCCTTTCCCTATATATATTAAACATATTTAAACTTTACAGAAACACACAGTCACTGGATGATGTCATCAGTGATGTCATTTGAGATGTCATCAGTGATGTCATCAGTGATGTCACTGACCATGTCATGAGTGATGTAATATGTGACGTCATCAGCAGTGCATTGCGGGGCGCGAGTTATAGTTAGCTGAACTAACTATAACGGGGGAATTTCACGGGTTTTGTACGAGTGCAATGTCCAACTAACTATAACTGTCCCTAAAACCTCTGGTTTTTTCAGTGAATATATATATATATATATGTAAAGAACTCCATCCAACAGCATCCAAGTCGTCAGGAAAGGACGGACACGGACCCAAAATTGCTTCGTGCAAAAGGTTAATATTTATTTCATTCCATATCGGCACCACGCACCGCCATGACGCGTTTCGACCCAAGAAGGGCCTTGATCACATGACGCTGTCAGGGGAAGCCACCAAATTTATAGTGCAAAACATGAGCATCACGTGACCATAGGGCCAATAGACATAGAAAACACATTAAAACCCAGTACAGCATGAGCATATCACAAGAATAATTTATCATGTACCTGGTGGCTCAAGAATAATCTACAATTTGAATTTTAAATAGACGTGCAAAACCTGCAAATAAGTGCATAGGAGCTTGTGTGCAAAATACGCAACATTAAACAATACCTCCCCCTAGTGGGGCAAGTGCACGGCTAGATCGGATTAGCTGTATAAAGTGCAAGAGTGCATATTTAAAAAACATTTTTTATATCTATGATCCTAAAATCCAGACAGCAGAGGCCTATGCCCAACCTATTACCTCTAAAGCAATGTGCAAAATACAAGCAATAGTGCAAAAATGATGCAGCTTGATGCAGATATGCATACATCTTATTACAAGAAATAATCATGGAAAGTTCCATCTTTAGCAAGTCTAAATATTCAATAACAAAATGAATCACATCAGGAACCCACCAAATATAAACTTATAAATCATGATTGAAATATATTAAAAAGTGCAATGCTCATTCAAGTATGTAAAATACACACCCTTATGCTGTTTTATACCCATGATGAATCATAGAGCTGATGCCGTCCCTTATTCTCAAGATAATCCTCATGAGTACATACCCCCTAGCCATTGTGCTTTTTTTTAGAAGAATTCAAAAAATCATTAAATCTGATTAAAATCTACATTCATATTACAAAAGCAACCAATATATAATACCACTCTAAAATCTATGAAAGGAATATTTATTACATCATAAATATCTAAAAAAGTATCCTAGACCTCAGCTCCCTGATGACTTGGTGCTGAAGGGCCCTATTAGAGTTATGTTGTAATTAGGGGTACTCGTTTCAAATCTAAAATAGCCTGTAGGGATAAGGCATCACCACATCTGTTTCCAGAGTCAACTACAAAAAGAGAGGGGGGAAAAAAAGAGAAGCCCCCCTTAAACTGGGCCACTATATCTAATCTGCCCTGTTTGGTCACGTTCAAGCATCCTTATCAAACAAGAGGAGTGAAGTGAAAAGAAAAAATTATAAAGAAATTGTAAAATATTAAAAAGCTAGTACTATTGTCTCCCGTATGCTGAAGATCATTGTACTCGGGGATCAGGTCAATTCCTAAAACATAGTACTAGCACCTGTCACTAAGCTAAATACATAGTTGGGGGAAGAAATGACATTCAGAGGCAAGTAAAAAAATCCTCACTTGAGTTTAGCCCATTTGGGTTCTTCGTATCGAGCTCGAGGATATACCTCGTCTCAAGCTTTCTTAGCAAGGCTTCACGGTCACCCCCCCGGCGTAAAGGAGGCACCATGTCCACCACGAAATAACTCAAATGATCTAGGCAACTATCATGAATTTCTTTAAAGTGCCTAGCAACTGGGTATGTTGCATCATTGTTACTGATCGCTCTCATGTGCTGGAGTATACGCTTGTGAACCTGCAACTTGGTACTCCCAACATATTGCAGGCCACACGTACACTCCAGCACATACACAGCAAATTCGGTCTTGCACGTCAATTTCTTTGAGATAACCACGGGGACATTGCTAAACGGGATTTTATATGTAGTCCGACTTCTCCCCAATTTACATGCTTTACATGACGCACATTTAATGAAGCCTTTGGTGGTCTGCAGCCAGGAACTGTTGGAAATTATTTCAGGACTGCTTTTAACAAGCATATCGCTCATAGAGCGTGCTCTCCGGAAGGTTAGCGCTGGAGCTTTGGGTAAGGTACCACCAATTACTGGGTCATTCTGAACAACCGGCCAATTTTTATTGAAAATCATACGCAACTTGTTATGCTGCCGACTGTACGTTGTAATGAATCTAGGAGGCTCAATAGTGTTGCTAGTGCTCATAGGTGATACAACTTGTCTGGGGTTACAGCCCATTACCACAGAGCGTGGAATAGCATTAGCTTTCCTGATCGCTGTATCAAGCATCTTGGCAGTGTATCCTCTAGCTAGGAATCTTAGTCTGCTTTCACCTTGAGCCTCCACGCAATCAGCATCCACACTACAGATACGTCTGACACGCAGCATCTCCCCATAAGGGATGCTGCGTATCAGATGGTCCGGGTGGTGGCTGGTGGCGTGCAAAACCGTATTGCCCGCTGTGGCCTTACGATGCAACCTTGTCTCCAAGCAGCTGTCCTTAATGTATACCTCTACATCCAAGAAGTTGACGGATACCTTGCTAACATTCGCTGTAAATTCAAGGTTGAGGTCATTGACATTAATCTCTTGGATAAACACACTAGCTGCTGATTCTGTTCCTTTCCAAATCAGAAATAAATCGTCAATATAACGATACCAGGCCACTATGTGATTACTCAAAGTGCATTCGTATTTAGCCCTGAGGACCTGCTCCTCCCACAGTCCCATGTGCAAACAGGCGTAGCTAGGGGAGAAGCAAGCCCCCATCGCCACACCCCTCAATTGCTGAAATACCTGACTCTGAAACAAAAAATAGTTGTTATTCAAGCATGTCAGGATCATATCAGACAGCATTTTGTTATGTTGCAGCATATAGACGGGTTTTTTCTGCAAAAAATGTTCAACCGCTTTAACACCATCCATATGGTGTATGCTAGTGTAGAGGGCAGTGACATCGAGAGTTATCAACAGATAATCATCCTGCCATATTACAGATTGGATCTTTCTCAGAAAATCACCAGTGTCCTGCAAATATGATGGCAGGTTTTTGACATGATCTTGAAGAAAGAAGTCAATGTATCTCAACGTGTTCTCCATCATGCTATTCTTGGCAGAAATTATGGGTCTTCCAGGTGGTCTGTTCAGATCTTTGTGCACTTTGGGAATCAGATAGAAGACTGGAATAGTCGGATGGTTAACTTTCAGGAATCTCAATTCATCGCTACTCAGTAGACCAGCACTTTTCCATGATAACAACTTTGTATTGTACTCATTCCAAGCACATCTGACCGCTTGCCAATCACTTCGCCTGTAGCACTGTCGGTCATTCAGATGTTGAAGTGCCTCGATCATATACAATGCCCTCGGCCAGAGGACAATGTATATATATATATATATATTTATATTTTGCAATGTTAGCTCCTTCTGCCTTCCCCCGCCCTCAGCAGAGGATCGCTCACAGTAGGCGGAGCTAAGCCAACCAATGAAATAATTAATTCAGGATGCGAGTAAAGCGATCACTCAGAGTTTTTGCTGACACCAGTGGTTGTTTATTCCAGGTTACGCGTTTCGCTTGACAAGCAAGCTTGGTCACACAGTGAGTCACTGGGAGAAGATGCATTACATAGTCATTATGGAAACTGTAAAGGGACCAATATGTGAATACATTTCGTGGTCCACATGGCATCCATTTTGTAATGTGCAAATGTACTGGTTAAAATCCACCAGTCATTAAAATATGGAAATAAAACAAATGTATTACATCATACTTTAAAGGTGACACAGAAATTTCAATATCTCCAATCGTTTTCAAGTGAAACAGATGTATTCCGACATACTTTTATAATTTTATATTGCACAAATCGTAATGTCATGACAGTGTTGAGTTGTTACCAAGGTATAACTGGACTGGCTGCACAGTGCTCTGGGGAATCTGTGGTATTAACACCTGTGTAGGTTTAAGACCTCTCCTCCCATCACAAAGTGTGATGGTTGCATGATTGATTCAATTAGTGATCAATCAGATGGTGCGTGTATGACGGCACTCCATCCTGAAAATAGTGGATGAGCTACGAGGTGGTGACGTCCTGTTCTATTCGGCATAGTGCCTAATTAATCCTTTTCCGTCTGCAATCAGACTCATGGAAAAAGCGTGAACCTGGGGTGTTTCAGTGCTAACCCCCACCCCAACTAGTGATCCCCGTTATTCCTGGTTCTAGTGCTAAACTCTCATACGTCATGACAGAGATCAGGCTGCAGGATATGACTATTGCTGCATAGTGCTTCCGTGCCTCCGTCACCCATACAAGTTATGTTTCCTGAATGGTCCTATGTGCCTCTCTGTCCCAGTGTTCCAACGTTACCCCCAAAAATCCACCCTGATAGAGTGAGCAATGTGTACGTGAAAGTGGTGAATTAAAATTCTAGCCCTGGGGCTGAAGAGAAACCAAATTCTGCGGTAAAGAAAAAGAATCTCTTATCTGTCTGGTCGAGCCCTCCACCGTTGTGATAGAAGAAAAGGGTAGGGGGTGGTTGCAGTGAAGAGATTTCTCTGGTTCTGCCCCTTCCTTTCCTCCTGTGAAATCGAAAAATAAAGAGTTAAAATCCTAAAGTCATCTAGTACTCTGGATTAAAATCGTATCAAAACACTACAGCAGAAATACACGACTGTATATCTATACAAAACAATTAACATTCTGATTAGCAAGCAGAAATAGTAATTTTTGCCTCTCCGCTGTCCAACACTTTCCCTACTGTTGCAATCACTGGGGCGGGAATAGTAATTTTTACCCCTCTGCTATCCAACCCCTTTCCCTATTGTTGCACTCACTGGAGTGGGAATAATACATTTTACCCCTCCTCTATTCAACACTTTCCCTACTGTTGCTCTCACTGGAGTGGGAATATTAATTTTTGCCTCTCTTCTATCCAACACTTTCCCTACTGTTGCACTCACTGGAGTTGGAATAGTTATTTTTACTTCTCAACTATCCAACACTTTCCCTACTGTTGCACTCACTGGAGTCGGAATACTAATTTTTACCCCTTTGCTATCCAGCACTTTCCCTACTGTTGCACTCACTGGAGTGGGAATAGTACATTTTATCCCTCCTCTATCCAACACTTGTCCTACCGTTGCACTCAGTGGAGTAGGAATAGTAATTTTTACCCCTCCGCTATCCAACACTTTCCCTACTGTTGCACTCTTTGGACTGGGAATAGTAATTTGTGCCCTTCTGCTATCCAACACTTTCCCTACTGTTGCTCTCACTGGAGTGGGAATAGTGATTTTTACCCCTCCGCTATCCAACACTTTCCTTATTGTTGCACTCACTGGAGTTGGAATAGTAAATTTAATTACTCAGCTATCCAACACTCACCCTACTGTTGCACTCACTGGAGTGGGAATAGTTATTTTTACCCCTCCACTATCCAACACTTTCCCTACTGTTGCACTGACTGTATTGTGAAATTTTTGTTTAAATACTTTTTAATAGTTTAATGTTTTAATTTATTATAGATTTTTTTATATTTTAAATCATTGATGTATATTTAAATTTTTATATAATTTTAAACTTTTAACACAAATTAAAAATAATAGTTTATTAATTGTTTTAAAGTGAATAATTCTGTTTGTGTGTTTATGTTTTTTATTAAGTTTATTTGTTATATTTTATTAAACTGTATATTAAATGTATTTCATTTTGTTAAAATTAAATTTAATATTTAATATATATTATTTTATTATATATTTATATAAAAGTCGATATTGTATACATCTATATTTTTTAAATCAATATTTTTTCGTCTATATTTTTGTACTTACCTGTTTAAGTATAGGAGTCGAAATATTTGTTGTCTATAGTTTTTTACTCAATATTTTTTACATCGATGTTGTGTCAGTGAACCGTGAGGAAGGAAGGAAGGAAGAAAGGAAGATAGCAAGTAAAGAACAAATGAAAGATGGAAAGAAGGAGGGAAAAGACCACTGGAGGTGCTGAATAGAGCATTACTATCTAATTCGGACACTCTGATTATGTAGGAGGCTTGGTGGACAGGTGGATAAAAGAGAAACTAAGGGGGTCATTACAATGGCGGATGGAAAAACCCTCCGACCGCCGTGGTTGCAGGAAAAAAACACCTGCATGTTCCGCGGCAAAACCGGCGGTCACATTACGATGCAATGATTGAAAAATCCGCCCGCAACGTCCAGAAAACCAGAAAATCTGACCGCAGCGGATGGAAATGCTGCGGAAAGCACTAAAAACGCCGATCCACAAGCGGAATGACCGCAAGAGGAATTATGATAAGATGGCGGACCAAGCAGAACGATAAGTCTTTTCAGACTGCTGCGGTCGCGCAAAAAGATGAATGGCAGAGCTGGCGGAACGATCATTGCATTCAGACCGCTGGAGTCGCACGGAAAGAAGAATGGCTGTCAAATGCAACCACACCACAATCCCTCCAAGTGTGGCTGATTTACTTCCGCTGCCTTCAAAAACATTTGACACACCCCAATGACACACCCCTATGGCATTTAAAAAGATACAAATCCCAGGTCAACATAGAGAACACACCTGACATGAATACCCCATTTGGACACACCCACATAGCTGAGTATAAGCCCAACCCCTTCCCTGACCAGCATCCTTTGCACAACTCCAGAAGTGAAGGTCCAAACACCACAGCAAAAAGGAGAGGCAAATCATCATACAACACACCATCACAACTACCCACACCAACAACACCAACACACATCTCCACCACCACCTTCCTACCTGCACTTGTCACCCATTTGCACATCACACACCATGTCACAGAAAAAAATGCCCAAATTCCCAGACAATGAGTTGTCAGTGATGGTAGATGAGATAATCAAAGTAGAACCACATTTGTTTGGAAGCATGGTCCAACAGACACCACTAGTCAGAAAAAATCAAATGTGGGAAAGGATAGTCAACAAAGTCAATGCAGTAGGGACCACCCTGTGCACACTGCGTGACATGAAGAAGAGGTGGCATGACCTAAAGACCAGGGTGAAATACCGTGCCAACAGGAACCATGAGGCGGCTCAGAGGACTGGTGGTGGCCCTCCCATTCCACCACTAACATTCACTGAATGGGAGGAGAAGGTGCTTGCCATACTGCATCCAGAGAGTCTCAGAGGAATACTCGGGGGAGTGGAGGCTGGTAAGTACCAACAAATGTATCCCATTACACTGCCATATACTGTCTTGCACAATTATAAAGCCACACTTCCTAGTCCTAAATGCACTTACGTACAACACACTCTTCTCAACACATACCTCACATATCTACCATTTCTTCCTCTGATTCACCTCAAAGGTAGCTAGCAATATTTCCATGGGGGTATGTGTACAGGCAGCCAGCACTACAACTCCCACCAGGCACCCTTGTCCCACAGCTGAGCAGGATGGAACACTCCCCCCACCCAGAACCATGTGGCAGCCATTTCATTGCTCTCCTCAACCTTACAGGTAGGTAGCCTTCTCATGCTCTCTTGTCTCACCCCTGAGCAGGATGGAACACTCCCCCCACCCAGAACCATGTGGCAGCCATTTCATTGCTCTCCTCAACCTTGCAGGTAGGTAGCCTTCTTATGCTCTCTTGTCTCACCCCTGAGCAGGATGGAACACTCCCCCCACCCAGAGTCATGTGGCAGCCATTTCATTGCTCTCCTCAAACTTACAGGTAGGTAGCCATCTCAACAGGGAGGGGGGGTTGTGGATAGTCAGCCAGCACTACAACTCCCATCAGGCACCCTTCTCCCACAGCTGAGCAGGATGGAACACTCCCCTCACCCAGAACCATGTGGCAGCCATTTCATTGCTCTCCTCAACCTTACAGATAGGTAGCCTTCTCATGCTCTCTTGTCTCCCCCTGAGCAGGATGGAACACTCCCCCACCCAGAACCATGTGGCAGCCATTTCATTGCTCTCCTCAACCTTACAGGTAGGTAGCCTTCTTATGCTCTCTTGTCTCACCCCTGAGCAGGATGGAACACTCCCCCACCCAGAGTCATGTGGCAGCCATTTCATTGCTCTCCTCAAACTTACAGGTAGGTAGCCATCTCAACAGGGAGGGGGGTTGTGGATAGTCAGCCAGCACTACAACTCCCATCAGGCACCCTTCTCCCACAGCTGAGCAGGATGGAACACTCCCCCACCCAGAACCACATGGCAGCCATTTCATTGCTCTCCTCAAACCTACAGGTAGGTAGCCATCTCAACAGGGAGGGGGGTTTGTGGATAGGCAGCCAGCACTACAACTCCCATCAGGCACCTTTATTCCACAGCTGAGCAGGATGGAACACTCCCCCCACCCAGAACCATGTGGCAGCCATTTCATTGCTCTCCTCAACCTTACAGGTAGGTAGCCTTCTCATGCTCTCTTGTCTCACCCGTGAGCAGGATGGAACACTCCCCCCACCCAGAACCATGTGGCAGCCATTTCATTGCTCTCCTCAACCTTGCAGGTAGGTAGCCTTCTTATGCTCTCTTGTCTCACCCCTGAGCAGGATGGAACACTCCCCCACCCAGAGTCATGTGGCAGCCATTTCATTGCTCTCCTCAAACTTACAGGTAGGTAGCCATCTCAACAGGGAGGGGGGTTGTGGATAGTCAGCCAGCACTACAACTCCCATCAGGCACCCTTCTCCCACAGCTGAGCAGGATGGAACACTCCCCTCACCCAGAACCATGTGGCAGCCATTTCATTGCTCTCCTCAACCTTACAGATAGGTAGCCTTCTCATGCTCTCTTGTCTCCCCCTGAGCAGGATGGAACACTCCCCCACCCAGAACCATGTGGCAGCCATTTCATTGCTCTCCTCAACCTTACAGGTAGGTAGCCTTCTTATGCTCTCTTGTCTCACCCCTGAGCAGGATGGAACACTCCCCCACCCAGAGTCATGTGGCAGCCATTTCATTGCTCTCCTCAAACTTACAGGTAGGTAGCCATCTCAACAGGGAGGGGGGTTGTGGATAGTCAGCCAGCACTACAACTCCCATCAGGCACCCTTCTCCCACAGCTGAGCAGGATGGAACACTCCCCCACCCAGAACCACATGGCAGCCATTTCATTGCTCTCCTCAAACCTACAGGTAGGTAGCCATCTCAACAGGGAGGGGGGTTTGTGGATAGGCAGCCAGCACTACAACTCCCATCAGGCACCTTTATTCCACAGCTGAGCAGGATGGAACACTCCTCCCCAGAACCATGTGGCAGCCATTTCCCTCTACTGTGCTACCTAACAGGTAGGTAGACAGTGCATGCACCCTGTCATCCTTCTCAAAATGCATGGAGCCATATGAAAACCACCTCCCTCACATTTCTGCCAACTCTGTATAGATCCAAATGATACATCCAGTGTGCAGACAGCTAAGCGCATGTAACTGTCACAGAAATTACACTTTGACCCACCAAGTCACATGTTAAATAAATTCAGGGCCCAATCATGCACAGCACAGAATGCAATGTGTAAGTGCCATGGTTTCAAAGCATGAAGGCTCATATGAACACAACATATGCACGGTCAATCTGTCAAAAAAAAAACCCACATGATTTGAAAGAACATATAAATAATTAAATTGTTAAGTTTTGGCATAGCTGAAACAGATTCTCCGAAAAGTCAACTAAATCCACGCATAAACCAAAGTTGATGTGCACCAAGTTGGTAGATAATGACGTCCTTTTAAACACACTATCTGTACATGTCACGTGGTTGTTATTTACATGTCACACTAATGACGACTAATGTATGTACCTCAACATCATGTCATGATGTTGATAATCTTTTACCAATACCAAGTGATTGCACTGTAAAATGTTTGGCGTATCAAATGTAACATCCAAAAGTGTGACACCAAGGTTGTGGAGAGCACTTAACTGACAATCTAACCTCTGTTCAACAGGAGATCCCCAAGCAACAGCTGCTGAAAACACCACAGGGTGCACTCCGTCTCAGGGCCTCATTGTCACCACCACCACAATCAACACACCAGCGACAACCACTACGCTGACCCCTGCTACAACGACCTGTGCTGCAGCCACCTCCACCATCACCACCGCTGCCTGCAACACTGTCCCTGGCTCAGTGGTTACCAACACCAACACACAAGCCGAGGATGCCGGAGATAGTGTGCGGGTGCGTCGACAGCCAATGCCACAGGTCCGTGTCAACAGGGCAGGTGGGAGGGCAACTGGGGGACAATCACATGAGGACACTGAGACAGAAGCCCTGGCCACTGTCGCAAGAGTCCTTGGTGCATATCAACAGAACCAGGGACAGATGGGCCAGGTTGTAGAAGGACTGCGTGAGCTCCACCTGCTGCAGAGGTCCATGGACACACGAATGGGACAACTTGTGGATCTCATGGGCCAGCTTGTGGGTGTCCTGAGGGACATACATGCTGCTCAAATGACGGCTCAACCCCTTCCAGTGGCCAGCCTGCTGAAACACACACCACCTCAGCTGCGGCCACAGAGATGGGTGAGTTGCAGGACAATGACTCCTCAGACACCTCAGAGCCTGCAGCAGAGCCCCCCCGCCAAACACAAGAGGGGCCGTCCGAGAAACACCACGGGAGGATCACGTGGCAAAGCACTAACCAAAGCCAAGTCGTTGAGCCAGCCATGATGGCACATGTGTTGCCCTGAACATTGACTTTGTTGATTATTCTATCCCACATTGCCATGTTGATGGCAGGAGTTTGTTGGACTGTGTAATTCCATAAATGTGGGGACTACTCTATTTGTCTCCTTTACCATCACTGACAACTCATACACTCACTATGCACAAATTAGCTTACATCCACTTAAATTTTAACACAATCTAATAGGAAATAAACACTATTTACACACCTATGCCTTTGTGTCAGTTCCATGTTTATCACATGATGTACAATGTCAACTCTGATTCCAATGTACCACAAGCTCTGATTGTGACGAGACATTGATGGGGCAAAGGAACCTAGAAAGACACAAGAGGATGACATTTAGTTGTCAGGTGATGACATTACAGCAAAAACACACCACTAGTCAACACCGTACAAGACTCATCACAAATAACAATGCCCAACACCATCAACATAGACATGAGGTAAGTGGAAAACAATACACTGTGCCACACACATCAGCCATTAGCAGTGAGCCAACAACAGCCAGCATCCAAACACCTCATCTATGCTTTGCCACTAACAGCAAAGCCAACAGACAATGTCATTGTTGTTCAATGGTACTTACACTCAAGGGAAGTAGTTGTCAATGAGCTGTTGACGCATGTCAACACCTTCCTCTTCTCCACTATCATCGTCACTGGGCATGTGTGGATTTGCAGCGGGGGGCATCTGCTGCTCATCATCGTCCAGGATCAGGGGGATCTCTTTGCGAAAGGCCAGGTTGTGGGGCATGCAGCATGCAACTATGATCTGACACACCTTTTGGGGAGAGAAGAGTAGTGCACCACCGCTCTTGTCCAGACACCGAAATCTAGCCTTTAGAAGTCCAAAAGCACGCTCCACTACATGACGTGTCCTCCCATGTGCATCATTGAAGCGGACTTCCCCTGGGGTCCTTGGATTCCTCAGTGGGCTCAGCAACCAAGGCCGGTTGGGATACGCAGAGTCACCTAGTTGTGAGATACACAGACCAAGTTTGTAATACAAAGAGTTGAGGAGAACAGCATGTCACACATACAGCACACTACTTGACTCAGCGTACTCACCGACAAGCCACGCACGCTCCGGATGCAGATTTTCCATCATTTGTGGGATGATGTTGTTACGCAGTATGTAGGAGTCATGTGCAGAACTGGGGAATTTCGCACAGACATGGGAGATAATCATATCCGCTTTGCATACCACTTGCACATTAATGGAATGGAAATGCTTCCTGTTCCTGTATATGTGCTCACGTGCCTGTGGTGGAACTAGGCCAACGTGTGTGCTGTCAATGGCTCCAACAACATTAGGTATTTGACCGAGGTCATAAAATTCCCCCTTCACATCTGCCAATTCATGTGTCCTTGAAAAGTGTATGTAGCGGTCCTTGTAGCTCAACAATGCGGACAGGACATCAGGCAGCACCATGCTGAACATAGGTTGAGACATCCCACCTGCGATGGCCACCGTGTACTGAAACAAACCAGTGGCAAAGAAATGCAGTGCAGCCATCACCTTTACTGTTGGTGTCAAAGCTGTGGGATATGTTCTGTGAGGCCTCAAATGGGGCTCCAACTGAGCACAAAGCTCTTGAAGGGTAAGGCGATTCAGACGGAATTTCCTTATGATGTCCTTATCCTCCATGTTCCCTAGCACTGGGAAAGGCTGATGCACAGTTGGTGGTCTCCTACATATTCTGAAAGAGGACACATGTAAATATGAGTCAGAGATGAGATGTGGCAAACATCTTACATAATGACTAACACAGCCCCAACATTGACAGGAACGTGAAATCAGCTTATTGCACAAGTCACATACACAGACACCTTGCTCTCATGTAGTCATTCATGTGGGCAGGATGTACATACTAACTACTGTCAAATCAGAATCAGACTATGTGAATGGTATATGGTACACTCCTACGTCTTTTGTCACCAGCCCTGGGTGTAGCTGACACAGCACATGTGGCAAACAGCAACACTGCTGAGTTGTACGTAGCTGCTGTCCCTGCACGACCTTCTTGCTTTAGTCTCACTAAGCACAACATTATTACAAAATTAGCACAGTGAGTGTAAGTGGGACAACTATCAATATAAATACATCACTGTATACAGTGATATGGGCAGATCATGTGGTGAGTCCATCATGACTGTGAGATGAGGTGCCATTTCACACAGTGGCATGTTCACAAAAATGAGACTCAATTTCACCTCAAAACTGTATACATGCACACAAATATCAAATTTGACATGTGAGCAAGTACATACCAATGCATGTAATCATGTGTACTGACATGACATGTGTGGGCATCATTGAGTTAAATGTCACACTCTCATTTCACTTTACAACCAGGTGCAACAATATAGTGTAAATGTATAGTGATCAGTGATGCAATTTGCCAAGTGACAATGTTATAGCACAATGTGTCATAGGTGCTGTAGGTGTGCTCCGCCACTGCGGTCATGGGCATTGGATACAATTGAAAGATGCCGGAATGCGGTAGAGACCACCTGGCCCTCGCGGTGTGACACCGCCTATGCGAATGCCATTGCAGCCAATGGGCTCCGCCATCGCGGTAGTGCAATACAGTTTTGAAACTCGCGGTAGGCGTGCTCCGCCACTGCTGTCACGGTCATTGGATACAATTGAAAGATGCCGGATTGCGGTAGAGACCACCTGGCCCCCGCGGTGTGACACCGCCTATGCGAATGTCATTGCAGCCAATGGGAACCGCCATCGTGATAGTGCAATACATTTTGGAAACTCTCGGTATGCGTGCTCCACCACTGCGGTCACGGTCATTGGATACAATTGAAAGATGCCGGATTGCAGTAGACACCACCTGGCCCACGCGGTGTGACGGCGCCTATGCCAATGCCATTGCAGCCAATGGGAGCCGCCATCGCGATAGTGCAATACATTTTTGAAACTCGCGGTAGGCGTGCTCCGCCACTGTGGTCACAGGCATTGGACACAATTGTAAGATGCAAACCAGTCTGACCAATTGCATCAGCAGAGTACCACTGAAACAACCCTAGGGGCCTATAAATGTCTGTAAGAGAGCCACACCTGTCACTTGCATTCAGACACTGCTGCCTGCCATTCATTACCACCAATTGCTGCTGTACCTCTACTCTGGACCCAGTCATGGCTCGAACAGAGAACATCAGGGCCCGTCCCTTCACCACAGAGGAGCTGGAGGTCCTGGTGGACGAGGTCATTGCCCAGTATGGGCGGCTACATGGTGCTCCAGAGGTACTGGTAAGTGTATGAGTAAAAGTTTGAGTAGTATGTACCTGTGACTGCAAGCCAATGTTCATGCATTAATATTTTCCCAACAGCATGGTCCATACATGACCTAGAACTTATTGCACTTGAGTATGTGGAGAGGATGGCAACATAGACACTGGTGCAGCTCATTTGAAGCCAAAAAACACCCATGTTGTTCTGAGACTGGGTAATGTAAATGTGTGAGACACTGCCTAGCATGATGACTTCACGTCAATGGGGTGTATAGGCTTATTTCCACAGATCCCTGACTGCATGCAATGATGTAAAGGACATATTGTGGTTTAGCAGTTACACAGTTACACTGCTGATTTGAGACACTCGAACTCTGAACACACATTCCCTGTGCCATGTAATGTCACAGTTCATTAAGTGTTCATATGCTCATTTGTGACATGTCTAATGTAGATTGGCCAGAGGGTAGTGAATAATGTGTGTACTGCTTTAATATTCACCCTATGGAGATGTGGATATCCTGCACAGGAGTACAAGGCCTGGATCTATCACTGTTTGTGCTAAATCACCTCGGACACATCTTCCAAATGTACGATGGACATGTCATCCTTCTTTTGATTCCATAATGTGTACAGTCTTGCATGTCTATGCACTGTTCCGCCATTATGATTGTACATGCATGTGATTTCTGTGCTGGCCCACGTGTTTCCGCAGTGATAAGCCCTCAGGCCTGCCCAGTTAATGCACAATGTTTCAAGGCTCCATCACTAAAATGACTTTGATAAACATACGTGTTGCCCATCATCCTATTTTTGAAGGAGATATCATAGGCCTGAGGAGTACACAAGACAGGCCTACATCTTGTGACAAGAGGGTGTGAATGTAAGATAAGTTACTTAATTGTGACCTCCATGACACGTGTAGATATGCAATGGTGAAGGACATTAAGGGGTGTATAGTGTAAGACACAGTGAGTCTGACCACTAGCCATCATTCACAGTGTATCGTATGTCATGCTTACTTGCATAGTGCATCACAGATGAGGCACATTTTCACATTTCTTTCTGTGCTGGCACTCTGCATGTGTATGAGATGGGCATGTAGTGTGTCCATCATCATATATGTTTACATTGCAATGATATGGCTTGTTCAAAGTGTACTATGTGACATGGTGTATGGGCTCTGCTGTCCATTGATGTATCTGTGTGTTATGTGTTTACATGCTCCTGTACTGTCACACAGTGGTACACAACACAGTGTTACAAATATTCCTCTTCTTGTCTCTCATGCAACAGCTCAAGGTCCATCAACGTAAGGCCATATGGAGGACCATTGCCCGCAAGGTGTGCTCCCTGGGTGTCTCAAACCGATGCCATACACACTGCCACAAGAGGTGGGATGACATCTGCCGGCTCAGCAAAAATGTCGCAGAAAAGACGCTGGGGCTGGTCCCTCGAAGTGGCAGGGTGGCACGCAGGAGCATGACACCACTAATGGCCCGCATACCGGCAGTAACACAGCCAGACCTGGATGGACGTTTAAGGGCCCACCAGCAGCAAGTTGGGGGTGAGTATTGTGCTAAGTGTGACTTTGCGCATGAGTGACGGCCTGACTCCCAGCCCAGAGCAAGTGCGTAGCTCTGTGATGTCTCTGGTGTGATACAATGGCTCCTAAGTATCCTCAGTGTTGAGTGCAGAGTGTCTGCATGTGTCCAACATTTAGTTGCTCATGGGGTGATTCCATGAACTTTGTCATAGCAAGTCAGCTTGACATGCTTTCATCTCACATTTTGTGAATGTTGTCTGTAATGATACCTTCCTACACATGAAAAATCATTCTGTGAAGTGTGTAGCCCAGTACACTTGTCAGCCTTGTGTGTGCTGTGTGTCTACCACAATAGTATGCTCATGGGATGATGTGTAAGTGGCTACATCAATGCACAAATGTGGACTGAGGGACCAGTGAGTTGGTAGAGGTCACACCTGTCCCATGGGTTGTGTTTCTCACAGTGATTGAGATGACAGCATCATTGCAAATAAGATTAGCCAAATATCAGCAGCATGGCATCACAAGATGTGATTCCCTGCCACAGTGACAGCAAGTGCACACAGGTGCTGAAGGGGTAAGAGGTGATGATTACAGTGATGAATTGGCTGATCAGCATTTGCCAATTGTGCACATGGCAACATGCCTGGGATGGTTAGACTCTGGAATTTAAATGAAATGTTGCAGAACCTGGCTATTGTGAGATTGTTTTGGCACTAGGGCTTAACATGGTTGGATGTGATCAGTGGGTAAGCCAAATTGTGATGTGACTGAGGTGTTGTACTGTAATTTGATAGTTGAACAGAAACAAATGTTACCCAGAGTGTCAGTCCTCAGTATGTGTGCATTGTGGAGGGGTGTCCATGTGCATCAGTGCATGGTGAAGTTGTGGCTACTACTTTTGATCAGTGATTGTTTTTTTGGCACATAGATGTGTCATCAATGTCATCAGTCAGCACAACGTAGGGATGTCATATGCCAGACCCTAGGTATTGTCATACATTAGCTGCCCTAATGGAGGCCACTCACAACTCCATCTACAGAAGGCACTCTCATGCCTTGGATCAATGAAGGCCATCAGGCACTTGTAAAGATGTTGGTATGTGACATGTCACAACACATGAAGGCCTTGCATAAAATTCCCATTCTTATGCTATTGTGCATTGTCTATGTGACTACATTGTTACATGGGGCTTATTTGCACTTCATTACCCAACAAGATGTTTCCTTGTGACATATGCTGCAGTGTGAGTGTCAGAGACATCAACTGGCAGTGAACAGCAGTGAGCATCATGTTAGTGTGCATTTAGAAATGTGTGCTGTGCACATAAAATAAATTGTTACATCTACACAGCTGACACCAATGGACAACTGTACTTGTGCTTCAGTGCCCAACATAGTGGATTTAAGGAGGTAATGTCACTTGCAATTGGATATATTTTACTTTGTATCTGTGGTGTTCAGTGAAATATACTTCAAATGTGACTGAGGCAACATGTTTGGATGTGTAGCTATCTTACCTACAGGCACGTAGGTGTGCCTACAGACAATTGTATGTGATGTTTAAATGTAGGTACATGCACAGCTATTTGGCTTTGTCAACGCAACATGGAGCATGACTATCAACTAAGCATGTTTCCATGCATCAGCTGATGATTGCATAAATTTGGCATATGCTCAAAGTACATGGAGTAGTTAAACATGGGAGTTTCAGTCAAAGTATTTGAGTTTGTATTGCATATAATGTTTGTGAGTATGGCACTAAACTGAACCTATGTCTCTGTCTCTTGCAGCATCTACAGAGGGCAGGGAAGGGCAGGGGCCCGACACCGTTGGAGAAGCTACTAGCACGACTGGGCCACAGGAGTTCAGTGACACTGAGGGAACCAGCGCCTCGGAGGGGGACAGGAGTGGCCTTGAGGATTCACGCCCGGAAACACCAACCTCCACATCTTCCCAGTCCATCGGTGACTCCTCGATGTTGGCAGGCACAGGAAGTTCAAGATCTGCATCTTCTTCCACCACACCTCGTCCTGTGTCCACCCTCCCGGATGCTCCCCCAAGTGCTATCCATTCCCGCAGCCCTAAGAAGGGTAGAGTCTCCTTCCCCCCAGGCACCGCTGCTCCTGCCCCTGTCTTCCCTGCTGCCCTCAGTGTGGAGGCCATAGACATTTTGCCTCAGCTGTCTGTGGGTCAGACTGCTCTCCTGAATGCCCTCCAGGATCATGGCAACAAGTTGTCACAGGTTGTTGTGTTCATGGAGGGCAATCATTCGGACGTGGGTGGCCTACACCGAACTGTCCAGTCTTTGTCCTCCACAGTGACGGCAGCCATTTAGCAGTCCCAAGCTCCCAGTCCAGCTCCTGTCCCTTCCGCAACCACACTCCCAGTGCCCCCACCTGACCAGAGCAAGCATGTACCAGAGCCCTCAGGCACCCATTCATCCATACGCAGCACACACCAGCACTCTAAGCGAACCAGACACCATACACCATCACCACAGCACACAAAGAGCACACATGACCGCAAGACAAAAAGCCCATCACATGACACTCAGGGATATAAGGAAAAAAAACATGCATCCACATTACATTCCTCCAAATCATCACCATCCAAGGGCACTCCCATCCCCACCCCTGATCTCAAAGACACACAAACACTTGCCCTGTCTGCAGTGAACCTGGTGCCTGCCATAACTAAGCCCAAACACATTCAGGAGGCAGTTTCACCCAAAACGTTGACTCCCAGCCACACCCCTTTGAAGCATGGACATGAGAGCCAAGTGGGGAGTGTACCTCTACACTATTTATAAAGAGGGGGGACAGTAGGAGCAATTGGGAGGTCCAGTGACTCGTGCTCCCAAGTAAATACCTTTTATCAAACGGGAGTCACTGTTCCTATTAGGAAGGAGAGGTAGGAAAAGTAGGGAGTCACTGTTCCTATTAGGAAGGAGAGGTAGGAAAAATAGAAGTCACTCAAGTCGTTCTACTAATCTGCAAGTGGGGGACAGTGTGTCCTTATCATGATGCCCTCACACACCCCGAAGGATGTCATGCTTCATCATTGGGCTGGTGCTCCTCGTCGGGCCGGCGCTGCAATGCCCTACGGGTCCCCCGAAGGGTCACTTTTTCGGAGATCTTTTGATAAAGCCGTGTGGGTGCATGGGGGTAAGTGGCCGTGAAGTTCTAGTTGTGTGGTTTAAAAAATGACTGGAGGGAGTATGAGAGATTTTTATTAGAAAAGTGATCCCTCTGTCATTGTTAAAAATGTAAAGAAAGTGGTGCTGCTGTGAGGGATATTATGTCCCTCTGTAGCTAGTTGTGTGGTATACCCCTAATGAATATACTTCAGGTCAATATGTTTTGCGCTATCTAACGGTCTCTTCAGGAGATCCAGAGCGCTTCGTCAGGACCAATCAATAAAGTTTAACAGAGAGAAGGGAATTCAATGGCCTAAATTGATCCAGTGCCACTAGAAAATAAAGAAATAAAGAGTAGTGCTCTTGAACAACAAGAGTAAAAAATACAGTAGTATTATGAGTATCTGTTTGTTAAAGTGTGAGGTCACACTAAAAATAGACCTGGGTCTCCCATTGGTGGGTCAAGTGCTCGTGACAATCTGCATAATACATTTAGCAAACAGTCCGTGTGGTTATGAGTGAGCTATGGAGAATATAATTTAAAATATGACATGACGAACAAACATGGAAAGAATGTGCAATTTATGTGGCCAAGGCAATTGTATCAGATTTAGTAAGACATACACACATATAAACTCATATCCGTATTCACGTAATGCCTTGGTTATTAGGTCACGATTAATACTGTGCAGAGTTCTTTTAAATAAACTAACATACCGCTATCGTCTAGGTAAACAATACCGCTAGGCCCTGCCATTGATGACAAACCTCAGATCACTGTGTCCATATGGCTAAAAACAGTTATTTTCACCCCCTAGTGACGGGGAAAATGCCCCATGAGAAATCGGTCTGTGGGTCACTCGAGATCTGTGGGGATGAAAACGTTCCAAAAGGTAGTATTAGAAAAAGTGAAGCAACTTGAGGCAAAGGCAGTGTTAGACAAACGGAACAACGCTGCCGTGCCCCGCACTCGTGCTCATTTTGCCCAGAATTGTACTCACTGTTACTCGAGATGTTAGGAGCCGCTACACCTGTTGACCTCACGCCGTCTCCGCTCGTGAAGTAACTCTACCGGTGCTCTGTTTTTAAGGGTTTCAGGCACTTCCGGTCACGTGTCTGTGTACTTAATCATGACGTTGATTGGCAAAAAATCCACATTGATGGGGTCGCCATCTTGGAATAGTGTTCCAGTGTTAAGGAGGTATACACAATTGTCAAAGTAGTGTAATGTCACTGCACGTGTTGGCTAGGATGTCAAAATAGATTTATAGAAAATCTTATTTTTTGAGTAGCAGGCGTCGTTGTCTCTAAATGGTATGCGTCTCATTTCGTTTGTGATTTGCAGTGTAATGCTTAGTCATGAGGTCGCTTGGCAGGTATTCACGTGTATGTGACCACCATCTTGGGGTAGTATTTACATGTGGAATTCGTGTGTTAGATCATTATGGTGACTGGATGTCACTGTAATTTCTTTTAAAAAATATATATCAAAAAGTTTCTTTTATAAGACAGAAATGAGTCTGTGAAGTGTGAGAGAAGTTTCTAAGTGGGGAGCTCCTTTTCCTGAGAGTCATGTGGTGGAAACAGGTCGTATTAGTGTTTGCTGAGGGTGTACTGTAGGGTCATAGTACCTCAATCCAAGGTATCTCATCATTGAGACCCCGTGTGTTAGTCTGAAGGTGGTGGACCCACCTCTGCTCTCTCTGGAATAGTGTCCTTGTATTCCATTGTGGATTGGACTCTATAATAGTCGATGTCACCTGTTCTGGTGTGTGTCCCTTCTGTAGGTAGTGTGTGCTCATTTTTGTTGTTCCCCGGTTGCAATGGATGATGCTTCTGTGTTCATTGATTCTTATTCTCACAGGTCTTGTAGTCATTCCTACATAGAGAAGCTTACAGGGACATCTCACCATGTACACACAGTTTTTCGTATTACAGTTGGTGTGTCTTCGTTGCGTCCATTCCAGGTCGTGGAATTGTAGGTTTTTTGTGTGAGTGGTGAGTCTGCATACATTGCAGGTGCCGCAGGGGTAATGCCCTTTGACTGTTGGTAAACCCCATAGTGTCGTTTGGTCCTCTGTCAGTATTGTCTGTGGTCTAGTGTGGACTAAAAGGTCTTTTAGATTTTGCGTACGTTTAAACGCAAACCTTGGGCGCTCTAGAGTCATGTCGCCTGAATTGACAATGTGCCAGTGTTTTAGCAGAATGTTCTTGATTTGGTTGGATTGGGGTGTGAAAGTTGTTACACATGTGATCACTTCATCCTTGGTTTTTTGATGTGTCTCTAGAAGGGCCTCACGATGGTTCTTGCGTGCCCGTTTTCTTGCCAGTTTGAGGATTTTCTGTGGATAGTTCCTTTTCTCCAGGTTTGTGCTCAGTTGTTCTCTTGAATTTCATAATCCTGGGTGGTGCTACAATTCCTTCTAAGCCTAAGGAATTGGCTAGGAATTGGCCATAGGGGAGATTCTGCCTCAGGGCTTTTAGGTGATGACTGTTGTATGGTAATAAGCTGTTGCGGTCAGTGGGTTTTCGGTAAGTTTTTGTGGCAAGTTTCCCATCTTTCAAAGTGATTAGCAGATCCAAAAAGGGCATTTCATTAGCTGAGGTGGACAGGGTAAAGTGTAGGAATGGATCCTGTTGGTTAATCCATGAGTAAAATACATCCTGACTGGGACAAACCCCTTCCAAAAGGAGATAAACGAATGGAAACGCTACATAGACGATATACTGGTTCTATGGACTGGCACAGAGGAACATTGCAAAGAATTTCACTCATGGATTAACCAACAGGATCCATTTCTACACTTTACCCTGTCCACCTCAGCTGAGCACGAACCTGGGGAAAAGGAACTATCCACAGAAAATCATCAAACTGGCAAGAAAACGGGCATGCAATAACCATCGTGAGGCCCTTCCAGAGACACATCAAAAAACCAAGGATGAAGTGATCACATGTGTAACAACTTTCACACCCCAATCCAACCAAATCAAGAACATCCTGCTAAAACACTGGCACATTGTCAATACAGGCGACATGACTCTAGAGCACCCAAGGTTTGTGTTTAAACGTACGCGAAATCTAAAAGACCTTGTGGTCCACACTAGACCACAGACAATACTGACAGAGGACCAAACGACACTATGGGGTTTACCAACAGTCAAAGGGCATTACCCCTGCAATGTATGCAGACTCACCACTCACACAAAAAACCTACAATTCCACGACCTGGAATGGACGCAACGAAGACACACCAACTGTAATACGAAAAACTGTGTGTACATGGTGAGATGTCCCTGTAACCTTCTCTATGTAGGAATGACTACGAGACCAGTGAGAATAAGAATCAACGAACACAGAAGCAACATCCGTTGCAACAGGGGAACAACAAAAATGAGCACACACTACATAGAGAAGGGACACACACCAGAACAGGTGACATGGACTATTATAGAGTCCAATCCACAATGGAATACAAGGACACTATTCCAGAGAGAGCAGAGATGGGTCCACCGCCTTCAGACTAACACACAGGGTCTCAAGATGAGATACCTTGGATTGAGGTACTATGACCCTACAGTACACCCTCAGCAAACACTAATACGACCTGTTTCCACCACATGACTCTCAGGAAAAGAGCTCCCCACTTAGAAACTTCTCTCACACTTCACAGACTCATTTCTGTCTTATAAAAGAAACTTTTTGATATATATATTTTTTTTTTAAATTACAGTGACATCCAGTCACCATAATGATCTAACACACGAATTCCACATGTAAATACTACCCCAAGATGGTGGTCACGTACATGTGAATACCTGCCAAGCGACCTCATGACTAAGCATTACACTGCAAATCACAAACGAAATGAGACGCACACTATTTAGAGACAACGACGCCCGCTACTCAAAAAATAAGATTTTTTATAAATCTATTTTGACATCCTAGCCAACACGTGCAGTGACTTTACACTACTTTGACAATTGTGTATACCTCCTTAACACTGGAACACTATTCCAAGATGGTGACCCCATCGATGTGGATTTTTTGCCAATCAACGCCATGACTAAGTACACAGACACGTGACCGGAAGTGCCTGAAACCCTTAAAAACAGAGCACCGGAAGAGTTACTTCACCGGCGGAGACAGTGTGAGGTCAGCAGGTGAAGCGGCTCCTAACATCTCAAGTAACAGTGAGTACAATTCTGGGCAAAATGAGCGTGAGTGCGGGGCACGGCAGCGCTGCTCCGTTTGTCTAACACTGCCTTTACCTCAAGTTGCTCCGCTTTTTCTAATGCTACCTTTTGGAACGTTTTCATCCCCACGGATCTCGAGTGACCCACAGACCGATTTCTCATGGGGCATTTTCCCCGTTACTAGGGGGTGAGAATAACTGTTTTTAGCCATATGGACACAGTGATCTGAGGTTTGCCATCAATGGCGGGGCCTAGCGGTATTGTTTACCTAGACGATAGCGGTATGTTAGTTTATTTAAAAGAATTCTGCACAGTATTAATCGTGACCTAATAACCAAGGCATTACGTGAATACGGATATGAGTTTATATGTGTGTATGTCTTACTAAATCTGATACAATTGCCTTTGCCACAAAAATTGCACATTCTTTCCATGTTTGTTCATCATGTCATATTTTAAATTATATTCTCTATAGCTCACTCATAACCACATGGACCGTTTGCTAAATGTATTATGCAGATTGGCACGAGCACTTGTCCCATCAATGGGAGACCCAGGTCTATTTTTAGTGTGACCTCACACTTTATAAACAGATACTCATAATACTACTGTATTTTTTACTCTTGTCGTTCAAGAGCACTACTCCTTATTTCTTTATTTTCTAGTGCCACTGGATCAATTTACGCCATTGGATTCCCTTCTCTTTATTAAACTTTATTGATTGGTCCTGACGAAGTGCTCTGGATCTCCTCCAGAGACAGTGAGATAGCGCAAAACATGTTGACCTGAAGTATATCCATTAGGGGTATACCACACCATTAGCTACAGAGGGACATAATATCCTTCACAGCAGCACCACTTTCTTTACATTTTTAACAATGACAGAGGGATCACTTTTCTAATAAAAATCTATCATACTCCCTCTAGTAATTTTTTAAACCACACACCTAGGACTTCACGGCCACTTACCCCCACACACCCACACAGCTTTTTCAAAAGATCTCCAAAAAAGTGACCCTTCGGGGGACCCGTAGGGCATTGCAGCGCCGGCCCGACGAGGAGCATCAGCCCAATGATGAAGCATGACATCCTTCGGGGTGTGTGAGGGCATCATGATAAGGACACACTGTCCCCCACTTGTAGAGTAGTAGAACGACTTGAGTGACTTCTATTTTTCCTACCTTTCCTTCCTAATAGGAACAGTGACTCTCTACTTTTCCTACCTCGCCTTCCTAATAGGAACAGTGACTCCCGTTTGATAAAAAGAGTGTACCTCCACAACAGGGGATGCAGGGGAAAAGACAACCCCGCCCCCAGCGTACCACCAGGTCCAGCAAATCCCCATGGGAAGAGCCAACACCACCTGCTACACCTTCGGGGAAGAGGGAGGATGGTGTGCCCACCTCACTTCTCACTTCTGGCAAGACACTTGCGGGATATTGGATCCCAAAACAATTGAGACCCATCCCTCAACATTCACCATCAGCCACTGAGCCTCCACACAGCATGTCTCCACCTCCCCGTGCCACCGCTCCACCTGATCCAAGCAGCCCTCAGGCTCCCACATCCACGGATCCCTCTACCTCAGCCAGTTCTCTCCCTCCCAGGTCCAGTCCTCCAACTGGCCCAGACAATCAGCCCCCTCCCAGTTCAACTTAAACCCAAATTTGAGGCCAAGTCCCCCTTCCCACACCATTTCTCCCTGAGCGGTGCCTGGACTGCCCATTCGAGGCCCCTATCCTGTGGTGATTCCCATGGCAGTGGACTGTGTTACATATTTTTTGTGCAAGTTCTCATGCACACATGTGCAGACTTGAAATGTGGACTGGCCAGTGGCCTTGATGTTTTGCACCTTTGATGCCTATACAGAGTTTATGTAATAAAGACTGTTACTCATGTTCTGAGCTTTGTTGCTGCCTTTGCTAATGATGCAGTGCAATGTATTTGTATATGTTCATCTGTCACATGCTCTGTATGCCACATTCACATTGTCATTGGCTTGATTTTCTTTTGCAGAGGTTGCCAGAGGTTCCAGCCACTTTTGTGCTTTTTGCCTCAGAGGCGTGAGGGTGCAAGGATGCTTGTCTGTGATGGTCTACTCTTGTCCTAATCTTTCTATTGTGGGGTCTCTAGTTTTGTGCACATGTCATATTTGGATGCTGTAATACAACAGCAGAGAATTCTATTCACATGATAACTTGCGGGGTGGACAGGGTCCACATATCTGTGGGATCTATCTTGATGTGTACACAGCAGTGTAGATATGTAGTCATCTTGTGTAGGCCTGGCTTCATAGTCACATGGGTAAATTAGAATGTGTGCACTTGAGTAGTTATACAGTGTGATTGTCCTGTCATTAGCTGAAGTGTTGATGTGTGTGTGCCCTTGGACATGACACCTACACACATGTATGATCCAGCTGATGAGTGCCTGTTTGTTTACATGATCAGACACCTGCTGTAGATTGTGGGCACATGTAGGAGTTGTTTGTTGAGCAATGTGCAGTGTGTCGGGTATGACTTGGAAGTCCTGGGGTACACCTACTTTTGTTTATATATTTGTTTTATTGGCATTTTGTTAACCAGTTGTTGGCATACAGTTATTACTCATTCCTGATACACATATAGTTTCTTACATGGGGAGTATCACAGAATCCAGTATTTTCATGAAACCCTCAATGTCTTGGAGGCATCCTCAGATGGGGATACTACAAGCGGTGTTCCCACCAATTAACATTGTATTGTCCAACCATTGCAGAGACTATCTTTAGAATAACTGTCCCCAATCCCGTATAGCTGCAGGAAACGTTATGATTGTATTCGCCACTGGGGGTATCCATGCCTATGTATGCGGCGCCGTGCCATCTTAACATCATATATACATAAATCTTATCAAACAAGGGGTGAAAACAAAAAGCAAAATTTCAATATGCCTGCCAAGGTCCAGTGCGGCTCTGTCCCTGAATAAGACTACGTACGTGTTGTATAACCAGCCAAGAAGGGGGGTGGGGGGGAAGAACACAGAGGAATTTAAGTGAGACAAGCAAGGGGGGCCAAGAGAGGGAGGGCTAGGAAAACCAAGAACCCATCCACCGCAGGTCTTCTGCGTGCGTCCAATCATGTCTCAGTCATAGTGCCAGCCAACACCCATTTTCGTTCCCCAGTGTACAGGGGGAGGGGAGGGCCATGGGAACCTCCCGGTCGCGACACCCATCGCTCTCCGGCATGACCAATTCACTACTTTATGTTAAGCTGTGAGGGGTGATTCCCCTTCTCAATCAGTGCTATCTGGGGTGCTCGGATGTTCCCAACCATGCAAAACATCTCTCCATTGTTCCGCTATGGGGAGCTGGCGCACTCCCCACAATTCCTCTCTACGCAGCACTCTCTCTTCTGCTCCGGACCAGTTGGTCACTTCCCTCCGCCACACGGTTACCTGTGCCCCATGGCTGCCTTCCACGTGATTGCTATGTGCCTTCTAGCCAGTAAAAGTGCCAGATCAATGAACCTATTGCCCACCTTGCATTTAGGAGGTCTAGGGAAGAGCCCAAGCAAGCAAATTTCTGCAGTGTAATTTAGCGCTCGCCCCAATGTGGTATTAAGTTGGGAGAGGACTTCACACCAAAATATCTGTGTGATCCTGATGGAGCAGGATAAATGAAAATTTTTTAACCTCCTAATAATTTACGTAAAATAATTAATAAACATGTTCGTTTAAGTAAATAACCAACAATGTATGTTACATGTGAAGGGTTAAAGGTAACACGCTATATTTGTGTGCAAAATTAATCTACTTATAATTGTTGACGTGTCTAACATAATCTAATATTTGCATACTAATAAAATAATAAACGCATGATTTGTGCTTTGAAAATAAAACGTGTGGTGGCAAAATAAAGCGATGGTAAGTAAGGGACGGCTTTATATGTTGCTTTTTGCTAGGTAATACCTAATTGGGGTACGTAGAAAGACGGGAGGGAAACAAAAGGGTTTATATTCTTTATTTTAACAATATTTTGTTTATCTTTGAAAATAGTGCGCTTAGGCCTGTTGAGCAGCGATATAAAATGGCCGCCATGAGCTAGAGTACGCATGTGCAAGAAGCCGTGTGGAAAAGGAGAAAGGCTGTGAAAAAGAATGATCACATGTTCGTGCTGAGAGCCTAGGATGGAAGTATGGTCAAGGCTATTGTGACCTTACTGAGCAAATGTGTGCCAAGATGATCAGCAAGAAGTGTGAGAAGTCAAAATGAATAAATGGACAAACGGAACTGTTAAACCTAAAAGTAACAGAAAAAGATACAAATTGGACTGATCGAAACTGATGAGTAATGTCATGAACTGTGGGAAACGATGCAAGCATGGACATTCCACAAAGAACTGGTTAAGACAAGGAAGTTTGATTAAAATGTATATGGACTCGAATGAACCAATGAGAGAGAATCACGCCATAAGATGCAACATTTTTATTTAGTAAGCTAGAATTAGGGTATAAGAAGACCTACTCTTGGTGGGGAGGGGTGAGATGCTGGAGAGAGTTGATGCTGCAGATGGGTGAAGTTGCGGTTGCTGATGCTGACGAGCTGATGCTGCTATTTTATATTTTTAGTTGAGTATAAGATGCTGCTTTTGGAGAACCTTTTTACTCTGATAGATTTTTCATTTAGAACTATTAGATTTTCCAAGACAGATAGATTGATCTTTTGGAGTTCTTGCTGTGACAAACTTTATCTTCCATCTAATAGGTATGCATTGTAATTTCAATGTATTCTTATAATGATGATAAATGTAATAATCTGAGTGATATACTTAAAACTTATGCATTGTTTCTAAAACTTATATAAACTTTATTATCTTTAAACAAATGACTCAGTGATTCTTTAGCTCAATAATTAAGGTAAAATGTTAAAGAGTTTATTGTGATTGAGCTGGTCTTAATCACCATCAACTGATTCCTACTAGTTGGTCCATCGACCAATGAGCGGAATACCTTAAAAGCAATGAGAAACTTTATGTCATGTTAAAAAGAGGTATCCCGTCTCCTTCCAGCGAATCGTTTTACTGTTATTTCTCCTAGGTTAAGGACGGAGGTAATCCAGGGAATAAATGAGTAAGTGAATGTATATGCGGTGTTAATGGGCCCCACCGTCATATGGATATAGTGTGCATTGGAGAGATAGTTGTACCTGGATGACCGAGTCATATAGGAGAAGAATTTTTATTGTTAGCGCTGGATCAGATTTCTTGGTAGCAGAGTTATGGTTACTATAGATTAGTTTGGTGATTATTGATTATTGATTATTGATAAGTTCATGTCTAACACTTTATGTTGAGTCGCGTTATGTTATATGTAAGTTTTCACGCTTCCGGGAAGTAGGAAGTGGAACACGTGTGGCAAGAGAAGTCACATGGAATAGTGCATTGTCTGAGTTCATATTGGTGATAACACAGGTTGTGTTATGATAGGGACATTTTCTGCATAAAAGGTGTGTAAGTGAAATAGTGACCGGTTTTCTTGTGAAACTCTGGCCTTAATTCTCAGGAGCAGTATAGTCTCCACATGTGTTTTATCCCCAGAGAAACGGGTTTACCGCTTGCTTGAAAGAAGGGTAAGGTAGAGGGAAGTGTTACTTTATCGGCGAAACGGGAAAAATTCTGTGGTAGGGTAGAGGTAAGCGCTGCCTACTGGAAAATACAGAATTCTTGTGTAAATGGACAAAGCTATCTCTTTTGGTTTAGCGAATCAGACAATGGAAATGTGTTTTAATTGTTGTAACTAACGAAGAATTGTTGAAAAAGAAATTGCCGATAAATTTTGTAAAGGAGGGGTCTAGAGCAGAACTGACGTAGACAAAAGCCGCGCTGGGATTGGACAGTGCGCTAGTCATACAGAGACAGGAGCAGAACTGACGTAGACAAAAGCCGCGCTGGGATTGGACAGTGCGCTGTAGACAGAACCCGCTCTGATTGGAGTGTTAGTGTGAGTCGCGCTAAGATTGGACGGATAGAATAGTGACGTGGAAGTTTATGATTGGAGTGTTGGTGTGAGTCGCGCTAGTATTGGTCGAATAACGCATAGAGAACAGTGTTGAATTGCGGATCGTTTGAGGAGAGAAAGCGATTGTGAATCATGTCTTATTATGAGTATGGTAGAGAGAAAACGTTGTGGATGTCGAAAGTTAAGAACTTCTTTAAGAAAGACAAAAAGGTAGTGACTAGAGAGGGACAAGTAATTCCTCCACCGAAATCACCAGCTTTGCACATGATGCTGAAATATGGATATCATACATGCATATGGTTAGAAAATTGGACAAAATATACCAAGAATGATGGAGCATTGGCTTTTCCTGAGAATGGTTCATTTAGTGTAGCTGTATTACGGAATTTGAGAGAGAAGATGGCAATGTTAGAACCTAGACCTAGACCGACACAGTTTGAAGCTTTAAGTGAATGGGAAGATGAGATGTATGAACGAGAGAGATTCAGAGGATTAAAGAATCATGAGTTTGTGCCTGGAAGGTTATGGGGAGTAAATCATGAAGACAGAATAAAGCGTTGGAGATGTGCTAATATGACAGGAGGTTTGTTTCCAGCTTTTACAGTTGAGGAAGAAGCAAAGAAAAAGTGTACAGAGAAAAAGAAACATGTGGTTATGTAAAAGTATGGGTATGGTGGTAGTGAAACGGAAGATGAATTGCTGGAAGATATTTTAAACAGAAACCCACCTCCATACCAACAGACTTCTGCGGTGGTGACACCTAATGCACCGCCAATGGAAACTGGGAGGAATAAAATTCCTGAATGAAGAGATGAGATAAATAGGTCACAAGATCAATTAAAAACTTCACAAAATGAAGAAATAGAAAGTGATAATGCAACTGAATTAGCAAAAACCACAAGAGAATTAACTGAAAAGATAAGAGAATTGACAAAGAATATGGAAGCTGTAACTGTACCAGTAACGATAGGTCCAGTAATGCCAATTTTTGAGAATCAGAAAATTGATGAACGTTCTTTAGTGATTCCTATGAATTCACATTTGCAAAGAAAAAGAGAAGGGATGGAACTGTACAATGAAGGTGCACACCATTTGGTTAGTACCTATAGACCAAGCCCACCTACTAATTTGACGATAAATGAGAATGAGTTCAGGAGAATACCTATGGTAACGGAGTCTGCATCAGGGACACCAGAAAGAAGTAACAATTGGATAGAATTAAATACTACGCCTGTAGGTCCGACTCCAGATGAGTTAAATGAATGGATGAAAACGCTAAAAACGAAAGAGACAGAAGTAAAACCATTAGATGTAATTAGGTTAAAAATAGACATGGAAGAATTGATTTTAGGAACGATTGGTACAGAAAAATTGAAAAGTTATCAGGATGATGAGATTATGTTCTTGTGCAAGAGTATCACATGGAGAGCTAGAAATTTACATGACAAATTAGAAGAGACAGCAAGTGAACTGGGAGTAGAATTTGTAAAAGTGAGAACGTTGCAGAAACCATATAGAGTAGATTTTTGTGAGAAAGATATAGAGAATCTGAACACATCAGGAAGATTGACCCAAATAAAAGAATTAATTGTTTTACTGAGAAAATGGGGTGATGTGGATAGATGGAGAAGTAGATGGATAAAAAAGAATGAGAAGGTAACAGATAAAGCATCTTTGGCTTTTGCAGTGACAGATAAGGAACCAATTGTAAGAGAGTACCCGATGAGAGAAACTCCAGGAGGTAGTTATGTGCATGTTCCATGGTCCAGACAGGATATACTATCATTTACAAATGATTTCCCAAAGTTGAGAGAGAAGCCAGTAGAATGGTACAGACAAGTGGAGAGATTTGTTAAAGTTTCAAAGGTGTTGTGGACAGACTTGGATGGATTGTTTGATATAGTAGTGCCAGCTGATTTGTGGACAGAATGCAAGATTACTATTGATTGGCCAACTGTAGAATATCCAAGGGATGCTAAAACAGGAGCGCCAGGACCAGAAGTGATGAGAAAGTACGATCAAGTAATTACCTTTTTGAAGAATAAGATTCCACCTAAAGAAACGGATTGGGTAAAAATAGACAGAACCACGCAGGAAAGTAAAGAATCAGTGCATGCTTACTATGAAAGACTGTTGTTAGTTTTCAAACAGTATAGTGGTTATGAGACACTAAATGAGAAGGATATGAGTCATTTTGTATATAGATTTGTATATGGGTTGAAACCAGAGATAAGTGAGATGATTAAACAGCATATGATTTGTTGGCAGAATAGCACAGTCGATGAAGTTTTGAGATATGCTAAGTATTGCAGTGATGATATTGAGAGTAGACAGCGTAAATTGAAAGAATAAGCCATGTGGGCACAGGTGAAAGTTGCAGAGAAACAAGAAGCTCAATTGAGTAATACAGGTAATGAAGCAGGACAGGCTAGATTTCGACCAAATATAGGTAAAGGAAAGGACAAATGAGCATAGATGAGGCAAAGAAAAAGTGGCCATGCCACAATTGCGGAAAGCTAGGGCATTGGAGAAACGAGTGTAAATTTCCTCCAAAACTTAATGTGGAAAATCAATCATTAAATTCACAGGTGCAGAGTGAGATAGTTACTCAACAGAGTCAGGTGCCACAACCACCACTTCCCAAGAGTGTTAACCAACAGAAATTCAGTGCAGAAACAGGATTCTACGGAGGAGAGCAGGTAACACAGTTGCCGCGTGCAGCTGCCATTTCTCAATATTGGTTACGACAGGATGAGGATGAAACGGATTAAAGCTTCTGACGGTGCCTAGGAGAGGGGGAAGAGTGCGTGCTTGGCGCAACTCTAGAGGTAGATCAGTCTGGTCCATTTGTGGATGGAGAAGTGAATGGTGCAAATGTAACATTCCTTGTGGACACTGGAGCTACCCGTTCTACTGTTAGGTCAGTGGAAATTCCAAACCTTCCTCTCTCAGGTGAACATATCCAAGTAGTTGGAGTTTCGAATCAGCAAATTAAGACGCCTCTTACTAAATTAGTGGAGGTAAAGATTGGTCCATTTAGTGAAATGCACCGATTTGTGGTATGCGATTGTAGTCCTGTGAACCTATTAGGACGCGATCTATTTTGCAAAATGAATTGCACTATCTATTGTACTCCAGATGGAATTGCATTTCAGACCCCAGATGAAGATGTATTGTATAAAATGACACTGGTAAATTTAGAACCAGAAGTAAATGATTTGTTTCCTGTATTTGATGCAGAGAAAATCCCAATTGAACTGAAAAAGACAGTGAAAGAAGAAGTGTTGGACTTTACAGGAGAAGATATAGTATTAATGAAAGAAGTAGATCCCGTTAAAATCTCCGTAAAAGAGGGAACGAGTTACCCAAATACGCCCCAGTATAAATTGACACCAGAAATAATTGAAGGAATAACGCCAGTAATAAATAAAATGGTTGAACAAGGGATTCTAAAAGAAATCATGAGCAGTCCATGTAATTCGCCAATAATGGGACTGAAAAAGCCAAACGGAACATATAGGATTGTACAGGATTTGAGGAAGGTAAACAAAATTGTAGTACCTTGTTGCCCAATAGTACCGAACCCTGCTGTGATTCTATACCAGATTCCACGTGAAGCAGAATGGTACACAGTAATTGATTTATGTCATGCATTTTTCTCTATTCCATTGCATCCAGATAGCCAGCCATTATTTGCGTTCAGGTTTGGAGAGCGTATTTTGGCATGGTGCCGAATTCCTCAAGGGTACACAGAAAGCCCCTCGATCTTTAATCAGATTCTAAAGAAATCATTGGAAGATTTGAAAATGCCAGAAAAGTCGGTGATGGTTCAGTATATTGATGACCTACTGGTGGCATCAAAAACGAAGGAAGCATGTGTCAATGATACAATTGCTTTGCTGAATCATTTAGCAAAAAGAGGACATAAAGTGTCCCCATCAAAATTGCAGTTTTGTCAACAAGAAGTCCAATATTTAGGGCATAAAATTGAGAAAGGAGTGCGAAAGGTAACGACTGAAAGAATAAAGATGATTCAAGAAATGAGAGCTCCAATGACGCAAAGAGAGGTAAGAATGTTTCTGGGAATGGTTGGATATTGTCGACAATGGATAAGCGGTTTTTCGTTGATCGCCAAACCGTTGCAAAAACTAACAAAGAAGGATGTTAAAGATCCTTTTGAAATGAATGATGAGGAAATGAAAGCATTCAGAGAGCTGAAAAAGAAATTGTGTGAAGCTCCAGCATTGGGAATGCCTGGCTATGAGAAAGACTTTGAGTTGTATTGCAGTGAAAGAGATGGATGTGCATTTTCAGTCTTGGTACAGAGACATGGAACCATGAAAAGACCCATTGCATATTTTTCAGCTGTTTTAGACCCTGTAGCAAAAGCGTTGCCTGGATGTTTGAAAGCAGTTGCTGCTACTTGCGTGAGTCTGGAACAGAGTGAAGGCATAGTGATGGGATATCCACTGAGAGTATATGTTCCCCATTCTGTGGAAATTCTCTTGACAAGAACGAAAACCCAATACATGACACATAGTCGGCTGACTAGGTATGAAAAAGTAATTTTGAGTGCAGATAATGTGACTATTGACAGATGTATGAATGTGAATCCTTCGACATCATTGCCAGATGAAGAGAGTGTGATTGAAATGGATGAAGTAGATCATGATTGTCTGAATGTGCTTGAATATTGTACAAAACCAAGGCCCGATATAAGAGATGAGCCCTTAAAAGAATCAGATTATATTCTGTTCGTGGATGGCTCATGTTTGAGAACAAATGATGGAGTTCTAAGTGCAGCGTATGCGGTTTGCACAGTAGCAACTGTAATGGAAGCATCTTGTCTGAAAGGGATACGGTCTGCCCAAGTCGCAGAATTAGTAGCTCTGATTCAAGCCTGCAAGTTGGGAAGAAATGTACGGGTTACGATTGTGACAGATAGCCAATACGGTTTTGGAGTGGTGCATGATTTTGGTCAGATTTGGTCACAAAGAGGTTTCTTGACGTCTGCAGGAACGCCAATTAGAAATGGAGATTTTGTGAAAAAGTTGCTTGAGGCGATACAGCTGCCTAAACAGATTGCTGTTGTGAAGTGCAATGCACATAAAAATGGGGAAGACTACATAACTGTCAGCAATAAGTATGCTGATGAAATTGCACAGTACTGTGCAAAGAATGTGGTCTCTTTGAACAGGAACCGAGAGAGAGAGCATATTTCTTGTCCTTTGCTTTTTACTAACCCTGTTGAGACATGGGATGAGGTGAGACAGTTACAGGAAGCAGCAGATGATGAGGAAAAAGATACATGGATAAAAGCAGGATGTAGAAAACATGAGGAAAATGATGTTTGGGTTTACAGAGATGAGAGACCAGTTATGCCTGATAGCATGATTTCTGACATGGCACGGATGTACCATGGACAAGCCCATATTGGGAGAGATTCAATGATCAGACTTTTAGACAAACATGGTATAATCCAAAATTCAGAGCCATAGCTGAGAGTCTTTGTCAGAGATGTCTTACTTGTCAACAGTTAAATCCAGGAAGGAAGACAGTAGTGAGTCTAGGAACAATAGGACGAGAAGGAGGTCCGTTCACTAGAATGCAAATGGATTTTATAGAAATGCCCCGAGCAACAGACTAAGGTATGTCCTCGTAGTCGTCTGTTTGTTTTCCCGTTGGGTGGAAGCATACCCGACCAGAAGGAATGATGGAATCACTGTAGCAAAACTTATGCTGCGAGAATTCATTCCGAGGTATGGTTTTCCAGTCACGATTGAAACAGATAGAGGAACACATTTTCAAAACGAATTAATTAAACTAATTTGTGAAGCACTTAGTATTAAACAGAAACTGCATTGTGCATACAGACCAGAGGCTTCTGGAATAGTAGAGCAAGTGAATGGAACAATTAAGAACAGGTTAGGAAAAATGTGTCAAGCCACAGGACTCAAATGGCCAGATGCCTTGCCATTAGTTTTAATGACGATCAGAAGTATTCCGGAAAGGAAAACTGGACTCAGTCCCCATGAGATAATTATGGGACGCAGCAATGAGACAAGCACATGTACCTGTCAACAAACTACTGACTATAACTGATGATCTGGTGCTGGATTATTGCAAAGGATTGGCTGATGTGGTGCGTTCTGTGTTTCATCAGGTTGGACCGGATGCGACCACTCTTGAAAGGAAACCAGCTCACGACTTGAATCCAGGAGTTTGGGTCCGCATAAAAGTCCACAGGAGAAGAAACTGTTTGGTTCCTCGCTGGGACGAACCACGACAGGTGATCCTGGTGACAACCACTGCAGTCAAATGTGCAGGAGTGAAACATTGGGTGCATGCCAGTCACACCATCAGAGTTCCAGAACCTGAAGATCGACATGTGAGTCGACATCTGGAAGTGTTGGATAACAGTTCAGCATCAGAAGCGGAAGAAGAAACGAACAGGGTGCCAGAATCTGAAGATCGACCTGTAAGTCGACATCTGGAAGACCCAACTACAAGTGCAACGACAGAAGAAGTAGAGGAAATAGCTGAAGTTCCAGAACTTGAAGATCGACATGTGAGTCGACATCTGGAAATATCAGATACCAGTTCAGAATCTGATACAGACCATTCGGATTGTGAGGAAATTCTGAAAAGAAATTGGAAATTTGAAAGCATAAAAGAAGAAACTGACCACGAAGATAGTAACAGTGACCAACCAGGTACAAGTTGTGGTAAAAATCCTTCGGAGATAATATTAATAGATGAAGAAGGGAGAGTTTCAAACAGAAAGTTAGCAAAATCGGAAGATCCCCGAGGAGCAATAGGGACAGATAGCCAAACAAAAGAACAGGGAAATTTAGAAGCAGATAGAGAGATTGACACAAATTTGGAAGAACCTCGAGGAGGGACAGAAATAGGTGAATGAAGGAAGATAAGAAAAGAACCACAAGTAGAGGAAGAAAATGAAATTATAAGATTCAAAATAAGAGACAATAAAGAAAAAACTGAAACAGAGTCTGAAGAAAGTGGAGAAGAAAGAAACCAAAAACTAGAGTAAAAAAAAAGGAATTGGAAAACAGAAAGAGAGGAAAAAGAAAGTGAGGCAAAAAGGCCAAGAAAAGGAGACAATTGGCCCAACGAAGTAAGAAAATTAAGATACAGGATCATAAGGTTAGATGGAAAAAGTGCTGAACAAGTGAATGAAATAACAAGTCAGAAAGAGCAAGAAAAACAAGGTGGAAAACACTTGCAGAAAATGAAAAGAGTAAAGAAGGTAAATCCGAAGTATAGATCACCTGAATGGTTGTACCTTGCTTTAACGGATAACAAAGAAGAAAAGAACACTCACGAGAACCCAGAACAAAGAAACCTAATGGGTGAAGGTGAAGTGCAACAAACTTGAAGAAATTTAAACAAATTTCTACCGGACTTGACAAAATACTGGATTTGACGAATTTCTACCGGATTTGACAAAAAAAAACTGGATTTGACAAAGAAAGAATTCTGAAAAGAATTAAAAGAAAGTACCAAACGAAGACAAAAACATTGGAGTGCAGAGTGGCTAAGAAGTCATTTCTGAGGTGTAGTGACACAATTTTCTTGAAAATAAATAAATAAGGTTATAAAACAAAATGGAGGATACTAGAGATAGAAAATGTAGATGTGAGTTTTTAAGTAGATGGTGTAAGATGTGCTTCTTTTGTACAGGATTATTAATGACAGTATGGGTGGTTTTAGCAATCACTATTCCAATTAGTTTAGCGGTAGTAGAAACGTCTAATCACACAGAAAAAGAAAAAGGAGCTAACACTCAAGAAACAGTTATATTAAAAAGTAGTGCAGAATTACATAAGGACAAATTAATAACAGATTTTTCAAAGAATGTTTTTACTAAATTATTATATGAGTATGTAGAAACAATGGATGTAAGAGATTGCTATGTTTGTATGCAATTGCTCTGCGTCTGTAGCAGAGGGTGTGACTTATCATCACCTTCCTTTGACGTATGGAATAACATGTAGTGTTTTAGCAAGTTTATTTTATAACACAGGTAGATTAGAATATTATTACACTGACATAGATAAGATTTTTGCAAAAGTTTCTGTAGTTCCCGAACTAAACAAAATAAAAGAGGGAAAAACGTTTGGAGAATTTTTTCATAGAAGATAAGATTTTAACATTAGATAATATAGTTAAAAACAACCTTACCTGTGAGTTAAAGAAAGAAGAAAAAGTATTTTTAGAGATGGTTGAAGAAAGAAGAGTGAAATTTCAAAGAAAAGTGATAGAAGAGACAAAAACACCTCTTTGGGCATTTGAGGAAGACAATCATGACAAGAAAAAGACAAATGCAGCTATGACTCTGGATTGGCCCCAACAGGGAAGGTTGTGCATTAGAAGAAATAGAACAAGATATGACAATTATTTTGTGGGTTCCAGTATTTGCCATGACAATTATCAAATTTTAGGCGGATGGGGATTCAAAGGGGGAAAAGATCCAATATTTCCAGGGATCTATTATGTTTGCGGTAATAGGGCTTATTACAGGTTGCCGGACCATTGGTATGGGTCATGTAATTTTATTACTGGTCTTTCCAAAGATTTTTCATATGGATAGAAAAGAAAAAGGAATACACAAAATGATAAATACCTTTGCACCTAGAAAAAGGGAAAGTTTTTCAGAAATAGTAGGTGATATTTTGGTGCATTGATACCAGCAGTGGGAATATCTTTGAATGCATTTAAAATTCGGAAATTATCCACAGTGGTAGATCGTTTATCTACAAATACTGCTGGAGGGTTCTTGATGGTAAATACCGAGATGGTTGCCATGAGAGCTATGGTGATGCAAAATCGACTTGCCCTTGACATTATTTTGGCAAAAGAGGGTGGAGTCTGTGGAATGCTGAAAGTCCAACATTGTTGCACTTACATTCCAGATAAAAGTGAAAATATACAAAAGTATATAAAGAATATTACAAGTTTACACAAAGAACTTGTTCCACTGGAGGTTGAAAGTGCATTTGGAAAACTTGATAAAGGGTTTTCTTCAGTAATAACTTGGTTAACAAGAATGAGTGAATTAATAATAGGGAAAGTTATAATAATAGCAACCATGATATTCATAATAATTTTAGTGCTGAAGCTTGTAATTACATGTATAAAGAAAAGAAGAAGACAGAATAAAATAGAAAAGGAAAACATGATAAACAAGGAGAGAGAGAGAAATGGGTGAAATAGAGCTAGAAGAGATAAAAGAGAACATGTACAAGAAGACCAAGAGACAAGTTGAAAGGGATACAGTTGTGTAAACTAACAAAAGCAAACGGATAAAAGAAATATGCTGTCTGAGAGAATTGTATAACTTGGGTTTTGTGGTGATATTAAAAATCACCAAAGGGGGAGTTGATGGAGCAGGATAAATGAAAAAATGTTAACCTCCTAATAATTTACGTAAAATAATTAATAAACATGTTCGTTTAAGTAAATAACCAACAATGTATGTTACATGTGAAGGGTTAAAGGTAACACGCTATATTTGTGTGCAAAATTAATCTACTTATAATTGTTGACGTGTCTCAACATAATCTAATATGTGCGTACTAATAGAATAATAAACGCATGATTTGTGCTTTGAAAATAAAACGTGTGGTGGCAAAATAAAGCGATGGTAAGTAAGGGACGGCTTTATATGTTGCTTTTTGCTAGGTAATACCTAATTGGGGTACGTAGAAAGACGGGAGGGAAACAAAAGGGTTTATATTCTTTATTGTAACAATATTTTGTTTATCTTTGAAAATAGTGCGCTTAGGCCTGTTGAGCAGAGATATAAAATGGCCGCCATGAGCTAGAGTACGCATGTGCAAGAAGCTGTGTGGAAAAGGAGAAAGGCTGTGAAAAAGAATGATCACGTGTTCGTGCTGAGAGCCTAGGATGGAAGTATGGTCAAGGCTATTGTGACCTTACTGAGCAAATGTGTGCCAAGATTAAGCCTGGGCGTAGTTCGCGAAGTAGCGCTACGCGAAGCTACGCAAAGTGCAGTTCGCACTACGCGAGCTACGCGTAGCACTACGCGAACTGCGTAGTGCACTGTTCGCAATGATTGCACAGTGCCGGATGCTTGTCCGCACTGTGCAATCATTGAAAACGGCATCTTGCACAGTGCGGGCTGTCTTTACTGCCGCTCGAGTAGATTTTTACTCGAGCGGCAGCTTTCTCAACGCGGACTGGTAGTTTCTCATCGCGAGCGGTCGCGAGCATACGCGACCACTCGCAATGAGAAACCTGACCTCCCCGCGTTGAAAATCTCACCGGGAGGTTTATTTTCCACGCTCGCGATCGGCAACTTGATGTTGCTGATCGCGAACGAGGAAAAAGTCTCGCTGGGATGTCATTTTGCTTGCTCGCGGTCGCCAACTTGACGTTGAGGACCGCGAGCAAGCAAAAAATGACCGCTACACTATGCTACGCTACGCGTGTTTGCACTGTGCTACGTGCAATTCGCGTTGTGCGAAGTAGCGCAAACTTCGCAAACTACGCGAGTGTAGCGTAGTGCTTTGCCCAGGGTTAGCCAAGATGATCAGCAAGAAGTGTGAGAAGTCAAAATGAATAAATGGACAAACGGAACTGTTAAACCTAAAAGTAACAGAAAAAGATACAAATTGGACTGATCGAAACTGATGAGTAATGTCATGAACTGTGGGAAACGATGCAAGCATGGACATTCCACAAAGAACTGGTTAAGACAAGGAAGTTTGATTAAAATGTATATGGACTCGAATGAACCAATGAGAGAGAATCACGCCATAAGATGCAACATTTTTATTTAGTAAGCTAGAATTAGGGTATAAGAAGACCTACTCTTGGTGGGGAGGGGTGAGATGCTGGAGAGAGTTGATGCTGCAGATGGGTGAAGTTGCGGTTGCTGATGCTGACGAGCTGATGCTGCTGCTGCTATTTTATATTTTTAGTTGAGTATAAGATGCTGCTTTTGGAGAACCTTTTTACTCCTGATCGATTTTTCATTTAGAACTATTAGATTTTCCAAGACAGATAGATTGATCTTTTGGAGTTCTTGCTGTGACAAACTTTATCTTCCATCTAATAGGTATGCATTGTAATTTCAATTTATTCTTATAATGATGATAAATGTAATAATCTGAGTGATAAACTTAAAACTTATGCATTGTTTCTAAAACTTATATAAACGTTATTATCTTTAAACAAATGACTCAGTGATTCTTTAGCTCAATAATTAAGGTAAAATGTTAAAGAGTTTATTTTGATTGAGCTCGTCTTAATCACCATCAACTGATTCCTACTAGTTGGTCCATCTACCAATGAGCGAAATACCTTAAAAGCAATGAGAAACTTTATGTCATGTTAAAAAGAGGTATCCCGTCTCCTTCCAGCGAATCGTTTTACTGTTTTTTCTCCTAGGTTAAGGACGGAGGTAATCCAGGGAATAAATGAGTAAGTGAATGTATATGCGGTGTTAATGGGCCCCACCGTCATATGGATATAGTCTGTGTATTGGAGAGATAGTTGTACCTGGATGACCGAGTCATATAGGAGAAGAATTTTTATTGTTAGCGCTGGATCAATCCCACACTCCCAAGTCATATGTAGGAAGTCTACGTCTTCCAAGGGGCATCGTGGGCATCGTAGCGGTTCACCCCCAAAGGCAACAAAGATCCTTTGTGGTGTCAAGTAAGTCATATGTACATAATTAAACTGAACGTACTTCAGTTATGTGTTGCGAGATATCTTCTTGGGGATTCCAAGACTCTTCTCCATTCTACATCTGTGAGGTCCCTCCCCAGGCTCCTTTCCCATCTCCCCGGAGATGCAGCAGGGGGCCAGCGAGGCTTCGTGTAGGGACGCATAGAACCATTTGATTTGGTGTCTCGCAGAGCCCAGGGTGATCAGCGAGTGCAGTACACTATGCGTTTCCGGTTCTTCTCTATTCCGGCCCCACAGCCTCGCAAACGTCCACTGTAAAGCCTCATAAACTAAAAACTGGCCCGATGGCAGGCCGCAACTCTCCACCAATTCCGAGAAGGGAAGCAGGTGCTTCTCGTGGTAACAATCTCCCACATTTTCAAGACCCACCGCCGCCCAAGGTGCCATCTGCTCTGCAGTTACAATCTGTTGCGGTTCGCCATGCGGTAAGCCTACCAACGGCAGCTCCGGCGAATATTTTGGGGCATTGGGTATTTTCTTAATGCTACGTTTCCAGCATTGCAGCGCCGTTGTCTGCAAGAGTGATGTATAGGGAACTCCAGTCACGGGCATCAGGATTTTCACCAGCAGCAGGCAGGGGCTCTGACCAGGTTCCACCAGTAAAGTCTCATCTACGTTCACCCCCTCCAGCCACTGAGCCAACCATTGCATTTGAGCAGCTAGCTGATAAAGTGCAAAGTCCGGAACTACCAAGCCTCCCGCATCTAGGGGGCATCTCAATATCAGGTGCGACACTCTTCGCCTACCATCTCCCCAGACTAGATCTCGCACCAAAGAGTCCAAGTTGCGGAACCAGGTCTCGGGCATTAACACAGGCATATTAGCGAAGTAATATAATACACGAGGGAGCATAACCATTTTTGTCAGAGATACTCTGGCCATTATGGGGAGGCGTAACGTGCCCCAGAACTGGACACTAGATCGGAGCGATCGCAGCGCTTTGCCCAGGTTCCCCTCTTTCAAGTCCTCTAATGAGTGGAAGATCTGGACACCCAGGTATTTAAAAGTGTCTGATGCCCAGGTAATATCATCGGGCACTGCCAGAGGGCGTGCCAATGGACCAGCCACCGGGAACAAACACGTTTTGCACTTATTAACCCGTAGGCCTGACATGTCCCCGAATGCCTCCAAGCACCGCAGGGCCGTTCCGGTTCCCCGAGCAGTGTCACAGAGATAAACTAGCAGGTCGTCCGCATAAAGAGAAATAGTATACGTCCGTCCTCCGACTGTCAACCCCATGCCCTCACCCCCCTGTCAAAAGAGTTCGGCTAAAGGTTCTATTGCCAAGGCAAATAACAGTGGCGACAAGGGGCAGCCCTGTCGGGTTCCTCGTGTCACAAGATATTGCGGGGAGATGGTCTTGCCGGTCTCGACACTAGCTGTAGGGCGAGTATACAATAAACGCACCCACGCCACCCATCCATCTCCCATCTCTAGGTGCCTCATAACAGCCAGGAGATAATCCCAGCCCACGGTGTCAAAGGCCTTCTCTATATCGATCAAGAGAATGGCGGCCCGCCGGAGGGCCCGCGCTTCTGAATGGTACAGCACCGAGTACAGCCGACGGAGGTTGTATGATGTATTGCGAGAGGGGATGAATCCATTTTGGTCTGGATGGATAAGGCCCTGCATATGCGGGAGCAACCGGAGCGCCAGCACTTTGCTAAGCATCTTAAAATTAGTGTTTAACATAGAAAGGGGTCTATAGTCCGTTACCCCGGCATTCAGAGATGTGCTCTTGGGGAGTGGGATCACCAGCGCATCTCGTGTAGTCTCCGGGAGCTGGCCCAGCTGAAGCGACTCCTTGTACAAAGTCACCAATGTTGGGGCTAATTCAGCCCGTACTTCTTATAAAATTTCCCCCGCAGGCCATCCGGGCCAGGCGTCTTCCCATTAGCCATAGCAATAATGGCTCCTCACACTTCCTCCAGCATCACTGGTCCGCCTAATTCCTCCTGTGCCTCCGCATCTAGCGTACCGAGATCTAGAGGGGCTAAAAAGGCCTCAATAGCAGCGGCAGGAGACCCAGGGGGGGCAGTGTAGAGGGCCCCATAGTAGTCCTTAAACTGACGATTAATTTTGCTCGGATCGTGCAGTCGATCCGTCCATCGCTCGAATGCGCAGGATCGGGCCCCTTGCATCTCCAGGCGCACCAACCAAGCTAAGAGATGACCAGCTTGCCCCTCCTCCCCCTGCACCCTGTCCATGCATGCCTTATGACCATAGGACCTGAGTCGCTCTAGTGCGTCAGTGTATTGTGCTCGCTTATCTAGGAGATGTGTGTGGGCTTGTGCGTCTCGCCCCTGAAGGTTGTCTAGCTCCCGCATCTCACCCTCTGTAGCTAATAATTCTCTATGAAGTTCCTTATGCACTCCTACACTGTATCCTATGCAATGGCCCCTCACCACCACCTTGAACGCCTCCCACTCCAATAAAACAGAGGATGCAGAGCGCTCATTATTAGAAAAGTAGTCGCTGGCAAGGGTTTGTAGGGCATCTGTGAACGGCACGTCTTCTAGAGATACCGGGTGAAGGCGCCATGTAGGTATGGGGGCTCTAACACCAAGAGGTCGGTATACCAACAACAATGGACTGTGATCAGACAGGGGTCATCCTAAATACTCTGAGTGCGTGATAGAGTCACCGATGGTAGGGGAACACCAAAAAGCGTCTAGCCGTGTATGGAGTTGATGCATTGGGAGTAAAAGGAATATTCCTGTGTGTTCCAGTGCTGAATCCTCCAGATGTCGTGCAATCCCCAATGAGACATCCAGTCCCGCAGTCCAGCTGCCACCCGCTGGGTCTGAGCCCCAGGCAGGGGAGGATGGGACCGATCTAGGTCCACGTCTATTACTCCGTTAAAATCTCCACCCAGCAATATGCGGCCCACCATCATGTCCACTATGTGTGTAGAATGACCAGCCATATAGGCCAGCTGGTCCTGGTTAGGAGCATAGACAGAACCCAGCGTAACTTCCCGCCCATATAGTCACCCCAGGAGGAAGACATGCCTGCCCTCCTTATCAATGTCAGACCGCAGTAATTCAAAGGGTACTCCCGCTCTGATCCAAATTAACACTCCATGGGCATATGCCGAGAAGGACGTAGCATATACCTGCCCCTCCACCGCCTGCGCAATCTGTCCACCTCTGCTTGGAGCAAGTGCGTTTCCTGCAGAAGGGCTATCTGTACTCCCCTCCTCATAAGGTAGTTGTGTATGTTGTGGCATTTAGCCATGGACCCCATCCCCCTAATATTCCACATGAGTATTTTGAGTGTCTGGTAGGGTACCGCCATTCCGAGCTAGGTAGATCATCCCCCCCACACACCCTCCCCAAACCCCCAGGCCAGGAAAGCATTTCAGGTGCCGTATTGTGGACAGGGCAGGTCTTACGCAAAAAGAGAACAAAGGGAAAAACGGAACAAAGGAAATCCCAACATGGGAAAACTCCCCAATCCCCAGAGCAGTGCAGCAACGGCCACCCGCCCAAACCCGCCATGCAACTTTAATAGTCAATCGAGGCTCAAACCAACTATGGTGAGGTCCTACAGGGGTCGTGGCCTAGTTCAATGTCTCGTGTCCTTGCATAGACTGTCAGGGACTGTGCCGGGCACCGACCAACTCAAAAAATCAACCCTGAACCATTTTCCCTCAATACTTCATCATGGCCCCCCTGGCTCCAGGGGCCCAGGACATGCGACCAAGTCTGTTCTGTGCTGTGACCTCCTCTATATAATCTCATCCGCAGACTGCGGAGTGACCCGTGGTAGAACCAGACTGTCCGCATTGGAGGAATCCGAATCCGAGCCTCCTGTGCCCCTCAGCGAGGCTGAACCCACCCCGACTGCTGCCGGTCATCCTGCATCATCTCTGCCACTGCCTGCTGTGCCGCCACTCTTTCGCGCTCCGTTTGGGAAAGGCTTGGTTTCTTGGGGGCACTCTTCGCCATTCGCTTCCGAGGCCGTTTCCTGGTCCGTCTGTTTTGGCGTGGGGGTGCCTGCTCTTGTACCACCCGGGGAGCCCCGATCATATATTCCTCCAGCCATTCCCAAGCTGCAGCAGCGTTTTCGCAAAAATGCGTTTTCCCATCTTCGATGATGCGTAGTCGTGCAGGGAAAATAAGTGAGTACTGGAGGCCCTCTGTTCTCAGCGCCTTCTTAACTTCAAGAAAAGAGGCACGGTGCAGCTGCACTTCAAGAGTGTAGTCTGGGAATATGGAGACCTTGCTGTTGTCGACTACAAACGGGCCATTTGAGCGAGATTTTTATAGCAAAAGGTTCCTGTCTTTGTAATGCAAAAGCCGGGCCACCACCGGTCTCGGTGGACGACCTGGCGCCGGTGGGCGAGCTGGGACACGGTGTGCTCTCTCCAGGGTGTAGAATTGTGTGAGCCCCTCCGGTGCAACCACGTTGCGGAGCCACGGCTCCAGGTAGGACATCATATTGCCATCCTCAATCCCCTCCGGCAAGCCCAAAATGCGAATATTGTTCCTTCTATTATGCCCTTCACTATCCTCCACTCTACGCTCCAGCACTCTGACCCTATCGTTCAGGTCTGCCATTTGCTTAAGCGTCGCCTGGTGTGCCGGGGTCAGCTCCTCAAGGGAAGACCCCACCACTTTCACCCGGTCACTGAGTTTCTGGTGTTCAGCACCTAATACAGTACTTATATCTTGGTGTAGTGTCTCCTTCGTGTCAGAGATTGCCTCCAAAATCCGGGCCAGCTGCTGTTGTATGGAGTCTTCAAGGTGTGGCGCTTCCAAGGTGGCCTGAGCCAGTTCTCGCTGATCCCCCTCCTGCTCCAGAGTGGTTCCTGGTGTTTTCGCTCTTGTTTTGCCCATTGTTAGCACCTTGGCACATAGGCATCGCAGCATAGTTGCAGTAGCTCTCTTGCTGCGGACCTCCCTCCGCAGTGATACTAGGAAAGGCATCAACAGAGGCGGCGGGCAGTTCTTATTAGGCCTGAAGTCTCCTCTTGCACGCGGTTTTCTTTCACGAAGGATGGGCCGAGCTCAAACAACAGCAATTCCCAGTGCTGTTGGACCACAGCAAGGTGGGGCCATGTGGAAGAAGGGAGGGGGGCTCCAAGGAGAAACCCCCCTCAATCAGCCACCTTTTCAGGGATCTCTCAGCACAGCGGGCTAGGTTCACACTGCTCCACCGGAATCACCACTCTGGTCTGCAAGGCCATGCTAGTTCTCCACCTCAGCCCCCGGCCAGGCCGCCAGTGCAGGCTCGGGAGGGTCACCCGTGATCTCCAGGAGCCACACCCAAGGGCTCACCGGGCACCGCTCAGCACAGAGCTTCTCCTTAGCAGTCCCCTCCGCCGCAGCGCAAGCCCGGGGCTGGGCGACGTGCGGCCCCTCTCCAACAGAAAGCCCGTAGATGCATCCAGTAACAATCCCCCGCAGCCAGGGGGGTCCCCACGAAGAGTGGATCTGGGCCAGGGGTCGCCGTTGATATGCAGTTCAGCGCAAGGCCTGCCAAAGGTTCACCAGCTCACCTTGTCTCTCAGCACTGGACTGCCATCTGGCCTCTCAATCGTGTCGCAGTCAGGCCAACCCTCGAGGAGAAGCCAGTAGCTGCGCCGGGCAGCACTCCACCTGTCTCTGGTACACCCCGGGGGGGAGGGGGATATCTCTCTTCACACCTCTGCAGGCGAAGCACCCCACAGGTCCGCTCTCACCTCAAACTGGCCTCGAGAAGGGAGAAGGGGCCCCGGCCGCTCGCAACGTCAGCCGCACCCCAGCCTCGTTCCTGCAGCACCGCCGGCCGCCCCCACTCCGCACCAAGTCACGGGGGCTGCCTCTGGACTATCGCGGGCTCTCGTTCTTCCGCCGGGGGGCGTCCGTCATCCGCTCAGGGCGATCACCAGGCTCAGCGAGCACAAACCTCCCAGGCGCTGCGTTGCAGCTCCAGCCCCGCTCGGCACCGAGACAGTCAAGGCGCCACTCCCTGGGCCCAGCCGCGGCCTCGTACAGCGCCCAATACGTTCAGTGAGGCACGGTAGCACAGCCTCCAGAAAGCCTTGTCGGGGCAGCAGACCTCCGGGAAGCCAGCAGTCGCATCAGCGAAAGCCTCCGATGCCAGGAATCAGCTGTACAGTCGGATAAATGTATGGTTGGTGCGGAGCCTCTCGCTCACGCCCTGGGGTACACCTACTTGTTGTCAACATCATTTGTTAGTATGCAGAGTGTGTCACTGAAATATCTGTGTTGTGGTTTTATGATCAGCCATGGCTCTTGCTTACGTTTGTGCTCAGTGTGCTGACTGGCTCAGGCAAACAAACATTATAAGTGACTTTTCACATACATTGATGCCATTTTACACTTTATTTTGACCACTATGTGGTATTCAGAGTCATAGCAGCCCCAAGAGGAGCTTTTGATGCCTACACATTGTGAGTTACTCCTCTATGTTTTTTTGCTCTGTACACTCCTCACCTGTCCAATACCAATGTACACACCACTTCAGTCTGATATCTTCCACCCCATGCCTTGCCAGTGTTTGGCCCTCCACACCACTTCATGGTGTGACACTATACTGTGGGAGGATGATCTGTGTCCAGGACCAATGTGCCCCTCAGGACTCTTTCACAGTGTGTTCTGTGCTATTTTCTTCTACTTGATTGCAGTCATGGTTGCTCAGGTACAGTGCATATGATTTTCCAGCACAGTCCTCTAGTCATGTTCCATGCACCTGTGTTTTCCTGAGTTGTGCAGCAGTAGGTGATAGCTAAAGTGTATATCTGTTTGCTGAGGTACTGTTACCCATCCTGAGTGTGATGTGTGCTGTGTGCTGTGATGATTTGTGATGTTTAGGTTCATGGTGGAGCACTCAGATATGTGTGATACTGGTTTTGGTGGTGTTCACACACTGCTTACTGTGCATGCACTGCTGTCAGTGGATGTTGCATTGTCCTTGACAGGTGTGAGTCCCCCTGATGGCCAGCTGAGTTTGGTATGTAATGTTTTTGTATGTGCATATGTTATGTATTTGTTGTTGAGGGATGCAGTCTTTATCCTGTGTTGGCTCGTTCTAGTGACAGGTCCATGTGTGAGTAATGTTTTTTTAGCATGACATTGTGTGTGAGGAGTTTGTGTATTTGGATGCATTCAGATGTGTGTTGAATTTGAAGTGTGCATCTCTTGTGTGAATGTCACATGCAGCAATGTGGAGTCTTGTTCATTGGATTGTTTTGAGTGCACAATTGTGCTATGGCCTCCTATATTTGAACAGTCACTTGTCAGGATTGTGCATGTGCATGCTTGTACTACACATTGATACCATGCTCACTTTGTAACTGGTGGAGTGTCTATGTCTGTGTTTGCAGATTTGTCTGGTTGCACACAGTTTGAGTTTCTGATTGACATTTGTTCATGTATTTTTTTATTGGTTTGGATGATGGTGTCTGTGCAGTTGGCCAGAGTAGAAATGTTATCTATTCCGGTGCTGTCTAGGATCACATTGCCTATCCACTGTTTGCCTGCACATGGCTGAGCTTGTTGGACTTCTTTTGATGTGGTTTGTGATATATGTGTTTGGAAATTGGTTTGGGATCAGCATTGGTTCAGACTTCCCTGAGTGGGATTCAGACATTTGTAGATACACACCAGGGTGTGGCATTGGTTATCAGGAAACTCACAGGACCTTATTTACAACTTTATCTGTGCTTCTCACAGGTGTTGAGTAGTGAAGGTGGGGGATGGGTAGTTGAGGGGTATGTGTGAAGTGATTTGTAACAAGAGGAACCAGGAGCTATATTTAAGCAGGTCCTGCACACAAGCTCCAGGGAACTAGTGAGAAAAACCCCCGTATTTCTCACGGGTATGTGTGAAGGTCATACTTGGGTTTGACAGTCGGGGAGTGTCACCGTGAGCCATGAGTGTTGTGCTGGTGGCATACACATGTCAAGATAGTTGACACAGATGAGGGGCTGGTCACTGTATGGCTTATGACAGTCCATATCATTCTGGGCCAATACATTGCTTGCATTGCTGTATCACAGGGATATTGCACAGATGTTACATTCATTCAATTTTAATCTCTGTGCCACCCATGTATGATTTGATGACTTAGGTGTAGTGTGATATGTGGTACCTCTTGAATGCCATGTACAAATGGTAACAGTCATTTCTACATTCTTTGACTGCACTGTGCACTCGACTTTAGGATAGTTTTGCTTCTTATGACATGATGCTGCTGACTTATGGTATGTGTATGAGGCTGAGTTTAAGTGTGTGAGCTGTCTGAGGGGCTTAACATGCAGTGTGAACAGTTCCAAGGCTGTTAATCTGCACAGTGACTCTTCATTTCTTCAATCACTCACTTTACTTCACATGAGTGGAAGGCAGGTGTGAGGAGGAGGAGGGTTGTCATGAGTCTCAGGTCAGAGTTTCCTGCTGTCAAGATGGACTCTTCATGACACTTTGGCATTCATTCACTACTTTGTCGTTGGTGCTACCTTTGTTGAGGTGGAGTAATGGTGTGTAGGTGTTCTGTGAGTCAGCAGTGTAGTCAGTGTTGTTGATGTAATGGACATACTCACATGGTGTCATTTATTGCAACAGTACACTTGTGAGTCAAATGCACAGTGGTGCTTACTTTGAGTTTGCTGTGTGAGTCAGGAATTTCTTACTGTGTTGCATGGTATGGGCCGTCATTGTGTGATATGGTCTGCCATTGTATGTGATGAGCCTATCAATGTCTGCTTGGGGGCTGTGGTGATCTGTGATTATGTGGCTGTGGTGTCTAATATGATGTGTCATCTACCTTGGCTCACTGACTCATTCCAACACCTTGTTGGACTACTGTTAAATACACATACACACCCTACTTGCACTGCCCTCCTCTGTTCCACATTGTATTTGGACTGAGCTTTATTTGTGTGCAATGATGACTATTGTCATTTTGGAGGGACTCTTGCCTCACCCCACACTCATGTTCCTATACAATTGCTGATGATCCTAATGATGAGATGTCACTATAGACAGTGTCCCTGCACATGACGTCTTGCTGCAGATATGTGGTGCTGAGTGGTGCTTCTTTTATGATACATGTGGTGTGGATGTTGTGATGTTGGTCTTGCTTGGTTGGGACAATGTCCTGGATTCCTACTATATTGTGGGCAGGTTTTACAGCGGCTTCACTGCTGCGGTGACATGACCGGCAGGACTGGGCTAGTTGCAATCATTTCTATCGGGATGGGTGACCCCGATGCAGAGGTGACAATTTGTGATGTGCAAGACGTGTACTTAGACTAAGGTATATGTTCCTGTCTCCACCAGGGTGTCTGATGTAGCCAGGACATGTATTTCAGCTCGACAGTTGTGTGTTGTTGTTGTACAGGGGTTGTATGCGGGGTTGTGTTATTGGCTTACCTGCGATGTTGACCAGCAGGATCCATGGCGGCCAGGAACGTGTGGAGGTGTCTCGGACTTGGGTTTCTATCTCTGCAGTTGTACTTCCTCCATCTCGGAATGGCTGGTTTCTCCGCTGCGTTCTGATGGGCTGGTTGACGCATCGTGATTTGTCCGGCGGTCGGAACGTCATTCCGCACAGCGGTCTTTCTCTATTGGCTCTTTCCAACAGTGTTACGGAACCAAAAATCTGGTGGATCCGGAAACTCCGCGACGGACGGAAAATGGGCTATCTTTGCCCATTGTAATATGGCGGTTGCGAGGACCGCCGCAGGAGTTACTAAATGGACATTTTCCACCACCGCTAGCACTGAGGAGGTGCCTACGACCGCCATCGTAATCAGCCCCTAAATTTCACAGTGAAAGTATTTTCAACTTTGGCAAATAAGAGCATACCTATATCAAACTGAAGCCCAGGTTCACACATGACTAGTTACTCGAGTCCAGGTCTTGAGGACTGATTTATCCCAATATTAAACCAGTACTGCGCGCTCCAGAATGCAAAGAAAAAATGTGGTCTTGACCAACTTACCCTGGGAAACTTGGCAGTTATGAAACTGTGTGCAGTAATCAAATGTCAACTTAGTGACAAACATGAATGAGTGAAGAGGTATATAGCAAATGGTCTTCAGCAGATTCTGGAAATCTCTGCTTGTTGTCAGCATCTACCACAAGGATCTTTCCAAGAAAAATGTGCAAATTTTTTACCAAAATTCATGGAGAGCGAGGTGAGTTTCTCTAATTTATTGAACCTTGTGCCTAATCCAACCCAAGCTTGAGATTGTAATATATTTTGGCCAGGTCATTGCAAATCCAGCATAAAATGGCAAAGCCAATAGGTTTCCCCATAACACCAGCAGGTCTCATATGTGACACCGGGCTTTGTTAATGCATTCCAAAATAGCCACAGTATGTGTGCACACTCTGCAACCATATTCAAAAGTGTATTGTTTTCCTTAAAAAAACATACTTTAAAAGATAGCTGTCATGCATAAGCATGCAGGGAGGCCATCTTGGAATCGTTTGTTTAAAAACAAACCACATTCTAAGATTACTACCATGCATGTGTGGAAAAGTCGTGACTGCCAGCAATACTTTTTGTTTTGTTTTTAACAAAGACCATTCAGAGGTGTGCACCATGAATGTGTATACCCAGCAGCCACTTTAGGATTGGTTTTGTTAAAAAAACAAGAAAAGCAGTCTGATGCCCACAAAGAATGTGTGTATACACATGTATAGGAAGCCATCTTGGAATGGTATGAAAATCATTCCAAAATGGCCACCTACTGATTCAGCCATTGATGGCGGCAAATTGAGAGAAAGGACTGGAGAATGGCATAGGGGCACTGAGGAGTTGTTGGAACTTATTTTAAAAAAAAACACTGGGGGCAGGAGAAGAAGTGGGGACTGGGACAATAGAGCAAGTAGGAGACAAAATATGTATTCATGTCCTCCAGTGCATGACATCAGCAGTGAAAGGAAACAACACACAAACAGAAATCTGAGGTAGAAAAGAAAGCAATTCAATCATGAGCAAAGGGTGCATTCAAAGCAAACTCTACATCTATATGGAATACAATAGGTCCATTTGCCAGCAGGCATCTAAAGCTGTGTGTGGGTGAGAGCTACAATTAGGCAGGGACAATTCTTTTCCCACAAATTACAATGATGCAATCGGGGTTTTTTGATGTGTACAAGCCTTGGCCATTCTTCGGCACACTATCCTCATGCTTTATACCTGAAGGTCTGATCTGCGAAGGGCCGACATTGACTAGAAGCAGCCCTGCCAAGGTTGTGCTCTTTGGGGCATCTCACCTTTACTCCTTGCTTCTTGCTTTGTTTTTAAAATATAACAGTGTTCCCAAAACGTCCATGGGTCATTTCTAAAAAGGTGTTTCTCAACTCCAGCCTAAGTTTCCTGCCAACCCCTCTCGCAGGTAAAGAGTGTTCTCTGTAAGCTGGTGGAGGCACTAACGCTCCTAGAAGGGGTGGTACGCTATTCAGGGGGGGGAGGGAGGGCGGTGAAGTAAGGGGCTGGATAATCCAGGGCTTGTGTTTTGCCTCCTTTTCAAATAGGCCCCTTGCTGCATTGGGTGTTGTCTTGTTCCTTTCCTTGGTCCCAGGTTAGTTTAAGGCTCCCATCTCCCATCTTTAATCCAAGAAAAAAAGGCCTCCACTTTTGCACAGCAGTTACATTTTTTAAGGATCATTTTCTTCAGTTTCTGCTGACACTTGTAAGGGGCAGGCAGCTTTTGTGGGCACACGCCACCAAGAGCATCTGCGTCCAGTCGCGGCTGCTGCCTGGAAGCAGCAGTGAGATGATGGGGGAGATCACTTTAAAAAAGGAAATCACGTCCCTCCCGCTGCCTCTCCTGTGTCCTCTTCCTGGCTTCTTGTGATAAATAAGAAGCAGGAAGCACCAGGGCTTTCACGCTCCCCGCAGCCAATCACAATGCTGCAATACAGTGTTGTGATTGGTATGAGCCAGGGGCTGGAGGGGTGGGAATGTACTCCACGCAGGCTGTAATGCAGCCTGCATGGAGAACAGGGAAAGTGTGCATGACTGTTTTGGGCGGCCCAAGGACAAAATCAAATTATAATAACATTAAGTTATTATCATTTAGTTTTTTACTTTGTTTTGCTGCTGCAGAACAGTGGGGCAGTGTCCGCATCATAGGTTTCTCAATTCTTCTGAAGGAATCTTACTGGATTGTGGTACTTGTCACTTCCAGAGCACTCCATTTTTGAGGGATCCTTGTGTATTTCCCCATGACAGAACCCTTTTATTTCCTTATACTGCATTAACAGTCAATGGTGTGCGTATTGACGTTACTACCTACAGAACGGATGCCCAACATTAGTGCAGGGTTCTTCCATCTGTGTTCATGAGCACAGGTTACCTCCACCTGTGTTCATGAGTACAGGCTACCTCCGCCTGTGTTCATGTGTACAGGGCTACCTCCGCCTGTGTTCATGAGTACAGGATACCTCCGCCTGTGTTCATGAGTACAGGATACCCCTGCCTGTGTTCATGAGTATAAGCAACCTCTATCTCTGTTCATAAGAACAGGCTACCTCCGCGTCTGTTCATGAGTACAGGCTACCTCTGCCTCTGTTCATAAGTACAGGCTACCTCCACCCTTGTTCATGAGTACGGGCTACCTCCACCTGTGTTCATGAGTACAGGCTACCTCTATCTCTGTTCATAAGTACAGGCTACCTCCGCCTCTATTCATGAGGACAGGCTACCTCTACCTCTGTTCATAAGTACAGGCTACCTCCGCCTGTGTTCATGAGGACTGGCTACCACTGCCTGTGTTCATGAGTACAGGCTACCTCTATCTCTGTTCATAATTACAGGCTACCGCCACCTGTGTTCATGAGGACAGGCTACCTCCAACTGTGTTCATGAGTACAGGCTACCTCCACCTGTGTTCATGAGGACAGGCTACCTCCAACTGTGTTCATGAGTACAGGCTACCTCCGCCTCTGTTCATGAGTAAAGGCTACCTCCACCTGTGTTCATGAGTACAGGCTACCTCCGTCTGTGTTCATGAGTACAGGCTACCTCCACCTGTGTTCATGAGGACAGGCTACCTCCAACTGTGTTCATGAGTACAGGCTACCTCCGCCTCTGTTCATGAGTAAAGGCTACCTCCACCTGTGTTCATGAGTACAGGCTACCTCCGCCTCTGTTCATGAGTAAAGGCTACCTCAACCTGTGTTCATGAGTACAGGCTACCTCCGCCTCTGTTCATGAGTAAAGGCTACCTTCACCTGTGTTCATGAGTACAGGCTACCTCCGTCTGTGTTCATGAGGACAGCCTACCTCTGCCTGTGTTCATAAAAGTTTAAATACTGTAGCGTGTGGGTTAAGGTGCAACTGGCTCTCCAATCACTTTGAATTGCAGGTAACAACTAACAAGGTGTTGTACTAGCACATTTCAGGCAGTGCCTGTGAAAAGACCCTCTCCTTTTTGTTTGACATGTTAACGCTGTAATGTGATTAACAGGAAGGAGAAGGCGTCTCACCCGCTCAGGTTATGTAGGAGTTAAAATGACCTGAACTCTTTGGAAACTCTGACATGATGTGTGGGCGTTCAATAGGAACTTGAAGCTCTTAATATCCAGAAAGGTACAGAGCCTCCATATTGTCTGTTGTAAGCAGTCATCCTAAACTCCCTGTTCATACTGTGCAAGAAAGGCAAGGATATAATTACAGAATACGAGATGTGCAGTGTGCTGCAACAAACAACTGTCGACTCCATGTCCTTTGGGTGGAACACATCCTTCTGTTTACTATTTCTTTAAAAGGCAGCTGAACGCAAGGGTCACAGTATCTTCTGGACCCAAACCTTATTTCCAACACTCCTTTTCTTACACTCGTGTGACCTCAATATCCAGATTTTGGTGATTATCTGGATGTCAATTTTAATACGACTGTGGTGAATTTACTAGTGAATGTGGTAAGAGGTCTTCTCTACTGATCATTTCCATCTCATCCACACAATGGTTTCAGGCATAACTGCACGGTCCTATGACGTGACTTCAGGTAAACATGGGAACTACTCAAATACCAGTGCTGCCCATGTGGAATCTTCATAGTTCACCTGAAACACTATTTACCTCAGAGTCCACCTCTCTCCCACGGCCATCCCATTAAGTAGCTGAGGCTAGTTGTCTGAAAGTCATCTGAAGTTTCAGTAATAATGGACGCTGCTCAGGATAAGCCTGAGAGAAGCATCACCAGATAACTCTTACATTATTAGTTATATCTGGGGCTATCTGTATGAAGGCTTCTCTCAGGGGTACTTGTAAAAATGCTTTGGTTCCCAGCCTCAGCTCCTCTTCTGCTTGAGTCCTGGTCCAGTGTCTTCTGTCACCTACACCCAGCTGCCTTACATTCTCTTCACCTCATCACCAGTGTCCTACTGATGACATCACATGTGCTTTGGATCTGGCTGGCACTAGAACATCTGCGCAACAGCACTCACACAGACATCTGACATAAACCCCAATGACACTGAAACAACAAAACCCTCTCTGGAAGCACTGGAACTGTCTGCACTCACACAGACATCTGACATGCAGACCAATGACACTGAAACAACAAAACCCTCCCTGGAAGCACTGGACCTGTCTGCACTCACACAGACATCTGACATGCAGACCAATGACACTGAAACAACAAAACCCTCCCTGGAAGCCCTGGACCTGTCTGCACTCACACAGACATCTGACATGCAGACCAATGACACTGAACCAACAAAACCCTCCCTGGAAGCACTGAACCTGTCTGCACTCACACAGACATCTGACATGCAGACCAATGACACTGAACCAACGAAACCCTCTCTGGAAACACTGGAAATGTATGCACTCACAGAGACATCTGACATGCAGAACAATGACACTGAAACAACAAAACCCTCCCTGGAAGCACTGGACCTGTCTGCACTCACACAGACATCTGACATGTAGAACAATGACACTGAACCAACAAAACCCTCACTGGAAGCCCTGGACCTGTCTGCACTCACACAGACATCTGACATGCAGACCAATGACACTGAACCAACAAAACCCTCACTGGAAGCCCTGGACCTGTCTGCACTCACACAGACATCTGACATGTAGACCAATGACACTGAAACAACAAAACCCTCACTGGAAGCCCTGGACCTGTCTCCTCGCAAGTGCTACAAACAGAATATGAACATTGCATTCTTTGACCATAATGTTTTAGAGATGTAATGAAAAGTTCTATTCTCGCTATAGATTATTTCCCTAGGCTCCCTCAGCAGAACACTACCTGAAAACAGGTGAAGTACTGCCCCAATGCCAAGGCAAGGAAACGGTGAGAGGTTGCACTATAGTGGGTACTCACGTTTTAATCAGAGCCGCTCTTGATGATCTAGGCCACTCGTGGACCAGTAGCTTGTTCCGTCTCGATTCTAGGACAGAATTGAGGCTGCAGAACATGGGTTCCTCAGGTGTTGTCCACTGGATACCAGCAGATGTGAGGGTTTACCAAAGCAATGTCACTGGATCTCGACAGCCAATAGTCCAAGAACCATGTCACCCAAAAGGGCTTGCAATGCTTCTCACCATTTCTGAAGGTACTCAAGAACCTGTAAGGTGGACTGCGCAGACTGCACAAATGCTTAGGAGCTCATCAAGAAGAGCAGTGCAGATGCCGTGCAGACATGAGCACGCAAGATGAAGCATTACAGCAAGATGCACAAGACACTGCAGATATTCCTCAGAGCATGAAGCTCGGCCACTTCACCTGCTAGCCTCCCTGACACCAAGCGCATCTCAGGTCAATCACCTGTGGCAGCTGATCCTGACCAGACAATGCCACAGTTTTCACAACCTTCACTCTGAAGGCAGCTGATACTTGTAAAGGATGTAAAGGATTAGGTGGTCAAGGCGGCTTCCTCCAGCCCCACTAAGGAGCAGATCAACACCATCACCAATCGCAAGCTGAAATCATTCACTCCTTGTTGCACAACCAATAGGCACCAGACCAAGCTTACAAGAGCTCTAATCACCCAGACACTGAAGAAGCCAATTACCAAGGCTAGCCAGTGATGACCAGGACCTATTACATGAATACTTTGATGGCCATCAGCTGGAGCTACCGTGAGAGGAACATGATACTGCCACCAACACCATCCTACTGCCATGTTTCCATGACCACGTGGGCCTCACCGGGATGACTCAGGAATCAATGTGATATTTCCTGATGAGCGACACCCAAGTTAGATTATTTCTCTTCAGAAGCACAAGACACCTCATGCTGGTTTCTGAGATGTGCCCCTCTCATCATGGATGTCAAACACCCGCTGGTGCCTCTTGTCCAGTCCTGTTACCTACAACATTCCCTTCCAGAAACATGGGATGGCAGCATGGCTGAGTACCTCACGTCCATCTTTCCATCTCAATGTAGGACAGCATGAGGGGGTGTACCTTGTGCTTTAGAAAAGCAAAATGACTAATATCCTACTGACCGGCATCCCCTCCCATCAGCCAGAATCGACTGGAAACCCCACCCTGCTGCAGCAACCTCTTTAACAAACTTGAGGGTTACTTCCAACCCAGTGGTCTCCTCCCTTCCACATATGAAGGCAGGAGGCTGCAGCCCCTTCAGCTGCACATCAATATGAATATCACACTTATTCTAAGCTCCCCCCAAAGGTATGAGCCTTGGCATTTCTGTGCCTGGACCTCTGCAAAACCATGTACATCCTGCTCTCAAAAAAGTCCATGAAACATTCTGGTCAAAACAATGTGGACGGACTGATACTTGAGTGGGGGAAGGAAGCCCTGGAACTTACCACATCACACAACTATGTTACCTCTCCCGCAGCAGTACCAGCAAGATACACAATGTCCAACCAATCAGCTGTCCAGAAAGATGTGCTGCTCAAAGCACAGTGCACACTGAAAGAAACATAACACTCAGGGCATTAATAAGACATGACCAATAGCTACTGGATTTATAATGAATAAGCCCAAAGCAACATCAGCGCTACCACCTGCTGTCAGATGGGGGTGAGCTTCTCTCAGCACCAGTGACATCCTCACTGGTGAAAAGGCATCTGCTCAACATATCCCTGGTCCTCCATCCTTTCATCACAGCCATGGTGCAGGTTGCCTACCTGGCTCATCACCTCCCTCTGCTCCTCAGGTGGGTGATTGCTGCTTCCCTGGGGATAAAGACAATTTCCTGCTGCAGTTGACAAGTTTGTATATTCAAATGTGAAATGACATCATTGTTTGCCTTGATTAAGTTGAACACAGGACTTATTGCAGTTTATTGATGAACAAAGCGCTAAACGTTCTGGTTAATATTACAGCTGGTCTAGAACTGACCTTTCTAATAGTTACTGACCACTGATTACTGAAATCTTGCAGTCTGGATGATCAATGAAACAAAACACATTTCCTGTTTTTATTTAAAGTATTAAAAATTACTCTCATGGCAGTTTTGTATCTAGAATACACATTGGTGCTTTTTGCACAAAGGAATCAAAAATAGCAAATCTGAGGGGCGTGGCTTGCATATGAATGAGGACCCGGTTTAAATAGCCCTCTTCCCACATTCAGATTTCATAGGTATAAGAACGCTGAGCCTGATTTTACTGGCTGGACAATCTGACCAGTAAAATCACATGAGGATTGGGCTTCAAGTGCAGTCATACCCTGCCAAGTGGCCCATAGTCAAACCCTTTCTCCGGCACAGGGAGGCCTTGGAAGGCTCCCCACTGGCCAGCCCACAGTCTCACTGTCCACTGACCCTCCCCACTCACCCCCACCTGCCCGCTACCTTGCACCAGTTCCCTGCTCTCATTTACCACCTGCACAAAGCAGGTCGCAAATAGGAGCATTACTGCATATCGAGTAGAGACTAGGGTGCATAATTTGATACAGAAAAAATGGGTCTGCATAGTTCTTTTCCATTCAGTGGAGATTAATGCATAAAAGATGTATTTAGGTGCTGAGATATGGGCTGGAAACCTTATTTCTTGCAGAGTATCCCCACTTCTAAATCCAGACAACTCGGAATCAAGGTCTAAGTAAGAGTTTCTGCTCTCTGCAACTGATACCCTCCCACCTCAGCTGGTAAAAATGGAATAACCTTCCAGAGGAGGTCACCTCAACAAACCAACCAATGGAGGCAATTCCCACTGAGCACCAGTCTCCAGCACCACCTCCACATTTCACATTTCACCTTCAAGGATTGGGCTTTTAAATTTTATATAATCTACTGAGGATGGAAAAGGGAAGCTGTAGGCGTGACTGCTGGAGGTTGGGCCAGGTGCCCCGATCAATAAACATGAACAACCATAATGGTGAGCTGAGGCAAAAGAATGGCCAGAACCAATGCAAAGGCAATGTTTTGTCAACACCGTTACCAGCAGGGCTTCACAGACTGAAGCAAAATAACTCCTTAAAATGCTGATTTTTCACCCTTTGGATGCATTGGATCAGCACAGAACTTCATTTGAGTGAGTTGTTGGTGCTGCAAGTCTATAAAACTCCTGACCCAGAGGCTGTGCCAAATACAGTCTGACACATGAGTGCATGTAGTCATATATGAGCCTCCCTTACAGAAGACAGAGGGGCATATTAGCAAGACCGGCGATAAAATTATCGCCGTTTTAGCGGCAGGAAACTGCTGCTAAACGGCGATAATGGGCTTGCTAATATGCGTTATAGAATTCAATAGAAGCCCAGGTTAGATGTGCAGGACATCTAACCTGGGCTTCTATTGGAATTCTATAACGCATATTAGCAAGCCCATTATCGCCGCTTTAGCGGCAGTTTCCTGCCGCTAAAACGGCAATAATTTTATCGCCGGTCTTGCTAATATGCCCCAGTATCTTTCTGCTGAGTCTGATGTGGAGCTCAGAGGTTGCCCACAATAGAGTTGTCACCCATCACAAGCTGATTACGGAAAAGGAGGAAGAAGAACAAAATAATTAAAACCAGCAAGGGGTTTCTCCAAGGCCAAGTCCGGATGCAAGGGCATTGGCTGTTTTGGCCGACTTATCTCAGTTGGTTCTTCTTTTACCTTTTTAGTAAGGTTCTCTGACCATCCGCCAGGGGCTCCTGGCTGAGCTTCCCAGGGTTGGATCAAGCTTGTAGGGTCACCTTCCTGGTCAATGTCACTGCTCTCCCCCGCGCAGCTTCACCGTTAATGCTCTGCCCTTGAGCCCAAGCTCCTTCCAGGTAAGTGTTCGAGGCCCTCCTCCACCCGTAGGCTCCTGCCTGTGCCTCATCCCTGTTGGACTAGTGGAAGAGCACCCTGCTCTTCTGCTATTCCGCTCTGATCTGTGTCCTCTGTCTTCTCTTTGCGTTCTCTCTTCTGCCTCTCTTTCTTCTCTATTGCCGTTTTGCCACTTTGCCACTTTTACCTCTTTGCCATTCTTCCTCTCTCTCTAGTGCCCCTTCTGCCTCTTTTTGCCACTTTCTCTTCTGTTACCTTTTGCCTCTTTTGCCACTTTGTCTTTCTCTTTTTTGCCTTTTGTCACTTTGCCTCTCTTTCCGCTTTTTTCTCTCTGCTTCTTTTCTCAGGTTTTGCCCCCTCTTTCTGCCGCTGCTGCCCCCACGGCCCCTTACCCCCAGCGTGTCGCTCTGGCTCCTGCCTCCCAGATGATCGCCCTCCCCCCACCCCTACTTAAAGGCGGCCGTGCAGCAGACGCGTGCAGCGGGCGCGCCACTGTCACACCTAAGACACACCAAAGGCAAGCCCGTCTGCCCCGTCCGTGACCCGACCGCGACCAGCGCCTGTGACCCTGGTCCTCCGACATGCTGCCGTTATGACCCCAGCACCCTCCACGCTCTCAACCCTGGATGCAGCAACAACTGACAGCTCTCGACACCGAGCAACACCCAAGGCCTGTTCTCCTGCCGTCACTTCTGCCGCACCTTCATCCACCTCCGGACCCCAGCAGTACCCCCTAGCCCACCGAAAGCAAGTACACACAAACCACTGAACTGCATCCTCCTCAATGTACGCTCCCTGCACGGACATGCCATAGAAATCTAGGACCTCCTCAACACTCACACGCCCGACGTCACCTTCATCACAGAGCCCTGGACCAATGCCAGCTCTACACTGGACATTGCAACCGCCATCACCGATGGATACATCCTGAGAAAAGACTGCTCCAACCGCCCAGGTGGAGGCCTCGCCATCATCCACAAAAGCTCCCTCCAACTGACAACCACTGACCCGAACGATGCCTCGCCCCCCATGGAACACATCCACTTCCAGTTCCGGACCAACCCCAGAACGACGCTCAGCAGAACATCGCCTACAGACCACCTGGCCCCCGCACCCAGTTTAACTACATCATCACAGAACTCATCACACCCCACGCCTTCACTGCCACAGACTACATACTGCTCGGAGACCTGAACTTCTACCTGGACAACCACAGCGACCCCAACACCACCGCCCTACTAGAGAACCTCACCAACACACGACTGAAGCAACTTATCTCCACCCCCACCCACACACAGAGAAACACACTCCCATCTTCGCAGGAGGAAAAAGCATCTTCTTCAGCCACACCACAGAACTGCTCTGGACTGACCACCACTGCATACATTTCTCCTTTACAAAACCCACCGCACACAGGCATGTACGCCGCCTCCCACACAGAATGTAGAACAAAGTCTCCGGAGAACACCTCACCTCCACCCTCACCTGCACTCCACCCCCAACTACGACAGACGCCAACAACGTGGCAAGCACCAATGGTTAGCCAACTGCGCAAACACACTCCCTCCCCTCCAGAACACCACAAGACGACACAACAAGAAAGCAAACTGGTTTACTATGGCACTCCAAGAATCCAAGAGATCTTGCTGATGACTGAACAAGACATCGAGAAACAGCAAAACCCTGGAAGCACGCTCCACCTACAAAACAGCCACCACTGCTCACCACCACCTCATCAAATCCACAAAGAAGAATTTCCTCCAAGACAGAATCCTCTCCGAGGCCCACAACTCCAAGGAACTCTTCATCATCATACAGGAATATGCCAAACCCAACAGCGAAACAACTGGCGTACCTCCCTCCCAAGACCTCTGCAACAAACTCAGCGCCTTCTTTCACTGTACGATCAAGACGCTCTACGACAACTTCAACAACCAAGACCTCTGCACCATCCCAACCCACAACCCCACCGACGCCACCCAACAGACCCTACTTACCTGGACCCCACTCACGACAGAAGACACCCTAAAGACCATGAAGAGCATCCACTCCTGAGCACCTTCAGACCCTTCCCCGCCACAAGGCTGCCACAGACATCACACCCAAGCTGCGTCGAACCATCAACTGCTACCTCAAAACCACCACATTCTCCGACAACTGGAAGCGCGCCGCAGTCAACCCCCTCCTAAAGAAACCCTCCGCAGACCTGATGGACCTCAGGAATTTCAGGCCCATCTCACTGCTTCCTTTTGCAGCCAAGGTCATCGAAAAGGCCATCAACACCCAGCTAGCACACTTAATCGAAGCCAACAACATCCTAGACACCTCTCAATCTGTATTCCGCAGCAACCACAGCACCGAGACCGCCCTCCTTGCCGCCACACAAGACATCTGCGCTCTCCTTGACCAAGGTCAAACAGCAGCCCTCATCCTCCTGGACCAATCAGCAGCCTTTGACACCATCTCCCACCACACACTAGCCACCAGACTCCACGATGCCGGCATCCAAGGGAAGGCCCTAGACTGGGTACCCTAATTTCTCACGTGCAGAACACAGAGAATAAGACTCCCGCCCTTCATCTCAGAACCAACAGAGATCAGATGTGGATTACCCCAAGGATCCTCTCTCAGCCCCACCCTCTTCAAATACTACATGGCCCTCCTCAAAACCATCGTCAGAAACCACAGGCTCAACATAGTCTCCTACAACGATGACACCCAGCTCATCCTCTCCCTCACCAAGGAACCCGACATCACCAGGCACAACTTTCAAGAAAGGATGAAAGCCGTCACCACCTGGATGAAGAAGAGCTGCTCGAAACTTAACTCAGAGAAAACAGAAGTCCTAGTCCACGGCTCCACCCCCTCTGCACTGAACAACACCTGGTGGTTCCCGCCCTCGGAAACCCACCTACTCCGACAGACCATGCACGTAACCTCGGCATCATACTGGACTCATCGCTCACTATGAATCGCCAGATCAACGCCATCTCCTCTGCATGCTTCAAAACCCTCCGCATACTATGTAAAACATTCAAGTTGATCCACTCCGATGCCAGGAAAATGGTCACTCACGCCCTCATCACCAGCAGACAGGACTACAGCAACGCCCTCTATGCCGGAATCAACAAAAAACTCCTCTGCAAGCTCCAGACCATCCAGAACGCCGCAGCCAGACTAATCTTCGATATCCCATGGCACAACCTCATCACCCAACACCTCCGTGACCTCCACTGGCTCCCAGTCGAAAGAAGAATAACTTCAAGCTGCTTGGGCACGCCTACAAGGCCCTCCAAAACATCGGACCTCAATACCTCCACAACCGCCTCTCCTTCCATGCCCCCAAGAGAAACCTCCGCCCGGCCGACCTCTCCCTAGCCACCGTCTCACACTTCCACAGGATCAGATCGGGTGGAGTGTCCTTCTCCTACCTCGCAGCCACGACCTGGAGTGATCTCCCTCTCCACCTCCGGCGAAGCCCAACACTGCACCAATTCAGGAAAGACCTTAAGAGCTGGCTCTTCGAATGACCACAACGGAGCTGCTCTCACCCTCCCCTCTGCGCCTTGGGACCCTAAGTGGTGAGTAGTGTGCTCTACAAAACCCTGATTGATTGATTGACAGGTGATGTTTTTGTGCACCTGCAAAGTACCCTTAGGGTCGGAAGTGCTGTGAGTGGGTTTCGGACTGCTCCTTAGCTCCAGTATTCAGAAGGATATTCAGAAAAGGTTCAAAGCTTTGAACAGCCAGGTACAGTCCCTGCTCAGGGGTAAAGGCAGCTCACTGCATCAATATAGTTAAGGTTTTACAGACTTTGGTTGCCACAAATGGGATGCTTGGGTTTGAGTGACTTGTTTCATCTTTTACATCTGTTTAGTTTGTTTTAATTTGATTGATTTTAATGGCAGCCTCAGTTTTCTACTTACTCTTTCATTTGATTTCTCGTGCTTTGAACACTTCTGCATTGACACTTGACCCAACATTTTGGTTGGCATCCTAGACTTTCTCTTGGAGGACATGCCAGGGCAGCGATAAAAGTTCACTTGTGCACGTCTGTTCAGTGGGCATGCCAGCGGCACGCCAAAGGCAAATCCATCTGCACCCGTCTGTGCCAAAGGCCAGAGATGCTGCCCAGGTGATATCACCCAGATAATTACAAAGGTTGAAAGCTATTCATCATGAAAGTAATGCAATATTGCTTTCAAGAGCCAAGGAGGCTTTCTCAACAAGAAACTGCTCAGTGATTGTCTTCCCTTGATGTCTACACTGTTTATGTTACTCAAGCCTCCCTTCTCCTACAGTGGAGTCTGAAACGATGAATACATTAGCTGCATCTTTTAAGGGATGTTAATTAGCATACTTTCACACAACCACGTAATCAATGAGTTAGTTCTAGAGCATGACCTCAACTTTCTGTGTATAACAGAGACTTGGCTTCATAATGATTGTGGCCTCATTATGAGAGAGTTAACTCCTCAAGACTCCACCATGCTCTCCATTTTCCTCAATACTGGTTAGAGTGGGGCCTATTAGTTATTCACAAACAATAAAATGTGCGAAGCTGGTTGAGGATATGAAGCAATCACTAGAGACGATGGTGGTGAGAATGACAGACCAGTCGCGCTGTGGGCCATATTTATGGCTATGTCACCGGGTGCAGCACAGCAAGTCACCTTGCTGCGCTGCACTGAGTGATAGCGAAAGGCCAGGATTGCACCATATTTAAGTCAATACCTTGCATTTCTGAATTTTCCCCTGCACTGGCGCCCTTTTAGCTGGCTAGCGCCAATGTAGGCACCCTTGCACGATGGTGCAAGGTTGCCTGCGTTGTAAAGAGGATTGTTTTTGTGCAGGAAACAAAAGCAATCCCCTGAGGTTCTTCCCTCTTTCTATGTGGGCTGCAGAATGCAGCACACATAGAAAGAGAAAACATGAGGAGAAATAAACATATTTCTCCTCATTATGCCCTCACCTAGGGAGGTGGACGTTTTTGGCACATTCCTAGGTCTACCACTTATGGAAAATCTGGGAATGTATCAAAATCCATGGATGTTGCATGAGAACACCCATGCAATACCAATGGAAATGTCTCACTGGCACAGAGCAATACAACGCAGCGATTTGCGCTGTGTTGCATTATTCGAGGTTCATGAAGCCACTCAGGGCCACGCAAGGTGGCTTTAAGTGGTTTCATAAATCTCATTTTTAATTAGCGATGCTCTTGCGCCATGTTGCGTGCTGTAAGAGCGACTCAGAGGGGCTCATATATATGCCCCTTAGTGTGGAATGTGATGTGATATTACCGGCCACCGTCAAGATGTGCATAAAAAGCATTTTACCTACTGCTTGCTCCTATTGCAGCACATATGAAATGAGTAGTACAATATTAGTGGACCTAAATGTTTATTTGAATGATCCTATGAACTCGATGCAAAAAATATTCCTTAGCTTTTGTATATCTTCAGCTACAAGATGGCCCATCAACACATATAGCTGTCTCTTTGATAGACATAATACATAGCGACAATGGCGTATGTACAGTTGCAGCTCCTATGCTATACTATGGTCTGAGCACCACTTGATTCATTCTGGTTGGTTGCTGTCGTCAAGTCTGACTTTGAAGACTTCAGGAAGGACCATGAGATAATTCAACAGCTGGAAAAGTCTTGATTAGGGGTGGGCGATAAAAACTGCTCCACTGCCGGAGTTTGTGGAGTTCCAGCAATCCCCCCCAAACCTCCATGGCAGAGTTTTTTTCTAGAGTGCAGCTCACCAGTGCTAAGTTGGAGAGTGCGAGCGAGAAAGTCATCCCTTAGCATGGTTTCCAGGCATTTGGATGGCACACAGCGAGGTTTTCTCAATGTTGTTGGTCACGGGTAGTCGTGACCATTCGCAGTGAGAAAGCTGCCACTTGGTTCGAAAATCTACTTGAGTGGCAACAAAGAAGTAGAACTCTCTGTCGCACTGCATGGTGCCGTTCGAGCTGATTTTTTCAACACGGAGCAAACCCCTGGAGCTAAAAATCAGTACGACTTGCTGGTACCGCCTGCTTGTAGAGCTCCACAGAATCTCGCAGAGTTTTTATGTAACTTCGCAGAATTCCTCGGAGTGAAACCCTGTAAGTTCCGCCCACCCCTAGTCTTGATATGGAAAGAGCGGTAACCAGACTAGACTCTGTGGACTTAAATCTCTAAAGACCTGGCTGTTCTAATTTGTTCTAACTTTTTCTCTCCCTTTACTGGCACTCTTTTTGCCTCTCTTTCCCTTCACGTTTCTCAGGGTTTAGGCAAGCGCTTTGAGACCCCCGGGTGATATGTGCGCTCAACAACATCCTATGACTATGACTATGACACTAATTGTCTACTAGTCAAATACTATGACTCTATTAATTTATCAGTTAATGAAGTAGTTCCCCTTCAGACAAAACATGCAGACTTTGTTCTCAATAGAAGTTGAAAGGGAGTTGCAATAAAAAAAATAAAAAAAATATGAAATGGCCCTCAAAGTGGCAAAAATGAATTGTTTTGACAGTAAAATATTTCATGCACCTGACATATCCTCTTCAAAAAAAGGTTACAACATGGTTTGTTGGCACAGTCTGATCTTTCATATGGAAGATGCCCATTTTACTCGTGTTCTCCACTGAAGTGACGCCAGCACCCTTTTAAAATATTGTGACATAATGAAATCCTGAGAGATTCCATACCATGCTCTTAAAGTCAATTGTCCAGTTTCTTCTCACACCAAGATGGCAGAACTCCTTGCTTTCTAGACAGAGCTGTCTCTCTCCTTTGCTGTCCACCCGATCTTACTTCAAAGGAAAGGCAACTCGTGGTTCAGTTCAAGTGATTCCCACCTGCTGGACATCAGGCTTTTATTCTACCCTTGCACCTTGAAGAACCAGGTGTGACATACCAGCCAGGCTCCCTATCTGCCTGGTTATTTACTTGTATAGCTCAATTCAGTGCAATCTCTGACAAGATAACTACATTTAAGGTACCAATTTTTAAAAGTTTAATTTAAAAATAAAATTTTATTTCAGTGTTATAAATTGTTATATATATACCTTAAAATAATGGTAGATCCAGCTGCTAAAACCAGCGACCTATCAATGTAGGCTTTTCTTGAATGTACTTTGTTATTTTATGTCATAAAGCACTTATGCCAAAGGACTATATGCAGTGCATACAATCTTTCTTTTTTCATAAATCTTTTTATTAGAATCAGTGTAAAAAAACAAACAAGTCAGAATTGTGCATCGACATGTATAAATCAACATTAGTATCACAGTTTACATCATCAAGAGGCATTTGCTTGAGATGAACCTGTTGCGTGGATAAAGTCAAGTTGAATCCCGAGTAGTCCAAACTTGATATATCATTATAAGAGAAAAAACACGCAATAAGTCCAGTCACACATTGAGATATATAAGTGACATATCAATGTCTGCGCATTTGCCATGAAGAAGCAGTCCCACCTCCCACACCCGCTGCATGAACAAAAGGTAAGACAAATCTCAGTATGGGATACTGGCCCCTCTCCACTGCTCGAACCCATCTGGTCACAGATGTAACACTGATACACATTCCAGAGTCCCCAAACTTGAGTCCACTTCTGGGGACATCCCCGACCTTCGTACACCACCTTCTCTGCTAGCATACACCAGTCCATATCTTTTTTCCAATCCAAAAACTATGGTACTTGTTCTGCTCCCAGATGCGTGCAATGTTCCATTTTGATGCTCCCAGTCCCATTGTAACCCATATTCTTTCCATACGATTCAGGTCTGTTTCTCCCCAAACATTGAGCAGGCACCATTTAGCAGAGAGAGCAATACTCTGGGTACATAGGGAGCCCATACAGCGTATACTGAGTCCCAAAAACATTGTATTTGCGGGCAGTCCCACAGTGTATGATTGAAGGTACCAGGTTGCCCACATCCTCGTCTACAACTTTCATCAACCGAACATAGTGTGCTGTGCATAGAAGGAATAATGAAAGATTATTATTTGGACGAGACAAAGCCCTGCTCGTATAGCTACCTATCTGAGGGGCACTAAGGCTTCCAACCACTCATCATTCTCCAGGCCTTCTGGGTCTTAAATCCATCTATCTCGTAGGTACCGTTGGGGGTGTTGATAATCAATTTATTGTACGTCAATGATATGGCCATGTGCGGCATGAATTCATCCAATAATCTATCTTCCAATGGTGAAGATTCATGGAGTTCCACTCCCTTTGGGAGCGCTGCTCTAAGTGCATTTTGTATTTGCTGACACCTGGGGAGAGGATGTAGCCTTACGGTTAGAGCGGTCGACCTTGAAGCTGGGGAACCGGGTTCGAGTCTCGGCAACGAAGCTCAACATCCTGTGATTCTGGGTAAATCACTTAATCTCCCCGTGCCTAACAAAAATGAATGTGTCCATCTGTAACGAAACGGGTGCTCATGTAAAGCGCTTCTGATACTCAATGTCTCGGGTCTAGTTCGCGCTATATAAAATTCTGGAGAAAACAAAAAGCCCTCAGATGGAGCCTATTTGTATTCATGCTGCAAGTCTCCAAAAGGGATAACATCCCCTTGAGGCCATAGGTCGCAGACCCAAGAGAGACCAATAAGGTCCCATTTGTCAAATTCTGTTCCTGAGGAGTCCAATGCTGTCGTGTCCCCGAGGGGTGTCGCTTGCATAATGTTGCGCTTCCAGCCCAGTGCCTTCAGCTGCCGCGTGCCAAGTGTGGACCACCACAGCTATTGGGTTGTGGGTTTCGTGCTTGCTGTTAGTACTATAGAGCACATGAAGATGTCCCCCTGGGTGCATCCTCAGTCTGTCCATTCTGTACGTGGGTACATCTGGGGGCTGAAAGACCCAGCTGTTGATAGTAGTCAGCTGCGCCGCCCAGTACAATTTCTGAATATCAGTTAGGGCAATCCTACCATTGTACCATCCCCTTGTAACACTATTCATGCTTGACCTCCATCCCACAGCAGAGCTCAGAATTCAGTTTCTAGAGACTTGAAATAGGAGTCTGGTACTAGGGAGGGGGTACTACGCAAAGCATAAAAGAAGGGGTGGCCCTTCCAGGGAGCAACAACGGCAAGGATCTCCAGTGTTTGACGCCACTTTTTGATCTATGTAATGGGGGAAGAAAATTCAGGATTGGTCATGACATAGATCTCAAGACATCCGAATCTCTCAGTGGCTATGGCGGCCTCGCATTCACGAGGTAACCTCAGCGTGGAACCTTGTAGAATGTAATCTAAGGATTTATGCCAGTATATTGTGTAGCCAGAGTAGCGTCCCAACAGGGAGATTATATGCATTAGCCTGTCCAAAGTAAAGTAAGGGTCAGTAACATATAACAGAATATCGTCCACCTATAACGATATTGTGTCCTCCCAGTCATCCGTCCTGCAGAGATTTCGCTCTTCCCAATTATAAGTGGTCAGCTGCTCCTGCACCCAGATGGCCCAGGTATGGGAACACTGGCCCAAATTATATTTCTTCAGGATTGGTTTGCGCCATCAGCCTGGTCCCAGATCCTGGCCTGCAACTGAGCCCCTACTGAGGCATGAGGAGCATGTAATGCACCCCCTGACAATCCAACCCCCCCCCTTCTCTCACTGCCAACGCACCCTGCACCAGCCCCTCCTCTGCTCTCATTTACCACCTGCTGAGAGACAGTGGTAAATTAGAGTGTTAGTCCCCATGGAAAGGGAACACTGTGCATACTGTCCCCTTGAGACGCCAGATTCACATGAATATTCCTCATTCTCTGAGCATTAACTTGTAATAGGCGGACTTAGGTCAGAGAACGGGCCAGAATTTAAAGCTCTGGCAGCCAGATACCTTCCATCCTAAATCCATCCAACTCATAATTGGGCTCATGGGGGCAGACTGGTCTTTCTTTCCACATCAACTTTACAAGGGACGCAGTCTTCTACTGTCAGGAGTAACACCTCATTATCAGGGGGTTTTGCTGCCATGCTGGAAACCTGTTTGTTGAAATGGAAACAAAATCTTTGCAGAAACCCAATCCAGTGACTCTGTTAACACAATTTTTGCATATCATTTCCTCACAACATATTGCAAAGCTGATAATCGGTCATCTGTGGGATTCCTTCTATTGTCTTTCTTGTAGTGAATGTATGAATGACCACTGGCAAGCTTCAGACATCACTGTAAGTACAAGAAGAGAATATGTTTTTTTTGGGTGCCCAGAGACTGGGATCATTGTTCAATACATTATTTGCCAGGAGCCCCCAAACTCCTGCTTGACTGAATTAACTTCTCTGTCTCACATTCAGGCAGTAGGATTTCTAACCAACTGACATCAGCATCCATTTCGCGATCGATTTCTGGGTTCACATACTGATTAGTTACAGAATTTCTCAATACAGCTCATTGAATCGGAGATGCCTTGATAAGTATCAAATTTGTATTCATTCAATTATTAAAAGATCAGAACTCTTTTTCTTCTTTTCACCTGATAATGATAAAGATTTTACCCAAAAGAAGGCATATTTAGCTGCACATACTTCTCGCACGCTTTCCTCAAAGTCCAAACATCATTAATTAACTTGTGTAGTCGTGTTTATTTAATTATTGTAATATTTTCGCCAGATGTTGTTTCCTATCCCATAACTGGAGTAAGAACCCTGACCTAGCTATTACCTTGTGAATGGCCAATTTTTCCACTTCAACCAACATTTGAGACCTAAGCCACATCCAGAGTTGGTGAGCAGTCCTCGTCCAGGTGCAGGACAACGCGTCCACCATCCTGACTGACCGTCCACCAGATGTAGAGATCACCGCTGACTCAGTGGTCATTTCTGTACCTTGACAGAAGGCAGGATCATGACTTTTCTAGTCTAGGTACAAAAAATACAGTGAAATTCGCTTTTGAGGGCCATCTATCAAACTTTTACAAATGTGTTGCAAAACAAACAAACTTCAAAAGGAGGGTTCCCTGAGTGTGGTGGTCCATGTTTGTTTTTTCTGTTTGTCCCCACCAGGTTTTATCAAAACAACAGGGCATCACACTGTCCTCCATAAATAGGGCAGGCAGTGTATAGCCCTTTCTCCAACAGCCCTACTCTGTCAGGCCGTAGGAAGAAGATGTCTGTCAACAGAGGTAACAGGGCTCTGATGACAGAAAGTGGGCGGTCCTCCTGCCCCTAAATAGAAATAAGGGACTGTCAATTTGGTGGACAGGGAACTCCGCGACATTTGCAAAGGAGTTCCCTGTCCACCTAACTTTAATTCATTTAACAACGCTTCTCACAATGGAACATCTCCTGATTATTATTACTAAACGAGTAAGTGTGCAAAGCCTCGAAGGCATCCGGTGCCTCCTGAGTTTTTAATGTTGCACATTTTGAGTTACTTGCTAAAGTCTCGGTTAATCGTTTTACTGGGGGGAGGTCGTCTATTGTCCCTATAATCATAAATGGTCAGTTCCCCACTTCTAAAGTAAGAATAGCACATTGGTTAAAGGATCTCCCTCCAGTCTTAAAATAATATTAAATGACTGAAAATAATAAATGAACTCTAACGATCCAAAAGTGTAAATCATCGGTGGAGGTTTTCTGAAAGAAAAAATGGTGGCTTGCCAGTCCACAGTCAGGCAGAACTCACTGATCTAAAGGTGTCATTCTCCCATAAACTTCATAAACTCCCTCTGTCCGCTCTTGAAATTAATCATCACCGGAGGGATTGTCCATGCCATGTCAGCAAGTTTAGTTTTTAAATATCTGTGTTTGCAGAGACAATTACATTGACCAGTAATGGTCATCTGCATGTTCTAATGATCAGCACAAGGTGTGTGTGGATTAGCACAGCCCGGACCTGCTCTTTCTTCCATTTCCTCTGTTCTGGAGGAACATACACATTTCTGAGGTTTATGGATATAAAGGCACCAGATTTGCTTCTTCTAATTAGTCACATAATTTAACATTTGAATGTTATAGGACTGCATCTTAATTTCTTCCGCTGCCATCTGAGGTGCGTTGTTTAGAAATATTGACAATCTACGGAAAGGTCTTCCTGTAGCCTGAGTTTTACCTGCCAAAACATCTCATGAAACAAAATGCTGAAAATTAGCTTCATTGTGGCTCAAGTTTCCTAGATTCAAAAAGGTCTTTGCTTTTAAAAAGCACACTCTTGTCATCATACCCTAAGATGCAAGTTAAGCTAGCCACATTCCAAGAACATTTTTTAATGCTGGAATGTTTCTTTAGCCCTGATCATGTTGATGTCGCCTTACTATATTGTTAGGGCAGTTGTTGCATGTTCAATATTAAAGTTGATGCTATCCACACCTATTCAAGATGAGGAGCTCGGCAATCCACAATGGATTTTACTAAATCCAGCAACTGATGAAACTTTAACCCTCTCTGGTCAAACCAAGTAATCTCCATATTTGGCAAACCCAAAGTCCCTGTCAATACCTCTCTTTTTTGCAGCCTCTTTAGCCCAATAGGTATAGCTGTGGCCAACAACCCACACTCTGAGCATTTTGAAGTGAGGGAGCAATAACAGTCAGGAGAAGACGATAGCTGAATAAGGTAGTTTTCCAAATTAAAAGCAGTTAAAATGGAGGTGTTTTCTTTTTTTTTTAAACAATATATTTGATTGGATGCTGCCAGCATGAAAGTGAATAAAATGAGATAGTGTGTTGGAAGCCTTAGCAAGAAGTCCTATTATTGGCTGTTGTTTAAAAAAAAGAAATGTAATGCAGACATGGATATGTTTTTGAATCTGTGGAGTAATTACACCTGCTGTATCTGATTTGGAAGTCGCATGTTCCTCCTAGATTATGCTGTGAACTTGTGACCTACTGGTTCCACTGGGTTGCTACACACACTCAGCTAAGAGTGTATTGGGGGGAAGGATGTTATAGAGACAGGACATTTTTTTTAAAGTTGAGGAGTTATGACACAATTTAAGTAAAGATAAACTTTAATGTCCAACTCAGGACTATGTAATAAACTGTTGTTCAGATTTAGATTTTAAAAAACTGAAGCTAAATTTAGGTTTGGACTCCTGTTTTTTTCTCGTCTTCTCCACGATGATCGTGAAAACATTATGAAAATGCATAGACAGGAATCTCTTTTTGAAAGAGAAGGAAAGGGTTAACAGATGCTAACCATTCACAAGTGGAGACCAATTAGTCTCAAATGGAAGACATGATTTCATTTGCTGCGTTTCTCATGATGATAGAGTGGAAAGTTGAACAGGTTGCCATTTTATAGTTGTTTTGTATGAGAGCGGTGTACCATCCTTGTGCTTAGATTTTACAATTCTTAACAGTGTCAAAACTATCCAGAAAGAGCTAAAACAACAATATAATCAACGAGCTCAATTCACTTGCATGTACATAATTTTTTAATTATTTAAAAAATTTACATTAGAAATGAAGATGTGTATGGGAGGTTGATTAAAAGGAGCATCACAGTGATATGAAAAAATATATCAGATGAACTGTATCTGGCAGAGGGTATGTGTTTAAGATGTTAGTCCTGTAGTATCTTACAATGAGTGATGCCTTTAAAAATGACAATGTTTTCAATGTCTAAGCATCATGTGCAGAACAGACAGATCTATGTTATTTGTATTCTGGGAACTGTAGTACTTTTAGTCACATTATTAAACAGGAGTCGTGTAGTCATGAATAAAACATAAGAAAATGTGCTGCGCCTGTATATTGATTATAAAGTAGTAATACTGGCTAGGTATGTATTAGGAAGTGTTTGCCAATCTGTTTTGCATATATTTAGATGGTGAGATATGGTTGTTCTGGTTGCAGATAGTTATATGTACGATGAGACTCTTTTGTTTACTTAAAGATGTAGAGAACTATATATTTTTAGAAAGATGGCCTGAAGTTGTATTTCTATTAAGAAATCACATATATGTTTACATGGTGATCTTTGATCTTTGAGGCTGTTGAAAATTTCATATATATGGTGAGAGTGGTGTATTTCTTTAAACATGCTGTGTTTAAAATTGAGGAGAGTTAATAGTGCAAAATGTCTGTTGAGAGTTCTTGTGCTAGCTCCACTTGGTGTGTAAATTTTTGTTTGAGAAATGCTGAATATATGTTTTAAAGACACAAGAAATATTTGAGAAATGATGTAGGTAATCACGCAGGTACTAATTATTTAGTTGAACTATGCAGGCATTACCCATGCATTCATCCAATCACCCAGGCACTAACCATTCACTTACACAATCACTAAGGTTGTACCTATTCAGTCATTCAAACACACAGGCACAACCCATACACTCATCCAAACACCCACTTACAACCCATGCACTCATTGTAATACTGAGGCACAACCCATGCACTCATCCAATTACACAGGCAGTACCATTGCAGTGAACCTATCACACATCCAGTACATATGCAATCATTCAATTACTGAGGCAATACTCTTGCACCAATCCAAACACCCCAGCAGTACACTTGCTTTCATCCAATCACTCAAGCTTTAACAATGGACTCATGCAATCACTCAGACACTAGTCATGCACTTATCTAATCAGCCAGGCACTACTGATGCACTCATTCCATTATCCAGGCACTACCCATGTACTTATCTAATCACCCAGGCACTACCTGTTCACTCAGCCAAAAACACATTGGCAGCAGCCATGTACTCATCCAAGCCCTGAAACACTACTCATGCACTCATCCAATCTGCCAGGTGCTATGAACACTTAAACAATCACGTGCGCACTATCCATGCACTCTATAAATCACCTATATACTATGCATGCACACCTGCAATCATCCAGGCACTAGAGTTGCACTCATTTAATCATCCAACTACGATCTATGCATGTTTTGAATTATTGAGGCATTAGTCATGCACTTATCTAATCATTCAGGCACTATTCATCCAAACACCCAGATAGTAGTGATATCCTCATACAAAGACACAGGCAGTAACTATGCAGATGTGGAACAACCCAAGGAGTTCCCACATACTCAGGGAATCATCCAGCCACTGCCTGTATCCTCAGGGAATCACCTAAGCATCCATGGAGTATTGATGTATTCAACCACAAACCCATGTATTTACAAGTTTTTAGTGAGTAGTATGTAGTCTTTTAGAACCATCTGGTGAATTATATAGGCAACCTGTCACACACTCTTTGCATATACTCAGAAAAATGAGTGAGCTATATGCTCTGATAGAGATTAATGTGCAGATTGTTATATGCACTGTTTCCCCAAATTTAAATCTGATGCATCTAAGTAGAAAAGTACCTAGATACTAAATCCACCAGTGACACAGGGGTAGAGAGGCACACAAATAGCTCTTATGTTGTGTTTTCAGATTTACTGTGTTAAGACACTGTATGTACTTCTACACTTTGGTTGATGTTCATTTTAAAATTTACTACAGAAGGATAATCTGGTCTTTCACCATGTATAAGTGAGAACTAAGATATGGTGCAGCTGTGTTGCAGGAGAGGGTGCTATAATGTTAAAAGGTAACTAAGAAATAAAGTTTTGTGTTTTGCTTTGTGTTTGGTATATTGAAGTAAGTGCATGTAGTTATTTAGCTAGGGTCATCTGTAGATTTAAAACTGCAACATAACATAAAAACTGTTTTTGTATTATGTATAAGTTAGTTGTAAAGTAGTTGGTATGTTGGCTAGATTAAAAATTAAAATATATATCTATTTTTTTTTTACAGAACTATATCTACATAAATACAGACAGAATGCCTAAAAAAGCTCGGACACAAAAGGGGCAAAATGCAGAAAAAGTGGTGAAAGAAAAAAGAGCTACTGGTAAGAGGACAAAGTCATTTCTTAAAAATATATGTGGACACCTGCAAAGATTACATAATAATGAAAATAAAAAATCTGTGTTACAAGAACAGGAAAGAATGAAACAAAGATGGACACACCTTAACCAGGAGACAGAGCAGTTTAAGAAAATCAGAGCCCGGGTGTTTCGTGGTAGAGTGGTTGAAAATCTACTGAGAAATATGAAGAAGTATAGAAGAAGGAGAGAGGCACTGAAACAGAAAGAACAAGTTGAGGGAGTAGTTGATAAGGTCTTTGCTTTGATGAGGAAGCCTTTCATTTTGATCATAAATAGAATAGAGACTCTTGACAAAATGGTATCGTACATGAGGAGACAAAACCAAAAGAAAAGATTAGTGAAAAGAAGTTCGTTTTGTACAGTTTGTAGTGGAGAATAGATACATACTTAGGGCGAACAAAGCAAACACAAGGAGATGATGGACGGAGCGCTGAAACTTTTCAGACACTCACCCCCAGTCACAGATCTGGGTTGAATCCATCATCGTTCTTTAGCTCACTTTGCCTCCCCAGTTCAGACACAGCTATATGCAAATCAGTCTTGACCCTGTGCCTCATGGGAACAGTCCAGCCCGAACTGCCAAGTCATGTCTTCCCTGGACCGGAAACAAGCATCCTGGGACCGGCTTCGGCTAACAGCCCTCATCCGCCAGGCTAGTTTGAATCCAGTGGCAAAGTGAGCAAGGGACCCACGTCTGGGCATACCCTGCCAACTTAGGGCGAACAAAGCAAACACAAGGAGATGATGGACGGAGCGCTGAAACTTTTCAGACACACACCCCGAGTCACAGATCTGGGTTGAATCCATCATCATTCTTTAGCTCACTTCGCCACCCCAGAATAGATACATCCTGCCAGTACAGAGCCTTTCTTTAATGAGGAAAGCTATCTCCAGGATAACACATTAGTTCATGCTATTGATTAAAGAGGACGATGTTATGAAATGACGAATGGCACTCCGATAGCAAAAGAGGTGATGATACCTAGAAATGTAGAACAAGTTATTGCAAAAGAGGTACAGGGAAGGTGTAGTCAGGCCCTGTATACATATGGAACTGTAATAGTGGTTGTAGTAATCGTCAGCAATCCATTGATATACTAAGAACATTTCTACATATCTTTCCAAGGCGAAGTTTAAAACACAAAAAGTACTTTACAAGGATTGGATCTTTGCAAGGTTAGAAAGCATACAAATTTTGAGAGACACTCATGGGCATATGTACAAGGAGTTAACACCGCGTTAGCAGCACTTTTCCATCGCCATATTCAGAAGCTGTTGCTAACCTCTGTTAGCTGCAGTTTTCCGGCAAAAACGTCCATTATAAAGATACTTCTGTTAGCGATAATGACATGCAAGGGAGGCAAAAACGGCCGCTAACCCCACTTCGTGATATTTACAAGGGGATTCCTTAAGTTTGGAGGACCAAAAAAACTGCCTCTAACTGCAGTTAGAGGCAGTTTTTTAAGACCAGAAAATAGCTGGTCTTAAAAATGGAGATAACCCTTGGGGCCCATATCAGCAGGTTTTGTTGCTGGACCGCGCTGCAAGCAATGTAGCTGCGCTGCCCTGCGACAAAACTACAGGGCAGGACTGCGCACCATCAATAAGATAGTGCGCATTCCTGGGGCTCACTCATGAAAAGTGTTGCAGCGCTGCGACAAGACAGCGTTGCAACACTTTTCACTACCCCCTTCTTGCGACACCACGGATGCGCTGTATTTACTGGACAGCGCTCCATGACGCAAGTAATGACAGATACGTCTGGAATCCTGACATATCTGTCTGCACTAAAGTCACCCATTGCTGCAGGCACGTCACAACCATGACGCAACTCCAGCAATGCATGGGGCCAGCCTATCCCTGTGGCACTGTGCCACCCTTACGCCTGCCATCATGCAGGCGTAAGGTACTGACGCAGTGCCGTTCTTGAGGGGTGCCCGGGTGTCGGCGCAGTAGGAGATCCATCGGTGGCGGTTACGCGCTGCGGTGTCATCTGTAAGCGTTGGTGGAGTGGTGGTGCTGAGGGAGTTGACGAGACGTACTTCGGTGGCCTGAATCCAGCTGCGAGGGGGGCGATGATGGCGGTTGTGTACGGTGGGCATGGTGAAGCCGTGATGTATACAATGATGGTCAGTCCAGGAGAGTCAGGTGGTGTTGCTGTAGTTGAAGGTCTCGATGGTGGAGGAGACGTGCTTGATCATTTGTCCTGCTATGTGCTTGCTGTGGCGACCAGCTGCTTGAGTCTGATGTTGGGGAGCTACCCCAGGAGGGGGTAGTGTTCTGGTCACTGGGGTTGTCCAGGTGGAACTTGAGTTCGCAGAGTAGGATGTCGTCGGTGGATGGGAGAGCCTGGTGTGCAATGAGGTCTACAATGGTATCGGAGAACAGGTGTCCATGGCCCGGGGTGCCTGCAGATGAGGGTGCCGCAGAGGATGGGGTTGGGGTCGGTCCCAATATGGAAGTTGAGGTGTTCCATGGTCACCGTTGGGTCATTAGAGTGCATGGTAATTCGGAGTGTGCTTCTGTAGGTGATGGCAATGCCTCCTCCTGGACGGTCGGGGTGGTCCTTGCGGGTGATTTAGTAGCCGTCAGTGATGGCGATGGCGATGTCCGGTCCGGAGCAGATGTTGGTCCTGGCAGGTGATGTGGCATCCAGGGTTGATGGCAAGGTGGGTGCTGGCGCCGTAGAGTGGAGTGTCTGAGAGGAAGGGTCCTTGGTGCTGAGCACAGTCCAGGGGCAGACAGGCAGGCTTGCCTATGGCTTGCTTTTGGCACGGGAGATGTCCATTACAACGCAGCGCAAATCCAACAACGCAGGTGCCTTTACATCGCATTCCATTACAACGCATTATGAGGTCAGTAACGGGGTATTTTTATTTTTTAGGGTGGGTATGGGTTTCGGGTGTCGGAGATGAAATGTGGGGTGTATTATGGGGTAAAATTTGAGGTGTGTTTTGGGGTCAATCATGAAAATTGGGGTGTGCCATTGGGTCAAATATGAAAATTGGGGTGTGCATTTGGGTCAAATATGAAAATTAGGGTGTGCATTTGGGTCAAATATGATTTTTAGGGTGTCTTTTGGGGGCTCAAAGATGAAGTTTAGGAGTCAGGGTTTGCTTTGGGGTGCAAGGGTCAGTTTTAGGGTTGCACTCACTGAAGTGGGAATAGTAATGTTTACATCTCCACAATCCAACACCTTCCCTACTGTTGCAATATGCCTTGTATTAGTATGCATTGTAATGGAATGCGATATAATGGTATGCGTTGTAACTCCATATATACCTTTGGCACACCAGTGGTAAGCCCGCTGTGCCTGGCCGCACAGCAGCCCCCATTGAGAAGTGCTGCGGGGGGACTGGACAGCGGGGTGTGTGTGTGAGCGGGTGTTGTAAATATATAAATGAGAGAAATCTTACCTCGAGGCCGGGTTGTCGTGTAGTTCCTATAGTACACCTGCAGGACCTGCGCGTTTGAATAACATAAACTGTGGGCTTGGTGGTAGACTGCCTCTGTGCACCCCCACCGCGTATGTTAGCCGGATTTGCATTAGCTAGCTCACAGTGCCACTAGAATCTCCTCTTATCGGGGAGAGATTAGTTTCTGGCAACCTTAGATCATGACAACCCTGATCCCTCAGAATCGTGGAAACAATGTATTACTTTTCGCTCAGTCACTCATGCTTACTTATTTGGTTTGTCTCAGAGAGTTACACAGAATAAACAGTCTGGGCGTTTCAATAAGTATTTATTGAACAGTTGTTATTCTAGTGTAAAATATATGTGCTGCAGCAACCAGCAGACAATAGCAGAGATATACTATCAGCAGTACGATGAAAGTGAAAGGATAGTACAGTTCTACCATATTGCAATAAAAATGGTTACATACATGAATATACAAAATGCATTATAAAAGTGCACGTACTCCTACGATGCATAACTAGATGTACCTAAGTGTACCTAGCATGTGTGTAGGTCTAAAAGCCTAAGAGCCAAGAATCCCTCTAGGATTTTAGTTGAACCCCATTACCTGAATAGAGAGAGTGTGGGACCCCGTCCTGGCCTCGACTTGGACACCACGCAAGGGCTGTGTTAGACCGCAGTCAGCTGGAGCGACTGCATGCAGGAGCCTCAGCATCTCTGGTCAGTGTGTCAGCATGGAAGTCTCGGTTCCCTCTGTCTTACCGTGGCAAGATGTGGTGTATTTATACCCTAAAGTGTCTTGTCCCTTAGTATGGTTTGTATTGGTATTTGTTGGACATGAGGAAGACGTCAGGGGTGAACTTTGTACATACATATTATGCGGGAGATGTAGCTGGTGAATGCTCATGCATAATTTATGAGTACATTGTAGGCCTGTGTTCGGGAAAAACCCTGCAGTGTTCAAACCACAGTCTAGATAACGTTCAACCCTCAGAGTTCGTTGTGTACTGTAGGGAACTAATGTAGGTGAAAGATCATGCCTATATTGGGGCATAGGAGATCATGACTATAATAGGGCATAGACGATTATGACCATAATAGGGCATATACAATCATGACCATAATAGGGCATATACGGTTATGACCATATGCGGCATATATGAACGTGTCTATATTAGTGCCTCTATATGAAACATAACACCCACTCCTCTTTCGAATTGTATGACAATGACCATACTTAAAATCTGGACAATTTAATTTTTTTCTTAAAAACAGCTAAAAACATGGTTTTAAAAAGACATTTAAAAAATGTTTAAAAATGTTACAAATCAGCTATTCTTTAGTTGCCACTTGAAAAAGTCAATTCTGTCTCACTTATAAAAGTTGCATTACTACAAGCAGAAGAAGGTCATTCTTTCTCAAGTGAAAGTGTCAATTTAAGAAATGTTCCAAATTGAGTTTGTTTATTTATGAAACGAAGTGGAGAAGCCGAATTCTTTCCCAGGATGCGATGAGCCAATTCAAGATGGATTCGCACATAGATGGAATGTAGCACTGCCAACAGTCGGTGCTGCGGCAGCTTGTGCGGCAGTTGTTACCTGAGTGCCTGTAGAGGATTCACCTAACCCAGCAGGAGCAAACGGCACCTGTGGATTCTCAAGGAATGCGTTCATCAGAATTGGAAGACGCTGGGGACAACGCAGAGCATGGGCCTTTAGGGGGTCCAGCATAGCATCCATGTCCGGAGGCGTATCTGATGGAAACGTTAGACCGAGATCCAACGCGCATTCTTCTCCGCAAAACAGGCATCGAAGAACAGGTAAGATGCAGTCCACCCAGACTGGTCTAAACGATGGAAACCAAGAGGCGTTCAGTTCTCTTAGGCAAGGTATAACCAGAAGCTGCACCATGCGTTCACGGTATTTCCGCTCTATGAGTATGTTTGCCATTTCCTCGGAAATTGGGCCGTCCATTGCGTAGCAGTAAGATTACAATCAGGACTCCTGAAATAAGGAACAGGATAAGCGGGAGACCTCCAAAGACGCTTCCCAATACAGAGTGTATAAAATTTGGGATTACTCCGAGGACTGTCTGAAAGGTGCTTAATAGTCCTGACCGTATGGTTTTAAATAGGTGTACAATACCCCTCGTATCAGACAAATTAAAGATACGACCCACCATTTCTGCGAAATGAAAGGGCAGTTCATACGTATAAGCGCTTGTATCTCAGTCGAGGTCCTTGCAACTTGAAGTTCAAAGGTTTCTCGAGCGGAGGTTAAGGGCACGGGTTGCTGTTAAAGCATGGCTTTCAGTCTGCTCAAAGTATCAAATTGTATAAAGGAAACATTCAAGAAGGCCATAACGGCGCCTCCCTGACTATGTTCAGTGGCGGAAACAATACTTGCATACAGCAAGTAACCCTGGAGTTAACAGTGACCAGATAGGCGACGCCTGGAAGCATCCCAAAGCAACCTTGATCGTTTAGCATAAAGTAACTCCCATTCGAGAGCAGCTGGAAAACCGGCGTGATCATGGCCGCTGGAGTCCCTGACATGTGACAAGATAAGTTCACTACTGAACCACTACATGCTCCATGCAGAGAAATATCCTGACACATGAGAGAACCGCTTAAAGCGTTCTTGCAGTTTGTACCACTCAGAAACACTTCTCGATCCCCACTCCGGCATCGATATCTATATGGTAAATCCCAAGATTCCTTAATGTAACCCTTACCCATTTTTTCATATTTGCCTGCCTGCCTTTGCTCAAGGCAATATTGAAACTGAAACGTAGTGACCAGCAGAGTGATTTGGCCATGAATTAGCCATTCAGTTGATGGTGATTCGGCTACAGTGAATGGTAACCTTTCCAGTTTCTTAATACGCAGCATTGTATATTTGGCTCCCCTTTGTGCCATTTCTGTCTGTTTATCAGTTAGATTGTATCCCAAAAACAGAGACGTGGTGTTTATGAAGCGCCAGGGCACGTAGCCTGCACGCAAAGATTGCAGCGTCCAGCTTAACACCATAATAGAACGTAACTGAGATTGCCCGTGTTGTAACAAGGCCAAGTCTTGTTCTCATACATCAATTGCCGAAGATACAATGTTGCCTAAGGAGTAAATCCTGGAGGTCAAAGTTGTTAACCCATTATCCACTACAGCTAATGCCTTCTCTAAGTTAATACGGTCTATTTCCCGTATTCTTTCTGCGGCCTCCTGTTGGGATATTTTCCAGTTCTCATTATAGTAGGCATAGATGCCATCATATATGAAACGTTTCTGACGTGTTTTCCTTGGGCCTAGCAAAAAATCCCTAAGGTCTACATCAGGTGTGAGTAAGGTCAAGTGATGTTTCACTTCTGTGAGTGTTGAGGTCTCTAGCCAATCAAGACACAACTTCCCAACACTATAGGATGTCACTACCTCTGGGTGTTGTCTCTGTACATAGCGTGTATCTGGCCTACTGATACTGAACCCCTCGGTTATACCTAGGAATCTTTGTTGACATGTGTTCGTGTCAATGGGCCAAATCAGCCATTCTGTCCAATTGGGATCTGACCTGTTGTACTGGAGAATGTCATCTAATCCTACCCCATGTGTAGTTGAATTCTGCCCCCCACCCATCTGTGATGGTGCTGGAAACCCAGGTGTGTTCATTTCCTTGTTCTTGGCTAGTCCAAGACAGGATGTCTGTTGCACAGTTTCATTTAGAAATATCATCTGCTGTGGAATGAGGCATGCTCTAAAAAGCGCTTCTGTTCCCTGGACCTGCCAGTCCCTAGAACCCCAGATTGATTTTAAATCTATAGTGTCCTTCCATAAGTCGAAACCCTGTGTAGACAACTGGGCCATAAAGAAAGCAGAGTAAATCTGTTTGGTGTTAGTCAACATAATTTTCTGTGCTGATGTTGTTGCCACTTTGTAATAAAATGACTTCGGGTAAGATGTATTAAACCCTGAAAAGTATGTTAACTTCTGTGCAAAAGTTTGCGAACTACCTTTTGGAGGTGTTGGGCAGTGTTCCCACTGGTGGTATTCAAATAGGTTTCTAGGTGTTATAGATTTGTACAAGAAATGATGACCATAATGTTGGTAACAGTACAATGTGTCATAGTCTGAAGTACCTTCTAACATTTCATTGTTCGGAAATGCCGCAGTTTTTTCTAAATCAGACATCATATTATTTACAGTTTCAGTGTACCAATCATCAGAAAATGTACTGGAGGTAATGATATCACTTAAAGAAATTTTAAATACATGTTTAAGCTTTAAAAGTTTAGTCGGACCGAATATATCGAAATCAATCTTGTCCCATACTATACCGTCCGGTATAGGAACTGCTGTGATGTTCACTGAAGACAAGTCTCTTGGTTCACAATGTGAAGACTGGTGTGGCTTTAAAATCAAATTGACTCTTTGGGCTGTAGAGCTCTGCTGGAGATATTGTCCATTAATAAGCATACTAAAAGTTATAGTTAAACCTAGCCAGAAAAGAAGAAATAGAATCCCAGTGATATACCATAGTTCTATCCAAGGTGACACCAGGTAAGTCTTTTTAAAAAAGTGCAAAAAGTCAATGAGTTTCTGTTTGTGTGATTTTTGGGCTGGCGTCGTTTCCAGCTCGCTTGGATCCAGTGAAAACGTATCAAAGTTCATGAAGTAGCCAGAAGCAGTTCGATCAATTGTTGGAATTGCATCGAGATTTGTTGAGATCGGATTTTGCTCTTGACGAGGCATGTTGACGTAGACGTCTGTAGTCGGTCTTATTGCAACTTCATTGTTAAGTTGATTTTCATTTTGAAGTCGAATTTCTTGTTGAAGTGGAACGAGTTCCATAGCATTGTTGCTTAGTCCTTCATTCCGTACAGGTGGCTCTTCAAACGTGATGAGTCTTTCTGCTTGAACTTCTTGGATTGTAGCGAGAGGAGGGCGTCTGCTACTGTGGAGTCCACGAGGCCTACTGTTTAGTATCGGCCACATAGTGTGGTTTGATTAAGTCGATTGAGACAAATCTTTACTCCTTTTTCCCGGCAATAGGCGGCAGAAGTACAGTTCTTGTGCCTTGGATTGCTAGGACCGGTACAGCTGTTCTGTAGGATGATCCGAATTCTTTCTTGTCTGCAATCTTTTCTCTGACCAGATCCCCGACTTTTGGGATCCAGACAGGTCTTGCCGTTACTGCCTTGATTTCCTCAGTGGCAGTATGTTTTAAGTGGACGTTGCTTTGTTGTGTCCTGGATTCATTTAGATCCTGTAAAACAGCCAAACGATCATGGATATCAAATGGTTTTTCATCCGCCACTGTGCCTCCACAATCAAGATCAGGTACCCACATTCTTGTCCCAAATAGGACCTCATAAGGAGTGACACCCCATAGAGAGCTTCTTGGCTGGTTGTTAATTGCTCTTTGGACCCCATAAAGGTGACTGACCCAACTACCGCCCTTGCCTAATACCCTAGCTGTTAAAGATTGCTTTAAGTCACGGTTTTTCCTCTCCACAACCGAATTACCCTCAGGATGGTACGGAGAGGAGTACCGCAATGCTACGCCCATTCCTTCCATGGCCTCTTTGTAAGCCCGAGAGCTGAACGCCGGGCCACGGTCAGAATGTAACGTGCCAACTGCGTATGTGCCGATAAAGACTCGCAAATCTTTTATAACAGTTTGAGCGTCAGCCGAGCGCTGAGGCCAGACCCATAGGAGTCTAGAGCAGGAATCCACTGCAACCATGATATATTTCTTGGCCCCATCTGATTTTAGAGGTCCGCAGTGGTCCAAATACACACATGCGAGAAGTTTGTCTGATTTTAGTAATGGAGTCTGTGCTGGGCGTGCTACGGTGGAGCCTTTCATCTGCTGTCAGATGTCGCACTTTAAGACGTAGTCTTTGGTCTGCTTTGTTAACCCTGGCCACCAGTAGCGCTGTTTCAATAAAGAAATAGTCGCTGTAACGCCTGTATGCGCAGAGCCCAAACCCTCGTGTGCTGCTAGAATTAAGCCTTGCCTACGATCCATATTTGGTATTACTCTATCCCCCACTCCAGGAATCTGAGCATATGGAATGTTGTTTGCATCTAACTTGTAGGAGTACTTGAGTGGAAATTTCTTTGGTACTGCTGTGCTGCCTTTGCCTGAAGCAATGACAGCTATCATAATCTCGCCGTCTATTCTCGTTTTTGAACGAGTGATTGCAGCTACGGACGCTGTGCGTACAGCCCCCTTTGCGGCTTCATCAGCCAATGAATTCCCTGCAACGTGAACGCCATCACGTTGATGACTCAGCGTGTGTATCACGTGAGCTTTTGGTAGTTCGTTTTTCAACTGAACTACTTGTTCCCAAAGCGTTTTATGCTTTATTGTGCCACCTTTTGCATCTTTGAACCATTTTCAAGCCAATTTTGTATATATTCATTATACGACTGAACACAGTAAAAAGAATCGCACACTATAAGTGTGGGGAATACGCGATCTGTACTTTCAAGTGCCAGTTTGAATGCTTGTAGTTCAGCTCGCTGAGCTGTACAATCTCCTAGAGATTGAGTTTTAGTGACCATTGGTCTGAAGTTACCATCTTGCATGCGACCTTTAACGATTGCGCACGCTGCACTGTAAGCTTGCTTACTCCCTGTAGCGGGTTGTGCTGATCCGTCAGTGTAAATTATAAATTCGTACTGATCGAGAGGCAGAATTTCAGTGGGCAGAGGACATTCATGTTCATATTGCAGGAACGCTTGTGTTTGTAAATCAGGATCAAAAACATATTCAACATCTGTTGCAGCAAGAGAATTAACCCATTGTATCCATCTAGGATGTAACGCTTTTGCATTCGGAATGCTCGCTTTTGTGACTGCCTCCAAGGCTGGTACTGGGGTTACGACAATAATGCGTTTTCCTTGAGCTAAAGCTCTTTCTTTTGCTGCAGCGGTTTGAACTGCTGTCAGTATTTTTTCTGTTGAAGTGAAGCGCATTTCTGCTTGTGTATACAAATGTGATTTGTATGCTATTGGTACTTTTTCACCCTCATTAAATGTTAAATAGGTGAATCCGCATTGACCCGAAATTATTCGGATCACTAAATTGCGTGTATTTACGCGTGTTTGTAAGTGATTTGTTGCTAACATGTTAGCTTGGAGTGAACGCAGGATTTCTGTGTGTTCTTGAGTCCAATGTTTTGTTGAGAAATCAGGTTTGATTAATTGGTAGAGAGGTTTAACCCTTTCTGCGTAATTTAGAATGTAAGTTCTTCCAAAATTTAGGAAACCCAAGATGGATTGTAGATTTTTCAGCGTTTTTGGAGGTTGGTGCAGCGCGCACTTTTCTAAAAAGTTAGATGCCAGGCTCTTGCCTTCACTTGAGCTCATATCCTAGGAGAAGGACATTGAGATGGGCAATTCTGGATTTTTTAAAGTTGAATTTATAGCCCTCTGAGGCGAAGCCCAATATAATGGTACTCACCCTGTTCAAGTGCCTATCCAGGTCATCGTCTGTCAGATAGATGTCATCGACATATGACAATGCCTCATTATCATAAATTTGTAGTAACTCTGTTACTCTCGCTGAGAATAACCCCGGGCTATTCTTGAACCCTTGTGGGAGTCTACAAAATTGACGCTGGGTCCCCATTATTGAGAAAGCCGTTAAGTACCTGCTTTCAGGTGCTATGTTTTGACAAAAGAAACCATTTGAAATGTCCAATGTGGTTTTATATTTTTTACGCACAATGTTATTCATTAATGCTGTACTATGTGCATTTTGCACTGCAAATGTTTTAGAACAAGTGTTCAAGTGTCTGTAATCCAAAACTAGACGATATGTATTGTCTGGTTTGGGTACAGGAAACAAAGGATTGTTCATTGAGGAGGTGCATGTTTCAATCACCCCTTGGTATTCAAGTTGATCTAAGATCTCCCTGACCTGTTTTTTAGCTTCTTGCTCTATTGGGTACTGCCTTTGTGCAGTAGGTTCATTTTTTAACTGTATTTTATGGTGAGGTGAGTCCTCATCCCATCCTACATAATTTTTGTATAATGCTGGGGCCTGGGCAACTGCCCATTTCCTGGCATAAGTATATTTTAGGTGAATTGGAATATGGTTGGAGAAGGCTGGCATAATGATGTCCTCGCCATGTGGGCACTCCCTGACAAATTGTGGTGGCCAGTCTTTTTCTGCTAGAAGTATATCATAACCCCTTGAAAGTTTCTCCCAAAAGAGTGTTTTCACCTTTCTTGGTATGTCTCCCTCCATTCGGAGTGTTATTTCATATAACTTTTGTGGAGTACTAACCCTGGTGTCTACAGTTTCTACTGTGATGTACTCATTCAAGTTCACTATCTCCAGAAGTTCCTTCAGGTTCTGACGAGCTATTGTGACTTCTGCTGCACTGTCCAGCATTGTCTGAGCCCATTCTCCGTTCTTGAGCTGTGTTCTCAGTATTCTCTGCATTTCTGATCTTCAGACCTGCTACCTTCTTTTTGAGAATTGAGGTTTTGATTTATTTTTCTGAACGTGTTTGTCGTCTTTGGATTTCACACGTTCTTCTCTATGTTCTGACCGTCCTCTTCTTTCCGATGTCTGTGACGATATCTGAAAGGTACGAGAGGAACGTGTATCAGTATCTTGATACCTGTCAGTTTTTCTTAAATTATCCCTATTCCTGAGGTTATACCTCCTTTCAGAGGGCTCCTTTTGAGGAGACCTACCTCGGGATTGAGAACGTTTCTCGTTTGAATTTTGTTTATTAGTTTCCCACTTCTTTTTAGAAGATGTAGGAGTTTGTTTAATAGAGTCCTTCTCAGGACTTTCAGATAGTTTTGGCTTCAATGGTTTTCCACCCAAACTATCTCTGCCTAATTCTGCATAAGATTGTTCTATTATTCTGGGTAGTTCATGTTGATGTTCTGTTACATCAAATTCCCTTAAGCATTGTCGGATCGCCACTGATGCTGCCTTCCCTTTAATATTAGATAATATTATTGTTGAGACCTGGTCGAAGTTTTTCAGTAATTTCATACCTAAATTCAGAGCAGGCTCTGTCCCGTATTCGTTTTGAATTTGTTTCAGGACATCTGGTATTACTGCAATTGATGGAACACCATGAGTATAGATGGCAGCAAAGACTGCGCCCCAAGTGCTGCAATCTTCCAGTTGTGGTGTGATCCCCATTGGTAAACAGATTGTTAGGATTCTGTGTTTCTCATAAGGGCTAGTATTAGGAAATACTGCTTCGATTTGAGTAATTTTTGAGCTATCCAGAATGGAATTTGCTCACGTTTTGTGGGCATTTTACCCATGACTGCGTATAAAGTCTGTGGAGTAATATTTAGTGTATTCCCCTGTTGAGGGGTTTGATTTGGAATGGTCAATGGTGGTTGGACTGTGAAAGTCTGCATGACATATTGGACTAATTGTCTGTAAATTTTTATTAACTCTTGTAGTTGAGTAAGTAATTCCTCGTCTGACATTACATCGATGTCAGGATGAGGTGTGTAGCCGGCTAGAATCGGCCATGTTGACCCTGGTCTACCTAGTGGACCGAGCCTGGTAATGTTTTTGTGATGTTTTAGGGCGCCTTTAAACCAGAGATGATGCTCCTGGTATGTGAGTGGAATTTCAATATCCTCGAAAGGAATATATTCCTCTGGTGGTTCATCTTCTTTGTAGAAGTGAAACACCCTTGTGACTGGATTTGATTCTGGGAATACTATCCATGAATAGAATACCTCGTTCTGAAAGTTTTCGTGTGCCTGTATCACGAAAACTGTTCTACCCCTCTTGGTGGTAGGCCGTGTTTTATAAGTTTTAGAGTGATGGCTCTCCTTAAATTTTGAGCGATGTCTATAACACCCTCCTCGGTTTCATTTAAACCTGTAAAATTAAAAGCTGTTACGACTGGGTCAGCCGCAGCTACACCGTTCTCGGTGTCAGACATTGTCTTTTGAAAAATGTAGAACAAGTTTCAAGGAAACAAAAGATAAGGTGCACAATATTTTGGAACACTGTATCCTTCAACGTTGAACAAACCAAACAGCTAATATATAGGGTTTTTTGTCCTATTTAGCTTTGGTGCATACTTAATCCTACCCACTCCAGGTGTCTTATGGAGTATGTGAGTAGGGGTCTCTGAGAGAAAAGCACGACTGAGTTACTCAGTATCTAGCGTTAAATTACTGCCTTACCAAATGGTTGGGCGCCATGTAGTGTAGTTCCTATTTCCCTAATAGGCTCTGCGCATTGGAATATTATACCCTATAGATTTGACATAGGACTAAGGTCAGTATGTCCCTATCGAGTATATTAAACTTAATTACTTTGTGCCAGCTAACTCAGAGGCCACTAGAAACTCCTTGTAAACAAGAAGGGAGTAGTTTCTGGCAACCGCATAAACATGACTACTTTGTTTCCCTTTAGAATTGGAACACTCTCAGAATCGTGGAAACAATAGATAACAGTTTCACTCAGCTAATCGTGCATGCTTAGTTTCTGCAGAGTTACACAGAAAGAATAGGCGAGAGTTTCAATAAAAAGGATTTATTGAACAGTCTTGTTTCTCGTGTAAGAGATATGAGCTGTTATGATCACAAGACAATATGCAAGATATATAATGTACAGCGTAAGCAGTAGAAAGAAATAATACTGTGCTAGCATTATCTTTTAGCTATGACACATATATTCATATACATAAATAACATAAGCTAAAAATGCGAGTACTCATACGATGCTTCTCTAAGCTAGTTCTACCCCAGTGTACCTAACCTAACCTAGGTGTAGGACAAGGTAAGAAGTAGGTGAAGTATTCTATAGTATGGTATACTGAGAGTCTGGTATGCCAAGAGTCCCTCTAGGTTCTAGTCAGCTCCATACCTTGAGAATGAGAGAGGTGGGAATCTCTTTCCGGATCCTCGAACTCCAACACCCCGCGAAGGGAGTCAGAACACTGGAAGCTGGATTCTCTGCGAGCAGGGATGACATCGTCTCTTCTCAGTGCGTCAGGCCGGGACACGGGCTCCTCTAAAGTCGAGGTCTTGTCCTAACTTGCTTGGGCAAGGAAAGGTATATTTATACCTGGTAGGTGCCTTGGAATGTTAGCATTGACGTGAAGTCGGACAGAGGAAGACGTCAGGAATGAACCCTTAAGGAATAGCGGTTCATGCATAATAGATGAGTTCTTGGAGAAATCAATAATCCTGTGCTAGGGGAACTCCCAAGAGCTTAAGGGTCTGGTTTCTAAGAACTCGTTGTGACGTTAGGGTGGACGGATGTCAGTGACCATGCCTGTATTTGGAGTGCATGGCTGATGCCTAAATAAGGACTGGGATTTTATGCCTATATAAGGGCAATGCGAATTGTGCCTATATAAGGACATGTTTCAGAAAAGCCTATATACGGACACCCAAAGCGGAATACAACAGTATTTAGAAGGAAAACCCGCAGGATAATTACCTCCCGCCCTAGTTAGAGCGACCGCTGCCAGAATTTCATTATCAACCTTAGTCATAGATCTTGTAACTGCTGCTACGGAACACGTGGCTACTGCAGACTTGGCTGCTTCATCAGCCAGAGAATTACCAACAGCGTGCGTTCCGACACGTTGGTGGCCAAGAGTGTGAATAACATATATGAGAGGCAGATGTTGTTTAAGATCTGCGACTCGAACCCAAAGCATTTTATGCTTAATTGCGCTGCCTTTAGAATTGCGGTAATCATTTTGAGACCAAAAGAATAAGTTGTCATTGAACGACTGGACACAATAGTAAGAATCGCGCACAATAAGAGTATTCACAAGAGGATCAGCAAACTCTAGAGCTAGAACAAGAGCACGCAGCTCGGCCAATTGCGCCGTGCAGTCTCCTAGTGCCTGTGTGTGCACAATGGATGACTTAAACGCTCCATCTTCAATGGAGCCAGCCACAATATCGCAAGCCGCAGAATAAGCATGTTTGGAACCCGTGGCCGGTTGCGTCGAGCCATCGGTATAAATGATGCATTTGTATTCACTCAGAGGAAGAAGCAACAAAGGAGGAGGATGAACAAATTCATACTGCAAAAACTCCTGAATCTGAAGAGATGGTTCAAAGACAAACGTGACATCCGAAGACGTCAAAGAAGTAGCCCACTGAATCCAACGTGGGTGCAATGCCTTCGAGTTAGGCACACTAGCTTTAGTCACCGCTTCCAAAGCAGGGAAGGAAGTGACCATAAGAATGCGTTTGCCCTGCGCCAGTGAGCGTTCCTTTAGAATCGCCATGTGCACTGCCATCAAGATTTTTTCAACAGAGGAAAAATGCATTTCAGCCGCAGTGTACAAGTGTGATTTGTATGCAATAGGTATTGTGTCACCTTCATTGAATGTTAAGTACGTGAAACCCACTGCCCTTGAAATGATACGTATTACCAGGTTGGTGGTGTTATCACGAGTCATCACGAAGTTAGTCGCAAGCAAATCCGTGCAAAGACTGCAGAACGGAAGTATGTTCCGGAAGCCAGCTGGCAGAAGAAAACTTAGGTTGTATCAACGCATAAAACGGTTTGATACGCTGGGCATAATCGGGAATGTAAGTCCTCTCAAAGTTTAAAAAAACCGACAGGGATTGTAACTTTTTCAAAGAAGAAGGTGGTTGGAAATGTGCACATTTCTCTAGGAAGTGAGGTGCTAGACCCTTTCCCTCATTATTGAGCTCATAGCCCAAAAAGAGCACTGCCAGATGGGCAATGTGTAACTAAGCCTGGGCGTAGTTTGCGTAGCAGCGTGAAGTACATTTTGAACTACACATAGCTACGTAGTGCATAGGTGTGTGCTTGACTGCACTGTACAATAATTGCCAAAGGCATCTTGCACAGTGCAAGTTAAGATAAAATAAATATCTCCGTCTTTATATGCTAAAAATGCATATAGTTATTTCACAAAAGTGAAAACGATAAATTAACAAGCAGTGAGAGAGGTGATGATTTTGGGATCCTCCCTAACCTAGGGAGAGAACCAAGCAGATGCCTTGAAAACAAAAAGCACATCTTTTGAACGATTCAGTGGTGGTCCCATCCTCTTAGGACCACCCCAAGCACAGTTATTGGCAAAAATACAATCCCAACCAAAGGCCCTGCAAAGCATTATGGGACGAGATTAGAAGTGGGCAGTGAATATTATAGTATCCAATATCAAAATAATTCTACAAAGAGCTGCAGTTCCACTAGTCGTTACTAGATGTCCCTCACGAGTCAAATGCAAAAGCTTCATGATAGGGTTTCAATGCTTTTGCATTTGACTCGTGAGGGACATCTAGTAACGACTAGTGGAACTGCAGCTTGATGTATTAATAATTTCAATGCTTTTGCATTTGACTCGTGAGGGACATCTAGTAACGACTAGTGGAACTGCAGCTCTTTGTAGAATTATTTTGATATTGGACACTATAATATTCACTGCCCACTGCTAATCTCGTCCCATAATGCTTTGCAGGGCCTTTGGTTGGGATTGTATTTTTGCCCATAACTGTGCTTGGGGTGGTCCTAGGAGGAAGGGACCACCACTGAATCGTTCACATGATATGCTTTTTGTGTTCAAGGCATCTGCTTGATCCTCCCCTAGGTTAGGGGGACCCCAAAATCATCACCTCTCTCATTGCTTGAGATTTTATTGTCAAAGTTCACTTTTGTGAATTGGTTACATGCTTTTTAGTATCAAAAATTGCTTTATCAAAGCATTTGTAGGTGTTAATTATGCTGCTGCTACGCTCGTCAATTAACACAGTTTTTCATTCTGCTACGTGCAATTTGCGTAGTGTGTAGTAGCACAAACTTTGCATGCTCCATGAGCGTAGCGAAGTATTATGCCCAGGGTTAGCAATGTGTGACTTTGCAAAATTAAATTTATAACCGTAGTCAGCAAAAGACAATATTATGTGGTCAACTCAGTCAAGATGCGGGGCGAAGTTGTCGTCAGTCAAATAGATGTCATCAACGTACGACAAGGCCTCAGGGTCAATGTCATGCAACAAAGACACAATGCGCGCCGCAAATGCCCCGGGGCTGTTCTTGTACCCCATAGGCAACCGTGTAAATTTTTTATGATTTTCGACGGCACTGAATGCTGTCAGGTCACCACTCGCACGGTCGAGATTGTGACTGTAGAAACCATTCGAAATGTCAAGTGTTGTTTTGTATTTTTTACGAACAATATTATTCACTAGCGCTGAACTGTGTGTGTTTTGCACCGCAAAGGTACAGCAATGGCTGTTCAAATTTCTATAATCCAATACGATCCGAAAAGTACCATCAGGTTTAGGGACAGTAAAAAGAGGATTATTCATAGGTGATACACATGGCTCAATGACCCCCTGATACTCCAATTGTCTTAGAATGTCACAAACCGAAGCCTTCGCTTCTCGTTTGATGGGATATTGAGGTTGAGGTTGTGGCATAGCGCGCAATGGTATTTCATGAGCCGGCGAATCAAAGTCCCAACTCACCTGATTGCGATACACCGCTGGGGCCAAGGCCAAAGCCCATTCCTCTGCTAAAGCCTGCGCTTGTTCCTCAGGGACACTACGTGAAAAACTCAGAAGTATCACATCTTCCCCTCTAGAAGAGGCTAACACAAAGGGTGGCGGCCAATCTTTCTCCGCCAATAAAATGTCATATGTAGCGGTTAGATTCTCCCAGAAAACAACCTTAATGGGACGCATGATATCACCTTCAATTTGGAAAATGACTTTGTATAGTCTATCCGGGAGGGCAACCCGGGTATCTGCAGTCTAAATAGTAACAAATGTGTCAGTTGCTGTCACATCCAGACGGGGACGCCGAGCCTCCCTGACTATGGTAACTTCCACCGCGCCGTCGAGCAGAGTCACCTCGCAAGTCCAATCCAGGAGTCGCGTCCTCACCGTCTGTGGCATATTTTGCTGTTAAAGCGGCAACCTTTTTCTTTTGAAAAGGAGGTCGGGTTCGTGCGAAATCACCGCTTGTCCTTCACTTCAAACTGTCGAGGCTGTTCACAAATTTGTGACGCAGGTTGACCTCTACCCCGATCTGGGCGATCCCCTCCACCGGCTTGTGAGCCTGATGTTTCCTGTAAAGAACGAGGAGAACGCTGGTCAGGAACCTGAAATCGATCAGAAGACTTAATTTTAGCGCGATCGCGCAAGTCATAAGTACGTTCAGAAGCATCAGGGGTCGATGAACTGGCATGCGAACCCTGCTTCTGTTGTTGGGAACCCTCTTTCTTTTTCTTTGCCAATTCTTTTTAGGAAAGAAAGGGCGCCCATCCTTGTCAGGCTGGGCTTTCTGTTGAATTTGAGACTGCATTTGTGTTTGAGTCGTAGGCTTATTTCCCAGACTATTGCGGCCTATGGTTTTATAAGCCTTTGCAATAATCTTTGGTAATTCTCATGGTCTGTCAGCCTCCGCGACCGCTTCTAAGCAGTTTGCTACTTGAAAGCTAACGGCATCGCCCTTGATATTCGCAAGGATCATATCAGCAACCACGTCGAACACTCCCACCAGTCTCATCCCCAGCTCAACAGCCGCTTCTGCTCCGTGTTCATCTTGAACACGTTTAATCACAGAGGGGAGTACGGTCATGGAGGGAGTGCCGAAACACATAGAATATACCGCTGCAAACACCCTGCTCCAGGTGTTACAATCAGCCAATTCGGGAATTAAGTCTTTGGGTAAACTAATAGTTAAGATCCTGTGTTTATCCACAGGAGTGGTATTAGGAAAGACAGCTTCTATCTGTCCAAATTTCTCGGCAAGCCAATAAGGAAATTCATCCTTATTCTGTGGGCGCTTGCCCATGACAGAATTAACTATAACGGGACTGATGGTGACGCCACCAGGACCCGCAGGTTGTACTTCAGCACCAGGTGGTCCCACCTAGATGGTGCGTGTTACGTGTTGTATTACAGCTCTATATACGCATACCAACGAAGTATGTAAGACGCGGAGCTCTGCCAGTGTAGCAGTTGTAAAAGCACGTGGGTGTGGGGTAAACCCAGCCAAAACGGGCCATGTGGCCCCATCTATAGATAAAGGGCCTAAACGGACTGACATTAATGGGTGAAGAAGGGCACCATTAAACCAAATACGGTGTTGCCAAGCTGTAAGCGGAATTTCAAGAGCTCTATAAGGCTGATACTGCTGAGGAACGGCAGTGGCAGCATATGCGTGAAACAAATCACCAGTGCCATCCACCGCCGGAAAGGTGACCCAAGAGTAAAAAACTTCAAACTGGTGAGCCGGATCGGCCTCCACCACAAAAATAAGCGCGGCCCCAGCATCAGGGACTGCATAATGAGTCAAGTGTGCCTTCAGCGCGGCTCTGCTATGAGCTGGAATATCAACTACAGCCATTATAGAGAAGACAGTAGAACAACTTAAAGAGTGGCAGCGCAAGCACGGGTTATAAGAAAAGAAATACCTTTTAAAACTTCAAGCTTGAATAAACCTATAAAAATGTCAATATAGGAGGTTACTCCGTCACAGCTGTCTCCGGAAACAGAAGTGAGGGTATTGTGGACCAGCACGAGCACTACTCAAGCGTCTCGCAGATAAGAACCAGACCAAGCGTTGGCGGCGCCATGTTGCGGGGATTCTGCTCATACACAGAACTATGCACAAGAAAACAGGACCTCAGTAAATAGGGGTGTACCTCCTATCACCTTAGTACCCAAAATCCCAACCGGCTAGCAATAGTGTCTCATTCGGTCTCCTACAAATAGCAAGAAGCTACGTATGTTTAGACAACCCAGAACACGAGCACTCCCGACTCACCTCAGAGTCGCGGGAACAAGACACTCTTTTGCTCTCACGTACTTGTCCACAATAAAAATAATCAGAGTCACTAAATAAGTTCAAAATGTTTATTTTGACTAGTGATTCATAAAACAGTATGCGAACCACAACTAGCAGCAAAATGCATAAGGCAAGAATCATTAGCATTGTTACATTACCATAGAATATAAAAGGAGTCGTCATTTTATAAAGACTGTGAAAGAGGCAAAATAACTGGGCCTAATCACCCTCCCCAAGGCAGTAAGAAGTTATTTTATATAACAGAAGATCTCTAGGCGTTATTAGCAGACCCCTACCTGAAAGCCTAAATGCAAATGTTTACATCATAGGAACAGCAGCGCTCAGCTCCATAGAACGGCTTTCTTCGAGTGTGTTTCAAAAACATGCAACAACGTTATATCAAAGCACGATTCTTCCACATTGCAGCTGTTGGTAACATGTTTTGTCTAGGTAATAGGGATCTGACCAGAACAGAATAACAAGAGACATTGTTGACCGACCTTGCACATTATGTTCAGACAGAATTGAAGGGAAAGCTGAGAACGTGAAAAACAATCTGTTATCATGTACAGGGCAGAGGCAAAGTGTCGCCAAAACAAACTCTTAGCAGAGGCGTGCGCAAAAGCAGCAGCATAGGGCAAGTAAAACTCATGCTAACTTAGCAATGTCGACAATGTATCTAAGAGCTATATAACTCCATATAACATCACAAGAGTACTTAGACCTTTAAACAGTAACATGCTTTTTTAAATTCGGCTAGGCCCAACATTGTGAGCAGTCGGTGTATAGTGAAGCTGCAAGAGAAAAATGAGGTTTAAGACATGTTGGCAGAGGGATTAGTGATTAGGCTACTTCTTATGAGTCTGTTGAAAGGTACACTCGAAGTAGGCCATATAAATTTAGGTGTCTGCTTGAAATGGAAAGTGGAATCTGTCAAGTTTAAAGGTCTGCATGCTCTTGGGATTGAGGTATGTGTGTTCTTGTACATGTATTCTCATACGTGTTATGCGTCTGAAAATGCTAGATGCCTGAAACACAGGTATACAACTATTTGTATGTTTCTTTTTATGTATCATGCATCTAGCAAAAGGCACGGAAAAATGCATGCATGTGTTCAGAATCATGGTGAGACTTACAACAGTGAGATGGGAAGGGTTGCTGTTTTAAATGTGGCTTCAGTTTTCACCAACTGCTCAGAATGTTGGGCCTAGCCAAATTTAAAACATCAACCCTTCCCATGTCACTGTTGTAAGTCTCACCGTGTTTCTGAAGGCATGCATGTGTCTGTGTGTACCTTTTGCTAGTGGCACGAGACATAAGACATGACTGCCTATGTGAGCGAATGACAGAGCACAACTGACAAGATTTCTTCAACGGTAGCAAAAGCTACCAGGTTTTCAAGCTACCATCTTCATTTCCATAACACATGTGAGAATACACGTACAAGTAGACACATACCTCAGTCACAAGAGCACGCAGACCTTTAAACTTGACAAACTGCACTTCAAATTTCAAGCAGACACCTAAATTGATATGGCCTACTTCAAGTGTACCTCTCCAGAGGCTCATAAAAAGTACCCTAATCACTAGTCCCTCTACCAACTTGTCTTTACGCTCACTTTTCTCTTGCAGTTTCAGTTTTCACCAACTGCTCAGAATGTTGGGCCTAGCCAAATTTAAATCAGCAGCCCTTCCCATGTCACTGTTGTAGGGCTCACCATGTTTCTGAAGGCATGCATGCGTCTGTCTGTGCCTTTTGCTAGTGGCATGAGACATAAAAAGAAACATACAAATAGTTGAATACCTATGTTTCCCAGCGAATGCTATCTAAATTTGTGTAGAAGAAAGTGTATGTATTCCTTTCTGCTAATAAAACAGGGCACCTGGGTATTGAACAGTCTATTTTAGGAGCTCTATATCACTTACAGACATAAGACATGACTGCCTGTGTGAGCAAATGACAGAGCAGAACCAACAAGATTTCTCCAATGGTACCAAAAGCTATTAGCTTTTCAAGCTACCATCTTAGGTTGCATAACACGTGTGAGAATGCACGTACAAGTAGACACATACCTCAGTCAAAAGAGCATGCAGACCTTTCAACTTTACAAACTGCTCTTCCCATTTCAACCAGACACCTAACTTTATGTGGCCTAGTTCGGGTGTACCTTTCCAGAGACTCATATGAAGTACCCTAATCACTAATCCCTCTACCAGCATGTCTTTAAGCTCACTTTTCTCTTGCAGCTTCAGTTTTCAGCAACTGCTCAGAATGTTGGGCCTAGCCAAATTTAAATCAGCAGCCTTTCCCAAGTCACTGTTGTAAATCTCACCATTTACCTGTAGGCATGCATGTGTCTGTCTGTGCCTTTTCGTAGTGGCATGAGACACGAAAAGAAACATACAAATAGTTGAATACCTGTGTTTCACAGCGCATGATATCTAAATTTGTGTAGAAGAAAGTGTATGTATTCATTTCTGCTCATAAAACAGGGCACCTGGGTATTAAACAGTCTATTTGAGATGCTCTATAACACCTACATACATAAGACATAAATGCCTGTCCAACCAAATGACAGAGCAGAAGTGAGAAGATTTGTAAAAGAAAGAGTATGTAGTCCCTTCTGTTCATAATACAGGGCACATGGGTACAGAGTTATATAGAATGGGATACACTTTAATACTTTAATACATCTGCCAACATGTTATAAACCTCAGTTTTCTCTACTACTTTCATTAGAGACTCAGGAAGCACACATATTAGTATGCACAACCTATTTCAATCTTCATTTCAGTACAATAAATCAAACTGCAGTACACGTTTCTACATTTGCTAACAAATTTCATAAATCACATTTCTCCAATGTTTTGCTAGCTTTATAAATAATGCATTACAAATATAAAAATATCATAACAAACACTTAAGCACTCCTACACAAAATATAAAACACCTTACACATTTCTAACTCACCTCTGAAATACTATTGCAGAATATGATAATGTAAGAAATTCCAAAACGTTTCTCTTTCCAACACAGTAAATGTGGTGCACCACTCTTAACAAGGTAAAAACAGTCATGGCAAATTTTCCCTCTCTTTTTCCAAACAAATGAATGTAAGTAAGAAATCAAAATACTCCCTTCATTTTTTCAAATTCTAAAACCCACTTCTATTGGATACACATATTAAACCTTTATTACTCCCTTCTGAAAGTGTCCAGTCTGCTTCTCTAATTTACAGGAGTCGCAACTCCACCGCGGTGCCATAGTGTAGGTTCGTGTAGGAGTCGCAAATCCTGACGGGAGTTCAAAAACCTATTTCCAACAATACTAGTATTACTTTTTGAAAACATACCACTTCTAAACATAGTACTGATTTGGGAAAATTTACTTTAAAAGCATATCACATATATATAACTTACCATTTCATATTTTAAAATCACAGTTAATTTGCAACCGTGCCCCCATTCTGCTTAATCCTAGTTTCTACAGTAACAGTTTCTGCAACATTCAACTGTACTGCCAGGTCACAAGTTCACCATATTTTCAAGTTCAGCACACTAGCTTACAAATGCAAATAGCAGGTGTGATTGATTCTTGCAAATACTAACTTATTCTGTCCATTGTATCTTTCAACGTTTTTTCTATAACCAATCAGAAAGATGCTTTTTTACAAAGTAAGATGCATCCTAATTTTGAGTACACAATGTTTCTGAACAGCCAATCAGTTATATGCTTTTTCAAAAACAGCATCTTCTCCACCATTTTAGATACCTCTCATTGTACCAACTGACTTACTCAGCTACAGACATTTTTTAATGCCTTCCACTCATCCCTTCAAAATGCTAGCAGAATGGAATGTAGGACACAGCTATGATTTCTGTGGCAAAAGGTATGCTGAACACAGAGGTATTGACAAAGACCTAGGTGTGCAAAATGTGGATATTAAATGGTTTGCACAGAGAGGATTAAAGTGGCACCAATTGCTGCCTTTCATTAAAACCTTTTTCCATCTCCAACCGCCTGACTTGTGCACTGTGGATACCTTTGCATGACGTCGCTTTTCCCTCACGCTGTCTTTGTATACTCTAATATATGCCAAAGACAGAAATGGAAGTGGTCAAATTAATTCTGTCCACAGATTGAGAAGGCTAGTAAGAATGTTAATAAAGCTGTTTCTGCTTACCTCAGAGACCATAGGATGGGCTCCATCTATAACAACAGTCTGCGTTTTAATATGCATGACATCTACAGAAGTGATGGAGTTCACTTCACAGATGAAGGCAACAGAGTGTTTCTTAACAACCTTAAGCTATGCATCCGCATATACATGTAGCTGCAACAAAGCAATAATGAACACAACAGCTCTTTTAGAGCCACCCTATAACCCAACAGTGAAAGATATTTTTTTTTTTACATTTTTACTGTGTTTAAATATTTTCCGGATTTGCGAACCCGTCGCGAATTTGCAAAACAAAAGCACTAATTCAATGTACTACAAAACATTTACATGTAGCTGCAACAAAGCAATAATGAACACAACAGCTTTTTTTGAGCCACCCTATAACCCAACAGTGAAAGATATATATTTTTTTACATTTTTACTGTGTTTAAATATTTTCCGGATTTGCGAACCCGTCGCGAATTCGCAAAACAAAGCACTAATTCAATGTACTACAAAACATTTACATGTAGCTGCAACAAAGCAATAATGAACACAACAGCTTTTTTTTGAGCCACCCTATAACCCAACAGTGAAAGATATATATTTTTTTACATTTTTACTGTGTTTCAATATTTTCCGGATTTGCGAACCCGTCGCGAATTCGCAAAACAAAAGCACTAATTCAATGTACTACAACACATTTCACTTTTCAAGTTTAACTTTTAATTTATTTTTTTTATATTATTTTTAACTTTATCAATTTGAATGTGACTATTAACTTCAATCTCACTACCTCTATAAAAAAGTTCACAACTGCAACACTACCCTCTGAATTATATACTATTTAATTATTTATTTAAGGTGGATCCATGAATCCAACGCAACGTTACACTAGGGGCCATGCTGAGAGCCACGACAGGGTCGCGGCTCCTACCATGAGAGAAAAAAAATTACTTCATGCCCCCCACTTCCATGAGCCGATTTGGGCCCAGGGGACCCCATCCCCGAGGCCCGGCCTTTTCTTAAAATATAGATTTTTCTTTAAGGGAGGGGGACCGAGTGGCCCCCTCTCCCAGGGTATTTTCGGCCCCAGGGACCCCATCCTCGGGGCCCGGCCATTTTAAAAAAAACATTCTAAAGAGGGAGGTGGGCTGAGTGGCCCTCCTCCTGGACCATTTTCGGCCCCGGGGACCCCATCCCCCGGGGCATGGCCACAACATTGGGGACCGTGGGGGAGCCTCAATGCCCCCACGGTCCCTGCCGGCTCCCCGCCTCCTGCGGGCCGGCATTGCTTTTGGGCAGAGGGAGCTGTAAACATGCAGCTCCCTTTGCCCAAAAGCAATTCTGCTTCGCTTCATGGAAGCAAGAGTAGTTTTCCTGCTCTCCTTCCATGAAGCGAAGCAGAAGTTTGCTATGGCATGGCGGGAGTAGTGTTCCTACCATGCCATAGCAAACTGCAATTTCCCGGGGTGGGCACCCCAGGACATTGCTGGAGCCGGCCCTGGGGGATGGCAGACCCCAGGACCATGGAGGGGTCAACGAGGAGGGCTGCGTGGCCCATTCCAACATGTGTGTAGCCCCAGGGAGGTGGTGGTCCCCGGGGCCAGGGGGCCACAACGGACCCCCGCATTTAATTGATGTATGCCCCGAGGAGGTGGTGGTCCCCGGGGCAGTGTGGGTGGGCTCTAGCCCCCCCACACTTTATTTTTTTAATAGAGCCCAGGGGGGTGGCAGTCCCCGGGGCTGCTGGGGGGGCCATGTGGCCCCCACATTTAATGCATTTACCCCTAGGGAGGTGGTGGTCTCCGAACTGCGTGGGGAGGGGCAGGAGCCCTCACATGCCTTTTTTATTAAAAAAAGCCCCCCGGAGGTGGTGGTCCCCGGGGCTGCGGGGGCCACGTGGCCCCCCCACATTAAAAGAACATAGCACCTGGGAGGGGGTGGTGGTGGTCCCCAGGGCTGCAGAGGGGAAGGAGCTCCTCACACATTTTTTTATATAAAGCCCCGGGGAGGTGGCGGTCCCTGGGGCTGCAGGGGGCCTGCATGGCCCCATGCAGTTAATACACATACACCCGGGGAGGTGGCAGTCCCTGGGGCTGCGGGGGGCCTGCATGGCCCCACGCAGTTAATACACATAGCCCCGGGGAGGTGGCGGTCCTGCATCTATTAACATATTTAATTAAACTAAGCACAGGAGACCGCGCTTCGTTTTAAAAAAAATTCAGCTGGATTCGCAGACCCTACGGGACTCCTGCCAAAAATGTTTAAAAAAATGATTTTTTAGGCCCCTTGAGCAGGCCTAGGGGGTCAGGGTGTGTCTACCCTCACCCTTTTCTTGTTTTTTAATGTTTCTTTTCCTTTTTTCTTGTGACTCGGTTCAACCGGCAATCAGCAATTACTTTGGCCCACATGATGAATCTTCACGAAATGTACACAAACCTTCCCCTTTTTGGTTCAGCTGCTGTGTTGAAAGTTTCGGGGTGATCCATTAAGCAGGGATCGAGAAAAAAGGGGGCTCCCAAAACGCATTTTCCCCATGTTATGTCTTTGGGGATTTCTCATGTTTTTTAACACAAACATAGCCCGAACTGCTGAACGGAATTACGCAAAATTAGGCAGAAAAGATAGATGTAGGTCCAGAAATCGTGCTTTTTGTGATTTGGTGTAAATCTGTTCAGTAGTTTTCAAGATATTTAAGTTGAAAAAAAAATATAGATACCTAAGAGCCCAACAGCCTACTGAAACCCTACTGATATTTGATTGACTGCCAACACTTTAACCAGTAAGCGTTGCCAGCCGTCTTGGGATTCGCTTGAACCGAGTCCCACAAAATTGTAAAAACAAAAGAAAAGGGAACAGGGTAGAAACACTCAGACCCCCTAGGCCTTTTTGTTTTAAAGAAGTTCCGCTGGACCTGCAGATCTTTTAAAAGAAGCCCCCGGGTAGGCCAAATCCTGGGGGCATGCCAAAAATAAAGGAGGGGGGCGCCTGGGACCCACCTCCTAGGGTTTATTTGTGCTTGTACAACATTCCCTGCCCCCCGGGGACCACCACCTCCCCGGGGCTTATTTCTTCAATAAGTGGGGGGGGCTCTTGGACCTCCTCCCAGCCTCAGAAACCACCACCTCCCCAGGGCTTTTCAATAAAAAATGCGAGGGGGCTGTAAGGACCCCTTGCAGCCCTAGGGGCTGCCACCTCCCCGGGACTTCAACTGTCATTAGTGGGGGGGCCACATGGACCCCCAAGCCACGGGAACCACCCTTCCCCAGGGCTTTACATAGATTGAATGCGGGGGCCACATGGTCCCCCCCAGCCCCGGGGACTACCACCTCCCCAGGGCAACTTCTAACAAAGGAGGGGGGCCATGTGGCCCCCCTCCTGGGGCCAAAGATGGCTCTGAGGACCACACTCACACAGGGCCTGTTCCTGCAATTTCCCGGGGTGCCCACCCCAGGACATTGATGTTTGCTATGGCTTGCTACCGCCAAGCCATAGACAACACTGTGCTGCTTTGAGTAAATGAGAGCAGAAAATGCTCTCACTTACTTGAAGTGGAGCAGAATTGCTTTGACAGAGATGGAGTTGCATGTTAGCAGCTCCCTCTGTGTCAAAGCAATGTTGGCTCCCATAGGAGGCAGGGAGCTAGCAGGAACCATAGGGGCCTTCAGGTGCCCCCAAGGTCCCCAACGTTTAAAAAGTAGGTGCCCTAGGTAGGACCAGGGCACCCACACTACAGGCAGGGCCCAGAAATCGTCCCCCTCCCTTTTTAAAAAAGAAAATACAAAAAGATGCAGGTCCTAGGGGATGGGGTACTCGGGGCCAAAAATAGCCCGAGAGGGGGGCTGCTCATCCCCCCCTTTAAATATTTTTTTTTTAAAAGCCGGGCCCCAGGGCATGGGGTCCCTGTGGAGGAAAATGGCCCAGGGAAGGGGGCCCGGCAGCCCCTTTCCCTTATTTTGTTTTAAAGAATAGAAAACAAACCTCTGGCAAGTCGCCGGAGGCCACGCTGCCTTCATCACTTCTCTGCCAATGCACCTCCTGGCACAGTGGTGGTTTGGGGATGAAGTCCCCTTAGATACTGAGGGTCCTTGGGGTCCAGGAACCCCTTCTGTTACTTCCAGTAATTCCCAGACAGTGGGATTGCTGAGAAGACTTGGAGGCCACGTGCCCTTTCTCTACCAATCTAGAAACGTGCCTCCTGGTGCGCTGCTGGTTAGGGAATGAGTTCCACTTTACTCCTGAGGGCCTCAGGACTAAAGTGGACTTCTTCCCCCAACCAGTAGTGTGCCAGGAGCTACGTTTGCAGAGTGGTGGAGAAAGGGGGCATTGCCTCTGAGGACCTCTCAGCAATCCCGCTGTGTGGGACTTACTGGAGGCAACAGGAGGGGTAGTTGGCCCCCAAGGATGTCCTTGGGGGCCAACTACCCCTCCTGTTACCTACAATAAGTCCCACACAATGGGATTGCTAAGAGGTCTTCGGAGCCCACGCCCACTATCTCCACCACTCTGCAAACGCGCCTCCTGGCACACTTCTGGTTGGGGGATGAAGTCCACTTTACTCCTGAGGGACTTTGGGGGACAAGAAGCCCTCCTGGTACCTCCTGTAAGTCCTACGCAGTGGAATTACTGAGCACTGGTTGGACGCCCAGACCCCTTTTTCCACCACTCTGTAAACGTGACTACACCTTAAACAAGCATTCAAAATGCAATAGGTCTCACATTTGCTTGAGTTAGAGCTATTGGCATTGCAAATGACAATGTCTTTTACCCATGTGTTATGGAGTGTGTATGTGGTGTGTAGTGGAATTATGTGGGTTGAGTTAGAATTGTTAGTTGTTGAAATGTGTGGTGTGGATTTGTGTAGTGGAATTATGTTGCATGGTGTGCAGTGGAAATATGTGGACAGTAATTATGTAGTGTTGAGTGTACTGGAATTATGTGGAGTAGGATTGTCTGTTATTGAGTGTAATTATGTGGAATGGTATTTTGTGTTGTGGAGTGGTCTGTAGTGGAGTTTAATGATAGGGTGTACTGTTAGATTTTGTGGCATGATGTGGAATTCTGCGGTGTGTATTGGATGTCTGTGGCGTGTTGTGTAATTGTGTTGCTGAGTTGAATTATGTAGTTTGGTGTCAAATTATGTGGTTTGGATTGGAAATGCATGGAGTTGAATTGTATGGCGTGGAACTGTGTGGATAGCTTTGCTTTTTTGGTGATGAAAAAAAAACAAATAGGTAGGAGCTAAGTTCCAGATCTGTGCGTTTGGGTGTTGAACAAAAAAGACAAGTTTATGCTATCTAATCGCATCTTATGTTATGTTATGCATTTTTATTCTGTTTTCATATTCTACCCTATTTTATGTTATGTTGTAGTATGCCATGTTGGTTTATGCAATGTTATTTTATGTTATCCGATTTTACCTTGCATTGTGTTAATGTTGAAGATGTTAATTATGGCCATTACGCACCAGTATTGCATATAATGCGTGTGTTTAGTGTAATATGTGTATGTTGACTTTTATTTGTTTATTCATTCACATATGTGTCTTATATGTGACATGCACCTATACTTTTACACAGACACATGAGTGTACATGAGTGTAGATTATTATTTACTTAAGTGCTTGAATGGTTTCTTTAGCTCCGACAAGCATCCCCAGGCCCGCTTCTGTGCTCTTACCTACCCAGACGACGCTCGATTTTTTGTCATCCTACATACATTTCCTAAACAGTGCAGAAAATATATAGACGTGAAAATATATTAAGCCAAGTCAGTGTATACCTCAGAAGATAAACATCTGCTATATATTATTGCTACATATGTCCAAAGCATACAGTTACCGAACGTTCACACACCCATGCACACACATGGCGTTTGATCCATGCTTTCTGTGCTGACAGCATCGCTAGGAAGAGTTAAAAAAAAAATGCCATCCACATCGGTATTTTTAAAAATTGCAAAAATTTGTATGACTTTTTAATTGTTTTTAAAGAAGGATTTTTGTATCTAGTGGCTGCTAATAGTTCCTTTAAAGTAGCTGCCTAAAGCGGACCGGGCTGGACATAAAGGGTCTTTGATTCCGGCGAATCAACAGGATTCCGAGCCGTGAATTGGAGCCTCTCAGTTCGGGGCACCTAGAGAGTACAGGGCACCTGCCGAGTGTCTCTGAACCTGCAACACAGGCTCGTAAGGCTAACTTTTGAAGACATTTTTAGGGCTCGTCCTCCCACATGCCTCGTGCTGACACCGAATACTAGGTTCAGGAATCCACCCTCACACCTCGGGCCACTTCCATGCGTGCAGGGAAGAAAGCGAGCTGGTACCTTCCATTTAGGTCGAAACTGTATTTATTTTCCAGAGTTTTGGAGTTGCACGTCATCTACTCTGGGAACACATAACAGCAGATCCACCAAAATAAAAGTTAATACAGCAACTTTTTATGTTTTGCAGTTAGGAGCCTTTCATGAAATGTAACTTAGTACATGCTTCAAGTACTTTAGTGAATCGGAGCATTTTCTGCAGAGATCTGGGGTTTACAGGTACAAACACAGATGAGATCTTTCTTCTTTCATTGACAATAAATTGAGAGACATTGACTTGGTTTCAGCTCTTAAGAACCTTATCAATTGTAGTATGCACTATGGAAACATGTATTAGCGCCGAAATTTGGAGCTGGGCCTGTTGGACTTTGAGCAGACACAGTCAAGTAATACGTTTTCTGTGTATTGGGGCCACTGCCTGTACACACAACTTGTATGTAACACTGAATATGTGTGCTTTGCCTGGCAGTGATTACGTCCATTGTGCAGTATTACTACTTGGTACATTTTTCATACACAAGGGGCCATATTATCAAGAACGGCGATATCGCCGCTTTAGCAGCAGGAAACTGCCGCTAAAGCGGCGATAAGGGGCTCGATAATATGCCCTATAGAATTCCAATAGAAGCCCAGGTTTTATGTCCTTCACACCAGAACCTGGGCTTCTATTGGAATTCTATAGGGCATATTATCAAGCCCCTTATCGCCGCTTTTGCGGCAGTTTCCTGCCGCTAAAGCGGCGATAATGTTATCGCCGTTCTTGATAATATGGCCCAAGGTGTGTGCCTGTACTCGCTTACAAGATAGTTGTGTGCAACTGATATGTGTATGTCTGTGAGCCTGTCGTTGAGTGTACCCTCTTTTCAGGGATGCAGGTGGTTGTACAAACATCGCACATGCAGTGCATGGCCTTGACTTTACCAGGTTTCCTCTCAATGTGCGTGATTGTCCCCTAGTTTAGTGTTCAGGTCCAGGCATGTCACTATGTCGCCAGTGTTACATAGTTAATATCCCATGCAGTGCACTTAATGGCATGTCAGTGAGTGTGCTCTCAGTGCAAGAATGCACACACATCACACATGCGCCACCTTTGGATGCTGGGGTAGTGCAGATTTCTGATTACCATATATGGAGGGCGGCTCCTCTGTTGTGCCTCACGCGTGACAGGATCTGATGTGGGCTGTGGCTTCCATATGCCAGTGGGGGTCTGAGGGGGGTGCCTGTGCATACAGGAGACGGGTGTACAAACGTGCTCCTGCTGTCCCCTGAACACTCTGCCCCAATTACCACTAGTGCAAACTTCCAGGGATGCGTGCAAAGATGTCCTCATGGGAACCAGTCTCATACCAGAATGCACCCTTCCCTTGTGGACGTACCAGGGGGCAGATTTACAAGCCCCTTGCGCCACTTTTGCGTCATTTTTAACATGGGAAAAGTGATGCAAAAATGGCGCAAGGGACTTGTAAATAAGCCCCCAGGTGTGGCGTTGCTCTGTTTTAAACCCTTTAAACTCCCAGTATTGTGTTACAAGTTAGTAGAGCACTTGTGTGCATGACTTATTAATGGTTAATCCTCACTTCCCAGCTTATCATAGAGCCTAGTGAGAGGTGGCATGCACGGACTCTTCATGTGTGACACAACGGTGAACCCTGCATGTGAGTGACTTTGCAGTACTTAAAGAGCATTTAAAAATCATACAAACTAAAACACACTGAATCGCAAAACACTGGAAGCTTTTTTAATTGTAGTTTATTATTGGGGTTGCCATTATGCTACACAATGTTATTCTCTGGCCGGACAAATTATTGACACTTCTTGAAGCAGCCACCCACCGGGGGTGCTTTTTTAAAGGCATGTCAGCTGCAGATCAAAGTATTTGGGATTCTTGAACAACAGTGAGAGAGGTAGTGGTTAAAGGACCTTAGCTTAAAGCGGCACTGAATTGCTACAGAAGATGTATTTGCTCTGGATTTCTACCTGAACTCAGACATGCAGATTATTCCTCCCATATACTGACTCATGGAGCCACTTCTATGTTTAGTATAGCACCCCTGCCCTGCTTAGCGTTCAGGGTTGCAGTCCGGTCATAGGCATGTGGGGGTGACAATGCGTTATGGAGGTATCTGTGCTATGCAGTAGAGTAGGAGCATGTTGCACTTGCTAAACATAGAAGTGGCTCCCTGAGGCAGTATATACCCACAGGGCCATGTCTGAGGCACATACTATAGCAGTGTTCTGGGTACATGTCACAGAGGCAGACTCTGAGCAGCGCACAATGCATGTGTCATGTACACTAATCCTTCCGCAGTGTCCATGGTGCGGCCCTTGGGTACAATCTTTAACTGTGTCCAGTTTGCACATAGAGGTGTTCGATAAGCTGTGATGGGCCTGAGACACTCTTAGCTTCCAATGTGTATATCTCATATACAACGCCTACAGAGGTATCATGGTTAAAGGGCAACAAGCAGTGTCCAATGTGCCTACAATAGGGGTAGAGGCAGGATCTCTAGTAGTAGTTAATGTGCATTTTGAAGGCACCAAGCCTACAGCAGTGTCTACTTCACATATCGTGTGTGCAGAGTATTTAGAAATACCCATCGTGCATTTCATGCGCATCGAAACCTCATCAGTTTCCAATGCGCCTAGCATGTGTTCAGTTTATTGCAGATTCTATTGCACATTCATCACAATGTCCAAGCTCATTTCATACACTCTGATCATTATCATCCTCCAATGTGTCACCTTCTTGTTAGAGACTGCGATGGACTCTTTCACGGGGCAGGTTGTAGGTAAACAGGTGACAATATGTGCATGCTGCCTCCCTCCCTGCAAATATCCTGTCATTACTAATCACATGAGTGCATGAGTAGAGCCTGAGTGTTTCAGTAGTGCACACGTATGCCTCAGTATTTCAATGACCGCATGGGTTGTAAGTGGGTGTTTAGATGGCTGCATAGGTTCTGCGCAAATGTTATAATGATTGCATGGTTACAGCCTTGTAAATTTAGTGATACATTTTAAAAAGTGTAGAAGAAGAAGCGATACAGTAAAACAGAAAGAACGATTTGTGAGAGTAGTTGATAAGGCCTTGGATTTGAAGAGCAAGCTCTTCATTTTGATTCTAAATAGAATGAAGATTCTTGACAAAATAGTGTTTTGCACGAGGATACACAACCGGAAGAAAAGATTAGTGAATAGAAGTAACTGTTGTACAGTTTTTAGTTCACATTGGATACATACTTGTTGTACAGAGGCTTTCTTTAATGAAAAAAACTATCTACAGAATAAAAAATTAGTTTATGCTATTGATTAAAGAGGACGATGTTATCAAATGAAGATTGGTAGTCCTCTAGCAAAAGAGGTGATGGTATATAGAAATGTAGAAGAAGGTAATGCAGAAGAGGTTCGAGGAAGGCATAGTAAGGGTATTGTATACAAATGGAATTGTAGTAGTGTTTCTAGTATTAGACAGGAATCCATTGATATATTAAGGAAATTTCTATGTATCTTTCCAAGGTGAAGTTTAAAACACAAAGTAAGTTATACCACTCAATAATGTGAACTTTAGGTAGGAGACTGTATTTTGTGAACACTCCTGCTTTATGTTTAGGAGAAATAAGTAGAGCACTTTTGCATGGTAGTGTGGCAGAAGTAGAAAAGGTTTCTGGTGATGTGCAGTTTAGTTTCTTTGCTCCTGAGCAGGATTCTAGGAAAAATGAAGAGTTGTTAAGAGGAGGAGTTGCAGAACAAGACAAATATATTACAGTTGATAGTTTTAAAAAAGAGATTACAAAATTTAATAGAGTGTTCTGTAAAAAGCAGAGTATGTTTGTATATGTTGTTGATGCACTTACTAGAAGATTTAAACACAGACTGTTGACTTATATTTAAAAAGGGAAAAAGTAAATTATGATAACTGGCAAAAGTTAGCTGTGTATTTATTTGCGGAGGGATGGTTTGACTTGTGTATACGGCACATTATATGTAAGTAGTGCTACAATAAATTGGAAGATAATAAAATGAACAACAGACAGATAGTATATGCCCATTTTGTAAGATAATAAAATGCCTGCTAACGTAGAAAAACTATGCATGTGAAAAATAAAAAAACAAATCAACATTTATTATTCTTTCCAGCATTGCAAAGGGCCCTTATGTACTGCTCTCCAGCACTAACTGCAACTCCACAATCCATTCAGTATGATGCCATCGGGGAAAACTGTGGAGCCTAATCTTGAAGTTGAGATTGGACTTTTGAATGGACTTTCTGCCTCGGTGTTGATGTTCTGCTATTGAAGTCGAGGATCCTTCAGCTTTCCATTGCCTTCTTGCTGCTCTTATGAAATGTGCAAAAAAGATAAAAGGAGGAACAAAACACCATGTACGATTTTTGGCAGCATTTTGAATCTCTGCAACACACTACTCACCAGCACTTATGACAACAATACAGTCCATGCAGTACGTGGCCATTCTTGACAACTCTGTGGCCATATCTGTTGCAGTAGTCTGCACCTCAAAGGGAGTTTCTGACCAGGAATTGTTGCTGCTGCCACTGAAGTAGATGATCCTCCAGCTCCATTCTGCTTTAGATGGTATAACATGGACATTGTCCCACATGAATATTTTTTGTTCTTTCTTCTAGAGAAGGTCTTGTCAGACATTGTGCATTGCACTAGTTTTGCAGCAGTTCTTGATTCCCCATAGGTTTGTGTTTGGAACTTATGTTGTGTTTGTGTGTTTAGATGTTGAAAGTAATTTTTTGAGATTGTTGTTTTTAAAAAAATATGTTGCTAAAATAAAGTTAAACCAATATGTTACTAAACAGCTAGACTCAAAATTTGTGTAAAATATGTCTATGTATCTGTTTTACACTTTTTCATTTGTATTCGTAACTACTAATGTGATTTCGACCTCCATTGTTGCTGTGAAGAAAGAAAATGCATTTTTGATGTAGTTATTTTGACAAATGAATACAAAGGGGTAAGTTATATTAGAATCTTACTAAATAGCTACACTAAAACTTTATCTCAAATATGTCTATATATGTGTTTTACACTTTGCCAGAAACAACAGGTATTCGCAGTCTGTCCTTGGAAATGGTACGCATAGAATCGTACAGGCACTACCTGTGCAATCATCAAGGACGTCCTTTCTGCATGACTCTTCAAACACGCCTCCTGGCATAGTACTAGTTGGGGAATAAAGTTGTCTTGGATGCTAAAGGACCTTGGGGACCTAGAAACCCTCCTGGTACTTTCTATAAGTCCTACTCAGTGGGATTTCTTAGAGCTGGTCAGCGGCCTTCCCCCTTTCCACAGCATTCTGCAAAGACCATTGCTACTTAAAAACCATGGAAATTCACTGAACAATTAAAGGTTACAGGTAAGTTATAGTGAGGAATTCACATTTAAAAAACCTTAGAAATTCACTAAAAAAAACAAAGGTTACAGGGACTTTATATTTAGGCTGACATTTCACTCGTACAAAGCAAGAGAATTTCAGCAGTTATAGTTAGCTGAGCTAACTATAACTCGCGCCCCGCAATGCACTACTTATGACCTCTGCTTATTTCACATACTGAAAAATACACTTAAAGACCGTTTTTAAATAAAGTTTAAGTCTAAATATTTATTAAGATATTGTTTTAACTTTTCTTTCTATGATCAATTTAGATGAAAACCACCTTTACAAAAAAAAGTTATATTCACGACTACCGATGTCCGATGACATCAGTAGTCACAAAGAGCGCTTGTTTTGTACAAAGTGTAAAACATAGATATAGACACATTCTATTGTATATTTAACAGTAGATCTTTATTAGTGTATTTTTCATATTTTTGTAGTGAGTTTCCAGAAAACTCGACAAAGACTATTTTCTGTTTTCGTGATGACGGAGGGCATCGCGACAATGTCGGTAGTCACGGATATCGCGTATTTTTCAGAAACTAAAACACATATATACAGATATTTTAATTGATGATTGACACTAGTTGTTTACTGATCTCCTGTTTATAGTTGTCTGTCTATAATCATTTTTTTAACAAATTAAGTTTTACTTTGCGTTTCCTGTGTTCACGACAACAGCGGAAGTCGTAATGACATAATTTAGCGCTGATACTGCGTGTTTTACAGAAACTCTAAAACACATATATACACATATTATAATTGATATTTAACACTAAACAAGTGTTACTAAATCACTGCCTCCCTTTATGTGAAATGTGATTGCCTGAATGTGTTTGTAACAGCCAGAATAAATTGCCTCCTGGTTGTACTAGGGAATATTGGGTTAAAGTGTGTAAGAAACTGCCTTCATTACCACAAGACACATATCAGTTGTACCTGTCTGTGTGTGTGAATCTTTTTATGCTTCTCTAACTACCTCACTAGGTGTTTCAGTGTCTGTCTGCTTTTCTACTTAGGTATTTTGGTTTTAAGTCTGGGTGTAGGCTGGATGTATAATTGGGCACATAGGTTTCTATGAGTGCATATAGCTCACTGAAACATCAAAGTGCATCTTTTACTTTTTAAGCAAATAGTTCCCTGAACTATGGCCTAGCTACAGCCTAACATAGGGGCCGATTACGATTGCGGAAGGCCCGTCACCGCCAGCCATGCGGTGGCGGTCCCTCAGCAATCGTACCGCGATATTCCCCCCGCCACATTACAATGGCGGAGGGGATCGTGCTCGGACTGTGGTGGACGCAAAGACCGTCCGCCACTGGTCCGCCAAAAGCAATCATACAGATTGCCTGGCGGACGGTCCAGAGAGCATGAAATGGCGGCGGTGCCTAGCAGGCACCGTCCACCAAATCATGATGCTGGCTACAGCCAGCCTTTCCATGTCTGCGACACTGCCATGGAAAGGCTGGTGGGGATTAGTTACGGGGGCCCGTTGCGGGCCCCCCTTGTGTTGGGGGGAGGTGTGGGTGCACTGGGGGGTACCCATGGTACCCCCCTAGATTTCACAGCACTACGTGGCAGGCACCGTGTGGTGCCTGCCACGTAGTGCAGTGAAATGCACATCCTGTCTTTTTGGCATCGCGGCGGGTGCTGCAGTCAGCAGCACCCGCCGCAATGTTAAATGGCAGGATGCGACCGCCATGGTGGCGGTCGCATCCTGATTTGGTATGAGGGACCACCGCATGTATGGCGGACGGTCCCGCTCTCCACCAGGATGGCGGACAGACTCCAGTCCGTCCGCCATCCTAATGACCCCCTTAGTGTTCACTTATATCTGGTACAACAACAGTTTATGCCTTGAGTAACACTTTTAAGTGATAAGACACCTCTTCCAGTAAAACTACCTGCCCAAGCTCAAGTATACTACGTCTGAAACATAATGCAAGGACTACTTGTCTGCATGGTAAACTTGGAAGTGCCAGTTGTTTAGCAGATATCTGAATGGGTTTTTCAGTTCCTATCTGGGGCTGTGATTCCATATGTATGTAAATCTTTTACTAAATCACTGCCTCTCTTCAAGTGATATGTGATTGTCTAAATGTGTCTGTAAGGGCCTGCATAGATTACCTCCTGGCTGTACTAGTGAATATTGGGTTATTTAAGGAGCCGATTATGATCTCGTCCAGAAAGCATTCCGACCGAATCAGTCCCGGATTGTTTTCTGAACGACTCGGATCAGGGGAGTCCGACCGAGCGATTGGGATGCATCTGGATGATTCCGGATACGATTCGATCGGACTCCCATTGACTTCAATGGGAGCATGTGTTCCGAACGAATACACTGGTTCCCATTGAAGAAAGGGGTGGGGGGGAAAATCGTGCACCCTGTGGAGGGCACCCCTTGGTGCCTGCCACATTGTTCATGGTTGGAAAGGAGGGTCCCTTGCGTACCCCCATGGGCCCCATTCGGAAGGCCCCGGGTGAAGGGGGCCTGCTACGGGCCCCCAAAGACAGATTTCGACAGCCGATTTGTTCTGGACAGCCGTTCCGAATCGGTTTCTCTGGAACAAATCTGCTTCATAATCGCTCGCTCAGAAACCGAGTCCATAGAGCTGTACGATTCGGCTCCGAAAGACTCGACTTGACCAAATGCCTTTCAGAACCGATTCGGACAGCCCTAGCAGTTTCCAGGCATCGTAATCGGTCGTTGGGAACAGGGTATGATTCGGTCGGAAACAAGGGCAAACCCAAATCCGAATCGGAGCCCTTCAAACGGGATCGTAATCGACACCTAAGTGTGTAAGTAACTGCCTTCATTACCATAAAATACATATCAGTTGTGCCTGTCTGTGTGAGTGAATCTTTGCGTGCTTCTCTAACTACCTCACTAGGTGTTTCAGTGTCTGCCTGCTTTTCTACTTATGTATCTTGGATTTAAGTGTGGGTGTAGGCTGCATGTGTAATTGGGCACATAGGTTTCTATGAGTGCATTTAGCTCACTGAAACATCAAAGTGCATCTTTTACTTTTTAAGCAAATAACTCCCTGCACTATGGCCTGGCTACAGCCTCCCTCACTGTTCAGTTATATATGATTTAAGAAAAACATACACCTTGTGTAGCAGTGCTAAGTGATAAGACAGCCCTACCAATAAACCTCCATGCACAGATCGATTCAGATTCATAATTCATATACAGCTATAGTGCATACATTCCACTTTTAAAACTGTGTTGTATTCACCCTTTATAATGGAACAAATAAGAGTACAACTCCCAGAATTCAAATAAAAACATTAGTCATAAGCAGCACATCACACATACACAAATAAAACTTTGACATAATATACTACAAGATAACATATAGGTTTAACCATTAGTGTGCAGTTTTTTCTCCTACCACTTCCAGAATGCAATAAAGCAATATAAAAGCAAGATTGACCCCCATGGAAACATATTCTAAACTAACTTGACAGACATCTAATCTGCACTTGAGACAAACTATGTCTTACTTACCTATTAACAGATATATAAAAAACTTACAATTTGATTTCTATATCATCCTTTCTTTTTCAAATAATTATATATATTTCAAAATCTGTTTATTACAATATAACATAATTATATACCGTATTAATCATTTTTTGACTTACAAAAAAATTTAATTAACATACCAGAAGAGTCAGTTCGCTGATAAAATCACTTTTTTTGGTAGATGCAATATTCTCAGGGTTTTTAAAAACGTAGCACAAGAATGGCACACCACTCTCATACAAAGCACCTATAAATTCCTTCTCAACTTTGCATTGCCTGATACTGCAAAAGTCAACAAATACAAATATTCATTTCATATTTCAGTCTTGTAACTGCATCTCTGGATGGTTACTGTCTATTAACCTTTTTAATCCTGTTTGGCGGTAGCCCAAAATGCACACCTTGATGTCAACACTCATGACGTAATCACGATGATCGCAATGACTTAACGAAAAAAAACAGGAGGCAGAAAACCTACTTCCCTTAATACTTTTATATTTCTATCACTATACTACACTTTCTTGGACCATCCTCTCGGGTGAATCTTACCTGACTTATAAAACAATGATCCTAAAGCTCTCCAATTTTTTTAAATTAATACCTGTTTTTTTAACACCCTTCCCCCAATACATTCTCTGAAGATTCTCCATAGAAACCCAATAGAACTACTAGGTCACAAGTTCACAATACATTCCAGAAGGACCATACTTGTTAGAAAATGAACTACAGTAGGTGTGGTTTACTACACATACAGTAAAGCATATCCAACTCTGTATTAAATTGTTGTCTATTTACTAGAGTCAATGAAACATATATTTACTAATTATTTCCAAATGCAACCTTACTTTATTCACCTGCATATTCCCTTCATCCAATCAAATTTCAAGTTTTTTTCAAACCACCAGCACACATGTATTTTCACTTTCTTTCATAGCACCAACTGTGATATTGAGCTGCAGGCCTGTTCTATGTGCTACTCCTCCTTCGTACCAAATGCTTAGAGTCTGGATTGTGGGCCACAGCTATGTCTATGGGCTAAAGAGGCTGCAAAAAACAACGTTATTGACAGTGACTTGGGTTTGCTAAATGTGGAGATTAGTTGGTTTGGCCAGAGAGGGTTAAACTTTCATCAGCTACTGCCTTTGGTTAAAATCATTGTGGATTTCCAAGCTCCTTACCTCATGATTGTGCACTGTGGTGGTAATGGCCTAGGCACATTGACTGGGGTAGGGCTGGAAAACCTAATGAAGAATACCTTTGCAGAACTGATCTTGTTTTTCCCTCACACTTTCTTAGTGTACTCTGATATATGCCAAAGACAGAAATGGAAGTGGTCAAATCAATTCTGTCCAATGATTGACAAAGCCAGGAAACATGTTAATAAAACTGTTTCTGCTTTCCACAGAGACCATCATATGGGCTCTATCTATAACAACAATCTGCGTTTTGACATGCATGGAATATGTAGAAGTGATGGAGTTCACTTTACAGACAAAGGGAACAGGGTGTTTCTAAGCAACCTAAAACTCCGCATACAGTGTTATCTGTAGCTGTCTTATATACACTCTCAACACAAAGGCTCGTGTCAGAGCCACCCACAAGGCCAAAATGGTGTTCATTTTTTTGTCAAATATATATTTTTTAGAATCTTTGAAATCCTCTACGACATCACGATGATCTGGATCATGTCCCGAAATAGCAAAACAAAAGCAGACATTCAACGACCACCATCAACCACATTCAAAGATTTTAACTTAAAAAAATCATACACACATTACTAACCACATTACTGCTTTTAAAACATATTTGTACACATGGGGTGTTATTCTGATGGTGGCCGGACCGCATCCGATGACTCATCGAATGTGGTCCGACCGCCATCTGCTGCTGCGGTCTGACTACCGCATTACAATGCGTGCGTGTTGGACCATCGGAGGGTTAATAATCCCTACAATAGGGGCGGTGCCTTCTAAGGCACTGCTATAGGGATTACAATGTCCCTTTCTGCCTGCTCTTTCATGGCGGTTCACCCACCATGAAAAGGCAGGCAGAAAGTGACTTTGGGGGCCCCTAGCGGGCCCCCATTCCCCCTGACCCTCCGCTATGGGGCCTGTGGGGCACCTAATGCGCGCTCCTAAAAATCCCTGCACCATGTGGCAGGCACAGCATGGTGCCTGCCACGCGGTGCAGGGATGTTTTTAAAGTGTATATTTTCTATTGCCGCTTGTGCTGCAGCCCGCAGCACAAGCCACAATAGAAAATATACACATTGTGGCCACCGCAGTCACATTGTAATTAGGGCAGGGGGAACGCCGACTTCTTGTCGGGTGGCCCCTCTTCTGCTATGGTGCCGGTTGGACGAGAGTCCCACCGGCATCGTAATAATGCCTGTATTGTTCTAGTAGTATTTTAAAGAAACTGTTTAAACCCTACTTCCCCTTTTTGCAATTACACCAAGAGAAGTGGCGACTCTGGTAACCATGATGATTGTGCCTTCTTTAGGGGGTGCAAAACACATATATGTACACATTTTACAGTATTTTAGACACCTGGGTTTATTAATGCACATTAAGGTAATATTTTGTTAGGAAGTTTCCATAAAAACAACCATTAAACCGATTTTTTTGTTTTTGCAGTGACGTCGGGCCGCGCATGATATCGGTAGCCCCAGTCACCGCAAATACATCACAAAATGACAAAACAAATGCAGACATTCAAGAGCCACCACCACATTCAAAACTTATAACTGCAAAATGGATTATAACCAACACACTAAACACATTACTATCTAAATGACTACATAATAGCATGTACAACTCCCTTAATATCTCTATGACACAGTACATAGCTTTTTCAGTGTAATGTATGACTACATGCATCACTGTATCACTAAGTCTCTCATTCACTGTATAAGTATTTGAGAGGATCTGTGAGATGGTGTATCAGTCTATCAATACTTCCGTAACAAAATACGTGACTGCCTCAGTACATCTATGAGTAGGTGCATCAGTGTCACAATGGGTCTGTGATTGGTTGCACAGAAGCTGGAACAAGGTCACAGAAGACCAGCTCACCACCTCCTTCAGCAAGACCCCACCACAGACATCCACGGACACCAACACCTCAGCACGTAATCTCCACCGCTGGATCTCCGACTTCCCCTCAGGAAACCCTCAGGAAAGCAACCCTCTAAGAAAGCCTGCTAGTTTCTCCCCACCCTCCAAGAGTCCAAGCATACCTGCAGACGCCTTGAGAAAATATGGAGGAGCAGCAAGATCACAGCAGTCCACGCAGCCTTCAAATCTGCTTTCACCGCACACCTCCTCATCATCACAACAACAAGGAAAGCAGCCGTAGAGGAACGCATCAATGCTAATGCACACAACAGCAAAGAACTCTTCACTGTGGTCAAAGAAGTGACTAAACCAGCACAGAAAGCAGACATCCCCCTGTCTCAAGACCTCTGCGACAACCTCACCACCTTCTTCCACCACAAGATCAAGGAGGTCTATGACAGCTTTGCAACCCAATACTCACCCACCCCACCCACAACCACCGTACCCAATGGCTCCAGCCCCCAGCAGACCTTTGCCAATTGCACTGCCCTCACCAGTGCGCCAGGAGGTGTGTTTGCAGAGTGGTGGAGAAAGGGAGCATGGCCTCCGAAGACCTCTCAACAATCCTTCTGTGTGAGACTTACTGGAGGTAACAGGAGGGCTTGTTGGCCCACATAAGGACCCTCTGGACCCAAGTGTACTTAATCCCCCAACTGGCAGAGTGCCAGGAGGCACGTTTGCAGAGTGGTGGAGAAGGGGGCAGGGCTCCGGCACTTGCCTGAGGAGTTTTTTCTTTTTAAAATACATTCTTTAAAAGAGGGGGGCTCCGTGGCTCCACTTCCCTGGGCCATTTTCAGCCCTGAGGATGCCATCCGCCAGGCCCAGGCCATTTTTCAATTGGTGAGGAGGACGTGAGTCACCCCTCCTCAGGCTGGTTTCGGCCCGGGGACCCCATCCCCTGGGCCCAGCCTTTTCTTTTTTTATATATATAATTTATAGGGAGAGGGGGCCGAGCGACCTCCCTCTTGGGCCGATTTTGACCACAGGGACCCCATCCACTGGGGCCCAGCCTTTTTATTTATTTAATAAGGCTACTTGCGGTACTGAAACACGTAAGGGAATAATATGAGAGCACACTGCCCTTTGCATTTGGAAAATAAACGCATTGTGGTTATAGGAACTGGGCTTCTGCATTTTTGTTGGTGTGTTAATTGACAGGCTGCTCCATGCCTGTTTTATATCCAAAGCTGCCCTGTAGGGTTGAAGGCTCCCCATCTCAGAGGTGATATATATATATATATATATATATATATATATATATATATATATGGAAAACCAAAAAGTCCTTAAAGCGCCAACTTCACAGCAGCACAGTAGGTACGGACCACACGGGGCAAATCCTTAGAAAAAAGTGCTTTTATTCTGTGATATCAGTGCATCAAAGATAAGTGGCAAGTGCCCAGCATAACGCGTTTCGCCTGCGCTCCCGCAAGCTTGATCACACACATATATATATATAGTCACTGAAAAAACCATAGGTTTTAGGGACAGTTATAGTTAGTTGGACATTGCACTCGTACAAAACCCGTGAAATTCCCCCGTTATAGTTAGTTCAGCTAACTATAACTCGCGCCCCCGCAATGCACTGCTGATGACGTCACATATTACATCACTCATGACATGGTCAGTGACATCACTGATGACATCACTGATGACATCTCAAATGACATCATCCAGTGACTGTGTGTTTCTGTAAAGTTTAAATATGTTTAATATATATAGGGAAAGGCGTATTGAAGAATGAGTGGGTGTATAAGTGTCTGAATGGATGATTTAGTACGTGCGTGACTGACTCTACAAGTGAGTGATTAAACGTATCTTACTGAATGCATGGGTTAGTGACTAAACTGTGTGAATGTCTGTATCCATCTGTTGGTGTGTAAGTGGATGCATGGATTTGCGAATAGCTACATGAGTGTCTATATGGGTTATTGATTGGTTCTATGAGTATCTGTATGGGTGCCTGAGTGTTTGTGTGGATGGGGTGTGTGCGACTGTGCATAGATGTGTGAGTGGGTGATTCACTGGGTGGATGGTTTCAAGAGTGCATCTGTGATAGACTGTATGGGTGGGTAAGTGTGTGTAAGAGTGTGTTAGTGAGTGAATGTATGTCCCAGTGGTACATGTGTGAGTAACTACATATGTGAAAGGCAGTATATATGTGTATTGGAGTATATAAATAGCTATAAGCGAGAGTGAGTGATTGTGAATGTGCTAGTATTTGTATGATTAAGTGAGCTGGTGTGTGTATAACTGTATAGGTGAGTAAATGGCAGTGTGTTTAATTATTTGCATGACTGACTAGGTGTGTGAGTACCTCTATGGATGAGTGGCGTTGTTTGAGTGTCTATATAGGAGTAAGAGTGCATATGATAGTCCTGTACTGAGTGACCGTAAGTATGAGTGACTGTACGGGTGAGTGAGTGGATGTGTGTGTGTAGACCTAAGAATCAGTGAGTGGGTATGTAGTTATTGGTGTTGGAGTGTCTATGGTTTTGCGAATGGCACTCTGTAATTTAGATTGGGTGTATCAAAGGTTATATTAGGGTGTGAGGAGCTGCATCAGATTATCACGTGGATGATGTCATCAGTGATGTCATTTGAGATGTCATCAGTGATGTCATCAGTGATGTCACTGACCATGTCATGAGTGATGTAATATGTGACGTCATCAGCAGTGCATTGCGGGGCGCGAGTTATAGTTAGCTGAACTAACTATAACGGGGGAATTTCACGGGTTTTGTACGAGTGCAATGTCCAAGTAACTATAACTGTCCCTAAAACCTATGGTTTTTTCAGTGAATTTCAAAGGTTTTTTAAATGCTAATTTGTAACTATAACGTGTCTGAAACCTATGGTTTTTTCAGTGAATTTCAAAGGTTTTTTAAATGCTAATTTGTAACTATAACGTGTCTGAAACCTATGGTTTTTTCAGTGAATTTCAAAGGTTTTTTAAATGCTAATTTCTAACTATAACGTGCCTGAAACCTACGGTTTTTTCAGTGAATTTCAAAGGTTTTGTAAATGACAATTTTTAAATGTATTAATTGTTATATTAATTTTTTTCATACTGATTTACTACATTTTTAGAAACATTTTTTTTTACATATTTTATTTGTCAAATTACATTGTAATTACATTATACATTACATTACAAAAAATACTTTCTCAGAATGAATTACTTTAGTTTAAATACTTTGCAGATAGGCAATAGACTTTTAAGTACAGTAGTTACAGTTGTTGCAATGGGCAACACATTTTCAAACACAATGCAACATTCAGCTCAATGTGAATTTCTAGTTAAATGCAATTAGTTACTTTATGGATTACTTTTGTAACCACAGGACTGGATCCTAGATTCAGTCCTGGTACATCTCCTGTAAACAGTTGAGTAAAAGCGTTTTGGTTACAGTCGTGATTTTTAAGGAATATTATTGTATTTTAAAAGTTGACACTTTTTTTGTTTTTGTTTTTTTTTTCCCCCTGAAGGGGGGCTGTGTGGAGGGGGGCTGCGTGGCCCCCCTCCGTGGCCACTTATGGCCCCGGGGACCCCATCCCCCGGGGCCTGGCCTCTCGTTGGGGACTGTGGGGGGTCCCCAAACCCCCACAGTCCCGCCGGCTCCCCGTGTCCTACGGGAGCCGGCATTGCTTTACACATGGGGAGCAGCTAACATGCTGCTCCCCATGTGGAAAGCAGTCGGCTTTGGATATTGGAAGAGAGAGCAGGTTTCCTGCTCTCTCTTCCAATATCCAAAGCAGCTTGCAATGACAGGACGGGAGCCGCGAGGCTCCCGTACTGTCATTGCAAACAGCAGTGTCCCGGGGGTAGGCACCCCGGGACACTGCAGGAGCCGGCCCTGGGGGGTGGTGGTCCCCAGGGCCATCAAGGGCTCCAGGAGGGGGGCCGCGCGGCCCCCTCCCATTCAGTGCACAGCCCCGGGGAGGTGGTGGTCCCCGGGGCTCTGAGGGTCCAAAACGGACCCCCATTGTAATTTTTCTTAGTGCCCCGGGAGGTGGTGGTCCCCGGGCGTGTGGGGGCTGGAGCCCCCCACACAGGTTTTTAATAAAAAAAAAGAAGCCCCGGGGAGGTGGTGGTCCCCGGGGCTGCGGGAGGGCTCAGAGCCCTCCCGCACCATTGTACATAAAGCCCCGGGGGGTGGTGGTCCCCGGGGCTTGGGGGCCCTTAGAGGCCCCCACACATAAAATTAACCCCCCCCAGCATGCCCCCGGGACTTGGGCCACCCGGGGGCCAATTAACATCGAAGCGCGGAGACCGCGCTTCGATTTTTTTCGGCAGGGTTCGCGCTCCCTGAGCGCATCCTGCCGATTTTAAAAAAAAAATTTTTTTTTTTTGCCCAGGGGGTCCTTGTGGGACCCCTGAGCAAACCTAGGGGGTCAGGGTGTTTCTACCCTCCCCCTTTGTGCGCTTTGCGCACTTGTTTCTGTCCCTCGGTTCTACCGAGGGACAAAATGGCTGCCAACATTTCCTGAATCGGAATGTTGACAGCCAGCTGACAACCAATTAACATGCAGCTCGTGATCGGGAGGGTGCGCGAATCCTCCGTGCCCATAGATATATATGTACTTTTACTTTTTGATTTTCTCAGCAACTACTGAACGGATTTACACCATTTAACAAAAGGGTTCTTTCTGAACCAAGAACTACCTCTTTGCCAAATTTGGTGTAATTCCGTTCAGCAGTTCGGGCTGTAGCCGTGTCTAAAGTTTCCTATGGGAAAATGCATGGGGAAAACGCGTTTTGGGACCCCCTTTTTCTCGGCCCCCGCTTGACGTATCACCCCGAGACTTTCAGGGTAGGAGCGGACCGGAGCGCCCCACGAAGTTTGAAAATTTCGCGAAGATACGTCAACCGGCAAGAGAGTTATTTCAAATAGAATGTCGCGGATTTCCTATGGATAATAGGTTGTAACTATAACTATCTACTGGCGACCGCCAGTAGATAATATATATATATATATATATATATATATACATATACTTTTGAAATGTAATATAGATGTATTTTTATAAATACACAAAATATAATATACAATTCATACATATATTTGCGTGTATATATGTATATATTCAATGAAAAAAAATCAAAGGTTTGAGTAACGTTCTACTTAGGTGTGATAAAAAAGATCTGTTTTTTTCTTTAAAACTTAGAAATTTACAGAGAAAAACTAAAGATAAGTGACATAGCAGAGCTATTACTTGCGCCCATGCCGTGCATTGCTTATGACATCACATATTACCAAGCTCATGTAATTTTGAAATACATCATTGATGACATCTCAATTGACATCATGGATGACATCACTGATTATACCATCCAATGAGTATGTTTGTTTGTTTTAAAGTTTAGATAGTGGAGGGAACTACCATGTTACTTGTCCACCTATTTTTGTATAGCCTGTCTCCAGCTAATGGGTATAAGTGTTTACAAAATTCATATGCTCCTAACTTATTATAGGTGTGTAAAGGTATTGAACACGATATGAATCTTTATATTGAAGGGAAACTCTGTGTGCAGGTGACAGTTGACAATTAGTGTTCAGCATCGCGGCCAAGCTCGCTGAAAAGTATGTTAATCTCACTCTCTCTAATTTTATCGAATCCAACAATTTGCTCCACCCTTCCCAAACGGGATTTAGACCACGACAGGGCACGGAAACTGCCTTGTTGGCAGTCGTTGAAGAAAGCAGAAAGATTCTGGACTCAGGAGGGGCATCCGTCATCATACTCCTCGACTTGAGCGCAGCATTTGACACAGTGAATCACCGTATCCTGACTTACCGCCTTGGGAAGTCAGGAGTCACTGGTGTTGCACTGCAGTGGCTGCGCTCCTTCCTGGAAGATAGATCCTTCCAGATATTTGAAGGTGAGATGACTTCTAAATCGATGCCTCTGCGCTGTGGAGTACCTCAAGGATCCTCCCTGAGCCCGACTCTTTTTAATGTGTATATGGCCCCATTGGCGGCTATTGTAGCCCCCTTTGGAATCCACGTGGTGACTTATGCTGACGACACCCAATTGGTCGTTGCGCTTAATCAAGCTAAGCAACTATCCCAAGACCTTCACTCATGTTTGGAGGAAGTCTCTAAGTGGATGGGGGCGTCCCACCTTAAACTCAACGGAAACAAGACTGAGATTATGATCCTGGGTAATCCTTCTAATACCTCATTGAGTACCATGTGGCCAACATGTATGGGACCTGTCCCAACTCCCAGGAGTGAGATAAAGAGCCTAGGAATCTGGCTAGACCAGAATCTGACATTTAAGGTGTAAGCCAGGAGGACGGTGGCAACTTGTTATGGTCTGATGAGAATGGCCCGCAAAGTGCTTCCTCTTCTCCCTTCCCAAGCCAGAAAAATATTAGTCCAATCCTTGATATTATCAAGGATAGACTATGGAAATGCACTCTACTTGGGGGCCCCAATGGCAGTAATTATGAAACTGCAAACGATTCAAAACTGTGCGGCCAGACTATTACTTGGAACATCAAAACGCCTCTCTGCGAAACCAGCCCTATGTGCCCTTCACTGGCTTCCAGTGAAGGAAAGAATCAGCTTTAAAGCTCTCTGTATTGTCCACAAGTCTTTGCAAGGGAATGGGTCTACTTTAATCTCGACAATGTTCCGCCGCTATAAGGCCACCAGGGAATTACGTTCGGATGAACTCCATCTGGTGGAGGTCCCAAGGATCAAGAGGGCGAGAAGTGGTGGCCGCCTTTTCTCTCTCAATGCGGCCAAGCTTTGGAATGCTCTACCACTTCATTTACGCAGGGAACCTAACCACCTTGCCTTTTGAAGGCAATTAAAAACTCTGTTATTCCCCTGAGTGTGCCTGCCTACGGTCACTGGTCTAGCCTAGCGCTGGGAGGCCTCCGGGTAGCCATGCGCTTTATAAATACCATTTTCATTTCATTTCATTTCATGTTCCACACACACGTTTTTTGGCTCTGCAGAAAATGTTTCCAACACTGCAAACCATTCTACAAACGACATACTAAGTATTATAAGCAGCCTTGAATTATTAGATATATTCATCTCAGCATGACAATTTCTATATAACATAAGACCGTATCCACCAAGTACTAACCTATGTACATGTGCTACTTTTGCTTCAGAAGATGGGGATAATGTACAGCTTTCAGCACAGTATGTAGGCTTCGGTTGTATGATCTTTAGCACCTTCAGACCCTGGTTATTTCAAACGAATTGTCTCTCTTTGGACATGTTTTGAATACAGTGTACATTCTTCTTAGTAAGTACATTTTAATACTTTGTGATGTATTTCTCATGAAAATTGCTGTCTGCAAACAGGGTGGTACAGTTAACTCTCTTCATAAACACTGTTCACATTACTCTGTGTAGGTTCAGTGACTCTGAGGAGTTTGCTACAGGTTAAGACTGCCTGTACACGGGGATTAGTTCTGTAACAGGGTGTGAGTATCTGGAGGAACTTGGTTTTCCATGAATAGCTTTAACAGATTGAACACTGTGTGCAGGAGAGGTCACCCTTTTCTTTGCTGTTTATAATCAACATGAACTAGGCTACCTATGAAGCATATGGTATGGGTTCAAGGGAGCATGACCTCTGACCTCTGACCTCCTGGTCAGGGACCTGCTCTCTCCCCCGCAGCTCCACTAATAAGTGCCGCTGCTCCGTGCACTGTGCACTGCTTGGTCAGGTAGGTGTTCGAGGCCCTCCTCCACCCGCAGGCTCCTGCCTGCACGTCATCCCTGGTGGTTCAGTAGGAGAGCCTTACTCTTGTGCTGGTTCCACTTCTGTCCATGTTGTATTGTGCCCGTTTTTCTATCTTTTTCTATCATTTTCCTGTCTTTTGCTCTGTTTTCTGTCTTTATCATTGTGCCTGTTTTTCCTGTCTTTTATTCCTTGTTGCCCTGTCTCTCTCTGTTTTCTGCCCGTTTTCCCTTTCCCGCTGCTGCTGCCCCCGCAGCCCCTCCCCCTGCTGCATCCCGCCTCCCTGCTGCGCCTCTTTCCCCCTTCCCTACTCAATGGCGGCCACTGCGAAGGAGTGCGAGCAAGACCTCTGACCTCCTGATCAGGGACCTGGTCTCTCCCCCCGCAGCTCCACTGTTAAGTGCCGCTGCTCCATGCACTGTGCATTGCTTGGTCAGGTAGGTGTTCAAGGCCCTCCTCCACCCTCAGGCTGCTGCCTGTGCCTCATCCCTGGTGGTCCAGTGGGAGAGCCTTGCTCTTCTGCTGGTTCCACTTCTGTTCGTGTTGTATTGTGCCTGATTTTCTATCTTTTTCTATCATTTTCCTGTCTTTTGCTATGTTTTCTATCTTTATCATTGTGCCTGTTTTTCCTGTCTTTTATTCCTTGTTGCCCATGGGCGCCACCCCCCTGCTGCTTCCCGGTCCCGCCTCCCAGCTGCGCCTCCCTCCCCCTTGCCTACTTAATGGAGGCTGCTGCGTGGCCACGCAGCGGATGTGCGAAGCGGGCGCACCGCTAGCGCACGAAGCCGCACCACAGGCAAGTCCGTCTGCACCTGACTGCGACCAGCACCAGGAACCCTGGATCTCTGACCACTCACCGGTATGACCCAGCTGCCCTCCTGGCACTCAACCCCGGAAGGAACAACAACTACCAGCTGTCCACACCGAACACCACCCCCGGCCAGTTCTCCTGCCGCCCCTGCAGCCGAACCTTCAACATCCTCCGCACAACTGTGGCCACTGCCCCCACACTGGATGTCAACACCACCGAAGCCCTGAGGTGCATCCTCCTCAACGTGTGCCCCCTGCACAGGCATACTGTAGAAATCTGGGACCTCCTCGACACCCTCTCCCCAGACGTCGCCTTCTTCACAGAAACTTGGACCAACTCCACCTCTGCCCCCGCCATCGCCACCGCCATCCCCGATGGATACAAGATCCAGAGGAAGGATCGCCTCAACCTCCCAGGAGGAGGACTCGCCATTGCACACAAGAACTCCCTCCGACTCACGACCTCCAGCTCGAGCAACAGCCCGCCCACCACCGAACACCTCCACTTCCAGATCCAGACCAACCCTAGAATGACCCTACGAGGCACCCTCGTCTACAGACCTCCCGGACCTAGAATTACATTCACCACTACCATCGCTGACCTCATCACACCCCACGCCATCACCTCCATGGACTACATGCTCATCAGAGACCTCAACTTCCACCTCGACAACCTCAACGACCCCTACTCTGCCACCCTCCTGGACAACCTTGTCAACCTCGGACTGAAACAACCTGTCACCACCCCCACCCACAAGGCAGGACACACCCTCGACCCCATCTTCGCAGGAGGTAACAACACCCACTTCAGCCACACCTCGCAACCCCCTGGACAGACCACTACTACATACACTTCCACGTCGATAAACTCACCGCACCCAAACCCGCACCCTGCCCTCCACGAAGGAACGGGAGCAAGGTCACTGAGGAGCAGCTCACCTCCACCCTCAACTGCACCGCCCCCACCACCTCGGCCGATGCCAACCTTGAGCCAATAATCTCTACAGATGGATCACCAACTGCACAGACGATTTCGCACCCCTATGTAACTCTGACAGACAGCGCCCCAGAAAAGCCACCTGGTTCACCACCGACCTCCAAGAATCCAGACGCACCTGCAGACGTCTCGAGAAGAACTGGAGAAACAGCAAATCCCCAGAAGACCGCACCGCCTACAAGAACACCATGACGGAATACCACCAATGCATCAGATCCACCAAAAGGACATTCATCCAGAACAAAATCCTCGCCAACTCCAGCAACTCCAAGGAACTCTTCAGCGTCATCCAATAATTCAACAAAACCCTCCAGCGAAAACACAGACATCACCCCCTCCCAGGACCTCTGTAACAAGCTCGGCTCCTACTTCCATCTGAAAATCAAGGGCCTCTATGATAACTTCACCGACCAGACACCGGATGCCGACAACACTCCCGCCTCCAGCCCACCATCTCCTCCTGGACCCCAGTCACCACCGAAGATACCACATTGACCATGAAAGGCATCCACTCCGGAGCCCCCACGGACCCTGCCCCCACACATCTTCCACAGAGCCGCCGCCGCCATCCCACCAGAACTACGACACACCATCAACGCCACCTTCGAGACCGGCATCTTTCCCGGCGACTGGAAATGCGCGCAAGTCAGACCCCTACTCAAGAAGCCCTGAGCAGATCCCACGGACTTCAAGAACTACCGACCCATCTCCCTCCTCCCCTTTGGAGCCAAAGTCACTGAGAAGACCGTCAACATTCAACTAACAAAATTCATTGAAGACAACTTCATCCTCGACCCCTCCTAATCCGGATTCCGCAGCAACCACAGCACTGAGACCGCTCTACTCACCGCCACAGACGACATCCGCACCCTCCTTGACCAAGGACACACCGCAGCCGTGATCCTTCTCGACTTCTCTGCAGATTTTGACACCGTCTCCCACTGCGCACTCACCGCCAGACTCCACAAAGCTGGCATACAGGGAACCGCCCTCGACTGGCTCCGCTCCTTCCTCACCGGCAGAACCCAAAGAATCAGACGCTCACCCTTCCTTTCCGAACCCACAGAGATCAACTGCGGAGTACCCCAAGGATCGTCGCTCAGCCTTACGATCTTCAATATCTACATGGCCCCCTCGCCGCTATTGTCAGACAACATGGACTCAGCATAGTATCCTACGCTGACGACACCCAGCTCATTTTCTCCCTCACCAAGGACCCCCTTACCACCAGGCTCAACTTCCAGGAAGGAATGAAGGACGTCGCATCCTGGATGAGCAGCAGCTGCCTGAAGCTAAACTCAAAGAAGACAGAGGTCCTCGTCCTCGGGCCCTCCAACTCTCCATGGGACAACACCTGGTGGCCCTCAGCAGCCCCTCCACCCCCACCGACCATGCCCAAAACCTCGGCATCGTACTCAACTCCTCCCTCTCCATGACCCGAAAGGTCAACGCCGTCGCCTCCACCTGCTTCAACACCCTCCGCATCCTCCGTAAGATCTTCAAATGGATCCCCCAAATCAAGAAAGACCATCACCCACACACTCATAACCAGCAGGCTGGACTACGGAAATGCCCTCTATGCCGGGATCAACAAGTCTCTGCTCCACAAACTCCAGAACATAGAGAACACTGCAGTCAGACTCGTCCTCGGCATTCCTCGACAAGAATACATCTCCCAACACCTGCGCTGCCTCCACTGGCTCCGTGTCAGAAAGAGAGCAACTTTCAAGATACTCACCCACTACTACAAATGCCTACACAACACCGGACCCCAATATCTCAACGACAGAATCTCCTTCCACGTACCCAAGAGGAACCTCTGATCCGCCAACCTCGCCCTCACCGAAACCCCATGCATCCGCAGAGCAAGAATGGGAGGAAGATCCTTCTCCTACATCGTGGCCACGACCTGGAACGAGCTCCCGATAGACATCAGACGCGCCCCCACCTTGCACATCTTCAGGAAGACCCTCAAGTCCTGGCTCTTGGACTGACCAGCTCTAGGAATGACCGAAGCTGCCCCCCCAGCGCCTTGAGACCCTCATGGGTGAGTAGTGTGCTTAAAACCCCTGATTGATTGATTGATTGATTGATTGAATGTTGCACATAGCACAAACTTGCATCACCTATGGGGGTTGTATATATGATAGCAGTAACAATGCTACATATTATTCTGAGCTATTTTGCACTTACTTTCATAGCTCTAATGCCATGCCCGTTTATAGAGCAATGTGTACAAAAGAAGCTTGGATAATGCCATCAGTGGTGTCATCAATGGTGTCATTTGAGATGCCATCAGTGATGTCACAAATGATGTCACAGAACATGTCATGAGTGATGTAATATGTGGGGTCATAAGCAGTGCATGGCGGGCCTACAAGTTATAGTTAGCTCTATAGTCTGGGCCCTCCCCAAGGTGCTTATGGAGCAGGGTATCCCTACCCTGGCCCTTATGCCATGTTTTTGAAAACTTCAGTACAAGGGACTAAGTTCCTGAGTCATGTAATGGCTGCCAGCAACATTTTTCTCATGTCACTGGCAGCTAATCAGAGTGCTCTCCCACGGGAGCAAGATGGCTGAGGGAAAAATGCTTCTTGGGCTAATCAGAATGCTCTATTTTTACATTTGCGCTCCAGCAAGACTCTCACGAGTCTCTTGCGGAACAAAACATCCTGATATACAAATATTTTTTAACCTTAATTTCACAGAAACAACTGAATGGATGTACACCAAATCACAAAATGCTCAATCTTCAGACCAAGATCTGGTTTCCTGCTAAATTTGGTGCAATTACGTTCAGCAGTTTTTGCTGCAGTGCTTCTTAAAGAAGTTTATGCATTTTAGGACTCCTCTTTTTTCTCAGCCCTCACTTGACTGATCACCCTGAAACATTCCATGCTCAAATTGGGTGAAAAGAAGCACTTTTTCAGCAAGTTTGGCGCAAAAATTATTGGCAACACAAAACGTACATTTTCCAAGTAGACCCTGACCTAACTATAACTACCCAGTGACTTTACAATCATGCAAACTTAACTTACCTGTGATCATGCTGCTTACAAAAAGTAATGATATTGGAATTTTTAGAAAACAAAAATATTACTCACCGAGCCCCTCAACCTCGACACCTAGCAGGTCATGCAGATCCTGTTCTTGGTCGAGGTTGTGTGCCCTGCGGTGCGTCAGCTGCTGATGGGTACTGGTGGTGCAGCGCATACAGTGCCATACTTGCCCCAGAGCACCCAATGCTCCTTCAGGTCGTAGACCTTGCTATGCCTGCCACTTGCTGTCAACATGTGGGGGAGGTTGTGCTGCACCCAGAAGAAGAGTGCTTCCACCTCTGCTTCACCAAAGAAAGGGCATGGTCTGCATCGCCCACAGGAGGGGGTGAATGGTGCATTACCTGCACTTCCTGCTTCAGCCACTGGAGTTGGAACTGGGATGGGTAGGGAATCAGGAGGAAACAGAGGACAGGTCAGGATAGCAGGAAAACAAAGTACAAAAAAGTCACAAAAACACACACAGAAACATAGATAACACCCATGGAAATTCAGCAAGTAATAAAATAAAGTTAAAAAAAGGTGAGAGTGTGAAGTGGTGATCAGATGGAGCAGATTGGGTTGGATGGAAAAACCAAGCAGAAGAAACCTAGACAGAGCAGGAGCATGCTGAATAAAACAAAATGTCAGGATGCGTGCAAACTTTGTGGTGCTGTTCATGCAGATTTTTCAGTGTGGAATGTGCTGTCAGTGCTAAATTCCAGCAAGAGCAGTGTGAAATGCATTTTTCCACCCTTTGGCGCAACTATTCAAAATCCCGCTGAGTATTTATGTAACTCCAGGGAATTCTGCAGATTGAAATTCCCCAATTTCCACCCAGGCCTAATTGTGGTTTTCTATATTTTTGCTGTCAATATTTTTTAATTTACATACAAAGTATATAAAGTTGATATTTGTGTTCTCAATATTTTTTGACAATTTTTCTGTCACCAATATTTTTGTTACTGATAGTCCATAAGACATCTGTGCAGGAGCTCCTCAAAAAAGAACTTGTATTCAACAATGAACTGCAAACCTGTGCCACAATACTGTAGCCCGGGTACTAAAAATGACTACAAACTTCAATTCCTTTTTCATCAGTGGATGTCTCCATTTATAAGAACTGGTCCATCAGGAAAGTGAGTGACTAATAAGATGAACAATTGCAGCTTTGAGGCCATAGGAAAATTGAGTTCTGCCTTCAACCTCTGTAGTGCATGGTGCATTTTGCATTCTTGCATTCACACCCATCAGTAATTAGAGAATAATCTTATACTAAAACTACAAGTTCACAATACCCCTTTCACTTCTAACTTCTGCAATCGGTTGCTTTATGAATATTCCATATCTTAAATCAAGCAAACAGGCAACTTCGAATTAAACAATGTCCACAAACATGGTAACGGAGAAGATGGAACAAGTCTACTTAGATGAACAAACAGAAGTCTACTTGGATCAATAACTGTTGACCTATTGACATGGGCAAAATAAACAGTGGTCAGAACTTGGTAGGAAGGCAATAACATATCTTTCATGTCCTGCAGCCAGTTTGACCTCAGAGTGTGTGTTTAGTAAGGCTGAAGAATTCCCATAGTCATAAGGATCAGTCTCTCCTCAGAAAACGTAGAGAGACTGAAAATGATTAAAATAAATAAGCATTTCATACCCCAAAATTATAGGGGTCCACAAGACACAACTGTGGATGAGGGAAATTTATCAAACTTACATTATTAAATTACTCTCACATTGTGTTGATATATGCTGGAATTTGTTTTGGATATTCCACTCACTCTGTTTTTTCTTTGGCTTTTCTGCAGAAGGGCAATCCTTCTTTGCTTGTTCATCTGCTCAATTCTGAAGAAGAAGCTTGTTTTTCCTTTCATGTCTTCCCTGTTTGGGCCTGCTAGGACCAGCAGTAGTTAGTCCCTTTTGAATAACCACTGCATCAACAGCAACAAATGATAGTCTGGTGGAAGGGGGATCAGGCAATACCATTGCTCTATTTTTAAAAACCAATCTATAAAATTAACAATAATATTTAACATATAAGTATGTTTACTAATTTTTGTAGTTCAATAACTTTTGTTCACTTTTCCTATACTTTACAGTAGGGAGACTCCACAGTGGTGATCTCCCGATGGTAAAGTATAGGTAAAAGTAAAAAGGTTTATTAAATTTGGAAAAGGTTAGTAAACAAACTTTAAGTTAAATAGTATTGCAAAATAATTGTACATATTTATTTATAATGTAGCACAAAAGAAACAAGGGCTAGAGTACTATTAACTTAATTTTGGATTTTATGTTATATTATTTCAATATATTACAAATATTAAAATAAATGTAAATTATTATCTGAAGTTTAATTTACAAAATATTTTTCCACATAAAGGAAAAAGTAACCTTTTTATGCACTAATAAATATAAACAATGATGAATATTTTTATAAGTTAAATGAGAGTATTAAAATATTTTATAATTAAATAATAAATATGTATTGTTTTTAGATATTTTATTTAAGATTAAATAGTATTTCTCAGTGAGTGGAGATGTGCTATGCAACTCTTTTTAGTACCTTTTGTAAATAGCCAAAAGTAGTAAAGTTTCTCAAAAGTGTAAAAGTAAATTTCATTTGTAAATTGCTCACACATGTAAGTTAACTTTGTGAATAGCCCTGATAGTGTTACACACAAACATTAATTTTAGTAAACTTGTACACACAGGCTCATAAAGAATTCTTGAGCCAATATACATACAACACACATACACACATATACACACTAGATCACCTACAAACTTCAACCACAAAATGCATATACTAGTATATGCCACTCAGAGAAACTAAATATGAACATTGGCTCATAGACAACAACACAAATAAACACAAATATTCATACATAAACACTGGCTGACATATACACTTAAACAGTTGCTATAACATCCATGGAAATACACACAAGCGTTCACTGAGGTGCATAGATAAATACTGGTTGGACGACACATACTAACGTATACATGGATGGGCCTATGCAGACAGTACCACTGGGTCATGCACATGTCATTATTGACTCAGAGCTTAAAAGTTAATAAAACTTGGGAACAATCGAATGCACACTCACTCCTGTGCACATAACAACAGCTGCTGGAAAAGCACTACTCCCAGTTTTATTTTTGTTTTTATGAAAATTTGCAAAATGACCCCTTTCCAATAATTTCTCTGCTTCACACATCAGTCTATCATTAAAAGTGTTATTAGTGTGCTCCTTAATGTAACACCAACAAAGCTTTATGTTTGCTTCCAAGTTTTCATGGTATAGTTTTTGTAATTATTCAAAACAATTAATTCCCTTTAATTTACCCTTCATTTCATTTGGAAATTATGGGAGCAAAGTTTTAAACTTTCAACAAAAAAGGTAAAACTATTTAAAAGTAATGATGAATGAATTGCTGGCGTGTGAGTTTATATACAATAGGAAGTTTGAATATCTACTCCTTTAGTTGGAAATGAGTGAATTAGAAATGCTGCGAACATTACATAAAACAGCCCTAACCTTGAATCTCCCTATAATCTTATTAGGCTTTGCAAGTCATTCATAAACAACCTTGACCTGGCTGATGTTTTCATATTTCCAGATTTCACTTCCTATCCTTCTGCATATACATTAAGAATATTAAGTCTTTATTAGAACAAATATCATTCCAAGATGGCCACCAATGTGTGTACATTTGTGCTCATGCAAGGAACCATCTTGGAATGATGTTTTTGTATGTTCCAAAGCTATCCACCTGTGTGTCAGCACATATGCACATGAAGAGATGGCCCTCTTGCAATGGTTTTGGCATAAAGTAAATGAAAACAACAATCATTGGCAAAGCTAATAGTTCTTCCATTGTTTTTAACAAACACGATTTATTAACTTTGTTAATGCTTGTTAGCAGGGTCACTTCACTATTGATGCATTTGATAGATGTGAGTATGGATGTATGAGTGTGAGCCATCCAGGCGAAGTGGTTTTAGTGTGACATATCCTCATAGACACTACATTCCTCCCAAAACCTATGAAAGGCAAAGAGCCTAACTATGAAAAACCCCAAAAAATAAACAAGACATTATTGTGAGTCTCAGACCTAGTTAGCAGGACAATGAAGGACAACTGGATGAACAATGCCGGCTGCAACAGGACATTGTTTTTTGAGTTTATGGTTTAACCTACCTGAGATATTGGCGCTGAAGGACTTGGGGCCTCATTACGATGCCAGTCGGACCAACAACTGTGGCCTTGTCGGATTCGGTCGGACTGCCACTGTCTTGTCAGAAGTGGTTGGACCGACTGCCAAATAACGATGCATGCTGAATGCAGTTCGACCGACTGCTGGAAGACTGCCGACTCCAAAAGCCTTTCTCCAACCGTTGAGATGGCAGTCAGAGAAAAGTAGCAACCATAGACCTGTACAGGGAGTTCCAACCACTGTCTGGATTACAATGTGCATTTCCGACGAGCCAACCGGGGCGGTTCGACCGGCTGCCTCGACTCATCGGAAACAAAGGATTTGGGGTGCATACTCACCCAAATCAAGCTCTCCCTGACAGTCTCCTATGTGTATTCCTTCCTCCAGGTCCCCCTACACCGCGGCAGCTGAATGCCGAATACTACAACCTTGTGAGCACCGGAATGCAGGTAAGTCTTTAGGTAGTATGTATCCCCATTGACTGGACTTTGCAAAGATCGCCACACTCCAGCAATGAAGTACATGCAGCACAAGGCATATCCCCACATATGTCATGCGTGTGTGTACATATCACAAGTTTTCATTGAGTTTGTACGCACTTGCAGCAATATATTCAGGTATATTTGCATCGCTGTAGATGAGACTGCTGCAGTAGCTTGGGTTGCATTGTAATATGGCAGACAAATCGGAATCGGATTGCGGCTGCTGTGTTCCGGCAGTCGGTCTGACCGGCATTGTAATGAAGCCCTTGTTGTTGACGGGTCTAGGGTGAACACCTTCATATCTCCAACAAAATAAACAGTAGGATCATACCTGGTGAGTTTAGATTTGGTCCAGATCACTGATGCCTTTGAGAGTTTGTGTTTATTGTCCAGAAATTCAAAGTATGCATTTGAGCAGGAGCTGTGCTGGAGTCATATTAGCTGCAATGTTTGAATTCGGGAGACTTTCTTTGATGGATCTCAAAATTTGTTGTTGAGTTTTTGGAGCATTCTTTTGGAACACCTCTGAATCCGGTATTCTTCAGTGAAGCAGGGTTGAGTCCATCTCCCGGATAAAGAGGCAGCTTGGATGTATCACTAGAGGACTGCACATGGGATGTGTTAAGACTATATGTGTGCCATGGCAAGGCCACCAATAGACAACAGCTAAGTCACTCATGAACACCTTCAGGCAGGTGGATCAGGGTAAAGGTGTGCTGAAGACTGGATCAGCAAAACAGTGGGGTGAGCAGGTCGAACATCAAAGTTCAACTGCAGCGTCAGCCTTTCAAAAATATAGTCAGATGTGGCAATGTTGAAAGATGGTGGAAGTGATCCACGTATAAAAAAAAATGACAGGACAATGTCTGCAGATAGGTCACCTTTGAATGATACGGATTTCTGGATCATCCTTATTTATGCTAACAGGACTAGTTCACTGGATAGCACCCAGAGTTTAATACTCAAAGTGGAAAACATCCAGAATTTATTTGATTGCCTCTTTTTCAATGCTACTTTTATGGCTATATTAGTAGCTGAATAAAGTTTCTTTGACTGACTGACTAACACCCAGAGTGGTGATGTCATAGGTAGGATGTAGCTGTTGTAAACTTTAACAGTAGCAGTTGTAACTTCAATGTATCACTTCTTGCCTAAGGACAGGTTGTTAACAGATATGCAGAAGTCCTTCCACGGTGCGTCAAATCTATTCTTGAGTGTGAAAAGGGTGTCTACCTAGTGGGTCTGTGAGTTGCTGTTGATGGGTGATAGTCTTCATCTTTTACGAGGAGTTTGTGGCTCTTTTTGGTGGACATGCCATGGTGCTTAAAGAGGTGGTGGCATTATCTGGGCAATTTCTATGTGAAACCATGGAGAGAGACTCTGGTGCTTATACATGAGGGTTATTTCTGGTTCTCTTGTTGGGCCTTTGCCAAGTAATTGTGGTTAAACATTCGCAGGTAGGCTGTCATGGATGGATGCTTGCTCTTACAGTCAGTGGTATGAGTCTTTGGTGATATCCTCTAGTGTACTCAAACTTGAACAGAAACTATGGAATGGTTTTTCACCTCCTCTTAATCACAAGATTGCTCTTCAGGGTCCCAATTCTGGCCCAGTAGGCCACTCCCTTATTTCTTATTGGGCATCCATCCTCTTCTCAAATAGGCCAGATGGGAACTTTAGGTGGTTGAGTGACTTTCAGGAATAGATGGGGTACCTTGGGGTACCTTGGGGGCACGTGAGCACTCATCTTACATTCATAGGTTGCAAATAGTCTTGTGTGGTATCATACTAAAAACAACAATTTGATATCTGAAATAAATAATTTCCCTTGACTGCAATCCAGGCCATCTTGTTTTGTACACTATTAGAGAGTTCACCATGAACTGCCAGAACAGGTCCTTCCAAACTGGTACACAAGCAACCTCAGATTAGTTTCAGCCTATTTGGGCTTCTTCAGGAGAGTGCGGCTTGGTTCCAGTAGCACAGTGAGCAGAAGGCCTACATCTGGGCATACTCATTGAACTTGCATCATCACACTGAGGAATAAAATAAAATGATGAATGAAAGTATGCATTCATCTCAATCACTGCTAATTTCTCTAGGTCACATGTCAGTCTATCATTCTTTTGTCCATCATGCCACCTCAGATCAACCATATGCAAATCACCTGTGGTCCTGCTCCAATAGGAACAATCTAGCTTAAATTGGAACGCTCACTGTGCCACATGGAGTAAGCTATACTCACTGATTGAACCCTAGCAGGTCCAAACCTATCTGGGTTTGCATTTTACTCCCATGTGGATGTACCTGGCCTGGCATACTGAGTGATTAGCGGCTATGTTTGATTCAAACATTCCACCCATCATCTTATTGTCGGACCCTTTCATTGGAATCACCTTCTAAATCTCTTGTAGTACCTTGAAGGTACTCCATAAAACTCTTATGTTGAATATGCCAGTATGTGAACAGTGAACCGATAGAACCATTGTAGACTCAAAAAATATTTAATCCCTGAGAATTGTTATGGTAACTAAAATAACTAGAAAATAATGTGATGCAGCAGTGCCAAGCACCAGCCTTTAATTTTCCTGAGCAGAGTGGGTCTTCCCTGGCAGGGAATGGCCTTGGATAGCTGTTAGGATAGTAAAAATTAGATAAAACTTTGCCTGAAGATGACCCCCCTCGACTCTCTTGTGAAAAATCTGACCTCTCCTTCCTCCCAGGGGAACTCTTATATTACCTTCAATTCAGATGGTTACCACAAATGTGAGGTGAGGTGAATGATGATCTAACTTCCATTAAAATCGGATATTGAATTAGTAAAGTAGTTACTGCCTAATATTAAGTCAGGAGGAATGTAATTCCCAGATATCCAGTTAGTAAAATACAGGAGGCTTAGTCTGAAAGAACAACTATACCTTAACTCTCAGTTCCTGCTGACCTTTTCCTCTGGCCAGGGGGAGCTTGCAATACTCTCTTGTGTCACAGCTATCCTTCCCCTAATCTCCATACTACACTCGCTCCATCCCAGCTCACACAGAAGCCCCAACACACATTTACCATCTGCGTGATTAATGTGTGCTGCAAACCCTAGAGTAGTGTGTGGAATTCTGCATAGTAATTCCATGCTTGCAGAGTTAATCCCCATTTAAGGGGTTTAACTCATATTAGGTGGAATTCAATGTGAATTCCTCAAGGAATTCCAGCGGACTCGTAAGGCCAGATTACAAGTCTTTAACCAAGTGTTTTAATTGTGATTTACAATAAACAATAACATAAAATTGAACAGTACAAGCATTACATGTAGCAGTATCAGGTGTTGGGGTGACAATAAGGGCAGGTAGAGCTCAGGAGTGCCTTAAGAGTGGCTGAGCTACATGCAGCATTTACCTGGAGGAGTAAAGAGGTCACTTATCTGCCCTGGATATTGTACCGTGTGTTCCTGTACTGTGGGGAAGACTGAGTGGGAGGTTGATGGGCAAGTTGGAGCCAGGGCTGTGTTGGGAGAAACTCCTGGGTAATCACAGGGTGTGCAGCTGCAGAGGGAGTGTGGTTGTGTCCAGGGTGGCATGGCTGCTAATGGTCCTCCGGATGTGTCAAACTGGAGGGGGCAGGGAGGTCCAAGTTTGTCGGGATGGGCTGGAGCTTGACAATGTGCCAGTGGTGTCAGTGGCGGGCATAGGGCCCTGGTGGTTGGGGGCGGTGGGCCGGAGCTCAGAGGGCAAGTCATTGTTCTTAGTTAGTAGAGAATGTGGTAGAGGAGGCGGCCCCATGCGGAAGATATGGGCTGCTTGCATAGGTGACAGACTTTCTCGAAGCACAGGGTCTCTCCCTTAGCCCTCCCCAATCATAGCAGTGCTCAGAGCAGGGTTCAGGTATGGGGGCCTGGCTCGAATGCCATTGTAAAGTGATGGCCCATTTGGCCAGGAGGAGAGCAAAGCTAGCAAAGCATGCCCTCACCACTATGCGTTTCCCATGTGTAAAGATGCCCTGAGCACAGGCCTTTCATGTGCCCACATTTGGGAGCTCCGTCACTTCTCTGTTTATTGGGTGGACAATGTGGCAGAATGTAGAGAGAGTGCAGCAGGACCACATCATGTGCTGCAGATCTGCCAAAATCACGTGCCAGCACGGACAAACCAGGTGAGCGATGGGAAAGAATCAGTTGAGTTGTTGCGATGTTAGGTAGGCCCTATGTAGAATGGTGAATTGGATACTTTTGAATCAGGCATTGTGGGAGACCCGGTGCCAGAATTCAAGCGCCCTATCCGATTCAGTGTCATGGAGTGCTCATCTAAGGAAACATTCCCATTTGTCCCTTAAAGGCATTAGTGGGTCCACAGTGTGTTCTCTCAGTGATTTATAGAGCCATGGTGTAAGGCGGTGTCCTGTTTCAGTATCGAGCAGGGTCTGTATGACAGAGTGAGTGTGAGGGTCCACTTCTAATATAATCCAATGAGCTCATAGTGGTGATATGTCAAGTATTGGTGCCTGCGAAGAGTGAAATTGTCTATTATTTGGTCGAGGGTAAGAAGCTGCCTGCCCACTAATAGGTCACCAACAGTCATTATGGAGTGTGCAAGACAAGACGTTGGGTCTACTAATGAATTGGAGCAGGGGGCAAGGGAGGGCTCGCTAGAGGGGGATGAAGGTGCATATTAAATGACATGGTGAATGAGGTAGATAGCTCTCCTGATGCATTTGTGGGCGATCAGCACTAATTTCAACTGCTGGTTCGTGGGGGCCGTCTTAGGTAGCAGCAACATTAGGAGCTCCAAGAGGGCAAGGGCACCTGAACCTGCGCTCGTCTCGGCTAAATTGCATTGTTCAAGCCACCGTAAGACCAATTGGATCTGCGTGGTTAGGAAGCAAACCTCAAATGAGAACACACCAAGGTCACCTCGGTCCACTGGCAGTTGTAGTTTATGTAGTGAAATACAGTGCCGTTTGTTCCCCATAATAAGTGGTCTGAGCAGCATGTCAAGATTAGGGGTGAGCGGTAAACTCCATTCTGTCGGCAGGGTAAGTGTGGTTTTGAAACTCTGTGTTCCGCTTGGAATGCGGAGTTCAACAGAAACTCCTCCAACTCGCTGGCAGAGTGGAGTTTACCAGCATTCTCACCCCTAGTCTCAGCAACACCACTGTGGGGGACTTACTTGTGGCAACAATAGGGGTTCTTGGCCCCCAATGACCCTCAGCAGCCAAGGGGACTTCATCCCCCTACCAGTAGTGCTCCAGTTGGTCCCTTTGCAGAGTGATTGAGAAAGGAGCGGGGCCTCCGGTGACATCTCAGCAATCCCAATGTGGGGCACTTATTTTTGGCAACAATAGGGGTTCTTGGGCTCCAATGACCCTTAGCAGCCAAGGGAACTAAATCCCCCAACCAATAGTTCACCACGAGGTCCCTTTGCAGAGTGGTTGAGAAAGGGAGCAGGGCCTCTGACGACAATGTCTCAGCAATCCCCTGTGGGGGACTTACATGTGGCAACAATAGGGGTTCTTGGCCCCCAACAACCCTCAGCAGTCAAGGGAACTTAATTCTCAAACCAGAAGTGCATCAGGAGGCACCTTTGCAGAGTGATTGAGAAAGGGGACGGGACCTCTGAAGACGACTCAGTAATTCTGCTGTGAGGGACTTACTTGTGGCAACAATAGGGGTTCTTGGCCCCCAACGACCTTCAGAATTCAAGGGGACTTCATCCTCCAAACAGTAGCGTGCCCGGAGGCCCCTTTGCAGAGTGCTTGAGAAAGGGACGGGCCTCCAACAATGTCTCAGCAATACCACTGTGGGGGACTTACTTGTGGCAGCAATAGTGGTCGTCGGGGCCCTGTGGCCTCATCGGGACACGGTGTGCTCTTTATAGCAAAAAATGGTGTAAGATCCAAGGCAGAGGCAAAGGAGTAGAACCAGCTGTCAACAAATTCCAGGGGATCGTGGTCCTCAAGCTCCTCCAGGAGACCTATGATTCACATGTTGCCCCTACAGGACCAACCCTCTGCATCTTCTGCCTGCTCCTCCAGGGTTTTCACTCGAGTCTGGAGGTCTGCTAACGCTCACTAGGCATTGGACATCTGTGGTTAAAATGTAGGCAATTCCCTTTCACCTTCCGCTACGTGATCTCATAGTTTTCGGTGGCTGTCTCAGAGAAATCCCAGTTCTGCCATTAACAGTCCCACTGTCGACTCCAAGGAGAGGTGGGAGCTTTTGATGGCAGCAAGGATCTTGTCTAGCTTATCATCTGAAGGCTGCGAATCATCCGTTGTGTTGTCAGCAAGGGAGTCTCTGGTAAACTTGTCTGATGAGCAGTGGCCTGCTGTTTTGACACGGGTGCCGTTACCAGGTGCCGACCCATCGTGTTGGCCGGAGAGAGGGAGACTCAGGAAGGTTAGACCTAGCCACATGGGTCCTCCAGGCTGGTGGAAGTATTTTGGGGGGCAATAAGTGAATGCCAGGGCCGCGTCAGGTGCAGGCAGATGTGCTAGGCCCCCCGCATGGTCAGTTGTCATCGAGTTAATGATGGCCCATGAGATGGTACGGTCTGTGAGTCCATGACAGTCTGTGAGATGTGATGGCTGGCCTGGGCACACAGGGCTAGGTTGTTTATGGGGCACCCGATGTTCAGGTGTAAAGCAAAGTTCAATGAGAGCAGGGAGGAAGGAAAAAGAAAGGGGTCCCCAACATTGGACAGCTAAGGTGAACATCGATCTCTCCCCTCCGATGGTGTTGGAAGGCCTCTCTATGGATGCCATCCACTACTCACTTAAGAGCACTGCCCCCCTTGTAGGAATACACCATTGGTGGTGCCATAGGGCCAGGATATGCAGGTAGAGTTTGGTGTGTTTAGGGAGGGGAGAGAGGCCTGTGGATGACTTGCTGAGGGCTGGTTTATATCTCTTGCTGGGCCCCCTCACCTCACCTCCAGTCACTGTGGCCCTCCGATGTCAGCAAGGGTGTGCACCTCTTCTGCCGGCCCGTTGGGGTGTCTTTCAGGAGGAGGCCTCATGGGCCGGTCCGATCAGCTTCACCGGATTCCTCTGCAGGAGTCCCACACCATGCCATCCTCCTTGAGAACGGTATGCGGAGGGAGGAAGGGGTCCCTCTGCCCCACTCCTGTGCCTCTCATGTAGCAGGAGCCTTCCTCCTGTGTGCTGTAGCCAAACTCCTCCTCCTTCCTGGACAAGCCTATGAGACCCCCGAGGAACACCATGGGCAGGTATTGCTTGGGTGACTGGAGTATGCCAATAGGCTCTCCAGTTGCCGCCAGGCTGAGCCGCACTCCGCTGGTCAGCGGAAAGCATCGGAGGACTGGCACCACTCTCGGCGAGTTGCTGCGACCTCTTTGCCTCTTTTTCCATATATATAGTTTTTCCTGGTTTAAGAAAAGTTTTCATCAGATGTCAGACGTTGGTGAGTGAATGGATGTGTGGTATATGGCCTATATATGCATATGTGATAGGCAGTGTAGGTGAGTGCTGGAGTATAGGCGTAACTGTATGAGTGAGTGAATGAATGTGAGAGTGGCTGTATGGGTGATTGTGGGCTTCTGTCCATCACTGTATAGGTTAGTGAGTATATGTTAGTATCTGTATGAATAAGTGAGTGGGTGGGTGTATAACTGTATAGGTAAGTGACTGTCCGATTGACTCTATGGGTGAGTGAGTAGGTGTGTGAATAGCTCTATGCATGACTGAAAGTGTGTGAGTGGCTGTATGGGTGTATGAGTGGATGTGTGTGTAGACCTATGAATCATTGAGGGGGTGTTTAAGTACCCGTTATAGATGAGTCAATGGTTTTGAGGATGGTAGTGTTGGAGTTGGTGTATGAAAGGTCATATTGGGGTGTGAGTGGGTATGTCAGAGATCCTGTGAATGATGTCATCAGTGATGTCATTTGAGATGTCATCAGTGATGTCACTGACCATGTCATGAGTGATGCAATATGTGACTGGAAACTGCTGAATTTCTCTGGTTTTGTACGAGTAAAACCTGAGCCTAACTATAACGTCTCTGTAACCTTTGGTTTTTTCAGTGAATTTCTAAGGTTTTTTTAAAATTTCATTTACTAACTATAACGTTTGTGTAACCTTTGGTTTTTTCAGTGAATTTCTATGTTTTTTAAGTAGTAGTCGTGTTTGCAGAGTGGTTTAGAGAGGGGATTGGCCTCTGACCAGCTCTCAGGAATACTGCTGTGTAGGACTTACAGGAGGCACCTGGAGGGCTTTTTAGTCCCCAAGGTCCCTCAGGAGTAAAGTGGGCTTTATCCCGCCACCCGTAGTGCACCACAAGCCGCGTTTGTAGATTGGTGAAAAAAGGGGGTGTGGCCTCTGAAGACCTCTTAGCAATCGCGGTGTGTGGGACTTGGAGATAACAGGAGGGGTAGTTGGCTCCGAAGGACCCTCAGCAGCCATGGGGACTGTATCCCCAACCAGGAGTGTGCCAGACGGCATGCTTGTAGAGTAGTGGAGAAAGGGGCGGGACGTCTGGCTTATTGCTGGCTTTTTTTTCTTCTCTTTTAGGAAAGGGGGCCAGGCAGCCCTCTTCCCAGGCCGATCCGATTTAGACCTAGGAGACCACATCAACCAGAGCCAGGCCTTAATATATTTGATAAAAAAAGGGGGGGGCCTGTGCTGTCCCCCTCCCTGGGCCAACTTCAGCCCCGGGGACTCATCCCCTGGGGCTGGCCACTTCGTTGGGGACCGCGGGTGGAGCCTGAAGGCCCCCACAGTCCCTGCTGGCTCTCCACCTTCTGCAGGAGCCGGCTTTGCTTTGACACCCAGGGAGCTGCTGAACATGCAGCTCCCTGGATCTCAAAGCTATGTCTTTTTCCCTGCTCACTTGACAGCGGGCAGGGAAACAGACATGCTCTGCTTTCAGCAAGTGAGAGCATTTTCTGCTCTCGCTTGCTGATAGCAGAGCGCTTGTTTTCTACAAACTGCAATGTCCCAGGGTGGGCACCCTGGGACATTGCTGGAGCTGACCCTGGGTGGTCCCCATGCCCTCTAGGGCAGTGGCCCCCTCGTTCCTTGACTAGGGACCTGCGCCAGGTAATTGGCAGTCCCAGGGGCTGAGGTCAGCCTGGGAAGGGGTCACCCTCCTATTTTAGAGTTTGGCCCTGGAGAGGTGTTGGTCTCCGGGGGATCCCTGAGTCCCCCAACAAAAACATATAAAGCCCCAGGGAGGTGGTGGTCCCCAGGGCAAGGGTTCTGTAAGGCCCCCCATATTATTTTAATTAGCCCCGGGGAAGTGGCGGTCCCCGGGGCAGGGGGTCTGCAAGGCCTCTCCATATTATTTAAATAAGCCCTGGGGAGGTGGCAGTCCCCAGAGCAGGGGGTCCATGAGGCTCCCCCATATTTTTTTATTTAACATTTTTTCTGGGACTTGTCTTCAATCCGAGTCCCAAGATGGCTGCCAACACTTCCTGGTTGAAGTGTTGGCAGCCAATCAAATTTTAGTAGGATCCACGAGTCCACTGCAAGAACTCGCGTCCCCAGATATCTATATATTTTTAAGTTAGATATATCAAAAACTACTGAACGGATTTACACCAACTCACAAAAAGCACGCTTTCTGGATCAATATCTAGCTTGCTGCCAAATTTGGTGAACTTCCTTTCAGCAGTTTGGGCTGTAGTCGTGTTCAAAAAATGAAAAATCCACAAAGACAACATGGTGAAAACGCATTTTGGGACCTCCCCTTTTTGTCAGACCCCGCTTGATGGATCACCTTGAAACTTTCAGTACAGCAGCTGAACCAAAAGGGGAAGTTTTGTGAACATTTTATGGAGATTTGTCAAGCGGCGCAAAAGTTATTGACAAAACAAAAAAAAAATTCCTATGGAATCTTTGGTCATAACTATAACTATCTACTTTTGACCTCCAGCAGGTTTTATATATATATATATGTTTTTGTCATGTGATCAAGGCCCGTAAGGGCCGAAACGTGTAATGGCTGATGGAAAATAAACAACGAATTGCACATACTTTGTGGTCCGTGCCCGTTTGTTTTCTGAGACATGGTGGGAAGTAGTGGAGAACTTGGATATATATATAATATATATCTTTCATTTACATCCAGCATAGAGAAGCATAATCTACTCACTACAATCCTTACCTATAGTGTTTAAACCCCTGTAATGTAAATAGGGGCAAAAACGGTAATGTACCTCCTGCTAAATCTACTTTTGTCTTGACACCACAAGTTCCAATCCTGTTTCTTTAATCTGAACGGATGATCCATAATTCAAACACCTGCTGTTTTCAGCTCCGCTTTTTATCCCTCTAGTGTCAAAGAAATAAGTACATTTGAAAGAGTTCCAAATTTAATCTGTTTCTTAAATCAGGTGATAGAACATAGTTATCTGTGAGTATTTAATATGTTACCTGCTCCCACCAATAGGAAATGTGCTTTCCATTAGTCTTCAAAATTAATTTTTAGGAATTCAAACAATCGCTTGGAAGTCAGGATCGTTAGCTTCTGTCGTGCTGAAGAGAGACAGCTAGGAAAAACAAGCATTGGCAATGCCAATCAGTCTCGCCATTAGGATCTTATATGTATTGCCTGCCGATCACATAATCTCCCCGTGCCTGAATGTGCCCTTGTGTAACGGTACCGGAGCTCATGTAAAGCGCTCCAATACCTTCAGGTAGAGTTCGCGCTATAGAAATCTGCATTAAAAAAAAACACTGTGCCAGCCTGCCTCAAGCGCTCCTCCTGAGCAGCCCTGCCTGCCGATTACATAATCTCCCCGTGCCTGAATGTGCCCTTGTGTAACGTAACCGGAGCTCATGTACAGCGCTCCAATACCTTCAGGTAGAGTTCGCGCTATAGAAATCTGCATAAAAAAAATAAAACACCGTGCCAGCCTGCCTCAAGCGCTCCTCCCAAGCAGCCCTGCCTGCCGATCACATAATCTCCCCGTGCCTGAATGTGCCCTTGTGTAACGTAACCGGAGCTCATGTAAAGCGCTCCAATACCTTCAGGTAGAGTTCGCGCTATAGAAATCTGCATTAAAAAAAACACCGTGCCAGCCTGCCTCAAGCGCTCTTCCCGAGCAGCCTTGCCTGCCGATCACATAATCTCCTCGTGCCTGAATGTGCCCTTGTGTAACGTAACCGGAGCTCATGTAAAGCGCTCCAATACCTTCAGGTAGAGTTTGCACTATAGAAATCTGCATTAAAAGAAAACACCGTGCCAGCCTGCCTCAAGCGCTCCTCCCGAGCAGCCCTGCCTGCCGCGTCACCTGACCTCAGAGAGGAGCGCTGGCTGTGTGTCTGCTGCTGCGGACGAGGATCACGCGCTCACAACCACCCTATGGGGGGAGGGGGGAGAATCAGCACTCATAAACATCAGTGCAGCTGAAAAAATATGTGTGTCTGTACACGATCGCCAGAAGTTTGCACTCGATCAACATCACACGCTTGGCTTAAACAAGTCACATTAAATAAAAACTCAACAGACGCACCTCCTACTTCCCCAGCTCCTTCTTACACAATGTACTGCCTTCCCCATCCCACCCCTCCTCCACAGTCCTTCATTCACCTACTCTTCCTACTAAGAAATATACACGTAACACCACCACCCGCTGCCATTTCACATGAAGCCCTGAGCCCCAAGTTTTACCCCCTTCCCCTCTGCACCTCTGCAAACACTGATGCAGCATGATCGGAGCCAAACCTCTGACTGCAACTTCCACCTCTGCTGTCTGGGCTCGGACCCATGCCAGGTCCAGCGCCTCGCCATGCATGGAGGAAAGCTCCTCTGCCCAGGACCACTGAATGTGCTCCAGTGAGCACAGTCCTGCACAAGTACACTGCACCTCCAGCTGGTCGCGGGCAGGCAGACAGGCTCCGCTCACACACACGGTTCGCCTAACTCATAAGAACAAGTGTGCGTACATATCACCAAGTTATAACAATAACCAGCACGCACTTTTTTTCTAACTTTAACACCGAGCGCGGTGTCCTTTATGCGGGCGCTGCGCTCAGTGTTAAAGTGAAAAAAAAGCCAAAAAAACAGAGCGCGGTGTCCCTGAAGTGGACGCCGCGAAAACACAAATAAATAAGCAAGAGGCAGAGGCAGACTTTTGGCGCGCATGCGTACGATGTATAGCATCGCGCGCATGTAAGTGTCTAGGTCAGGCAAAATAGAGTGCGAATGCAGCTAGCCAATCAGAGGGGCAAAAAAGCATTTACAAATGCAATAGGACTCGTATTTACGCGAGTCCTATTGCATTGTAAATAAAACTGCGGTCGTCGAAGAAGGCAGGAACAGGAGTGGGTGGGGGGGTTGTCGTTGACAGAGAAGTGACGGACTGCGGGAGGGAACAGGGGGAGGCAGGGGAACAAAACAGTTTTAAAAGTAAAGGGGCCGTTAGGTATGGAAGGAGAAAAATGACGACATGGCCGTCAGGAGGCGGGATTAAGTTGAGGAAAACGAATCAGATTGCAGCATTTAGGAATTCGGCCAATCAAAAAGATAGGCGGAAAGTGGGCGGAGCTTCCCCCACTATACTGTATACAGCATCTCTCGACGAGACAGCGCATGCGCTGCCTAGGTGAGACCTAATGAACACTGTAATGAGCCCTTTAAGCACAATCCCTACTTGCTATTATAAGATATAACTATATATCCAAAGTTATCTTGCATTTTATCGTTTTTCCACTCAAACCTCCCCAAAAAACATCAGCACTTCCAAATGTGTCTCTATTTCCTCTAACCACCAAAAATTTGAAATGTTGACTGTTGTCTATACACTTTCAAGCAAACAGTCCTGCTTAGAGGAAAGTGCAGAGTTTTAAAATCACAAAGGTATCTATGCCAATTGCTCCTTTAACTCAATCAGCAGGTGCTAACGCATTTCATCACTGTCTCTGTTCTGCCAGTCTGGCTGGGAACAAGCAACTCGGCCTGGAGAGCTGGTGGCCCCAGCTGCTCCCCTCCCCACTCAGACATTGCCAAGCCTGTTTGCAAGTCCTTAAACCAACCAGCGTTTAACTTCCAGAATACCTCCCCTTACAGACATGCTTAAGATTACTTGTATAAATTGCAAATCTTCGCTTTTGTTACCTACTGTTTTTGATATCACTGTTTCTACTCTTGTTTTGACATTGAGCGGTAATTAGGGTGACTACTATTTTTATTAAAGTAGTATTTCTGATGGTAACCTGTTCAAAAGTCTGACCTAATTTTAACAATAGCGTTTTATTGTGACCTTAAATTCACTACAATGTACACTGTGATCATGTAACAAAGGGCCTCATTTATGAGGTTTTACTGTATGGCAGCACCGCAGGCCTTCCTGCTGCTCTGCCCTACGGCAAAAGAAAAGGGCAGGAATGCGCCGTATTTATAAGATACGGCGCATTCCTATCCTTTTCCCCTGCGCCGGCGCACAATGGGCTGCCGTGCGCCAACGCAGGCACCTTTGCACCATGGTGCAAGTGTGCCTGCGTTGCAAGGATGATTATTTTTGACCTTTCTGTACAAAAATAATTACAAGAGGCTTCTTCCCCTTTCTATGTGTGCTGCACAATGCAGCACACATAGAAAAAGGAAAACGAGGAGAAGTAAAGATATTTCTCCTTGTTGTGCCTCCCTTACGCCTCCCCTGGGGAGGCGTAAGCTTTGGCGCTGCCTCAGATTTCCGATGTCTTGTAAATCTGGGGCAGTGTCAAAAGGCCATGGATGTTGCTGGGAACGCCCCCAGCAACACCCATTGCACGCCCCTTTAACGCAGAACACTGCGTTAAAGGGACTGATATTTATCAGGCAGCATTAAGCCAAATAAAGTGGCTTAGCGCTGCCTGATCAATATCACGCAGGCTTCTGCGCCACGGAACGTCAAAAATAGTGACGTTCCGGAGGCGCAAGGAGTCTCATAAATGAGGCCCACAGTATTTATGCATTGTAAAACTTGTGAATATGTGCTGGATAGCATTTTAGTATAATGTAGGGGTGTGCAAAATTTGCGTAATTTGCTTTTGCATAAAAGAGCAAAATTACAGAACAAGTACGCCAGATTGCACATAGTTGTGCAAAATGCAAATCTGTCATTTTGCGCCAAATTTAAGAAAGCCTTGCATTTGCAATATATTATGTGCAGATTCAATCACTTTTTTCAATTACATTTTGCTTTTATAAAAAGAGAAAAGTTTACTTGGGATTGAACAGTTTGTTTAAATGGGTAAAAGTATTCATTAATGGCTATGCTACTTTTCATTTGACACTTATCTGCTGCTAGCCTGTAAATAGATCACTGAAGTGTGTTTAGATTCCTTGGTGTGTTTAAGCCTGCAGTACCATCTCCTGTCTACAGGGGCAGAGCTGGGCATAAAAGTAAACACACTTGCTGTAACACGTGTACCCACAAGGACAATTTTTAAAACGTTATGAAACTCTACACAGATGTTTCTGGAATCATTTTCTATCATTTAGAAGGCATTACCTCGTGTGGACTTGGGTTCAGGTCCCCACAGTGCAATCAAGTCTCCTCAGCGTTATCACACCCAGGTCCCCACAAGGATAGTAACACAAATCTACACACACAAAAACACACACACACACATAGGCATTGACATGCAGTACTAGGGTAAAAAGATTTGAAGCTTGGTTACTCATTTAAATTTCAGATGTACTTTTGAAACAAACGTAGGCAAGGGACTTAACTTCAGTCCTTTTAACTCATCGCCATATTTACATGGCCACAAATGGAGGTTTATATGTGCACAATGTCAGATAGAATGGGCCGCTAACAATAATGCCGATCAAAATTTCCAAACATAATTCTGAATTATACTCACATCGGTTGGCAAGTTTAACCAGCGGAGACAAAACATCACAACCATGAATTAATTGTTTAGGGTTTCAAATGTGTTGAATTTATCCACATTGGCAAAACAGTATTTTGATTAACGGAATTTTGCATCAGCGGGCCTATGACATTACCAAATTACTCGTAGAAATAAGAAGTGACATATGCATATTGAGTCCCATTGGTCAATTCAAAGTGCTACATGCTCTTTGCAAACATATTTTTGCTAGTCTCGTAATATCCGTTCAAGACAGCAGTGTAGAAATACAAAGTGACAAATGCATAATTAGACCGAATGGTTAAGCCAAAGTGCTACATGTCCTGTGTAAACAAGTTCTTGTTAGGTCCAATGTAAAGTGACATGTACTGATGGCAATTGCAAAATTACTTGTATATGCCTAGTTTGAAAGAATAAAATATTTTATAATGCCAACTGATCTAAATAAAGTGTCACATGCTCTATGCTGGAACTAATTCCAGAGCATAGGTTATATCCCTCCAGCAGGTATGATTTCAAATTTCTGTGTTTTAGCTACATCAGACATATTATGATGGGCAGATGACATTGAAGTAGATACAACATAACAGGTAAATAATCTCTAAATTAGGATGAGTTGTAACTTGTGCATTCTAAGATGGCCAGAATGTTGCCATTTAAGATATATTATCATGAATTCATACCATCAAAAGAGGTCATTGCAATGTATTCGTATGGAGCATTATTCATTGGTTACATGGAATTTCAAGCATCCTGTGTCAGCCAAACAATATTTCATTAACATATATGCATAGGATCACAGAATGTATTCCTTATTTAGAATGTTGAAATAAAAATAGAGTGCAATGAGCAAATTCATAAGTCCTCATATTAACAAACTGCTATGTTGCATTAGTACAATGATCACTGAATTAGGGATGAAGAAGACGCACACCTCCATTGAGAGTTAAATCACAGGTGCACATGAAGATCTGCGTCTGTATTATGTCCCCAGGGGACTTCCGTGCCCAATGCTATAATCAATTTGGACTCCTATCTCCATAATTCCTTTTCCCAATCGACCCCTCAGCCACTGATGTTTCCCTGTTTTATCCCATAAAATGTAAAGCCTGTCAGTGATCAATTGTGATGTTTTTCAAAGTGGAAGGCCATTGGGTAACTTCTGCCCCCATTCCTTATGGCCGGCATTTGTTGCAAGATTCTGATCCTCAGTCGGTTAATTATACTTCCAATGTACAACTTATTACAATCACACCTTACAACATATACTACATGGTCAGTGTCGCATGTTATGCGGTCCTGGATCATGATTGTTTGGCGCTCATATTTTTGATAGCTCTTCTGGTTCAGTCCATATGGACAGGCATTGCATTTTATAAATCCATTATTCATTTTTGATAACCAGTTCTTTCCTCTGTTGGGATCATAGAAATTGTGTGCCAGAATGTCCCCTAGGGATTTTTTTTTTTTTATGTTATTCGTGGGCCTGTGCCAATGTTTTCCTTAATAGGTTCATCCCTTTCAAGTATATGCAAATTCTTCGGCAAGATCTTTATTTTGCTGAGTTTGGCTGAATCAAACTCCAAAAACAGCCTTTTCACCTGATTGTTAGTTTTGCCGGAGTCAACTTTCTGTTGATATAACACTTGCTTTCTTGTCTTGTTGTCAACCCTTTCCCCGGCATTTTGTAGAACTTTAGAGGGGTCTCCATGCTGAGTAAACCTTTAAATCATTTTCTTAGTCTCTTTTTCTTATTCCTCTGTTGTGGAGCAGATTCCTTTGGCTCTCAGCATCTGGCTGTATGGGATACTCCACTTCAGTACTGCAGGGTGGCCACTGTCCGCATGCAGAATTGAGTTTGTGGCTGTTACTTTCCTATGTATTCTTGTACCTAATTCTCTGTTATCAATTTCATTTCCAGTTCTATATCCAAAAAGTCAAAGTATTTCTGGTTAACTGTGTGTGTTATTTGAATGTTCACTTTGTTGTTGAAATTTAATTTTGCGATGAACATCTCTAGTTGTGATATTTCTCCTTCCTAAAGGATGAACAGGTCGTTAATTAACCTGGTCCAAGATACTACATTTTTCATGTATTCATCATTCTCTTCAGCCCAGGCCACCTGTTTCTCCCACCACCCCATGCGCAGGGTCAATTAGGTAGCGGTTAAGGAGATGCTCATGTCCGTACCTGGTTGTTGCAGGTAATACTTGCTGTCAAAGATTAACACATTATTCGTGAGGCAGAATCTCAACATTTCAAACACCATCCAGGTATGTTCTACATATTCAATTGGTCGATCCCTCTAGAAGTACTTGCATGCTCGGATGGCATTGCTCTGGTCTATCAAGGTATATGAAGACAGCACATCTAATGTTACCACAACATATTCAGTTCTCCACGTTATGCTGTCCAGTCTTTTTAGGAAATCAGTTGAATCCCTTAAATATGAAGGCAGACAATTTGCATAGAACTATAAGAATGGATCTAATTATCTTGAGCAATTTTCTAGTGTGGAGGCCACACAGCTGACGATTGGTCTACCTGGGGGCACCTTCAAGTCTTTGTGAATTTTAGGAAGGAAATATATAGTTGCGAACTTGGCATTCACTGTTTTAAAATACTGATATTCAGCCCAATAAAGTGATCTTTTTGATGCTATATCTGCAATTTTTATTGAAATTATTTTCAATAGCCTTCATTGGGTTATGGGGGAGACACTATAGTGTACAGTTTTGGTTAGTTGACACTTTGCCTCCATCAGCGACATGTCCTGGTCCATCATTACAATGTTCCTACCTTTATTCAAGGGTTTAATGATTAGGGATGCATTGTTCTTTAGTTCAAAATGTCATGCCAATCCTTCGCTTGTAAAGTTTGCTGTGTTCTTGTTTTTGTTCTGACACTAACCCTTCCATTAGTTGGTCTAAATCATCTACTACCATCTCGAGATTGATTTTATTCCCCGGTGGTAGCTGTGGGCAGAATTTAGATTTTGCTTTGCATCCACTCTGCATGGTTGCATCTTTTATGATACCCATGTCATTCAGGGTGGAGATATCCCTTGTGCCTTCCCTTTCCATTATTGTGTTTTCATTGTTCACATCTATGGGCTCATACTCATTAAGACTTGCCAATGGTAGTGTAGTCTCTTTTTTTTTAAATTATTTTTATTGAACAACTACTCTGCAACACACTTCAGTTATACAGAATCATCCGGAAAGTTCCAGTGAGGCTATCGGGTTGATCGCTCATATTCAATACAGTCGGGTATTAATGAGTTCAACCCTCAAGACATTCCATTACAATTTATGAAACTCCATACGACCTTCCCTCCCATAGCATCATCCACAGTTGTAATATTTCTGGTCCCTCTATATTCTACCCACCAACCTCATACCTTGCCCCACTTCCTCGGGCACCCACAGCTTTGGCACACTACTTTTTCTGGTGCACAACACTAATCAAGGTCCGCCTTCCACTCTGTAACCCTCAGACATTGAATCGCATCCCGTGCCTTTGCTAAAAAAAATTTGCCACTATGTCCACTATCATTAGCCATATCCTTGTGTATTTCGGCCATGGGTCATCCCCTGTCACACACAATATATTCCATCAAACCTCCAGTCTGGCCTCATGAGCCACCACCTCAGACATGACCCACGTTATCACATTCCAGTATTGCTGGATTCAGGGGCAGCCCCACAGTGTGTGTCAAAGAAAGTGCCCAGCTCTCCACAGCCCCTTGTTCAATGAGCAGTATCACTGCGGCCCATTCGGTGTAACAACACCCAGGAGGTATATGATCTGTGCAAATATGAAGTTGTGGAAGGCAAAACCGCACTCTTATAGCCACCGCCTGGGGATTATGTAATGCCTCTGCCCAATCATCGTCTTCTAGTATGCCTAACACGGCCTCCCATGCCTCTCGGAGAGCTCTGAGGGGCTCCAGGGTATTATTCATTATCTTTTTGTATATTAGGTAAGTGGCTTTATCTGGCATTGGAGCTAATAATACCCTGTCTTCAAGTGGTGTATATTCTGGAAGTTGTTCACCCACCGGGATGTGGGCTCACAATTCATGTTTCAGTTGCAAATATCAGAACTGTTCCGAGTCGGTCATCTGGTATTCTGCCTGTAAGACCGCAAACACAACAATCGTTTGTCCTCTCCAGATGTCTCCTAAATAGTCAATCCCGAAAAGCCCCCATTGACAGAAACCCTTCAGTTCTCCAACTTCCCGTAGGAGGTCAACTGTCCCACAAGGGAGTTGTTTCTGTTAGTTTCCCTTCCCAGCCCAGGAATTTAGTTGCTTCTCTCCATATGCATACTACTGTTTGTGTATGTGAAGGAAGTAGCTTTTCCATTTTTCTACAGTATTATGCCTCAGGGTATCCCCTATCCCATTGAGTGGTGATCGACTCTGTAGGCAGGTTCCTCTACACCTGCATATGCCCAAGCATTAACAGTGGCCAGCTGCGCGACCCAGTAATATTTCCTGATATCGATAATTGCTAGCCCTCCCTCAAACACTCCCCTCTGTAGCTTGTGCAGGGCTATTCTGGAGCTTCCCCATCCCATAGAAGCTAACTTATTTCATAGTCAATCTTCTGAAAAAGTCTGGTGGTAGCTTACAAGGAGCATTCTGGGTGACATATAACAAACGTGGCAATGCCATCATTTTAAACAGGGTAGCTCTTCCTAGTAATGACAGGGGCAGCTTCCTCCAGTGTAGCACATCCCTGCACAACCTAAATAGTTGTGGGTATAGATTGTCATCCAGGAAATCCTTATCTGACTTGGAGATCATTATGCCCAGGTATTTAAACTTATCCTTAATCATTAGGGCTCATCCACTGGATGAAAGATCAGGTGTGTCCCCGATCAACACAAATCGGAGGGACTTGTCCCAATGTGTCTGATAGTTGGTGCAACTGCCAAAGAGTTGGAATATGTGTAATATTCGATTAATTGAGGACCGGGGGTTCGTGGCATATAGCAATATGTCATTGGCATACAACGATATCTTCTCCTCCCAGCCATATCCCCCACATATTCCTCATATCAGTGGGTCTCTCCTAACTCTGCCAACAGGGGCTCTTGCGCTATGGTGAAGACCATAGGAGAGAGCGGGCATCCCTGTCTCATGCCCTTATACAGAGTAACTGGCCTTGACACCATCTCGTTCACTCACACCCTGGCCAGCGGATTCAAATACAGTAGACAAACCCAGGAACAGAACTTCAGACCAAAGCCAAACCTTTCCAGCATCGCAAAGAAATATGGCCATTCAATACTATCAAACGCCATACAGGCATTCAACGATAGTAGCACTGTGTCATCTTCCGGCCTTTCCCTAGTAAGATGTAGTATGCCATATAGGTGTCTCAAATTCAGCCTGGGGCTTCTAAGGGGATGAAACCCGATTGATCAGGGTGAATTATAGATGTTATTACCCCAGTAAGTCTGGTCCCTAGTACCTTAGTCAACACTTTCACCTCCATATTTAGTAGTGAGAGCAGTCTGTATGATATGCAGTCATCAGGGGGTTTGCCCTGTTTTGGAATGACCACAATTGTGGCCAATCGTTGGTCCACTGGAAGACCACCCTGCTCAAATACCTCCTGAAACATACTAAGCATATGCGGCGCCAATACCGATGCCACTCCCTTGTACAGTTCTGCTGGCAGGCCGTCAGGTCAAGCTGCCTTGCCCAACTGCAGTTCTCTAATAGCACTAATTATATCCTCTACAGTGAGATCCTTATCAATCTCCTCTGATCCTCTAGTGTCAGCGTGGGGAGGCCGGCATCACGGAGGAATTCAGCACAGTTTTTCCCTGTTCTACTCGATGCGGATGTATACAAGTTCTCATAGTGATCCGCAAATGATGTGGCTATCTTCTCTCCTGTTTTAAAAATTTCCCCCTGCGAAGCATGGACCTCTAGCACACAATTCCGTTCTTTATCTCTTTTCTCCATCCATGCCATCAGTTCGTTGGCTTTATCTCCCACCTCATAAATTCATCTCTGAGTCACCTTAGCGTGTGCCCTGGCTGTTTCCTCAGCTATTGTCGTGTAGTTCCTTTAAATCTATATAGGATATGCACGTTTAGACAACATAAACTATGGGACTGGTGTCCGAATTGATTCCAGACACCCCCACAGGATATGTTAGTCTGTAGACCAGCTAGCTCACAGTGCCACTATGAGCCCCTCTTACCAAGGAGCGAATAGTTTCTGGCCACTATTGAACATGACAACCCTGACCCCTCAGGGATGGTGGAAACAGTACAGTACTTTTCGCTCAGTCACTCGTGCTCACTTTGTCTCAGAGAGATACACAGTATAAACGATGGGGACGTTTTCAAAAAGCATTTATTGAACCAGCATCATTCTAGTGTAAAATACGTGTGCTGCAACAACCATTAGACAGAAACAGATATATACGGTCATGAGCTCTAGCAGAGTAAATAAAAGGTAGAATTCTACCATAGTGCTGAAACAATGGATATATGCAGGCATATAGATACATGACATTAATAATGCATACTCCTACGATGCAAACCCTAACTAAATGTACCTAAATGTACCTAGCATGTATGTAGGTGTATAGCCAAGAATCCCCCAGGAAAGAGCCAACCCCATTACCTGATGTGAGAGAACGAAGGACCCCATCTTGGTCTCAGGTTGGACACCGTGCGAGGGATGTCAGACCTCTCCTTGCTGGGGTGTCTACGTGTAGGGACTTCAGGGTCTCATGTCAGTGTATCAGCATGGGAGCTTCTTTCTCCTCTAGCTTGCCTAGCGAAGATGTGGTACTTATATACCCAAAAGGTACCCTCAGGGGTTCTACCTAGATGTGTCATGGTACTGTGGGCATTTCGGCCAAGGATGACGATAGTGGTGACCCTTGTACAGAGTTATTATGCAACAGATGGTAATCCTGCTGTGATACTGAGAATCCTCATGCATAATAAATTTGGCTAGTTTTCTGAGAAAACCACACAACATTATTCGGCACCTAACTAGGTAAAAGATCAGCACCAGAACTGTTTTGTAGAACAATGGCAGGACAAATATAGGTAAAAGGCTGTGCAAATACCAAGGCCTATATTGGGGTACAATGGGGTTCATAACACTATGTCTCGTATTTCCTGGATTTGGTGACTAACCTGTACCATCTGGCATCCCAACTCCCTAGCAGTCATTTCTAGCTGAGTAATTTCCTTCTCTAGGGCTTCATATTGAAGTCTCTGCTCCTTCCTTTACCCCCCACCAAAGCCTGGAGAAACCCTTGTATCACCGTCTTATACGCCTTCCACAGCACACTTGCTGAGTCCACTGTACCCACTTTATCTTGGCAATAGATGGTAGTGTATTCTCGGTCAGTTCTTGAATTTCTGCCAGTTCTGTCGCATTTTCTACTGTGAATCCTGATGTTCTTAGCCTTCATTCAATGGTGTATTTATAGGTCTCTACTGAAATAGTGAAATTAGGAGGTGCTGAGGTCCCAGGTTAAGAATTCTCTCCTGGTTGGGGTTTAATTTGACTTTGGAGATATTGATGACTAATGGTTTTTCTTTATTTATTTCTTTGTCGTCCTCCATGGATGATCTTATTTCCTGTTTCTTCCTCTCCTCCTTCCTCTTCCTTTTGCCCCTCCTTGTCCTGGATTTTCTTTTTCGTTGTTCTTTTGTGTTCCCCCTCCTCCTTGCCAGGTGTTTATCTGGAGGAGTCTCAGTTCCTTTTAAAAATCCACTCTCTCCATCGTACTCTCCTCTGCGCTCGAACCTGCTTCCCAGCTGACCTCACTTTCACTGACTCTCTCAGTAGTTGGCTTGTCCATCTTTTCTTTCATTCTGAGTTTATCAATTTTTTGGGGGAAAGAGTATAAATGTGGCCATTTTTATTATTTTTTTATTTGTGGTGTGGTGCAGCGGCCAGGGCAGCTGACTTCGGAGCACAGGGCTCACAGTTCGATCCCCGGCGGCAGCTCAGCTCAGCACCATGTGACTCTGGACAATAGCTCACTTAATTTCCACGATGGCCCCCAGCGCCTTGAGACCCGTAAGGGTGAGTAGTTCGCGCTTTACAAATACAGATTTACATTTAGTATTAGATAGCGCTAGCAGGACTCGAGGGTATCAGAGCGCTTTACATCAGTACATGGTTACAGCGAGATAACACGGTATGGCAACTCAGTGAATGTTTAAACAACAAAGTAGCTATATAAATCAGCTCAATGAGGTCAGATCAAGTCAAATCTGTGGTTAAGTATAGGATAGGGGAAGTTTCGTGAAGTGCTGAAGGTGGAGATGTTGTCTCGTTGGCAGTTGGGGATTTGTTACTTGTGACACTGGTTGAAGCAAGGGAAAAAGGGGTTCTTAATAATATGTATCAGTATGGAGTTCCATGTTGATAATTGAGACGATCTCTAGTGAACTTGTGTGACTTCCTCTCCATAATGTCCTTGTCATTCATTTGTAAGTTCTTCTCCATTTTTGCTAGTAGATCTTTTGCTGTTGCATCATCTTTATGCTTCTACAGTTCTTTCTCTCTCGTAGTTTCTACGATTGAGGTCTGTTGCTCCATCTTTATTTTCGCATATTTCAATAATATGTGCATTAATCTAGCTGAACATTCTTCCATGTTCCTACACCATTCTGGTGAAATGTCTTCATCCATATTTTCATATGTAGGAAGCAACATTATTCAAAGGCCCCTTGGTACTCTTTTAAAAACTCCAAGGGGCATATTCTCAAGAACGTGTGATAACCATCGCAAAAGTTACTTAACGCAACCTTCAACATCGCAGTCCATCGCGGGAAATTTACGCCATGTTAACCAAGTATTCACAACACGGCGGTACCATGCGATAGACCCCAGATAACCCGTCAACTGACCGCGTTAAAATCAACGCCACGCCGCAAAAATGCGAAACACGAACGCAAAAAAAGCTGCGATGAGGCCAAGCGCGACACAAAAAAGCAGCGAAAACCAGCTACAGGCCTGCAATTCACACGCGTCAGGCGGGACAATCACCATAAAAGCAGACCAAACAAACGGTGAGATGACAACGTACGAGCACAACCCCACAGCTGTGATGCAGAACAAATGACCATTGTCCAAATCAGATAGGCAGTTCCCCACAAATAGCCACAATGAACATTGACATGCATTCAGTAGGTAACCTGCGCCAATGCGGAAACAAACATGGAACGCACTGTGAAACCGCATCTCCTCTTCACATTGCAGAGGGACAAACAACACCCCCTGCACACCGACGTGCCATGTCCATGACCAAACAATAATGAAAGCATGGACCAATGTAGGGGCAGTGACTCCCCCCACGTACATGTCGCCCATGTCACGGGACTTGAGTCACAGGGTGCATCCCTGCATCATGGCAGCACATATCAGAGCCCAAAAGAAGCCCTCTTGTCACTTGAAGGCCACAAATGACAGCCAAAATGGAATGAACTGGGACACATGTGAAACGCTGAAGAGTGGGATACCGTAACAACTGTGACACACAGAACTGGCATTTCGAATACGTGACACCCTAAACAGCCTCACTGCACAGAGGTGACACACCCACCATCCATTAACAAATTCCTAAATTGTCAGCACAACATGTCGCACTCACACGTGTCTGAGTGAAGTGCCTGTACAGATGAGTGACATGCACGCAGGGAATGTGTTTCGGAATGCATTTATTAGCACATGCTGTGCCTGTGATCAGTCAACGTACTGTGCCATTACTGCTAAGGACCCTTACAATGTGACGTCAACCAGAGAAGAAATTGCCAATGATGTAGTCCCTACGGGCAATTCCTGCTGCGACTGCAGTGGGGTGTGGTCCACCTGCCTCATCTCCATCATCATCGTCCGGTGCATCTGGCACACGTACCCATGGGGCTCTGCTGCGTACACATATGTTGTGCAACACACAACATGCAACGATCATCTTGCACACGAGGCCTGGGCTGTACAGGAGCCTTCCACCTGTGACGTCCAGGCACCTGAAACGTGACTTTAACACGCCAAATGTGCGCTCCACGATGCCCCTGGTGCGTCTGTGGGCCAAATTGTACTGCCTCTGGGGCTGTGTGTTTGGGGCTCGGATGGGTGTCATCATCCAAGCGCAGAGTGCATATCCTTGGTCACCTGTGACAGTGCAGAGAGACATGAGTCAAGACTACGTACTGCATGATGTGTTGGCAGGCCCACTGGTTCATTGATGTGTGATATGTGTGACTTAGTGATTCCTGTATGACATGTACTGCGTGTTGCCAATGAGCGGCATCACTGTGTATTACGTAGCCTCACTGCTGCACCTCACCCCCGAGCACATTCACTATTGTGCGCAGCGCGATTGCGTCACATGCACCCCTACGGCACACCATTGGCATGCCTGTCTGCGCATGTCCACAAGCCTGACTACGACACAGTGATGATGCTGCGCAGGATGTGGCCGGCCACGTGTGTGTCAGCCCATTGCAAGGACAGGGCTGACACAGATGTAGAGCACCTGCCTGGCTGAACCCGACATGCAGTTGAAGGTACATCTTTGGCTCATGCAGCGATAATAGCGACACACACAACAGTTGGCATGTGTGATCCCCGACCCCGAGTGGGCATGCCCTCCCCCATGTACCACTGCGGCCGAGCTCGCACACCGGAGGCATGCCACATGGCAACATTGCCGATTGCGGGACGGGTGGCGCAGACACTACAACAGAGACACACGCATCAGCCACATCCTTGGCAAGGCCTACATTGCACCATACCCAGATCCACGTGTGGAGTAGCCACACCCCTACGCAGTACCGACGTACGCCTGTCCTCCCCGCTTATGCTCACAGGGAGGTACGACACGGTTTCATGTCCCAGGTCTACACCACTGCCTGCGGTGACATGGATGCGCACGCTGTACACAGCACAATGTTATGTGGAATGACCCCGGTCCCTCATGCATACATAATAACCACACAGACACACTGAGTGAGTTCGTGGGACTGGCCACGGGCATGTGCGCCTGGCCCCTTTTATTGCCAGGCTCACATCTCCAGTGACGCTTGTGCTGGATGGGTGTTGGGTAGTGTAAGCCACCACTCAGGGGTTCGTTGGTGCTGGCAAAAACCACAACAGTGAGCAGACAATCAGCAGTACAAGGTACGTACATCATGGGTGCCTGACTTGAGCAGCACAGAGTTTGTGGCCCCGGATGCAGAGCGGCCGGCAAAGGCACACCGCCACGGGATGGTGACTTGCGGTGCACTGAGGTAGTGCCACGCGAGCTGAGCGTGTACTCGTAGATGTCCAATGGGACTTTCGCGGAGGGTTGCGGAGGACAGTGGAAGGTGTCCTTCCAGGGCATGATGCAGAGGGCAGAAGCAAGCAGGAACAGGCAGATGGCGGAGTTGAATGCTACAGACCCCACTTTTCCACCTTGTCAGTATCAGCTACATGTAGATGAAGACAACCTCCAGCCCATGGGCTCATACGCCACCGACGTCCAAACAGAGATTGCCCATGGATTTCAGGGCACACACTCAGTGGCGCCAGAGCTGGAAGGGGATGCAGTCTGCGATGAGGCCTGTACAATGACATGGACTCTGCTATGTAGAGAGCAAGACTCAGTTCAAATCGTGTGACCTACTCCACCCCAGTGTGTGCCGGAGGCAGCGGTCAGCAGGGACCCACAGCCACGTGTGGTAGGCATGCGCTGCACAGAGTCAGTGGCACCAGTGCAGTTGTTGGTAGTGTCCCATCACCTCCGTAAAGGTGAGCCTTTTCTCCTCCGGACTGAAGCGCGTCTTCCTCTTACTCCTCTCCTTGCGTACTGTAACATGAACACTGCCATGAAGAAATCAAGACTCAGTTCCAAAAGTGCGACCTAGTTGGCCGCAGTGTCGGCTGGAGGCAGCGGTCAGCGCGGGCCAACCGCTGTCCATCCATCTCCTCCTGGATCTCTCACACATGACGTTGGAATGGCATTTGTATTACTTTTGTGGCTGACATAGGTAGTGGCACCAGAGCTGAGCGGGTGTGCAGCCGGCGAGGAGGCCGTATCCTGCCTGTGATGGACTGCATTGGATTGGTGTGAGGCCTGCAGGACCGCAGTGCAGGCCCAAGCTCGGAGTCAGCAAGGGCCCACAGACACGTTTGGTGGGAGTCCTATGCACAGACTTGGTGGCACCACATCGGAGGGAGTATAGTGACATGAACTCAGCCTTCAATCATGTACTCTGCCATGGTGTAATCAAGACTCAGTTCCAAATGTGTGACCTACTTGTCCGCTGTGCATGCCGGTGGAGTACGTCAACGAGAAAGGAGTTCCGCGGGCCTGTGTCGCGGAGGCCGTGATGGTCCGAGGAGTCTGCCAAGGTCAGGGGCCTCGGACTTGGAGCTTGCACCGGCACGTGGTGGGCCCTCTTTGACACACGTCGGTGTCAGCAGGTGAGCAGTGATGCCTGGATGCGCAGGGGCGGCCATGACGGCTTCGGGGACCAGTGGTCCGTGGTGCAGCAGGCGCACAGGATCCCAGGCAACACCACTCATGGCGTAGGCCTCGTGGCGGGGTGAGATGTGCCGCCCTGGCAGGGACGTTGGGCATTCCGGAAGAGGACCACGCCCAGGGCTACGTGCTTTTTATTCACACCCATACGCTGACCTGGCGTACGCCGGGCCAGCCCACTCCTCTCACGCTTACAGGGGGGGACGTAACAAGCTACATTTCCTTGATCCCCCCCACTGGCTGGGGTGACATGGTTGCATCCACTGTCCACTACACCAAACACCAGCGGTGTATGTGGACATGGATATGTGTGTGGTCTGCATACTGCAGTCTGTCCAACACATCCACGCCACACTTGGCATTGTGTGCAATCCCATTGATCAGTCTCATCACCTCCTTCGCACATGCCTGGTTCCCTCCTCTTCCCACATTCTGCTAATGTGTGGCTGAGGTGCCATGCCGTTGATGGCTCATGTACATGGCAAGGCCAGGTTCCCACGGTGAGTTGTGCTGTCGTGTCTGGTGGGTGGGCATGTTGTTTGGCATGTTGTATGTGGGTTGTGACATATGCATTCCCAGAGTTGTGAGTTGTATGATTGTTGAGTTGAGGTGTATATGTGTATTCCTTTGGTACTTACCAACGAGCACTGCATTTCCGTAGGTGCCATCCTGGAAGCGCCGGTTGATGATGGACTGTCGGAAGATGTATGAATCATGCACACTGCCTGGGTAGTTGGCGACGACATTGGTGAAGAGTCCCCGGTGGTCCACTATTGCCTGCACATTGATGGAATGCGTGTGCTTTCTGTTGCGGTAATTGTGTGCAGTGTCTGCAGGGGGCACAAGTAGGACATGTGTGCAGTCTATTGCCCCCAACACGTGCGGGAATCCAGCTATGGCGTAGAATCCTTGCTTGGTCTCCAGCTGTTCCTGCGCAGTGTGGGGGAACTATAGGTACTGGGGTACCAAGCTGATGATGGCATCCAAGACAGGTGTGAGGAACTTTGATAGGGCTGGCTGTGAGACTCCTCCGACTCTGGCGGTTGTTGGTTGGAATGTCCCAAAGGCCAACAGGTGCAGCACAGCCAGCAGCTTTGTCTGCGGAGGGATGTTGGTTGTCCGCTGTGTTGGTACAGTCAGCCTGTGGGCAATGATGTTCAGGATGCGGAGGATGGTTGTCCTTTTGAGCCTGTAGTGGGCAATGACATACTCTGGTGTCATGTCTGTGAGGCTGGTGCGTTTTCTGAAGGTCCGCGGTCTGTGTCTGCGCTGCCTCTGTGGTGGTCCGGGGGGGTGGTGCGGGGGGGTCCGCGGTGGTGGCGGGCCGGGGGGTGGTGGCAGTGGGTGTTGTGGCCCTGTTGGGGCTCCGAGCTGCATGATGAGTAGCTCCATGGCATCTGTTGTCCTTCAGGTGTGGCTGTGGGCTGGGCTCCCTTTTCTGGTGCCGGCTGCCGTCCGACTTTACACCAGGTCAGAGCAGGTGTTAGTTTCCTGCTGCTAACGCGCCATATCGCATGTTTTGTGGACTTATCCCCGATCTGGCTGGTCGTTGTGAATGTTGCAGTGTGGTGTTGACGCGGCTTTTTGCACGGGAACGCCTACTCTGCATCTCATTAGCGATAGTTGTCGGTGTCATCTGTGGTGATGTTTTTGGCAGCTGCTATCGCGGGTTAACTGGTGTTATGGGCTGTTAACACCAGCTTGTGAATAGGGCGATGTATTTATCGCAACTTTGGCTGTGATAAAGTGCCATTAACTCGGCGATAGCTCCTTGAGAATATGCCCCCAAGTATCTTGTTGTTGAGGGAATCTCCCACCATTGTTAGGACTCTATTTTATGTCATTTTTCCAGATCCTTTGCTAGTTGTGTCAGTGTCCTATTCTTTGGTTCCTGTCTAACCAGTCCCCATGCTGATTATTGTCATATCACTGAATGTACGTTCAGTATATATATATATATATACACACACATATATATATATATATATATACATACACACACATATATATATATATATATATTCAGTACTCCTTTTCCTATTCGATTCTCTGAGCCCAGGAATCAAAAAGGCACGGACTCCTCTTATTTGGTGCAAATATTCGTTTATTTTTCGTGCTGTGCCGCCATGACGCGTTTCAACCCACCAGGGGCCTTGATCACATGACATACTACATTTTTTCTCCCCATTTTTAAAGTGACAAGTGCATGATTAATTCATAAATATAGAAAACAGACTACCCGTCTGAACTCCAGTATTGCACTGCATAATTTAACAATCATAATAGCTTATATGTTATTTGGCTGATTCCTAAATATTTAAAATTTTTATAAATATTTAAGATTATTGAAAAATAAGAACTATGTGCAAAACTACGCAATTTCACTGTTTAAATACATTTAGTTTGCAAAACACAGAATTCATTTTCTTGATTTTACTCCTGGGTCTGATGTTTAAAATCTTAAAACCATATGCATAATTCCCAATATTGCTGTATAAATACATTATTTCAGAAACACACTCATTTTTTATATATATAAATATATATATATGTCCAATACTTAAAATCATATGGTTAAGATCACGACATTTAAAAACTGAGTGCAAAATACGCAGTTAGTATATGACTGTATGAATACATTTCATTGATTTGCACATAGATAGGGCATTTCTGAATATCATATCTCGGTTATTTCCTCACATGGTTTTTTACATCGTCCCCAACCAGACCTAATCTGCCTTAAACACTATTCAAAATGATTATTAATGTCAATATGGCCATATTATTTGTTATTTGTTCAGTGCAAATAGTCATAAAAATTGTAGTGCAATTAATGTGTAAATGTTCTGTGTTCCTAATACTCCCAGAGTATGAACACACCAATAAAGTGCCATTGTGCATAAAAAATGTGTTTGTTGTGACATGAGCCCATGTCACAAAACAAAGGAAAAAAGGAAAGGTGTTTGTATGGGTAAGAGACTCAGCGTATTAAAACCTTATAGTATTTGTTCTCTGTCTTTCTATTCAATTGTACAACCAGTACGGTTAAAAAAAAATATATCCATCCACAAAGAGTTACCCCCTCAGAAGAGCCACAACGCAGGTAGGTTTAACTTTTGTTTTATTCAGGAAGCTGCAGCACAGTGGTCAGGATACCTTGCATCTGGTTATTTAAGTCTCGAAATATTTTTGCCAACACTTTTCGTGCTGTCACGCACTTCTTCACAGGCATATTTCTTACAAAGCGCAAAGCAGTTCGGGCACTTTTATTCAAATCCTGACACCCGCCCATGTGGGCGTAACTCTCAACAGAGCCTGCTGGTATCTGTAGTGCACAATAGTGTTCCTTCAGTAAGTTGCTTATTGCCTTTGTCACTTTTCACAAATAAAATCCCAAGTGGGTGTGCAAAGTGTCCTGTTCAAACTGAGCTACACCTTATAACTTCCAGAAACGACCTCCTGCTAACTGCTGATCGTCGATTGACGTCACCGTCTTCCGCTTACAACAAGCGGGGGCATCTTCCACGGCCAGGCCAGCCGTCAAACATCCATCCACAAAGAGTTACCCCCTCGGAAGAGCCACAACGCATTTAAGCCTCGAAATATTTTTGCCAACACGTTTCGTGCTGTCACGCACTTCTTCACAGGCATATTTCTTACAAAGCGCAAAGCAGTTCGGGCACTTTTATTCAAATCCTGACACCCGCCCATGTTAAGAGAAATTCATCCACCTGTGTGGGCCTTCCTAGGGGGCACTTTTGTGGATATATATATATATATACACATATATATATATATATATATATATAGTTAAAATCACAAAAAACACATTAACTTAAAATACTATAAACATTAAAATAAATGAAAATACAAAAACAAATAATATAACAAATAATATAAATATAAAAAACAAACAAATTATACTATATGATCTATTTAACCACTTTTAGGAAAACTGTTGCAGTCTAAGAATATAAATATACTATTTCCACTCCCGTTTATGCAACAGCAGGGAAAGTGCTGGACTTCAGAGGGGTGAAATTTACTATTCCCACTCCAGGCTAAGCCGAAGTAGGAAAAGTGTTGGACTTCAGAGGGGTTAGATTTGCTCGTCCCACTCCTGTCTCAGCAACAGTAGGGAAACTGTTATGCTTCAAATCAGTTACATTTACTATTCCTACTCCATTCAGTGCAACAGTAGGGAAAGTGTTGGACTTTGGAGGTGTTAAATTTACTATTCCTGCTCCAGTCCGTGCAACAGTAAGGAAAGTGTTGGACTTCAGAGGGGGTATACAAAAATAAATACATTTATTTATTAAAAAAAAAGTTCTAACACATATCTCAAAACAGAAAAAGATACATATAATAATATCAACTTCAATAACTATCAAGATAACTCAGTAATAAATCATCACTTATCTATTTAATTCAAAATATTAAATAAAAAACAATTAATTTTCAATAAATAAGTACATCTCAGAAAGAAGTTCTTTCAAAAATAATTAAATAAATAATGCATATAAAAACATTATACATAGATAATTTCCAATTAGTAAGTTACATAAATGTTTAAATTAATAAAAAAATGAATATATTTTTAATTTCCCACCAACCTACTCACCTCAACAAGTAACACAGTATCAGAAATACATGTTTGATAAATACATTAAAAACAATCATACATATTAAAATCAATAAAACATTACAACAGTTGCACAATAATTAATACAATTAGGTAATATAAGTAATTAATATTTAAAATATATATTTTTTCCAAGAAATAGCAATAAATGAAAAATGTTTAATTTAATTCAACTACTCACAATAGTCTCTTATAAACTTAACAACCCACAACTAAAATATAACTTAAATAAATCAGTATTAAATTATTTACAGAATTAACAGTCAAATAAATAATAAATTAACACTTTAAAAATAAATTATATATATATTCACTGAAAAAACCATAGGTTTCAGGGGCGTTATAGTTAGTTGGACATTTCACTCGTACAAACCAGAGAAATTCCCCTGTTATAGTTAGTTCAGCTAACTATAACTTGCGCCCCCGCAATGCACTGCTGATGACGTCACATATTACATCACTCATGACATGGTCAGTGACATCACTGATGACATCACTGATGCCATCTCAAATGACATCACTGATGACATCATCCATGTGAGAATTTAATGCACCTCCTCACACCCTAATATACCCTTTGATACACCCACTCTAAATTACAGACTGCCATTCTCAAAACCATAGACACTCCAACACCAATAACTACATACCCACTCACTGATTCTTAGGTCTACACACACACATCCACTCACTCACCCGTACAGTCACTCATACTTATGGTCACTCAGTACAGGACTATCATATGCACTCATACTCCTATATAGACACTCAAACACCGCCACTCATCCATAGAGGTACTCACACACCTAGTCAGTCATGCAAATAATTAAACACACTGCCATTTACTCACCTATACAGTTATACACACACCAGCTCACTTACTCATACAAATACTAGCACATTCTTACGCTCTTATACAATCACTGATACAAGCACACACTCGTCCATACAGTCACTCTCACAATCACACACTCTCGCTTATAGCTATTTATATACTCCAACACACATTTATACTGCCTTTCACATATGTAGTTACTCACACATGTACCACTGGGACATACATTCACTCACTAACACACTCTTACACACACTTACCCACCCATACAGTCTATCACAGATGCACTCTTGAAACCATCCACCCAGTGAATCACCCACTCACACATCTATGCACAGAGTCGCACACACCCCACCCACACAAACACTCAGGCACCCATACAGATACTCAGACAACCAATCAATAACTCATATAGACACTCATGTAGCTATTCACAAACCCATGCACCACTTACACAGCAACAGACAGACGGATACAGACATTCACCCAGTTTAGTCACTAACCCATGCATTCAGTAAGATACGTTTAATCACTCACTTATCGAGTTAGTCACGCACCTACTAAATCATCCATACAGACACTTATACACCCACTCATTCTTCAATACGCCTTTATCTATATATATTAAAAATATTTAAACTTTACAGAAACACACAGTCACTGGATGATGTCATCAGTGATGTCATTTGAGATGTCATCAGTGATGTCACTGACCATGTCATGAGTGATGTAATATGTGACGTCATCAGCAGTGCATTGCGGGGGTGCGAGTTATAGTTACCTGAACTAACTATAACGGGGGAATTTCACGGATTTTGTACGAGTGCAATATCCAACTAACTATAACTGTCCCTAAAACCTTATGGTTTTTTCAGTGAATTTCTAAGGTTTTTTAAATGCTAATTTCTAACTATAACGTGCCTGAAACCTATGGTTTTTTCAGTGAATATATATATATATATAACCTCCGATCTGCCAACCTCGCACTAGCTGAAACCCCGCGCATCCACAGAGCCAGAGCAGGTGGAAGATCCTTCTCTCACATCGCAGCCAAAACCTGCAACGATCTACCGGCAGACATCAGACTCTTCCCCCTCCCTGAACACCTTCAGGAAGGCCCTCAAGACCTGGCTCTTCGGCTGAACAGACCTGCGGACCCCCCCCCTCAGCACCTTGAGACCCTCACGGGTGAGTAGCACGCTTACAATTCCCCTGATTGATTGATTGATTGATATTGATATATATATATATATATTCACTGAAAAAACCATAGGTTTTAGGGACAGTTATAGTTAGTTGGACATTGCACTCGTACAAAACCCGTGAAATTCCCCTGTTATAGTTAGTTCAGCTAACTATAACTCGCGCCCCCGCAATGCACTGCTGATGACGTCACATATTACATCACTCATGACATGGTCAGTGACATCACTGATGACATCACTGATGACATCTCAAATGACATCACTGATGACATCACTGATGACATCATCCAGTGACTGTGTGTTTCTGTAAAGTTTAAATATGTTTAATATATATAGGGAAAGGCGTATTGAAGAATGAGTGGGTGTATAAGTGTCTGAATGGATGATTTAGTACGTGAGTGACTGACTCTACAAGTGAGTGATTAAACGTATCTTACTGAATGCATGGGTTAGTGACTAAACTGTGTGAATGTCTGTATCCGTCTGTTTGTTGGTGTGTAAGTGGATGCATGGATTTGCGAATAGCTACATGAGTGTCTATATGGGTTATTGATTGGTTCTCTGAGTATCTGTATGGCTGCCTGAGTGTTTGTGTGGGTGGGTGTGTGTGACTCTATACATAGATGTGTGAGTGGGTGATTCACTGTGTGCATGATTTCAAGAGTGCATCTGTGATGGACTGCTTGGGTGGGTGAGTGTGTGTATGGGTGTGTTAGTGAGTGAATGTATATCTCAGTGGTACATGTGCGAGTAACTACATATGTAAAAGGCAGTATATATGTGTGTTAGAGTATTTAAATGGCTATAAGTGAGAGTGTGTTATTGTGAGAGTGGCTGTATGGATGCGTGTGTGCTTGTATCAGTTATTGTATAAGAGCGTAAGAATGTGCTAGTATTTGTATGAGTAAGTGAGCTGGTGTGTGTATAACTGTATAGGTGAGTAAATGGGTGTGTGATTAATTTTTTGCATTACTAACTAGGTGTGTGAGTACCTCTATGGATGAGTGGCGGTGTGTGAGTATTTATATAGGTGTATGAGTGCATATGATAGTCCTGTACTGAGTGACTGTAAGTATGAGTGACTGTACAGGTGAGTGAATGGATGTGTGTGTAGACCTAAGAATCAGTGAGTGGGTATGTAGTTTTTGGTGTTGGAGTGTCTATGGTTTTGAGAATGGCAGTCTGTAATTTAGAGTGGGTGTATCAAAAGTTATATTAGGGTGTGAGAAGATGCATGAAATTATCACATGGATGATGTCATCAGTGATGTCATTTGAGATGTCATCAGTGAAGTCATCAGTGATGTCACTGACCATGTCATGAGTGATGTAATATGTGACGTCATCAGCAGTGCATTGCGGGCGCGAGTTATAGTTAGCTGAACTAACTATAACAGGGGAATTTCACGGGTTTTGTACGAGTGCAATGTCCAACTAACTATAACTGTCCCTAAAACCTATGGTTTTTTCAGTGAATTTCAAAGGTTTTTTAAATGCTAATTTCTAACTATAACTTGTCTGAAACCTATGGTTTTTTCAGTGAATTTCAAAGGTTTTTTAAATGCTAATTTCTAACTATAACGTGCCTGAAACCTATGGTTTTTTCAGTGAATTTCAAAGGTTTTTTAAAAGGTAATTTCTAACTATAACGTGCCTGAAACCTATGGTTTTTTCAGTGAATTTCAAAGGTTTTTTAAATGCTAATTTCTAACTATAACGTGCCTGAAACCTATGATTTTTTAAGTGAATTTCAAAGGTTTTTTAAATGCTAGTTTCTAACTATGCCAACAGAGGTAGGACATGTGAAGAAAGAAGAAAAACGCACAGAAAGAAGCAAAAGATGTGCAGAAAGAACCAACAGAGGAGCAGAAAGAGGCCTTGTTGCAAAATCATCCTGTGCCCACAACTTTTTCAGACGGGTACTGGTGGTAACTGACTCTGACTAACCAGAGCCAGTGCGCGTTTGCACAGTGGTGAAGGGAGGGGGCCTGAGGTGACATGTGTGTAAACGCGCCCCGTGGCGCGTTTTAAGTTGCGGGATTAAGTCCCCTTGAATCCTGAGGGTCCCTGGGGCCCAACTAGCCCCCCAGGTACCGACAGTTAGGACCACAGAGCTGAGTTGCAGAGAGGCGTTCCGAGGCCACGCACCTTTTTTCACCTCTCTGCAACGCAACTCTGTTGTGCTTACTGAAGGTACCTGGTGGGCTAGTTGGCCCCCAGGATTCAAAGGAATTAACTCCCCAACTTAAAACGCACCACAGGGCGTGTTTGCGCACATGTCACCTGAGGCCCCGCCCCTCCCTTCACCACTGTGCAAACGCGCCCCGTGGCGCGTTTTAAGTTGGGGGATTAGGTCACCTTGAATCCTGAGAGTCCCTGGGGCCCAACTAGCCCACCAGGTACTTCCAGTAAGCACCACAGGCCTGCGTTGCAACGCCTGTAACAAATTGTGCAGTTGTGTTTAGGTAGTGAAGAAGGTCGTGCTGGGGGTAGTGTTTTAGGGTTTAGGGTAGTGCAGTGGTGTTTGTGTAGTGTAGGGGGTCATGCTGGGGGTAGATTTAGGGTTTAGGGTGCAGTGGTGTTTGGGTAGTGTAGGGGGTCGTGCTGGGGTTAGTGTTTTAGGGTTTTAGGGTTTAGGGTAGTGCAGTGGTGTTTGGGTAGTGTAGGGGATACTGCTGGGGGTAGTGTTTTAGGGTTTAGGGTAGTGCAATGGTGTTTGGGTAGTGTAGGGGTACTGCTGGGGGTAGTGTTTTAGGGTTTAGGGTAGTGCAGTGGTGTTTGGGTAGCATAGGGGTACTGCTGGGGGTAGTGTTTTATGGTTTAGGGTAGTGCAGTGGTGTTTGGGTAGTGTAGGGGTTCGTGCTGGGGGTAGTTTTTTAGGGTTTAGGGTAGTGCAGTGGTGTTTGTGTAGTGTAGGAGGTCGTGTTTTAGGGTTTAGGGTAGTGCAGTGGTCTTTGGGTAGTGTAGGGAGTCGTGCGGGGGTATTGTTTTAGAGTTTAGGGTAGTGCAGTGGTCTTTGGGTAGTGTAGGGGGTTGTGCAGGGGGTAGTGTTTTAGGGATTAGGGTAGTGCATTGGTATTTGGGTAGTGTAGGGGGTCATGCGGGGGTAGTGTTTTAGGGTTTAGGACAGTGCAGTGGTGTTTAGGTAGTGTAGGGGTCGTGCTGGGGGAGTGTTTTAGGGTTTAGGGCAGTGCAGTGGTGTTCGGGTAGTGTAGGGGTCGTGCTGGGGGAGTGTTTTAGGGTTTAGGGCAGTGCAGTGGTGTTCGGGTAGTGTAGGGGGTCGTGCTGGGGTGAGTATTTTAGGGTTTAGGGTAGTGCAGTGGTGTTCGGGTAGTGTAGGGGGTCATGCTGGGGGTAGTGTTCTAGGGTTTAGGGCAGTGCAGTGGTGTTCGGGCAGTGTAGGGGGTCGTGCTGGGGGTGGTTTTTTAGGGTTTAGGGCAGTGCAGTGGTGTTCGGGCAGTGTAGGGGGTCGTGCTGGGGGTGGTGTTTCAGGGTTTAGGGCAGTGCAGTGGTGTGCGGGCAGTGTACGGGGTTGTGCTGGGGCTGGTGTTTCAGGGTTTAGGGCAGTGCAGTGGTGTTCGGGCAGTGTAGGGGTCGTGCTCGGGGTGGTGTTTCAGGGTTTAGGGCAGTGCAGTGGTGTTCGGGCAGTGTAGGGGTCGTGCTGGGGCTGGTGTTTCAGGGTTTAGGGCAGTGCAGTGGTGTTCGGGCAGTGTAGGGGGTCGTGCTGGGGCTGGTGTTTCAGGGTTTTGGGCAGAGCAGTGGTGTTCGGGCAGTGTAGGGGGTCGTGCTGGGGGTGGTGTTTCAGGGTTTAGGGCAGTGCAGTGGTGTTCGGGCAGTGTAGGGTGTCTTGCTGGGGTTGGTGTTTCAGGGCTTAGGGCAGTGCAGTGGTGTTCGGGCAGTGTAGGGGGTCTTGCTGGGGCTGGTGTTTCAGGGTTTAGGAGTGCAGTGGTGTTCGGGCAGTGTAGGGGGTCTTGCTGGGGGTGGTGTTTCAGGGTTTAGGGCAGTGCAGTGGTGTTCGGGCAGTGTAGGGGGTCTTGCTGGGGCTGATGTTTCAGGGTTTAGGGCAGTGCAGTGGTGTTCGGGCAGTGTAGGGGGTCTTGCTGGGGGTAGTGTTTCAGGGTTTAGGGCGATGCAGTGGTGTTCGGGCAGTGTAGGGGGTCGTGCTGGGGGTGGTGTTTCAGGGTTTAGGGCAGTGCAGTAGTGTTCGGGCAGTGTAGGGGGTCGTGCAGGGGGTGGTGTTTCAGGGTTTAGGGCAGTGCAGTGGTGTTCTGGCAGTGTAGGGGGTCATGCTGGGGGTGGGGTTTCAGGGTTTAGGGCAGTGCAGTGGTGTTCGGGCAGTGTAGGGGGTCGTGCAGGGGGTGGTGTTTCAGGGTTTAGGGCAGTGCAGTTGTGTTCGGGCAGTGTAGGGGGTCGTGCTGGGGCTGGTGTTTCAGGGTTTAGGGCAGTGCAGTGGTGTTCGGGCAGTGTAGGGGGTCTTGCTGGGGGTGGTGTTTCAGGGTTTAGGGCAGTGGTGTTCGGGCAGTGTAGGGGGTCTTGCTGGGGGTGATGTTTCAGAGTTTAGGGCAGTGCAGTGGTGTTCGAGCAGTGTAGGGGGTCTGTGCTGGGGGTAGTGTTTCAGGGTTTAGGGCAGTGCAGTGGAGTTCGTGCAGTATAGGGGGTCGTGCTGGGGATGGTGTTTCTGGGTTTAGGGCAGTGCAGTAGTGTTCGAGCCGTGTAGGGGGTCTGTGCAGGGGTGGTGTTTCAGGGTTTAGGGCAATGCAGTGGTGTTCGGGCAGTGTAGGGGGTCACGCTGGGGGTGGTGTTTCAGGGTTTAGGGCAGTGCAGTGGTGTTCGGGCAGTGTAGGGGGTCGTGCACAGGGTGGTGTTTCAGGGTTTAGGGCAGTGCAGTGGTGTTTGGGCAGTGTAGGGTGTTGTGCTGGGGCTGGTGTTTCAGGGTTCAGGGCAGTGCAGTGGTGTTCAGGCAGTGTAGGGGGTCGTGCTGAGGCTGGTGTTTCATGGTTTAGGGCAGTGCAGTGGTGTTCGGGCAGTGTAGGGGGTCGTGCTGGGGCTGGTGTTTCAGGGTTTAGGGCAGTGCAGTGGTGTTCGGGCAGTGTAGGCGGTTGTGCTGGGGCTGGTGTTTCAGGGTTTAGGGCAGTGCAGTGGTGTTCGGGCAGTGTAGGGGGTCATGCTGGGGCTGGTGTTTCAGGGTTTAGGGCAGTGCAGTGGTGCTCGGGCAGTGTAGGGGGTCGTGCTGGGGGTGATGTTTCAGGGTTCAGGGCAGTGCAGTGGTGTTCAGGCAGTGTAGGGGGTCGTGCTGAGGCTGGTGTTTCATGGTTTAGGGCAGTGCAGTGGTGTTCGGGCAGTGTAGGGGGTCGTGCTGGGGCTGGTGTTTCAGGGTTTAGGGCAGTGCAGTGGTGTTCGGGCAGTGTAGGCGGTCGTGCTGGGGCTGGTGTTTCAGGGTTTAGGGCAGTGCAGTGGTGTTCGGGCAGTGTAGGGGGTCGTGCAGGGGCTGGTGTTTCAAGGTTTAGGGCAGTGCAGTGGTGTTTGGGCAGTGTAGGGGTCATGCTGGGGCTGGTGTTTCAGGGTTTTGGGCAGAGCAGTGGTGTTCGTGCAGTGTAGGGGGTCCTGCTGGGGGTAGTGTTTCAGGGTTTAGGGCGTTCCAGTGGTGTTCAGGCAGTGTAGGGGGTCGTGCTGGGGGTGGTGTTTCAGGGTTTAGGCCAGTGGTGTTTGGGCAGTGTAGGGGGTCTTGCTGGGGGTGATGTTTCAGGGTTTAGGGCAGTGCAGTAGTGTTCGGGCAGTGTAGGGGGTCTTGCTGGGGGTAGTGTTTCAGGGTTTAGGGCAGTGCAGTGGTGTTCGGGCAGTGTAGGGGGTCATGCTGGGGGTTGTGTTTCAGGGTTTAGGGCAGTGCAGTGGTGTTCGGGCAGTGTAGGGGGTCGTGAAGGGGTGGTGTTTCAGGGTTTAGGGCAGTGCAGTGGTGTTCGGGCAGTGTAGGGGGTCGTGCTAGGGGTGGTGTTTCAGGGTTTAGGGCAGTGCAGTGGTGTTCGGGCAGTGTAGGGGGTCATGCAGGGGCTGGTGTTTCAGGGTTTAGGGCAGTGCAGTGGTGTTCGGGCAGTGTAGGGGGTCGTGCTGGGGGTAGTGTTTTAGGGTTTAGGGTAGTGGCAGTGGTGCTTGTGTAGTGTAGGGGGTCGTGCTGGGGGTAGTGTTTTAGGGTTTAGGGTAGTGCAGTGGTGTTTGTGTAGTTTAGGGGTCATGTTTTAGGGTAGTGCAGTGGTGTTTGGGTAGTGTAGGGGGTCGTGCTGGGGGTAGTGTTTTAGGATTTAGGTTAGTGCAGTGGTGTTTGGGTAGTGTAGGGGTCGTGCTGGGGTAGTGTTTTAGGGTTTAGGGTAGTGCAGTGGTGTTTGTGTAGTGTAGGGGTCATGTTTTAGGGTAGTGGAGTGGTGTTTGGGTAGTGTAGGGGGTCGTGCTGCTGGTAGTGTTTTAGGATTTAGGTTAGTGCAGTGGTGTTTGGGTAGTGTAGGGGTCGTGCTGGGGGTAGTGTTTTAGGGTTTAGGATAGTGCAGTGGTGCTTGTGTAGTGTAGGGGGTCGTGCTGGGGGTAGTGTTTTAGGGTTTAAGGTAGTGCAGTGGTGTTTTTGTAGTGTAGGGGGTCATGTTTTAAGATGCAATGCTCCAATACCTGACCAGTCTGCACTACATAAAACTGCAAAAAAACTAAAAATAAAAAGTGTTTTTCACACTTTTGTCATTGGGCTATATGTGGGCTACATTTGGGTAATATTTGTGCTACATTTGGGCTCTTTTTTCACTGGTGGCCATCTTGGAAGACTTCTTTGTTATGAAGTTTCCTAATTTCTTCATTTACTGCAGTCTCCTCAGTAGGAAATGCTTTCAGTTTTTTACTTTGATTCCATCAAGAAGGCATTCAGATGTGTCTCACATCTGTCATAAATTCAGAATGTTAGCACTCTAGTTGCTCATTAGATCACTGGAGTAAAGCTACTGCTCACCAGGGAGTTAACTGGTAGTCTGCTGCTGGTATTTAAAGTGATTGTTTCAGTCTGCATGTCAGAATTTTCTAATGAAATAGAAGAGGATTTGAGATCTCACTTAAAACATGCCCTAATTTTTCTTTCTGCAGCACTAACCATAATTTCTATTTCAAAAAGAACCCCTCATTTTGTTCCTTTTTAAATTAAATGTTTTAAGTGTTACCGGTTTATTCCAATCAAGATGGCTTCAGGTGTGCCATACTTTTGTCATAAGTAAGGCTGTTAGCGCTCTAGTTGTTCTTTAGAACACTCTGGGAAGCTGCAGTAGAACACAAAGGCATCAACTGGCAGGCTGCTCCTGTTGAAATATAACAGGAAGATATTTGAGATCACACTTGAAATATGTCCTAATTTTTCTTTCTACAGCACTAACCATAATTTCTATGACAAAATGAACCCCATCATTTTGTTCCTTTTAAATTAAATGTTTTAAGTGTTACCAGTTTATTCCAATCAAGATGGCTTCAGGTGTGCCATACTTTTGTCATAAGTAAGGCTGTTAGCACTCTAGTTGTTCTTTAGAACACTCTGGGAAGCTGCAGTAGAACACAAAGGCATCAACTGGCAGGCTGCTCCTGTTGAAATATAACAGGAAGATATTTGAGACCACACTTGAAACATGTCCTAATTTTTCTTTCTACAGCACTAACCATAATTTCTATGACAAAATGAACCCCATCATTTTGTTCCTTTTTAAATTAAATTGTTTAAGTGTTACCAGTTTATTCCAATCAAGATGGCTTCAGGTGTGCCATACTTTTGTCATAAGTAAGGCTATTAGCACTCTAGTTGTTCTTTAGAACACTCTGGGAAGCTGCAGTAGAACACAAAGGAATCAACTGACAGTCTCTGCCCTTGTTGGATGTACATGTTTTACTGAGAATGTCAGACTTCATTCTCACATGACTGAGAAAGATAATGTGAATTTACAGAAAATATGCTCTCATTTTAGCTTCTGGAGCACCTTCCAAACCTCCATGGGACAAGCATGAGAAAATAGTGTTCTCTCAAACATGATTCATGATATCCCAGCAGAAGGTTTTTCACATGGTAAAATCACCTTAGAATACACCACAATTCCTAAAATTAGTATGGTACCATCAACAAATAAATTCTAATGTAACTAAAATCTGTTATCACCCTTTATAGTTCTCCTTTTGGTGACCCTCAAAATCTTCTATTCACTACAATGCATTTCAATGAGGTACTATCATTTATATTGGTCCCAAGATGGCTGCCAGCAATTCCAGGATGAAGTGCTGACAGCCAATCAGATCTCACGATGACATGTGTGGTTAGGCTCCGCCCAGATATATATGTGACTTTACTTTTGATTTTCTCAGGAACTACTGAACGGATTTACACCATTTAAGCAAAAGGCACGACACTGAACCAAGGGCTACCTCTTTGCCAAATTTGGTGTAATTCCGTTCAGCAGTTCGGGCTGTAGCTGCGACTAAAGGTTCCTATGGAAAAATGAATGGAGAAAATGCGTTTTGGGACCCCCTTTTTTCTCGGCCCCCGCTTGACGTATCACCCCGAGACTTTCAGGATAGGAGCGGACCGGAGCGCCCCAACAAGTTGGAAACTTTCGCGAAGATTCGTCAACCGGCGCCAACGTTATTTCAAATAGAATGTCGCGGATTTCCTATGGATAATAGGTTTTAACTATAACTATCTACTGGCGACCGCCAGTAGATAATATATATATATATATATATATATATATATATATATATATATATGCTCCTTGTTGCCCTCCGGATAAGGAGCACTCGAACACGAGTTCCAAGCTGAAAGCTTTATTTCAGGTATGCGCGCATTCAAAATGTCAATTTAAAATTACCGCTCCGCCGTGATGAGTGCCTGACGCGTTTCAGAGTGATTTCCACCCCTTCCTCAGAGGCTCCGGCAGTTCCCTGGATGCATGTGGCACTCCCCTATATTTAAATACAAAATAGCACGTCCTGATTGGACTTCTCAGTAACATCCTGACACTGAGAATTATGGGCAATGTAGTGTCAGAATTATTTCTCCACAAATGGTTCAGACGGGAAATATTGCTGGCAAAGTTCCAAGCCCGCAATGGGCCTTGACAAGAGGATGCGTGCTCAATCCTCCACTCGTGTTCCGCAAATGAGGCCCGATAGATATCAGACCTACGTGGCCCCCTACTTCACGGGGTGGTGCTCCTCGGCGGCTGGGCGGCCGCCTAAACATTGCTGCTCCTTGTTGCCCTCCGGATAAGGAGCACTCGAACACGAGTTCCAAGCTGAAAGCTTTATTTCAGGTATGCGCGCATTCAAAATGTCCCTAATTATAGGGGAGTGCCACATGCATCCAGGGAACTGCCGGAGCCTCTGAGGAAGGGGTGGAAATCACTCTGAAATGCATCAGGCACTCTTCACAGTGGAGCGGTAATTTAAAATTGACATTTTGAATGCGCGCATACCTGAAATAAAGCTTTCAGCTTGGAACTCAGTGCTCGAGTGCTCCTTATCCGGAGGGCAACAAGGAGCAGCAATATGTATATATATATATATATATATATATTATCTACTGGCGGTCGCCAGTAGATAGTTATAGTTAAGACCTATTTTCCATAGGAAATTCACAACATTCTATTTGAAATAACTTTGGCGCCGGTTGACGAATCTTCGCGAAATTCTCAAAACTTGTGGGGCGCTCCGGTTTTGGGGTGATTTGGCAAGCGGGGGCCGAGAAAAAAGGGGGGTCCCAAAACGTGTTTTCTCCATGTTAATTCCCATAGGAAATTTAGACACGGCCACAGCCCGAACTGCTGAACGGAATTACACCAAATTTGGCAAAAAGGTAGCGCTTGGTTCAGAAAGCGACCTTTTTTTTTAAATGGTGTAAATCCGTTCAGTAGTTGCGGAGAAATTCAAAAAATAAGTGTCAAAAAATCAATTTCCCATAGGAAACTTTAGACACGGCTACAGCCCGAACTGCTGAACGGAATTACACCAAATTTGGCAAAGAGGTAGTTCTTGGTTCAGAAAGAACCCTTTTTGTTAAATGGTGTAAATCCGTTCAGTAGTTGCTGAGAAAATCAAAAGTAAAACCACATATATATCTATGGCCGCGGAGGGTACGCGCACCCTGAGCGCACCTTCCCGATCACGAGCTGTATGCTAATTGGCTGTCAACACTCCAAACCAGGAAGTGTTGGCAGCCATCTTGTTCCTCGGTAGAACCGAGGCACAAGAAACAAGTGCGCAAAACACAAAAAGGGGGCAGGGTAGAAACACCCTGACCCCCTAGGCCTGCTTAGGGGGTCCCACAAGGACCCCAAGGGCCAAAAAAAGCATTTTTTTTTTAAATCGGCGGGATGCGCGGATCCCGCTGTGAAAAAAAAAAAAACGAAGCGCGGGCTCCCACGCTTTGTTGTTATTTGGCCCCCGGGTGGGCCAAGTCTCGGGGGCATGCGGGGGTTTATTAAATATTTGTTGGGGGGGCCTCTAAGGCCCCCCCAAGCCCCGGGGACTGCCACCCCCCGGGGCTTTAAATAACAAATGGTGCGGGAGGGCACTCGGCCCTCCCGGAGCCCCGGGGACCGCCCCCCCGGGGCTTCTTTTTTTAAAATAAAATTCACTGTGTGGGGGGACTCGAGCCCCCCCACATGCCCCGGGGACCGCCACCTCCCCGGGGCTTTGAACATGTTGGGAGGGGGGCCGCGCGGCCCCCCTCCTGGAGCCTGTGATGGCCCTGGGGACCACCACCCCCCAGGGCCGGCTCCTGCAGTGTCCCGGGGTGCCTACCCCCGGGACACTGCTGTTTGATATGACAGGGCGGGAGCCTCACGGCTCCCGTCCTGCCATAGCAAACTTGCTTTGGATTTTGGAAGAGAGAGCAGGAAACCTGCTCTCTCTTCCAAAATTCAAAGCAAATTGCTTTTCCACACGGGGAGCTGCATCTTAGCAGCTCCCCATGTGGAAAAGCAATGCCGGCTCCCGAGGGACGCGGGGTGCCGGCGGGACCGTGGGGGGATTGGGGACCCCCCCACGGTCCCCAACAGAGAGGGCCAGCCCTGGGGGATGGGATCCCCGGGGCTACAAGTGGCCCGGGAGGGGGGCCACGCGGCCCCCTTCCCCAAAATTTATTAAAAAAAAAAATATTTTAAAAAAATAACAAAGGCCGGCCCCGGGGGATGGGGTTCCCGGGGCCATAAGTGGCCTGAGGAGGGGGGCAACACAGCCCCCCTCCAAAACAATTTAAAAAAAAAATAAAGGCCATGCCGCGGGGGATGGGGTCCCCGGGGCCGATTACGGCCTCGGGAGGGGGGCCATGCGGCCCCCTTCCAATTTTTTTTGTTTTTAATAGCGGGCAGGCCCTGGGGGATGGGGTCCCCAGGGCAAATAAATTACAAAAAGAAGGGGGGCCACACAGCCCCCTTCTTAAAAAAAAAAAAAAAAGACCGGCATCGCACGCCCCCTCCTCGCAGCACTCTGCAAACACGCCCCCTGGCGCATTTGCAGATGGGGAACAAATTCCCCTTGAATACTGGGGGTCCCTGGGGGCCAACTAGCCCACCAGGAACCTCCAGTATGCGCCAGGGGGCTGTGTTGCAGAGAGGTGTTCTGAGGCCACGCCCCTTTTTACACCTCTCTGCAACGCAGCTCTGTGGCGCTTAATGGAGGTAGCTGGTGGGCTAGTTGCACCCCAGGGACCCTCAGGATTCAAGGGGAGTTAATCCCCCGACTTAAAACGCGCCACGGGGCGCGTTTGCACAGTGGTGAAGGGAGGGGGCGGGGCCTGAGGTGACATGTGTGCACACACGCCCTGTGGCGTGTTTTAAGTTGGGGGATTAAGTCCCTTGAATCCTGAGGGTCCCTGGGGTCCAACTAGCCCACCAGGTACCTCCAGTAAGCGCCACAGAGCTGCGTCGCAGAGAGGTGTAAAAGGGGCGTGGCCTCGGACCACCTCTCTGCAACGCAGGCCTGTGGTGCTTACTGGAAGTACCTGGTGGGCTAGTTGGGCCCCAGGGACCCTCAGGATTCAAGGTGACCTAATCCCCCAATTTAAAACGTGCCACAGGGCGCGTTTACACAGTGGTGAAGGGAGGGGGCGGGGCCTCAGGTGACATGTGCGCAAACACGCCCTGTGGTGCGTTTTAAGTTGGGGAATTAATTCCCTTGAATCCTGAGGGACCCTGGGGCCAACTAGCCCACCAGGTACCTTCAGTAAGCACAACAGAGTTGCGTTGCAGAGAGGTGAAAAAGGTGCGTGGCCTCGGAACGCCTCTCTGCAACTCAGCTCTGTGGTCCTAACTGTAGGTACCTGGGGGGCTAGATGGGCCCCAGGGACCCTCAGGATTCAAGGGGACTTAATCCCGCAACTTAAAACGCGCCACGGGGCGGGTTTGCACACATGTCACCTCAGGCCCCCCCTCCCTTCACCACTGTGCAAACGCACCCTGTAGCGCGTTTTAAGAGGTAGTTTTAATCCCCCTGCCCTATTATGTACTAGGGACTTACAGAGGAGGTCATGCTATTCACAGAGGTACCCCAACGCATAGTGTTCCCTAGTGTATGTAGGTGTTTTTACTGTATTCTAAGTGTCTTTTAGCATAGCACTGACTCTGGTTAGTCAGAGTCAGTTACCAACAGTACCCGTCTGAAAAGGTTGTGGGCACAGGATGATTTTGCAACAAGGCCTCTTTCTGCTCCTCTGTTGGTTCTTTCTGCACATGTCTTGCTTCTTCCTGCTGTTTTCTTCATCTTTGTGGACTTCTGTTGCTTCTTTCTGCATTTCTTTTGCTTCTTTCTGTGCGTTTTTTCTTCTTTCTTCACATGTCCTACCTCTGTAGGCATAGTTAGAAACTAGCATTTAAAAAACCTTTGAAATTCACTTAAAAAACCATAGGTTTCAGGCACGTTATAGTTAGAAATTAGCATTTAAAAAACCTTTGAAATTCACTGAAAAAACCATAGGTTTCAGACACGTTATAGTTAGAAATTAGCATTTAAAAAACCTTTGAAATTCACTGAAAAAACCATAGGTTTTAGGGAAAGTTATAGTTAGTTGGATATTGCACTCGTACAAAACCCGTGAAATTCCCCGTTATAGTTAGTTCAGCTAACTATAACTCGCGCCCTCGCAATGCACTGCTGATGACGTCACATATTACATCACTCATGACATGGTCAGTGACATCACTGATCACATCACTGATGACATCTCAAATGACATCACTGATGACATCACTGATGACATCACTGATGACATCATCCATGTGATAATTTGATGCATCTTCTCACACCCTAATATAACTTTTGATACACCCACTCTAAATTGCAGACTGCCATTCTCAAAACCATAGACACTCCAACACCAATAACTACATACCCACTCACTGATTCTTAGGTCTACACACACATCCACTAACTCACCTGTACAGTCACTCATACTTACGGTCACTCAGTACAGGACTATCATATGCACTCATACACCTACATAGACACTCACACACCGCCACTCATCCATAGAGGTACTCACACACCTAGTCAGTCATGCAAATAATTAATCACACTGCCATTTACTCACCTATACAGTTATACACACACCAGCTCACTTACTCATACAAATACTAGCACATTCTTACGCTCTTATACAATCACTGATACAAGTACACACTCATCCATACAGCCACTCTCACAATCACACACTCTCACTTATAGCCATTTATATACTCCAACACACATATATACTGCCTTTCACATATGTAGTTACTCACACATGTACCACTGAGATATACATTCACTCACTAACATACCCATACACACACTCATCCACCCATACAGTCCATCACAGATGCACTCTTGAAACCATGCACCCAGTGAATCACCCACTCACACATCTATGCACAGAGTCACACACACCCCACCCACACAAACACTCAGGCACACATACAGATACTCAGACAACCAATCAATAACTCATATAGACACTCATGTAGCTATTCACAAACCCATGCAGCCGCTTACACAGCAACAGACAGACGGATACAGACATTCACACAGTTTAGTCACTAACCCATGCATTCAGTAAGATACGTTTAATCACTCACTTAGAGTCAGTCACGCACCTACTAAATCATCCATTCAGACACTTATACACCCACTCATTCTTCAATACGCCTTTCCCTATATATATTAAACATATTTAAACTTTACAGAAACACACAGTCACTGGATGATGTCATCAGTGATGTCATTTGAGATGTCATCAGTGATGTCATCAGTGATGTCACTGACCATGTCATGAGTGATGTAATATGTGACGCCATCAGCAGTGCATTGCGGGGGCGTGAGTTATAGTTAGCTGAACTAACTATAACGGGGGAATTTCACGGGTTTTGTACGAGTGCAATGTCCAACTAACTATAACTTTCCCTAAAACCTATGGTTTTTTCAGTGAATTTCAAAGGTTTTTTAAATGCTAATTTCTAACTATAACGTGTCTGAAACCTATGGTTTTTCAGTGAATTTCAAAGGTTTTTAAATGCTAATTTCTAACTATAACGTGCCTGAAACCTATGGTTTTTTAAGTGAATATATATATATTCACTGAAAAAACTACAGGTTTCAGGGACGTTATAGTTAGAAATTAGCATTTAAAAAACTTTAGAAATTCACTGAAAAAAACACAGGTTTCAGGGACGCTGTAGTTAGTTGGACATTTCACTCGTACAAAACCAGAGAAATTCGGCCGTTATAGTTAGTTCAGCTAACTATAACTCCCGCCCCTGCAATGCACTGCTGATGACGTCACATATTACATCATTCATGACATGGTCAGTGACATCACTGATGACATCTCAAATGACATCACTGATGACATCACTGATGACATCATCCAGTGACTGTGTGTTTCTGAAAAGTTTAAGTATGTTTTATATATATATATGCCAAGGTGTATTGAAGAGTAAGTGGGTGTATAAGTGTTTGAATGGATGATTTAGTAGGTGCGTCACTGTCTGTATAGATGAGTGATTAAACGTATCTTACTGAATGCATGGGTTAGTAACTAAACTGTATAAATGTCTGTATCAGTCTGTCAGTTGGTGTATAAGCGGTTGCAAGGGTTGCTGAGTGGGCAAATGAGTGTCTATATGGGTTATTGATTGGTTGTCAGAGTATCTGTATGGGTGCCTGAGTGTCTGTGTGGGTGGGTGGGGGGGGTGTGACTCTACATAGATGTGTGAGTGGGTGATTCACTGGGTTTATGGGTTTAAGAGTGTATCTGTGATGGACTGTATAGATGGGTGAGTGAGTGTATGGGTGTGTTGGTGACTGAATGGATGTCCCAGTGGTACATGTGCGAGTAACTACATATGTGAAAGGCAGTATATGTGAGTGTTGGAGTATATAAATAACTATATGTGAGAGTGAGTGATTGTGAGAGTGGCTGTATGGATGAGTGTGTGCTTGTATCAGTGATTGTATAAGAGAGTAAGTATGTGTTAGTATCTATATGAATAAGAGATGCGGTGTGTGTACAACTGTATAGGTGAGTAAATGGGAGTGTGATTGATTTTTTTGCATGACTGACTAGGTGTGTCACTAACTCTATGGGTGAGTCGCAATGTGTGAGTGTCTGTATAGGTGTATGAATGCATATGATAGTGCTGTATTGATGAGTGACTGCATGTATGAGTGACTGTATGGGTGAATAAGTGGATGTGTGTGTAGACCTAGGAAAAAGTGAGTGGGGATGTAATAACTGTATTGGTGTATCTATGGTTTCGAAAATGGTATTCTGTATTTTAAAGTGGGTGTATCAAAGGTTATATTAGGGTGTGAGGAGGTGCTTCAGATTATCATGCGGATGATGTCATCAGTGATGTCATCAGTGATGTCATTTGAGATGTCATCATTGATGTCACTGACCATGTCATGAATGATGTAATAATATGTGACATCATCAGCAGTGCATTGAACTAACTATAACGGCCGAATTTCTCTGGTTTTGTACGAGTGAAATGTCCAACTAACTATAACGTCCATGAAACCTGTGGTTTTTTCAGTGAATTTCTAAGGTTTTTTAAATGCTAATTTGTAACTATAACGTCCCTGAAACCTGTGGTTTTTTTCAGTGAATTTCAAAGGTTTTTTAAATGCTAATTTCTAACTATAACGTCCCTGAAACCTATGGTTTTTTCAGTGAATTTCAAAGTTTTTTAAATGCTAATATCTAACTATGCCTACAGAGGTAGGACATGTGTAGAAAGAGGAAGAAAGGTGTAGAAAGAACCAAGAGAAATGCAGAAAGAGGCAACAGAACTCCAGAAAGAGGAAGAAAGGTACAGAAAGAAGCAAGAGATATGCAGAAAGAACCAACAGATGTGCAGAAAGAGGCCTTGTTCCAAAGTCATCCTGTGCCCCCAACTTTTTGCTGACGGGTACTGGTGGTAACTGACTATGACTAACCAGGCCTAGAGCCAGTGCTATGCTAAAAGACACTTAGAATACAGTGAAAACACCTACATACACTAGGGAACACTATGGGTTGGGGAACCCCTGTGATTGGCATGACCTCCCCTGTAAGGCCCTAGTATATAATAGGGCAGGGGGATTAAAACTACCTCTAAGACAAAGGTGCAGAAACATGCTACTTTAACTAGCAGTCGCGTTTGCAGAGTGGTAGAGAAAGGGTGCTGGGCCTCCGACCAGCGCTCAAGAATTCCGCTGCGGAGGACTTACACGAGGTACCAGGAGGGCTCCTTGGCCCCCAAAGTCCCTCAGGAGTAAAGTGGACTTCATCCCCCATCCCGTAGTCTGCCAGGAGGTGCGTTTGCAGAGTGGTGGAGAAAGGGGGGCATGGCCTCCAAAGACGTCTTAGCAATCCCAATGTGTGGGACTTACTGGAGGTAACAAGAGGGGTAGTTGGCCCCCAAGGACATCCTTGGGGGCCAACTACCCTTGCTATTACCTCCAGTTTGTTCCACACAGCAGGATTGCTAAGTTCTCATAGCAGGCCCGCCCCCTTTGTCCACCACTCTACAAACACGCTCCCTGGCGCGGTATTGGATGGGGATTGAAGTCCCCTTCGCTGCTGGGGGTCCTTTAGGGGTCAACTAGCCTACCTCTTACCTCCAGTAAGCCCCACACAGTGGGATTGCTGAGAGGTGGACACAGGCCACGCCCCCTTTCCCCACCACTCTGCAAACACGCCTCCTGGCGCGTTGTAAGTTGGGGTATTAAGTCCCCTTCATTCCTGAGGGTCCCTGGGGGCCAACTAGCCCACCAGGTACCTCCAGTAAGCGCCACACACCTGGATTGCTGAGAGTGGTCCGAGGCCACGCCCCCTTTTTACACCACTCTGCAAACGCGACTCCTGGCACACTGCTGCTTGGGGGATGAAGTCCACTTCTGTCCTGAGGTCCTCAGGACACAAGAGGACCTCATCACCCCACCAGCAGTGAGCCAAGAGGCGTGTTTGCAGAGTGGTGTAAAAAGGGACGTGGCCTCGGACCACCTCTCTGCAATCCAGCTGTGTGGCACTTACTGGAAGTACCTGGTGGGCTAGTTGGCCACCAGGGACCCTCAGTATTCAAGGGGACTTAATTCCCCAACTTAGAACGCACCAGGGGGCGTGTTTGCAGAGTGGTGCAGGGAGGGGGCGGGGCCTCCAGCGAGATGCTGGCTTTTTATTAAAATATTTTTTTTTAGAAGGGGGGCTCTGTGGCCCCTCTTCTGTTACTATTTTGGGGCCCTGGGGACCCATCCCCTAGGGCCTGACCCCCCTTTTAAAAAAAAAACGGGAAAGGGGCCGCGCGGCCCCCCTCCCGAGGCCAATTTCGGGCCCGGGGACCCCATCCTCTGGGGCATGCCCAGAAACACTTTTTTAAAACTTTTTGAATGGAGGGGGCCACGTGGCCCCCCTCCTGAGGCTTTTATCTGCCCCGGGGACCCCATCCCCCGGGGCATTGCCTATTTTTTAATGTATTTTTTTAAATCGCGGAAGGGGGGCCGCGTGGCCCCCCTCCCGGTCCACTTCTGGCCCCGGGACCCCATCCCCGGGGCTTGGCCTTACTGTTGGGGACCGTGGGGGGAGCCCCAATGCCCCCACGGTCCCGCCAGCTCCCCGCCTCCTGCGGGAGTTGGCATTGCTTTTGCACAAGGGGAGCTGCTGACATGCAGCTCCCCTTGTGCAAAAGCAATCTGCTTTAGTTTTTGCAAGCGAGAGCAGGTTTTCCTGTTCTCGCGTCCAAAAACCAAAGCAGAATTTGCTATGACAGGGCGGGAGCCGTGCTCCTGCCCTGTCATAGCAAACGGCAATGTCCCGGGGGTGGGCACCCCAGAACATTGCAGGAGCCGGCCTTGGGGGGTGGCGGTCCTCAAGGCCATCAAGGACTCCTGGAGGGGGCCACGTGGCCCCCCTCCCTCAATTTGCATAGCCCCAGGGAGGTGGTGGTCCCCAGGGCTTGGGGGAGCTGCGAGGCCCCCCTTATAATTATTATAAGCCCCGGGGAGGTCGCGATCCCCGGGGCTGCGGGGGGCCGTGTGCCCCCGCATTCCATTAACTAAGCCCCTGAAAATTAATTACTGATTGCCCCCGGGACCTGGCCCACCCGGGAGCTTATAGAAAACAGCACGGCAGTCCTGACGCGTTTCGGTCTCCAAAGACCTTTTTCAAAGGTAAGCCTGCACTCTTGCACATCGCTGGTGTCCACAGCCTAATGTCCTGATTTAAATTTTGCTCCTCCAATAGATAACTTTATCAATGCGTTCTGGGACATGTGATCCAACCGGCAGTGTGTCTTTAATCCCTCCAGTGGGGTGTGCTTTTACTTGCTGTTTCGTTAAATGATGTGCTATTATGAGTATTCCACAACCGTCAGCATTCGTTACTCCGTATCCAGTACTTTTTTCAAGACTGTTAAAGATCCAATACCGGAGATAGTCTTCTGCAGCAACCCATTGCCCTGTTGCGTTTTCACGAGCTACAGAGGTTGGTTCCAGGTGGGCAATGATGGCGCTCTTGTTGGTGGTGCGTCGCTCTTCTGCAGAACCAAGCCGATGGCATATTAACATGTTCTCCCTGACGGAAAGACATTGAGCCGCACTCGTAACATGCTGTTTACGAAACTTTGTTTATTGGTTTATGAAACAGCACAGCAGTCCTGACGCGTTTCGGTCTCCAAAGACCTTTTTCAAAGGTAAGCCTGCACTCTTGCACATCGCTGGTGTCCACAGCCTAATGTTCTGGGACATGTGGTCCAACGGGCAGTGTGTCTATATATATATATGTACACATTAGAGAAAGCTTTGGACTTCGGAGCGGTAAGATTTACTATTACCAATCCAGTCTGTGCAACAGTAGAGAAAGTGTTGGACTTCAGAGGGGTTAAGTTTACTATTCCCACTCCAGTCTAAGCAAAAGTCAGGAAAGTACTTCACTTCAAACACATTACATATTTGAATAACCCTATTAATTTAAGACAAACATAAAATTCTTAATATGATCATTATTATTAACCAAAACATATATATATATATATATATATATTCACTGAAAAAACCATAGGTTTTAGGGACAGTTATAGTTAGTTGGACATTGCACTCGTACAAAACCCGTGAAATTCCCCGTTATAGTTAGTTCAGCTAACTATAACTCGCGCCCCCGCAATGCACTGCTGATGACGTCACATATTACATCCCTCATGACATGGTCAGTGACATCACTGATGACATCACTGATGACATCTCAAATGACATCACTGATGACATCATCCAGTGACTGTTTGTTTCTGTAAAGTTTAAATATTTTTAATATATATAGGGAAAGGCGTATTGAAGAATGAGTGGGTGTATAAGTGTCTGTATGGATGATTTAGTAGGTGCGTGACTAACTCTATAAGTGAGTGATTAAACGTATCTTACTGAATGCATGGGTTAGTGACTAAACTGGGTGAATGTCTGTATCCGTCTGTCTGTTGCTGTGTAAGTGGCTGCATGGGTTTGTGAATAGCTACATGAGTGTCTATATGAGTTATTGATTGGTTGTCTGAGTATCTGTATGGGTGCCTGAGTGTTTGTGTTGGTGGGGTGTGTGCGACTCTGTGCATAGATGTGTGAGTGGGTGATTCACTGGGTGGATGGTTTCAAGAGTGCATGTGTGATAGACTGTATGGGTGGGTAAGTGTGTGTAAGAGTGTGTTAGTGAGTGAATGTATGTCCCAGTGGTACATGTGTGAGTAACTACATATGTGAAAGGCAGTATATATGTGTGTTGGAGTATATAAATAGCTATAAGCGAGAGTGTGTGATTGTGAGAGTGACTGTATGGATGAGTGTGTGCTTGTATAAGTGATTGTATAAGAGCGTAAGAATGTGCTAGTATTTGTATGAGTAAGTGAGCTGGTGTGTGTATAACTGTATAGGTGAGTAAATGGCAGTGTGTTTAATTATTTGCATGACTGACTAGGTGTGTGAGTACCTTTATGGATGAGTGGCGGTGTTTGAGTGTCTATATAGGAGTATGAGTGCATATGATAGTCCTGTACTGGGTGACTGTAAGTATGAGTGACTGTACGGGTGAGTGAGTGTGTGTGTGTGTAGACCTAAGAATCAGTGAGTGGGTATGTAGTTATTGGTGTTGGAGTGTCTATGGTTTTGCGAATGGCAGTCTGTAATTTAGAGTCGGTGTATCAAAGGTTATATTAGGGTGTGCATAAGATTATCACGTGGATGATGTCATCAGTGATGTCATCAGTGATGTCATTTGAGATGTCATCAGTGATGTCATCAGGGATGTCACTGACCATGTCATGAGTGATGTAATATGTGACGTCATCAGCAGTGCATTGTGGGCGCGAGTTATAGTTAGCTGAACTAACTATAACGGGGAATTTCACGGGTTTTGTACGAGTGCAATGTCCAACTAACTATAACTGTCCCTAAAACCTATGGTTTTTTCAGTGAATTTGTAAGGTTTTTTAAATGCTAATTTCTAACTATAACGTGCCTGAAACCTATGGTTTTTTCAGTGAATTTCAAAGGTTTTTAAATGCTAATTCCTAACTATAACATGTCTGAAACCTATGGTTTTTTTCAGTGAATTTCAAAAGTTTTGTAAATGACAATTTTTAAATGTATTAATTGTTATATTTATTTTTTTGATACTAATTTACTACATTTTTTTAAACTATTTATTTTTAGATATTTTATTTTTTAAATTACATTGTAATTACATTATACATTACATTACAAAATATACTTTCTCAGAATGAATTACTTTAGCTTAAATACTTTGCAAATAGGCAATAGACTTTTAAGTACAGTAGTTACAGTTGTTGCAATGGGCAACACAATTTCAAACATAATGCAACATTGAGCTCAATGTGAATTTCTAGTTAAATGCAATTAGTTACTTTATGGATTACTTTTCTAACCACAGGACTGGATCCTAGATTCAGTCCTGGGACATCTCCTGTAAACAGTTGAGTAAAAGCGTTTTGGTTACAGTCGTGATTTTTAAGGAATATTATTGTATTTTAAAAGTTGACACTTAGAAACTTTTTCACATAGAATCACCAATGTTATCCTATGGGAGGTAATTCACTTAGCAGGTAAGTAGTGTTATCGTTACTTTTTCTTACTCAGTGGTGGATCCTGGATCCAGCACTGGTGCATCTCCTGTAAACAGTTGAAAGAATGCGTTTAAGTCATACAGGCGATTTTTAAGGAATATTTGTAGTTTGTGAAAATCGACACTTTGAAACTTATCTGCTGAAAACCAGACAATGGATTCCTATGGAAGGAAATACAAGTTACTGGTAAGTACGGTTAGAATTACTTTTCAGGATCAGTACTGGGTTCAAAGATGCAGCACTGAGGTCTCTCCTGATAACAGGTGAATAAATCGGAATTCGTAGTTCTGCTGATTTTAGAGGAATATTTGTATGTTTCAAAAATCGACACAGAAACTTTTTCAGCAAAAAGCAGGCAATGATATCCTATGGAAGGAAATTCAAGTTACTGGTAAGTACGGTTAAAATTACTTTTCAGGATCAGTACTGGGCTCAAAGATGCAGCACTGAGGTCTCTCCTGATAACAGGTGAGTAAATCGGAATTCGTAGTTCGGCTGATTTTAGAGGAATATTATAAAGTTCCAAAACTCCACACAGAAGAATTTCCAAGTGAAACCAGTCAATGTTAGCCTATGGAAGGAAATTCAAGTTACTGATAAGTACGGTTAAAATTACTTTTCAGGATCAGTACTGGGCTCAAAGATGCAGCACTGAGGTCTCTCCTGATAACAGGTGAGTAAATCGGAATTCGAAGTTCGGCTGATTTTAGAGGAATATTTGCACAATGGTGAAGGAAGGGGGTGGGGCCTGAGGTGACATGTCTGCAAACACGCCCTCTGGTGCGTTTTAAGTTGGAGAATTAATTCCTCCTCAATCCTGAGGGTCCCTAGGGGCCAACTAGCCCACCAGATACCTCCAGTATGCGCCAGAGAGCTGCGTTGCAGAGAGGTATTCAGAGGTCACGCCCCTTTTTACAACACTCTGCAACGCAGCTCCGTGGCGTTTACTGGAGGTACCTGGTGGGCTAGTTGGCCCCCAGGCACCCCCAGTATTCAAGGGGAGTTTGTTCCCCATCTGCAAACGCACCAGGGGGCGCGTTTGCAGACTGCTGCAGCGAGGGGGCGGGGCCTCCGGCACGATGCCGGTCTTTTTTACTTTTTTTTTTGTATGGGAGGTGGGCTGCGTGGCCCCCCTTCCTCGGCCACTTTTGGCCCCGGGGACCCCATCTCCCGGGGCCTCAGCATTTTTATTTTTTATTTTTTTTAAACAAAAAAACAGGAAGGGGGCCGCGTGGCCCCCCTTCCCTGGGCCATTTAAGGCCCCGGGGACCCCATCCCCCGGGGCCGGCTTTGCCCTTTTTTAAAAAAAAATATATTAAAAAATTTGGGGGGGGAGGGGGGCTGCGTGGCCCCCCTCCCGGGCCACTACTTGCCCCGGGGACCCCATCCCCCGGGGCTGGCCCTCTCCGTTGGGGACCTTGGGGGTCCCCAATCCCCCACGTCCCGCCGGCTCCCCGCATCCTCGGGAGCCGGCATTGCTTTTTTCACATGGGGAGCTGCTAAGATGCAGCTCCCCGTGTGGAAAAAGCAATTTGCTTTGAATTTTGGAAGAGAGAGCAGGTTTCCTGCTCTCTCTTACAAAATTCAAAGCAGTTTGCTATGACAGGACGGGAGCCGCGAGGCTCACGCCTGCCATAGCAAACTACAGTGTCCCAGGGCTAGGCACCCGGGACACTGCAGGAGCCGGCCCTGGGGGTGGTGGTCCCCAGGGCCATCAAGGGCTCCAGGAGGGGGCCGCGCGGCCCCCTCCCAACATGTTGAAAGCCCCGGGAGGTGGTGGTCCGTAACGGACCCCCATATTTAACAATTTAGTGCCCCAGGGAGGTGGCGGTCCCCGGGGTGTGTGGGGGGGCTGCAGCCCCCCACACAACTAATTTTAATCTTTAAAAAAGAAGCCCGGGGGGGTGGCGGTCCCCGGGGCTGCGGAAGGGCTGAGAGTCCTCCCGCACCATTTTGTTTAAAGCCCCGGGGGGTGGCAGTCCCTGGGGCTTGGGGGGGCTTAGAGGCCCCCCATATAATTATTAATAAACCCCCGCATGCCCCCGGGGCTTGGCCCACCCGGGGGCCAATTAACCACGAAGCGCGGGAGTCCGCGCTTCGTTTTTTTTTTTTATCGGCAGGATCCGTGCACCCAGCGCGTTTTTTGCCGATTTTTAAAAAATATATATATATTTTTTGGGGCCCTGGGGGTCCTTGTAGGATGTTTCTAGGTGTTTCTACCCTGCCCCCTTTTTGCGTTTTGCGCAGTTGTTTTACTGCTTTCTTGTTCCTCGGTTCTACCGAGGAACAAGATGGCTGCCAACACTTCCTGATTTGGAGTGTTGACAGCCAATTACCATACAGCTCGTGATCGGGAGGGTACGCGGACCCTACGCGGCCATAGATATATATGTGATTTTACTTTTGATTTTCTCAGGAACTACTGAACGGATTTACACCATTTAAGCAAAAGGCACGACTCTGAACTAAGGGCTACCTTTTGCCAAATTTGGTGTAATTCCGTTCTGCAGTTCGGGCTGTAGCTGCGATGAAAGGTCCCTATGGAAAAATGAATGGGGAAAACACGTTTTGGGACCCCCCTTTTTTCTCGGCCCCTGCTTGACGAATCACCCCGAGACTTTCAAGATAGGAGCGGACCGGAGCGGGCCACAAAGTTTGAAAATTTCACGAAGATTCGTCAACCGGCGCCAAAGTTATTTCAAATAGAATGTTGCGGATTTCCTATGGAAAATAGGTCCTAACTATAACTATCTACTGGCGACCGCCAGTAGATAATATACTATATATATATATATATATATATATATATATATATACATATATTTATATATATATTCACTGAAAAACCATAGGTTTCAGGCACGTTATAGTTAGAAATTAGCATTTAAAAAACCTTAGAAATTCACTGAAAAAACCATAAGGTTTTAGGGACAGTTATAGGTAGTTGGACATTGCACTCATACAAAACCCGTGAAATTCCCCGTTTTAGTTAGTTCAACTAACTATATCTCGCGCCCCGCAATGCACTGCTGATGACGTCACATATTACATCACTCATGACATGGTCAGTGACATCACTGATGACATCTCAAATGACATCACTGATGACATCACTGATGACATCATCCAGTGACTGTGTGTTTCTGTAAAGTTTAAATATGTTTAATATATATAGGGAAAGGCGTATTGAAGAATGAGTGGGTGTAGAAGCGCCTGAATGGATGATTTAGTAGGTGCGTGACTGAGTCTATAAGTGAGTGATTAAACGTATCTTACTGGATGCATGGGTGAGTGACTAAACTGTGTGAATGTCTGTATCCGTCTGTCTGTTGTTGTGTAAGCAACTGCATGGGTTTCTGACTAGCTAAATGAGTGTCTATATGGGTTATGGATTGGTTCTCTGAGTATCTGTATGGGTGCCTCAGTGTTTGTGTGGGTGGGGTGTGTGTGACTCTGTGCATAGATGTGTGAGTGGGTGATTCACTGGGTGCATGGTTTCAAGAGTGCGTCTGTGATGGACTGTATGGGTGGGTGAGCGTGTGTATGGGTGTGTTAGTGATTGAATGTATATCTCAGTGGTACATGTGTGAGTAACTACATATGTGAAAGGCAGTATATATGTGTGTTGGAGTATATAAATGGCTATAAGTGAGAGTGTGTGATTGTGAGAGTGGCTATATGGATGAGTGTGTGCTTGCATCAGTGATTGCATAGGAGCGTAAGAATGTGCTAGTATTTTTATGAGTAAGTGAGCTGGTGTGTATAACTGTATAGGTGAGTAAATTGGAGTGTGATTAATTATTTGCATGACTGACTAGGTGTGTGAGTACCTCTATGGATGAGTTGCGTTGTGTGAGTGTTTATATAGGTGTATGAGGGCATATGATAGTCCTGTACTGAGTGACTGTAAGTATGAGTGACTGTACGGGTGAGTGAGTAGATGTGTGTGTGTAGACCTAAGAATCAGTGAGTGGGTTCGTACTTATTGGTATTGGAGTGTGTATGGTTTTGAGAATGGCAGTCTGTAATTTAGAGTGGGTGTATCAAAACTTATATTAGGGTGTGAGAAGATGCATTAAATTCTCACATGGATGATGTCATCAGTGATGTCATCAGTGATGTCATTTGAGATGTCATCAGTGATGTCATCAGTGATGTCACTGACCATGTCATGAGTGATGTAATATGTGACGTCATCAGCAGTGCATTGCGGGCGCGAGTTATAGTTAGCTGAACTAACTATAACGGGGGAATTTCACGGGTTTTGTACGAGTGCAATGTCCAACTAACTATAACTGTCCCTAAAACCTTATGGTTTTTTCAGTGAATTTCTAAGGTTTTTTAAATGCTAATTTCTAACTATAACGTGCCTGAAACCTATGGTTTTTCAGTGAATTTCAAAGGTTTTTTAAATGCTAATTTCTAACTATAACGTGTCTGAAACCTATGGTTTTTTCAGTGAATTTCAAAGGTTTTTTAAATGCTAATTCCTAACTATAACATGTCTGAAACCTACGATTTTTTCAGTGAATTTCAAAGGTTTTGTAAATGACAATTTTTAAATGTATTAATTGTTATATTTATTTTTTCATACTGATTTACTACATTTTTAGAAACAATTTTTTTTTACATATTTTATTTTTTAAATTACATTGTAATTACATTATACATTACAAAAATACTTTGTCAGAATGAATTACTTTAGTTTAAATACTTTGCACATAGGCAATAGACTTTTAAGTACAGTAGTTACAGTTGTTGCAATGGGCAACACATTTTCAAACACAATGCAACATTCAGCTCAATGTGAATTTCTAGTTAAATGCAATTAGTTACTTTATGGATTACTTTTCTAACCACAGGACTGGATCCTAGATTCAGTCCTGGGACATCTCCTGTAAACAGTTGAGTAAAAGCGTTTTGGTTACAGTAGTGATTTTTAAGGAATATTATTGTATTTTAAAAGTTGACACTTTGAAACTTTTTCTCATAGAATCACCAATGTTATCCTATGGAAGGAAATTCACTTAGCAGGTAAAAACTGTTATCGTTACTTTTTCTTACTCAGTGTTGGATCCTGGATCCAGCACTGGTGCATCTCCTGTAAACAGTTGAAAGAATGCGTTTAAGTCATACAGGCGATTTTTAAGGAATATTTGTAGTTTGTGAAAATCGACACTTTGAAACTTTTCTGCTGAAAACCAGACAATGGATTCCTATGGAAGAAAATATAAGTTACTGGTAAGTACGGTTAAAATTACTTTTCAGGGTCAGTGCTGGGCTAAAAGATGCAGTACTGAGGTCTCTCCTGATAACAGGTGAGTAAATCGGAATTCGTATTTCGGCTGATTTTAGAGGAATATTTTAAAGTTCCAAAACTCCACACTTAGAAGAATTTCCAAGTGAAACCAGTCAATGTTAGCCTATGGAAGGAAATTCAAGTTACTGGTAAGTACGGTTAAAATTACTTTTCAGGACCAGTACTGGGCTGAAAGATACAGCACTGAGGTCTCTCCTGATAACAGGTGAGTAAATCGAATTCGTATTTCGGCTGATTTTAGAGGAATATTTGTATGTTTCAAAAATCAACACTTAGAAACTTTTTCAGCAAAAAGCAGGCAATGATATCCTATGGAAGGAAATTCAAGTTACTGGTAAGTACGGTTAAAATTACTTTTGAGGATCAGTACTGGGCTGAAAGATGCAGCACTGAGGTCTCTCCTGATAACAGGTGAGTAAATCGGAATTCGTATTTCGGCTGATTTTAGAGGAATATTTGTATGTTTCAAAAATCAACACTTAGAAACTTTTTCAGCAAAAAGCAGGCAATGATATCCTATGGAAGGAAATTCAAGTTACTGGTAAGTACGGTTAAAATTACTTTTCAGGATTAGTACTGGGCTGAAAGATGCAGCACTGAGGTCTCTCCTGATAACAGGTGAGTAAATCAGAATTCGTAGTTCTGCAGATTTTAGAGGAATATTTGCACAATGGTGAAGGGAGGGGCGGGGCCTGAGGTGACATCTGTGCAAACGCGCCCCGTGGCGCGTTTTAAGTTGGGGGATTAAGTCCCCTTGAATCATGAGGGTCCCTAGGGGCCAACTAGCCCACCAGGAACCTCCAGTATGCGCCAGGGGCTGCGTTGCAGAGACGTGTAGAGAGGCCACACCCCTTTACACCTCTCTGCAACGCAGCTCTGTGGCGCTTTCTGGATGTACCTGTTGGGCTAGTTGGCCCCAGGGACCCTCAGGATTGAAGGGATTTAATTCCCATCTTAAAACGCGCCACGGGGCCTGTTTGCACACATGTCACCTCAGGCCCCGCCCTCCCTTCACCACTGTGCAAATGCGCCCGTGGTGCGTTTTAAGTCAGGGGATTAACTCCCTTGAATCCTGAGGGTCCCTGGGGTGCAACTAGCCCACCAGCTACCTTCATTAAGCGCCACAGAGCTGCGTTGCAGAGAGGTGTAAAAGGGGCGCGGCCTCTGTACACCTCTCTGCAAGGCAGCCCCTGGCGCATACTGGAGGTTCCTGGTGGGCTAGTTGGCCCTCAGGGACCCCCAGTATTCAAGGGGAATTACTTCCCTTCTTAAAACGCGCCAGGGGGCGCGTTTGCAGAGTACTGCAGGGAGGGGGCGGGGCCTCCGGCACGATGCCGTTTTTTTTTTATGGGAGGGGGCTGCGTGGCCCCCTTCCCTCGGGCCACTTTTGGCCCCGGGGACCCCATCCCCGGGGCCTGAGCATTTTTTTTGTTTTATTTAAAAAAAAAAAAAACGGGAAGGTGGCCGCGTGGCCCCCTTCCCTGGGCCTCTATTGGCCCCGGGGACCCCATCCCCCGGGCATGCCCTCTTTTTAAATAAAAATATGGTGGGGGCTGCGTGGCCCCCCTCCTCAGGCCATTTAAGGCCCCGGGGACCACATCCCCCGGGGCCGGCCTTGCCCTTATTATTTTTTATTTTTTTTATTTGGGGAGGGGGCTGCGTGGCCCCCTCCCGGGCCACTTATGGCCCCGGGACCCCATCCCGCGGGGCCTGGCCTCTGGTTGGGGACTGTGGGGGTCCCCAATCCCCCACAGTCCCGCCGGCTCCCCGCGTCCTATGGGAGCCGGCATTGCTTTCCACATGGGGAGCAGCTAAGATGCTGCTCCCCATGTGGAAAGCAATGGTTTGCATTTTGAAAGAGAGCAGGTTTCCTGCTCTCTCTTTCAAAATGCAAACCAAGTCTGCTATGACAGGGCGGGAGCCGCGAGGCTCCCGTCCTGTCATAGCAAACTAGCAGTGTCCCGGGTAGGCACCCCGGGACACTGCAGGGAGCCGGCCCTGGGGGTGGCGGTCCCCAGGGCCATCAAGGGTTCCAGGAGGGGGCCGCGCGGCCCCCTCCCTACATTTTGAAAGCCCCGGGGAGGTGGTGGACCCCGGGGCTTGGGAGTCCAAAACGGACCCCCATTTTCAATTTTGTTAGTGCCCCGGGGACCACCACCTCCCCGGGGATGTCATCAGTGATGTCACTGACCATGTCATGAGTGATGTAATATGTGACGTCATCAGCAGTGCATTGCGGGGCGCGAGTTATAGTTAGCTGAACTAACTATAACGTGGGAATTTCACGGGTTTTGTACGAGTGCAATGTCCAAGTAACTATAACTGTCCCTAAAACCTATGGTTTTTTCAGTGAATATATATATATATGGAGTAAAACTTCATGCGGGGGCCAAGAAAAAGTCCCAAAATGCAATTTCCCCACCACAATTTCCAGAGGGAATTTTTGAAGAGCGCATGAGTCAAAACTGCTGAACAGAATTACACCAAATTTGGCAGAATGATCAATCTTTACCCAGAAAGAGTGCTTTTCTGTTTTATTGATAATTTGTGTAGTAGTTGTGGAGATATTAAGGATAAAAATATATACATATCTTTTTCTAAGGGACTCATATCATATGGACCGACAGATGAAAAGATTATCTCTGATTGGCTGCCGTCAGCATTAACAGAGATGTTGTGCAGCCATTTTAGGACTTGGGGCTCAGTCCGCTGTCATGAAAAGTTAGACAAAAAACATTTAAGGAGGCAGGGATGTTATACCATGACCCCCATGCGCTTGTGGGGGGTCATAGCGGCAAACCCTGGGGCCAAAATGAAGAAAAAAAAATCCAATTTACGAGACAGCTGGGAAAAAAAAGGCAGGCGTCCTTTTTAATTAACCCCCCCTCCCCGGGTGGGCTGGGGGGGAGTTGGCATATTTTGGCTTATTTGGGGATAGGGTTTACAATTTACAAAAAGAGGCCTAGGCTCTAGATACCGCACCTATCAAGCTGTAGGGTATATTACAAATGAGTGGTATTGGTAACAAGGGAAAACAGCCTCCTGGGTCCCCATAAGTGGATATAATCCACACACTTGTTCACCAAATAGATCAGTACTCACTATTTATTGTTTTACCAAATATTGTCTTTTCTGGTCAAAACAAAATTAATCAATTGCAATTTTGAAGTAATTTACACCCATATTTCACAAATTCATTCAAAGTCATTCAGGCTTGTCGTGTGTTGAAAAATTCTTTATTGACAGTATTGAAGATATTCACACCAACGTAGCCAACGCGTTTTGTCCCTTCTCTTGAGACTTCTTCAGGGCTTTGTCCTTTCTCAGAGATATGTCTGTCATCTGTTCACATTACATAGTCCAAAGGGTCCTTAATTGATGAAATAGAAGTCTTCGTTTTTAAAACAGGAATATTCTGATTCAGCAAATTTATAGTTTAGCCCATGTGGGCATATGAACCTAATCGGTAATTCTCTGTGCGTGTGCACCGTCTCTGGGTTGTGAGTCCAAACAATAGGGTTTGCATGCGATCCCCACCCCAGAGTGCATATGTCCATGTGCCAGGGATCAAGGTATTGAGGGACCAAAATGCATCAGGAATTTGTCTGTGTGAGTGAACAAAGGACCGCATCTCTACTACATTCAAGGACCACATGTCCCCAATAAAAAGGACCCTGTCCCCCTCCACCAAAGGACCACATCTCCCCTCTAATGAAGAACCACATCTCCCCCGCACCAAAGGACCCCATCTCCCCCACACTGAAGGACCACATCTCCCCTCTAATGAAGAACCACATCTCCCCCGCACTGAAGGGTCACATCTCCCCTCTAATGAAGAACCACATCTCCCTTCTAATAAAGAACCAAATCTCCCCTACAAAGAAGGACCACATCTCCCCTCTAATGAAGAACCATATCTCCCTTCTAATGAAGGACCACATCTTGTCCGTGCCGAAGGGCCACATTTCCCCCGCACTGAAGGACCACATCTCCCCTACAATGAAGGACCACATCTCCCTTCTAATAAAGGACCACATCTCCCCTACGAGGGACGGGCCTCTGTCAGGCCAGGAGGAGTTTTCATTCCCCGTCAGGACGTGATACTTATGACTATTTTAACCTCAGCCTCCTATCTCTATCTATCGGGCCATTACTGGCTGGTCCACCACTTCGGCTGCCTGAGCCATGTTGCTCTTTAGTATCTCGGCTTATTATTAGAAGCTTTGAGGATCCGGTGGGATCCTTACATATTCCTCCTTCTGATCCACCAGATTTGAGATGTGGATGCCACACTATTAATGTGTTTGTGGCACAGTGTTTTTCATCAACTGGAACCCTCATTCACAACCAGTGGTTGTGAAATTTGTGAGCCCCCTGGCTAGTTCTCAGCTCAGTGTGATTATACTTGGAATAGATGGCTTTCTGCCACAGAACATATCCACACAGGCAGCGCCCTGATGAAGGTTGATCTTATCAACTGTTAACTTCAGAAACACGCGTCAGCGCATTTCTGTCCTTTAGATACAGTACAATTTTTATTCATTGTGATTCTTTCTTTGCATGTTAAATGATTTTTGTTTTGTATAGTGTTTTGTATAGTCTTTTGATAAATGTGAGTTTTGTTATTATTGCACTGTGATACATTATGTGTTGTTTTTTGTGTGTGTTATATTAGATTTATTATTGTATTGTTGTCTTATACTTGTGGGTGCTCACTAATTGAATGCATACAACTATAATACTGTATGTACTATTTCTCATGGTTTAAAAAAAAATAATTATATATATCACTGAAAAAAACATAGGTTTCAGGGACGTTATAGTTAGTTGGACATTTCACTCGTACAAAACCAGAGAAATTCGGCCGTTATAGTTAGTTGAGCTAACTATAACTCGCGCCCCCGCAATGCACTGCTGATGACGTCACATATTACATCATTCATGACATGGTCAGTGACATCACTGGTGACATCACTGATGACATCTCAAATGACATCACTGATGACATCATCCACGTGATAATCTGATGCACCTCCTCACACCCTAATATAACCTTTGATACACCCACTCTAAAATACAGACTACCATTTTCGAAACCATAGGCACAACAATACCATTTACTACATACCCACTCACTGATTCCTAGGTCTACACACATGTCCACTCATTCACCAACACAGTCACTCATACATGCAGTCACTCATCAATACAGCACTATGATATGCACTCATACACCTATACAGACACTCACACACCGCCACTCATCCATGGAGTTACTGATACACCTAGTCAGTCATGCAAAGTATTAATCACACTCCCATTTCCTCACCTATACAGTTATTCACACACCACCTCACTTATTCAAACATATACTAACACATACTTACTCTCTTCTACAATCACTGATACAGGCACACACTCATCCATACAGGCACTCTCACAATCACTCACTCTCACATATAGTGATTTATATACTCCAACACTCACAAATACTGCCTTTTACAGATGTAGTTACTCACACATGTACCACTGAGACACCCATTCACTCACCAACACACCCATACACACACTCACCCACCCATACAGCCCTTCACAGATGCACTCTTGAACACATACACCCAGTGAATTACCCACTCACACATCTATGCACAGAGTCACACACCCCCCACACGCCCACACAGATACTCAGGCACCCATACAGATACTCAGACAACCAATCAATAACCCATATAGACACTCATGTAGCTACTCACTAACCCATGCAGCCGCTTACACACCAACTGACACACTGATACAGACATTCACACAGTTTACGCACTAAGCCATGCATTCAGTAAGACACGTTTAATCGCTGAGTTATACAGTCAGTCACGCACCTACTAAATCATCTATTCAGACACTCATACACCCACTCATACTTTAAAACATCTTGGCATATATATATATATAAAACATATTAGAATTTTACAGAAACACACAGTCACTGGGTGATGTCATCAGTGATGTCATTTGAGATGTCATCAGTGATGTCACTGACCATGTCATGAATGATGTAATATGTGACGTCATCAGCAGTGCATTGCGGGAGCGCGAGTTATAGATAGCTCAACTAACTATAACGGCCAAATTTCTCTGGTTTTGTATGAGTGAAATGTCCAACTAACTATAACGTCCCTGAAACCTATGGTTTTTTCAGTGAATATATATATATATATATATATATATATATATATATATATATATATATAGTCCAACTCCCACTCTGTTAAGAACAGGTCCGACATAGCTCGATGACAAGGAAAAGACTTTAATGCCAAGATGACAAGCACATGACATGGAAATGTCGTGGTGGTGAAACGCTGGGCAGACGCGTTTCAGCCTTGCGGCTTTCCTCAGTGCCAGTTCCACCTTAGCGAAGATGTTCCACCTGGGGGCCAGTTTTAAATCAGGAAAGGTACACTCCCATTGGAGTAAGTTGTTAGCCCATCCTCCACAGTCGCATGCCTGAGATGCTCCCAAAGCTGGTCCATGCCGGGTTTTGTGCGCTACCGCTGTGAGTGAGAATTAAGTAATTTCAACACTCGTATGCCTTGTGCCATCCCTATATTGCTGGCTACGGTTTTCGCACTCACACGGCAGCCTTCAGCGGGAGTCAATGATGGTAAGTCTTTGTTTCGTCACCTTCTCCGCAGTGGAATACTGCTTCCTCTCTCCCCGTCCCGCAGTGTAATCTTGATGAATATCTTATCCGGCTGGGGGTGCGACATATACATATATATATTCACTGAAAAAAACCACAGGTTTCAGGGACGTTATAGTTAGGCTGACATTTCACTCGTACAAAACCAGAGAAATTCAGCCATTTATAGTTAGCTGAGCTAACTATAACTTGCGCCCCTGCAATGCACTGCTGATGATGTCACATATTACATCACTCATGACATGGTCAGTGTCATCACTGATGACATCACTGATGACATCCCAAATGACATCACTGATTACATCATCCAGTGTCTGAGTGTTTCTAAAATGTTTAAGAATGCTACATATACATATACACACACCAAGGTGTATTGAAGAATAAGTGGGTGTATGAATCTCTGAATTGATGATTTAGTGGGTGCGTGACTGACTGTATAAGTGAGTGTTTAAATGTGTCAGTGAATGCATGGGTGAATGACTAATCTGTGTGAATGTCTGTATCAGTCTGTCAGTTGGTGTGTAAGTGGCTACATGGGTTGGTAAATAGGTACACGAGTGTCTCTATGAGTTAATGATTGGTTGTCTGAGTAGCTGTATGGGTGCCTGACTGTGTTGGTGGGTGGGGGGGCTGTGAGTCCCTGGATGGATGTGTGAGTGGGTCATTCACTGGGTGTACGGGTTCATGAGTGCATCTGCGAGGGGCTGTATGGGTGAGTGAGTGTGCGTATTGCTGTGTTGGTGAGTGAATAGATGTCTCAGTGGTATCTGTGTGAGATACTACATATGTGAAAAGCAGTATATGTGAGTGTTGGAGTATATTAGTGACTATATATGAAAGTGAGTGATTGTGAAAGTGGCTGTATGGATGAGTGTGTGCTTGTGTCAGTGATTGTAGAAGAGAGTAAGTATGTTTTAGTATCTGTATGAATAAGTGAGGTGGTGTGTGTATATAACTGTATAGGTGAGTAAATGGCAGTGTGATTGATTCTTTTTTTTAAATAGTTTTTGTTATCATTTTAACTTTATGGGTGAGTGGTGGTGTGTGAGTGTCTGTATGGGTGTATGAGTGCAAACATCAGTGGCTGTATTGATGAGCAACGGCGTGTATGAGTGACTGTATGGGTGAGTGAGTGTATGTGTGTGTGTAGACGTATGAATCAGTGAGTGGGTATGTACTAACTGGTATTGGTGTGTCTATAGTTTCGAGAATGATAGTCTGTATTTTAGAGTGGGTGTATGAAAGGTTACATTAGGGTGTGAGGGGATGCATCAGAGATTAGGTGGATGATTTCATCAGTGATGTCATCAGTGATGTCATTTGAGATGTCATCAGTGATGTCACTGACCAGGTCATGAGTGATGTAATATGTGACGTCATCAGCAGTGCATTGCGGGGCGCGAGTTATAGTTAACTGAATTTCTCTGGTTTTGTATGAGTAAAATGTCAGCCTAACTATTACGTCCCTGAAACCCGTGTTTTTTTCAGTGAATATCTAAGGTTTTTAAATGCTAATACTACCTATAACATCCCTGAAACCTGTGGTCTTTTTCAGTGAATTTCTAAGGTTTTTTAAATGCTAATTTCTAATTATGCCTACATAGGTAGGACATGTACAGAAAGAGGAAGAAAGGCGCAGAAAGAAGCAAGAGAAGTGCATAAAGATGCAAGAGAGGTGCAGAAAGAGGCAAGAAAGGTGCAAAAAGAGGGAAGACAGGTGGAGAAAGAAGCAAGAGAAGTGTAGAAAGAAGCAACAGAGGTGCAGAAACAGGCAAGAGGGGTGTAGAAAGAGGCAAGAGAAGTGCAGAAAGAAGCAACAGAAATTCAGAAAGAGGCAAGAGAAGTGCAGAAAGAAGCAACAGAGGTGCAGAAAGGGCAAGAGAGGTACAGAAAGAGCAAAGGGTGTGCAGAAATGGGCAAGTGAGGTGCAGAAACTTGAAAGAGAAGTGCAGAAAGAAGCAAAAGAGGTGCAGAAAGAAGCAAGAGAAGTGCAGAGAGAAGCAACAGAGGTGCAGAAGGAGGCAAGAGAGCAGCAGAAAGAAGCAAAAGAGTTGCAGAAACAGGCAAAAGAGGTGCAGAAAAAGGGAACAGGGTTGCAGACAGAGGCAAGAGAGGTGGAGAAAGAGGGAAGAGGGGTGCAGAAAGAGGCAAGGGGGTACAGAAATTTACAAGAGAGGTGCTGAAAGAAGCAAGAGGAGTGCAGAAAGAACCAAAAGATGCGCAGAAAGAGAGAAGAGGGGTGCAGAAACAGGCAGGTGCAGAAGGAGGCAAGAGATCTGCAGAAACAGTCAAGAGAGTTGCAGAAACAGGCAAGAGAGGTGCAGAAATAGGCAAGAGAGGTGCATAAAGAGGTAAGAGGGATACAGAAAGAGGCAAGAGGGGTGGACGAAGAAGCAAGTGAGGTGCAGAAAGAAGCAAGAGAAGTACAGAAAGAAGGAACAGAGGTGCAGAAAGAGGCAAGAGGGGTGCAGACAGAGGCAAGAGAAGTACAGAAAGAAGGAACAGAAATGCAGAAAGAGGCAAGAGAAGTGCTGAAGGGAGCAACAGAATTGCAGAAAGAGGCAAGAGAAACGCAGAAAGAAGCAACAGAGGTGCAGAAAGAGGCAACAGAAGTGCAGAAAGAGGCAAGAGAGGTCAAAGAGAAAAGAAAGTGCACAAAGAGACAAGAGAGGTGCAGAAAGAAGCAAAAGAAGTGCAGAAAGAAGCCACAGAGGTGCAGAAGGAGGCAAGAGAACAGCAGAAAGAGGTAGGAAAGTTGCAGAAACAGGCAAAAGAGGGGGAGAAAGAGGGAACAGGGGTGCAGACAGAGGCAAGAGAGGTGCAGAATGAGGGAAGAGAGGTGCAGAAAGAGGCAAGAGGGGTGCAGAAATTTGCAAGAGAGGTGCTGAAAGAAGCAAGAGAAGTGCAGAAAGAAGAAACAAAGGTGCAGAAACAGGCAAGAGGGGTGTAGAAAGAGGCAAGAGAAGTGCAGAAAGAAAGGGCAAGAGAGGTGCAGAAAGAGCAAGGGATGTGCAGAAAGAGGCAAGTGAGGTGCAGAAACTTGCAAGAGAAGTGCAGAAAGAAGCAAGAGAGGTGCAGAAAGAAGCATGAGAAGTGCAGAGAGAAGCAACAGAGGTGCAGAAGGAGGCATGAGAACTGCAGGAAGAGGCAAGAAAGTTGCAGAAACAGGCAAGAGAATTGCAGAAAGAAGAAACAGAGTTGCAGAAGGAGGCAAGAGAAATGCAGGAAGAGGCAAGAAAGTTGCAGAAATAGGCAAGAGAGGTGCATAAAGAGGTAAGAGGGGTACAGAAAGAGGCAAGAGGGGTGGGCGAAGAAGCAAGAGAGGTGCAGAAAGAAGCAAGAGAAGTGCAGAAAGAAGGAACAGAGGTGCAGAAAGAGGCAAGAGAAGTGCAGAAAGAAGGAACAGAAATGCAGAAATTGGCAAGAGAAGTGCAGAAAGGAGCAACAGAAATGCAGAAAGAGGCAAGAGAAGCGCCGAAAGAAGCAACAGAGGTGCAGAAAGAGACAACAGAAGTGCAGAAAGAGGCAAGAGAGGTCAAAGTGACAAGAAAGGTACACAAAGAGACAAGAGAGGTACAGAAAGAGAGAAGACGAGTACAGAAGAGGCAACAGGGTTGCAGAAAGAAGCAAGAGAGGTACAGAAAGAAGCAACAGAGGTGCAGAAAGAGGCAGGAGAAGTACAGAAAGAGGCAAGAGGGGTACAGAAAGAAGGAACAGAGGTGCAGAAAGAGGCAAGAGAAGTGCAGAAAGGAGCAACAGAGGTACAGAAGGAGGCAAGAGAACTGCAGAAAGAGGCAAGAGAGTTGCAGAAACAAGAAAAAGAGGTGCAGAAAGAGGAAACAGGGTGCAGACAGAGGCAAGAGAGGTGCAGTAAGAGGGAAAAGGGGTGCAGAAAGAGGCAAGAGGGGTACAGAAAGAAGAAACAAAGGTGCAGAAACAGGCAAGAGGGGTGTAGAAAGAGGCAAGAGAAGTGCAGAAAGAAAGGGCAAGAGAGGTGCAGAAAGAGCAAGGTATGTGCAGAAAGAGGCAAGTTAGGTGCAGATTCTTGCAAGAGAAGTGCAGAAAGAAGCAAGAGAGGTGCAGAAAGAAGCATGAGAAGTGCAGAGAGAAGCAACAGAGGTGCAGAAGGAGGCATGAGAACTGCAGGAAGAGGCAAGAAAGTTGCAGAAACAGGCAAGAGAATTGCAGAAAGAAGAAACAGAGTTGCAGAAGGAGGCAAGAGAAATGCAGGAAGAGGCAAGAAAGTTGCAGAAATAGGCAAGAGAGGTGCATAAAGAGGTAAGAGGGGTACAGAAAGAGGCAAGAGGGGTGGGTGAAGAAGCAAGAGAGGTGCAGAAAGAAGCAAGAGAAGTGCAGAAAGAAGGAACAGAGGTGCAGAAAGAGGCAAGAGAAGTGCAGAAAGAAGGAACAGAAATGCAGAAATTGGCAAGAGAAGTGCAGAAAGGAGCAACAGAAATGCAGAAAGAGGCAAGAGAGGTCAAAGTGACAAGAAAGGTACACAAAGAGACAAGAGAGGTGCAGAAAGAGGGAAGACGAGTACAAAAGAGGCAACAGGGTTGCAGAAAGAAGCAAGAGAGGTACAGAAAGAAGCAACAGAGGTGCAGAAAGAGGCAGGAGAAGTGCAGAAAGAGGCAAGAGGGGTGCAGAAAGAAGGAACAGAGGTGCAGAAAGAGGCAAGAGAAGTGCAGAAAGGAGCAACAGAGGTGCAGAAGGAGGCAAGAGAACTGCAGAAAGAGGCAAGAGAGTTGCAGAAACAGGAAAAAGAGGTGCAGAAAGAGGGAACAGGGTGCAGACAGAGGCAAGAGAGGTGCAGAAAGAGGGAAGAGGGGTGCAGCAAGAGGCAATAGGGGTACAGAAAGTTACAAGAGAGGTGCAGAAAGAAGCAAGAGCAGTGGAGAAAGTACCAACAGAGGTGCAGAAAGAGGCAAGAGGGATGCAGAAAAAGGAAAAAAGGTGCAGAAAGAAGCAAGAGAGATGCAGGAAGAGGCAAGAGAGGTACAGAAAGAAGCAAGAGTGGTTTGCGCACCATTAGTACCAATTTAACACCCACACTTAGCAATAAGTAACAGGTGACCATTCCAGCTTTGCAAAGGGCCTTCCGCCCTGCTGTAACACTTGTTGCTGCATTTCTGGTAAAGTTTGTGCTGTTTTAGCTAGAAACAAGGTTTTGTTTGTTCAAATCTGCAGATTATGCAGCAGATGATGAATTATGTGGCAAATGCGGAAAATTTATAATTATGTGAAAATCGGTGCAGCCGAACAGTCACATAATTCCAGTGGCCCTGCTCATACCTCTGACTAGGTCCAGAAGTGCTCCTCAGTGGTTCCTTTTTTTTTTGTCTCATTGAGTTTATAGTTTAGCTTTTATGGAAACGAGGAAGACTAAACCTGAGGTTACCACTCCACAACACAGACTACCATACCATATAATTACTCTCCATAACACATAATCCCACTCTACATAATTCCTTTACACTAAATACCACATACTTTCTATCCACATAATTTCACTGCACAACATACCATATAATTTCACTACACACAACGTACATCCACTCCACTCCATACAACATTAGAAAAAACATTTACATTTACAACGGCAATAGCTCTAACTCTCGCAAATGCAAGACCTATTACATTGCAAACACTTCTTTAACTAGTAGTCGCGTTTGCAGAGTGGTGGAGAAAGGGGGCTGGGCCTCCGACCAGTGCTCAGGAATTCCACTGCGTAGAACTTACAGGAGGTACCAGGAGGGTTTCTTGGCCCCCAAAGACCCTCAGGAGTAAAGTGGACTTCATCCCCCAACCAGTATTGTGCCAGGAGGCGCGTTTGCAGAGTGGTAGAGAAAGGGGGGTCATGGCCTCTGAAGACCTCTTAGCAATCCCACTGTGTGGGACTTACTGGAGGTAACAGGAGAGGTAGTTGGCCCCCAAGGACATCGTTGGGGGGCCAACTACCACTCCTATTACCTCCAGTAAGTCCCACACATCAGGATTGCTAAGTTCTCATTGCAGGCCACACCCCCTTTGCCCACCAATCTGCAAACGCACTCCCTGGTGCGCTCTTGGATGGGATTGAAGTCCCCTTCGCTTCTGGGGGTCCTTATGGGCCAACTAGCCTACCTCTTATTGCCAGTAAGCCCCACATAGTGGGATTGCTGAGAGGTGGACACAGGCCATGCCCCCTTTCTCCACCACTCTGCAAATGCACCTCCTGGTGCGCTCTTGGTTGGGGGATGAAGACCCCTTGCCTCCTGAAGGTCCCTGGGGGCCAACTAGCCCTCCTGTTACCTCTAGTATGCCCCACACAGCTGGATTGCTGAGAGTGGTCAGAGGCCACGCCCCCTTTTTCACCACTCTGCAAACACGCCTCCTGGTGCACTGCTGTTTGGGGGATGAAGTCCACTTGCGTCCTGAACTCCTTAGGACACAAGGGGACTTCATCCCCCAACCGAGAACGCACCAGGAGGCCCATTTGCAGAGTGGTGCAGGGAGGGGGTGCAGCCTCCGGCGAGTTGCCGGTTTCTTTTTTCTTTTGTTTATTTTAGGAAGGAGGGCTGTGCGGCCGCCCTTCCCTTGACCCTTATGGGCCCCGGGGACCCCATCCCCGGGGCCGGAGCCATTTAAAAAAAAATAATACATTGAAAAGGGAGTGGGACGCGCGACCCCCCCTCCTGAGGCCGATTACTGCCCTGGGGACCCCATCCCCCAGGGCTAGGCCTTTGTTTATTTTATTTTTTAAAGGGGAGGGGGGCTGTGCAGCCCCCCTCCCAGGTCATTCAGGGCCCCGGGGACCCCATCCCCCGGGGCTTGGCCATTTAAAAAAAATAATAATAATTATGTTAAGGGAGGGGGGCTGCGTCGCACCCCTACCCAGGCTGATTTTGGTCCCGGATACTTCATCCCCCGGGCATTGGCCTGTTTTAAAAAATAAATAAATATCCTTTTCAGGGAGAGGGGGCAGGTAGCCTGCAGGGACCAGCATTGCTTTTTACCTCCATGGTGCTGCTGACACGCAGCTCCCTGGGGGTAAAAAGCGAGCAAAGTGCTCTTGCTTGTTCAAAGCGAGTACACTGTTTGCTATGGGATGGCAGGAGCAGTGCAGTCCCCAGGGCCATCTAGGGACTAGGTGTGCCTGAATGGGCCATCACTGGCAGGATGGGGGTAAGGCTGTGCATAGCCCCACTTACACATCAATAGACTGGGCCTTGCTCACACACAAAAAGTTTAATACTAGCCTTTTGTGTCTGTAGCCAGGCTGGAGCCAGGGCACGGTGACAAGATATTCCAGACACGTCTTTGGGGGGAAGCCTCCAGAAGTTTCTCCCAGTGACACCCCCCCATAGATTACTTAGATCATCCTCAGCCCAAAACCTAATGGCACCCAAATTCAACAGATCAAATTGGGGTGGAGGCGTTTCTTTATCTGCACAGCTAAGCTCTGGAACTCTATGCACACGGATCTTAAGAACAAAACGAAATTGCGGAAAGCATTTAGAACCTGCTTGTTAATAGTTAGATTGTGATTCCTCTTTGTTCCTACAGTCTTTCTGTTTCCTGGAGCTTCAGTGCCTAGACACCCCAGGGTAGTGCAGCGCTTTAAAAATGTACTGTTCATTACATTTTCATTTCTCTTTAAAGATGGCACCAGGGATAAAAAGCGGACCTTCAGGCCCACTCTTCATTTCATTTCATTTCATTTTCTGGACCTGCAGAAGGACTCCCAGAAGACTGCTTTGCTGTACTTCAGAAGGCTGATTTTCTGCACCAAGAAGGACTGCTCTGCTGCCTGAATCCTGCTTTGCACCCCAGTGGTATGCCCTGCTGCTTGAGCCCTGTACTTCATCTTGAACCCAGGACTTCCATAGTGACGCCAAGGGCTCCTGATCAGAGCCTCAGAGACAGAAAATACTTCAACCATCATGAACTCATATCTGGACCCTGCCTGAGTGAGTCCTGACCTTCCAAGTGGTGCCTCTCAAGTCCTGGGCCGTTGGAAGTGGTGCTAACGGTGCCCAGATAGCCCACATCCAAAACTTAGGGCTTAGAAAATGTTCTGCCAAAAACTGCTCTGAGAACCGAAAGGAGATTGAGACATACCTGCTAATCGATCCGCCCTATTTGCATCGCTATTCAGCCTGACTTTGTGGCAGCTCCCACTACATTCTACTCTGCAGCAGCAAATCCTGTTTATCTGCTCCTCGCAGAAGGGGTATCCGCCCCTCGTCAGCTAGAGGGCGCTGCAGCTACGTCCCACTGAAGATTTTTGACTTCCAAAAAAGAGATTAAGGGGCTTCTTTATATTTTGGCAGTCAGGCCATTGTTCCGCCAGGGTGACAGAGTAAATACCTCATTAAATTTGTACATGACTGTCAAGATGGCAGTCATTTACGAAGCATTGGCAGGAACCGCTGTCACTGTGGTTCCTGTAAATGCAAACCGCTGTTTGGTGCAAGGCTGCATCAGCATAACGCAACCCTGACCAAACAGTATTCTTGTTTTATTTTTAAAAACAAAATCCCAAAATGGAATTTTCTTTTTGAAAATTAAAAGAGGGAATGCTCTCCTCACCATGGCAGGAGGTGCATTATTTTGTTTTTACTGTCCCTCACCGCCAGGAGGAATCTTCACCACGTCCATTGGCTCCCCAGTGATGCCGCAGCCTCCTTAGACATTGTTTTTCTTGAAATGCCTTCTAAGTCCAAAGATAAGCAGAGACTGGGCCCAATTAACTTTGTGTATCTGAACCACACTCTATTGCGGTTGGCCATAACCTTTGACTTTGCCCTGGTCTTGCACAACCAGATGTCCACGGTTTGTGCTTTGAATGTTTTGGCACTAGTTTTCACTTTAAATGTTAACAATTTGTAACTTTGGTTCTACTGATTAGATTTTTGACATTTTTACCAAATAATTTATTAAAATGTACTGTATTTTTCTCAATAGGAGTGGGGTATTTCTTGTGTTGTGGTTTCACTTTATTACTGTTTGTGTGCTGCATGAATACTTTACACAATGCCTCTAATTTAAGCCTGACTGTTGTTGTGCCAAGTTACCAGAGGGTTAAGCACAGGTTAATTCAGTGACCGTAGTGGTCCACCCTGATGAGGATTGTAGCTGTTGCTTGAGAAGGGCTGACAACAACCCAATTGCTCACAAACTGCCTTATGCCCCAGAGCAGCCTGAACTGGTGATAAGTGCTCTCTACTGCAGCACAGACTTGCCTTTTAGTGTTAAGCCATTTGTCAAGGATAAAACCCAAGGATTTAACAATTTCCACACAAAAAAACCTGTCTGGGAGAAAATTACTCCATCACTCTTGACAGGATGCCTTGATTGTTTTCATTGAGATTAAGAGGAATTCTGTTTTTGTTGAGGTTTGATATCTACTTTCAGATTCTGTCAAGGGTATTGGAAAGTATGAGTATGCCACTCAGGTATGAAATCTTCAGATAGATCTGGGCATCACCTCCATATTGATTATATCATCGTTTCTGAGTCAAACTTCTAGAAATAAGTTATGAGAATGACATAGGTTGTAGGCTGACATTGCCAGATAGATACAGAGTTCCCTATTTTAACTACTTACCATTAGTTCTATAAAGAGGAACTGAACCAATTTAGTACTATACCCTTGATGCCCCATCTGCTCTTTAAACATGTTAATCAGAGAGAAGTGGTTGACTGTATTTAAGAAAAATTAGCCAGAAGCCCAAATAGGCAGCAATTGCCTGAGTTGAGGAAGCGGAGTGAGTCATCAGCAGTTTGCAAGAGGACCGTGTCTGTTCTGCAGTGCAGTCTGAATACAGATTATAAGTTATTGATGGGAGTTCTGCATGGATGTGAAAAGAAGGTTGGAAAACTGCCCAGTTTTCCATCACCTTCCCTACTAAAGGAAGGGTTGAGATGGGACGGAAGTTACTGAGGTCATTGGTATCAACCAAGAACTTTTTCAAGAGCTGAGAGACTTGGACAATATTCAAACTGTCAGGGTAGGCCCCCAGCTATAGAGAGAAATTCACCAAGGGGGTCCAATAGTGTAGATGTTTGGAACCTTCCTTGCTGGTGGAACCAGTTATTCATCAAAAGGTGATTAGATGGTTTACCTTGGTTATTCCTTCAACTAGCTCTGTCTCTGAGACTGTGTCAAAATGTGACCAGGTCCACTGAGATTAAAGGTTCAGCTTCACAGTATCTGTGCTCTCAGATCTTGGGGCGAAGTGATAGTTCAATAGATGTTACTTTCATAACCAACAAATTCGGAACACCTTCACTCTATATTTGTGATGCAAGGACCATGGTATTGGATAACTGATTGTTTGCCGATTTAATCACTTTGAATAGGCATTTTGATTGATTCTTAGAGGAGCAACTGCATCTACTGTCAATGCAGGGGTTGTGTCAGCAACAACAGGTGTCAATCCTGCAGTGACCACACACAGCTCCTGCAACTGCAGAGACCACTGCAGCTATGTCAGCAGGGACCACAATTGTAACCACAGCAAGGATAAAAGCAGCCACAAAATGTCCACAACACAAAGGACCATAGCAGAGCCAATAGCAGCAACTGAACAGGAACCACAGCAGCAAAAACAACATAACATAACATTTCTTTATGTCATTTTTCAGCCAGGCAACACAAGCCCTTGGTTGTGGAAAGTTTGAGATTCCACTCACATTTGTCTTTTCTAATTTCTAAGATCGTAATAACCCATCATGAATGTGTTTGAAATGGATCTTTTTGTAGGAGGAGAGGGCAGCTACCACGGTATGGTGTATGTTCTCTTTTTCCATGTTTTGTGTCTCTCAGATTGTTTCCAGTCTGTGAATCCCACAGCAGCTGTTGTTCTGCTTCAGAAAGAGAACTATTCTATGGAGCGTCCCTGTTGGCTGCGCTGAGCGCACCTCCCAAGGCGCCTTCAGTCCCTACAGATGTCATTAGCTCCTTAAGAAGAGTCATGTCTCTGGTGCACTACAAAGCACAGGTATAAAGTGCCCATGTCAGAAAGTCTCCTTCAGCAAGCGTGAACCCAGTGACGCGTCTCAGCATCAATGCAAGAGTTGCTCCCTGCGTTGGGCATCCAGGGCCTGGCACGTGTCCCACCTGCTCCATCATCTGCTACATCAGTGACCATAGAGAGTAAGGGGGGACATCGCTGCATCCGAGGTCTAGGACAGGCGTAAGGTGTAGGTGCAGGAATGAAGATGGGAGTGTGACCTCTACTCCATTGCATCTTGGTGCTGATCTATGGGACACACGAACGTGTCCAAGAACTAGAACACAAATCTGTGGTTCAAATAAGCTAGAGATGAGCAGAGAACATTGGACAAAACTAAACAGGAAAACAGAATGAGTTTCAAAGATGAGGTAAGTGGCCACACTGGCTCATTCCAATGGACTAACCCTACTTGGCTTCACCAACAGCTGATTAAGCACTTTATGAGGCTTCATCAAGATGGATTTAAGACTTCTGACACTCGTTGCATGCTCGATTCTCCGCATGCTGTGCTGTTCCTCTAATTACGTGCAGGAGTCAAAATTATTAATAAATATATGATAAATTATTATTTCCTAAGTGGTTTTCCCAATAGGTTTGGTGTGAATGTGCAGCACAGTGTACCAAACGTTGCCTCGGGTGAAGCAGGGAGTATGGGTTTGTTTCCTGGCAGTCTTTGAAGAAGGACAATCGCTACATTCGCAATTATCTTAAACAGCAAGACTTAAACAAACAAACAAACAAGAAGTACCCTGCTCAGCTGCAGGAATCTTCCATGATTGTGCTGAGGCAAATAGTGAAAGAGAGGCGTGGAGTGCACGAAAGTATAAAAGAACAAGGATTTGCAGAGCCAATGAGTCTGACTCAGAAGCGAAACGCCTGTTGATTGGTTGGTGAGCTGTGTGTGAGTGGTGGTGTGGATGGGTGAGTGGGATAATGAAAAGATCAGTCAGTGCGTGGATGAATCCTTCCATGAGTGCGAGAATGAGTGACAGAGTGCATGCATGATGAGTGATGGGACACCACTCAAAGAAAAGGTTCTTACAGAGTTAGTGGCTTTGCCAATGCTTGCTGGCAGGCAGTACATTCTCGCTGTCTGGCCTGTTAAAGCAAGCCGCACATATCTGTTTTTGCTTCTCATTTATCACTTTTGTTCTCCGTTCACATATCATCTATTTGACCTTTTTTGGGGTCAGAAACACCCTTCAGTATCATGAGGAGTCTTTCGTCAGTAGTGAGGTGCAGCACTAAACACTGGTCGAAAAATACTCGTCACAATTTGCAACCAGTATTTTTGTGACCAGTGCTGTAATTCGCCAAGCGACCTATGTACAGATAGGTCAGTTTGCAAAACACTGAATCATAGGGGATCTCAATTCCACCTACCTCATGAATATTAATAATGTAGGTTGCAAATTGTGACCCACTGCAATTCACTGCCATCACTGGGATGGTGGCCTGCTGGGGTCACCAGACGACCATGTTTTTAATGCAGCTCCTTGAAGGAGAATGGACTGTATTGGAAAAAAAAGTTTTACAAACTTTTTTAAGACTAAGCAAACATTAATACAACCCATTCTCTCTTGTCAATATTTATCACAAAACTCTTAAGTGTGATATGTGCATTAACACCATCTTTTCTTTCCCTCACACCCTTCAGGAGCTGCTCTCCAATCCCTCTGTTACCCTAGATCTTCCTCCCTCCTTGAGCTCCACCTGACCAAACCTCTCTCCCTTCACTAGCAGTAGTAGTAGTAGTAGTAGTAGTAGTAGTAGTAGTAGTAGTAGTACTTTATTGTACAGATGGATAGAACATCGATTATAAATATAACAAAAACTCCACTTCAAAGGTAAACATTTAAAACACTTTGACCCTCAGCTAGACAAAGAAAGGGGAAAGAAGCAGGAAGAATAAATGGAAAGACAGTGACAAAGGGAGAAAGCGGAGAAGACAGGGAGCCTGCAGAGTTGGATGGAGGGAAAGAGAGTGTCTGGTGGTGGAGTAAGAAGCATCAGGTGGAATCAAGACTATGTAGCCTTGGGGTTCGGCTCCCTAGATATTAGAAGCACTGACCGCGCCTTCTGAACAAGGTTTGGCCCAGCACTTAGGAGCATATTTAGGAGGGGAGTTGAGCCGCTCTTGCACCATGCAACATGATGTAAGTGCGATGAAAGCCAAAATGCGCTATATGAAGTCATGCAATGCCACCTTGTGTGGCCCTGAGTGACTTCATAAATCTGGACTAACTCAACGCAGCGCAAATCGCTGCATTGCGTTACTCTGTTCTGGGAAGCGTTCCATGGGCATTCCATGGGCATTCCATGGGCGTTCTATGAGTGTTTCCATGCAACTCTCATGGTTTTTGACTCATTCCAAGATTTACATAAAGTGGTAGACTTGGGAATGTGCCAAAAATATACATCTTCTCAGGGAAGGCGTAATGAGGAGAAATATCTTAATTTCTCCTCGTTTTTCCTCTTTCTATGTGTGCTGCATTCTTCAGCACGCATAGAAAGAGGACTATGCCTCCAAGGTTTGTATTCCCTTCCTGCACAAAAAGAATCCTGAATGATGGTGCAAGTGTGCCTGCGTTGGGGCTAGGCTGCCAAAACAGCACCAGCGCATGGACCAAGGCAGGAATGCAATGTATTCTTTTAAGTACAGCACTTTCTTGCCCTTTCCCTGTTGCGGAGTGCAGCGCAGCAAGGTGACTTTCTGCTCTGCATGACAATCTCATAAATCTGGCCCTCAGTGTTTTACAAAACAGGCACTGACAATTGTTCATATGAAATCATAAAATATCGTACACATAATATGTGAATCTTTAAGATCAATTTGTAATTATCACACAATTGTTGTTTTTTCACAGATAACTGGTTGAATGCCATAAAACAGCCACTACTTTCGTTTGATGAGCCTTTAAATACCTTAGAGTAGCCTCTTTATATGTTCTGCTGTTTTCTGTCTACATATACAACACATATGTTTGAGAGAGTCCAGCACATCTGAAGACAGACAGATCATGTGTCACTTGTTTGCTTTGCCTTTTGTGTGTGAAGCATTCTCTGTTCTTTAAGTATATTTTGCCAATCAAACTCTGTATGACGTAGGGGCTTACACACCAGTCTGAATTTTAAAAAGGTGTTTGGAATCTAAGTAGGGCTCCATCTTTGTAATAAAAATGTTATGGACGTGTTTTAAGATTCTATAGGTTAGAAATCGAGTTATAATGTTGGCACAGTAAACTTTTTTTAAATTTTACTTTTTATTAATAGTTTATGTTGTTTTTTCTGCATAGACGAAAGAGTGTTTAACATTGGTATTTCGTAGTCTTTAATGTTTGTGATTGTGGGTTTATCTTTTTTGTGTTCAAAATATTTTATTAGATTTTTGCAGACAAAGACAAAACAAAAAATGATACATTGTTGGTATATATAATAAAATAATGTGTACATCAAAAACACTGTCATAACAATATCTATATACCAAATATTTACAGTTGTCATAAAAGCAGTAAAATTATAAAAGATGAAAAATGGAACAAACGAGGCTCCTCCTCAAAACATTAATTATACAACAATGTTAAGAAAGAAAAATATTGTTATTAAATGTTTTATAGATAAGTATTAATATAATCATCAATTTGTTTCCATGACTGTTGAAATGACAACATATTTTTTAATGGTCCCTTATAAGATAATTGGGCACCAGTGACATAAGACCACCACGCTTATGATTGTGGGTTTTCAAATTGAGGACCGTGCAATAGATCTCAGAGATACAGTTTGATGATAAAAATGTTTCTGTAAGCTGTTGTCCTCTGCTTTGCTGCAATCATTAAAATAATTAAGTAATACAATATTGTAAAGTTTCAAGTTTAATAATACTTAATTTAGACAATCAAGTCCTTCAAAGTGAGAACCGTGTGGTGCAGGTATAATTGGAATTGAGACACCGAATAAAAGGCTTAAAAACTCCACAAACAATCCGAATTCTGAATAGTTTTAAAACAAGAGTAGGGAGTGGCATGGTAAATGTGAACAAAATGTAAAACAAAATTCCCAGCTGTTTTCCCAGCATACATAAAAGAGACATAAAAGGTTTCATAGGTGATGCAGACAATTCATGAAATAGATGTAAGCTGCAGTTAGGATGAGACCTGAGGGCGCAGTAGCATGTGGCATGACGGTCTGAAAACGTGTCCAGCTATGGTGGCAATCTGGGGACAGCTATCTGAAAGCAGCCAGGTTGTCCAATGCTGACAAAGGGGTAAGTTCTAGTTCAAGCCTCAGTCCACAGTGGGGTGCAGAAGACCTCAGAAGTAGTCAGTGGATGATCTTGTACTGAGAAGGTGTGAACCTCAGCGGAAAAGTGGATCTAAGTTGACATTTGCTGCAATGATGACAAGCACATCTGCCCTTCCCCCACATTTCCTGAAAAGCATTTTAAAGCATTGATGACGCTCTTACATCTGGTTTCCAGTTGTATCACATGGTCATTCCAAGTTGTTTCTTATCAATCCTAACCCCAAGTAAAAGATACTGTAATACTTTCTCAATCGAAGACGCACCGAGACCCAATTGAACCTTACATTGGTTTCATCAAAAGACATAATGTTGGTCATTGGTAAGTTATTCGTGCGTGCCTCCATTTTACCATACTTATGTAAAAGGCTCAGTAGCTGGAGGCCCAGGTCATCAATGTTGCATAAGTGGCTGATCTTTTTAAACCAAGTTTCAGGGCTCAGCCTTCACGGTAGAGCAAACTCCCCGGTCGATTGGCCATATATGATGGTGTAAGAGAAGGAGGTAAAATACTGTTAATGAGACTTGCACCCATTTACCTTATATTTCCATTAAAAGATCCAAGAGTGTGTTGAGTGTGTTGTAGAAACCCCATGAATACAGTTTGCACCAAAGTCGGTTTCTATTGAGGTGGGCGTGAGAGAATGCATGAGTATTTGCAGGAGGCGCAGGGGAACGCTTCGTGAATGATGTGTGCAGCTGTGCAGCAGTAGCATGGTGAGCAGTGGCTGAGGTAGAGGGTGAGGAGGGTTGTGGCAGGATAGTGGATGGTGGGAGGTTGCTCAGGGATACTGGAGCTGGACACACACCAGGAGTGGCTTGGACAGGCTTGCCTTTGGCACAGCAGCGGTGTGCCATTGGCTCAACCACTGCGCATGTCCACGGCGCAGCAGGTACACAGCAGAACACATTGTGTAAAGGCAAATAACAATAAAACACAAGGGCTGGAAAGCAGTGGTAATGGGCTTATGTTTGTGGTTGTGTCTGTACCTCCCTAAACTCCTCCTTAACCCCCCAACCCCCTCCTTACTCCTGCCTAAACCCCTCCCATTTAGTAGTAAGTATTCCTCTTTTTTCAGCCACTCCTCCAGGTGCCTCCCACATTTACTACTAAGGGGCCGATTCCGATCTCGCTCTGAAAGCCCTGCGGCTGACTCGCGCTCGTAGAGCTTTCCGAGCGACTCATGCTCCTGGCCTCTGAGCGACAGAGTACGATGCGCTGCAGCGCTTACGGACTCGGATCGCTCGGGGCCCCATTGAAGTCCATGGGAGCCTGGTGTACGTTGCGTACATAGGCTCCCAAAGACAATAAAAGCACGTCTCGGAAGAGGGTGCCCCGTGTCGCAGGGACGCCTCGGTCCCGCATGAACCGTACATGCATGTGTAGGTGGGACCCTTGGGTCCCCCCCAGTGATCGAGTTTTAGGGGCCCGGGTTAAGGAGGGCCCGCTACGGACCCCTGAAGTCCGCTTCTCAGAGCTTATTCAAGTCGGAGGCTCCTGCTCGATCCAGCTGCTCGGCGCACGCATCGTACTTGGTCGTCCGGGAATCCGCACCGTTGCGCTGTGCGTGTCAGACATAGCGGAGTCGTCCGGAGGGGATCGCTGACACGTATGAGCCACTCGGAGCGTGAGGCGATTATCGCATCGTACTTGCTCGCTCGAACAGCTGTACGAGTCGCACAGAAATTACGTGTACGACTCGGACTCACTACTGACGGATGCCGTCAGGAGCGCTTCCGAGCGAGATCGGAATCGGCCCCTAAGTAGTAAACTTACATGTGTGAGGATCTGTCCATAGAAAAAACAGGAGAGGTAGAGGTTACACTTGTAGGTTTGTGGTAAGTAAGCAGTACTACTGTGGTACTACTTTATGTACTACAAAATAAAGTTTGTAAACTGGGCCCTATAACGCCATTTCTGTTATTACATGGTGCGATAGTAAAGGCACTTACTTGTCAGCGTATCTGTTTACAGGTCACAACTGCACCTAATATGGAGTGTTTCAGAAACAGAACTGATGCAACAGAATTCCTGCTTCTCGGATTCCAGGTTCTCCCAGAGCTGAAGCCCGTCCTCTTCCTCATGTTTGTCATCATCTACCTGTTCACTATAGTTGGGAACATCCTGATAGTGGCCACCGTGTCTCTGGACAGCCACCTGCACACACCCATGTACTTCTTTCTTGGAAATTTGTCATTTTTGGAAATCTGGTACCCGACAACAACTGTGCCCATCATGCTAGCTGGCATATTGACAAATGGAAGGCTCATTTCCTATGCAGGTTGCATCTCACAATTTTATCTTTTTGTCTCCTTTGCAGCCACTGAGTGCTTGCTTTTGACTGTAATGGCTTATGATAGGTATGTAGCAATCTGTTTTCCCTTACAGTACATGGTCCTTATGGTGAAAAGGCTTTGCCTCAAGCTTGTTTTAGGTTCCTGGGTAGCTGGGTTTTCTCCACCAATGATCACAGTGTCATTACTTTGTAGATTACAGTTCTTTGGTTCAAAGGAGATCGACCATTTCTTTTGTGAGTTTGCACCCTTGCTAAAAGCCACCTGCTCAGAGACTAAAGTGATAGAAATGTATGTTTTTATCATAGCAGTTAGCATATTGTCAGTTCCATTCACTCTAATCATTGTATCTTATGTGTATATCATGTCGGCCATCATGCGAATCCCTTCAGTCATGGGCAGACACCGAACGTTCTCCACTTGCAGTTCCCACCTTATTGTAGTTATTGTATACTTCGGGACACTGATAACAATATACGTAGCACCCACTACAGGCCATTACCTAAATCTCAACAAAGCCCTATCCCTTCTATACACTGTGGCGACCCCGCTGCTGAATCCCATCATATATACACTGAGAAACAAGGACATACAGAAGACTTTGAGAAAAGCCTCCCATACTTTTAGATTTTCCAGGCTGTGAGAACAAACAGCCTTATTTAGGAAATGAAAATGCTTTGAAAATTAAAATCATGCATTGGAAAGCAGGTACTTTCATTATTTAGAAACAGAAATACTGTAAAACAGAACAACCTTGGTACATATGACAATAAATTGTTGCAGTGGCTAATATGTATGTATGCAATGTTATATGTAGAGCGCAGACCTAGTTCAAAGGCAATAGAGCTCTTTACAGGAGGAGATACAATATTGTGGGATGGTCAAAAATAGACTGCAGAGTTGCCCTGGTCAGAGTTTGTGGAGTTACGCTACGAGGAACTCCACGAAGTGACAAAAAAACTCTGCTGCGGTCCACGGACTTCCCTAAGTGCCGGAGTGAGGTAAGTCACGCTGTTCACGCTGATTTTTAGTGCCGGGTGTTTGTCCTGTGCTGTAAAATCAGCGCAAATGGCACCAAGTGTAGTGCAAGAGCATGCAGCTTCTATCTGCTGCTAAAGTAAATGTTCTACTTGAGCAGCAGCTTCCTCAAGGTGACCAGCAGGTTTCGCAATGCAAGCAGCAGCGACCTGCCGTGACCGCCCGCACTGAATCATCTCACCGGGAGGTGGTCTAGCATTGGATTTTCCTCGCTCGCATTCGCCAACTTAACGTTGGCAGCACACAAGAGAGGAAAAACTCTGCTCCACTATGCAGAGTTTGTCAGAACTCCATGCTCTACATGGAGCTCGGAGTGGGAAAAACTTTGCAAACTCTGTGTGTGGAGCGGAGTTTACTGCTCAGGTCTACTGCAGAGTCAGGAGTAGTGCTCCTTGAGGAGGTGTGTCTTCAGATTTTTTCTGAATTTTAGGAGATTTGGTGCTGATCCAATGTCGATAAATAGGTGGATCCAGATCTTGGCAGCATGAACAGAGAAGGCTTACCTTCTGACTTTTTCCTTCTTGAATTGTTTTGTCTCCATTCCAAAAGGGCAATATCTAAGATCCTGGTCGGCATTGTCTCCCAGGTATAGCTAGTTTGCATGCCAGGTAAGCTGGGTATTGTTGTTTATGACTTTATAAGTGATGCATCTGGTCTTGAAAACAATCCAGGATGGAAGGGGTAGCGAGTGCAAATCCTTTAACATGGAGGTAATGTGGACTTTGAGTACCTAACGAACCATGCCACTGTCTGTAGGATGCCTTTCAGAGGTACCTGGTGGGGTATTGGGGAAACAACTCAGCAAGCTGTTGCCTCTGTCCAAATGGGAGAGGTATCAGTCTTCTACAGTTGTTCTGAATTCCTCTTCTGGGAGAAATTGTTTCACTTCCTTCAGAAGGAAGAATTGAAACGAAGCTGTCCTGGTATTCCTGGCAATGTGTTGCTCGAATGAAGCATCTGTGTTGAATTGTAAATTAGAGAGATTTGGAGTGGGAGGTCAGATAGGCTTAAGTTGAACAGCTTGGTTAGACTTGGAGTTGTTTGATGCTTCTTGCAAATAGAAGGAATTCAGTCCTTGTGGTGAGCTTCTGTGCTGGATGAGTTTGAGGCAGGATTTGGGTCTCTGTTGCGTTGGATGAGTATATTTTTAGGTTGTGCTGGGTATCATACTCGTATTGATGGATCTTGATGCCACTATCTACAAGATTGTAAAGAAGATAGGAGGAATGTTTGAGCCTTAGGGTACTCCGCAGGATATAAGGAGTGTCCCTGATTCTTGAGAAAGGATGTGAGCCATATCATCATGGTGCATGTGAAATCCATGCATGTTTTCATGGCGTTGAACAGAGCTTGAAGGCTGCAATGATTTAAGTAGAGGTAGGGGTGTTTGCTGTTGATGACGTGGAGAGTATCTTCCACTTCGTAGAGTATAGCATAGTGTTGAAGCATGGTTTTAAGCTTGAAACTGCATTGGTAATCCTATAGTGGATTTGCATTGCTGAGGTGCTCCAACTATTTTCCTGATAATTTTCTCTACGAAAGGAACTTTGGTAATAGAAGTTTGTGAGGTAACCTTAGTCCAGAAATGGTTTCTTTAGCAGTGGAAGGATCTGACCTGTCCAAAGGGCATGCAGGAGTGTTCCTCGGTGTAAGGAGGAGTTGAAAATGTGGAGATGAGATGTGAGGGATTCCCCATAGAGGGATTTGATGATGGGAGAAGGAAGGCTGTTGTCTTTGTAGGACATTGCCTTGTGAGAGATCAGGATATTGGAGATGTCCATGTGTGACACTGGATTGAAGGCGGTCCATTTGGTGGTGATGGGATGAGAAATGGCTGGAAGTGAGGGGGCCATGAAAGTGGTACTGATGTTGGGTCTGATTTTGTTGATTTTGGTGAGGAACATATTGATGAAATTGCATTTTTGTTGAATGAAGTAGGGACTCTAGGTTCGGAGAGAGGTTTGATGCTGATTTTGACAGCTTTTTAGAGGACTTTGCTTCTGTTGTTTGCCTCATTGATGGTGGTCTTCTTGAAAGAAGTGTTAGCTGTGATTATGAGGAATCATCAATTAGAGCAGAGTGTTTTGAAGAGGGTGGACCACTAGAAATTTCGATCTCTTCCATTTCAGTTTCTGTTTTTGAGTGCAGTTTTTTACCTTTAGTTCTTGAATGTAGCAGGATTCTCAGGGCTTTGGCTTGGTGGATTTGGTTTTCAGTGGGTAGTAGCATTCTGCAAGAGTTCTCATAATTGTATTAATGCTGAGGTACAGTACATGAGAAGGGGAAGTGGGTAATGGAGGGATTGGTTCAGGGCAGGGCTATAGATATCTGAGACTAAGTGTTAGTGGAGGATGATAGGATGAGGTCTAGTGTGTTAGTTTGGAGTGGGTTGGGTTATTGTTAATTTGTTTTATTTCTAGTGTGTCAGGGTTGTGTTGAAGGTTCCCTTCATACATTTATTGTTGGAATTGCTGGGGAGGTTGAAGTGTCCTAGGAATTTGGCATGGGTGTTTTGAATGGAGACTTTATGGGGAGATCTGAGGTTTCTTCTAGGAAGTATTTCTGTGGTTTGGGAGATATTGAGATAAAATGAAAGGAGGCTGTTTGGGAGATTGCTAATTGGAAGTGAGAGAAGAAGACTTTGAAAGACTTAGATGTAGAGTTGGTAACAGTGCAGCACTAGGCTGTCTCCTCTATGGCTGCAATCTCCTCTCCAGTTGTCAGCGTGCGGTTTATGTGTTGGATGCTATAACCATCAGGAATGAGTATGACCAGGATGTATGTGGATCAGCTTCAGAACCACGTTTTGGTGATGATGAGTGTGTCTAGGTTGTGTTTGGTGATGTCCGGAGTATGTTTAGCTGAAGAGCATGTACTGATGAGCATCAATTGATAGTGTTGCTTTGGGGGAGTGACGTGTTCTAGTGAGTGGCATGTGGATTAGGCCATAGGCACTAAATATGTGAATCAGTGTATGTGTTTGCATGGTCTGGCTGTGAGTGTTAGAATGGTATGAAATGTGATGCGTTTGATGCATATGATGAGCTAGTTTAACAGGAGCAGGAATCCTGACCCTAGGTCCTTCCAGGTCTTAACAGGTAAAAATAGGTGACCCTTGTCTGTGTCTACCATTATCTGTAGACGTCTGGACTGTGGGACCTTCTGAAGAGTTGACTAATGTACAGGCAAAGGCAGGAAATGAGAGTTGGAAACCAGCAAAGCTACTTCTTGCAGAAATGGATGCTGAGAAAAGTAGTGATGTAATTTCCTGGAGAGATCGATGCTGGGACATTTGGAGATCAGGAAATGGCTTCTTGTTGACACAGATGCTGGAAAAGATTCTACTTTTAAGGATGGTTTTTATGGGATGGTTTTGGCTGTATATCAACATGGTACACTCCTAAGATGAGCCCGTGATGATGGGCAGCAGTGGAAGGAAGATGATGGGGCGAAGGCATTGGGAGGGTGTGAAGGGGTGATGGTGTTGCGGATGATCTTGAGGTGGAGGCTGGCACTGCTTCTTGTGTTCATACATCAAAGGAGTACTGCAGAACCTACTCAATGCCACCATCATTACAATGCAGTGGCCATAGGTGTTCCTTTGAACATAAATACCCTTATTATTGCAAACAAATGAAAAGAAATATTGTACCACGAAAACTGAGTGATTAGTCTTTGCCTATTTGTCAAATTGAAGCTGTAACTAAAGAAAACAAGTTCAAATAACATGTTATGAATTGTCAACCCAATGTATGAGAAAACATAAACGTGATTTCAATTGTCTCCATTTTCTTGAAAAGAAGAAAGACTGAAATATGAAAACACTGAATATTATTGCTTTGATCCCTGGGTTGAATTCACTATGTTAAGGGACTACTTTGAGGGTCTAACCAGTAAGCTGCCCTTCTTTTTCCCGTGACCCTCTTTCCCATCCTTGAATGAACTGTGTGGGGCAGAAGGGAGAGGGTCAAAGTGGGAAGTACGTATGAAAGCGAGATAAGGAACCAGAAGGGGGAATGACGAAAACAACCTGGTTGTATAAGATGAGAAGAGGAGATAACATTGAAAAAGGAGCAGAAGAAGCCATGAGTGAGACACAGATAGATAGATGCATGTTGGAGGCGGTGGTCAATAAAGCGCTTTTAAGATCTCATTGGAATGTTACCATAGATGTAGGGGTCCAGGGAGGAGGGAGGGAGCACCAGCCCGAGGAAACAGTGAGTTCTCTATTGAATGCCGGGATTCCACAAGGAGAGTGGAAATTACCTCCTAAATTAACCCAGCCATGGGGAATGTTAGGAGAACTGGACAGATGTATTCTCCGGGCATTATTAATCCGCCCTCTCCAATGCATTAGTCTTATCTCCCTACTTGCCTTTTGGCATCTTGTTGTGCTGTCTGACTGCAGAGCCATGTAGTCACCTCCTGCACACCTTCTGCAAACCAGAGGGTCTTCAGATGACATGTCTCCTAGAATCTCATCTCTCTCCCTCCCCTTTATTTCAAGGGAGCATATATGCTCTATACATTATAGTATCCATATTGAGCTGCTTCATCTTGAAACCCCTTGCTGGTCAAGTCATGAGTAACTACATCCGCAGGACTCAGTGTATTCCTCGAGGGGACAAACCAGTTGGACAGTTTTGCTTCAGAGCTGCATTTCATGTACTCAAATAAACAGATAATTTTGAAATATTCATCAACAGCATATCATGCTCGTGTTAAGTGAATACACACAGTGAACAGCAACACAGTTTGTGTTAATATATGTTGATGTCTAATGCTTATGATAATGAATATTCACTGCAGAGCACAATGGATGTCGATTCACCAAAATGCCAGGGGTAGCAGAAGTGATATCACATGCTCTTTGACCTCCATGACATCACAGGAAGTGACATTATATGACCTTTGCCCTTGAATACCAGGAAGTGACATTGACCTTGAAGGCATCGCAATAATTAATGTCACTGTAGGGTAGTGTTTAACTAAAAGAAAAAAATGTATTGAGAACTAGCAGGGAGATTCCCAAAAGAGAAATGTAAAAAAGGCTGTCGAATTCACTGATATTATTCCTTGTAGAATAAATATTCAATATGAATAATAGTATGAGCTTGATTTACTCCTTATCTTTGTTAACAAGTTTGGATTTGTGATCACTTCTAAGAAACTATCACACGTGTGAAATATAGAGGTGACTGTTTTTTTGAAACACTTCCTAAGGTGAGAAATAATGAGCTTTAACTTTTTCCCCACCCTCATATCATGAAAAAATAAAATAGAAAAGCAACACTCTATTCATGCATGGAGGGGCTATGGGTCAGCTGTCTTCATTCAGGGCTCTGTTCAAAAGTCATTCACGTTCCCTCCGCCCACTGCAGCGTAAATCATGGAGCGATGGGTCCGCCCACTTCTTCTATTGGCTCCTTGTGCTGTGAGTGGCAGCATTTTGCCCGATCATGTATTCATATCCGGCAAGAAAGAAATGCTCTTCTGTGCCAGGACTTTACTTCTCCAATGTTCTTTCCATTGTTTATTCTTTTTTTTCTTTTGCAGTCATTCTTGTGTGTCTAAAGTATGTCTTCATGTTACAGTAATTCAGGGCCAAAAGTATCTTTCCTTTGCACAAAAAAAGAATCTTATTTTCCTAGACTGTACATTACAACTAAAATGGTCTGTATGCCTGTTCTAAGTACATGTGCCTGCTTGGAACGAGCCACGCTGCTCTAATAAACTTGTATGTGATTGTTACTTATTTTTATTTTAAAATTGCTACTGCAAACGTATGTTGCCCCTTTTAGTCAGCTTGTTTTTTTTTCTTTTTCTTTTGTGTCACGTCCTTGAAATAATAATAAAAAAGCTGGTCATCTCACAAACATGCCAATACTACCAGTATTGGATTTGCCAATGATTGCTTTTTATACATTCACAATGATTAAGCATTGCAACAAGTTCACAAAATGTGCATTTATTTGTGTCGTTTTATGACGCACTGGAAAGAGCGCTGCGTTGCTGAAAGCATTAGTTTTACCAAGTGTGATGTCCAAGTCAGAGCTACAGAAAGTAAACACTGTTCACTAGGGCACTTTTTACCTTCTGTTCTTAAAGTGCTTCATTTGTTAATTATAACAAAAGTGCTAGTGCCCACATTTCTCATGAAGCTGCCTCCACTTCCATCACCGCAGCCGGCCACTTTCACCAGTGACCTGGCCTGTCCTTAGTTCCCCACTACCGCCACATTCACTGTTTTACTCTGAACCCACTGTCTCTGCTGTAGCATCACTCTGACAATAGACACGGGGCACTTATGGAAAAGGAGGCTCATTAAAAGATCTACTCCACCCCCTTCTTTACAAGATGCTGCCTCCTTTTGTCCATGTTTTGAGACCTTCAGTTTTCAAAAATAGTGACTTTCATTGGAAGGGGGAATCCGGTCACATAATACGGACAATCCAGGTCCCCCTGCGATGAATGTGAGACTAATATTCAAATATGGCAGATCAGGGAATGCAGAAAGGTCAGAGAACGAGAACGGATGCACCTTAGAAAACACAATGCATGTAGAGAAGGGCCTGATTCAAAAGGTGAGTTACACTTTTCAGTAAGTTTACACTTGAAGTAAGTTACTATTTTCAGTATTCACACACTCTGGGCCTGATCCACAAAGGTGAACTTACAGTTTTGTGTAAGTTTACACTTTCTGTAGCAACGTTTACACTGCTTTGGTATTCAAAAACAAAGGGGCATATTAGCAAGGGCTTTATCGCCGCTTTAGCGGCACTTTTTGTCGCTAAAGCAGCGATTTTTTTATCGCCCTATCAGCAAGCTGTCGCTAACAGGCGTTAGCGACAGCTTTCTGGCGATAGCGGGCGGTTTTCCCATCGCCTTGCATGCCAGCGATAATTATTGCTAATGACATGCAAGGTAGGCGTTCCCAACTAAAAGCGACTGAAAACAGTCGCTAACACAACTTCCCCCTATTAGCAACGCAGGCGAAGCGATAAAAGAGTTCGCGCTAAGCGCGATTATCGCTAGAATTTAACACCTGCTAAAAACATGACTTACCTGTTTGTTGAATGGGAGGTGGATTGTCAGGCTAAGTCCACCATGGCGTTAATGCGTGAATATCGCTGGATTTCCAGCGATATTCACGCATTTCGTCGCTATCGCTGGATATTTTATCGCATTGGAGATAAACGTTGCTAATAGCATGTTATCTCCGCAATAATATCCAGCGATAGGCGGCGTTAAAAAAAACACGCGCTAAGCTCGGTTTGCGATAATTTTCGCTTGTTGTTGCTAATATGCCCCCAAGAGTCTAATTTTACCACTAGTAAATTTGCAAGTGTAATTTTACTACTAATAAAAGTTAGTAGTAAAATTACGCTCATAGTTTGTGAATACCAAGAAGTAGTAACGTTACTACAAGGGTAAACTTACTACAAAGCTGTAGGTTGCTTTTCTTCACCTACATAATAAAGCAAGTGGCTTATTATTGTGAGAGTGGGTGGTGCCCCCCCTAAACCTCTCCCTGACCCCCATCAACCCCTTTTACCCTTGCCCTTTAGTAGTAAGTCTGCACCCTTTCCACCCACTCCCCTCTGTCCCTCGCACATTTAATACTGAAATCCATACTTCCATGTGTAAAGGCTCCGCAGTCAGGAAGGAGAACTCCAAACACATAACTACAGTGCAGTTTGAGAATCAGACCCTGAGAGTTTGGACAGAGCGGAGGTACATTATGTGGTCCAGGCCAGTACTGGGCTTGGCACTTCCTGTTCCTAACATGGCTCCTTTCCTGGTAGGACTAATGACCCAGGCAAGAGTACTGGGAAGCAGTTGGGACAAACCTCAGAGGACATATGTGCACAATGGTGTTAGCAGACTTAGCATGATCTGAAAACCAGCTCAGCCGCCCCCTAGTGGAGCAGCATTGCACAAGTGCCGAACAGTACAGGGTTAGCTGGTCTGGGGGATGTGAGCGGGTATGCAGGGTGCATCGAGTGGTGATTGCTGAAGTAGATGGAAGGAAGGCGCAACCAGTGCCTACAGCTCTGCAAAGGGGACTAAAGTCCTGATAGAGCGCTTAACAAACTACCATTCAGGTGAGAAAGTAATCAGTGAGCAATGTGCAGTGAGCGCTAGCTACAGCCTGCTGGCCAGTGTACGATGCACGACATGGAGGGTGCAGTGCACAATGCACACGGTGCAATAATGAATCTGCGGTGAATGAGAAGTAACTTTCAGTGCACAGTGAGCACTTAGCATTGTGCAATAAATAGTGCGAAGCGATCTCAGTTGAAGAAGCAGTGTGCAGAAAGCAGGGTGGAGAAAGCATTGAAAACTGCAGAGTTCACACTGCAGCCTTCAGTGTGCTGGAAATGTTGTGTAAAGAGTACCATGCACTGAACAATTGGTAGTGCATGGTGCAAGCCAAGCAGGTGCACAATATTGAGTAAACAGTGTGTATTGAGCAGTCAGTCATACATGGTGCTCACTGAGCGCAGTGCAGTGAGCAGTGCACAGTGTATAAAAACAGTGACTTATGCATGTCGCACACTGATCAGTGGGAAGTCACAGAATGCATTGATCAGTGACTGGTGCACCACGAGAAAGTTGCAGTATGCAGTGAGTAGTATGTAGAGTGTACAGAACAGTGAGCAGTGAGCGATGCTCACTGATCACTGCGCAGTGCTTGGTGGTGGGCAGTGTGTACTGAGCAATGGCACCTGTGTGCAGTGTACAACGTGGAGTTAGTAGTGTGCATGTGCTCTTTTTTCATCTCTCCTTTTGTCCATATTCCTGCTATCTCATGCACACAACTTTATATTGTCCTGTTTGTCTACCACTTGTCCTCCTGCCGAGGTACCCCTGTGTGCCAAGTCTACTCTTCCTATCTTATACAGCTTTTTATATCTACTTTCTAATGTCCCAACTTCATGTCTTTGCTCACACTTCCTCTCATAGTCCATTACACCTGTCCTTGTGTAGCTCTACCATGTTTTGAGATACCCAGATTCTGCCACTCTTCCTTTCTGTTCAAGGTACGGGTGATGATGTTTATGCCTCTGGCCCTCTCCTCTCCATAGTAAGTGGTTACGTCACACAGGCTCTTCAAGAAGGAAGTTAAAGCCGCACTACTAGAAAAACATGGGTGATAAGAGACTTATTTTGAAACTGTCATTCACGCTATTTTATATTGTGTTATACCTTGCTCTTGGAATTCTATGTCCAGTGTATCTTCAGTGACAGGTGTTTTTACTGTACTGCAACCCTCACCAGCTCTCTCTTTGTACACTGCTCTGATACTGTGAAGGTCATGCGTGTGCTTTATAAAAACACAATAAATAAATAAATAAATATTTCACTCTCGCTGTTGATGTCTCTATTTCCTACTTCCCAGTCTCTATCTGTCAGCTCCTCCAGGCTGCCTCTTCTTTGGTTTATCCGTTTTAGTGCTTTGAACGTGGTAAGGTAATATTTGGAATATCACTGTGACTAGAGGTGCATGAGCAGAAGCAGCTGCTGTAGTCAGGGGATGCTTTAACTCAACAAATGCAAAAAGAACAATTGATGGACAGACTGCAGAACAATGTCATACATTCACCCCAGTACAGAGATCTGAGCCAAAATCCCTCGTTTTTTTGCTCACCATGCCATTCCAGTTTGGACCCAGCCATATGCAAATCAGTCTTGACCCTGCGCCCAATGGGAACAGTCCAGCCCGAACTGCCAGACCAGGTCCTCAAGGACTGGAAACAAGCATCCTAGGACCGGTTTCGGGGTTTCACCCGTCAGCAGCCAGGATAGCTTGACTCCAGTGCCATGGAGAGAATGGGACACACGTCTGGGCATACCTGTCCCACTCGGGGTGACAAATGCAAAAAGAACAATTGATGGACAGAATGCAGAACGATGTTATACATTCACCCCAGTACAGAGATTTGGGCTTAAATCCATTTTTTTTGCTCACCATGCCATTCCAGTTTGAACCAAGCCATATGCTAATCAGTGTTGACACTGCGCCCAATGGGAACAGTTCCAGCCCGAAATGCCAGGCCAGGTCCTCCCTGGACTGGAAACAAGCATCCTAGGACCGGTTTTGGGGTTTCACCCCTCATCAGCCAGGATAGCTTGACTCCAGTGGCATGAGGATCACAGGACCCATGTCTGGGCATACCCATCCCACTCGGGCTGACAAATGCAAAAAGAACAATTGATGGACTGAATGCAGAACAATGTCATGTATTCACCCAAGTACAGAGATCCGGGCCTAAATCCATCGTTTTTTTGCTCACCATGCCATTCCAGTTTGAACCCAGCCATATGCAAATCAGTCTTGACCCTGCACCCAATGGGAACAGTCCAGCCCGAACTATGAGGCCAGGTCCTCCCTGAACTGGAAACAAGCATCCTAGGACCGGTTTCGGGGTTTCACCCTTCATCAGCCAGGATAGCTTGACTCCAGTGACATGGAGAGCACATGACCCACATCTGGGCATACCCGTCCCACTCGGGGTGACAAATGCAAAAAGAACAATTGATGGACAGAATGCAGAACGATGTCATGCATTCACCCCAGTACAGAGATCTGGGCCTAATTCCATCGTTTTTTTGCTCACCATGCCATTCCCTCGTTTTTTTGCTCACCATGCCATTCCAGTTTGGACCCAGCCATCAGTCTTGACCCTGCGCCCAATGGGAACAGTCCAGCCCGAACTGCCAGACCAGGTCCTCAAGGACTGGAAACAAGCATCCTAGGACCGGTTTCGGGGTTTCACCCGTCAGCAGCCAGGATAGCTTGACTCCAGTGCCATGGAGAGAATGGGACACACGTCTGGGCATACCCGTCCCACTCGAGGTGACAAATGCAAAAATAACAATTGATGGACAGAATGCAGAACGATGTTTGAACCAAGCCATATGCAAATCAGTCTTGACACTGCGCCCAATGGGAACAGTTCCAGCCCGAAATGCCAGGCCAGGTCCTCCCTGAACTGGAAACAAGCATCCTAGGACCGGTTTCGGGGTTTCACCCCTCATCAGCCAGGATAGCTTGACTCCAGTGGCAATTGTTTCTTTTGCATATGTCGCCCTAAGTGGGAAGGGTATGCCCAGATGTGGGTCCCGTGCTCACTACACCACTGGATTCAAGATAGCCTGGCTGATGGAGAGTGATGCCCTGAAATCAGTCCCAGGATGCTTGTTTCGGGTCCAGGGAGGACCTGGCTTGGCAGTTCGGGCTGGACTGTTCCCATAAGGAACAGGATCAAGACTGATTTGCTAATGGCTGGGTCCAAACAGGGGTGGTGTGGTGAGCAAAAGAATGATGGATTAAACCCAGATCCTTGTGACTGGGGTGAATGTTTGCATTGTCCAGCATTCCGTCCATCAATTGTTTCTTTTGCATATGTCGCCCGAAGTGGGAAGGGTATGCCCAGACGTGGGTCCCGTGCATTGTCCAGCATTCTGTCCATTAATTGTTTCTATTGCATATGTCGCCCTAAGTGTGAAGGGTATGCCCAGACGTGGGTCCCGTGCTCACTACAACACTGGATTCAAGCTAGCCTAGCTGATGAAGGGTGATGTCCTGAAACCGGTCCCAGGATGCTTGATTCTGGTCCAGGAAGGACCTGGCTTGGCAGTTCGGACTGGATTGCTCCCATAAGGAACAGGGTCAAGACTGATTTGCATATGGCTGGGTACAAACTGGGGTGGTGTGGTGAGCAAATGAATGATGGATTAAACGCAGATCCTTGTGACTGGGGGTGAATGTTTGCATTGTCCAGCATTCCGTCCATCAATTGTTTCTTTTGCCTAACTCAACAAAGGCACTCATAGGTATCATGCAAATGTAAATAAGGAATGAGCGTGCTAAAGTAGCACACAGCATCTAATGCTATTCTTCCATCATCCAATTATAGACCACTATACTTGTATTTGTGAATCTCTATAGTAATCATTCATGTAAATAGATTATGCGAATCATTTCATATTATGTAGTTTTTAAATAAAACCATTTGCACAGTGATCCCAGTGAACAAAGACCCACAAAATAGATCAATACAGAAAGGACAAAATAAATGATTTTCTCTTAACGGACAACAATTCATTTTAGAAGGAGTCCATTAGCCCTTTTGGGGCCATATGTTGTCTAACGTTTGTTTATTCTCTGTGTCGACGACGTTTCTACCTGAAAGGATAGACAGGTCTCATCAGAACAGAAAAGATAGGTGGACATCTGAAAGGGATGGGTATCAGGAGATAAGCTATACTATGTAGTGGTCTCAAAAACAATTAATGTAGTGTAGTAATCAATATTACCTCGTGCCCAGACTTAGTAGTGAAGATTTCACCAAGAAAATTAATCTACCGATTAAGGGGAATATACGAACAGCCACTTTAGTCTTACTCAAGGGGCAAGTTTTAGGTCTGTAAGAAGTATAAAGATAATTAAGTGAGTCAATACTTCATCTTGCATAATCCAGGTAGATATGAGGTGGGTACATATGCACATACCCCTTGTGCGGGATCAAAATAATGATAATAAAGGAACGGACCAGGTATATTGGTTCCGATCTCTGTCACGATGAACCACCAGATCAATGCTGTCTCCTCATCCTGCTTCCACACTGCCTCGAAAGACCTTCAGATAGATCCCCACCGAATCCAGAAAAACGGTCACCCATGCACTCATCAGCAGAAGACTCGACTATGGCACCGCACTCTACGCCGGAGTCACCCAGAATCTCCTCGGGAAACTACAGAAGGTTCAAAACGCCGCAGCCAGACTGGTCCTCAAAATTCCCTGCCGCAGCCACATCTCTGAACACCTGTGAGAACTCCACTGTCTCCTAGTCACCAAAAGAGTCACTTTCAAGTTCCTCACACACGCCTACAAAGCCCTCACAACACCGGACTAGCATAACTGAACCACCGCCTCTCATTCTAAGTACCCACCAGACACCTTTGCTCCACCCAACTGGCCCTTGCCACTATTCCTCAGATCCGCAAGACCAGGACAGGGAAAAGAACCTTCTCCTACCTTGCTGCCAAAACCTGGAACACCCTGCCTCTCCACCTCAGGCTATCCCAGTTGCTGACCCAATTCAGGGAAGATCTCAAGACCTGGCTCTTCAACTGAACCTCAACGCCCATCAGGACCTGAAGCCACCCCGTGCCTTGAGACCCTCATGGGTGAGTAGTCGCGCTTAACAAACACTAATTGATTGATTGTCACAGCAGCCAGCAGAGTCCAGACTGGTAATCTGTGGCGTGAGTGAGATCATCAGGTGAGAAGGCCTGGCGATATATCTGAGTATCCTCAGCGTGCTGGTAGTATAAGATACCAGCATTTTTTATGATGACGTCAAGAGATTCTAGGTACAAACTAAAGAGGCTTAGGGGTCGATTCCGATCTCGGGCGGAGGCGCACCTAACACTATACGTCAGGAAAAAAACCAAGCCGAATGCGTGTTTCCCGACCGATTCGTACATACGTCCGAACGAGCAAGTACGATGCGCATAACTGCCCAGATCCCGACCCAGCCGTACTCACCCAATCCAGCTCCTGTTCCCCGCCCGAGCCGGATCCGTAAACGCAGAATCGAGTCGCACTGAAGCCAAAATACAGCACCGTCCGGCCGGACTAGTACGATGCGCACTCCGTACGTGCCGAACCCGTCGCTACGCACGGCATGTCAGAGCATCCGGGAGAGGCGCACATAAGCTCCGATTCGCGCCACAAGACGATCCACGGCTACGAGACGAACACGCCAGCCACGAGTACGAGTTGAAGCAACGAGAAAGCCGAACGAGACGAACCAACCATGAATCCCATCGCGCAGGTCCTACCAATACTCTACATCTATTACCGGAACTGGTACGGACGCGTACGGTGCAGAACGTAAGTCAAACACCCACCACACAAACAAACGACACGTACCCGACATATAACACACACACATAGGGATGCAGAAATGACTTACACCAGCAACAGCAGAACCATAGGGGCGGGATGGCTATCACCAATGCCATACACACCCATAGGGGCCTGGATGCCAACCACTAACACCACCCCTACTCAGGGGGGCTGGATGCCTGTCACTACTACCATCCCCACTCATAGGGGGATGGATGCCTACCACTACCAACACCCCTACTCATGGGGGGCTGGATGCCTACCACTACTACCACCCCTACCCATGGGGGGCTGGATGCCTACCACTACCACCACCCCTACTCAGGGGGGGGCTGGATGCCTACCACTACTACCACCCCTACCCATGGGGGGCTGGATGCCTACCACTACCACCACCCCTACCCATGTGGGGCTGGATGCCTACCACTACTACCACCCCTACCCATGGGGGGCTGGATGCCTACCACTACCACCACCCCTACCCATGGGGGGCTGGATACCTGTCACTACTACCACCCCTACTCATGGGGGGCTGGATACCTGTCACCACTACCACCCCTACTCATGGGGGGCTGGATGCCTACCACTACTACCACCCCTACCCATGGGGGGCTGGATGCCTACCACTACCACCACCCCTACCCATGGGGGGCTGGATACTTATCACTACTACCACCCCTACTCATGGGGGGCTGGATGCCTACCACTACTACCACCCCTACTCATGGGGGGCTGGATACCTGTCACCACTACCACCCCTACTCATGGGGGGCTGGATGCCTACCACTACCACCACCCCTACCCATGGGGGGCTGGATACCTGTCACTACTACTACCCCTACTCATGGGGGGCTGGATACCTGTCACCACTACCACCCCTACTCATGGGGGGCTGGATGCCTACCACTACTACCACCCCTACCCATGGGGGGCTGGATACCTGTCACTACTACCACCCCTACTCATGGGGGGCTGGATGCCTACCACTACTACCACCCCTACCCATGGGGGGCTGAATGCCTACCACTACCACCACCCCTACTCAGGGGGGGCTGGATGCCTACCACTACTACCACCCCTACCCATGGGGGGCTGGATGCCTACCACTACCACCACCCCTACCCATGGGGGGCTCGATACTTGTCACTACTACCACCCCTACTCATGGGGGTCTGTATGCCTACCACTACTACCACCCCTACTCATGGGGGGCTGGATACCTGTCACCACTACCACCCCTACTCATGGGGGGCTGGATGCCTACCACTACCACCACCCCTACCCATGGGGGGCTGAATACCTGTCACTACTACCACCCCTACTCATGGGGGGCTGGATGCCTACCACTACCACCACCCCAACCCATGGGGGGCTGGATGCCTACCACTACCACCACCCCTACCCATGGGGGGCTGGATACCTGTCACTACTACCACCCCTACTCATGGGGGGCTGGATGCCTACCACTACTACCACCCCTACCCATGGGGGGCTGGATGCCTACCACTACCACCACCCCTACCCATGGGGGGCTGGATACTTGTCACTACTACCACCCCTACTCATGGGGGACTGGATGCCTACCCCTACTACCACCCCTACTCATGGGGGGCTGGATACCTGTCACCACTACCACCCCTACTCATGGGGGGCTGGATGCCTACCACTACCACCACCCCTACCCATGGGGGGCTGGATACCTGTCACTACTACCACCCCTACTCATGGGGGGGCTGGATACCTGTCACCACTACCACCCCTACTCATGGGGGGCTGGATGCCTACCACTCCTACCCATGGGGGGCTGGATACCTGTCACTACTACCACCCCTACTCATGGGGGGCTGGATGCCTACCACTACTACCACCCCTACTCAGGGGGGGCTGGATGCCTACCACTACTACCACCCCTACCCATGGGGGGCTGGATGCCTACCACTACCACCACCCCTACCCATGGGGGGCTGGATACTTGTCACTACTACCACCCCTACTCATGGGGGGCTGGATGCCTACCACTACTACCACCCCTACTCATGGGGGGCTGGATACCTGTCACTATTACCACCCCTACTCATGGGGGGCTGGATTCCTACCACTACCACCACCCCTACCCATGGGGGGCTGGATACCTGTCACTACTACCACCCCTACTCATGGGGGGCTGGATGCCTACCACTACTACCACCCCTACCCATGGGGGGCTGGATGCCTACCACTACCACCACCCCTACCCATGGGGGGCTGGATACCTGTCACTACTACCACCCCTACTCATGGGGGCTGGATACCTGTCACCACTACCACCCCTACTCATGGGGGGCTGGATGCCTACCACTACTACCACCCCTACCCATGGGGGGCTGGATGCCTACCACTACCACCACCCCTACCCATGGGGGCTGGATACTAGTCACTACTACCACCCCTACTCATGGGGGGCTGGATGCCTACCACTACTACCACCCCTACTCATGGGGGCTGGATACCTGTCACCACTACCACCCCTATTCATGGGGGGCTGGATACCTGTCACTACTACCACCCCTACCCATGGGGGGCTGGATGCCTACCACTACTACCAACCCTACCCATGGGGGGCTGGATGCCTACCACTACCACCACCCCTACCCATGGGGGGCTGGATGCCTACCACTACTACCACCCCTACCCATGGGGGGCTGGATGCCTACCACTACCACCACCCCTACCCATGGGGGGCTGGATACCTGTCACTACTACCATCCCCACACATAGGGGGATGGATGCCTACCACCAACACCACCCCTACTCATAGGATGGCTAATGCATGACACAACCAGCATACTCCAACATAAGGAATGTAAGAAAAAGACATCCCCCCAACACCATGACAAGCGTGTGTAGACTGTGTCAAATGCCTATACCACTGAACATGAAATTGAACATACAATGTGACCCCCTATCACATGTGTCACACATAAATGTGTGTGGCCTCCACAATGCAAGCAGACCATGACCACTGTGGCAATGGGGTCCAACCCCCATCATCACAGTGACCAAAAGGTAAGTGTGGGGTCCATAGCTGAAGCACATTTTGAACATTGTGGCAATGGGGTCTAAACCCCCATCATCACAGTGACCAAAAGGTAAGTGTGGGGTCCATAGCTGAGCACATTTTGAACATTGTGGCAATGGGGTCTAAACCCCCATCATCACAGTGACCAAAAGGTAAGTGTGGGGTCCATAGCTGAAGCACATTTTGAACATTGTGGCAATGGGGTCTAAACCCCCATCATCACAGTGACCAAAAGGTAAGTGTGGCCATGGAAAAAGCTGCAACTGCCAAACAGCATGGATAATTCATGGTCACAGAACAACAAACACATCAGTGGCAAAGTAGTGCTTGTGTCCCATAGCAACATATATTGGGTGAGGCAAACAGTGCAGTGCAAATAAGACATACCTTTGGCCATGTGCAGACAAACATCACCCATGGGGGCTGACACTGTCAACATTCATCAATAACACAATGACAGAAGTGACCATCATAATGCAGAACCACATATCTGCACCAATGGGCACACAAATGTAGATATCCTGTGGAGACTGTAGATGTGAGGTGAACAGATACCATACCATGGCAGCAATGGGACACACAAACCATGATCATTGTGCTGACTGATGACCTAGGAGTCCCAGGGACAGCAGGTGAAACCCACCAAACAACATACAGCCAATGGCACACTAAAGATATGCCAATGCAGTGGTGCAGATGCACAAACACAAACAGGCAGCCCCACACTGCATATCAAACACAACAGGTGAGGGGGTGCCAGTGTCCCCAGGCAACCACACAACACATGATGAGGCCTGAATACCAATTACACAGATGCGCATACAGTGCCACACAAAAGTAACTCATGGATCCGAAGCCCCTATGTGGGCAATCGGGCATTGTCAGATGAGAGGGAGCACAAATCACACATGTCACACAAGCTTGTAGGAACAGCAACTAACACAGCAAGACACAGACCCACCACAGCACTACCCCCAGGGTCCCCACAATGTGGTGACCCTGGGCTGCATGATAATCCCACTGTGATGACAAAGCTAGATGTCGTTCACACTGTGAACCACAGTCATGTGTCCTGAGCAACAAACTACCATCACACCTACACAAGCACAAATCAATCAGCACGGCCTGTCAGCCAAGGCCAACATGGAGGCAGGGGTCTAGCCGTGCAACAACTCTCATCTGCACACACTCAACACCACACACCTCGACCTCCACCAATGTGCAGCAGTGAAGCTCACATGCACTGGTGACATTGCACATGCACCCATGACAATACCAGGGGTGGTGGTGGGAACTAAGGTGCAGAAATCCATTACACATGGCCAGTCAACAAGACTCCTGAATGTCTGACACACTGCACAGTACGCCGTACATGGACATGACGTCAATACCACACCAACCAATGGGATCCCGGCCACAGTCACACACCAATGAAGAAGCCAAGGTCACCCACAAAGAACACACATAGACAACTTCCAACATTGCAGCTCTGACCCTGAGGAGTGGCAGCAGTCACACACACAACGTGTCACAATCACTGAAAGCTAACACAAACATGAAATAACATGACAGGTGTAAACAACAAGTGCCAAGGGGAATCCTGACTGTGTCCCATCTGCGTTTGCCCACAAACTCAGCCCTGACAGCAAACACACCTATGGGTGACACCCTGATGACCAGTAATGTGCCATTCACCCACATCACAGAGAACCCAGGGAGAAGACTTTAGGGGAACATAGGTCAACTCAGCAAGCATCACAAACAGGAACATCACTAGGGATCCCAGCCTGCCTAGCAAAATGGAAGTGAACACACACAGACATGCTCACACAACACACACCTTGGGCTCAGGCAATGTCACAGAATTACACACTGCCATGAGGGGACTCCACTCCTGTGTAAGGAAAGCTGTGCCATACGTTGTCTCAGTAGGGCTCTATCATGTCAGCAGAACACTTGGTCACACAGTCAACAATTAGCACAAAATGAAGGCTCCCGTCATATCAGCCTGGTCACGGGAGTGTCACCGAAATCATCAGCACAGATCCAACACACATGTATAGCAAGTTGCACTGATAACACAGATGAGTACTTCCCCATTGATGCCCAAACTTGCATGTCCAGTGGAGATGGCCACACGGTCAGGGAAGTAGACTAATTGAACAATGGCAAGCACAACAGATGTGCAGGGGTGTAAGCCACAGATGTGATATTGCAAATCTAAGTAGGAAATCCCATTGCCAAATATTGAAAACATGACACCCTCATATTGCTGCAAAGGATGACATGGATACACAACAGGATAGGACACATTCCCCTGGACCACATGGGGTCCTGCACAGTAACACTTCATTTTCCTGAGATCAAAAATCACCATCACTGCAGCAAGGGCACGGTTAGCATCATCAACATCATGTACATCAGAAGCAAAACCACTAGAGAACAGAAAGTAGCTTTATTCAGCATTTGTGTGTGAAGAAGTGAAAGTCCAGAAATATAACAAAGGCCAATGGCCAGTCCATAAACAGAGTCCAAACAAGGTGACAGTGCCAGATGTCACCCTTTGCATGCCTGCACTGCTACACACCAGGGACATTCCCCTCGGAGGGGCATACGGGGGGCAGGCCAGGCACCGCAGGGACAGGATCAGGGCTCACCAGAAGGAGGCACGGAAGGGGTGATGGGTGGTGGGTGCTGGAGAGTCACTGACAACTGCAGTGGAGGTGTCTGACATGGTGTGTGCCGGCACAACTGGGGGGCATGAGTTAGATGGTGTGGGTGCCGGCACGACTGCAGTGGGCAGTGCAGATGGAGTGGACTGGTTCCCCACTGCAGTGCCCAAGTCAGACGGGGTGGTAGTGGACTCCACTGCAGTGCCTATCTCCAGGTGAGTAGAATGGGGTTCAGGTAAGGTGGGCAGGACAGAGGGGGAGGACACCATCTCCACACCAGTGGCACAGACATGCGCAGCGGGGGGGTGGTGCTGGAAGAGCAAGTGGCAGGGGGAGAAGGCCAGATCATTTTGGGGATGGTGTATCTGTGGGTGGGGGAACCTGGGGCAGGGTGTGGTGGGGGCACCTGTGGAGTGGGGGCCTGAGGGATGGAGGAAGGAGACTTGGTGGTTGAGCTGCAGGGCGGCGGCGGGGTCTTGCTCGTCTGGGGGGACTTGTGGATGGGGGCCTCAGTCTGTCTGCGCCTGGGGGAGGGTGTCCGGGGGTGAGGGGCACTCCCCTCTGTGTGGGTGGGCTTCCTCTTCCCCCTGGATGCTGGATCAGCTGGATCGGAGGGGAAGAGGCCGAGGTCACAGAGGAAGAGCCGCTGTGTAGGTGGGGTTGCAGGTGAGGCAAGGGAAGGGGCCTTGGAGGGAGAGGTATCGGAGGACTGCGGAGTGACTGTGGATGCCTGTGTGTGTGTCTGTCCCCCATCCCCTGTGGGTGTGGTATCAGTCCCCTGAGGATGCCTGCGTGCACGTATTGTTTTTGTAGTGGGTGTGTCTGTGCTGCTCGTGTCTGTGTGTTTGGGTGTATGTGCAGGTGTGCATGTGCTTGGGACAGGTAGGGTGCCAGGAAGTGTGGATGGGGCAGAGGTAGGAGGGGTGAGGGACTGTTGGAGGAGGGACACTGCTGCCGTCAGGGAGGAGTCCATGGACCTATTGCTCCTCTGTAGGGCAGACATGCCCGATGAGATGCCCTCCATGAATGACACCAGCTGAGTCAACAGAGTGGTGTGGGCATGGAGGACACTCAGCATTGCTGTCTGCCCTACATGGAGCTGGCGAAGTATGTACACAGACTCCTCACTCAGGGCAGCAGGGGACACAGGGGCAGGGGGTGCGGTGCCTGGCACGAAGGAGACATGCTCCCGAACACGGGAGCCTCCACGGACCTCTGGAATGGGAGCCGATGGGAGGGCGGTGGTGGTGGTGGTGGTGGTGGCGGGGACAGCAACACTAGCTGGGGTGTGGTGGCTGCTGACACCCGCCTCCACAAGGGATTCATCCTCCGAGCTGCTGTGGTCCTCAGCTGAGGTGGATGCTGCTGAGGACTCCTCGGTGTGGCTCCCCTCGCCTTCCATGCCACTGGGTCCCTCCGACCACTCCTCGGCTGCTGACCCAGTCTGGCTCTGCGGCTCCTCCTGGTCCATGGAGCTGTCCCCTCCTGTGGCCGTGGATGTATCTGCAAACAATAGGGAAACAGACAAACATCAGTCACCTGCACTGACCGCACACACCACAGTAAGTACAGCACATTACAGACCAAGCCCTGGCATCCTTAGTTGAACATTGCCAAAAGTGCCCAAACAGAGTAGGAGAAGCCAATTGTCAGTCTGATGGCCAACCATGGCACTCACATCCCTCCTGGCCTTGCACCCATCTGTCTGGTGTCTGTCGGATGGCAATACCCCAGTGTGGACACATGCACCACCTACACAGTAGTTGGACAGTGCAGAGAACACGGTGAAGTATGTGAACATGCACACATCACAACTCTTGCCACTGAGTCAGTACAGATGTCCGGATAAAGGGATGGCCAGAGTCTATTTTGAAATGCATGTGATGCATACCAGCACCAGACACCATGATGCACCCATGTCCTGATAGTCAATGCCACAATGGGGTGCATGTAGCACATGTCATTTACCTGCAGGATCCCTCATAGGAAGTTTAATGCCATGGCACAGGTATGCCTGCAAAGTCATACATCACTGTCTCCAGTCACATGGGCAGGGCAGTCAGACAACAACAGTCTGCACGGTGTCACAATCCTAGGTCATGGGGAATGCAAGTCCTGGAGCTGACAAGTGCACATGTCCATCCCCCACAAACCACATCATCTGAACTCTTATTTGTCCACGTCATACCAATTGGACCTGAAACACAACTCTCGGAACCTGAGCACCTCACAATCTGCTGTGAATGGGAAACAGCTGCCTGAACTTCACATTCGCATACCCCAGTCTGCACGGTCAAGTGATCAAACACCTATGTGTCACACAAGTATCGTCTCCTATAGTCACATCTCCGGTGGCATGCTGAGCCCTAACCGAGAAACACCCCAGTAGTCCTGACAACGAAGCCACAGCACAATGACACAGAGGCAGACACCTGAGGGAACATTTCACTGAGCACAACGTGTCAGCTGATACACGGGAGTGGGAGTACAGAGTGTATTGTATGGCCTGGAGTAGGCATGACTGTCCTGCTCCACGTGAATGAGGGATGAGCCCTGGACAGTATGCAGGTGGCTAAGTATGTGTGACACACTTGATACACATACTCCTGAGGCCCAAACATTGTTCCCACCCGCAGCATGGGTGTGTGCCAAATACCCCAGGCACATGTGGTGAATCAGATCAGCAATTAGACCACATATCAAAGTAACACGCAGATTACATGTCAGAACTCAGGCATTGTGTAAGCAATGGACCCACCCATGAAGCCCACCACAGAGTTACGGGAACAAATGCTGTCCCACACCTTGAGCTAAGCAAAATGCAAGGACACAGTACCCAAGTGACACAATTTCCTGACTATAAGGGCCACACCTGGGAATCAGATGAGGAGTGGGCAGTGCACAATTGAGGGACATGGGTCCTGGACCACATGACTGATGTACTGTTGAAGTTTAACCAGGCCAGAGGAGGGCATAAAGCATGGCAGACAAAGTTCACAATGCAGTCATGGACTCACCCCCTCCTTGCTGCTGTCTGGCCTTCAGCTGCCCATCCAGATCAGGGAAGACCACCGCCAGGATCCTGAGCATGTGGGGGGTCAGGGTCCGGTGTCTGCCCCTCCTGCGAGGAGGCGACAGCTTCAGCTGGACCCGTGCGATCCTCCGGGTCCAGCCCCGAAGGTCCTGCCACCTCTTCTGGCAGTTGCGGATCCGGCGCTTGTAGACCCCCACGGATCTCACTGCCCGGACGATGGTCAGCCATATCTTCTGCTTCTGGTGGGCATCAACCTGTGAGGATGACAAAGTGAAAAGGCCATTACTACACATGCAACATTTCCGTGCATCACAGAGTTGGATATACATGTCTCAATCACAGGGGCACATGATGTACACAGGCAGTGCAACGATGGCTATGAACAGTTTGCCAGCAGTTACTACATGGTATCATTGCCTGGGAAGTAAAACCTCGTTTAAATGCACTGTTACTACACACTATGGGGGGTGACAACTACTCAGTGAGCCTGCTAGCCAGTGGCATGCACACTGTAAGTCTTGCTAGTCAGACAACATGCACATTTAGTAAGGCAGTGGACAGCACACTCACCTGCTCCCCTGGTTTCCCATACAGCTTGCTGTACTGTGGAAGGAGGCTGTCCAGCAGGGCCTGGTTCTCCTCAGTGGTGAAGGCTGGGGCTCTCTCCACAGTACGTGCCATTGCAGGATCCAGAGGATGCAGATACAGCAGCAGTGGTGGTGGCAGATGTCATCCTGGAGCATGTAGTGCAGGCAAGTGAGCTCTCAGGGGAACAGCCAGCATTATATGTGTGCTGCTGAGGCAGATACTGTCCCATGTGTCCAAAGTGATAGGTCCAAGTCGTTTGCATCTTCTGAATCTGGCCAATCCATGGAATTGCACCACTTACACACGCCCACAGCATCCTTCAAAAGTTCAACTTCATGAGACCCATGAATTTGCAACATTGTTGTGGGTGACCAACTGAATTCACTGCATCAGACTCGTTAAAGGTTTGAAAACGCGTCTGTTGCCATGTCAGGCCATAGCCAATGCGTGCGCATCGATCGGTCCATTGCTGTACAACGCGTACCCATTCACATCATATGCAATGGCCAATGCGTGCGCACCGATCGGTCCATTGCTGTACAACGCGTACCCGGTCACATCATATGCAATGGCCAATGCGTGCGCACCGATCGGTCCATTGCTGTACAATGCGTACCCGTTCACATCATATTCAATGGCCAATGCGTGCGCACCGATCGGTCCATTGCTGTACAACGCGTACCCGGTCACATCATATGCAATGGCCAATGTGTGCGCACCGATCGGTCCATTGCTGTACAACGCGTATATCTGACCACATCATATGCAATGGCCAATGCGTGCGCACCGATCGGTCCATTGCTGTACAACGCGTATATCTGACCAGATCATATGCAATGGCCAATGCGTGCGCACCGATCGGTCCATTGCTGTACAACGCGTACCCGCTCACATCATATGCAATGGCCAATGCGTGCTCACCGATCGGTCCATTGCTGTACAACGCGTATATCTGACCACATCATATGCAATGGCCAATGCGTGCGCACCGATCGGTCCATTGCTGTACAACGCGTCCCCGTACATGTCACTGGCATATGTCACCATGCCTGTCACAGATGAACGTATGCCAGCCACATTTACTTTCCAGGGACTCAGGGGCACACCTACAACACCACAGCCTGTCCACACTGTATCCTAAGGCATGTAAGGCTGCTTTACCTTTTCCGTGTATGGGGGTCAACATGTGGTTTTTTGGGTGGCACTTGGGGGCAGCCACCCCCAGGCTGTGCACGTGTTCATGGAGACAGAATCCTTTATGTGTTGTGCACATGACCACTGTGGTGTGCAACTGTTCATTTCAGAGCATGTGGCATGGTCACATTTCCAGGTTGTGTATGTGTATGTCATGTCACATACCCCCTGAGTCCCATGTGGGACAGTATGTATGTCACAGGCTGACCCATTGCCACAATAGTGATGGCCCTCCACAGTCTGTGTGCATGTTGTATTTACAATGTCTCTGATTCCATGTGCACAATGGGATACAGTCTCCATATCCACGTTGTTCGTGCATGGACTTTGATGTTGTGCGTGTGTGTGTCACAGACGTCCATGTCTGTCCTGCCGAGGCAAAAGGGACCACTACCTGTAGGGGTCATAGTTGTTTTGCTGTGGTGTATTCATGATGCACCATGTCATGCCAGTGTCCATGTGGCAATATAGGGTCCCTGGAAATCTACCTGTCAATGAGCTGTGATGCCTGGGGCACATCTGTCCTCACATGTCACTGTGGTGTGTGTTTGGAACGTGACAGCAGGACATGGGTACTGTGCCACAGCCTAATGATATCCCCTAGCACAACCTGGGACTTGTTGACGACACATGTTGAACTGTGATGTTAGATGTTGGCCATGTAGGTGCCATACATGTCCTTACGGAACAGCACACACATCATGTACTGACCCCCAAGGTGAAGGTGATGGCAGCCCTACACTTCTTTGCCACCGGTACCTTTCAACACACTGTGGCGTCTGCTGGTGGGATGTCACAGACCATGTTCAGCCATGTGCTACGCGATGTTTTGGAGGCTATGTTGAGATACCTGAACCAGTACATCTATTTCCCTAAACTTCAACAACTCACTGACGTCAAGAGTGACTTCTATGCCCTGGGGAGGATGCCGCATGTCATTGGCTCCATTGATGGGACACATGTGGCTTTGGTACCACCACAGGCACATGAGCAGGCATACAGGAACCGCAAACATTACCATTCGGTCAATGCACTGGTGGTATGTCTTGCAGATATGAGCATCTCACACATGTGTGCCCGTTTCCCTGGTTCTGCACACGATGCCTACATGATGAGGAGTAGTCGCATCCCGAGGATGATGTCACAGATGCGGAACCAGCGTGCCTGGCTTGTCGGTGTGTACTGACTTTGTACCATTGTGTGTGTTCTGCAATGTTGTATTCCACCCTCTTTTCCAACTCAGCTAATGTGCAATTGTCCGTATGTAGGTGACTCCGGATACCCCAACATGCTGTGGTTGCTGACGCCCCTCAGGAACCCTGTGACACCAGCCCAGATGCGCTACAATGAGGCACATGGTCGGACCAGGAGATTGATTGAGCCGACATTTGGTCTCCTGAAGAGCCGCTTCCGCTGCCTGGACAAGACAGGAGGGGCCCTCCCATATGCCCCAGCAAAGGTGTGCAAGATTGTCATCGTCTGCTGCATGCTACACAACCTGGCAGTGCGGAAGGAGTTGCCTCTCATCCTGGATGACGATGACCAACATCCGCCACCTGTGGAGGATCCTGGCCTGGGCCACGATGCCAGTGATGGTGATGATGATGAGGGTGATGTCCGCACACAGCTCATCACCAACTTCTTCAGCTGAATGTGAGTATCCGGAGATGTCATGTCAATGATGTGAGTTTGCGTGATATGTGTTGGTGGTGCACTGGTGCTGTTTGAGTGTGTCCATGTGCTACTTGACTGTATGCGTGCAGCGATGTGTCCTTACAGGTAGTCTGTACTCCCCAACAGTGTTGACATGCTAACTTGGTTTTGTGTAGGTATCTTGTGACATGTATTGGGCATGAGTATTGCAGTTCTGTCCTGTTCTTCAGTGCTTTTGACTGTGTGTCATTTCTGTCCTTCACAAGGTACTTTCAGAGTTGTTTGGTCAACTGTGATCCCCCGACACCGTGATTCAACTTCCAGGGTGGAAGCTGTCGTTTCCCTACAGGTGATGTGCGCCACACCCCTGGACTTCCTTTCTTCTACACTTGTTGACTGTGTGCCCACTGCCACGTGGGATTACCTTGTATCTGTAGTGGTTACAACATGTTGCAAATGTGTAATAAACCTGTGCTTCACTTTGGGATGTGCGTTGTCTGTGGTCACACATCTGACTGACATTTGCTTACTGCACCAGTGGGCTAGTTGACACAGACTGTGAATAGGTGTTGTGTCTGTGCATTGCACCGTATTTCCTGGCAACATCAGTGTAGGCGATGAGTCAGATGGCCCTGGTGTGTATGTGTTGTGTAGCCCTGGTGGTGTGTCTCCCTCATATGTGTCACGTCGCCATGACTCACATGACGGTGTTGTACTTGCTGTAGCAGTTAGCATGCACAGTGTCATTTAGCAGATCATCATCTCCATGACAGAAACCACGTTGGAATCACAACAGAGGCAAGTATGGTGTATTAGTGAGTTTATTTACATTCATGTGTGAGGATAGTGCACAGGATGGTGGGTGCTGTACATTGGGATTGTAATCCAAAGTTCCCAGATGAGTTGGAAGTCTTGGTAGCAGAAATGTCCTGAGTAAAGTCCACAGTCATCTGATACATTGGTCTAACTTAAACTCCCCATGTCATGTGAGAGAGTTGGGTTGCATGCGACACGGTGAACAGTTTGCACACAAAGGTGGATTTCCAGAACAGGTGTTGGGTTCCTGTGGGAGGTACATGGCCATCGGCCTCTCAGTTGTCCTATCTCGGACGGCCCCTCTTCTTTGGGGGGGGGACCCTCACGTGCAGGCTGCTGCGGTGCAGGGGACTCTCCGCCAGAGTCATCCTCCCTCCCTGTGGCAGTTGCAGTTGTTGCAGCACCAGATGTTGTGGGCACACAGGGAGGTGTGGCCATGTTGGTGCTAATCTGGCGGAGGCATGTCAACATGTCCCTATGCACCGCTGTCAGTTCTTGCAATGTGTCCCACTTGGACTCCATGCCAGCCATGTGTGTCTCCACACGGGACATGTGTGTCTCCATACGGGACAAGGGTGAGTCAAAGCGGGACATGTGTGAGTCCAAGCGGGCATGATGGGCAGCCTGCTGCTGTTGTATGTCCTTGAGGATCCCCACTACCTGGCTGACCTCTCCAGTGCTATTCTGGTACGCATCAGCAATGCGTACCAGTTGTGGGTCATCATGCAGTCCAGAACCCTGTGCAAACAGCGACCTATGTCTACTACCCCTCCCACCACCCCTGGCGACATATGCGGGACCTGCAGTGGCACGCACAGGTGACCCTAGGCCCCCTTGGGGGTTGTCACTGGGGTTGTTGTCCGTTGCTCCACGTTGGGCCGGGGTCACTGTGCTGTTGTCATTGGTGGTCCTTGGTCTGTCCGTGTCGGCGGGGGTGGTCTGTGTGTTGGCAGTTGTTGGAGGGGTGGGTGCAGGGTGTGCAGATGGTGGTCCTGCTGGTGCTGCATGATGACTCACACCAGAGGTGCCAGGTAGTTCTTCGCCATCCGAGGAGGGCAGAGGCTGTTCCACACCAGTGGGCTCAGTGTCCCCCAGAGCCTGGGACAGGGACTCCTCATTGTCTGCTGCTGTGTCCCCATCATCACCTGTTTTGGGAGACACACACAAAGTATGTTATGTTTCTGCAGGCATCAATGGTTCACACACCTGACAGTTGTGACTGTACCTCTGGATGCGGGCCTTTACATTGCATTGTCTTAAGTTGTCACAGTCAGGGGTTGATATTGGTGTGGCACATTGTCCTGCAAACTTGAAGCATTTCAATGTGAATGTTGAGGTGTGTGCATGGACAGCATTGGTTGTATTTGGTGGACATCCGGCACTCCTCCTCCCCCCAGCCCAGTTATCCCACCATGAAGCATTACTTACTTATTAATTGCCTGTTAATAATTAATTAATTGCTAATTGATTATGTTAAATGTGTTATTTTTTTAGGAGCGGGTGGTGGGGTTTATAGGGGAATAGGGTGGGAAGTAATTTATTTATAATTAATTAAAAACTATTTGTTAATTAATGCTAATAAATTGATTAAAATTTAAATATGGCAATTGTGTAATTAATTTTAGATGTGAGTTGTGGGGTTTATAGTGGTAAAGGGTGGGAAGTAAATTCTTTTAAATTAATCAATAAGTTGTTAATTGATATTAATTTATTAATGTAAAATCAGTTATGGAAATTGTGTAATGATTTTTAGGTGTGTGTTGTGGTGTTTATTAGGGTAGAGGGTGGAAAGTAATTTATGTTTAATTAATTAATAATTAGTTGATCATTAATATTCATTTATCAATTCATAAATAGTTATGGTAATGTTTATTTTTATTTTGTGTGTGGGTTTTTGGTTTTATTGAGGTAACGTTCGGGGAGTAAATTAAGTTTTTATCTGTTTTAATTTGTTTTTTAATTAATAATATTTCTTTAATTGATAGTTAATTATGTTAATTATGGAGGCAATTTAAAAAAAAAATTTAGATGTGGGTTGTGAATTATGTGGTGTTTAGGGTAGGAAATAAAAAAGATTACATTTATGTAATAATTAATGTCTTTGATTATAAATAATTTCTATTAAAATAGTTATTTGTTTGTAAATATTTTTTAAATTAATTTAAAAAATCATTCTAGGTACTTGTTAGATTTTTTTAACATTATAATATGTTTCAATCTTTTGTAAATTTTTAATATTTTTATATATGTTTTAATTTTTGTTTTTAAAAATCTTGTGTTGTAGTTGATATTTTGTTTGTTTTTAATTTTGAACTGACTCTAAAGGGAATATTAATTTTTACCCCTCCACTATCCAACACTTTCCCTACTGTGGCACTCACTGGAGTAGGAATATTAAGCTTTATTCCTCCGCTATCCAACACTTTCCCTACTGTTGCACTCACTGGAGTGGGAATAGTAATTATTACCCCTCCGCTATCCAATACTTTCCCTACTGTTGCACTCACTGGAGTGGGAATAGTAATTTTTACCCCTCCGCTATTTAAAACTTTCCCTACTGTTGCACTCACTGGAGGGGGAATATTAAGTTTTACCCCTCCGCTATCCAACACTTTCCCTACCGTTGCACTGACTGGAGTGGGAATAGTAATTTTTACCCCTCCCCTATCCAACATTTTCCCTACTGTTGCTCTCACTGGAGTGGAAATAGTAAGTTTTATCCCTCCGCTATCCAACACTTTCCCTACTGTTGCACTCACTGGAGTGGGAATATTAAGTTTTACCCCTCCGCTATCCAACAGTTTCCCTACTGTTGCACTCACTGGAGTGGGAATGGTAATTTTTACCCCTCCACTATCCAACATTTTCCCTCCTGTGGCACTCACTGGAGTTGGAATAGTAAGTTTTACCCCTCTGCTAACCACTAGTTTCCCTACTGTTGCACTCACTGGAGTGGGAATATTAAGTTTTACCCCTCCGCTATCCAACTTTTTCCCTACTGTTGCACTCACTGCAGTGGGAATAGTAATTTTTACCCCTCCACTATCTAACATGTTCCCTACTGTTGCACTCACTGGAGTTGGAATATTAAGTTTTACCCCTCCGCTATCCAACACTTTCCCTACTGTTGCACTTGCTGGAGTGGGAATAGTAAATTATTCCCCTCCGCTATCCAGCACTTTCCCTACTGTTATACTTGCTGCAGTGGGAATAGTATTTTTTACCCCTCTGCTATCCAACACTTTCCCTACTGTCAATCAATCAATCAATCATGTCACTTATAAAGCGCACTACATACCTGCGAGGGTCTCAAGGCACTGGGGGAAGAGGGGGACGGTGCTGCTACTGATCGAAGAGCCAGGTCTTGAGGAGTCTTCTGAAGGCCAGTAGGTCTTGGGTCTGCCGAAGGTTGGTGGGGAGGGTGTTCCAGGTCTTGGCGGCGAGGTGGGAGAAGGATCTGCCGCCGGCGGTCGTTTTCCGGATGCGGGGGACTGTGGCGAGGGCGAAGCTGGTGGAGCGGAGCTGGCGGGTGGGGGTGTAGAAGCTGAGTCGTCTGTTGAGGTAGGCTGGTCCGGAGTTGTGGAGTGCTTTGTGTGCGTGGGTGAGGAGCTTGAAGGTTATCCTCTTGTTGACAGGGAGCCAGTGCAGGTCTCTCAGGTGGGGTGTGATGTGGCTGCGTCGGGGGATGTCGAGGATAAGACGTGCAGAGGCGTTCTGGATGCGTTGCAGCCGTCTCAGGAGCTTAGCCGTCGTTCCTGCGTAGAGGGCGTTTCCGTAGTCCAGCCTGCTGGTGACGAGGGCCTGGGTGACTGTTTTTCTTGTTTCGGTGGGGATCCACTTGAAGATCCTGCGGAGCATTCGGAGGGTGTTGAAGCAGGATGAGGAAACGGCGTTGACCTGCTTAGTCATGGAGAGGGTGGGGTCGAGGATGACCCCTAGGTTGCGTGCGTGGTCGGTGGGTGTCGGGGCTGTTCCCAGTGGTGTCGGCCACCAGGAGTCGTCCCAGGCTGATGGGTTGGAGCCAAGGATGAGGACCTCCGTCTTGTCCGAGTTCAGCTTCAGGCGGCTGGTCCTCATCCATTCGGCGACGGCCTTCATTCCTTCGTGGAGGTGGGCTTTGGCGGTGTGAGGGTCTTTGGTGAGGGAGAGGATCAGCTGGGTGTCGTCGGCGTAGGAGATGATGTTGAGGTTGTGCTGTTGGGCGACGTGGGCGAGGGGTGCCATGTAGATGTTGAACAGCGTTGGGCTGAGGGAGGAGCCTTGGGGTATGCCGCAGATGATCTTGGTGGCCTTGGATTGGAAGGGGCGAGGCGGACGCTTTGTGTTCTGCCGGAAAGGAAGGATGTGGTCCAATCCAGGGCCTTCTCTTGGATCCCGGCGTCGTGAAGGCGTGTTCGTAGTGTGTGGTGGCAGACCGTGTCGAAGGCGGCCGATAGGTCCAGGAGGATGAGGGCTGCTGTTTCTCCGTTGTCTAGCAGGGGTCCTGATGTCATCGGTGGCGGCGATGAGGGCGGTTTCGGTGCTGTGGTTGCTGCGGAAGCCGGACTGGGAATGGTCCAGGATGTTGTTCTCCTCGAGGTAGCGGGTCAGTTGTTTGTTGACGATTTTCTCGGTGACCTTCGCGGGGAACGGGAGCAGAGAGATGGGTCGGAAGTTCTTGAGGTCCTTGGGGTCTGCCTTGGGTTTCTTGAGTAAGGCGGTGATCTCGGCGTGCTTCCAGCTTTCCGGGAAGGTTGCTGTCTCGAAGGAGATGTTGATTATTTTCCGGAGATGGGGCGCGATGGCTGTACTGGCTTTGTTGAAGACGTGGTGAGGGCACGGGTCTAGCGGTGAACCGGAGTGGATGGTGTTCATGATCTCGTTGGTGTCCTCGTCGTTGATGTTGGTCCAGGAGAGCAGGCGGTTGGTGGTTGTGGGGGCAGTGGTCTCGGTGGTTGCCGGGGCGGTCGTGGTGTTGAAGCTGTCATGGATGTCGGCGATTTTGCGGTGGAAGAAGGTGGCCAGTGAGTCGCACAGGTCTCGCGACGGCGGGATGTCGTTGGTGTTGGAGCTGGGGTTGGAGAGTTCCTTCACGATGTTGAAGAGCTCTTTGCTGTTGTGTGCATTGTTGTCTAGGCGGTCTTTGAGTGAGGCCCTTTTGGCGGATCTGATGAGGTGATGGTGACTGCGGTTGGCGCTCTTGTGGGCGGCGTAGTTGTCCGCTGTCCGTTCGTGGAGCCAGATCTTCTCCAGTTTTCGGTATGTTCGTTTGGACTGTACTGTTGCACTTTCTGGAGTGGGAATAGTAATTTTTACCCCTACGCTATCCAACACTTTCCCTACTGTTGCACTCACTGGAGTGGGAATAGTAATTTTTACCCCTCCGTTATCCAACATTTTCCCTACTGTTGCACTCACTGGAGTGGGAATAGTAATTTTCACCCCTCCGCTAGCCAACACTTTCCCTACTGTTGCACTCAATGGAGTGCTAAATTTAAGTTTAAAGACTACTAAATATTTTAATGTTTTAATATAATATATTAGATTTTATGTTAAAGGTGTATATATATATATATATATATATATTTATTTGTAAATTTTTATATATTTATAAAATTTAAAAATAAATTAAAATTAATAGTTTATTTGTTTCAAAGTAAATATATACATATGTATATTACATTTTATATATGTATGTTTAATTTTTTTAAATTTATTTCTTATATTTGTTCAAATGTATATTAAATCCAAATAATTTTTTTAGAGTTAATTGTATTATTTAATATATTTAACGTTATTTTTTACATATATAAAAAAATCGATATTTTTACATCGATATTTTTTTCCGATATTTTTGTACTTACCAATATAAATATAGGATGTCGATATTTTTGACCGATAGTTATGACTTGATATTTGTGTATGGGGATATTTTGGGCGTTGATATTCTATCAATGAACCCATTGTTATGTCAGGCATTGCATTGCAACAAAATGTGCTCCAATAAGAACAGAGCAGTGAAAAGTGAATAGTGATGAATGTGACAAAAAGGTGCACTGGTGCTATATACACAAGCATATGTACAGTACCACAGACTGATAGGCAAATCAATTTTTTAACAAGATTCAAAATGAAAGTAACATTGTAAATATTGACATAATTGTTATCAACTCAAAAATGGTAGCAACCAAGAATGGAATAATCTAGGTTGTGCTTAGAAAGGCTCCCACTTGTCAGAAAGGCTGAATTCCAGCTTCTGCTTGCAGCTGCTAATAAAATGTGGGCTGCTGACTTTCCCCGATCTCTGTACGGACACAGATACCAGCCTGTTGGCTGCATCATCTTTTGAAACAATTAGTGCCCTGACAAGTGGGGGCCTTTCTAAGCAAAACCTGGATTATTCCATTCTTGTTTGCTACCAATTTCGGTACTGATGATGACCCTACATGAAATGTTTCAATAGGGTCGAAACATCAACATTTATACCAGCGGATTGATAACAATTATGTCAATATTAAGCACCAGCCCACCTTTTGTCACATTCACATGCTATGAGATGGAATTCCTGGAGTTGCTCGACAAATGGTGAGCCAAATATGAAGTAAAATATGCCTCATTCTATTACTCATCGATTCATGACTCACACTCCAGAATTGATTACTGGTGGTGCACCTTGAATTCTACAAGAGGTCACTGAGCAGCAGTATCTCCCCAGGTGCACTCTTAGACTACTCCCTTGTGCTACTCCATTTAGTGTTACACACCACTACACACAGTATATGACTGTGGAGATTCTCAAGCAGATCCCTGTTGGATCCAGCCTTCAGACCCAAACTATCCACAGCAGTTCATGAATACTTTCATCTAAACACGGTCTCAGTGAATACACAAGAAACTGTGTGGGAGGCTTTCAAGCCTGTGGTGAGGGGTGTCTGTATATCGAAACAGCTGGACTTCTAAAAGCTGTTTGCAGATAGCTCCACATGTTAGGAGACAGACTAAAGCTCTTGGGAGACAGGATAGTGACACACCCGGATGCAGAAGTTCAGACAGATATTCGGGCTACATTATTGTCATACAGGGAAAGAGAGGTAAATATTCTAGGAGGGGAGGCCACAACTGTCACTATGGTGAGAGTGAATGACCTAGCAGGACACTTGCATGGTTGCTGCAGATGAATAGACAAAACAACTGTCACTATGGTGAGAGTGAATGACCTAGCAGGACACTTGCATGGTTGCTGCAGATGAATAGACAAAACAACTGTCAATATGGTGAGAGTGAATGACCTAGCAGGACACTTGCATGGTTGCTGCAGATGAATAGACAAAACAATATTATTCTTATTTTATTTTATTTTATTTTAAAGGTTTTATATAGCGCTGGCTGGACCCAAGGGTATCAGAGCGCTTTACAAGGGTCGCATGAGTAGATATGGAAATAATAAAATACAATGAGGTAGCATTCAAATCCACTTAAAACAATAGATGTCAACTCAATTTAGAGAACAGAATTACAGCAAATTGAGATGATCAGCAGCAAGTCAAGAGAAGAGAGGTAGTCGTGGAGCAAGGGGGGATAGAGAAAGCGGGGGGCAGGATGTAAGAGTGTAGAGAGGCTGTGAGGGGGGTAGGGAAATACCAAGTACATCAAGCAGGGCCTAGGAGAGGAATTAGAGAGATAGAGGGCGAAGAAAAGTGAGAGGTGGAAAGGGGCTGGAGAAAGGGTATCGGGAGGTCAGAAGGGGGGAATCCTAAAACAGTAGGGGGTCGGGATGTAGTATGTGCCCAGGGAAGGGGTTAAGGGCCCCAGAATTTTTTGAGAAGGTGAAGTTTGAGGTGTTTTTTGAAGCTGAAGTAGGAGGGGTTGCAACGAAGTTCTTTAGGGAGTGCGTTCCAGATGGTAGGCGCATTTCCAGAGAAGGAGCGTGATTGAGTAGATTTCTTGTTTAACAGAGGAGGGACAAGAACGAGTGAGTTTGAGCTCCTCAGTGTTCGAGAGCAGCCCGCTTTGAACAGTTTGTCTGCGAGGTACAGGGGGGTGTGTTGATGCAGGGCTTTGTGTGTAATGCAGGCGGTCTCGTAGGTAGATTTGCCTTCAATAGGGAGCCAGTTGAGGGCTTTAAGGGTAGGGGAGATGTGATCGAACCGTTTGAGGTCGGTAATGAGCCTAGCAGCAAGGTTAAGAACAGATTTGATTGGGGCTAGGTGGACTTTAGGTGTTCCAGAGAGAATGGCGTTACCATAGTCGATTTTGGACAGGATTCTTAGTATCAGATATGAGAACGGCCACCTTCTATTGGCCACTGCTGAGATCGCATTGGTCTTTCACCGATGCTACTCTGACTTATACAATACCAGACTGCAATACATTAAGACACAAGTATCTGATTATCATCAAGACATAGTAATGGCATAGCTAGATTCAGATGACTGTACACCACTTAATGATCCCATATCCTTAATGGTGCGTTCAGAGGCAATCAAAGGATTGGCTACTAGTAAGGCCCTGGGCTCTGATGGCCTCATGGCTGAATTTTACAAGGCATACAGTAAGGTCATTTTCCCATGACTCCTTGAAGTTTATAACGGGGCCATAACATATAACTGCCATAAACACCATACCTATTATCTTATTAAAAGCCCAGGGGAATCATCATGTCAGTGCTCCGAGAAATCACTAAATTTGGGAGATATTCGGATTTGATGATTAACTGGATTAAATGAGATTTACCCATTAACACTGGACACTTCACTGTTTATGAAGGCATTTTCACTGGATTTAAAGGAGGACTCAATCAGATACCTAGGTATCAAAATACATCGAGATATTGACATGGTCATGTCCAATAACTATGGCCTGCTGTGATAAAACTGCGTACACAAATAGACAAATGGATAAGGCTGCCGCTCTCATTGGCTGGTAGAGTGGCTATTATCAAGATGGTGGTACTACCTAAAATCAATATTTATTCATGAATATCCCGAATCACCCTACTCAACATTTTTTTTAAATATTGAAAATTGAACTGAGCCAGCTAGTGTGGGCCTGGGGGCAACCTCGATTAAGATGGGAAATAATGACGCTCCCATTGGTCAAAGGAGGACTGGCAGTTCCGGATTCTGAACTCTACTACCGATCTTTCAGGCCTTTTATGCTACAACGTGTACCATTTTCAAACCACTAATACCACCTATAGTGGTTGAAACTGAGGCAATGGCTCCAAACGCTTGGCACACATGTCTATATACCAAACCTCAGATCCCAAGAGGTATAGTGAACACTGTCCCCACCACCAATAATCCATGGCACTCCACAAGGATCCCAATACTGAAGAATCCTGTGCTGCCCCTCACAGCGGAGATAGTAAAAGAAAAATATGGTCATTAATCACAGGATAACTGAAGCAAGTTTATTACACCATAGCAGTTCTGAGATGCAGGCCCTACATCAACACTAAATAATCTAAATAATCAAAGGGAGGGAGAGAGAAGATCAGTTGGGATCCCCCAACTTCCCTGAAATGACTATATATAAATTAAAACAAGGGGTCCCCCTACGAGTCCAGTCTGTCTGGGCGGTACCGGCATGTAAGTGATTTGTACTGAACTCTCACCCTTCAGCAAATCCTGAAGGGATGCTTCATCATAGAGTCTAATACCTCCACAACAGGCTTCAACCTGATCTCTTTCAGGGCACACTTATAGATATTTCAAGGGATCCTAGCAGTAAATGGTTAAAAGGCTGCCTGAGGCAACAAGCTTTATTATCAGAATATTGCATTCTCGCAGGTTCTGCCCCCTCCCCTTTCCTCTTGTCTCATCAGAGGGAGGAGACAATAGCCAAGAAGTGCGTGGTGAATACCTCAAATAAAAGCACCTTATGTGCCCCACCTTCATATGTTGGTGAAATCACAACTGGCAGCAACCGGCCAGCAAAACAAAATAGATAAATACACAAAGACTGCAGCAAAAATGCAGGAAGGTGCAGTGGCACCTGGGGAAGCTGCAGGGACACACTTTACCCCAGAACCAGGTCTTCCAGGCCATATGTGATCTGCACACCAACATGGAACAACATATTGGGAAGGCAGAGTCCACAAGGCCGCCAACATCCACTTCTACCGTCCAGCAAGTAAGACAAGACACATCCTGCATAAATGTTTGCCCCTTCCTGTGGGAGGGCTGCAGGACAAGGTCCACCTGGCCACTGATTGTCTCTTCCACTATCTCCCTTGGGCAGCTCCTCACCTCCGATGTCACCTGTTTAAATAAGTCCGTCCACCACCATAGACCAGCAGGCTCCACTTATCAAGTGTGCCTTGATTGAGCACCCGTACACTGGGGCACGGCCTTTCCCCTTATCGCAGCAGGCAGGGTCCACTCTGGATGATGCTGGGCAGCACTGTGTTAGTCAGTCTCAAGGCAGTTCCTCTACGTGCACTACTTCACTGGCCCAGCTTGTCAGGCCCCAGCTCTTCAGGCTTCCGATCTTCACACCCCAGCTCTTCAGGCCTCAGCTCTTCAGTCCGCTGCTCTTCAGTCCGCAGCTCTTCATGCCCCCGCTCTTCAGACCTCAGCTCTTCAGGCCTCAGGTCTTCATTCTGCAGCTTTTCAGTCTGCACCTCTTCAAGCCCCGGCTCTTCAGGCCCCAGCTTTTCATGCCTCTGCTCTTCACACCCCAGCTCTTCAGGCCTCAGCTCTTCAATCCGCAGCTCTTCAGTCCGCAGCTCTTCAGGCCCCAGCTCTTCAGGCCTCAGCTCTTCAGGCCTCAGCTCTTCGTGCCCCAGCTCTTCAGGCCTCAGGTCTTCAGTCGGCATGCTTTTCAGTCTGCAGCTCTTCAGTCTGCAGCTTTTCAGGCCCCAGCTCTTCAGGCCTCAGCTCTTCAGGCCTCAAGTCTTCACGCCCCCACTCTTCAGGCCTCAGCTCTTCAGCCCTCAGCTCTTCAGTCCGCAGCTCTTCAGGCAGTAGCTCATCAGGCCCCAGCTCTTCAGGCCCCAGATCTTCAGGCCTCAGCTCTTCAGGCGTCAGCTCTTCAGTCCGCAGCTTTTCAGGACCCAGCTTTTCAGGCCTTAGCTCTTCACGCCCCAGCTCTTCAGTGTTTGTGTATGTGTTTTATTATAAAAAGTATATATATATATAATGATAAATATATATATATATATATATATATATACATATATATATATATATATATAGATAGATAGATAGATAGATAGATAGATAGATAGATCTATAGATAGATGGATAATTTATATTTACATATACAAAATAGATACACAAATAAAAAGCATAAAACATATGCACAATTCAATTGCAAAATATTTTGATTAATTTAGCCAATAAAGTATAAAAAATGTAAAACCCCCAAAAACACATTTATTAAAAATACTATAAATAATATAAAAAGACAAATAATACTATAAAATATACTTAATCCATTTTTTGAAAAAGTATTGGTGTCTAGGACTATTAGATACACTATTCTCACTCCAGTGAGTGCAACAGTAGGGAAAGTGTTTGTTAGAAATTGGTTTTAGTTGGCAAAGGTATTTAGCCTGTCCAAGCAGGCACCACAATCCTAGTCAGTGTAAGTCACAACACACTCAAATGATCCTGTGCTCACCCTCTGGTAGCTAGGCACAGAGCATTCAGGCTTAACTTAAAAGGCAATGTGTAAAGTATTTGTGCAACACTTCAAACAGTAACACAGTGAAAACCTCACAAAAAGACTCCACACCAGGTTAAGAAAATAGGTTGTGATTTTATAAACAAAACAAGACAAAAATCCTATGTGTAGAAGTTCAGATATCGATTTTTGAAGATTAAATGAAAAAATAACAGAAGCAAATAGAGCTCAAAAAGTTAACCTGCTGAGCAAAAGTACCTCAATCCTTGTTGCGTTGATGATCAGCACACAGTTGGGGTGTTGCAGTAAAGTTTCCCACGCAACTGCAGTGATGGGTCAATTCCGAGGACCAAAGCGCCAGTTCCGAGTGCGGCGGTTCTGAAGGTGATGCACCAGGTTAATCCACGCTGGATGGTCGATGCATCGATCTTCTCCACACAGTCGTTGCATGCATTGGTTCAGAGGTGGTAGTTCCAGATAAGATATGGCAGTTTTGAGTGTGATGCAACAGCAGCAATGTGTGGATTCTGATCCCGGGGCAGAGGATGCATAGGTTCCATTGGGGCAGACCTCTAGGTCCACTTCAAAGGGTCCAGGACTAAGGTGGCACCATTTGGCAGGACAGGCTCACAAGCAGATGAGCCCAAGGGTTGTAGCAGGAGGGTTCTCAGCCTTTTGTGTCCCTAAGACTTAGGCAACAGGAGGAAAGCCAGCAAGCCCTTGGAGTCACTCTTGGGTCAAGTGGTGCAGGTCCAGGCCTTCTCACCCAGGCAGTGGAACAGCAGGCAGCAGGGCAGCTCAGCAAGGCAAGAGCACAGCAAGGCAGAGTCCAGTAAAGCAGCAGTCCAGCAGAGTTGCAGTCCTTTCAGCAGCGTAAGAGTTCTTCTTCCTGGCAAAGTAGTCACAGGTCCAGAAGTGTACTTACTTGGTATTCCCAGAGATCCAGTACTTAAATCTAGTGGATGCTTTTAAGTGGGGGAGACTTCAAAGAAAGCTTTGAAGTGCACAGAGGCTCCCCCTTCCTGCCCTGGCTTCATACACACCACAAGGGAGGTAATTAATCCTTTGTGTGAGGGCATGGCACAGCCCTTTGAGGTGTAAGTGTCAGCTCCTTGCTCCCTCAAGATGTCCTATCTGCATGCAGATGGCCACTCAGGCACACGTATCCTTCCTTTGTGTGTGGTTGTCTAGAGGGAATGCAAGAAGTCAGCTGTTACCCAGTCCAGACGTGTATTCCAGAAACCAGCAGAAGGCACCAAATGACTAAAGTGAGTAAATATCAACCTTCTAAATGTGGCATTTTCTAAACTGGATTTTAAAATCCAACTTCGCCATAAGTTGTGATTTTAAATCGTGAGTTCAGTGACACTCGAATTGAAACAATTGGGAATTACATTTAAAAGATGTAAAAAGGTAATCCCAATGTTATCCTATCAGAGAGATGGGCCTTGCAGTAGTGAAAAATGAAATTAGTCGTTTTTCACTCCCCGGCATGTAAAACTTAAAAGTACATGTCCTGCCTTTTAAATGCATGGTACCCAGCCCTGTGGGTTAGACATGGTCTACTTTAGGGGTGACTTACAGGTATAAAAATAGAAGGCTTAGGACTGGCAAGAGGGTTACCCTGCCAGGCAGAAATGGTAGTTTAAACTGCACATACAGGCTTTGCAGTGGCAGGCCTGAGTCATGGTTAGAGGGCTACTTAAGTGGGTGGCACAATGAGTACATCAGGCCCACTAGTAGCATATAATGTACAGGCCTGGCACATGTAGTGTACTTTGCTAGGATCTTGTGAGTAAATTAAATATGCCAATTAAGTATGATCTAATGGTACCATGTTTAGGGGAGAGAGCACATGCACTTTAGCACTGGTCAGCAGTGGTAAAGTGCTCAGAGTCCTAAAGCCAACAAAAAGAAGGTCAGAAAAAGAGGAGGAGAAAGGCAAAAGGTTTGGGGTGACCCTTTAGAGAGGGCCTTTTTCCAAAAGTGTTGGACATCGGAGTGGTTAGGTTTGCCAATCCCACTCCCAACAGCACAACAGTAGGGAAAGAGCTCGACTTCAGAGGGGTTACATTTACTATTCCTACTCCAGACAGTGCAACGGTAGGGAAAGCATTGAACTTTGGAGGGCTTAGATTTACAATTCCTTCTCCATTCAGCACAACAGTACAGAAAGTGTTGGACTTAGGAGGGGTTACATTTACTATTCTAGCTCCAGTCCAAGCAGCAGTAGGGAAAGTATTAGACTTCTGAGGGGTTACATTTACTATTCCCACTCCAGTCAGTGCAACAGGAGGGAAAGTATTGCACTTCGGAGAGGTAAAATTAATTTTTCCCATGGCAGTCTGTGCAACAGTAGGGAAAGTGTAGGACTTTGGAGTGATTAGATTTACTATTCCTACACCAGTCTAAGCAACAGTAGGGAAAGTTCTTCACTTCAAGCGTATTATATATGAATAAGTGTATTAATCTAGAAAAAATAATAAACCTGTAATATAACCATTATTAGAACATTGGAATGCTGGGAGCTCCATTGCAGACAATGGAGTGCTCCATGCTTTTACGGGCCGGTAAAGGCCCGCAAAGCAACATTCCAATGTTGTTTTCAAAGGCCTCTCGGAGCCCAAGGGAATTTAAACCCCTCGAACTCCGAGAGGCCTTTGTTTTATTTGTTGGAACATTCTGCCCTCTAGTGGCACAATGTTCTAATAGCCTTATAGCCCTTCGTAGCTGGGCTATACCGGCTATTAAAGTCCTGCTCCCTTGTTAAAGTCCCTCGCCTTTGGCTCGGGCCTTTAACGCCGGAGCAGGCCTTTAATAACCGGTATATCCCGCTACGGCGGGCTATAAGGCTATATTAACATTGAAAAATACATATATATGTATTAAACAAATAGAAACAATTAAATATATTAACAAACTAAGGTGTCCAGTACGATACCGGGCGGTAAAAAATCCGCCATCCATCATAGCGGGAAAAATCCGCCCGCCTACACCGTCTGAATACCGACCCAGCAATTATGATGCCGCGAGCTCAAAACCGCCAGCGGCGGTAAAAACGCAAAAAATTCCGCCCGCCCATGTCCGAGTCGAAGTCTATCCGCCCGCCACGGACGGAAAGACGCCCGACAACACGAAACCGCCCGCCCTGACGACCGAGACACCACCCGTGAAATTACGATCGCACCGACATGACCGCGGAAAACACACAAATACACCGCCCGCCAGCGCAAACAACGCTGATGAAAATGGACACGGCGGAAGCCCTGGCGGCCACGTCCCTGCACAGAAATCATCAGCGGACCCAAACAAACGCACACAACATGGCCAACAAGTCCACACAGCAACCCACGCACAAATACACAAACACAGTACACATCCCGATAACACACCCCCTGGACAAACAAATAAACTACAAAGCCCAGAACACCACCCACAACACACCTGAAAACAACAGACCATCATGACACACCCACATAGGTAAGTACAAAAGCAGCACCTTCACAGACCACAACCCCTTGCAACATTACAAAGCAAAGCAGAGAGGAGAGGAGAGGACACAGTGACACAGCAAGGACAGCAGCACACCACAGATACGCACACATCACACCCACCACCACCACCAAACACCAGCACCACAAACCCCCTGCACATCACACACCACACACCGCACCAGCACCACAAACACCATGGCATCACACAGAATGCCCAAATTCACTTCCACTGAGCTGACGGTCATGGTCGACGAGATCATCAAGGTGCACCCACAAATCTATGGCAACCAGGTCCAGCACACACCACTAGCCACCAGAAACAGAATGTGGAATAGGATCGTAGACCAGGTCAATGCAGTCGGGAACGTTCCACGAAACAGAGGAGAAATAAACAAAAGGTGGAACGACCTCAAAAGCATGGTCAAGAAGAAGGAGTGCAAAAATCGAGAGCTGGCTGCCACGACTGGCGGAGGGAATCCTGCGCATTTCAAGACCTTCAAAGCGTGGAGGAGAAGGTGTGAGTCATCATACATCCGGAGATCCTCACCGGATTACCAGGGGGAGTCGAGGCTGGTAAGTACGAACAAATGTATACCAGCACACCGCTATGTACTCACATGCACCACCACTATGCCATAGCTCCGAGGGACAAACACCCCCATGTCCAGTACACAATACACAACACATCACTCACACATGCAACAGGCACCACCACACACACAGCCCAAACCTACCAACTAACAAAACAATGGGGGCATGCGTACACTCAGCCAGCCACGCAACTACCACCAGGTCCCCTAGTACTCCAGAAGCGCCACAACGAGCACCCCCCACACCCATGTGTCCGCCATAGCTGCACTAACCGACAAGTAACAGGTAAGTAGCAGGAACACAAAGTGCAGTGGCTCGGAGGGGGACAGCTGAAGTACAACACACACCAGGCCCCCAGTCCCACAGCGCAGCAAGGAGGAGCACCCCCCACACCCACACCCATGTGTCAGCCATAGCTGCACTAACCAACAAGTAACAGGTAAGTAGCAGGAACACAAAGTGCAGTGGCTCAGAGGGGGGACAGCTGAAGTACAACACACACCAGGCCCCCAGTCCCACAGCGCAGCAAAGAGGAGCACCCCCCACACCCACACCCATGTGTCAGCCTCAGCTGCACTAACCGACAAGTAACAGGTAAGTAGCAGGAACACAAACTGCAGTGGCTTGGAGGGGGGACAGCTGAAGTACAACACACACCAGGCCCCTAGTCCCACAGCACAGCAAGGAGGAGCACCCCCCACACCCACACCCATGTGTCAGCCTTAGCTGCACTAACCGACAAGTAACAGGTAAGTAGCAGGAACACAAAGTGCAGTGGCTCGGAAGGGGGACAGCTGAAGTACAACACACACCAGGCCCCTAGTCCCACAGCACAGCAAGGAGGAGCACACCCCACACCCACACCCATGTGTCAGCCACTGCAGTGCACACCGTCAGCCGACAGGTAGACATCTCACCCCACAACAAACGGTGTCAGTGGGTGTCCAGCCATCACCACTACTCACAACACCGCCCCCACCCCCACGGACCAGCAACATGGAGCACCCCTCCCGCCCATAACCATGTGGCATCCATTGCATTGCACGCTCAAAAACAACCTGTAGGTGGGAAACTGGACAGGGCGGGGTGTCATGAGGCATGAGGACTGTATTGCGACCAATACATGGGACATGTCACGTAGCAGAGGAACACGCAGCACTGCTCCCTGTCACAACCATGTGAACAATGTGCACACGGACATGAACCACAGAGTCACACCCCACATGACCCATCACAGACACAGCAACACCCAAGGAGCCACGTCTGCATGCACAAGTCACACTGATTACAGAACCACACGGCAGGCACTGTGCAACCCATCACACACAACAGCAACACCATCGAAGTCCTGTCCATGTAGCCCTTACTGCCTGATAACCACACACCCTACAACTACGCCCATGTAAGACAAACCCCACTAGACGTAACAGCGTGGAACCACAAAAATGCACACAAACACCACTGGACCCATGAGACACACAGGCACACAATGCACATACAACATACCATCCATCTCATCCGTCAGCCCCAGTTACATGAAAGGTATGTCATCCGAACAGCTGGTCCCCATACAGTAGTCACGCAAAGAAACATGCCCATGACAAATCATGTGCCCGAAGTGACTGAGGCGCACGTCACACTGTGAGTAACAACACACATAACATAGTCAACACCCCCAAGAGCACTGCATTGATGCACATGGCAGAGGGCAGCACGCACACCAAGGATTTGGCCCATCTGCAATACGTCGTGTGGCACACAACCATCACTCACTCATAACAATGTGTCCAATGTAATGTCCATAAATCCCAACAGACAGCAGATATGCCGGGTATGTCAGACATACACCCACCTTAGACCATGCACTGTCATGTTGCCACAACACATGTCACGTTCTGCACCCATAGCTCACAGTATGTACCCCAAAAGCATAGTTAATCTCAAAAGCGTTTCAGGGGCTGTACCCCTTTTGCCATCTGCGTTTCTAAGCATTCCATTTGACCCCCAAAAGCATAGTTCATCTCAAAAGCATTTCAGGGGCTGTACCCCCTTTGCCATCTGCGTTTCTAAGCGTTCCATTTGACCCCCAAAAGCATAGTTCATCTCAAAAGCGTTTCAGGGGGATGTACCCCTTTTCCCATCTGCGTTTCTAAGCGTTCCATATGAACCCCAAAACCATAGTTCAAACCAACCTCCACAATGGGTCTGGAGCCCGCATACACCAGAGCCACAAAATGTAGGGGTACAGCAACACACCCATTGGCATTGCTAATCCGTCCCATGCCACATGTCCACATCACACAGTCCCATTGCCTAGCCCACGCAACCACAAATAGTACAGCCACACACACGCCTCTGGGAAACCAGTGCACGACAGTGCACGAACTGTGAATGTCAGACAACTTATACATACTTTGCCAGGTGCAACACAATAACATGTCTCATTCTCCCCACAGGTGCCGAACTGCTGGATGCTGGAGAGGGAGACAGCAGCCAGCACAGCCAGCCTGCAAGCCCCCAACATGGACTCACGGATGTGTAGGATCTGTCCTCCTCTTCGGACACGGACCACCCAGCAGGCCCATCTGGTGTGGCAGGGCCCAACTGCTCCCCAGGCCCCCTCCTACCCACCAACCCATCATCCAGGGCTGCTGACCACTCACAGCCCCCTGCTGCCACTGTCGTTGCGGCCACTCCCACTGTCGTTGCGGCCACTCCCACGGTCGTTGCGGCCACTCCCACCGCCGCAACCACCACCATCGCCGCAACCACCACCACGTCTTCACTGGCCCCAGCCCCAGCGCAAGTGGTGGTCTGGCCGCCTGGGTCCACCCTGGGAGCCAGAGCGAGGACCGTGGTGAGCAATGTGGCTAGTGGGCAGGCCGGTGGCAGCAGTACTGGTAGGAGGAGCAGGGTCAGGCCAACGCCAGCCGTGCCTGGGAGCCATGCCCTGCCTCAAATGGCCAGAGTCCTTGGGGCCTATGAAGAGGCCCAAGGACAATGGGCCAGGTCGGCTTCCGACACGCGGGAGGTCCTAGGGGTGTTGAGGTCCATGGACGCCCATATGGGACAATTCGTGACCCGTATGGACCAACTCGTGGACCTCATGGGCCAGCTGGTGGTGGCGGTGAGGGCACAAGCAAGGCCAGCAACACCACCTCCGCCACCACCTGCTGTGGCGCAGGGTCGAGCAGCAACCAGTTCCCCTGCGTCCACAGCCAGTGAGCACACCTCACCCACCACCAGCAGGTCGCCACCACACCCCCTTCCAAACGTGGAAGGGGCCGTCCGAAGAGGATACAGATGTCCCGAGAGGACCTCGCACGCTCCAAACGCCAGTGAGGCAGCCAGCCATCCTTGACCACCGACTGCATTGACTTGGACTACGATCCTACCCCACACAGCCATCTGTATGGCATGTGTCTGTTGGACTATGGACATAGAACTAGTGGGTACACCCTGTGCATCACGCAGCCATGACCGACAGCTCATTGTCACTGCACGCACCACTTTTGTCATCACCTTGCACACAATCACGTCTCCTATGAAAATAAATGCACCTTTAACACAAACTGCTGTCTGTGCCCTGTGTTTATTGAACGATGTGCAACCGCCACCTTGAGCAGAAAAGCATCTGATTTGTGGTATGTCGATGGGACAGGAGAGGCTGTAGGGACCTAGGGGTGGAAGACAGAACAGGAGTACATTCAATGAGTGTGTCACACACTCATCACACAGTACATGTCACCAACTACAAGCAATGTACACACATCGCATAGAGCAATAGGGCACAATGCCACAGCCACCGTCAGTGGCACACTAACCTGGACATGGAGCATTGACACACAGCACTCAGTGAACAAAAGGCCTCCGTGACAGAGCACACATACACCTGCACATATACAGCTACATCAGCCGTAGCACATGGACACTCACCGTCAAGTGAAGTAGCGGGCGATGAGCTGCTGACGCACATTCCCAGCTTCCTCCTCTCCACTGTACTCGTCACTGGACCCGTCCTGGTCTGCAGGCGGGGGCCCTGGCTGATCACCGTCATCCACTATTAGGGGGATCTGCTTGCGAATAGCCAGATTGTGCAGCATGCAGCAAGCCACTACTATCTGGCACACCTTCTGTGGGGAGTACGCCAGTGCGCCCCCGGTGCGGTCCAGGCATCTGAACCTGGACTTGAGGAGGCCAAAGGTCCGCTCAACCACACGTCTGGTCCTCCCATATGCCTCATTGTAGCGGTCATCAGCTGGGGTCTGAGGATTTCGTAATGGGCTGAGCAGCCAAGGACCATTCGGGTAAGCAGAGTCACCTGGGTGTGAGGGATACAGGGAATCGTTGCAATTCAAACTGGACACAAGGCAGCATCGCACACCCAGCACGCTACACGACTCCACATACTCACCAACAATCCAGGCACGGTCCGGTTGCAGATTGGTCATCAGTCGTGGTAGGATGCTGTTGCGCATGATGTGCGTGTCATGTGCCAATCCTGGAAACTTCGCACACACGTGTGAAATGACCATGTCCGCAAGGCACACCACTTGCACATTCAGGGAGTGGGTGTGCTTCCGGTTTCGGAAGACGTGCTCCGTGGCCTGTGGTGCAACAAGGCCAACATGGGTGCAATCAATTGCACCAACAACGTGGGGGATCCGTCCAAGGGCATAGAAAGCACCCTTTACTGCCGCCAATTCACAGGCCCTGGGGAATTGGATGTACCGGTTCCTGTACAGCATCATAGCTGACAGTACATCCCGTAGCACCATGCTGAACATGGGCTGGGACATCCCACCTCCACTGCCCACTGTGTGTTGGAATGACCCAGTGGCGAAGAAATGCAGTGCAGCCATCACCTTAGCCGTGGGGGTGAATGCAGTTGGATACACCCTGCGAGGACGGAGGTGGGGTTCCAACAAGGCACATAGGCGATGCAGGGTGGGTCGGTCCAGACGAAATTTACGTATTAACTCCACATCCTCCATGACTGCCAGCAATTGGTAGGGGCGATGTATGTTTGGTCTCCTCCTAGGAAAGATGGAAGTGGACACATGTCAAAGCAACACACAACAGGGCATGTACACACACACAGAACACAAATTACAGACAAAGCAATTGAATCACAGAACAGCTGACAAGTAGGGACAGCACAGCCACAATACACTTACACAGGTCCCATGCCAATGTGTACATGATGATATGCCAACAGACATGTGGAGGCTGGCCACTGGCCGTCCATGCCTATGCACGCCGCATGTGGTGGCCCTGTCCATTGTGGACCTGCTCCCACACACTAATCATGTCCACACCTGCAGTTGCACTGCGCACATTCTACTGTGTGGTGCACATGGCATCAGCGGACTGTACCCGCCATGGGCCAGGCCCTTACGGCCAACTCCAATGACCCTCGCGGTTGCACCCTGCGTGTTCCACCATGGAGGAAGGCGACCCGGGCCAGCTGGGAGCAGGCCATCGTCTGCAATTGAAGCTGGCAGACATGGTACTCAAATTGCAGCAGCTTGGACCCACTGCAACTGCACCAGGGGGCTATATGAGTGTGGGGGTGAGACCGGCATTACCACAGCTACCTGGGACTGCTGCCTGGCATCCATCAACAACACCTGCTGCTGCCACCTGTCCACCTCATCGCTGATGACGCTGAGGATATGTCCAGGTCCACTGACCAGCGAGGAGTTGGAGATCCTGCATTCCGAGCTGCACGCACACTGCACATGGCTATTCCTTGCGGAAGTTGTGTGTGAAAGACAACTACAGTGTGTGTGGGAGTGCATGTGGGGGACACACATGTCGTTGATCCGCAGCACTATGAGTCAGAGCCTGTGGGGGTCAAACATGCACTGCTCACCATGCTGACTGCAGGTGGCAAGGGTATGTGAGCTCTCGGGCGCATTGCCATGTCTGTCCCTCCTGAGTGGTGATATATGGCAACTTAATGTCAGACATCCATTGACACAGCCAATTGGCAATGCAGGTCTCAGAGCACTTGTTGCTCGTGTGAATGTCAGGCTGGGGCCATGCTGCCCTTCTCAGTCCCAGCAGGCCTGACCTGCACATTGACTGCACAATGCCAGTAGGTGTCAACACAGACTGCCAAGTGGGTTACATGTGTCACCTGTACAGGACCCTCCGGATGAGCGCTAAGTCAGCACTGTCAATTGGCCACACCATGCCTCGTGATAGGGATGTGTGTGAGGGATAGTGGCACTGAATGTGACCTTCGTTGTGGGGTGGGCCATGCACAGGGCGAGTACGTTGATGGTTGCGCACTGTCGGTCACAGTGGGTACACCCACACAGATGTGTTGCCTTGTGATCTTTTTGTGGGTCCGCCGGACAATGGACAGTAGATGTGGGCAGACTACACATTGGTCGATGTGCTGTCAAAATGCATGTGCCTTCACACCAGGCACAGCTGCCCCTGCACATGTGACCCCTGCTGCCCTCAGTGCTGGGTCTGTTGAGCTGATGCGCCATCTGTGCGTGGGGCAGACAGCTCTCCTCACTTCCGTCATTGCCCATGACATCACTTTGCCGCAGGTGACATGGATCATGGAGGGCCGACATGTACGCATGGGTGGACTACACAAGACTGTCCAATGGTTGTCACCCCCAGTCAGTGCTTCAAATGGGAGGAATGTAGTGCAGGTACTCATTGAAATGTGTCGAGTGGGCGGGGCTGGGTGCGGGGCTCAATGCAAGACATGTGTGGTTTATCGGCATATTTACTAGTTGCAATACACACGAGGCACGTCTTTTTCAGATCAGATCTGGGTCATTCTTTCTACCAAATGTGAGTCATACAGTAATATTATAACGTTTCCTCATGGCCTCCCCTCGCTCACCCCAATATGCGTTTGCATCTGAGAGGCCAGCGCGTGCACAGGCGGCTCCGAGATGGCACCAGTGAGGCCAAGGAGTGTATGTGTGGGTCCATTTGAACAAGTAGTCTGTCTCGCGGTATCCTCAGTGCCGGTACGCCGTCCACCTGCGTGGTGCCCCGAATCGAGCCCCGGACAACATTGACTATGCATGACAGGCTCCGCAGTCCCGAAACACCACCTGCAACACACAGAGGCTGTAGCTACCCTAGCGGCCCAGGCCGCATCCAACTGGAGCTCATGGACCCACACATTCACTCTTTGGCCTCTCTGGTGTGAGCTTGGAGCTGCTCATGCACGCGCTGGCTTCTCTGTTGCATTGGCATGTAACGTGTGTGGGGTTATAGGCAATGAGTGTGATGGTGCAAGCCACCTTCCGTGACGTCACTCCTGCTCGTGATGTGTGCGTCCCCCCACTACTTCCATTTGACTTGTGCCATACTACATATTGAGGATGTGTTGCCTGCGTGATGTGCCCAGGAGGAGCGCGCCATGACCTCTCACCCACCATGCTCCACTGCCATCCCGTGCCCTGGATTGCCTGTGCAGGTGGACAATGTTGGGGATACACCTGGTCGACAGGGGATGTGTGTGCCTTGTCAAGGGCCTGGCGGACGCACAGCGGTATCCAGCATGTCCACAGAGGGTGGGCTGACGTGTACGCCTGATGCAGCATTGTTCGTGTGGCCGCCTGTTGTGCACACACGAGTTCACATTCACCCCCAGACAGGTGGCCTTTACAAATGCCCAGGAAAGTGGTAATGTACTGTTCCGGAACCCTCCCAACACAGCGTGTTTCAACATTGCATGTGCGCATCTACCCGTCACACCCGCCCACCTGGGCAATGCGTCACTCCCGCTTCACACGACACATGTGTGTCTTCCACAGTTGTGCTACTCATTTGCGTTGACATCCGATGACAGTGGACCAGATGGTCATCTCACGACTGCCGTGTACTTCACACACTCTCATCCTCTCTCATTCGTACTTGTGAAATGAATCAGCAGAGACAGATCTTTGCTTCAAGCCATGTATTGTGACTTATGTCCTCTGTGATGCAGTATAGTGGACACTACTGGCAGCGGAATGCATGTGGAGGATATACTCAGCATGATTACACATAGCATAGGGTGTAGGGGTACATGTGATTAGTTGTTGCCTGTGGGATGTGGGCTTCAGAGTTACATCTGCTTGGCCGTTGCTGTGCTAATGTACATTTGCTAATTGCTGCGGAGCTGCTGACTTTGACACAGACGGTATACATTTAGCCTACCAGACCGCTTGGTATCATGGGCACAGTCCATCTCAGTTCCATGTAACAGGTTTGGTGCTGTTGTTACTCATGCACACGTGCGTGTGAGATGACATCAGGGGATGGTCTTGCGTGCATGCAGCGGCATCCCACTTGTTGTTGCGATGTGGTGGCTACTGGACATGTCACAGTCACTGGGGTCGTGTTGTTGGTGGATGCACTTGTCGTCCATGCAAATGTCCTGGGACAGAATTTCCGGGGGGGGTGGGGTGGCAGCTCTCACATACTCCAGCTGAGCGATTACTGTCCACTGAGCGGTGCATATGTCCATGGGCGCAGGATCCATGTCATGGCATAGTTGTAGGTGCAGTTCTGTCCATGTGGTTGCAATACACAAATCCCATGCCACTGCCTCCCCGATACATGCGGAGTTCCTGGATGTGATGGGGAACAGAGTGCATGTCCCGGACATATCCGATGTCATGGCAGGGTCGTTGATGGTGTGGTGTCAGTTGCAGGTTGTTTGGTATGGCTGTTGTGGTGGTAACTGGCCAGTCCGTGCGGAAGCTAGGCATGGGTACGGTGTCGGACATCATGGCTCAATTGGGGGAATTGCGTCGGGGTCCGACGAATTGACATGTTGTCAGGTATGCGATGCCTTCCAGCAGGGCTTCCATGTCATTGGTGGTATACATGTTTGTCAGCCAATGTAGCGGATGGTGGCTGTCAAGGTGTTGTTCGTACGTTGTCCCTTGTAGGAGCATGATGGGGCATGTTGGATGACATTCGATGTAGCTGTGATCTATGATCCGTCGTGTGGAGGCACAGTGGTCCCATTGCAGTGTGGGTCCGATGTTGGCCACATATGCCATGCCCCCATAGGCTGAACAGACCCTGTCGTGGGCATCCAGAGGGTGGAATAGTTGTAGCAGGTCCGCCCTTGGACATGCCGGGTTGGAGAGACACAAATCCACAGGATGGTGGAAGGGACACCTCCGACAGTAGAAGACGGGGATGACGCAGCTGAACAATGCGATGAGGTAAGTCAGTCGGTAACTTACGTTCAGCAGGGACAGGGGTTCACATCCCAATATCTGTATCAGGTTATGTTTGTACAGCTTGACCTGTCCGGCGTAGTTGGGTAGGTGTGGTGGAAGTGCCATTTTGCTGCAGGGCGATGTGGTGGCGTGCTCCGGCTGTCTGTGCAGTCTGCAGAGTGCAAGCTCCGAAGTTGCTGGGGAGTCTGTGATGTTCGTAGGGAGGCGGAACTTGTGTTATGTTAGCTTGTGCGGAAGACACGGGCCCTCATCCCACATGCTTCTCTGAATGGTCAAGGTCAGTGGTGTGTGACTCCTTCCAGATAACTTGCATGAGAACGACATGGGGGAGTGTTTTCATTTCTTTTTCCCGTTCGGAATGTTCTTCGGTGATATGCGCTATCTGCCCTGTGGTCGGTTTCCTCTGCATGCCTGTGTTGGTCTTTTTTTGGGACAATGGCTGTATTCTCCGGCTTGTTTAGTCGGAATGTGGTTTCGGAGTTGGAATGGAAGGTCATTCAGTGCTGTCTGCTCTCCCGTGTGTGGGCGGCAGGCTGCGTTTCCGCTAAACGGTTGGCCTTGTGTGTGTGTGTAATTATTGGGACCACCTGTTGTCGGTCCCCGGGCTCTTTGGTGTTCCGTTTTGTATGTCTTGTTATTGGGTGCAGGGTGGTATGGGTGTTTCTGTGTGGTACTGGCGTACCTTTTGCCGACGGGCCCATATTCTGCTGGGTGGTGTTGCCGCCGCTGTGTGCTTCGCCATGTTTGTCACACAGGGGTGTGTCCTAATATTGCGTGACTTCACTGACATGTAGGCGTCGGTTGTGTGACGTTGGATGGTGACCGTGAATTGGGGGTTGGGGACATGACTGTGGCTTGCCTGTCACGTGACATGTGCGTTTGGGGTGGGGCTGGTGTGTGGTGTTTGTTGTGCCCTGTGTTGTATGTGTGCATCGCATACATGGCGCTGTGGTTGGGCTCTGCGTTGTGCGCATGTGTGGCTGCGTCATCGCCGCGGCGCGGCGGGGCCGTGACGGGGACGTTAGTTCCTGGTCCCAGGTGGTGTGTCCCCGGTTGTTGCGAGTTGTTACAATTTGCCCTGTGTGACATTTGTGGGTGCAGTGGTGGATGTGTCGTGTCCACGCAGGGGTGTCGGGGGGGCCATGTCCTCTTTTTCCGCCCTTGCACTGTGTGTTTGGTTTGCGTGCCCTTGTTGTGTGTATGCCTACCTGCGTCGCCGCGGTGCGTTGCCTCCTAGGTGGTGCATCAGGTAGAGGATGGGGAGGGCCTGGAGTGCTGGATTCATGCTCGGGGGGGCCGCCTCTTCGGTGTCCGTGCTCGGAGGTCGGGTTTCCGCCTTGCTTTCGCGTGCGGTGTCTCTTAGCCGTGGGAGCTGTTTGTTTGCGGCATCGTAATTTGTACGCCGGGCGGGACGTAGTTTCGTCGGGCGGTGTGTCTCTATTGGGCTGCGCCGCTACGTGAGCGGGCGCGCTTTGATGGCGGGCGGCGTCGCTGGCTTGCGGGCGGTGTTTGGCTGACTTTTCACATCCTAATTGGGCGGGCGTGTGTGCTGCGGCGTGCGGACGGTAACTGGTGGTTTTTGCACCCGCCAGCACGGCGGTGGTGCTTCCGCCCGCCATCCTAATGGGCCACTAAGAGAGAAAAGAAAAAATCAAATTGCATATAATAAATTCAACTTATCTAACTACTAAAAAGAAGAACTATTAGAAATAGAATTAATTTTATAGTCACACATAAAAAACAATTCAAATAACAAATATTATAGCACAAGCAAACTTTCACAAACAAAATAAAATAAATGTAAAAATGTTCAATAAATAATAAATAATACATTTCCATAATTATTAATTAATAAATCGCATATAAATATCAATTATTATAAAATAAATATATATTTCTTATCTTCCCAACCAACTCATCCAAAAAAACGTAAAATACAGCATTTAAAAATACATGTTTAATACACATATAAATACTAAAATCCATAGAAAAATAATTTAAACAGTATAACAATTACACAATTAATAATAACTAAATTAATTTGCAAAGTAATCAAATTACAAATAATGTAAAAGAACAACAGTAAATCAAATGACATTTAATTTGATATAATGTTCCACCCTATACCCCTACAAACCCAGCATCCCACACCTAAAATATAACTAAATCAGTGTTAAACAATTTACATAATAATCAATTAGATAATTAATTAACAATTAATAAATAATTGTCAACTAATTATTACTTAATTAACGTTGCACTCTATACCCCTGCAAACCAAGCAGCCTGCACCTAAACTATAACTAAAATAAATCAGCATTAAACAATTTGCAAAACTAATATGCAATTACATCATTAATTAAAAAATAATAAATAATTGTTAATTGAATATTGCTCATTTAAAGTTTCTCGCTATCCCCACAAAACCAACAGCCCACTACAACACCATAAATAACTATTAATAATTAAATAAAAAATTCTAAATCACTTAAAATTCTAAATTACTTAAAATTACAAACTATATTTCAAAAAATGAATAACAATTAAACAAACAATAGTCATACATAAAATTAATATATTAACTAAAGCACATTAAAATGATAAAAACATATGTTTTGAACTATATTACTGAAAACAATAATAAAAACACATTACTTAACCAAAAAAATGATATTCTTTATGATATTTTTGCATCACAATATTTTTCAATCACAATATTTTATTCCGATATTTCTGTCTCCCGATATTTTGAACTGAATATTTGGTCTAAAAACTGGTCTGGCGACGTGGACCCATTCCTCGCACTGAAAGAGAATTAGTTCTCCAAGGGACAGCGGTGCCCATGCAACTGAGCCAGGACGTAGAACGGCCTCTGGGGCACCCATGGATGCCCTCTCCGCTACAACCTCTTTGACCACCAGTGGGCCAAGACCTGTGGGCCCTGATTCTCTGCCTGCTTCTTGACAGCACTATGGTGCCCCAACAGTCTCTCATCGTTACCTTCTCCTCCCTCGGTAAGCAGCCTCCTGCTCCACAGATGCTGGCTCCTCTGTGAATCTGCCCTACCTACTGTATTTGCTGCTGGTTTTGAGATTATTATTATTATTAAATTTATATGGCGCACAGCTACCCGGAGGTTTCCCGTCGCCTACGGACATACAAGGCGAGAGAAAGGGTCAAAGTTATTAATAAAATGTTCTACTGATTAAAAAGCCATGTTTTCAGCTCTTTGCGGAATTTAAGATAGTGTTTTTCAAGGCGGAGATGCATTGGAAGGGAGTTCCAAAGGGAAGGAGCTAGGTAGGCAAAGGAGCGTCCTCCCATTCTAGCTCGTTTAATCCTGGGTACCTGGAATTTTAATTGATTGGAGGAACGTAGTAAGCGTGAGGGACGATAATGGTGCACCAAAGCACTTAGATAGTGGGGAACTGAGCCTATGTTTATTTTTGTGCATATAGCAAAGGGCTTTAAGTTTGGCACGATTGTCAATTCTCAGCCAGTGTAGTTTACGAAGAGCCCCTGAAATGGAGGCCATTCTGGGTAGTTGGCAAAGCAATCTTGCCGCGGAGTTTTGAACTACCTGCAACTTCTGGAGTACTTCCTTACTAGCACCCAGGTAAAGCACGTTGGCGTAATCCAACCTGGACACTATCAAGGCCTGGATGACAGTTTTTGTGTAACGGAGGGAAACATCCAGAGAATTTTCCTAAGCCACTTCAGGATAGCAAAGCAAGTGGAGGCGACCTTGATCACTTGCTGCCTCATAGACAATTGGTCGTCAATAATGACGCCAAGGTTACGGGCCGATTGTGATGGTTGCGGAAGATCGCCCATTTGTGGTGGCCAATGTTGGGGGCCCCAGAGAGTTTTATTACCACCGAAGATGAGGAGTTCGGTTTTCCCACCGTTGAGTTTTAGTTTATTTAAATGCATCCACTCAGCGATCTTTTTTAGCCCCGTCTGGAGAGAAGATGATTTCGGGGTCTCCTTGGAGGAAAGCGAAAAGATCAACTGGGTGTCGTCCGCGTAAGAGTATATTGTTAGCCCTGCTTGCTCTGCTATCGTAGCCAGAGGGCTAACGTAGATATTGAAAAGCAATGGGCTAAGTATGGAGCCCTGAGGGACTCCATATGGGGAAACCTGAGTCTTGGAATGAGCAGTAGAGGAGAAGACCTGAAAGGTCCTTTTGGATAAAAAGCTAGACAGCCATTTAAGTGCCGTACCACAAATGCCCTTAGCTTGAAGGATTTTTATAAGCAAAGTGTGGGAAACAGTGTCAAATGCAGCACTTAAATCAAGTAAAATAAGAGCCACCGTATCTCCTTTTTCGACCTGTTGACGAATGTTCTCAGTGACTCCCAGAAGTGTCGATTCTGTGGAAAAACCTGCTCTAAAGCCCGATTGAGATGAATGTAGAATATTTTGTGCTTCAACATACTTCGTCAACTGAAAGTTAATATGTTTTTCTAAGATCTTAGAGAAGACAGGAAGTAGGGAGATGGGGCGAAAGTTAGAAAGGATCTTGGGATCAGAGTTGGTTTTTTTGAGCAAAGGGAGCACCATCGCATGTTTCCAGGCCACCGGAACTCTAGCTTCAGATAGTGATGCGTTAAGGAGCTCCATGATGATAGTAACTATAGGGAGGTCTAATTTTTGAAGCACAGAAGGGGGAAGCGGATCCTTAGGGGAGCCCGATTTGATGCTCGTGAGAATACTACGGAAAGCAGAGATGTCAAGAGGAATCCATCTGTCTAGCAGGATGTCATTGTTCACTTGTACGACTTCTTGTGGGAGGCATAATGTTGCCAAATCATTGATTTGCAAGTTTGCTGTTATAGTCGTGTGTTTGTTAAAATCCGAATAGATTTTATCAATTTTACCCACAAAAAATTCCGCCAGATCATCACACTGTTTAGAGTTGAGACCCGGAGGCTCAGGTTGACAGTTGGCACCGGATAGTTCCTTCACTACTTTGAACAGAACTTTGGGACAATTTTGTGAACGTAAAATAGTGTGATTGGTGTGTTCAGCGCGAGCCGTGTTGCACATAGAGTGATAGCTATTTAAAGCTAATTTATACGTGTTGCAGCAGAATGGGAAGTTATTCCTAGACCAAGCTGTACTAAGACTCCAACCGCCGCTCAGCTTACAAAAGCAACTCCTACGTGCTGCAGTTATGAAAACAGAGGCAAACAATTAACTCTTCCTCCTTGTGAGCCTGCATGTATATGCCTGTTGAGGTAGGAGATAGCATCTCTCTGATCAGGGTGTTACTCAGCTTCAATGATACTTGCCTACATTTTTATCATATGGGACACAGACTGGAAGAGTTTGTTGGAATTCCCCCTCTTCCTCTCCAGGCTTCGAGACCTTTAACAACCCTTTTGAGTGCAACATACTAGACACCATTCATCTTGCAATGACTGAACAGGGATTCATTTGCGGGCACCAAGGCATAAATGTATCCTGGTTTTCTGTTAGGCTAGTCAATGTGATTCAACAGTGAAGAAGATTCCTTTTGATCAACCCCCATTTCATCCTCAAGCGGATCATGCATATTAAATTTGTGGGTCACAAGCCTCCCTTGGCTGCCTTTGGACTTGATGGGAACTTCTCATCCAGGATACATTGCACTTGCCATAAGACATTTTGTTGATCACTCGCTAGAATGGAGAATCTCTGCATTCCTCTCTGCAGAAATAGCAAATTCCAATGTAATAGCTTTAGGATGAGTGACAGGACAGGTGGAGGCCCATGCAAATATGTTAGTGCAGATGTTAGGATGGTTTGAGATTACCTTTCGGAGAAAAGAGGGGGAGTTTGTGCCATTGTAAACACATCTACCCAATACCTCTCTCATCTTACATGAACAGATGAATCACATTAAGGAAAGTGTGAAGAAATTGCAATACATGCAAGCAGGCCCCGGCTTTAGTCCAAGCCGCATCTGGACATGGCTGGTGGGGGAGGGGATGGGGTTTCTTTGTCCCTCTTAGAATAAGGATGTTTGAATACAATGTTGGCATTATCTTGACTGCAATTGCTCTGTGAGTTATTATTAAATTAGTGCTGTGCATCATCCAACACTCATGCAAATACAAAAGGGCTGCCAATTCATTTACGCTTGTTACTACTCAGGATGATGAAGGAAGGGGTTGTGATGAAATAAGCAAAGAAATGGTGCGATTATATTCTATTGAGTATCCATAGATTGAAGTTCTTCCTCCCGGAAAAAAAAGTGGGGCTGAGAAAACATATTGTATGCTATATTCAGGGCATTTTCACATAATTATATATTTGCAGCATTTGCCACATAATCCATCATCAGCCTCATAATCTGCAGATTTTGACAAAAACAAATTGTTTCTAGCTCAAAGAGTTCAAAAGTCACTAAAAATACAGTGACACGTTTTGGCGTGCAGTGGAACACACTTTGCAAAGCTGGATTAGTCACCTTTCTGTTGCTTATTTGCAGGAATCAAGAGCAAATTAGGGGATCATGATTGGGGTACTTTTGTTGATGTCCACGATTTATGTCTATTTCAGGAGACAGGGGCATTAGACCAAGTGAATAGGTTTGGTTACAAAAGCTATGGCGTCCCAGCTATCAAATCTAGTGCTGGCCACCCTTCTGGTGAGTTACTAATATTCCTCTGTTCCACCATAGCCTACTCTGCCATACCCCTTTATGTGGACTCCCCAGATGTCCACAGGATAATTCTTTCTCAGCCCAACTCCCAGGCCCTCATGATAATCAATGTCTATAATCAGAGTAGTAGTTACAAGCAGGAATCAAAAACCTTGCAGCTATTGGATACGATGCTAGGTGACCACTTTAATACTCATAGCTGGGGAATCTCACATTTGAGTCAAAGAATCTGGCATGCGAATTGCCTGGAGATGAAAACTCTACCTGGGGTATCCCGGACCTTGTCTGCCCCGCAAAGAGAAACCTTTCTAGAGCGGCACTTCAGGTTGTGGATCTTACCCTTCCGACAAACAGCTTGCACCGACATTCAGACGAGGCCCTTACTTTAGTACAATCGACTTGGAGCAAGCTAAATGACATGATGGTGTTGGAGCAAGAGGAGAGCAACCACAAACCCTTAGTATTAAGATTCAAAGAATCTATGACCCTCCCCTGCTCGCTATTGCATTGCAGCACCCGCCAACGAGGAGCTACCTGACAACGAAGCATGACACCCCTTGGGGTGTGTGAGGGCTCTTGCTCCTGAAGGAGACCTTGGGTACTCCCGACCTTCTCCCCTCCCCCCTTTCTAAGGAACTGCATACCTTTGATTGTACTCATGCTACTTTTATCTCCATGTATGCCTTTATATGTAATCTATGTCAAAGTGTGAATAGATGCCACGCCTCTCTGTGGACAAGCTTTATGTAAAGTCAAACCTTTTGTACTGAACTATGCTTGTTGCCAAAAACTTTGATAGAGAAGACATAACACAACAACTGCTGAGTAACGTGTGATAAAAGTAAGCATTTGGCATGCATTCAGGGATTATTTACTTATGCATGTATTTAATTGGGGGGTAAATTAAGCTCTGCAAATCATCTTGCAGTCACCTCAGAGCGCTTCAAATGGATACATAGATGGGGGACGGTGGATTGATTACAGGGTGAGGGACCAGGAATTGGTCAGCAGCTGTTTGTAATCAACTAGTAATCGACTAGTAATCACCTGTGCTGATGACATGATGGTGACGTCTCAGAGGTGGAGTCAAAAGAGTCTGAGAGGCAGGAGCAACTTTCAGGCATTGAACCAGCAGCCCAGGGTCATAGTAGGTGCATGAGAAGGATAGGATACTAATGTAGGCTAATCCTACACCTGCTGCAACAGATAGGTTTTTAACAACACCCTAAATGTGAGAACATGAGTTCTAGTCTTAAGGCCTGACTTAGGCTATGGAGGCAGAGGGAGTACAGTCTATTTAGGTGGGGGAGAAGATTACATCCACCACCCTGATGGATTACCATCCACCAAATGTGCCTATCGCTACCGGCCAAGCGGTGATCTATGTTTCTTGACAGAAACCACTGTCATGGCAGTTCTTGTCAAGATTCGGTTTGGACAATATTTCACCAAATTTCACCAAAGTTTTTGTTTTTCAAAAACTAACCTCCAAAGAAGGAGTTTGTTATTGAAAAACAAATAACTAATTACTCTTACAATCAAGGAGTCTTGTCCCTACGCTTGGGGATCATTATTTGTGTTTTTCTTGTACCTCATCACAAGGTTTTGTCTGCAAGTGATAGGCAGACAAAAAAAGACATCACTTTGCTCACCCTACATAGGGAAGATGGTGGAATGCCCTTCCTTCTACAACTCCTACCACGTTGGCCCATCGGAGGAAGCTTTCAGTTGACTGAGCCAATGGAGGCTCTGTCAACAGAAACCTGGTAGTCTTCCTGACCTATGTGGTAGTCAGAGTACTCTGTTATGTTGGTAACGGAGTACCTGGTCTGCTAAACTCTAAAGAGCTCATTTACAAGCCTCTAGTGCTGCCTTGTGCCGCCGTTGCACCACTTTTGTGGCGCTACATTTGCTCCATATTTAGAAAGTGGAAGATTCATCACTTTTTGTCTGAATGCAGCAGTTTTTCCAGCGTCGAAATTGGCTGTGTCGCGTTAGTCTTTAATATATGCAAGGTGGGCGTTCCATGGGAAACTCCCCCGTAAAACTGACACAGTGGTATTTATGACATTTTTGTAAACTGACACATTGTCGGGAAGCAGGCAGCTGCACTTGTAATGCATCAAAATCCCTACGCCTGTAAAACCCTGGCATAGGAATGACGCAGTGGCTGCTGAAGAGGAATTTGACCAGCTGAAGGGACTTGAAACAGTGTAATCTGCAATCAAGTCACATCCCCTCCACAGGTAAGTGCACACATAAGGTAGGTAACACGGTACATCACACATTGCACATTATTTGACATCCAGGACAAATATAATAGAGTGGAAGCTGAGTTTTTCACCTTTTGACACTATATTATGTTGGTCCCCGTACAGTAGGATACTTGAGTCAGTCTAAACTGATGCATTGCCTCTTTTTTGATGCATTGCTGTTAGTTGAGTCAGTTTTATGACCAACTACAGCAATGCACCACTTTTGCCCCGGAAGCCTTTCACGGATATGTCAGAATTTCTGATGTCTCCTGAGGACCTGTATTGGAAATACGGAGTATCCATCGCGGCGTAATCTATTTTGACACAGACGCAAGTAAAACTGACGCATCACTGCTTTATTGCAGTGATGCACCACTTCTTGTAATGATTCCCTAAATCGAGTTCTTAGGTTAAGTGGTTGAGTCTCTTTCAGGGATTATCCTTACGCTGACTGTCTAACAGAGCCCTCAGCTGTCGCTGTGCACAGTCTTTCAATCTAAAGTTCATGGAGCAGTGAATTTGTAAATTGGATAAACAGCCTCATTGAGACAGCTCCCTGCAGGCCTGATCAAGGACCTCCCTCATGGCACCTGTTTCCCCACAGGCACCAGTAGGTCATTAGGAATAAATGTCTCTGGAGCTCTATGAAGAGCAGATATAAACAGGTCACGCTGGGAAGCCTTGTTTCAGCACGAGAGGACCTGATGGTGAGTTGAGTGGCCACCCAGAGTCACTGTGGCCACTGGAGGTGCATGGCCTGTGCCCCCCCCCGCCTGCTCTAGAGTCACCTCAATGCAGCTGGTGCCCCCAGGAACACTCAGAGTAAGTGCCGGAAGTGCTTGCATCTGTCTGTGGCTTCCATGGCTTGACTGCACGGGGGTGGGGGGTGCAGACGACTGCTGTTCCAGCTCTAGACCTCTAGAACTTAGATGCTATGGGGCAGATTTACAAGTCCCTTGCGCCACCGGTGCATCACTTTTTGTGACGCACTCATGGCGCATTTTAGTGCCCCATATTTACAAATACAGAAAAAGCCACCCTGCGTGACTTTTCCTGTTCTTGTAAATATGGCCCCTTTACACGCAGCACTTTGCGTGAAAGGGGCGTTCCATGGGTGTTGCTGTGGGTGTTCCCACGCGACACCCATGGAACCAGACACATTTCCAGATTCATGACAAATCGTGAATCTGGAAATGCTTCTGAATGCTATGCCTCCCCAGGGGAGGCGTAGGGAGGCGCAACGAGGAGAAATGTATTAATTTCTCCTTGTTTAATTGCTCTTTCTATGCGTGCTGCATTCTGTAGCACACATAGAAAGGGGAAATCACCTCTGGTGATTGTTTATGTGCAGGAAGGTGTCCCTTCCTGCACGTAAACATTCAGTAAAACAATAATGTTTTGCAAGTTCTATGCGTGCTAATGCAGCACACATAGAGGTTGAAAACACCATTTCTGATTGTTTATGTGCAGGAAGGGAACCCTTCCTGCACATAAACAATCTCCCCACGACGCAGGCATCCTTGCACCATGGTGCTAGGGTGCCTGCGTCGGCGCATGGCAGCAGTTTGTGCGCCAGCGCAGGGGGAAGCACAGAGATAACAACAACAAAGAATCCGCGGGTCTCAAGGAAAAATCTATATAAAGAGACAGGCGTCACAGCAGTACACACAACAGGAGAAAAAGAGAAAACGGGGGGATCTCAATTAAGAGGACGGATTCCCATCACCCATCGAAGTGGCATGCTTCATCATTTGGGGATCTCCTCTCGGCTGCACACTAGTACAACCAAGGAGCTACAACTCCTTACTAGTATACAGGAGGAGCTCGCGGATGTTTTTCAACTATAATCCAGGATTAGATCACCTAAGATCACTGAAGCATAAGGCAGTATGGTGAGTGTTTGGTGCAGTGTAAAAGAAAAAGTGAAGTAAAATTGACTACCAAGTGACAACGAATTTATTAAGATCACGTGGTGTCAATGGTTAAAAAGCAGTAAGCGCGCAATCTAACTACAAATACAGGCGCGCTAGTGAAGAGGTCTACATGTTTCAGCCACTACCGATCTAACTGTGATCAAGGCTTTCTTCAGGACCTAATTGTAACTACTGCACTATAATCATAAAACAAAATTATGCAAACACTGAAAAGAACGATACAACCATATACCTGTGTACGTAAATATATTGGCACTATAGGCATTGGTGTGGTACTCCTGTTGAAAAAGATAAAAAGTTTTTTGAATATATATGTGTACATACTGAAAAGGTCTATATCAATATATAAAAAACACATTACATTGCAATGTGCACATGCTATAGGTCCTCACAGTAATTAAAAGAAAACTCTACTGCGAAACACCTTACCCGTATCAAAATCGGGAGGGAACTCGCCGCTCCTGGCAACCGCTCAGGGCGTGAGGCAACGCTCTGTGAATTAAAAACAGGGGAAGAAAAGCTAAGCCCACAAAAGATGGAATTTAAATGTAAAAAGTGGTAGGCCAAGCATGCACCACCACTCTAATCATGTAGGTTTGTTGAGAGTTCTATAAGGCACCAGCAGAAGTTTTGCTATTGAGATAGTTTTTAGATATTTTTAAGAAATAAACAGTCTGGTGTAAACTGTTATTCAAAGACAGCAGATTTCAAGCAGTCTAAGGGTGACGTGAACTGCCAGCAGAACTATTGATATTAATATTAAGCAGAACCATATAGACCAGGAACGCTTCTGACAATGGGAGAACACACAATATAGTAGATCCCTCGTGATAACATCCAAAGCAGAGTCTGAGCAAGTCAAACACTCCAGACTACGAGCTCATCACCTCTGAGATTGCACACCCTCCAATGGCCTCCTTCACTTATGGCAGTGTATAAATAAATGTGTGAAAACACACAGAGATCGCTCTTACCTGCTCCGTCGTTACCCGGGCCGGATCCTGAGAGTCACGAGCAGTGACGTCCGGTCGGGGCAGGAGCTTAAGTACAGGTATCCATTATTGCAAAATACCCGCACCTGTGGGGAGTCGCATAAAGTGACGTAAACCGCGTCGTAACCACATGACGCGAGACACGGTTGTTAAGAACTACAAATGAGTCCCCGGAAAACTGGGAATTGTAGTTTTTAACATGGCAGCTAGTGTTTATGACTATTCTTGGCATCCAAAGACATTTGATACGTGGTAAAGCCTTTATCCCACGTAGTTTGAAACGCTACAATTCAGAATTCGGCAACAGTGTAAAAACCCTGTATAATCCCGCTCAATTGAATAAACGGCAGCCAAAATACATTGGTAGTCGCAAACATTGTTCAAGCTAACTCAACCCTCATCACTCAAATATGTATCAAGAATGCACCAAAGACCGTAAATTTGGGGTGGACTTTAAAATACGAAACCAATAATGATGACACTCTGCTTCCACAGTGCATATTACATTGATCAACCACTCACCCTGGTAACGTCAGAGTATAACAAAACATTTTTTATACCCAAAGAGCGTGCTATGAGTGTTTCTGGACTTAGAAGGTGCGCAGCTAAATAAGGGTCCAAGGAATGGCATCATTTAACCCATCCACATCAACCTGGTACCGTCAGAGTATACCAAAACATTTTTTATATATACCCAAAGAGCGTGCTATGAGTGTTTCTGGACTTAGAAGGTGCGTAGCTAAATTAGGGTCCAAGGAATGGCATCATTTAACCCATCCACATCACTACGCAACTTAAACACCCAACGTTGCTCCTTCCTAAATAAAAAGGAGGTGATATCAGTAATCTGTCTTGGTATATATGGCTGTTCAAGAACAGTCCAACTCAAATCCTCAGGTTTGTGATTGTGTTCGAGGAAATGGTTGGTCAAACGAGTAGATTGTTTTTTACACCTAATGGTGCTCTTATGCTCCATTATCCTTTGCTTGACCTTCCGTGTCGTCATACCAACATGTGTCTTCGAGCAAGGGCATGTTATTAAATAAATAACTCTTTCACTGTTACAGTTGGTATGCTTCATCTGTCTCCAAGGTCTCTGAGTTCCAATGTCAACCTCAGTAGTGTGCCTAGTTTGTGGGCAGACAGTGCATGTACCACACGGATAGTGTCCCTGGACCGGGGGCATGTTCCAGAGTGTAGTAGGTCCCGGTTCTGAGATACCTCTCGGTCGTGTATGGACAAGACAATCACGTAGGTTCTTGCTCCTTTTGAAAGAAAGAGAGGTGGAGATATCTTGTTCTGTCCAACATTAAGAATGCGCCAATGTCTGCGCACAATCTTCTGGATTTGATTCGATTGAGTACTAAAGGTGTTTACACAGGTAAGCCTTGTTAATGATGGTTTGGGCACAGTAGGTTCTATGAGTGCTTCGCGATTGTTATTTGAAGCTCTCTTGTAAGATTGTCGTAACAACCTCTTGGGGTACTTTCTAGCTCGAAGATTACGAGAAAGCACCGTGGCATGTTTCCTAAAGTCATCCAAGGTGGAACAATTCCTCCGAAGACAGAGATGCCACATATTGTTGTAAATATGTTGCATCCCTGTGCTTTGAAAGTGACTCAGTGCTGCGCAGCCAAATGGCTTGTGGCACACACTGAGTCACTTTCATTGTAAATCTGCCCCTGAGGTATTAAGTAAGGAGGCGCTTTCAGGGTATAGAAACAAAAGCAGAAATATTTCTAAGCAAAAGGAGGAAACAATTAAGAGACATGTCCTGAAAAATAGAAGCAGCCTCCGGATTAAATGTGCAGATTTTTCTGCACGTATTTCATTATAGTTGACTTTTGTGAGCCCCCTCCGACCCCCTCCCCCACAAGCATTAATCAAGGATAGTCTGAATTTTAAAATTCAAAAACCTGAAATTTAAATCTCCCTTTTATGGCTAAAGTACAAGATTTGGTCTGTCGTATTCCACATCCATGTTGTTCATTGCAATGATGCCGGAATCTTGGGATCCGGGGGGGGGGGCTGTTAAATATATGGTGGGGACCAGTTGCTAAATGACTAATGGTGAAGGAGCGGATTTTAAAGAGGCCACTTCACCTTAACTAGAGAGACTGGATTGTCCCACTTGTAGCAGTGTGATGGTTCAAAGTTGTGCAGGTACTGTCGGCATCGCTAGCACAGCCAATGGGTCCTGCAAGCTGCGGTGGCCTCCCGACGAGGGCCCTGGCACTGCTAAGAATGGGAAGTCAGTAATTGATCTTTTGAGTGACGGGCTGCTTTTAGGCATCTCACCAGTCCGGTCAGGTGGCGATGGCTGGGTGGGCGGGGGCTAACACATGGTTGTCTATTAGAAGCCTTCTGAAACTGCTGAAGTCGGGTTCAAGTCTCAGATGCTGTGGGGGGCAGCCCAGCAGGGACGCTCCAGAGGAGTGCAGAGTCCAACCCTAAACGTCTTCAATTGGTTCTGTCTACTGGACAGTAAGTTTGAGCACCAGTTACATTACACAATGACACATTCATTAGGTTTCACCTGCATTGTAAAATCTTTTGTATTTAATAAATCTTAAAAAGGGGCTCTTATCTGTTCCCATCACAGAATTACCGTGTTTATTTGCTTTTGTGTGGAACTTATTTCTTTGTTAACTTCCCCTGGCTGCACACATTATGATACTTCTACAAAAGCTGTTCACACTGTTTAAGCCCCATTCACTGTCAAGATAAGATCTCTTCTCACGGAAAAGGCAGGAAGCTTCTAACAGTATGCTGGAATGCTTGCTTTTTATTACTTATTTGTGTAAAGCAAATGCTTGAGCCTTGGAACGTTTGTGGCATTTCCTATTCATGACTCAGTATCTTTCTTTGCACTTTGTAGGCATTATCGGATTGATTTTTTCAACTTAATCTATTTGGTCATTATGATCAAATTCTAAATGTTGTAATAAACATTTCACGCTAAAAATAAAGTTAATATTCAAGAGCTATGCTGCATTTTACTACTAAACAGGCAGCCAGAAGTGCAGTTACCTTGCAGACAATAGGGTCATGATTTGAATGGTGCAGCAGGTGCAGTAGCACTGGGCTAAAAAGTTGTCAGAACTCCTCTAAACCCTTAATATTGCTACATTTTACTACCATACAGTCAGTCACAAATGCAGTTACCTTGCAGTTGAAAGGGGCTTAATTTAAATGGTGCAGCAGGTGCAGTGGCTCCAGGGACAAAAGTTGTCATGAATCAACTAAACTCTAAATATTGTTGTATTTTACTACGGGCCCAGAACTCCTCTAAACACCTAATATTCCTATATTTTACAACTAAACAGGCAGTCGCAAGTGCAGTTATCTAGCAAGCGCTAGGGTCATGATTTCAATAGTGCAGCAGGTGCAATGGCACCGGGACCAAAAACTCCAAGCATCCCACTAAACACTGATTATTGCTATATTTTACAACTAAACAGGCAGTCACAAGTGCAGTTATCTTTCAGGCACTAAGGTCATTACTTAAATGGTGCACCAGGTGCAGTGGCACCGGGCAAAAAAGTTGTCAGAACTCCTCTAAACGCCTAATTTTGCTATAATATAATTAGGGCTCCCGGTTTTATGGTATTTTTTTTTGTAATTTCCGTCTGAATTTATCCATATTTATTTTTGTCAACTTTATCTGTATTTATCCATATTTATTACGTTTTTTTTTTTTAAAGTAATGCTGAAACTGGTATATTTCCACATTTATTTAACCAATGAATATGCAATCATGCTTGAATGCCTGCCAGGTTTCAGTGATATGAACACCCGCAGAAGATAAATCAATGCGCTTATATGAAAATATGCACATTTCAGTATCACCCTTGTGCATAGCTACTGCAGTTTAAGCCTCTTTACTAAAATTCCTTTTTTTTTTAACCCCCTTACCTATCAATCCACACAGTTATTGGCCTGGCAGTCATGGCAAAGTGTATTTAGAATCATTCAAAAAGCACCCAATTTCCGTTTTTATGCACATTTAAAAATAAATACAAACAAGAAAATAAATGGTTTTCTGTCTGTATTTATCTGTAAAAATCAGTAAAAACGGAAAACAGGGAGTCTTAATTATAATACTAAACAGGCAGTCATAAGTGCAGTTATCTTACAGGCAGTAGGGTCATGATTTGAGTGGTGCAGCAGGTGCAGTGGCACCGGGGCCAAAAGTTGTCATAACTCCTCTAGACGCCAAATATTGCTATATTTTACTACTAAACAGGCAGTCACAAACGCAGTTGTCTTGCAGGCACTAGGGGCATGATTTGAATGGTGCAGCAGGTGCAGTGGCATCAGGTCTAAAAGTTGTCAGAACTCCTCTAAGCACATATTATTGCTATTACATCAATTAAATTAATTCTTTCCCTCTTTCATTTAATTTTTCAAAATTGTGCTAATACTTACCCGCACTATACCACTAGTAACAGCACAATATATTGCCTTTTGCATATAAACAAGTCATAACACTTTAACAGACTTTTTGTGTAACTTATATTCTACAACTACTCAGCAAGCTACAACTTACAACAAAAAACAGCTTATTATTAATCACATATGCAAAACCTAATGTATTTACCAATGCTTGTTTTTGGTAGGCATGAGCAGATTAAGTGATTTGTCCAGAATCACAGGATGGTGAGCTGATGCTGAGACTTGAACCTGGTTCCGCAGTTTCACAGTCGGCACCTCTGGCTGTAATGCCAGATTGACTCCAAGGTATGCAGAGGCCACCCTAAGAGGCCAGGTGTTGCTCTCTTGATGTGGCTGTTCTCACCTCAGCCCCCATGGGCCCCCAACACTGAAGCTCCCTTCTCCGCCAGACCTTCACACTCAGCATGGTGGATGGGAGAGGGGGCAGAGGGCAGAGGCTGAGAAGCTTCAGCCGGAAGGACAGGTCAGGATGTGTGGCCATTCGCCCATTTTCACCTTAGCCTGGAAGACCCGAATTTCACTAACTTAGCAGCACATGCCCAGTTTTTCAGAGAGGAGCTATGTACTTGCTTAAGAGATATCCGTTTGGTCTAGTCACAGTTTTACCTCATCATCAGTTAGCACAGAGGGTTAGTGTTCCTGCTGCAAAGCACACATTTGACAGATTTGAAATGTATGTAGACAGGTCAGTGGTTACTGTTTTTGTCACAGAGCTCCTTTTGTTTCTTGCAGTTCATGAGCTTTAATCTCTCCGCGGCGGCTCAGTGAGCTATGAACTAGCATCAAGCTCACTGGAAAACATGGGTTTAGAAACGTATGGCTTTTTATCAATCCGTCTTTATTAGGAGATTGGTAAAAAGGGTTCTCTGGGTGGTAATAAAGTATTATTAGACCAAACACCCTCAAGCAATACATTCTATTTTAATTCATGGCCTTGTTTCTCCAGACCAAGAGCTCTCACTGCATAATGCCAACTAATATGGAAGATATATGACTCCTACACCTGGTAACACTGATTGCCTTATGCAACATTTCCTACATATTGGTGTACATACTTGCATGATTCATTGTCTGTGTGCACCTTGTGATGCAAGTCCATTGGACACACTACACAGGGATGAATAGTTCTATTAGAGAATTTACTTTTAAAAAAAAACAAACTTTTCTCTTCCATACAGGAGGAAAACAAACTCAAAAACCTTCTCCAAATCAGTTCCTCGTAAGCATTTGTGAAGTGATAACTGAGTGACTTTGTTTCCCTGCATTGCATTGGCAGGTAGGTGTTCGGCTCCAGATAGCTCCCAGCCAGGAGGAGACTGCAACAAAAAGAGATCTGATGTCCTTTAAGTGAGGCTTTTGTGTTGGGACCTCTTGGACATGAAAATGTGAAACCTTGGCCGCTGCTGCCCCCATCGGTAGGCAGACAGCATGCAGGCACTGCTGAATGTGTCCTGGTGTCAGCACATTTCCCTCGGGCCGGCCCAGAACCCAAATCTCTTTCAATAGCAGCGCCGGACCCGTGATCCAGCTGGAGCCCGCCTCATTCTCTGCATTGCACCCAACTCCATTGAATTTAATTGAAAATATGCAGTGAGTGCTTCAGTGCGTCAGTAATTCCCTCCAATGTGCCAGGGCCAGAATTGTGGTATGGATGGAGCACATATGTCACAAGCATCCTGTTAATACCAAGAATTACATAAAATATGCCATTCCCAGATGTTTGCAGTTGACTTAACCATATACGATTGGTGACCCACATGTCAAAATTACCACTAGTATGGTTAGGCCAGAATTTTGTCATGGTTGCCTCCTTACCCCCTCACCCAAACTCGCCCTTCCTAATGCCAAAACATTGCCTTCAGTGTGCCCGCACCAGTATTTTGCCATGTGTCCTACATGCCAAGAACTACATCTTAAGTGCAAGCAGTTTTTTCGAGAACCCCATAGGGCAAGAATTACCTTGCTCACCCTTATTTATTCTCACTCACTCACTCTAGCTCACACTTAGTATAACTCACTCTAACTTAGTCTCACTTATTCTTACTTGCTCTGACTCACTCATTCTCACTTAGTTACACTGTCCCTCATGCACATGCGTAACAGTTTATAGGGTTTCATTCTAGTTTCTTTCCTTCATGTACCCGAGCTCTTGTGCTTCAGCTGATGGCACTGGGTGGACTCTCAGGGCAGGAGCACAGCTTCTTCCAGCCTCCAGAAGTGAAACCGAAAGCTGTAGTCCGCGCAGTGAAGCGTAGGCTCCACCTGTCGGTGTCTTGCCTTCTGTCAGAAGGTGGGCTGGAGACAGTGAGACTCCTGACACCCCACTCCCCCATGATGAGAGGGTAGAGGTTGTGGCTACAGCATACTTGATGGGTGGCCCTGGGCCCCGTAGGGATGAAGGCAGAAGCGTCCAGGGCTGCCTGTACCGGTGCCACTGATGCATGTCACTAATGTGGAGGTCTCTGATGCCAAAGCTGGGTTTTAGCCAGTGCTGGTCAAGCTCTCTGATGCTAATGTGTGACAATGCCAGCCATCAGCCAGATTTACTGCCTCAGGTTGGAGCAAGGGTGGGCATATATTTTATTATACCACTAGTGAATAATAGGTTATTATTCCCGATGGGTATTATAAAAAATAATGGCAACTTTTATTCTCGGAAACCCCTCTGTAGTGAATTACAAAGAAGAGGCATTTTAGACCTGCTTTTTCTGTGATTGTAGGATCTTTTCCCAGAGATCTCCACATAACCTCATTTTCTCCTTGGCTCATTTCTGATTCATGTGATAATTAGGGTCTAGGACTTAGGTGTAGATTTCTTATGGAGGCCGGTGTAGAGGCCGCCACAATAGTCTCCTAAGTGTATCTCCACTGCAAGTAAAATGGTACTTTTATGCATTAAGGTAGATTACAGAAAAGACAACTAGGAGTAGGAGTAGATGGTGAAACCCTTGGAGAGGCTGCTGTCACACATAATAACACACACAGGTTGCAAGCTGTTTCCACTGTTGAGGGCGGGCACCCAAAGAATCAGGCCAGAGAAAGGGGCGATAGGCTGAAGAGGCAGATTCCAATAGCTGACTTTCAGTTTCCACTATTCACGCATGGCCGTTTTCTCTGGATCCCTCAGTGAAGCTGAGACCGTCAGTTTAAGAATTTCCAAGAGTTTCCAGAACTGTCATCAAGCTTTATGTGTACTTTGGCACCATCAGCATACATCCTAGGGTGTAGGAGTAAAGTAGCCTGCTGAGAGGGATCATGTAGATGTTGAACAGCATGAGTGATAGAGGTGAGCCTTGTGTGACCCCACAGGTGATTGTTGAGTGCGGTTTAGGAATCAGGTGAGCGCTGTTCCATCGATGCTGGCTGAGAGTTTGAAGCCATTAAGAAGTACCTGGTGATGATCAGTAGAACTGAACACCACAGGTAGGTCTAGAAGGATTGAGGCACATGGTATACCTCGGTCAACCAAATTGAGAAGTTCTTCCCTGGTGTTTGGAAGTGTGGATTCCATGCCCGCCACAGTCTGAAGTCTGAGTTAAAGTCACTGAAGCTGTGGGAGTTGGTGTGAGACCATTCTTTCAAGGGCCTTGATAACTGTTGATAGTCGGATAGACCTTAAGGGCCTAATGAAGGTTTCTTCAGGATGGGTGTAGATGGAATGCTCAGTAGAACGAGAGGCATTGATTAGTATGATGAGCAGGAGATATCCTGGAAGCCCAAATGACGACCTTGGCTTTGCAGATGTCCCAGAGGTAAGAGAACCTCTTGAAGGATTAAAGGCTTTACAGACTTCATCCTCAGAGTATGTGTGAACTCTGTGAGAGTAATGGGGGTTTCAGGTGGGGAAACTACTCATGTTTCAGGGAGGAGCAGATCCTTCCACAAAAAGTATTGATTTTGGTCATTAAGAAGGACAGAAGGTTATTTCATGAACCTTATGAAGGCTTGAGAGAGTTGACTTTTGGTTGGGAGACACCAGTTCCCGTTAGACGTGGAAAAGTTCTTAAGTGGAGTTGTCAGTCTCTGAGATGCGAGCTAGCAAGAGCTTCTTTTTTGACTATGAACAAGTGGATTAATAGCCTCTAGAATGTTCTTTGCAAGCAGTCAGATCATCATGTGTTTTAGATTTGGTCTACCATCTTCCAAGAGCTAAGCCATGGCATCTTAGGAAGTGTAAGTCATCACTGAGCCATTTTTTAGTCTTCCGGGGGTTCAGCTGAGAGGGGTGGATCGGGGATATTTAGGAGTGATCGTGTGAACTCCTCAAGGCAGGCTGTTAAGAGTCCTCCAGGAGGTTCTGGAGTCTGAGAGAGAGCTGTGGGGATCTTTAAATGTGGCAGGGGGACTCCCACCCGGGGAGGAGAGGCCAGGGCCTGCTTCACCTGCTGGCCTGTCCGACAAATGATAAATGACCCTAGTATTTTTCAGTCTCTTAAATGTTCACCTTCCTAAAATACACATTCTTTGAGTTGGTCTGAGTAAAAGTTCTGGGTACCCACCAGTGCTTGGGGGCGTTACACCAGTCTATAAACTTCTATCTCTTTCTAATCTGTGTCTTTGCTTCAGTCATTAGAGCACTGTGCTCCTGAGGCCTGGGACAATGAGAGTATTAATGAAGAAGGACTGGTGTCCATGTAGGGTCTCATTTGATTACCAGTTCTACTCTTCCCTCCATCCATGACCTACACCTGGACACAATAGTGACCAGCTGCCTTGTTCTGTCTGTTTCACAGACTCTCTGCAGAACAGAGCTGGCTGTATCCTGGGGTCCACTGAAAGGCTGAGGCCCTGAGCCCATGCCTTAAAATGTCTCTGCCCTCTGACTTGTACGAGAGGCCCAGAGAATGACAGCAAATCTGTGCAAACCTGTCACACCAACCCATGGCCAGCATGGGCTCAAGGCTCCCACTCCTGCATGTCTGCACAGCAGAAGCAGCTTTTCATACAGCCGCAGTGTTTCTACTGGTTCTCGTGACTGTCAGGACAAATATATGAACAATAGGTACATTTTTTCTCAACTTGATTCTATATCCTCAGATATCTCTTTATAGCGTCCGAGACATTGCTGTTTATAGGGTGATAACATCATGCTCAGTACATACATATTTGTTTGCTTTTCTAAATTGGTTTGGGAATTTTATTGCACTGTGTTCTTTACATTGAAATTGTTGGTTCTTTTTTAACTGAGAAAGCATTTCTGTGGAGGTTGTACCTTCGAGTTTAGGAGTAAAATCAAGTGTGTAATGCAATGTAAGCAGTGACTCTGTAAGAAGAATAACAAAAACCCATCTCTCATTAACAGCAGCAAAACTGGCAATAAGTGCCCGCGTACAAATGTTAGACATGATGATATAAATGTGCTGTGACATGTTATGCTTTACTTTTACCCCACAAAACTTTGTGTGAGGATGTACGTCCCATCAAAACAATATTTAGAGTAGTGGGCATTACCTCTCAGATGCACCGGTGAGCACCAATATATTTGTTTTTGACTCAGTGCTTGGGCATTACCTCTCAGATGCACCGGTGAGCACCAATATATTTGCTTCAGTGCACAATAGTCCATGCTGACTTTTAACCTGTGGGTTCATGATTTATTCAGCTGCAGAGTCAGTTGCTTGTCCTTCAATCTTATGTTTAGATGACCTGAGGGAGACTCTACACACCAGTAAGTCACACAAACCTAAAACAATGTGGCTCTCCTTTCTAATATTTCATTTTCGTAAATGAGTTTTTGAAATCATATTTTTTATTAGCTAATGCAGTCTCCTTACTTGATCACAAGTTCCAAGTTTAATGATACAAATATAAATGCACAACTTCAGGTAAAGATAGTACTCTAATAAAGTTATATTAACTAAGACGCTGGGGAGGTGTGAAGGCTCCAGAGGTGGCAGGTGGAAGGCTGTCTTGCGCTCAGCATCGCGCCACAAGGACCTGCATCATCCCTCGTAGTCCTCTTGTTGAAGATACTGTGAGGTGCATTTGACAAGAGTGCTGCTCAGAATGGGCTTTATGCTGCAGGTCTCTGCCCAGGGAGGGCTTTGCTCATGAGGAATATGAGGATGGTAGATCGGCCCATGGTAGGAAATTCTTCCTTGAAAGCAGGTAATGAGGAGAGGGAATCGACACCAGGAGTCGAGGAGTTCCAGATTGTTGCTTAACAGAGCTCAAAGAGGGCACTTATGTATTTGTATTATTTTTGGGAGAAAGCTGAATAAATTATGTGCAGATGCAATGACATTCCAGGCCAGCAATGAATAACAAATGTACTTAAGGTTAGCTTTAATGGCATCCCATTGTTTGATATGGTGCTATCCTGCCAACTCTTCAGTCGCCTTTACCTCTGAATCCACAGAGACAAGTCCCCAAATCAAGGTCTGATATCCCCCTTTTTCGAGAATCCTATCCAACCATTCCCTTCATAGTCCCCGTATCCTGTCCAACTGAAGCCTCTGAACAGATCTCTTCAATACAGCGGTTCCAGTTTAAAGTCATCCATGAGTGATTATCACTATTGTTTAAGCAAGGGGGGTCCTTATTCAAACTGGGATCAGCTAAACTTAGTCATGTAATCACTACAGCCACCAATGCCACGTACCCTCAGGCTCCCTTTCCGCTACTTCCTCTGACCTTAGAGTAATGAACTTCACAGATGGTATCATCTGCCTCCCATCCCCCTGAAGAGCCCTCAGCTCTTTAAAACTTTAAAACAGCTTCTGAGAATCCCACTAAGTCCTGAAGAGCGCAATGCATGCAAAATATCAACATAAGGCACCCCACTTTGAGGACACCCCGCATCCTTCCTACACCCCACATCCTTCCTACACCCCACTTGTGTAACTTCTCAAGTGCATGTTGTGAGCAGTTGCATTTTATACTGAGCCAGGAAGTTTCAAAGAGGCATCTGATTACAATGGAGATCCAACTCTCATCGATCTGAACTGGGCAACCAGCAGTTTTACATCAGAAACAGACCCCGGTATAGGAGATTATCTACAATGATGAGAGAAATGCCAACAATAGATGGTTGTAAGACAGAAATTAATTGGATTGCTAGATATGGCAGAGGAGAACAGGAGTTTGAGGAAGTGTTGTGACATCCACGCTTGAATTCTGTTTAGGATGTGATAAGCACTAAATATTCATTTCCAAGGTCACCTTTAATGGTAATGGTGTGTCATCAAACATTGAATATCAACTCCAGGGTCACCTTTAAGGATAACTGTGTGTAATCAGTATATTGGTTGTAGTCTGTCGTTCAATTCATACTTGGGATTTGAAGATATTAAGAACATCTTAGTCATCAGGGATGAAAGGTCTCAAACAAGTTAAGAACTATCTATAGACACAGAAAAAGGACAAGAAGAGTCTAGTCAATGGCTTTCACAGTAACCCTGTTGGAAATGATCACCTTTTCTGTGGTATTCCCCAAGATTTTTGCCTTCTTTAACTGAACCAGTTTTTATTGGCCATTGGACTCCGCATATTTAATGTATTAAATGTCGTAGTAGAGAAAAACAAACAAACTTGTTTTTCATTATAGAAGGACTGACACTCCCATAAGAAAACACTGGAATACATAAATAAAACTTATGATGCTTAATTTCAGTTTGGGAGCAGCTAGAAAAACATATTCGAGGACTCATTTTAATAGCAATTTAAAATTCAACTTAACCCCTTCCGTGCTCATTGACGAGCTCAGCTCGTCATGCTGCGCGGTAGCGCTGTGCGCATGACGAGCTGAGCTCGTCACGACCACACCCGCGATCGGAATGTCCCGCATACGAGCAGAATTCCGATCGCGGTCAAGGGGTTAATGATAAAGTTGTGTTTTATATTATTATTTTGAAAATTACAGTTTTAGAAAGTTGCCATTTTCCTGCCTAAAGCAAATGTGACGTTTTGCCAGTATCCAGTGTCTCCTGACCATTGAATGTCTCCCCTGTGGTGAGATGTGGATTGCTTCTAGACAATGGACAAAAGGCCTGGGTGTGAAGAGGAGTTTTTCCTCTTTGAGTAGGATAGCCTGGAGGGCTCCGCCCAGCCCCTTCCTGAGCTTCAAAGGGTCCCCACCCTGCATCTGATAGATATAGCTCACACCTAGGCCTGCCTCCCTTTCTCTTCCTAGTCACCTTGGCCCCAAGCCCAGTGGAAGGTGAAAGCTTTCATTGCCACACCTCTGGGTGGGTACAGTGAGCTCTGACCAGGGGAAGAATGGTGCTGCCATGTTGGTTTTAGAAAAAGAGGGTTACTGTGGGATAGTCGGGAGGGTCATCCCTGGGAACGTTTACCCCATTGGTTAAGAAGTAGTCTGGAGCTTTGCCCACCAGAGGCTGGTACGGGCATAAATGTGATAACTCCAGTACCATCGTCAGAACACTCCTGGACCTGTGAAGAATCTAAAGAAGGATCGCCCTGCTGTGTGAAGAACCTGAAGCTCCTAGCCTTCAAACCAGGATCCCAAAAGTGACTCCAAGGGTCAGAAGGATGACCTCCTGTTCGAGATATGGGGACAAAAGCCTCCAGAAGCCTTTCCTGAAGCTGCCCAGCTGACCAGTTTCAGCTGAACATGCGCAGAACTCTGCTGCTGGCCTCTGCTAGGGTGAGTCATGACACCCAGGTGCTGGCCCCAAGGCCCTAAACCCTTGGTTGGTGTCAAAGTCTACTCCTCCAAAAGTTTCCTGAAACTGGGACTTCGGAACTTTATGCTCTGAGAACCACCAGGGGATGGGGACCAACCTACCAAGCCAATCCGTTGAAGGTGCATCGCCGCTAGGCCAAAGATTCAGGTTGCTTCTGCTGTGTTCTCCACATGAGCAAATCCGATCCAAGGCAACTTCACCCAAAGGGTGTCTGAGGCTTCATGGAGTCCTCTTCTTCTGCCTGCAACCTTGCTCTTCTGAAATAATGTGAGCTTCAAAAAATTAACCAAGTCTGAAGGTAGACATCTCTACCAGGCCAAGGCACGTAAAGTATCCGCCTGTCAAGGGACTTTTTATGGGCACAAAATTCAAGTTTCAGAGCTTTTCCGCCAAAATTCAACAGCTCCACAGAGAGCTTGTCCCATGGCTATCTGATGATGTGGAGCCCTCTTCGGCCACAGCCTTCTGCCTTGCCCCTCTGAGAATCTTTTACTTCTATGCCAGAGACTAAGGGCCTGATTACGACTTTGGCAGTGTGGGAGTAGGCCGCCATGTCACGTCCCACTCCCGCAACGCCAAAGTCGTCTGCTCACTGCCCGCTAGAATAGGAGTTTTCTCCTGGTCTGACGGGTGGTGCTTGGGTGGTCCCAGGTGGTGAACCTTACAAAGGGAATTCCAAAGCAATTTCCTGCATGGCAAGGACTGCTAAGTCCATGCTGTGCAGAAACTGGGGGTGTATAAATATAGGGGGGCACACCATGTACCCCCCTGCAAGCATCCCCATGGCCCTGAGGCACCAGGGGAACCTGTAGGGTCCCCTTAGTTTCCTCAACACCACAGTTTTCATGGCAGGATCACCGCCGAGAAAACTGTGGCTGTGAGAAAACTGAGAATATGCTTGGCACTGTCGCAGTGGCACTGCCAATATATTGCTGTGCCCAATCCTCGGTGGTTACGGCAGTCCTATGGCGGTGGGACCGCCACACTCGTATGCGGCGGTCAGACGGCCAGTACGGTGGTTCACGCCACGGCGAGCTTGGCGGTCCAATGTACCGCCAAACTCGTAATCAGCCCCTAAGTCCAAGGGAAAAAAGGTTCATCAGGATGAATCTGGTCCCTGTATCCCACCCACACTCTATCAAACCATACCCTTCTCCCAGTCAATGGTAACCATATGACCATGGTTATCGCTTAACTCTTTTTGGTGCTATTTTGATCTTTAAACTTTAAGAATTCATAACTTGGTTTCTACTCCTTGGATTTGTATCTTTATGGTGTCATTTTATTTATTAAAATATTCTCTATTGTTCTAAATTGTCTTGGGATTTTTCTTATGCTGTGTTTTCACTTTATTACTGTTTAAGTACTGCATAAATACTTTACACATTGCCTCTCAATTAAGTCTGACTACTTTTGTGCCAAACTACCAGAGGGCTAAGCACAGGTTTATTTTAGGGGTGGACGTAACTTGTGCAATTTATACAGTAGCTTTATAATGCAAAATGAAAACAAAATGACTCAAGATTATGCAGAGTTACTAAAGGAGCGTAACCCAGCATTTAACACTATTTTGTAGCACAAATGATCTCCTGTGTCCAAAATGGACCAGAGGATGCATTTTGCACTGAGAAAATCATGCTAATGCAACAGAATATCAACAGCAGCAGCCGCAACCACTCACTCTCATTAAGTTTGTTGTTCCTGTGTACCTGCGGTAGGATTTTTGTGCTAAATTACTCATAATTATGCAAACACATAATAACAAATTTTTGGTAAAATTTCATCCAGGTCTACTTTATTTAGTGAGCTTCGTGGTTCACACTGACAAGGACTGTGATTATTATTTGAGGTGGGTTCTCACTCTCCTCAACTAATATTCCGATTTCTTACAAACACCAGATTCCTAATGACTGAACAAGTTTATATAGTTCAGTCACTTTGGGACAGAATCTATTTGCCACGGAAGATGAAGGTTGATAGCACAGTGACAATTCCTGGAGTACTCTAGGTCTGTGTAAGAAACAGATCATCTTAAGATGCAAAAATTAATTAAGGGGGGGCGTGGCCAACCATCATGGCCACGCGGACGTGAATCTGCCCAGCTCCTCTCCGAGCCCCGAGAACCTGACCGCACCAATGCACAGGACGCAGACAGAATTAGACGCACGGATGGAGTAAGGTACGTTGAGCCCGAGAACACTGAAACGGGAGGCTGTGTAGCGGTGATCCATTTGTTTTTTTGACGCCGGGACCGAGTGAGCCCACACCGCGGCCGGGAAGCCAAGATGGCAGTGGACGTCGGCGGAGGTCGCAAGACCGGTCGACGTTGACCCTTCGAGGCTGCGGGGGCACCTGCAAGCACACAGTGGGACCCAATGAGCTCCCCTCGATACCCGACTCTGAAGCTGCGCAGATACCAAGAGGAAAGAGGCAGGGCCCGGACCCGGCGGAGCTGAGGGGGTCAGTCTCCCCTGCGAATCACCGAAAGCGAGGAGCCAGCCGTGGTGCCCGTCCCACAGGTGGGACCAAGCGGAGTGGGTGATGTGGGGCGTGGGGCAGCCTGAATTTCCCCCAATAGCCTGTGTGCCGGAGCGGGATGCGGGGGCCCATCTGGCTGGCTGCCTGACCTTAATATTGCCCCCGTCGGGCCTTCTGCAAAGTATTGAAACCACGGGGGAGGCTGCCTATTACTGTGAGTAAAGGGCCCATGAAGAGGCATGCAGAGGTATATTGTGGAGTGCCATTGTTTGAATCTTGGAAGCGGATCGGGGACTTTTGAAACTTGGGTGCCGTTGGTGCCTGGAGTCAAGAGAGCCTATGACTGCCACTGGGGCCTAACTGTGCATTAGAGAGCCTGCTTGCCTGGGTGTCTGACCTGATCGGAGGGAAGGCGGCACTGAGCTGACCGAGTTCCCCAGCCCTTTGCCACCGAAGAAGGTGCAGTCCAATAGAGTCTCTAGCTACTTCAACCCCACTGCGGCCAGGCCGGACAAGGAGGGGGGCACGATGGCTCTCACCCGAGACGAGCTTCTGACTTTGCTGAGAGACTTTAAGAAGGAGCTGCAAGAAGATATTAAGGCCGACATCGGCGCCTCCTTCGACGCATTTTGAGCTGAGGTGAGAACGAGGCTGGTGGCACTTCAGGCAGACGTGGACTCGGTGGGCACACGCACTCTAGACCTTGAGACGAAATGTCAAGAGCTGGAAGGTCGTTTGAAACCCCTGGAGGAGGAATCGGCCAATGTGAACTATCAACTACGCACCACCTTGCTCAGATGCGAAGACCTTGAAAACAGGTCTCACAGAGACAACATTAGGGTGTGAGGCCTGGAAGAAGGCTGCAAAGGGCCTGACCTGGAATCGTATATGGTGGGTCTCTTCTCTTTGGTGCCTGGAGAGGGTTGCCCAGAGATCCAGCTGGAGCGCGTACACAGAGTGGGCCCGCGATTGCAAGGAGAAAATAGACGCCCTTAGGACTCTGGCCAACTTCAGCTCCTTCAAAACTAAAGAATTGATCCTCCGGAGGGCTAAAAACAGCGACAAGATCACATTTCAGGGTACAACATGCTCCCTCTTTCAGGACGTGGCACAGGTCACGCTGGTGCGCCGGCAGCAATTCCGCCCGATAACAGAGACTCAAAGGGACCGTCAGGTTCGATACAGGTGGACCGACCCCTTCAGCATAGCCTTCCTGCTCTACAACAAATCGTATCATTTCACGGAATTCGAAGAGGCAGCGTACCTACTCTGCCTAACGAACAATCCACTGCGACCGGCTGTGACAGCGGGAGAAGGTGGTCCAGAACAGCAGACGGAGCGACGCTCGCCTGGCCCATGCAGACATTTAAGAGAGGTGGCAAGAAATCAAAGGGTTGACAGTTTTTGAACGCTCTGATCCGCTTGTCCCCTGGGGCGATGCAGTCCCTTGGTTGTTAGTTGGGGGCAAGGATCTAGAGGGATCTAAAGGGGGTAGGAGTGAAATGCCCCACACCCTGCCCAGGGACCTTGAACTTGGTTTTCTCTGTCAATTTGAGGCATGTCTTTGTCACTGGCTACGGGTGCAGCCATCCCAACCAACTTGCAGATAAGTACCTGTCAGACGTCCTGTGTTCCATTATCCATGAAAACATGTAACAGGGCTCGCGGAGCGGAGTGGACTTGCCGCTGGAACTCCCTTGGGTGATGACCTCCAATCGCTTTGGGGACTTCCCAGCTCAAAGACACTGTTTATGTTGGTTGTTAATGTTTTTTCCGTGGTGTTCTGCAAAGCGGCCCTTACGACTGGCCGATGAGGGGTTGGGGGGTGTGGTAGACGGCGGGGTTGAGATGAGGGGGGATTTACAGCTGGTGGGGGTGGCCGAGGGAGGGCGCCGCATGCCCTGGACTAAATGTCTGTTAGCTGTGTATCATGGAATGTGAGGGGGATTAACACTCCGAACAAGAGGCAATGCTTATGGAAGTACTTGGGAGACCACCAGGCTCAGATAGTGGCACTACAGGAAACCCACTTAAAGAAGGGGTAAGACATACGCATAAAACAAAAAACCTAACCCTTTACATTCCGCTCTTCTTCCACCACTAAACAGAACGGGGTTGCTCTCCTTTTCCACTCCTCCGTCCATTTCCTTCATCACGCCACTCACGCTGACAAGGCGGGGAGGTTCCTTATGGTCAAGGGGGTCTTGCGGGGGTCGTCCATGCACTATAGCCGCAGTATACGCACCCAATGCAGGACAATCAGACTTTCTCCTCACGTTCCTATTGACTCTGGAGGGCTTCGCCTCAGGGGACATAATCCTGCTGGGAGATTTTAATCTTCTATGGGACCCTACCATAGACACAATCCACCCACACAGATGTGCAGGGGAAGTCTTTAGTAAATCCCTGAGGGCGTCCTTGCAATTGTTGGGGCTGGAGGACACATGGAGGGCTCTCAATCCTTCAACGCGAGACTATTTGTCTTCTCCCACTCCCACCTAACATACTCTAGGATTGAGTATATATTCACTAGTCAGACACTCTGCCAGTCGCTTGCTGGGGCTTGCATGCATCCAATTTGCCTCTCAGATCACGCCCCATTGGAAGTGTCAATTAATTGGCCGGCCCTGCGTTCTAAACTTGTTAGATGGTACTTCCTCAATTTTCTAAATAGAGACAGACTACTCCGTGATGACCTGCAGAAGGTGATTAGGGATTTTTTTATCACCAATGACCCCTCGGACATTTCCCACGTCAACAATTGGGATGCTTTCAAGGTGGTCGTGAGGGGTAAATGTATTGCCTTGGCTACTCTCTTTAAACAACAGCAGATGGGGGAGTGGCTGTTACTAGAAAAGGAGCTCTGTGAGGCAGAAAACACACACAAAGAGGGCCCGTCGGTTCAGACCCTGAGGAGGATAACGGCAGTGAGGGGGAAACTATAAGCCATATACACCAACAGGGCAGAAAAGACATCCTACGCCTTCAAGCCCGTGGCTACGATGGGGGTGATAAAATCGGCTGGCGTGACAGCTCAGAGCAAAACAAGAAAAAGAGTATGTTAAACACATAGTCGATGATGCGGGCATCACACGCTCTAGTGAGGGAGGTAAGGCAAACACCTTCAAGGATTTCTATTGGACACTTTATACAGCAGACTCCCTAACTGAGCAGGACCAGTCCCGCTACCTGTATTCACTAGACTTACTTCAGGTTCCAGCTTCCATCAATAGCAAACTTAGCGCACCTATCATGGTGGAAGAGGTTCAGAAGGCGATAGATGCCCTTAAACTTCAGAAAGCCCCCGGCCCCGCTGGGCTAACAGCTCAGTTCTATCGAACGTTTGCGGCGGAGTTAGCCCCCTATCTGACAAGCCTCTTCAGTGAAATAGCTGCTACACAACAGGTATCCCCGTCGATGGGGGAACCTATAATTACAATAATCCCTAAAGCTGGGAAGGATCCGCAATTATGTGCTTCCTATCGGCCCATAGCCCTTTTAAATCTGCATGCTAAATTATAATAAAAAATGTTGGCCAGTCAGCTAGAGAATGTCCTACCTACGCTTATCCACCCTGACCAGTCGGGCTTTATTAAAGGTCGACAAACCCACGATAAGTTGCGCAGGATCATCCATTTGGTAGACAAAGTGCAGAACAAGCGCGTCCCGGTGGCCCTCTTCTCCTTAGATGCAGAGAAGGCCTTCGACCGGGTTGACTGGTCCTTCCTGCGGCGTACCCTTCGCCGCTTTGGGTTTGGTGAATCCTTTATCGGAATGGTCCAGGCTAACTATCACTCCCCCAGATCCCTAGTCCTTGTGAACGGTGAAGCGTCAGATTTTTTTCCGCTCTCACGGGGACGAGGCAGGGTTGCCCCCCCCCCTTCCCCATGCTTTTTGCTCTTTGCATAGAGCCATTTGCAACGCGGATAAGAGCTAACCCAAATAATCATGGGGTCAAATTTGGACCAGATGAACATAAAATTTTGCTCTTTGCGGATGATGTTTTATTACCCATTATTGACCTACCGACATCGCTGCCGGCTATCCCAAGTGAACTCAACCTTTTCGAGAAGGCAGCAGGATTTAAAGCCAATTAATCCAAATCTTTCCTACTCAATCTAGCTCTGCCTCACGCGGCAATGGCAAGGGTTGAGGAGACATCCCCCTTCTGCTGCGTATGCAAAGAAATCACCTATTTGGGTGTCAAAATGACCCCCATATTAACTGACCTCCATAAGGCCAACTTTCCCCATCTGCTACAGCAGCTTCAATCTGATTTTCAGAGACAGGGGTCTGCCTTCATCTCTTGGATAGGCAGGATAAATGCAATCAAGATGAAGGTTTTACCTAGACTCCTTTACCTCTTCCAGGGCCTCCCGATTACAGTAGAAAAGGCACTGTTCCCGGAATTGGAAAAAATGATCACCAAAATGATATGGCAGGGACAGAGAGTGCGGCTATCCCAGAGGCTATTGACCAGCCCACGATTGGAGGGTGGGTTGGCCCTTCCTGATTTTCACCTGTATTTTCAAGCAGCCCAGCTGAGGGTCATGGCGGGGTGGTCCCTTAGGGCCTCCGACAAACACTGGCTCCATATGGATAGACAGATAGTGGACAGAACCATATGGGACCTTCCATGGAAACCAAAACGAGACAGACCGCCCAATGTATACCTCAGCATCCATACAGCCACTGCTCTCCGCGTATGGGACACCGTTACCAAGACATTGCCCCTGACGACCTTCCCTTCTCCCTACACCCCCATTCATTTCAATCCAGCCTTCCCCCAGCCTTATTAGAGGGCCCCTTTGAAGGATGGAGGGAGGGGGGATGCCTCATACTATCTGACCTGTTTAAACGGGGTGAACTGCTCTCCTTTGTGGAATGTGCAACCCGTTTTAAGCTACCGCCCACAGAAGAATACTAATACCTCCAACTTAAACATTGGGTGCAGCAACCCCAGGTGCGGCTGGCCGCAACCAGGGACCTGCTCCCCATGGAGAAATGTATGCAATTGGGCGCCACTACCAAGGGCTGCATATCTTTTCTATACGTGCTGCTTTTGACGGTGGGCCCCCAACCGGTTCCAAACATTGAACATTTTGGGATGCTCTGTTACCCACCCCTTAGGAGAGAAACAGTGGGGTTCCCTGTACAAAGTCATCATCAAGCATAATCACTCTTTGTTTTTAAGAGAAACCCACTATAAAGTTATGTATATTTGGTCCTTACCTCCCCAGAAACTACACTCCATATTCCCAAATACCTCAGACAACCCTTCTGGAAAGAAATCCCCTCCCAAATTAAACAGATCCTGGGATACTCCATTCCGGACAAATAGAACATGCTCTCTAGGGAGTGCGGGACTCTAGCTTGAAGTATCAGACTCAAGGGGATCGCTCCATTATGTGGTTGTGCCTGGGAGCAGCCAAGATGGCAATAGCTGCCGCCTGGAAGAAGGCGGAGGCCCCCTCCATCACCCAATGGCATGCCCTGTTATGGCGCGCACTGGCCCTTGAGAGGATGACGGACATAGTCAACGACCCACTCAAGGGCTTTGATTACGTTTGGAGTCCGCTGGTGGGTTACCTGTCGGAGGGGCTGCCTCTGTTCGCCTGCGGTTCCAGATTGTGGGCCCTACATCTTTTTCAGGTCTAGTGGGCCTGCTGCTGCTCTGAGCCCCCTCTGGTCCACCCCTGACTCGTTAGCACGAAACACCACGGAATTGTGTTAATTATGTTGTTTTCCTTAAATGTTTTCATTTCTTTTCAAAAGTTCTCCACTTTTTTTGTTGGTTTTTTTAACACAAACGAACGATGTACACTGGAACTATTAAGCGGGAAATGTGTGGGGCCACATTGATGGGCCCATCAAGCATGGGAATTGCTCTTTATTTTTTTTCCTAAAGAAAAAGTACGATTTGCCGAGACCTTGCTGGAAAGCTGTGTGTTACTTTTCGATGTCTGCAACTCTTGGCATGAGAAATGTGCTCAGGTGGGATACCGTTGTTGTATATCCTTGTAAAACCCAATAAAAGGTTTTGACAAAAAAAAAAAAATTAAGAAATTGCTCTTCCACAATCAAACCTGAGTAGGCTGTCTAGTCGACTAGCCAAAGTGCTGCAGGCATTCATTTTAGAGTTGTGACCTATGACCTTTACCCTTAGCCATCAGCAGGGTAAAATAATATGGCTTCTATTGGGGATAATTGTTCATGGTATGAAAGCTTCAAGTTAATGATGTTTCTCTCGCAGATTCATAATGTTTTAATTATGCTTGCATAGATTGTTCTATATGGATGCTTTCTTTCTGCAATAGCAATGGTCTGCATGGTAAACATCGTCTTTATTGCTACCATTGTATCTTATTTGTCTACAATTCTCATGCCTTATTCTTATCACACTCTGTTTTGTATGTATGCTATCCGCACACTGCATTATCAGTGCTTATCCGGATTCTGCCCTTAGTGGTCCAGCACCCCAGGGGCTTTGAACGAAGCACTATACTATCTAAGGTATCTTCCCTTGGTGGTCGTGCAGGCTCAATAGGGAGTCCAACTCAATTTCTAATTAAATGCTTCTCTATTGCTTCAATCTTTTATATTGCAGTATGAATTTCATAAAGTCTAGGTTATAGGCTTCTTTTAAGGTAATACATTTTTATAAAAGTTGTAGACGCGTTTCAAGCATTCTACTCTTCTTTAGGAGGACACATTAAATTATTAACCTCAAAGCAGTCCAAAGCATACATCATAACTTATCCATTAAACATCTGAAATAAAACAAGTGATACCGACCTCCCTCATTGGCACATTGCTAACAAGACATTCTTTTTTTCTGAAATTTAGTAATATATCTAAAAAACAAATCTTAAAAATGCTAAAAATATATGTAAAGACTGAGATACATCATTAAGTATTGGTTTCTATGTACATTTCATAACTTCAATTCCCGTCTCTTACAGATAATATGACGCAATTTCCTTTGCAAGGGCTTGTATATTTTCTGTGTTCCAACCCTGTACCCAAATCTCGTCACTCCTTTTGGAATTCGATGTTGGTGTGTGCAACCATACTTCACATCTCCACTGCAGACAGGATGCAGAGTATCTGTTCAGTGTGCAAACCGTACTTGTGAGATGTTTAAAGGGATCCTTCTGAGCGGAAGCAGGCCAAAGGCTGCCTGACAGTTTGGGGCACTCCTAAACTTCCTTTGATATTTTATTGCAGCTACAACTTCTCAATCCAAACGACTACATGGTGTCTTTAGACCTCCAGGATGCCTATTTCCATGTCCCAATCCACAGAAAACCCAAACAATTTCTGAGATTTACCGTCGCTGGCAGGCATTACCAATTTCGAGTTCTGCCGTTTGGGCTCAGATCAGCTCCACGCATATTCACAAAATGTCTGTCACAAGTCGCTGCGTACCTCAGACAGCAGCATCATCAAGTGTTTCCATATCTCAACGACTGGCTCGTCAAAGCACCATCTCTTCAAGACGCGATGCAATCTTCCAGCGCTTGTCTAGAACTATATATATATATATGAACCCCCAAAGGAAAGAAATACTCTTCTGTGAGAAGCAGCAAATACATATAAGCATACATTAGATTTTCAATATTGACTGCTAATCTATCAGATATTATACAATTTACATAATTAATAATCAACTAAATAATTAATAATACATTAATAATCAATTGTTTAGGTCATTATTATTGAATTACCCTCCCACCCTATACCCCTGCAAACCCAGAAGCCTGCACATAATATAAATAAATAAAAAATAAATACAATTTGCATAATTAATTATCAATTAAATACTTATTAAGAAATCAGTAATTAATTGTTAATTAATTATACTTCCTACCCTATATCCCTACAAACCTAGAAACCTGCGACAGCATTATAAATTACTGTTAGCAATTAAATTTAAGTTTATAAATCACTTAAAATTCCAAACTATATTTAAAAATATTAACAATTATACAAAAAAATAACACATATAATTAATAGATGAACTAAAACACAAAAATATAATTAAAAAACAATATTTTTTTCAACTCGATATTCTTGATAGCAATATCACATACCTGGAAAAAATTGATATTCTAACAACGATATTTCTGTATAACAATATTTTTGCATCACAATATTTATCTTACAATATTTCGGTAACTCAATATTTAAAACTCAATATTTTGTTAAAACACTGTGCAATGTATATGTTCTAACCTAGACAAACACAAGTGAGGGGTTTTCAGGGAGGAATAGGGGTAGAGGTCAGGAGAGGGATTGGAAAGGGCTGAGATCTGATATCAGATAGAGGCAGGTTTGGGAAGCCTTGGAGGTGAGTGAGGAGTAGTCAAAATGATCGGAGATGCGGGAACTAAAAGTGGCATCTTGGTATTGAAAGGTAAGAAAATGCAAAGAAATTAAGTTGAAGTCAGTGACAGAAGATACAAGGTTAAAAAAAAAAAAAAACAGTAATGAACAAGCATTGGGAAACAGACCGCAAACCACATTACAGAAATATACAGTAAACAAGGGAAAAACTAAGGTACACATGAATATCATGGAAAGGAGAGTTTCCCTTGGCAAAGCAGGAAAAAAGATGTTGCATCCATGTGGTGAATATTATCAGGACACCAATGATGCTCTGTCTGTCATGCACTGCTGCTGAGATTAGGTAATAGACTGGTATTACATATGATGTGCACCACCTTGCCAAGCCACAAGCTCACATCACAACTGCGTTTCTCTTGTGTTAATACTCTACACGCTATAACTTACTATGTGTTGTCTGTAACTCTCTTTGCAGATGATGAATCCAGCAGACATGGAGTGTTTGGGGAACAGCAGCAGAGCAGTAGGATTCATCCTACTGGGATTTCAGGCTGGGCCAGCTCTGGAGCCCCTCCTCTTCCTCATCTTCCTCTCCATCTACCTCTTAACGGTAGCTGGAAACCTCCTAATTGTGGTCACTGTCACCCTAGAGAGCCACCTGCACTCACCCATGTACTTCTTTCTGGGAAACCTGTCATTCTTGGAAATCTGGTACCCGACAACCACTGTGCCCACCATGCTGGCTGGCATATTGACAGGCGGAAGGCTCATCTCCTATGCCGGTTGCATCTCACAGTTTTATTTTTTTGTCTCCTTTGCCGGCACAGAGTGCATCCTTTTAACTGTGATGGCTTATGACAGGTATGTGGCCATCTGTTTTCCCTTACGCTATGCAGTCCTGATGGAAAAAGGGATTTGCCTGAAGCTTGCAGCGATTGCCTGGATATCTGGGTTTTCTCCACCAGTGATCACAGTCAGCTTCCTCTGTAGACTGCAGTTCTTCGGCTACAAGGAGATCAACCATTTTTTTTGTGAGTTTGCACCCTTGGTAAAAGCTGCCTGCTCTGACACCTCTGTGATAGAGATGACTGTCTTTCTCCTAGCCGTCAGCATGTTGTCCATCCCATTTGTCCTAGTCATAGTGTCTTACGCGTACATCATGTCAGCCATCTTGAGAATTCCTTCTGCGCTAGGCAGACAGCGAGCCTTCTCCACTTGCAGCTCACACCTCACTGTGGTTATCGTATACTTCGGGACACTGATATCAATATACCTGACACCAACGTCTGGCCACTACCTCCATCTCAACAAAGCCCTATCCCTGGTCTATACAGTGGCGACCCCACAGCTGAACCCCATCATATATACTCTGAGGAATAAGGAGATACAGAGGACCTTCAGGAAAGTTTTCAGGAAGGCTGGATTTCTCAAAATCTAAAAGCAGAGGAAAGAACCTATTCTAATGCAAAAAACATTTGAAATTAAATTTATCATTAGGGAATACAGGTGTCCACTCAGAGCCAAGGCATTACGACTAACTGGTCGTTTGCACCCTAAGTCTTAAATGGTTTTGAAGCCCCGCAGGCACAATGACCACTAAATGGTGAAATTAATAGTTGAAGACTAAAAAGCTTGTCAGACTTCCCACATGTTCCTTCACAATGAGCATCCTAATGAGTTGATATAAAATAATGCCCATGATTGGAATACTGTCCACTAAGTACATGTGACATATTTAGCCCTTTCATTGCTGTGCTTTGTCGCAGAATGGTTTTCAAAAGGTGCCCTTCTTGCAAATAAAGGATTACATTCTTGACACATTGATATTTGATCTCATATTTTATAAAAACGAAATGTTATATTTTAAGGAGTTTCTTAACACTGAAAATGGCAAATGAGCAGGTGTAATGTAGCAAAAACAGTCTAAGGCGAGAAGTAAACAGGCTGATTGTAAGATGATGATCCTCCCTTCTCTTGGTATGATAGAGATCAGATATTATGAAATGGACTCAGACCCTCCAGAGGACATGCCTGAGCACTAAGCAGGGGAAACCATTACAACCAGGGAGTAACGTCTGCCAACAAATACTCCAAAAAGGCATACGGAGTAGGATTATGCTTGTTAATGAATTTACACTGGTCCATCGTTCCACTGATCTATGTTTGAACACGATATGCAAATAAGCACCGTTATTTGCACAAATATTAGGTCATGTGTAACAGATATGGCAGTAAGTGTTAAAGGTCACTACCTGAAAGAAAGGCATTTTGTATCAGCAAACTTGACACCCTTACACCCGATGGACTCAATAATGATAGTAAAATAGACATATTGATGTCGTTTTTATTTTCATATTTCCTACTCTTGTTTGGAACTCTGATGTTAAAAAAAAAAACCTTCCTGCGGTACTCTTGGCTTGTGAAATGCTCTTCCTGGACACAAAAATGGTCTATGTTACTTTGTGGGTTAGGTTGATCCTACCTGTTAAAAGCATCACTTCTGGTCAGAAACATTGATGCTACCCTGGAATCCCCTGCCCAGGAAGTCCATCTATATGAGGCATGCCTTGTGGACACTCTTTAAACACAAGCATTGTTGTGCTAAAGATACAACTCATTCCACATTAACATTATGCTCAACAGATGAATAGATGAATGCGGGTCATTCAGCACCAGTGATGGTACGTCAGCCTCCACTGTTGCTCTGAGATCCATGAAACATGAGATATTTGCATTCCTCTAACAGTTTGATATCTTTAGTACTTTCGGTATGGAAAATATAATACTTTTCACTTTGTTCTGCCTGGATTTTCTCCTCTGACGAAGAGCCAAGGTGATCCGACACCATATAAGGACAAGTCACCTCCTCTTTTTCCCTTTTCTTTCCCTTGTGTTAAATGATCAAACACTTTGAATAGTGTTACACTGCAGGTGTGAGATAACTGTTATTATTAAGCACATTAAGCACTAGGAGATATATGTCAATGTGATTTACAATAGATATACACTGATGTTTAAGACACCTTTTTTAGGGTGTTTCTATGCATGTAAATTTCAATGTTTACCTCTTTTACTTTGTTGTGCATGAAAAAACACTAAATAACATTTCTCTACTGACGCTCTTATGCAGAAAGATGTCACAGTGGGTCGTCCCCCAAAGAAGTTCTTATGAATGAAGGGATTGGGACGTGTGTAGGTTCAATGCATTTGGGGTCTCCATAAACAAAATGCCACACAGGCAAGTGACCACAGGAGCACTCAGTCCAACGCCCATGAGGAAATGTAACAGGACCATACAACTTCTGAGTCTGCACATTATATGAACTCTGTCAGTCCAGCCAAGCCTCCATTTTGATACATGACAATCCTGGGTAGCTCAAAAACAATCAACCATATTTAAATTTCTGTTAAATGTTTAAAATCATAACAATTTGTTACAGACTCTCTCATCATGGTGCATGTCTTTGGTGAAGGGGGTCCTATATATGTATTTCCCTGAAACTCTTTGGTATTTTTAAAGGTTTTCCCATCCACAGAAGCAAACAACATGTGCAAAACAAGCAGGCAATGTTTACTGACATGTCTGTTTCTGGCCCCTCTTTCTTAATGACATCTATCACCCAGTAACCATTGTAAAATCATGCAAAATGTGTATAAAATCATGCATAATTTAATTATTTCATTCATGTATGTCAGAATACTGTCCACAGAAATATCACCCTATGTAAATATTGTTTTCTGCTTATCATTCACAAAACATATTGTGTAGATTTTATATTATTAATTCCAATAACGCAATATTTTTGTCAACTACATGTAGGGCACAATGTTAATGTCGGCCTATGTTCTGGGACACCTTACCATTCTGTTGATGGGCAGCAGTCTGTCTTGAAGACTATGCAGAGTACCAATTGTGTCTGGCTTGTAAGGAGAGAAACTTCTTGCCAACCAAAACATGCCTGTACTACCACATTCAAGAGATCTCACTTAATTAGGTCTGCTTCCACAATGTTCACAAAATATTCCAAACGATGACATTAATCCTGGTAATGATGAGAGATCCATTGAAAATGAAGAATCAATGCCCTTAATCCCAGGGCAGATGCAGGTCCAAGGAGAGTGAGAAGGGGTGTTGTTAGATGTACAGACAAATCTCACATTTTGCACAAATAACTGCTGGAAAATAACCATTTATTCTGTCATTCAACCAGCCTTTATCCTCTTAATTTCTGGTTCATCAGTACATACTTAACATGATGGAAAATAATGAAAGATTTTGTGGATCCATGTTATATATGTGATCACAGAGGGTTCAATATCCGACCCCTCTGATGCAGTCAAGGTTGACAACTCTTTTAATTACCTGATAGGAAGGGCGTCTGATGCACTCAAGGTTGAGCGCCCCCCCTTTATGTTACCTGGTAGGAGGCATATGTGGTGTACTCAAGGTTGATCACCCCACCTTTCCTTACCTTGTAGGAGGGGCGTCTGATACATTTAAGGTTGACCCCCCTTTTCATTACCTGGTAGGAAGGGTGTCTTTTGCACTCAAGGTTGACCACCCCACATTTCCTAACCTGGTAGGAGGGTTGTCTGATGCACTCAAAGTTGATCCCCCCTCTTTTCATAACCTGGTAGGAAGGGTATTTAATGCACTCAAGGTTGAACACCCCCTTTCCTTACCTGGTAGAGGGGGGCTGATGTACTCCTGATTGTCCACCCCCCTTTCCTCATATGGTAGGAAGGCTGTCTGATGAACTCAAGCGTAACCTCCACCCTTTCCTTACCTAGTAGGAAGGGTGTCTGATGAACTGAAGGTTGACCCCCACCTTCTCCTTACCTGATAAGAAGATTCTATGATGCACTCATGGTTGACCCACACCTCCCCCTTTCCCTACTTGGCAGGAAGTTTCTGATGCACTCAAGGTTAGATTGTCTTCCCCCTCCACCCGTGTTTCCTTATCTGGTAGGAAAAGTGTTCACAGAAGAAGAGGATGTCTTAAAAAACTGAAAGAATTAAATGCTCGGGTTATACCTGTCTTAGAGAACTGGTAATTATTAACCAATTTTGAGTATTTTATCAGGTCTCAGTTATTGATAGCAACAGAATAATAGGGCCTAGATTTGTTAAGAGTTACTCAGTGTGAGAAATCAGGAGCTGTTTGAGGAGTCCACCCACTTTTTGCCACCATTTTGACCACTAGATGCTAGTTTTCTGACTATGACTGTGCCCTGGGCTCTGCTAACCAGTCCCAGGGCCTGTGCTCTGTGTTAAAATTACATGGTAATTTGGTATAGTGACAATTGGGAATGACAGATCCCTATAAGTCCCTAGTAGATAATAAGGCAAGGGGTATTCAAACTACCTATAAGTCCCTAGTATATAATAGGGCAGGGAGGTTTAGAGGCCCAGTAGAATGCCTCCACTGGTGTGCTCTGGTGCCTGTTGTCATTTAAAAAAGCAGCCTTCCCTTGCAGGCTGCTTTTAAATTGAAATTATATGCAAATTTGACTTTGGATTTAAAGCTACTGCCAAGGTATTAATTGACCTTATTTTTACACATAAGTCACCCCTAAGTGCCCAGGGCTAGGGTGCCTTGTAACTATAAGCAGGGACGTTATAAAAGATGTTTTATAAGCCTTGGTGAGGGAAAAACTGCCATTTTCATTTTTGCCCATTGTATTGAATGGCTTCATAGGCTAAGATTGTTATATTTTATTTAAATATAAAGATAGGAGCTGTCTAAAAATATACTTCAAGGTATCAAATTAATAACTGAGATAAATACAACAACTTGCCACTGCTATATTTATAATAACTATTACAGAAAATAAGTTATTAAACTTTCTTTCCTGTGATCCAAAATCCAGCCTTTCAGCTTCTCTGTCCTGATTGGCTGGCCTCTGTCCATGCTGAGCAAGAGCTGCTCTAATGAGGTGCTGTGCTAGGGAGACAATGGGTTTCCTGTGGGTGGAGAAGTACAAGCTGCAGAGAAGATGGCAGGAAGAGGGTGCGGTGTAGCCAACTGATCTTCAAAGGGAGAATGTCACTTTAGGACAGCACAGGCCCACTCCCTCATCCTGCTTTTTCAGCCACACAGGAGCGTCTGTAATTAGATTTGGGAGAGGGTTGGAAAGGGAGTATTTAGGAAAATTAGCCACATCAGTAGGTTGGGTTAGCCTGATCAAGCTCCTCTGGAGAGACTTTCTCTGTGTTGGATTTTGAAAGAATGATGCTTTCTGGGATAGGAACAAGCCACACTTTGGAGGAAGTGGTCATACACCTGGTGGCACCCTGCATCCCATTGGTCAGGAGGGCCCCCCTTCTTGATTCCCAGAAACCATGGATAAATATGGGAGAGGTGCATAGCTCTTAAGATCTGCTGCCTGAAGAGACAAGAAGAAGAAGGATTGCCCTGCTGACTCCCTGGCCTGCACCAAGAGGACTGCACTCACCAAGACTGCACCTGCTGCACACTTCGGGTGCACCAGAAGGGCTTTCCCTGACTCTGAAAATCTAAGGAGTGGAATCCCTGCAAGCCACAGGTTAAGACCCCACCTGCATCATCTCCACCAAGAGTCCCCATCCTGGAGGGTGTCTTGTTATCTTTTAAGGATTTGACCAGGTTCACTGTGGGAATTGTAGTCCAGACATCCCAAGGACCATCTAGGAGATTCCAGGCCCTTGGATTTGTGTTTTGGACACTTTGAAACATCAAGAGGAACTTCAGATAGAAGTTCCAGAGGTTTGGAGCAACGTTTGGAAAAATCTCCATAAGGTGACCAACCCGACATCGAGAGTCAATCTGGCTACCTTCAACTGCAACCTGGCCTGGATTTCAGGTTCGTCCTGCTCAAATCTCCAGAGCTCCAGACTTCTAGCAGTTGACTCGTGCCTTGCAGAAAGTCAAGCCGGCGAACCCGCATCAAATCCTGCCTGACAAAGTACCCTGCTTTACTTGTGAAGGTAACATTTTGACCGATGCCTCCCACTTTGTGATCCGACCAGGACTCCATCACGGTCTTCCGCATTCGTTGACTTTGTCCCAGTCAAGCGCGACCAGATTTACCAAAGTGGCGCTACATGTTTTTAAGCACTAGAAAGTGTTTATTCTGTAAAAATTCATATCTCCAGTTCCCTACATTGGATTTTGGTTGTGTTGGTGTATATTGGTTCAGAAAAATAAAATCTATTTTTATAAATTGGAGTTAGATTTTTATTATGTGTTGTGTCTTACTTATTTAATGTGTTGTTTTTTTAATTGCTTTACACACCTGTCTCCTAAGTTAAGGCTACCTGCTCAAGGAATTTATTATTGTGACCCTAACTGAACCTTTTATTGTGTGTATGGCCTTATTACTAGCGGTAAGTCACTACTTATCAGTACTAATAATCCACTTTCCAACACTCGGATGCTTGTGTGGTGCTGCACAGTTTGTGATGTGCCCATAAGCTTTTTAAATGGCCAGTAAATAGACACAATGGTTTGTGGCACCTGGTGCCAGGGAAGCGCATGTGCAAACATTCCAAAAAAGCTCTCCATGTCTTTGATTCCATCAGGCCAGCAGCATGCACTAGAGCTGCAGCTAGGAAAGTTCCGCGCTACACCTGACTCATTAAGTAAAAGGCAGGTGCCCGTCAATCAACTTTGCGTATGTCTTCATAACAAGACTGTTTGCTAAGTCCTAAATTTTAGGAAAAGTGTATGTAATAGCCACAAGTATGTCTTTCCCTTTCACTGCCACTCCCCAGACTCATGAAATTATTCTTCCACTAGTGGATTTTGCTCTGCAAGTGAAGAAGGTCTCCAAGAGCAGCTTCCCCTTAACAATGTCCACATCATCTAGCAAACAATAATTATCCTCAGCCTCATTCTGGTGGTACCACATATTTAGAGGTGTTGTTAGAAGGCTAGGGTAAAACTGACCGTTACACTTTCAAAATTTGCATAATTCTCATTTGTGCCTCTGGTCTCCCATTCCTATTTCTCTTTGCTCTCTCTATTACGTGTGTCCTTTAGCTCCGTCTTCTATGTAACTATGATGTTTTCTTTTATGTTCCATTGGTAAACTCCATCTCTTTCTCTTCTGTTCCTCTGGTCTCCACCATTTGTGCCTTTGATCTTCCACAGTGGTCTCTGTCTCATTCTACTGTGTGCCTACGACCTGCCTCCCTTCTGTGCCCATGATCTCCATCTCCTCTGTGCCTTTTATTTCCATCTCTTCTATCACTCTGGCCTCCCCTCCACTGTTCCTTTCATCTCCCATTTCTCTTTGATCTAGCTCTCTCTGTCTTGCTTGACCTCAAATTCCCTCTACTACATACCTAAGATAGTCCACTTCTATATGGATTTGATCTTCCATTTCTCATTGATATCTCCCTATTATGTGACCCCAATCGCCTTCTACTGTGCCCCTATGAACCTCTTCTTGTATGTGCTGTTGCTTTCCCTGCCCATGTGTTGTCGATCTGCTTCTTTTATTGGTTTATATTTCAATTTCCTGTATGATTTTCTTTGCTCTTCCTTTTTATCTTTGGACTATCTCTCTTTTGTGCCTCATATCTCCTTCTCTTTTGTCTCTCAATGCATGTTTGTCTCCTTTCTCAGACGTTAAATCACATAATATAGTTGAAAACAATAATGATTCACAAAAATATCACAAAAACAATATTGTTTACAAAAATATCACCATCATATACTTAATTAACACAAAGATATAAATCGGGTCCCTTTGGGACTACTTTGAAAACACTTGGGCTGGCAGACTGCATCTCTCTGTACACAGATGCCAAACCAAATTCGGAATACCATGGTGGAATGTCTACGAGAGCACCATGGCTTACATAGAAGAAGGGTGACACAATGCCTGCCACGCTACACTGAGGATAACTCAACTTTCACTCTACAAATATCATAGAAGCCTAACAAAAAGAACAACGCTAACAACTAAGAATCGAGCAATCAGTAACCCAAATTAAACCTAAGATAAGTGAGCAAACCAGTAAAATGTAGGACATGAGGCAGTCAGGGCCTCAGAAATATGCTGGTGGTGCTGCTGCAGCACTGCCGTGCATATTACGAGTTTCAGAACCACCAGCAGTGTCATGGAGGTCTTTCCTCCATGAAAAGGCTGGTGGTCCTGAAACAAAGGTGGTTTGGGCCTGCATGCAGGGGGGCACAAGTGCCCCCCCTGTGTGCATGCACCCCAGTTCCTGCACAGCATGGACTTTACAGACCATGCCACTCAGGAACTTTATTTGGCATTCCTATTGCGGTGCCCGTTTTCAGGGGCACCGTCATGTGACCGCAAAAAAAGCAGATGGTGTGACTACGGGTATGGTGGTGTGGGAGCGAGCCTCCAGCGTGACGGTCCGCTACCAGACTGCCTAACCCGTTATCAGGCCCTTAGAGTCAATAGCACATCTCTACTATAAAATACCAAGCTACCTACACTCTACCGAACAAAGGTACACACCACCATAACTTAAATGTTTTAACTAAATATTAAACAATTTACTCAGTCAAAACCATTTTAATAACATAGAAAGAATGAACAATAACAATATTATGTTTAATAATTAATTTAAAATCAGCACATCAACAATCACAAAGCACAAGATTAGAAATAAACATAAAAAAGTAAATGTAACACATAGAAATATAATAAAAGACATCGCAATTACGCATATACACATACATAATAAAATATAACTTTTCCCACTCATAAATAAATAATTACATTTACAGTTCTGTAGCTGTAGGTCTTCATCCAAATCCATGTTGTCAAAATATACTCCATTAAAAAGGTAAAAGTGAGGTCCAAAAAGGCCCCAAAAAATGAAAAACTCCATCAATCAGATGAAAAATGACTGGAATATATTACAAAAGTACACTTAGCAGTAAAGGAAATGGATGTAAATAAAAACAAAAAAGACTATCTCCCTATAGAAAACAATGAAACTTTAGACAAAAATTGATAAAAAAAGATCAAAAAATATGTAACAATGTTATAAAAAATGTAAAAAAATGCCAATAGGTGTATTAAAAAAATATAAATCGTTATGTAAAGTATAGAATTAATTGTAATATAAAAACAACACATAAAAGAATATAGTACTGTTTATAATCTAATAAAAAATATATAAAACCTCTTACAAAAGCATGAATGTAAAACAAATGTATATGGTTAAAAGAAATTATACAATATTTGTAAAAATGTTGAAAAATACAAATATATCAAACAATGTTCAAAACATATATAACATTTTTGCATTTTAAAAAAGTATAAGAAATGCTGTAATAAATAAGAATACAAACTTTTTATTTTATGTTTTAAACTATATGAGCTCAAAAAAATTAAACATATATGTTAAATAAAATATAAAAAAGTAAATACACCAAAAGATAAAAATTATAAATGGTGTTATTCACCGTCCTTTTTAAAAATGTCAATATTAATGATGAATGATAAAAATGCAATACTTTTACATCTAACGGTCACGCTGTAATATAACATATTACAATAAACATGCTATACACTAAAGCAGTTACATTTACCATGCCCGCTTCTATTAAAACCATTTTGTGAATTATGTTATACACTAAAGGGATCACAATCCCTATTCTAATCCGAACCATTTAGGGGAAGGTATTGGACAGCTAAGGGGTGAAATTTACTATTGCCACACAAATCTAAACTATTTAATGGAAGGTTCTCGACACAACCGGTGTAACATTTACTATCCCCACTCCAATAAAAAACATTTATAGGAAGGTGTTGGACTCTAAAGGGGTGATATACGCTATTCCAACTCCAATCTAAGCCATTTATAATGGAAGGTTTTAGACACTAAAACAGTTACATTTACTATTTTGACTTCAATCTAAATCATTTAGGGGAACATTCTGGACACAAAAAAAAATCACATTTACTATTTCCACTCCAATGTAAACTGCTTAGAGGAAGGTTTTGTATACTAAAGTGGCCCCCTTACCTATTCCCAGTCCAATCTAAATATGTTTTTGAAGGTGTTTAACACAAACGATAACACAACATATGTTTAACCCTCCGATAATGATATTATTATCAAGGAAATAATATTAATTAACAAAAATTCTTAAATAACATGTGTATTTTATATAGACCAAAAAACAATACACATCTATAATAAAAACCCAATACATGGATATTAACTTATGTAATAACATAAAATAAAGTAATATATATTAAATATACTTAATATACACACTAGTTGCAGTGGGGGATCACCGGAGGTCTGAACTCCAAGCACGCCAAACGCAGCCCTGTGAAGGACAGGGAAGTGTCACCAGGGCAAAGGTGAGTTACTGCCCTGTAGGAATGTTTCCAAAGTACCCATGAGGCCTCTGAATGGATTGGGGGCACGGAGGCACAAGTATAACTTCAGCGCCAATGCATAAATAAACTGGAAATTGCAAAATAAAAACCGTGAGCAAGCAGAGGGCACAAGGTTAAAAGCATTTCTTTCCAAACATGACGCAATGGCAAAAATAAAAAATAACTTCCAGCAAGTTAATACTTATGGAATTTACCCATGCAAGTCATATTGGTCTTTGGAAAGTGCAAGCCGCAAAATGCAATAATATGGAAAGGGTGTAATGCAATGACTCACTGTTGCAAAATAGAAGGAGACTACATATCCCAGAATGCCTGTTAACTGCATAAAAGTAAAGGCGATAATTATTACTGAGTGAAAACAGATGTGAAACCACCAGGAAGAAGATAGTGTCCAAACGCGTCGTGGTATCTGTGACTCTATTGCAATAAGAATTGGCAAATAAAAGAAGTTACCTGGATAAAGCCGATGGGAGTGCAGCGTTTCTTTTTCTCTTGGGAAGTCCTAGGATCACTAGGGCAGGAGGGGCCCTGTTACCGCACCTGCACTTTATCGGCCAGTGTGGGAGAAGCGCGGGATGGGTGCCTGGGCAAAGCGCAGGCCCGTCCTGCACCCATCAGTGCTAGGAATAAGACTTTATTGAACATTCTGGAATGCCATTCTTGTTACTGCTCCCACCTGACTGCCACTTTACATTGACTCTTTGGTAGGACTACATCCCCCTGCTTCTTGGACTTAAAGCTAGATCTGAAACAGGTCTGTGGGGAGAATCAGTGTGAGCCAAATTCAGTTCTTGGGCAGGATCTGTTTAGATAACAGCTCACAAGATTAGGCACCTGTTATATATACCAAACATGCAAACGTTATGAGGGAAAGGCAAGACTAAAAAACTAAGATTCGGGAGCACCGAACAAACTCAAAGTTGGCACTAAACCACCCGGGGTAACAAACAGGGGTCATCACCTTCTGAGTCAGTTGCAGCTGTAGAACCCTGTGCTCACTTTGATTCCTTTCTGAAACTAGAATGGCTCATTACCTCCTTGTCTGTCTTCCTCGCCACAGTAATAACCAATGAGCATTCAGCTCCCACAGAAACTCCAAGCAAACGTTAACATACTAGTCTCCCAATCCCTCCAATATGGCCCCCAGTGGCTACAACAAATCACATAAAAGGATACATCATCCAGAGCACGACCTGTTTGTTTTGTTTCTGCACTACTCCGAGTGCTGTTCCTGCTCCGATGATCAGGTAGGTGGGGGCGGCGGTCCTGCTCTAGCTGATCTTGGGCGCCGAGGGGGGGGATTGTCTTTCCTGACCTCCCCCTTTCTTTGACACTTCCTCCTCCGTCCTGCAATAGCGGACTCTCGGAGGTGCCTTGGTGTCATGCCTCGCATTGGATCTGCAGAGTCCTGCTCTAGTGGACTCAGCAGGTCTTGGGTGTGTCTTGGTGCTCTGCACCTTTTTCCTGGCATTATTGTTGACTCCCTAAGGGGTTAGGAGGGACGCCCGAGTTCTCCGAATGACTCCCTCCTCCCCAGTCTCTTACTGGCTTCCGCGGGATGGTGGCTTAGTTTGGTATGCGCTGGTCGTCGGCCTGTGGGGGCCTGGCTTCATGCCAGCTCCTTGCAGGTCGGTGCATTGTGACAGCGCCTTTTGCAGGGGCTCATTAACGTTGCGTACACGCTAGGGGCGTGCCGATGGCCGGCCTGGGGCGTTTTTTATGGTTACCATGGCAATGGTACGCTTTTTAAGTGTCCTAGCTTGCCATAGTGTGTTATTCTGAGAGGGACCAGTGTCACATTTAGCCTTTGTAGATGGAGGAACAAAGGCTAAATGTGACACTGGTCCCTCTCAGGACTCTGATGGGGAGGAGGAGGGGTCGGATCTTAAGGAGTGGAGTCTTTGATGGCTGGCATGTCTTCTCAGGGTGCTATTATTTCTGAGGATGCTTCCCCAGCAGACCCAGTTGATAAAAAATGCGGCTGTGAAAGGCACTTTTGCCACTGCCAATTTTTCCATTAGAGCTGCTACATATTCCTTCTATGCCATCCAGTCTTTGTTGAAAGACTTCCAATTGTTGGCTGAGATGTTGGGCGAAGACGTTTCTCCCACTCTCGCCCTGATGGAGCAACAGGTGCGGCTCCTTTCTGACATTTCCTTTGATTCCTTGGGGGCAGCTGAATCTATGGCTGGGTCTTCTGTGGCAGCTCGTCGCCAATTGTGGTTACATTCTTGGAAGGCCGATGCTACGCAGAAGGGTTTGCTCATGAAAATCCCTTTTTCTGGAGTTAAGCTTTTTGGTGCTCCCTTGGAGGATATGGTCAAGAAATCTGCGGAGGATCGTAAACTGTTGGCTCTGGAGAGAGCAGGGCGTTCACGCTTTTTTGGGGCTCGTATTGCCTTTGGTCCTGCTCGTCAAGGGCGGGCTCCTCAGCCCTTTCATGGAAGGGGACGTGGCCTGGGTTCTCCTTCCTCTGACAAGTCCCGGTTCCCTGCCACCTCTTCCTCCTCTTCCACTCCCTCCAAATCATGACTGGGTTGCTCCAGGAGTGGGTCCTGTGGGGGGTCGACTGTCTCTCTTTGTGGACAACTGGATGCGAACTGTGTCGGATCAATGGGTTCTTTAGGTGGTGTCGGAAGGTTTTCGCCTTAGGTTCGTCCAGACTCCCCCAGACTGTTTTCGGGTCTCTCCTTGCCCCAGGGACTCTCTGAAGAAGGTGGTTCTGTGGGAAGGCGTCCGTTGTCGTGTGGAAAAAGACGCTGTCATTCCGGTGGCCATGGATCAGCCGGGGCTGGGAGTGTGCTCTATTCTCTTCCTGGTAGAGAAACACACCGGGGACCTCAGACCAGTGTTGGATCTGAAGTGGTTGAATTGGTGCATTCCTCCCATAAAAGTCAAGATGGTGTCCTTACAGGTGATCCTCCCTCTGATCAATCAGGGGGATTTTCTGGCTTCCATCGACCTGCAGGATGCTTATCTCCATGTCCCGGTCCATCTGGACTCTCAGAAGTTTCTCCGATTCTGCGTTATGGGCCAACATTTTCAGTTCAAGGTATTACCCTTTGGCCTGTGTTCCTCTCCTCGGGTCTTTATTAAGGTTCTGGCCCCTCTGATGGGGCATTTATATAGGAGGGGAATTAAGATCTTTCCTTACCTGGATGATTTTTTGATTTCTGCTTCTTCTTTCTCTAAGGCGGAGCTCTATGTCCAGGTGGTTTGCCAGGTCCTGGAGGGTCACGGATTTCTGGTGAATCGGGTGAAGTGCTGCCTGGTTCCTTCTCAGGATCTGACGTACATTGGGGCTCACTTCAGGACTCAGTTGGGTTTGGTGTTCCTGCCTCCTGCAGGAAAACTTACTCTGATGTCGGAGATTCGGTCCCTGTTGTCGGGGACTTGCCCTCCTGTGAGACTGTGGTTGAGCCCAGGTTCTGATGTCCGCCTCCTTGTTGGTGGTTCCTTGGGCTCATCTCCATTTGTATCCTGTGGTGAACCATGTTTTGTCTCATTGGTGCCCCTGTGGTCAGGATTTCAATCAGGGGGTTCCTGTGTCAGCCCAGGTGAGGGAGGATCTGGGTTGGTGGTTGGTCGACGATCATCTGTCCAGGGGTTGTCCGTTTCTGATTGTTCCCTCTCAAGTGGTCACTACGGATGCCAGTCTGTTCGGCTGGGGGGCTACTCTGAACGACTCTTCGGTGCAGGGCAAGTGGTCGAAGGCTCTGATGTCTTGTTTCTCCAATTATAGGGAACTGAAGGCGGTTCAGTTGGGTCTATTGGCGTTTGCTGCCTTGCTGGAGGGTCACCATGTTCAGGTCCGGACGGACAACCAGGTGGTCATGTCCTACATCAATCATCAGGGGAGTTGCAGGGTTCGTTCCCTCAGTTACCTCAGTTACCTCATTTGTTCCTGGGCGGAATCGAAGTTGGCATCCCTGTCGGCGGTTTATCTCCCGGGCAGGGAGAATGTGGTGGCAGAATGTCTGTGCAGGGTCTTTCCTTCCATGGGGTCATTGTCTCTAACCCAGGTGATGTTCCAGACGTTGCAGAGGAGGTTTGGGTGTCTGGTGGTGGACTTGTTTGCGTCTCTGGACAATGCCAAGATCCGTTGTTTCTGCACGATTATGCCTTGTCCAGAAGCTTGGAGGGTGGATGCGATGTCCTTCCTGTGGCCGAGGGGCCTGTTGTATGCCTTTCCACCGGTTCCCCTGATTCCGGCAGTGTTGCAGAAGATCAGGAGGGAGGGGACATTGGTGCTTCTGGTAGTTCCGGGTTGGCGACGCCGCCCGTGGTTTCCTCTGTTGTTGGAGTTGGCGGTGCGTCCGGGTTGGACGATGCCATTCCATCCGTATCCATTGATGGGCCCTCTGGTTCCTCTTCCGGTGTTCCGGTCCATGGGTCTTCAGGCTTGGCTCTTGAACGGAGTTCCCTGATCCAGAGTGGTTGTTCCGTGGAGGTTGTGGGTCTTATACAGCAGTCCAGGCGACCCTCGACTTTGAAGTCCTACACTAAGCATTGGGACAACTTAGCTAGTTGGTGTCTGCGCCTTGGTTGGTCTGTTGAGAGTTTGGATCCGACTAGGGTCCTGGATTTTTTGAAAGATGGTTTTGATTTGGGCTTAGCCCTTTCTACACTCCCTGCTCAGTGGGCAGCCATCAGAGCTTTTCATGGTCTCCCTTTTGTGTCTGTGGAGCCCTTGGTGGCTCGTCTTTTCAAGTCTCTGGCCTTTCAATGCCCTCGTCCTGTGTTGTCTCCTCCCCCGTGGGACCTTCCGTTGGTGTTGCGGGCCTTACAAGAGGTTCCCTTTGAACCCTTGGACTCGGTGGACTTGAAGTTTTTGACACTGAAGGTGGTGTTTTTGGTGGCTATTGCCTCTGCCAGACGTGTTGGGGGCTTTCCTGCAGTCTGCTCCTTTTTTGCGGATTTTGGAGGATAGGGTGGTCTTGTGGGCTCATCCTACTTTTGTGCCTAAGGTGGACTCTTTCTTTCATCGTTCTGCGGAGGTGGTGCTCCCGGTTTTCTTTCCTGTTCCTTTGTCAGAGGAGGAGTCTCGGTTGCACTTTTTGGATGTTAAGCGTGCTTTGGTGATTTATTTGTATCGCACGGCTTCTTTTTGTAAAGTGGACAATTTGTTTGTCACTTTTGATCTGGCATGGCAGGGCCTGAAGCCGTCTTTTTCCAGTCTCAGTCGGTGGATTAAGGAGGCTATTCTTTTGGCGTATGATGTCCAGCCGGTGGTTCCCTCTCATTCTATTCTGGGGCATTCTACTCGTTCTGTTGCTGTTTCTTGGGCCGCCTTTAAAGGTGTTTCCATGGAGGATATTTGCAGTGCGGCCACTTGGCCTTCTCATACCTTCATGTCTCATTACCAGCTTGCGATTGGGGGTGGTGCTTCCGTTGCCTTTGCCTCTTCGATTCTGGACTCTGTGGTTTCTTGAGATGTGTGTCTCTCTATTGTTATCAATAAAGTTTTTTTTGTACTGCCTTCCATGTGTGGGCTGTGTTGACTACCCATGAAGTTGATATTGCTTTGGTATCGGCTCATTGGTTATTACTGTGGCGAGGAAGACGGACGAGGAGGTAATGCCCCGGTTACTTACAGGTAATCTTCATTACTCCGAGTCCTAGTCTTCCTTGCCACAGTATAGTTTCCCTTCCCTTCCGGCCCTCTGTTGTGGCTTCATGTCTATGGCTTTGTTTACAGGTCGTGCTGTGGATGATGTATCCTTTTATGTGATTGGTTGTAGCCACTGGGGGCCATATTAGAGGGATAGGGAGACTAGTGTGTTAGCTGTTGCTTGGAGTTTCTGTGGTAGCAGAATGCTCATTGGTTATTACTGTGGCGAGGAAGACTAGGACTCGGAGTAATGAAGATTACCGGTAAATAACTGGGGCATTATGATCTGATTTGATGACTTGGCAGCTCGCAGTTCCAAGGTGGAACAATGTATGAATAATTTGGGAGTTTCTGTGGCCACAAATCATTCATTTTTTGCCACTGCTAATAACTCTGGTGTGTCATCTGATAATTCTGTCACTGACCCTAATGCACCCCCCCATGCCCAGGCAATTGACCATCGACCTCCCCAACTAAGGGAAGGGGCCAGGGGTCAAGGTGTGGTGCCCCCCCACTGATTATGATTACAGCACCCTACCCGTGCCCGCCCTTTACAGCCTGTTTCCCAGTAACGAAGGGCGCCCAACCTTATTGATCACTATACTCCCCTCAAACATGTCATCTTTCGGTCACAAGTAGACAGGGAGGGGATGTTCCAAACCTGCAGAGACCTAGGGGGGACTTTTTCTTGTGACATACTGATTCAACGTCCTCCGGCTGCTACTCCTTATGCCTTGGTCATGGCTAATGTTCCTCCTCTTTAACAAGATATCTCTGAGAGTTATCAGCAACTTAAAAATAAAGTAGCTCATTGGCTGTCCAGCAGAACCAATTTAGAGCAATCCTTAGTTGTCGAGATCATCATGGCCTGAAGAGTGGGTTGGACAGGCCATTCTGATACTTTAGCTGGCAACTGTATTATTATTAATTTCTGCAATACTTGGTGGGAGGGTGACATTTTAAACAGAATCACTCATGGTTTTGTCCTTAGCAATAATATCGCCTTGCTCCCCTTGGGTGTCTTTTATAAAGCCTCTGGCTCAAATTCTGAGAGAAGGGGTAGGGCGAGAGCTCCAACTGTCACCCAGAAGCTGAGAGCTCATCATCCCTGCAGCAGGTTCAGGTCCCTAGCCTACCCTTGAGGAATCATTTTGTGGCGAGGTACATACGCAGGAATGTCTTGCTCCCAGGCTGGACAATGCCATCACGCACATTCAGCTATATACTGTGAGTACCCTGAGGGACTTGAGTTGGAATATTGCTGGGGTAAAATGAAAATTAACAGATGAAGAGTGTTTTATTTATTCAGCCATTCTGATATAGTTTGTTTACAAGAGTCCTGGGATGTTGGGGATACTCTCTTTTTAGATAGCTATGCCACGTTTGCCCCTCCCCTTGCCCTCCACTCATGGCAGAGCCAAAGGGGGGTAAGACACTTTCATAAAATTGAGCCTCAGCTGTAAAACGGTGGGAGTCCTTTCACATTCACCTTACATTTTGTGTACTCTCCTGCTGTTCTCAAATTTGTGTAGGGTTCTGATTGGGAACGTGTATAATTCAACGCTAGCTAGGGCGGTGCATGATGTGGTTAGCGACCTAGGAAACATTTTAGACGACTTTGTGGTAAGCTCACCCAGATTTGCTGTGTTTATATGATAGGTGATTTTAACGTGTATCCCGGTACCAGTTGTTTTTTATATGGTGATAATGACATTGACCCGGATGGCATGGAGCAGGCACATTTGATACACTGTCTACAGTGATATTTGCTTAACATCTTGATTCTGGAACAATTACTTGTGAATTTATTTAACAAGGAGGATGTTAACAGTGCAGCAAGAACCCCATCCTTCAAGGGGGCAGGCTCCAGCTCGATAATTGACTGACATACCGGAGCGATCATAATCCATCCCCTTTTGGCCACCTTCCAGTGGTCGCAGACTTTAGTTAAGGATGACAGCTTCTATCAGGAATCAGTCAATCTTAAAGATCAGGGGAGAAGATTAAAATGGGCCAAGGGGGCCCCAGCCAATTTTAACTGTTTTTTGTAATTCTCTTGTCAATCAGATTTTTACACGTCTCTCTATGAAGGAGCATCTGATATCATCATTTTGGGGGGCGACTCTAATCTTGTTGGGCATATTAAGGTTGCTCTTACCCTGTCACGTATCTGGCAGCGCCTTTTAAATGGTTTGATAAGGCATGCTCACAGGCCCACAGAGTGCTCAAGGTAACTCTGCAAAAGCAGTCCTGCAATTGTGAAGAGGTGAGGAGGGCCAGGGCCTCTTTTTTGTCAGGTATCTAGTGAAAGAAAGAGGATTTTAAAAGAGGAGCTTTAGGACAATGTATTGGGGGCATGTGCTTTGATGGATAGCATGGCATTCTGGAGGGTAGCGAACCATCCACTGTTCTCTCCAGAGCAGGCGCCAGCACAGATCTCAGGAACAACAAACCCAAGATTGATTTAAGAACATTATGGAAGTTGGCTCCAGTGGAGGGACACCACAAATGCGGAACTTGTTCAGTATGCAATAACACCATAGAAGGTACTGAGTTCACATATAACTCCATTAAATGGGTACACAAGGAATTCACAAATTGTAGAACTAATAATGTTGTGTACGCCATTAAATGTCCTTGCCCGAAGCTGTATATTGGTAAAACTACACAACAAATTAATCAAAGGATGGTCCAACATAGATCAAGGATTAAGCAAAAAGTTCTAACTGCACCTATGGTTACACATTTCGTTGAAAAACAACATTCCGAAAAAGATTTTGTCTGGACAGTCCTGTCAGGTATTAAACCACCACCTAGAGGTGGAGATGTTGAAATATTATTGCGGAAAAAAGAAACATATCTCATCATGAAATATAACTGTGTGGCAGACGGTCTGAACGAGATGATGGAACTTCATCAAGTTTTGCGCTGAGTCCTCTGTTAAGAATTACACTGTTTATCTTGGGAAGCATTCCGATTATACCAAGAACAAAAAAGACTGGTTTATAAACACATTTCACTAGATCCCATATTCACAATGATTGATATAAGGTGTTTTATTGGTCCTAACATAAGAGGACGAGCACATAAATCCACAACGTAGTGTGGTTTTATTTTTCATTGCAGCTTGGAAACTACAAATCCCATAATCCATCAAACGAGAAGCGCTTGACACTTCCTGTTAAACAGGATATAGATTAACCTAATGCCCGCAATCATTCCCGACTCAATGTCACAGCGGGAGGATTGCTTTATACAACAAAGAGAAGAAAAATCTTCGAGTAAGTAAGCAGCCCGCTTTTTATGAATTGTTTGGTATCATGCTTTCGGAATGCAAAGAAGCGCGTGGTAACCGCGGTGTGCTTCTCTTTCAGAGACACGACGCGTGTAGTCATAACACGCTGCTCCAAAACGATAATGGCCATGAGTGCACATACCTACAAGTAAGTGCATTCCTTCATTAAGGGCTGTAGTCTTATAAACCCGGCAAAACAACGAGAAATAATGATAATAAGTGCTCATTTACTCTCTTTTTTCCAGTTAGCATGGTAATTGACCCGCTTTAGAGAAAAATGTCATTGAACCAATTTGAATGGCGAGTCCAACTTGAAAAACTATCCTTCCAGTCGCCCCTTGCAGATTTAATTGTAAGTTTTACGATACACAAATTTGTTTATATGGGATACAAAAGTAACAAAGACAGTCCAACTGATTTACAATGTCCTGGTTGTTTTAGGTTCTGAAAACCGAGACATCTGATACCCGACTCAAGCACCACAAGTGCAGTAATTCCTATTTCAGGTACTTTAAGCTTAATAGGAAGTGGCGAAATATTAAAATATGGAGACAAGGGAAGGCACACTTTTAGGTAATTCTTTTTTATTTCAATCTCACCCACAGGTTACACCGTGCTTTAGCCCTGATGAAAATCCCGTGATTAATCCTAGGGATTGGAAACGCGTCGGCAATTTCCATCTTTTGCCACAAAGGGCATTCAGAAAAGTCTGCACCTCTGGAGAGGGCGTACAATGTCAAATATGCCCCACAGAGTAGCACTTTTTTTCCCGTGTGGCTGCAGTTCCTTACATCTTGCCCAGCAATAGGGCCTTTAGGAATTGCCAAGCATAAGTTCTTTATACTAGTACACTGCTGGTGTAATTTTTTGAAATTTTGTAATTATATTCACCAATGTTGTAGATAATTTAAGATTGTAGAATTGCATTGTCATATTATTTTCACAAACCACTTTTATGTATTTTATGTGTCGTGTATCTGAAATGTATTCAACTCAGACTTGAACTAAATGCTTATACAAAATGTATGTCAAATATATGTGAGTTATACATTGAAAGCATAAGAACTAAATAGTCTTTGCTTTTATCCGCTTAAATAAATAGCGGTATATAAATTGACAGCCAGGTTCCTTGTTCTTTTTCACAATTTGTACACATACGTCCATACCTGGCGTCTTTTGGCGTCTTTTGGACGATAACCCCCCCTTGTTACTTTTTTTTGATGAATAGCATGGCATTCTGGAGGGTAGTGAACCATCCATTGTTCTCTCCAGAGCAGGCGCCAGCACAGATCTTTATCATCACCCCTCAGGCTCGGCTTCATCAATTTGGGGCCATCTATGATTCTGAGAGTAAAGAGGACCAGTATTATGGAGGTCGGGAGGTGGCTGGCCTGAGCTTTCGTCACAGGGATTCTGTTTGGAATCAGAACTGTTCCTGGGGAGTGCAGGGTTTCAGTATGTAGGGACTGAGTGTCGCTACTACATCAGTACCTGCAGGCCCCAAATGTCCGACTAGCTCACAGTGCCTCATGACTTTCCCAGAGTGACAAATGATTTGGCAAACCGGAGCATGACCCTCTAGACCCCAAGGGAACCATGAAACAGATCATCATCTTTCATTTATCTCACTCATGCATGTCCATAATAAACAAAAGAAAGACAAGAGGAAAGTTTACAATTTTTATTGAAAATACTGTTGTCTAATATGAAGCATTTGTGCTGCAATTAGAAAACATATACAACTAAGCAACGTAATGAACATTACTAGCAAACTGTATACAATGAAAGGCTCTAACATGGTAAATGATATGTCTGTCTAAGTGTACCCTCACTACATGAACACAGGGATATATCAGTGATCTCCACGATTAGAACTGGACCCCATACCTGGTATTGTAGTTAGTATCGTGTGTGTAAACTCAGGTTACGCAAGGCTGGGGCACCCCTTCCATGACCTTTTCCTCTGCAAGAATTCTCCTCTCTAGTTCCAAGGGAGCGCGGCACAATGTAAATGATAAAAACTGTTGTTTTGGAAAACAGCAGCTGTGCTGTGTGTTATGTCTAAAACGTTAGGAGATGTTGCTGGCCGGGCATAGGAAAACAGTACACAATGTTGTTCGACCTTGTACAAAATGTTCAGACTGAATCCAAAGAAGGAGAACTAAATAACAAATAACATGTGCTGCATATTGCAAAAATAATGTCATGGCTCAAAAACAAGCATATTATGTGTGAACGTGCAAAGCAAAAGCAGCCTAAAAGTGTGTAATACGCGTAACTAAGGGAGAACCACAGTGGATCCACAAGGGATCTTACTACACTTTCACTGGGAGGAAGTGAGGAAAGCTACTATGACCCTCCCAGAAGGCAAGACCCCAGGTCCAAAGGGAGTATTAGGGGAGGTGTTGATGTCAGCACCCCTATTGTGACTCTGCACCTTAATGCAGCCACCCGTACCTCGCCACCTACCGGCTATCACCAATCTGCAATTGTGGCTATTTTTAATAAAGGGAATAGAATGAATCCTGTATGCTACCGTCCAAGCTCTGTGGTGGTTAGTAAGGTTAAAGCCATCGGGTGGGTGCTTTTAGACCACCTCACTTCTTGGGCTACAGACAAGAATGTGCTATCGGAGATCCAATAATGGTTCCAGGCAGGGAGGGATACTGTTGAACAAAATTTGAATCTTTACATGCTGATCTCTAAATATACCACGACAAAAGGGGGGCAGTTCAGCTGGCCTTTATGGACCTCAGCTCGGCCTTTGATAGAGTTAATAGAGTCAAGCTCTGGACTGTACTAGAGTCCATGGGGGTCAAGCCAGAGTCTGGTTACCTTCTTACTACATCTACATGCGGTCCTCACTGCCTCTGTCAGGTATGGGGAAAATAGCAAATGTACTCAGCTTTTCAGTCTGAAGAGAGGGGTGCACCAGGGGTGTATCCTGGCCCCCTTCCTCCTCATTCTCTTCTACATTAATGGTTTGGAGACTGTCTTATCTGATCATAGGTTAGATGTGCTGAGCATGGGCTGCCCTTGTCTGCTCTTTTATGCGCGGACAATACCCTTTTAATTGCTTGCAAGGCTAAGGGCCTGCAAACGCATTTTAGATCATTTTGTTTCTTTCATAGATGGCCTTGAGTTTCCTACTAACTATTCCAAGTCCAATGTCATGGCTGTAAGTCTTAGAAATACCAACAGAAAAGATTTATGACAAAGGGTCAGCTCGTTAGCAGGGTTGAACTTTCTTCTTATTTGGGGATCCTATTGAACTCCCATTTTACATGGCAACCCCTGCTCCATAGAAATGCTTTGATGTTTGAAAGAGCCATTAATGGCATCAGCACTTTTTCAAGGCCATACACACATAGAGGCATTGCTCAAAGTATATAAGGGCAAGTGTACCCTGGCAGTCTGCTTTGGGTGTGATGTTTGGGGTTTTGAATCCACATCCCCTTTACAGGTTGTTGAGAATACCTTTTTGAGAGGCCTTTTAAATTTCCACTAGGGCACTCCTAGTGAGATAGTCCAAGACGAAACAGGGTTAGGCTATATTTCTGATTTTATTTGCTTATGCCCCCTGCTTTTACGGTCATCTATCTGGCTGAAGGAGGAGCTAACTCTGAATAGACTTATAGTGCAAGACTGTCTGGCTAACATGTCCCGTATTCCATGGCTCTCATTTATCAAAAGAAACTTTTCCGCACTGGGCCACCCAGAACTTTTTCTAGAGCCTGAGCGTTTCATGAAAATGGATATTGCATGGACGAAGCAGGCCTTTCTCTCCAAGGTGGCAGTGGAGCGAGAGGCCGTGGCACTGAGTAAGCGCTCGATGCACCATTTTAATATGGTCAAATCAGTTCCTGGGATGGAACCTTATTTGCACTAGGGGATGTCTAGCTATCACCGTAGGTTTTAACCTATTCTAGGTTAAATTTGTTTAATCAGCCGATGTTCCCCAAGTGGGATTGTTCAAAAGTTTCAGAGCTACAAGAATGTATCAGCAATAATATTTCTACCTGATACCCTACATATTGTTATGATTTGCCCAAGATTTAACAACTTATGCCATCAGTATATTCGTCCATTACTCCTCCCTCTGGATTTTAGACGGTTTTCATCTGGGATACTACACTGGCACTGAGCACTTTTTTGTACTACAGATCATATTATTTGAGCACTTGTTACAAACCTTCCAATTTTATGAGGAGCTTATGATGTAGTATACTGTGCCTGTATCAGTGCATCCTATTTCTGTACCTTTGTGGCAATTAATCTGTTCTGTGGACAGTTGTTTTTATTTAGCGTGTTATACTCTCCTTTATGGTCTGCAATGTTTTTATTGTGTGTACATTCATGATTTTATGATACTTAATATATAATAATTTTGCATCACATATATAAAAAGTAGTACATTAAAAACACAAGGAATAACTAAATATAACAACTTGAATAAAACAAACAATTATCTAAAGCCATGATTTGAAAAAAACTTAATATTAAAACTAAACATTATTAAAAAAATGCATAATTAATTAATTTTTCCTACAGCACACTTAGAAGTGAAATTAACCAAGTAAACATATAAATTATCTTTATTTTTAATAAAATATAGAAACCTTTTGATTAAAATAAAAAATATGCTATAAATTCTAAATTGTTGCAACATGGAAATAAAACTTTGAAAGTGTTGTACACCTAAAATATATCATTTTAAATATCAATTTATGTTTACAATTAACTTTTTATACAAAATTTGAAAAAAATATTAAGATTTAAAATATCAATTACTATTTATTAAAAGAAAAGAAAATGTAACATCAAACCATAATCTAAACATTTCTACCAAAATATACGAAAGAATACACACTAAAAGATAATAATTTTGCAACAAAATATTAATTAAAAACAAATATCTAAAATACTGTCAACATAAATTTAATAAATATAAATTGCAATTTATTTAATAAATTATCCAAAAAATGTATCAAAGAATTACGTAAATATTAAAAAATAAGTAAAAATGAATATTAGAAAACAAAAAAAATGTTATTATTGAAAAAAAATCAAACAATTGTAACAAATATGTAAAATAAAAATATGAAATGTTTAATTCCCAAAATATCATACTATTGCTCACACAGCAAATGTAAAAAAAAAATTTAAACAAACATATTTTAAAAATCTCCCCAACCTTTTTCCCTATAAACCCAACACTCCCTCTTATACAATAATAAAACATAAAATTAAATATGAAATCTAATTAATACTTTAAAAAGTATTATTTTTGCAAATTATATAAAATCAAAACAAAAGGAAACACAAAAAGCAACATACAACACAAATTAAATACTTCAAAAACATAATAAATAAGCCATAAAAATTATATTATACACAACCTTTGATATTTCTATCCACAATATTTTTGACATCTTGATGTTCTTGAGACAATATTGTTTTTTCACAATATTTTTTATTTGCTATTTTCTTCAAACACCATTTCATTTATCCCTGAGATAAATAATAACAATAATGAAGTAACTAGACTAAGTAATTATGCATTTGTCGTGTGATGTAAATTACCAAAATTGCGCAATTACACCAGCATGCGCAATAAAGAGTAACTTGGGGCAACAATCCTACCACAGGAGCACAACACCAATGGACCAAGAGAGAGCAAGTGGCAAATGGTTACTGCTCTTTGTGTCCTGTAGCATTTAGTGCTAGTTTATTAGCGCAAAATGCACCCTCAGGGCATTTTGGAGAAAGTAGTGCTAAATGCGGGATTATGCTTCTCACACAATTAAGTATAAATTGGGGTAATTTGGCGCAAATTACGCTAGAACGAATTACGGCAATTACACCCACCCCTAGTCTCAGTATTCGGGAACCTACAGCTGGCAGTGGTGCTGTGGAAGGGGGGAATGGCAATGTCCTCCATCTCTTTCTGCTCAAGACATCAGGCATGTGTCCCTTCTGCGCCAGGTATTTTTAGGTCTTGGCTACAAAAATCTTTATCTGTCTGTTGGTGACCTATGGTTTTCAGTGCATTGCCATCCACTTTTAGTGGTATTTGGTTCAGCCCCTTGCTCTTGATTTGATTGCTTTGTTGTCGATATAACTTTGTAATTCAATGGATTTCCTCCCTATTCGTGTGTTTTCTCACCAATCAGCTTTTCATTTTCACAGTGTTTTTATTGGTTGATTTATTCTTCCACTGCTGACATCAGACCTATATTGTAGTACATGTAAGGGGCTATTGTGACTCACTCTCTCTCCCTCCTCCTCCGTCCCTGCCTCATATTTACTCTTTACATCCCATCTCTATTCCCAACCTCTCCCTTCCACCCTCACTCTCCGATCCTTTGGCTCTTACTGAGTCAGGGATAAGGAGAGAGGACAGAAAAGAATGCTCCTGCCATCTCTTCTATTTCTACCTTCCTTAACGCTGGTGAACTGAGGGACGGTGTTTTCCCTATTTACCCACCTCTCGGATCTCCACTTCAATGTGGGGTGAGAGGGGGAAGCCCCTCCCATAGTCCTTCCTACTGCCACCCCAGCCCACCCTGTCATCAACTACTAACCCTATAAAGATGATTTACATCAATTGTGGTCATCATGCATACTCATCTGTTTGGACTATCTTGATAACAGACAATAAATTAATCTCTACATCAATATTGCTTCTGACGTACAAACAAATTTCTATTCACTGTAGAAGGTGATGACACCACATTGAAATATTGTTCAAATTAAGGATAATGCAATATAGGAAAATAAAATAGTTTTATACTAATAGTGAGACGTTTGGAAGTGTAGTGAAGACAGTAGAGGGGTAGAGGGTGTTTAACAACCGGTAACGCCCTCAGTGGTGGGACATGATGCTATTGAATGTACTGTTGGTATTCAGCTTTTAATGTGGATATGAGCATGGAGAAGAAGCTCAGCTTCTGCACATTTCCTTCCATCTTTCCATGAAGATGTGATGCTGAGCCTGCTCCAGGGTGGGTCATGTCACACGGGTATAGAATATCCGATGATGATGGTAACGCTTGATCCTGCATCGACATTTCAAACACTGAATGGGGGTCACACTTATTAAGATCCTATCACAGAGATTTGGGGGTTGATATGGCAGTCCTTGATAGAATGAACATTCGTTACTCTCCCCTGCTCCCCATTCCACCCCTTTGAAAGGTTCTGAGGATTCACACAATGTTGTATATTTTGACTCCAAGATGCCCTTCACCTGACAAAGGGAAGAGTCAAAAAACACAATCACGTCCACATAAACATCGAAGCAGCTAGACAGAAGGCTGCACTGTCTGAAGAAGACAAGAGGAGCTGTCACCCATGGACACTGTGCAATCAGACATAGCCTGCTTCACCAGGCAATAACAGAGATCTGGTCAAAGCAGGACCTGGAGGTCTTCTCTAAAATCCACCAGGGCCACAGGGAAGGGAACGGGATTTCAAGCCTCGGGATCTTGTCCCGGCGACCAGTCTCCTACAAGGTGCAAACCTTCAGGAACAGTCTGGCTCACCTTCTGAAGAGAGCAATCATACAAGGAGGAGCAGCAACATGTCAGCAGGTTCAGGCAGCACAGCAGGTAGAGCAGGTACAGCTGGGCTTAGCAGGTATATAAAGTACAGCTGGCACAGCAGGCACAGCATGCACAGCAGGTACTGTAGGTATACCAAGCACAGAGACAATGGAGACTGAGCAGGAACAGTAGGCTCAGCAGATACAGCAGGTACAGGTGGCACAGCAGGTAGAGCAGGTACTGCAAGCACAGATACAATGGAGACTGAGCAGAAACAGCAGGTACAGCATGTACAGCAGACACAGCATGCACAGCAGGTACAGCAAGCACAGAGACAATGGAGACTGAGCAGAAACAGCCAGCACAGCATGCACAGCAGACACAGCATGTACAGCAGGCACGTCATGCACAGCAGACAGAATGCACAGCAGACACAGCATGCACAGAAGGTACAGCAGGTACAACAAGCACAGAAACAATGGAGACTGAGCAGAAACAGCAGCCACAGCATGCACAGCAGGTACTGCAGGTACAGCAAGAACAGAGACAATGGAGACTGAGCAGAAACAGCAGGTACAGCAGGCACAGCATGCACAGCAGACACAGCATGCACAGCAGGTACAGCATGCACAGCAGGTACAGCATGCACAGCAGACACAGCATGCACAGCAGGTACTGCATGCACAGCAGGTACAGCAGGTACAGCAAGCACAGAGACAATGGAGACTGAGCAGCAACAGCAGGTACAGCATGCACAGCGGACACAGTAGCACAGCAGGCACAGCATGCGAGCAGGTACAGCAGGTACTGCAGGTACAGCAAGAACAGAAACAATGGAGAATGAGCAGAAACAGCAGGCACAGCATGCACAGCAGACAGAATGCACAGCAGACACAGCATGCACAGAAGGTACAGCAGGTACAACAAGCACAGAGACAATGAAAACTGAGCAGAAACAGCAGGCACAGCATGCACAGCAGGTACTGCAGGTACAGCAAGAACAGAGACAATGGAGACTGAGCAGAAACAGCAGGTACAGCAGGCACAGCAGGCACAGCATGCACAGCAGACACAGCATGCACAGCAGGTACAGCATGCACAGCAGGGACTGCAGGTACAGCAAGAACAGAGACAATGGAGACTGAGCAGAAACAGCAGGTACAGCACGCACAGCATGCACAGCAGGCACAGCATGCACAGCAGGTACAGCATGCACAGCAGGTACAGCATGCACAGCAGGTACTACAGCAGGTACTGCAGGTACAGCAAGAACAGAGACAATGGAGACTGAGCAGAAACAGCAGGCACAGCATGCACAGCAGACACAGCAGACACAGCATGCACAGCAGGTACAGCAGGTACAGCAAGCACAGAGACAATGGAGACTGAGCAGCAACAGCAGGTACAGCATGCACAGCAGACACAGTAGCACAGCAGGCACAGCATGCAAGCAGGTACTGCAGGTACAGCAAGCACAGAAACAATGGAGAATGAGCAGAAACAGCAGGCACAGCATGCACAGCAGACACAGCAGAAACAGCATGCACAGCAGGTACAGCAAGCACAGAGACAATGGAGACTGAGCAGAAACAGCAGGCACAGCAAGCACAACAGGCACAGCATGCACAGCAGGCACGCAATGCACAGCAGACACAGCATGCACAGCAGACACAGCATGCACAGCAGACACAGCGTGCACAGCAGGTACAGCAAGCACAGAGACAATGGAGACTGAGAAGAAACAGTAGGCACAGCAAGCACAGCAGACACAGCATGTACAGCAGGCACAGCATGTACAGCAGGCACAGTATGCACAGCAGACACAGCATGCCCAGCAGACACAGCATGCACAGAAGGTACAGCAGGTACAACAAGCACAGAGAAAATGGAGGGAGACTGAGCAGAAACAACAGGCACGGCATGCACAGCAGACAGAATGCACAGCAGACACAGCATGCACAGAAGGTACAGCAGGTACAACAAGCACAGAGACAATGGAGACTGAGCAGAAACAGCAGGCACAGCATGCACAGCAGGTACTGCAGGTACAGCAGGTACAGCAAGAACAGAGACAATGGAGACTGAGCAGAAACAGCAGGTACAGCAGGCACAGCATGCACAGCAGACACAGCATGCACAGCAGGTACAGCATGCACAGCAGACACAGCATGCACAGCAGGTACAGCAGGCACAGCAGGTGCAGCAGGCACCGCAGGTACAGCATGCTCAGCAGGTACAGCAGGCACGGGAGTTACAGCAGGCTCAGCAGGTACAGCAGGTACAGCAGCCACTGAACACTCCCCTGAAGTTGGGAAGCACAGAGTAAGAGCAGATCACTGAAGAAGGTATGTATCCCTGACAAGGTCAGCTTCCTCTTCACCCACATCCCAGCAGCTTCTGTAGTGCAGTCTCACCTGAGACACTCGACACCTTCCTGTCTGTGTCTCACCCCTTTACATAATGTGGTTGTTGTCTGTCGTGAACAAGGTGCCCCCCCTCGGCTGTGCTGAGCAGCACGACAAATCAACAAGATGGCTCAAGGACATTTGAGGAATAATAATACATCATTTGCAACAAGCTTTATTGCACCACTGAATGATGGATGTGAAGGCACAGCTGTAAGCAGGACATCAAGAATGCATCTGCGTGGACATACACGGTAGGTCAGATGCGTATTCGAATAGATTCATATAAGGTTTCAACCTGTTGATTATTGATTAGAAATGAACAAAGTCTCTAAGCAGTGAACACACACTTACAAAGATCTCCGAAATACTAATAAATACAAGGACAGCAATGGAAAACAATCAGCAGCCTGCTTATTTCAGAGCATTGATATATGAAATGAAGCTGATCTCATGATAGACTCTTCTTGCAGATGTACTGAAATTTGTAAGTATTTCTGTAGTCATTCCAGGTGATGTGTCCTGGGAAAGAAAAGAAGAATGTCAGTGCATTCACCTCGGGGTGCATCTCTATGTGTACATTAATCCTATCCTTGATAACGAAGACCCCGTCATAGTCTAAGACTTTATGCCATACATTGCAAACTGTTGGGACCAACTGCTAAGAACATGAAAACACATGCATATCTTTGCATTAGAAATATAACATTCTGCACTGTATGCATTTGTCATAAGTAGGTTCAGGTTTTGTATGACAAAGGCCAAATACAAATGTTTATTTTAAAATCATTATTTGCTTGTAAAACATTTTGTGCAAGTCAGACCAGCAAAGAAAAAAATCAAACACTAATTATAGAACTCAACATTCTTACTGTGTGCACCCCTCCCCCTCCAGTCACCAAACAGGAGCTGAGAACTGATCTGTGATAGAGTCTCCCAGGGAGGAGACCCTAATGTCATCGTCCAGCAGGGGACATGCTTGAAGTCTTAGAAGGGCTGTACTCAGCAACAGGTCTGAGCTAGACTTAATGATCTCTCCACTGCACACACTTTGTGCATTTTTCACACACTCTGGTTCACTGGGGTTTCCATCTTTATCAATGACATCAGAACACCATTTTTGCAGTCCTAGGTTTTTCAGTTATAAATATTTTATTTTGCAGAAGTGTCAATTCAGTTATTTCAATGGCAGAAATCCATGGCTACAGTACCCAGAATGCATTAGGTTGTCAGATAAAAGCCAAGAAGGGAAAATTCAAAATAGAGCAAGGTGGCAAAGCTTAGATATTGAAGCCAATCCTTCTTCCAAACACCAGGGGTTGTATTACAGAAAGTACCCCAGGGGCGCAACGGGCATGTAAGCTGCTTTGAATGCCCCCGGGCACTTTTGTATTACAGAAAGTGCTGCAGATGCTTGTGCGGCCCATTCTGCAATACTGATAGCACTGGCACACAGGTAGCGCCAGTGCTATCATAAGAAGGTGTTCCCTCATTTGCATGGGGGTGTGGCCCCCATGAGGGAATCACTTTGCTTCTGGGCCATATCATAGTTGGTGGCACAGAGGCAAACATGCACCTCCTAAAAGCAGCCCTTTGGAGAGGAGAAAGGGTGGTCCCATCGCCCCCCAGTCATCCCCTTGCAGGCAGATGGAGTCACTCTCTGCACCTGCCTGCAAGGGGATTTCTCTACCCTCTTGAAATTTCAGGCTGGTGCCAGCTGCACTGTGAAACACTGAGTGGCTTTGAAGTAGCCGCTCCGTAATTCGCTTCAATGCGCAGTCATGAGGGCAGCACAAGTTTGCGGCTACCTTGAAAGCAGTGCATTCACCATAATAGGGCTCACTTTCCCTGTTTTTGCCTGTCGCACCTGTTTTAAGGTGTGCTGTGGCACAAACAGGGAGAGTGCGCCCTTATGGTAATACTTGCCCAGGAGAAGTCTTTAACAACATCTCTAGTAAAGATGGCATCTCTTGTAGCACAGCACCCAGAGAGAGGGGAGGACTAGTACCTTCTGAAACCAAGTAGCACACAGTAAACCAGGTAGAAGAGTGAAACAGGCTCGCTCTGAGACCCTTATAATCAGTGCGCTTGCGCCAGCGCAATGCAAAGTGATGTCATCAATGAAGTCATTTCAGATGTTGCTGTGATGTTATCAATGATGTCATAGAACATGTCATGACTGATGTAATTTGTGAAGTCATAGGCAGTGCATGGCAAGGGCGCAAGTTATTGCTACTTTAGGGCACAAAATATGGTTACTTGAGATAACTATAAATGGGGAATTTCAGTGGTTTGGTTCTTTATGTTTTAACTGACATTTTCACCTAATTATAACATCCCTTTAACCTCTGTTTTTTGCAGTGAATATATAAGCATATGTTTTTTAGCAGTCCCCCTATATGTGACTTCTGTTGTATTAGTCTGGAAAGTAGAGTTTGCCCTCAAACTCGGGGGTCGTCCAGAGGATAATCACTAACCAAACATGAGATCACAGTCACATTGCCACTGTTATCCTCCATTGTTTCTGGAGCACTATATTCCTTTGGAATGAAGTGTTTGCTCATTTTAATCATCACCAGTCTGTCCACATTTTGAGGTAAGAGACTGGTCCTTCTGGCTGTGACAGCTGTGCCAGCTGCACAGAAAACACGCTCCGAGGAAACACTGGGCATCAGAAATCCAAGATACTTAATTGCAAGCCTACTGACCTCCGCCCACTGTGCCCTGTTACCATGGCAATAGATCAATGGGTTTTGGTCCAGGTACCCTGATACCCTTCTGAACTGTCATTAGGGCTGCCACTTGATGAGCCTGCCACTTTACCCTTGACTTATGTCCCACTGAATAAAACCAACCCATTGCAGAGTTTGGCTGTGGACTTGAAGCAGTTGTCGCTGTGGGTTTTGGAATAGCTGGTGATGGTTGTAGCTCCTACTGAAGAGACTGCAAGCCAACAGCACTGCCTTGTATCCAGGTTTAAGGCTGCACTTCAGAACTTCTGCCTCAGCCTTGAATTTGCTGTTCTTCTTCTTCAAGATCAGTCACTTTACTGACAATCCAAGGCTTGTAGACGTTTGTTTCAGTAAAAGGAATGAAAGTGGTGAGCGCTTTTTTGTATCATGGATCCAATATCGTGGTACAGATGCAGTCTTTGGAAGAAACAATCCCTTTTTGCAGCCTTTGATTAGTGTTCAGGTGAAAGATTAAGCTATCTACTAAAGAACTTGCTTCTTCATTTACACTGGGGAACATTTGTTCCACCTTTTTCAATAGATCCTGTAGCAGATCTAAGAACGGGATGCTTGGCTCATGGTACTATCTTCCTTGCTCACTTCCCGTGTCATAGTGTTGAAAGGAAGTACCATTTGCATCAGGCACCCCTTTCCACCTCCTTTGTCATGGCTTTGGAAGTCGAATTCCCTCTCCTTCGAATAAAATAATTGTTGAGAGACCTGTACTGCTCAAACATGATTACATTTTCTTTGGGAGGTGACCGGTATGTTGCTGACTTATATATTCTTTTTGTAGAAAGTCCTGCACAAATATATTGACCCAATGCACCTAACACAGCACTCTGAAGTATCCACAATCGACCAAGGCTTTAAATATATGACTTCCATTGAAAGTGGCATCAAATCCAATTGTGAGACCTCTGCTCTGGGTTTAAACTATTCGCAGACCTTGGTATTAAACTTTTCCAAGAGGTTGGCATCTGTATGGTGAACATTACAACTGATGCATACTGTTGAATGCCCTGAAAAACATTTATTCTCACTGAGACCAACTGTTAGCCTTTGCCTAACTCCTTGGAAAGAGACCCAGTGTACAGTGATGCACATATAATTTGTTGTTTGACAACTGATCCACATGCCCGTCGTGAGATGGACGGACTGAACCGCACTTTATCGATGTCAACCAATTGAGGCACTTCATGAAGCAGCACTAGCACAGCCTGGGAACCTTACATTTTGGCCAGAGGGCCTCCACAAGGTCTAGGAAGCCCTTTAAGTTCACAAAAGAAAAAGGGAGGTCAAGTGCTAATCTTTAAGCCAGATTACCAGTGTAGAAATTGGCTTTTTCATGGTCCCAGTGGTTGCATGGTAAACACAGCCTTAATAGTAAGCTGTTTTTCTTGTGGTGCTACTGCCAAAAGTGACCTAAAGGTATCAGCAGCATATAGGCTGCCTGGACGCTTTGGAGTGGAAGTTACAGTATCCAGCTGTGCCTTGTATCATGCAGAGGTTGCTACGGGTAAATAAAGGCTTAGAGTGCTACTTGGTGTGATGCTCCTGGTATCTTCCTCTTCTTCCTCCTCCTGATCACCTTCTTCAATCACTTCAGCTGCTGGTTTTCGTTCACCACCAGAAGCTATATTTTTAACGTGCTCTTCCCACATCAATGTATCTTGTTTTTTTCAAATGGAAAAGTTGACCTGCGGTACCTTAGTACCCACCTGGCTTATCACAATGAACTTCCCTGTGGCAAACGGGGCATATTGCAATGTTATCCTTATGTGGGCTAAGCAAAAAGAAGTCCCAAACTAGGGAGGACATCTTTCTTATTATGCTAAAGCCTGAAGAACTGGAGGTAAAGCTAGCTCGTTGTGTTGTTGTTTGCCTTTCTGTAGGGCATGCTATGACTGTGGTAGGGGTGTTGGTTGCTGCAGCTGCAGGTTTCTGGGATCTATTAACTAGAGGTGAACTGTACCTCCTTAGTGGCCTCCTCCACACTGATGATCACTGGCTCGTCTATCATCACCACCTTCTTCATTTGCAAAGCTTTCAGGAACTTTCCTTTTCCCTTGTTTCTCGGACTCTGCCAAGGTACAATCCCTATCCAGATCATCAGAAGGAGATCTTGAAGAAGATGGGGGAGTACTCTTTACTTTCCTTGCTGAAGATCATGAAACTGGCAGGGGTAGAGCAGTCTTCTCATCAATATCTTGCTCATCCAGAACCACAACCTCCTGTTCTGCTCCTATATCTGTAAGATCTACTGCTATCAGCCACTCCTATCCTGTGATGACTTGGTTTGTGGCTGAGACAATTCCAAATCAGATTCACTGCTTTCCATGACTGCAGTCACTTCAACGCTGAAAGAAATGGCCTTAGGTTTTGGTGGTGGTGGTGCTGTTGATGCAGTAGTCATAGCCTCTTTCTACCCAGAGGAGGCTACAGCAGGTACATCATGTTTCCAGGAAAAACTATGAGGGCTTGATTCCACTGGTGGCTTTGGCAACCTGCTTCTTCACTTCTCCACAGGACAGTTTCTTGCCCGGAACCTCCTTGGGGCTATCTTTTGAGCACTAACAGTTAGCACTTAGCACCAGGAGCAGAAGCACTTAGCAGTGGAGGACTCTGGTGTCAGTGTCAGCTGATTCCTTCAGGGACTTCTATGCTGTAAACAAAGCAGCAATAAAACTGTCAAATTTGGGCAATAGGAAGAATCTAGAACAATGTATCCAAGTGAAGTCATCATCATCATCATCACACATGCTCAACAATAATGTACCTAAAAACATGCATAAACTATGTTTTCACATGTCAACAACATTGCACAGTAAAGATTAGTGTGTGCCCCTCCAGAGCCACTGCGAGTGATGCAGGGAAAACAATTAATTAAATTATTGCTGGAGCCCCACCAGGGCCCATAAGGACTCTATGGGAGGCAGGGGGATGGTGGAAGAAATTGGAAAAATATGTTAAATCATTACTGTTGCCCCACCAGGCCCTAGGGTGGCCCATGAGGACTCTATGGGAGACAGGGGGGCAGGACAAACTTGAAAAAATAGATTAAATAATTTCTGGTGTCCCACAATGCCCTAGGGCTTATATGGATACTATAGGAGGCAAGCAAAAAAAGAAATTGGAAAAAATGAATAAAAACAAGAAGTCTCTACAACAATCAGCCACAAACACACATTAATAAATATATCATGAAAAAAGATAATAAATTAACAAAAAAGTCATAGGCATCGTCTGTCAATGGTTCTAGGAATTGGCTTTTAAACCTGATATAAGGGGACTGAAGCACACACTAGTTGAACAATAAGGTGGAAGCTAGCTCATCCACCACATGGCAGATGACAAAGAAGGCATGGAGGACAAAGACAGAATAGCCACCCAACACACACACACTAACTGGCTTCACAAAATGGTTGTTGCCACAAGGCCAGCAAAGAAGGAGGCATAGAGAACAAAAACAAAATAGCCACAGTGACCACACACACACACTGAATAAAATGGCCACTGCTGCATGGCCAGCAAAGAGAGAGGCATGGAGAACAAAGAAGACATGCCCTGTCCTGCCTGGAACACCTTGCCCCCGCTCAGAAAAAAAGCATCTTGTGGCATTCTAGGGAAAGGATTGCAAAGATATTATCAGCAACAGGCACATGTAGACAAAAACAAAATACCCTACTTTTTCCTTTATTCCACAGCCATCCAGAACCCCCTGAATGTTTTTCAAAACTAGATAGCACAGCAGCAGTGAGAATGTGGAACATACACCAAAAATGCACACATGGCCTAGTGCTGGGCTGACTAGGCCCCAAACAGCAAAGCAACATCACAGTAAAATAGTCAACAAAGCAGTGTAAAATAAAATAACAAAATAAATAAAATAAAGGACTCCTCCAGTCCAAATTCCAAGCCACCCACCAACAAAGAAACAAAATAGAAAAATATAAAAAGGAACACAAAATACTGGTGCATGCCCTCTGTCAAACAACAAGAGTTTTCAAAAGTGCTGTATGGAACTTACTTGATTTCTCCCAAAACTTAAAACTTCCATTGGTATGGCTAAAGCAGGGATTGCAGACACAGGGAGAGAGTCATGCTTTCCTTTCAAAATCCAAATCAAACGTGACCAAAAGGCAGGACACAGCAGAGGGAGGAGCATTCAGGACAGGAAGAGGAAGTTGCTACTGTATGTACAGTAGCCTCCAAGTCTCTAGAGCACTTCCTTCCTGTTTAAAAATAAAAGAAGATAATTTGTGCTGAAAAATACCCCCCAAACGTACCATTTTGGTAAAATATCAACTTGAAAAGGTTGATTTTCTGGGCACTTGAGTAAAAAATGTACTCGAAATGCTGACCGGTGACAGCCCACATTAAAGTACTGCTGTTCGTGTTCTCAAAATGACCGCTGAGCGTTCTGATCATGTCCGCCAAAAGACGAGCATTCATTCTCTCAGTGCTTCATTCGGTCCAATTTTCCCCTAACGGGAGAATTGTTTACGTGCTGTGACTTCATAGTATTACAATTGGTAATTCCATGTCACAAGAGTAACGCAGAACTACAGAATTACTTCAATTACTCTGGAGTAATTACATTTATGGCCAGGCATCATACTCACCCCAGCTCCCCTTGTTACAAAACCCCAAATTAGCTATGAGCATCAAGAGTGGCGTGATGAGACAACTGTGCACTATAGAGTTGGGGACACTGGGCCGGTTACATTAATAAGGGATTTCTGACTCTAACCCCATGAACATATTAACATTCCAGCATCTTTGCCACTTCTTAAAAGACATATATCAATGCTCATGACTGAACCACCTGAGTGGAATTTAGTTAATATAGTGATAGAAAATAATAGCCCCTTTAGATTTAGATTAATTTTACGTATGTACACTCCCATCGTAAACATAAATGTGAATGCGAGCTGGGACATATCACAGATAAAAAATAGCAGTACTACTGCCGGCAGACTAAAGAAACAGGAAGCGGAAATAAAGGAAAGAGGAAGTAGAAATATGGGAAAAAGGAAGTAGAAATAAGGGAAAGAGAAAGGGGGAATAAAGGAAACAGGAAAAGGAAAACAAGGAAAGAGAAAGGGGAAATAAGGGAAAGAGGACATAGACATATGGGAAATAGGAAGTAGAAATATGGAAAGGGGAATAGGAAATAAGAGAAAGAAGAAGTAGAAATAAAGAAAAGATAAAGAAATAAGTGAAAAGAGGAAAAGGACATAAGAGAAACAGGAAGAGGGAATAAGAGAAAATGAAATAGGAAATAAAAGAAAGAGGAAGTAGAAATATGGGTAAGATGAAGAGGAAATAAGAGAAAGAGGAAGTCGAAATAGGAAAAAGAAGAAATAAGGAAAAGAAGAAGTAGGAATAAGGAAACAAGGAAAAATGAAATAAAGGAAAGAGAAAGGGGAAATAAGGGAAAATTAAATGGGAACTAAGAGAAAGAGTAAGTAGAAATATGGGGAAGAGGAAATAAGGAAATGAGGAAGGGAAAATAAGGAAAAGAAAAAGTGGGAATAAGGGAAAGAGGAAGAAGAAATAAGGGAAAGAAGAAGTAGAAATAGGGGAAATAGGAAGTAGAAATAAAGGAAAGACAAAGGGAAAATAAAGGAAACAGGAAGAGGAAATAAAGTAAAGAGGAAGAGGAAATATGGGAAGGAAGAAGAGGAAATAAGGATAAAGTAAAGAGGAAATATGGGAAATGGGAAGTCGAAATATAGAAAGAGGAAGAGGAAATACGAGAAAAGAAATAGAAATAAAGAAAAGATAAAGAAATAAGTGAAAATGGGAAGAGGAAAAAAGGGAAAGAGGAAGAGAAAATAAGGGAAAGAAGAAGTAGAAATAAGGGAAAGAGGAAGTAGAAATAAGGGAAAGACAAGGGGGAAAATAAAGGAAAAAGAAGGGGAAATAAAGGAAAGAGTAAGGAAGAAGAGGAAATAAGGAGAAAAGAAAGAGCAAATATGGGTAATAGGAAGTAGAAATATGGAAAGAGGAAGAGGAAATAAGAGAAAGAAGAAGTAGAAATAAAGAAAAGATATAGAAAAAAGTGAAAAGAGGAAAAGGAAATAAGAGATACAGGAAGAGGGAATAAGGGAAAATGGGAAATAAAAGAAAGAGACTAAGATGAGGAAAAAGAGAAAGAGGAAGTAAAAATAGGAAAAAAAGAAATAAGGAAAAGAAGAAGTAGGAATAAGGAAAATAGGAAGAGGAAAAAAGGGAAACAAGAAGAGGGAGAATAAGAGAAACAGGAAGAGGAAATAGGGGAAATAAGGTAAAAAGGAAGTAGAAATATCGGAAAGAAGAAATAGAAATATCGGAAAGAGGAAGTAGAAATATGGGAAAGAAAAGGGAATAAGGAGAAGAGGCAGAGGAAATAAAGGAAAGAAAAAGGGAAATAAGAAAAACAGAAAAAGGGAATAAGGGAAATTATGGGAAATTATGGGAAATTATAGGAACTAAGAGAAAGAGGATGTAGAAATATGGGGAAGAGGAAATGAGGAAGGGGATATAAGGAAAAGAAAGGGGGAATAACAGAAAGAGAAAGAGGAAATAAGGGAACATAGAAGTAGAATTAAGGGAAAGAAGAAGTAGAAATAAAGAAAAGATAAAAAATAAGTGAAAAGAGGAAAAGGAAATAAGAGAAACAGTAAGAGGGGAAAATGAAATGGAAAATAAAAGAAAGAGGAAGTAGAAATGTGGGTAAGATGAAGAAGAAATAAGAGAAAGAGGAAGTAGAAATAGGAAAAAGAAGAAATAAGGAAAAGAAGAAGTAGGAATAAGGAAACGAGGAAGAGGAAATAAAGGAAAAAGAAAGAAGAAATAAGGAAAACAGGAAATGGAAATAAGAGAAACAGGAAGAAGAAATAAGGAAAAGAGAAAATGGGGAGTAAGGGAAACAGGAAGATGAAATAAAAAAGAAAAAGGGAAAATAAGAGAAAGAGGAAGTAGAAATATAGGAAAGAGGAAGTAGAAATATGAGAAAGAGAAAGGGGAATAAGGAAAAGAGGAAAGAAAAGGAAAGAAAGGGGAAATAAGGAAAACAGGAAAATGGAATAAGGGAAAGAGAAAGAAGAAATAAGGGAAAATTAAATGGGAACTAAGAGAAAGAGGAAGTAGAAATATGGGGAAGAGGAAATAAGGAAATGAGGAAGGGGGAATAAGGAAAGAGGAAGAGAAAATAAGGAAAGAAGAAGTAGAAATAAGGGAAAGAGGGAGTAGAAATAAGGGAAAGACAAAGGGAAAATAAAGGAAACAGGACGGGGAAGTAAAGGAAAGAGGAAGGGGAAATATGGTAAGGAAGAAGAGGAAATAAGGAGAAAAGAAAGAACAAATATGGGTAGTGGGAAGTAGAAATATAGAAAGAGGAAGAGGAAATAAGAGAAAGAAGAAGTAGAAATGAAGAAAAGATAAAGAAAAAAAGAAAAAGAGGAAAAGGAAATAAGAGAAACAGGAAAAGGGGATAAGGGAAAAAGAAATGGAAAATAAAAGAAAGAAAAAGTAGAAATATGGGAAAAATGAAGAGGAAATAGGAGAAAGAAGTAGAAATAAAGAAAAGATGAAGAAATAAGTGGAAAGAGGAAAAGGAAATAAGAGAAACAGGAAAAGGAAATAAGGGAATAAGGGAAAATGAAATGGGAAATAAAAGAAAGAGGAAGTAGAAATATGGGTAAGATGAAGAGGAAATAGGAGAAAGAGGAAGGACACCCTCCTTGATGGACTGGAGCCTGCAACCCCCCAACCCCCAGCGCCTTGAGACCCTTACGGGTGAGTAGTCGCGCTTAAGAAACGCCTGATTGATTGATTGATAGAGATAGGAAAAAGAAGAAATAAGGAAAAGAAGAAGTAGGAATAAGGAAACAAGGAAGAGGAAATAAAGGAAAGAGAAAATGGAAATAAGGGAAAATTAAATGGGAACAAATAGAAAGAGGAAGTAGAAATATGGGGAAGAGGAAATAAGGAAATGAGCAAGGGGAAATAAGGGAAATTAATTGGGAACAAAGAGAAAAAGGAAGTAGAAATATAGGGAAGAGGAAATAAGGAAATGAGCAAGGGAAAATAAGGAAAAAGAGGAAGTAGAAATAGGAAAAGAAGAAAAAAGGGAAAGAAGAAGTAGGAATAAGGAAACAAGGAAGAGGAAATAAAGGAAAGAGAAAGGGAAAATTAAATGGGAAGAAAGAGAAAGAGGAAGTAGAAATATGGGGAAGAGGAAATAAGGAAATGAGCAAGGGGAAATAAGGAAAAGAAAAAGTGGGAATAATTGAAAGAGGAAGCGAAAATAAGGAAAAGAAGAAGTAGAAATGAGGAAAAGAGGAAGTAGAAATAATGGAAAGACAAAGGGAAAATAAAAGAAACATAATGGAAAGACAGGGAAAATAAAGGAAAGAGGAAATAAAGGGAAGAGGAAATATGGAAAGGAAGAAGAGGATATAAGGAGAAAGGAAAGAGGAAATATGGGAAATAGAAAGTAGAAATATGGGAAGAGGAAAGAAGAAAAAGAAGAAGTAGAAATAAAGAAAAGATGAAGAAATAAGTGGCAATAGGAAGAGGAAAATATGGAAAGAGGAAATAACAGAAGGAGGAAGTAGAAATAGGAAAAAGAAGAAATAAGGAAAAGAAGAAGTAGGAATAAGTAAACAAGGAAAAGGAAATAATGGAAAGAGAAAGGGAAAATAAGGGAAAATTGAATAGGAACAAAGAGAAAGAGGAAGTAGAAATATGGGGAAGAGGAAATAAGGAAATGAGCAAGGGGAAATAAGGAAAGGAAAAAGTGGGAATAATTGAAAGAGGAAGAGGAAATAAGGTAAAGAAGAAGTAGAAATGAGGAAGTAGAAATAATAGAAAGACAAAGGGAAAATAAAGGAAACAGGACGGGAAGTAAAGGAAAGAGGAAGGGGAAATATGGTAAGGAAGAAGAGTAAATAAGGAGAAAAGAAAGAACAAATATGGGTAGTGGGAAGTAGAAATATAGAAAGAGGAAGAGGAAATAAGAGAAAGAAGAAGTAGAAATGAAGAAAAGATAAAGAAAAAAAGAAAAAGAGGAAAAGAAAATAAGAAAATAAGAGAAACAGGAAAAGGGATAGGGGAAAAGAAATGGAAAATAAAAGAAAGAAAAAGTAGAAATATGGGAAAAATGAAGAGGAAATAGGAGAAAGAAGAAGTAGAAATAAAGAAAAGATGAAGAAATAAGTGGAAAGAGGAAAAGGAAATAAGAGAAACAGGAAAGGGAATAAGGGAAAAAGAAATGGGAAATAAAAGAAAGAGGAAGTAGAAATATGGGTAAGATGAAGAGGAAATAGGAGAAAGAGGAAGGACACCCTCCTTGATGGACTGGAGCCTGCAACCCCCCAACCCCCAGCGCCTTGAGACCCTTACGGGTGAGTAGTCGCGCTTAAGAAACGCCTGATTGATTGATTGATAGAGATAGGAAAAAGAAGAAATAAGGAAAAGAAGAAGTAGGAATAAGGAAACAAGGAAGAGGAAATAAAGGAAAGAGAAAATGGAAATAAGGGAAAATTAAATGGGAACAAATAGAAAGAGGAAGTAGAAATATGGGGAAGAGGAAATAAGGAAATGAGCAAGGGGAAATAAGGGGAAATTAATTGGGAACAAAGAGAAAAAGGAAGTAGAAATATAGGGAAGAGGAAATAAGGAAATGAGCAAGGGAAAATAAGGAAAAAGAGGAAGTAGAAATAGGAAAAGAAGAAAAAAGGAAAAGAAGAGGTAGGAATAAGGAAACAAGGAAGAGGAAATAAAGGAAAGAGAAAGGGAAAATTAAATGGGAACAAAGAGAAAGAGGAAGTAGAAATATGGGGAAGAGGAAATAAGGAAATGAGCAAGGGAAATAAGGAAAAGAAAAGTGAGAATAATTGAAAGAGGAAGCGAAAATAAGGAAAAGAAGAAGTAGAAATGAGGAAAGAGGAAGTAGAAATAATGGAAAGACAAAGGGAAAATAAAAGAAACATAATGGAAAGACAGGGAAAATAAAGGAAAGAGGAAATAAAGGGAAGAGGAAATATGGAAAGGAAGAAGAGGATATAAGGAGAAAGGAAAGAGGAAATATGGGAAATAGGAAGTAGAAATATGGGAAGAGGAAAGAAGAAAAAGAAGAAGTAGAAATAAAGAAAAATGAAGAAATAAGTGGAAATAGGAAGAGGAAAATATGGAAAGAGGAAATAACAGAAGGAGGAAGTAGAAATAGGAAAAAGAAGAAATAAGGAAAAGAAGAAGTAGGAATAAGGAAACAAGGAAAAGGAAATAATGGAAAGAGAAAGGGAAAATAAGGGAAAATTGAATAGGAACAAAGAGAAAGAGGAAGTAGAAATATGGGGAAGAGGAAATAAGGAAATGAGCAAGGGGAAATAAGGAAAGGAAAAAGTGGGAATAATTGAAAGAGGAAGAGGAAATAAGGTAAAGAAGAAGTAGAAATGAGGAAGTAGAAATAATAGAAAGACAAAGGGAAAATAAAGGAAACAGGACGGGGAAGTAAAGGAAAGAGGAAGGGGAAATATGGTAAGGAAGAAGAGGAAATAAGGAGAAAAGAAAGAACAAATATGGGTAGTGGGAAGTAGAAATATAGAAAGAGGAAGAGGAAATAAGAGAAAGAAGAAGTAGAAATGAAGAAAAGATAAAGAAAAAAGAAAAAGAGGAAAAGAAAATAAGAAAATAAGAGAAACAGGAAAAGGGATAAGGGAAAAAGAAATGGAAAATAAAAGAAAGAAAAAGTAGAAATATGGGAAAAATGAAGAGGAAATAGGAGAAAGAAGAAGTAGAAATAAAGAAAAGATGAAGAAATAAGTGGAAAGAGGAAAAGGAAATAAGAGAAACAGGAAAAGGGAATAAGGAAAAAGAAATGGGAAATAAAAGAGAGAGGAAGTAGAAATATGGGTAAGATGAAAAGGAAATAGGAGAAAGAGGAAGGACCCCCTCCTTGATGGACTGGAGCCTGCAACCCCCCAACCCCCAGCTCCTTGAGACCCTTACGAGTGAGTAGTCACGCTTAAGAAACGCCTGATTGATTGATTGATAGAAATATGAAAAAGAAGAAATAAGGAAAAGAAGAAGTAGGAATAAGGAAAATAGGAGGAGGAAAAAAGGGAAACAAGAAGTGGGAATAAGGGAAACAGGAAGAGGATCTAAGGGAAAGAAGAAGTAGAAATAGGGGAAAGAAAAAAGGAACATAAGGGAAATAAGAAGCGGAAATAAGAGAAATAGGAAGTAGAAATATGGGAAAGAGGAAGAGGAAATAAGAGAAAGAAGAAGTAGAAATAAAGAAAAGATGAAGAAATAAGTGAAAATAGGAAGAGGAAAAAAGGAAACAAGAAGAGGGAATAAGGAAACAGGAAGAGGAACTAAGTTAAATAAGAAGTAGAAATAGGGAAAGAAAAAAGGAACATAAGGGAAACAAGAAGCGGAAATAAGAGAAATAGGAAGTAGAAATATGGGAAAGAGGAAGAGGAAATAAGAGAAAGAAGAAGTAGAAATAAAGAAAAGATGAAGAAATAAGTGAAAATAGGAAGAGGAAAAAAGGGAAACAAGAAGAGGGAATAAGGGAAACAGGAAGTAGAAATAAGGGAAAGAGAAAATGGGGAATAAGGGAAACAGGAAGATGAAATAAAAAAGAAAAAGGGGAAATAAGGGAAAGAGGAAGTAGAAATATCAGAAAGAGGAAGTCAAAATATCGGAAAGAGAAAGGGGAATAAGGAAAAGAGGAAATAAAGGAAAGAGAAAGAGGAAAACAAGAAAAGGGAAAGAGAAAGAAGGAATAAGGGAAAATTTAATAGGAACTAAGAGGAAGTAGAAATATGGGGAAGAGGAAGTAAGGAAATGAGGAAGGGGGAATAAGGGAAATAGGAAGAGAAAATAAGGGTATGAAGAAGTAGAAATAAGGGAAAGAGGGAGTAGAAATAAGGGAAAGACAAAGGGAAAATAAAGGAAACAGGAAGAGGAAATAAAGGAAAGAGGAAGAGGAAATATGAAAAGGAAGAAGAGGAAATAAGGACAAAAGGAAATAGGAAATATGGGAAATAGGAAGTAGAAATTTGGAAAGAGGAAGAGGAAAGAAGAGAAAGAAGAAGTAGAAATGAGAAAAGAAAGAAATAAGTGAAAATAGGAACAGGAAAAAAGGGAAACAAGAAGAGGGAATAAGGGAAACAGGAAGAGGAACTAAGTGAAATAAGAAGTAGAAATAGGGGAAAGAAAAAAGGAACATAAGGGAAACAAGAAGCGGAAATAAGAGAAAGAGGAAGTAGAAATATGGGAAAGAGGAAATAAGAGAAAGAAGAAGTAGAAATAAAGAAAAGATGAAGAAATACGTGGAAAGAAAAGGAAATAAGAGAAATAGGAAGAGGGAATAATGGAAAATGAAATGGGAAATAATGGAATGGGAAATAAAAGAAAGAGGAAGTAGAAATATGGGTAAGATGAAAAGGAAATAGGAGAAAGAGGAAGGACCCCCTCCTTGATGGACTGGAGCCTGCAACCCCCCAAACCCCTGCACCTTGAGACCCTTACGGGTGAGTAGTCGCGCTTAAGAAACGCCTGATTGATTAATTGATAGAAATAGGAAAAAGAAAAAAGAAGAAAAAGAAGAAGTAGGAATAAGGAAAATAGGAGGAGGAAAAAAGGGAAACAAGAAGTGGGAATAAGGGAAACAGGAAGAGGATCTAAGGGAAAGAAGAAGTAGAAATAGGAGAAAGAAAAAGGAAAGTAAGGGAAACAGGAAGTAGAAATAAGGGAAAGAGAAAGGGGAAATAAGGGAAAGAGGAAATAGAAATATCAGAAAGAAAATTAAATAAGGGAAACAGGAAGTAGAAAGGGAGAATAAGACAAACAGGAAGAGGAAATAAGGAAAAGAGAAAATGGGGAATAAGGGAAACAGGAAGATGAAATAAAAAAGAAAAAGGGGAAATAAGGGAAAGAGGAAGTAGAAATATCAGAAAGAGGAAGTCGAAATATCGGAAAGAGAAAGGGGAATAAGGAAAAGAGGAAATAAAGGAAAGAGGAAAACAAGAAAAGGGAAAGAGAAAGAAGGAATAAGGGAAAATTAAATGGGAACTAAGAGGAAGTAGAAATATGGGGAAGAGGAAGTAAGGAAATGAGGAAGGGGGAATAAGGGAAATAGGAAGAGAAAATAAGGGTATGAAGAAGTAGAAATAAGGGAAAGAGGGAGTAGAAATAAGGGAAAGACAAAGGGGAAAATAAAGGAAACAGGAAGAGGAAATAAAGGAAAGAGGAAGAGGAAATATGGAAAGGAAGAAGAGGAAATAAGGACAAAAGGAAATAGGAAATATGGGAAATAGGAAGTAGAAATTTGGAAAGAGGAAGAGGAAAGAAGAGAAAGAAGTAGAAATAAGAAAAGAAAGAAATAAGTGAAAATAGGAAGAGGAAATAAGAGAAAGAAGAAGTAGAAATAAAGAAAAGATGAAGAAATAAGTGAAAATAGGAAGAGGAAAAAGGAAACAAGAAGAGGGAATAAGGGAAACAGGAAGAGGAACTAAGTTAAATAAGAAGTAGAAATAGGGGAAAGAAAAAAGGAACATAAGGGAAACAAGAAGCGGAAATACGAGAAATAGGAAGTAGAAATATGGGAAAGAGGAAGAGGAAATAAGAGAAAGAAGAAGTAGAAATAAAGAAAAGATGAAGAAATAAGTGAAAACAGGAAGAGGAAAAAAGGGAAACAAGAAGAGGGAATAAGGGAAACAGGAAGAGGAACTAAGTGAAATAAGAAGTAGAAATAGGGAAAGAAAAAAGGAACATAAGGGAAACAAGAAGCGGAAATAAGAGAAAGAGGAAGTAGAAATATGGGAAAGAGGAAATAAGAGAAAGAAGAAGTAGAAATAAAGAAAAGATGAAGAAATAAGTGGAAAGAAAAGGAAATAAGAGAAATAGGAAGAGGGAATAACAGAAAATGAAATGGGAAATAAAAGAAAGAGGAAGTAGAAATATGGGTAAGATGAAAAGGAAATAGGAGAAAGAGGAAGGACCCCTCCTTGATGTACTGGAGCCTGCAACCCCCAACCCCCAGCACCTTGAGACCCTTACGGGTGAGTAATCGCGCTAAGAAACGCCTGATTGATTAATTGATAGAAATAGGAAAAAGAAGAAATAAGGAAAAGAAGAAGTAGGAATAAGGAAAATAGGAGGAGGAAAAAAGGAAACAGGAAGTGGGAATAAGGGAAACAGGAAGAGGAACTAAGTTAAATAAGAAGTAGAAATAGGGGAAAGAAAAAAGGAACATAAGGGAAACAAGAAGCGGAAATAAGAGAAATAGGAAGTAGAAATATGGGAAAGAGGAAGAGGAAATAAGAGAAAGAAGAAGTAGAAATAAAGAAAAGATGAAGAAATAAGTGAAAATAGGAAGAGGAAAAAAGGAAACAAGAAGAGGGAATAAGGGCAACAGGAAGAGGAACTAAGTTAAATAAGAAGTAGAAATAGGGGAAAGAAAAAAGGAACATAAGGGAAACAAGAAGCGGAAATAAGAGAAATAGGAAGTAGAAATATGGGAAAGAGGAAGAGGAAATAAGAGAAAGAAGAAGTAGAAATAAAGAAAAGATGAAGAAATAAGTGGAAAGAAAAGGAAATAAGAGAAATAGGAAGAGGGAATAACAGAAAATGAAATGGGAAATAAAAGAAAGAGGAAGTAGAAATATGGGTAAGATGAAAAGGAAATAGGAGAAAGAGGAAGGACCCCCTCCTTGATGTACTGGAGCCTGCAACCCCCCAACCCCCAGCACCTTGAGACCCTTACGGGTGAGTAATCGCGCTTAAGAAACGCCTGATTGATTAATTGATAGAAATAGGAAAAAGAAGAAATAAGGAAAAGAAGAAGTAGGAATAAGGAAAATAGGAGGAGGAAAAAAGGGAAACAAGAAGTGGGAATAAGGGAAACAGGAAGAGGAACTAAGTTAAATAAGAAGTAGAAATAGGGGAAAGAAAAAAGGAACATAAGGGAAACAAGAAGCGGAAATAAGAGAAATAGGAAGTAGAAATATAGGAAAGAGGAAGAGGAAATAAGAGAAAGAAGAAGTAGAAATAAAGAAAAGATGAAGAAATAAGTGAAAATAGGAAGAGGAAAAAAGGAAACAAGAAGAGGGAATAAGGGAAACAGGAAGAGGAACTAAGTTAAATAAGAAGTAGAAATACGGGAAAGAAAAAAGGAACATAAGGGAAACAAGAAGCGGAAATAAGAGAAATAGGAAGTAGAAATATGGGAAAGAGGAAGAGGAAATAAGAGAAAGAAGAAGTAGAAATAAAGAAAAGATGAAGAAATAAGTGGAAAGAGGAAAAGGAAATAAGAGAAACAGGAAGAGGGAATAACAGAAAATGAAATGGGAAATAAAAGAAAGAGGAAGTAGAAATATGGGTAAGATGAAAAGGAAATAGGAGAAAGAGGAAGGACCCCTCCTTGATGTACTGGAGCCTGCAACCCCCAACCCCAGCACCTTGAGACCCTTACGGGTGAGTAGTCGCGCTAAGAAACGCCTGATTGATTAATTGATAGAAATAGGAAAAAGAAGAAATAAGGAAAAGAAGAAGTAGGAATAAGGAAAATAGGAGGAGGAAAAAGGGAAACAAGAAGTGGGAATAAGGGAAACAGGAAGAGGAACTAAGTTAAATAAGAAGTAGAAATAGGGGAAAGAAAAAAGGAACATAAGGGAAAGAAGAAGCGGAAATAAGAGAAATAGGAAGTAGAAATATGGTAAGAGGAAGAGGAAATAAGAGAAAGAAGAAGTAGAAATAAAGAAAAGATGAAGAAATAAGTGAAAATAGGAAGAGGAAAAAAGGGAAACAAGCAGAGGGAATAAGGGAAACAGGAAGAGGAACTAAGTTAAATAAGAAGTAGAAATAGGGGAAAGAAAAGGAACATAAGGGAAACAAGAAGCGGAAATAAGAGAAATAGGAAGTAGAAATATGGGAAAGAGGAAGAGGAAATAAGAGAAAGAAGAAGTAGAAATAAAGAAAAGATGAAGAAATAAGTGGAAAGAGGAAAAGGAAATAAGAGAAACAGGAAGAGGGAATAACAGAAAATGAAATGGGAAATAAAAGAAAGAGGAAGTAGAAATATGGGTAAGATGAAAAGGAAATAGGAGAAAGAGGAAGGACCCCTCCTTGATGTACTGGAGCCTGCAACCCCCAACCCTCAGCACCTTGAGACCCTTACGGGTGAGTAGTCGCGCTTAAGAAACGCCTGATTGATTAATTGATAGAAATAGGAAAAAGAAGAAATAAGGAAAAGAAGAAGTAGGAATAAGGAAAATAGGAGGAGGAAAAAAGGGAAACAGGAAGTGGGAATAAGGAAAACAGGAAGAGGAACTAAGTTAAATAAGAAGTAGAAATAGGGGAAAGAAAAAGGAACATAAGGGAAACAAGAAGCGGAAATAAGAGAAATAGGAAGTAGAAATATGGGAAAGAGGAAGAGGAAATAAGAGAAAGAAGAAGTAGAAATAAAGAAAAGATGAAGAAATAAGTGAAAATAGGAAGAGGAAAAAAGGGAAACAAGAAGAGGGAATAAGGGAAACAGGAAGAGGAACTAAGTTAAATAAGAAGTAGAAATAGGGGAAAGAAAAAAGGAACATAAGGGAAACAAGAAGCGGAAATAAGAGAAATAGGAAGTAGAAATATGGGAAAGAGGAAGAGGAAATAAGAGAAAGAAGAAGTAGAAATAAAGAAAAGATGAAGAAATAAGTGGAAAGAGGAAAAGGAAATAAGAGAAACAGGAAGAGGGAATAACAGAAAATGAAATGGGAAATAAAAGAAAGAGGAAGTAGAAATATGGGTAAGATGAAAAGGAAATAGGAGAAAGAGGAAGGACCCCCTCCTTGATGGACTGGAGCCTGCAAACCCCCAACCTTGAGACCCTTACGGGTGAGTAGTCACGCTTAAGAAACGCCTGATTGATTAATTGATAGAAATAGGAAAAAGGAAAAAGAAGAAAAAGAAGAAGTAGGAATAAGGAAAATAGGAGGAGGGAAAAAGGGAAACAAGAAGTGGGAATAAGGGAAACAGGAAGAGGATCTAAGGGGAAGAAGTAGAAATAGGAGAAAGAAAAAGGGAAGTAAGGGAAACAAAAAGAGGAAATAAGGGAAACAGGAAGTAGAAATAAGGGAAAGAGAAAGGGGAAATAAGGGAAAGAGGAAATAGAAATATCAGAAAGAAAATTAAATAAGGGAAACAGGAAGTAGAAATAAGGGAAGAGAAAGGGAGAATAAGACGAACAGGAAGAGGAAATAGGGGAAAGAAAAAAGGAACATAAGGGAAACAAGAAGCGGAAATAAGAGAAATAGGAAGTATAAATATGGGAAAGAGGAAGAGGAAATAAGAGAAAGAAGAAGTAGAAATAAAGAAAAGATGAAGAAATAAGTGAAAATAGGAAGAGGAAAAAGGGAAACAAGAAGAGGGAATAAGGGAAACAGGAAGAGGAACTAAGTTAAATAAGAAGTAGAAATAGGGAAAGAAAAAAGGAACATAAGGGAAACAAGAAGCGGAAATAAGAGAAATAGGAAGTAGAAATATGGGAAAGAGGAAATAAGAGAAAGAAGAAGTAGAAATAAAGAAAAGATGAAGAAATAAGTGGAAAGAGGAAAAGGAAATAAGAGAAACAGGAAGAGGGAATAACAGAAAATGAAATGGGAAATAAAAGAAAGAGGAAGTAGAAATATGGGTAAGATGAAAAGGAAATAGGAGAAAGAGGAAGGACCCCTCCTTGATGTACTGGAGCCTGCAACCCCCAACCCCCAGCACCTTGAGACCCTTACGGGTGAGTAGTCGCGGTTAAGAAACGCCTGATTGATTAATTGATAGAAATAGGAAAAAGAAGAAATAAGGAAAAGAAGAAGTAGGAATAAGGAAAATAGGAGGAGGAAAAAAGGAAACAAGAAGTGGGAATAAGGGAAACAGGAAGAGGAACTAAGTTAAATAAGAAGTAGAAATAGGGGAAAGAAAAAAGGAACATAAGGGAAAGAAGAAGCGGAAATAAGAGAAATAGGAAGTAGAAATATGGTAAGAGGAAGAGGAAATAAGAGAAAGAAGAAGTAGAAATAAAGAAAAGATGAAGAAATAAGTGAAAATAGGAAGAGGAAAAAAGGGAAACAAGCAGAGGGAATAAGGGAAACAGGAAGAGGAACTAAGTTAAATAAGAAGTAGAAATAGGGGAAAGAAAAAAGGAACATAAGGGAAACAAGAAGCGGAAATAAGAGAAATAGGAAGTAGAAATATGGGAAAGAGGAAGAGGAAATAAGAGAAAGAAGAAGTAGAAATAAAGAAAAGATGAAGAAATAAGTGGAAATAGGAAGAGGAAAAAAGGGAAACAAGAAGAGGGAATAAGGGAAACAGGAAGAGGAACTAAGTTAAATAAGAAGTAGAAATAGGGGAAAGAAAAAAGGAACATAAGGGAAACAAGAAGCGGAAATAAGAGAAATAGGAAGTAGAAATATGGGAAAGAGGAAATAAGAGAAAGAAGAAGTAGAAATAAAGAAAAGATGAAGAAATAAGTGGAAAGAGGAAAAGGAAATAAGAGAAACAGGAAGAGGGAATAACAGAAAATGAAATGGGAAATAAAAGAAAGAGGAAGTAGAAATATGGGTAAGATGAAAAGGAAATAGGAGAAAGAGGAAGGACCCCCTCCTTGATGGACTGGAGCCTGCAACCCCCCAACCCCCAGCACCTTGAGACCCTTACGGGTGAGTAGTCACGCTTAAGAAACGCCTGATTGATTGATTGATAGAAATATGAAAAAGAAGAAATAAGGAAAAGAAGAAGTAGGAATAAGGAAAATAGGAGGAGGAAAAAAGGGAAACAAGAAGTGGGAATAAGGGAAACAGGAAGAGGATCTAAGGGAAAGAAGAAGTAGAAATAGGAGAAAGAAAAAGGAAAGTAAGGGAAACAAAAAGAGGAAATAAGGGAAACAGGAAGTAGAAATAAGGGGAAGAAAAAGGGAGAATAAGAGAATCAGGAAGAGGAAATAAGGGAAAGAGAAAGGGAAATAAGGGACAGAGGAAATAGAAATATCAGAAAGAAAAGGAAATAAGGAAACAGGAAGTAGAAATAAGGGAAGAGAAAGGGAGAATAAGAGAAACAGGAAGAGGAAATAAGGAAAAGAGAAAATGGGGAATAAGGGAAACAGGAAGATGAAATAAAAAAGAAAAAGGGGAAATAAGGGAAAGAGAAAGTAGAAATATCGGAAAGAGGAAGTTGAAATATCGGAAAGAGAAAGGGGAATAAGGAAAAGAGGAAATAAAGGAAAGAGAAAGAGGAAAACAAGAAAAGGGAATAAGGGAAAGAAAAAGAAGGAATAAGGGAAAATTAAATGGGAACTAAGAGGAAGTAGAAGTATGGGGAAGAGGAAGTAAGGAAATGAGGAAGGGGGAATAAGGGAAATAGGAAGAGAAAATAAGAATATGAAGAAGTAGAAATAAGGGAAAGAGGGAGTAGAAATAAGGGAAAGACAAAGGGAAAATAAAGGAAACAGGAAGAGGAAATAAAGGAAAGAGGAAGGGGAGATATGGTAAGGAAGAAGAGGAAATAAGGAGAAGAGAAAGAGCAAACATGGGTAATAGGAAGTAGAAATATAGAAAGAGGAAATATGAGAAAGAAGAAGTAGAAATAAAGAAAAGATGAAGAAATAAGTGGAAAGAGGAAAAGGAAATAAGAGAAACAGGAAGAGGGAATAATGGAAAATGAAATGGGAAATAAAAGAAAGAGGAAGTAGAAATATGGGTAAGATGAAAAGGAAATAGGAGAAAGAGGAAGGACCCCTCCTTGATGGACTGGAGCCTACAACCCCCCAACCCCCAGCACCTTGAGACCCAAACGGGTGAGTAGTCGCGCTTAAGAAACGCCTGATTGATTGATTGATAGAAATAGGAAAAAGAAGAAATAAGGAAAAGAAGAAGTAGGGATAAGGAAAATAGGAGGAGGAAAAAAGGGAAACAAGAAGTGGGAATAAGGGAAACAGGAAGAGGAACTAAGTTAAATAAGAAGTAGAAATAGGGGAAAGAAAAAAGGAACATAAGGGAAACAAGAAGCGGAAATAAGAGAAATAGAAAGTAGAAATATGGGAAAGAGGAAGAGGAAATAAGAGAAAGAAGAAGTAGAAATAAAGAAAAGATGAAGAAATAAGTGGAAAGAGGAAAAGGAAATAAGAGAAACAGGAAGAGGGAATAACGGAAAATGAAATGGGAAATAAAAGAAAGAGGAAGTAGAAATATGGGTAAGATGAAAAGGAAATAGGAGAAAGAGGAAGGACCCCCTCCTTAATGGACTGGAGCCTGCAACCCCCCAACCCCCTGCACCTTGAGACCCTTACGGGTGAGTAGTCACGCTTAAGAAACGCCTGATTGATTGTTTGATAGAAATAGGAAAAAGAAGAAATAAGGAAAAGAAGAAGTTGGAATAAGGAAAATAGGAGGAGGAAAAAGGGAAACAAGAAGTGGGAATAAGGGAAACAGGAAGAGGATCTAAGGGAAAGAAGAAGTAGAAATAGGAGAAAGAAAAAGGAAAGTAAGGGAAATAAAAAGAGGAAATAAGGGAAACAGGAAGTAGAAATAAGGGAAAGAGAAAGGGGAAATAAGGGAAAGAGGAAAAAGAAATATCAGAAAGAAAATTAAATAAGGGAAACAGGAAGTAGAAATAAGGGAAGAGAAAGGGAGAATAAGACAAACAGGAAGAGGAAATAAGGAAAAGAGAAAATGGGGAATAAGGGAAACAGGAAGATGAAATAAAAAGAAAAAGGGAAATAAGGGAAAGAGGAAGTAGAAATATCAGAAAGAGGAAGTCGAAATATCGGAAAGAGAAAGGGAATAAGGAAAAGAGGAAATAAAAGGAAAGAGAAAGAGGAAAACAAGAAAAGGGAAAGAGAAAGAAGGAATAAGGGAAAATTAAATGGGAACTAAGAGGAAGTAGAAATATGGGGAAGAGGAAGTAAGGAAATGAGGAAGGGGGAATAAGGGAAATAGGAAGAGAAAATAAGGGTATGAAGAAGTAGAAATAAGGGAAAGAGGGAGTAGAAATAAGGGAAGACAAAGGGAAAATAAAGGAAACAGGAAGAGGAAATAAAGGAAAGAGGAAGAGGAAATATGGAAAGGAAGAAGAGGAAATAAGGACAAAAGGAAATAGGAAATATGGGAAATAGGAAGTAGAAATTTGGAAAGAGGAAGAGGAAAGAAGAGAAAGAAGAAGTAGAAATAAGAAAAGAAAGAAATAAGTGAAAATAGGAAGAGGAAAAAGGGAAACAAGAAGAGGGAATAAGGGAAACAGGAAGAGGAACTAAGTGAAATAAGAAGTAGAAATGGGGAAAGAAAAAAGGAACATAAGGGAAACAAGAAGCGGAAATAAGAGAAATAGGAAGTAGAAATATGGGAAAGAGGAAATAAGAGAAAGAAGAAGTAGAAATAAAGAAAAGATGAAGAAATAAGTGGAAAGAGGAAAAGGAAATAAGAGAAACAGGAAGAGGGAATAACAGAAAATGAAATGGGAAATAAAAGAAAGAGGAAGTAGAAATATGGGTAAGATGAAAAGGAAATAGGACAAAGAGGAAGGACCCCCTCCTTGATGTACTGAGACCCTTACGGGTGAGTAGTCGCGCTTAAGAAACGCCTGATTGATTAATTGATAGAAATAGGAAAAAGAAGAAATAAGGAAAAGAAGAAGTAGGAATAAGGAAAATAGGAGGAGGAAAAAAGGGAAACAAGAAGTGGGAATAAGGGAAACAGGAAGAGGAACTAAGTTAAATAAGAAGTAGAAATAGGGAAAGAAAAAGAAACATAAGGGAAACAAGAAGCGGAAATAAGAGAAATAGGAAGTAGAAATATAGGAAAGAGGAAGAGGAAATAAGAGAAAGAAGAAGTAGAAATAAAGAAAAGATGAAGAAATAAGTGAAAATAGGAAGAGGAAAAAAGGAAACAAGAAGAGGGAATAAGGGAAACAGGAAGAGGAACTAAGTTAAATAAGAAGTAGAAATAGGGGAAAGAAAAAGGAACATAAGGGAAACAAGAAGCGGAAATAAGAGAAATAGGAAGTAGAAATATGGGAAAGAGGAAGAGGAAATAAGAGAAAGAAGAAGTAGAAATAAAGAAAAGATGAAGAAATAAGTGAAAATAGGAAGAGGAAAAAAGGGAAACAAGAAGAGGGAATAAGGGAAACAGGAAGAGGAACTAAGTTAAATAAGAAGTAGAAATAGAGGAAAGAAAAAAGGAACATAAGGGAAATAAGAAGCGGAAATAAGAGAAATAGGAAGTAGAAATAAAGAAAAGATGAAGCAATAAGTGGAAAGAGGAAAAGGAAATAAGAGAAACAGGAAGAGGGAATAACAGAAAATGAAATGGGAAATAAAAGAAAGAGGAAGTAGAAATATGGGTAAGATGAAAAGGAAATAGGAGAAAGAGGAAGGACCCCTCCTTGATGGACTGGAGCCTGCAACCCCCCAACCCCCAGCACCCTGAGACCCTTACGGGTGAGTAGTCGCGCTTAAGAAACGCCTGATTGATTGATTGATAGAAATAGGAAAAAGAAGAAATAAGGAAAAGATGAAGTAGGAATAAGGAAAATAGGAGGAGGAAAAAAGGGAAACAAGAAGTGGGAATAAGGGAAACAGGAAGAGGATCTAAGGGAAAGAAGAACTAGAAAAGGAGAAAGAAAAAGGAAAGTAAGGTAAACAAAAAAGAGGAAATAAGGGAAACAGGAAGTAGAAATAAGGGAAGAGAAAGGGAGAATAAGACAAACAGGAAGAGGAAATAAGGAAAAGAGAAAATGGGGAATAAGGGAAACAGGAAGATGAAATAAAAAAGAAAAAGGGGAAATAAGGGAAAGAGGAAGTAGAAATATCAGAAAGAGGAAGTCGAAATATGGGAAAGAGAAAGGGGAATAAGGAAAAGAGGAAATAAAGGAAAGAGAAAGAGGAAAACAAGAAAAGGGAAAGAGAAAGAAGGAATAAGGGAAAATTAAATGGGAACTAAGAGGAAGTAGAAATATGGGGAAGAGGAAGTAAGGAAATGAGGAAGGGGGAATAAGGGAAATAGGAAGAGAAAATAAGGGTATGAAGAAGTAGAAATAAGGGAAAGAGGGAGTAGAAATAAGGGAAAGACAAAGGGAAAATAAAGGAAACAGGAAGAGGAAATAAAGGAAAGAGGAAGAGGAAATATGGAAAGGAAGAAGAGGAAATAAGGACAAAAGGAAATAGGAAATATGGGAAATAGGAAGTAGAAATTTGGAAAGAGGAAGAGGAAAGAAGAGAAAGAAGAAGTAGAAATAAGAAAAGAAAGAAATAAGTGAAAATAGGAAGAGGAAAAAGGGAAACAAGAAGAGGGAATAAGGGAAACAGGAAGAGGAACTAAGTGAAATAAGAAGTAGAAATAGGGGAAAGAAAAAGGAACATAAGGGAAACAAGAAGCGGAAATAAGAGAAAGAGGAAGTAGAAATATGGGAAAGAGGAAATAAGAGAAAGAAGAAGTAGAAATAAAGAAAAGATGAAGAAATAAGTGGAAAGAGGAAAAGGAAATAAGAGAAACAGGAAGAGGGAATAACAGAAAATGAAATGGGAAATAAAAGAAAGAGGAAGTAGAAATATGGGTAAGATGAAAAGGAAATAGGACAAAGAGGAAGGACCCCTCCTTGATGTACTGAGACCCTTACGGGTGAGTAGTCGCGCTTAAGAAACGCCTGATTGATTAATTGATAGAAATAGGAAAAAGAAGAAATAAGGAAAAGAAGAAGTAGGAATAAGGAAAATAGGAGGAGGAAAAAGGGAAACAAGAAGAGGGAATAAGGAAACAGGAAGAGGAACTAAGTTAAATAAGAAGTAGAAATAGGGGAAAGAAAAAGGAACATAAGGGAAACAAGAAGCGGAAATAAGAGAAATAGGAAGTAGAAATATGGGAAAGAGGAAATAAGAGAAAGAAGAAGTAGAAATAAAGAAAAGATGAAGAAATAAGTGGAAAGAGGAAAAGGAAATAAGAGAAACAGGAAGAGGGAATAACAGAAAATGAAATGGGAAATAAAAGAAAGAGGAAGTAGAAATATGGGTAAGATGAAAAGGAAATAGGAGAAAGAGGAAGGACCCCTCCTTGATGTACTGGAGCCTGCAACCCCCAACCCCCAGCACCTGAGACCCTTACGGGTGAGTAGTCGCGCTTAAGAAACGCCTGATTGATTAATTGATAGAAATAGGAAAAAGAAGAAATAAGGAAAAGAAGAAGTAGGAATAAGGAAAATAGGAGGAGGAAAAAAGGGAAACAAGAAGTGGGAATAAGGGAAACAGGAAGATGAACTAAGTTAAATAAGAAGTAGAAATAGGGGAAAGAAAAAAGGAACATAAGGGAAACAAGAAGCGGAAATAAGAGAAATAGGAAGTAGAAATATGGGAAAGAGGAAGAGGAAATAAGAGAAAGAAGAAGTAGAAATAAAGAAAAGATGAAGAAATAAGTGAAAATAGGAAGAGGAATAAAGGGAAACAAGAAGAGGGAATAAGGGAAACAGGAAGAGGAAATATGGGAAAGAGGAAGAGGAAATAAGAGAAAGAAGAAGTAGAAATAAAGAAAAGATGAAGAAATAAGTGGAAAGAGGAAAAGGAAATAAGAGAAACAGGAAGAGGGAATAACGGAAAATGAAATGGGAAATAAAAGAAAGAGGAAGTAGAAATATGGGTAAGATGAAAAGGAAATAGGAGAAAGAGGAAGGACCCCCTCCTTGATGGACTGGAGCCTGCAACCCCCCAACCCCCAGCACCTTGAGACCCTTACGTGTGAGTAGTCACGCTTAAGAAACGCCTGATTGATTGATTGATAGAAATAGGAAAAAGAAGAAATAAGGAAAAGAAGAAGTTGGAATAAGGTAAATAGGAGGAGGAAAAAAGGGAAACAAGAAGTGGGAATAAGGGAAACAGGAAGAGGATGTAAGGGAAATAGGAGAAAGAAAAATGATAGTAAGGGAAACAAAAAGAGGAAATAAGGGAAACAGGAAGTAGAAATAAGGGAAGAAAAAGGGAGAATAAGAGAATTAGGAAGAGGAAATAAGGGAAAGAGAAAGGGGAAATAAGGGACAGAGGAAATAGAAATATCAGAAAGAAAAGGAAATAAGGGAAACAGGAAGTAGAAATAAGGGAAGAGAAAGGGAGAATAAGAGAAACAGGAAGAGGAAATAAGGAAAAGAGAAAATGGGGAATAAGGGAAACAGGAAGATGAAATAAAAAAGAAAAAGGGGAAATAAGAGAAAGAGGAAGTAGAAATATGGGAAAGAGGAAATAAGAGAAAGAAGAAGTAGAAATAAAGAAAAGATGAAGAAATAAGTGGAAAGAGGAAAAGGAAATAAGAGAAACAGGAAGAGGGAATAACAGAAAATGAAATGGGAAATAAAAGAAAGAGGAAGTAGAAATATGGGTAAGATGAAAAGGAAATAGGACAAAGAGGAAGGACCCCCTCCTTGATGTACTGAGACCCTTACGGGTGAGTAGTCGCGCTTAAGAAACGCCTGATTGATTAATTGATAGAAATAGGAAAAAGAAGAAATAAGGAAAAGAAGAAGTAGGAATAAGGAAAATAGGAGGAGGAAAAAGGAAACAAGAAGAGGGAATAAGGGAAACAGGAAGAGGAACTAAGTTAAATAAGAAGTAGAAATAGGGGAAAGAAAAAAGGAACATAAGGGAAACAAGAAGCGGAAATAAGAGAAATAGGAAGTAGAAATATGGGAAAGAGGAAATAAGAGAAAGAAGAAGTAGAAATAAAGAAAAGATGAAGAAATAAGTGGAAAGAGGAAAAGGAAATAAGAGAAACAGGAAGAGGGAATAACAGAAAATGAAATGGGAAATAAAAGAAAGAGGAAGTAGAAATATGGGTAAGATGAAAAGGAAATAGGAGAAAGAGGAAGGACCCCCTCCTTGATGTACTGGAGCCTGCAACCCCCCAACCCCCAGCACCTTGAGACCCTTACGGGTGAGTAGTCGCGCTTAAGAAACGCCTGATTGATTAATTGATAGAAATAGGAAAAAGAAGAAATAAGGAAAAGAAGAAGTAGGAATAAGGAAAATAGGAGGAGGAAAAAGGAAACAAGAAGTGGGAATAAGGGAAACAGGAAGATGAACTAAGTTAAATAAGAAGTAGAAATAGGGGAAAGAAAAAAGGAACATAAGGGAAACAAGAAGCGGAAATAAGAGAAATAGGAAGTAGAAATATGGGAAAGAGGAAGAGGAAATAAGAGAAAGAAGAAGTAGAAATAAAGAAAAGATGAAGAAATAAGTGAAAATAGGAAGAGGAATAAAGGGAAACAAGAAGAGGGAATAAGGGAAACAGGAAGAGGAAATATGGGAAAGAGGAAGAGGAAATAAGAGAAAGAAGAAGTAGAAATAAAGAAAAGATGAAGAAATAAGTGGAAAGAGGAAAAGGAAATAAGAGAAACAGGAAGAGGGAATAACGGAAAATGAAATGGGAAATAAAAGAAAGAGGAAGTAGAAATATGGGTAAGATGAAAAGGAAATAGGAGAAAGAGGAAGGACCCCCTCCTTGATGGACTGGAGCCTGCAACCCCCCAACCCCCAGCACCTTGAGACCCTTACGTGTGAGTAGTCACGCTTAAGAAACGCCTGATTGATTGATTGATAGAAATAGGAAAAAGAAGAAATAAGGAAAAGAAGAAGTTGGAATAAGGTAAATAGGAGGAGGAAAAAAGGAAACAAGAAGTGGGAATAAGGGAAACAGGAAGAGGATCTAAGGAAATAGGAGAAAGAAAAAGGATAGTAAGGGAAACAAAAAGAGGAAATAAGGAAACAGGAAGTAGAAATAAGGGGAAGAAAAGGGAGAATAAGAGAATTAGGAAGAGGAAATAAGGGAAAGAGAAAGGGAAATAAGGGACAGAGGAAATAGAAATATCAGAAAGAAAAGGAAATAAGGGAAACAGGAAGTAGAAATAAGGGAAGAGAAAGGGAGAATAAGAGAAACAGGAAGAGGAAATAAGGAAAAGAGAAAATGGGGAATAAGGGAAACAGGAAGATGAAATAAAAAAGAAAAAGGGAAATAAGGAAAGAGGAAGTAGAAATATCGGAAAGAGGAAGTTGAAATATCGGAAAGAGAAAGGGAAATAAGGAAAGAGGAAATAAAGGAAAGAGAAAGAGGAAAACAAGAAAAGGGAAAGAGAAAGAAGGAATAAGGGAAAATTAAATGGGAACTAAGAGGAAGTAGAAATATGGGGAAGAGGAAGTAAGGAAATGAGGAAGGGGGAATAAGGGAAATAGGAAGAGAAAATAAGAGTATGAAGAAGTAGAAATAAGGGAAAGAGGGAGTAGAAATAAGGGAAAGACAAAGGGAAATAAGAAAATAAAGAAATAAGTGAAAATAGGAAGAGGAAAAAAGGAAACAAGAAGAGGAACTAAGTGAAATAAGAAGTAGAAATAGGGGAAAGAAAAAAGGAACATAAGGGAAACAAGAAGCGGAAATAAGAGAAAGAGGAAGTAGAAATATGGGAAAGAGGAAGAGGAAATAAGAGAAAGAAGAAGTAGAAATAAAGAAAAGATGAAGAAATAAGTGGAAAGAAAAGGAAATAAGAGAAACAGGAAGAGGGAATAACGGAAAATGAAATGGGAAATAAAAGAAAGAGGAAGTAGAAATATGGGTAAGATGAAAAGGAAATAGGAGAAAGAGGAAGGACCCCTCCTTGATGGACTGGAGCCTGCAACCCCAACCCCAGCACCTTGAGACCCTTACGGGTGAGTAGTCGCGCTAAGAAACGCCTGATTGATTGATTGATAGAAATAGGAAAAAGAAGAAATAAGGAAAAGAAGAAGTAGGAATAAGGAAAATAGGAGGAGGAAAAAAGGAAACAAGAAGTGGGAATAAGGGAAACAGGAAGAGGAACTAAGTTAAATAAGAAGTAGAAACAGGTGAAAGAAAAAAAGAACATAAGGGAAACAAGAAGCGGAAATAAGAGAAATAGGAAGTAGAAATATGGGAAGAGGAAGAGGAAATAAGAGAAAGAAGAAGTAGAAATAAAGAAAAGATGAAGAAATAAGTGAAAATAGGAAGAGGAAAAAGGGAAACAAGAAGAGGGAATAAGGGAAACAGGAAGAGGAACTAAGTTAAATAAGAAGTAGAAATAGGGGAAAGAAAAAAGGAACATAAGGGAAACAAGAAGCGGAAATAAGAGAAATAGGAAGTAGAAATATGGGAAAGAGGAAGAGGAAATAGAGAAAGAAGAAGTAGAAATAAAGAAAAGATGAAGAAATAAGTGGAAAGAGGAAAAGGAAATAAGAGAAACAGGAAGAGGGAATAACGGAAAATGAAATGGGAAATAAAAGAAAGAGGAAGTAGAAATATGGGTAAGATGAAAAGGAAATAGGAGAAAGAGGAAGGACCCCCTCCTTGATGGACTGGAGCCTGCAACCCCCCAACCCCCAGCACCTTGAGACCCTTACGGGTGAGTAGTCGCGCTTAAGAAACGCCTGATTGATTGATTGATAGAAATAGGAAAAAGAAGAAATAAGGAAAAGAAGAAGTAGGAATAAGGAAAATAGGAGGAGGAAAAAAGGGAAACAAGAAGTGGGAATAAGGGAAACAGGAAGAGGATCTAAGGGAAAGAAGAAGTAGAAATAGGAAAGTAAGGGAAACAAAAAGAGGAAATAAGGGAAACAGGAAGTAGAAATAAGGGAAGAGAAAGGGAGAATAAGAGAAACAGGAAGAGGAAATAAGGAAAAGAGAAATATGGGGAATAAGGGAAACAGGAAGATGAAATAAAAAAGAAAAAGGGGAAATAAGGGAAAGAGGAAGTAGAAATATCGGAAAGAGGAAGTTGAAATATCGGAAAGAGAAAGGGGAATAAGGGAAAGAGAAAGAAGGAATAGAATAAGGGAAAGAGAAAGAAGGAATAAGGGAAAATTAAATGGGAACTAAGAGGAAGTAGAAATATGGGGAAGAGGAAGTAAGGAAATGAGGACTGTGGAATAAGGGAAATAGGAAGAGAAAATAAGAGTATGAAGAAGTAGAAATAAGGGAAAGAGGGAGTAGAAATAAGGGAAAGACAAAGGGAAAATAAAGGAAACAGGAAGAGGAAATAAAGGAAAGAGGAAGGGGAGATATGATAAGGAAGAAGAGGAAATAAGGAGAAGAGAAAGAGCAAATACGGTTAATAGGAAGTAGAAATATAGAAAGAGGAAGAGGAAATAAGAGAAAGAAGAAGTAGAAATATAGAAAGAAGAAGAGGAAATAAGAGAAAGAAGAAGTAGAAATGTGGGGAAGAGGAAATAAGGAAATGGGGTGGGAGGAATAAGGAAGGAAAAAGTAGGAATAAGGGGAAGAGGAAATAAGGGAAAGAAGAAGTAGAAATATGGGAAAGGAAGTAGAAAAAGGAAAGAAAATGGAAAATAAAGGAAACAGGAAGAGGAAAAGGAAAGAGGAAGGGGAAATATGGGAAGGAAGAAGAGGGAATAAAGAGAAAGGACAGAGGGAATATCGGAAAGAGAAAGGGGAATAAGGGAAAGAGAAAGAAGGAATAGAATAAGGGAAAGAGAAAGAAGGAATAAGGGAAAATTAAATGGGAACTAAGAGGAAGTAGAAATATGGGGAAGAGGAAGTAAGGAAATGAGGAAGGGGGAATAAGGGAAATAGGAAGAGAAAATAAGAGTATGAAGAAGTAGAAATAAGGGAAAGAGGGAGTAGAAATAAGGGAAAGACAAAGGGAAAATAAAGGAAACAGGAAGAGGAAATAAAGGAAAGAGGAAGGAGATATGATAAGGAAGAAGAGGAAATAAGGAGAAGAGAAAGAGCAAATACGGTTAATAGGAAGTAGAAATATAGAAAGAGGAAGAGGAAATAAGAGAAAGAAGAAGTAGAAATATAGAAAGAAGAAGAGGAAATAAGAGAAAGAAGAAGTAGAAATGTGGGGAAGAGGAAATAAGGAAATGGGGTGGGAGGAATAAGGAAGGAAAAAGTAGGAATAAGGGGAAGAGGAAATAAGGGAAAGAAGAAGTAGAAATATGGGAAAGGGGAAGTAGAAAAAAGGGAAAGAAAATGGAAAATAAAGGAAACAGGAAGAGGAAAAGGAAAGAGGAAGGGGAAATATGGGAAGGAAGAAGAGGGAATAAAGAGAAAGGACAGAGGGAATATGTGAAATAGGAACTGGGAATATGGGAAATAGGAACTAGAAATATGGAAAGAGGAATAGGAAATAAGAGAAAGAAGAAGTAGAAATAAAGAAAAGATAAAGAAATAAGTGAAAATAGGAAGACGAAAAAGGGAAACAAGAAGAGGAAATAAGGGAAACAGGAAGTAGAAATAAAGAACATATGAAGTGGAAAAAAGGGAAACAAGAAAAGGGAATAAGGGAAACATGAAGAGGAACTAAGTTAAAGATGAAGTAGAAATAGGGGGAAAAAAGGAAAGTAAGGGAAACAAGAAGAGGGAATAAGGGAAAGAAGAAGTAGAAATAAGGGAAAGAGGAAGTAAAAATAATGAAAAGACAGGGAAAATAAAGGAAACAGGAAGAGGAAATAAAGGAAAGAGGAAGAGGAAATATGGGACGGAAGAGGATATAAGTAGAAAGGAAAGTAGAAATATGGGATATAGGAAGTAGAAATATGGGAAGAGGAAATAAGAGAAAGAAGAAGTAGAAATAAAGAAACGATAAAGAAATAAGTGAAAATAGGAAGAGGAAAATATGGAAAGAGGAAGAGGAAATAAGAGGAAGTAGAAATAGGAAAAAGAAGCAATAAGGAAAAGAAGAAGTAGGAATAAGGAAACTGGAAGATGAAATAAAAAAGTAAAAGGGGAAATAAGGGAAAAAGGAAGTAGAAATATCAGAAAGGAGTAGTAGAAATATGGGTAAGATGAAGAGGAACTAAGAGAAAGAGGAAGTAGAAATGTGGGGAAGAGGAAATAAGGAAATGGGGAGGGAGAAATAAGGAAAGAAAAAGTAGGAATAAGGGGAAGAGAAAATAAAGGAAAGAAGAAGTAGAAATAAGGGAAAGGGGAAGTAGAAAAAAGGGAAAGAAAATGGAAAATAAAGGAAACAGGAAGAGGAAAAGGAAAGTGGAAGGTGAAATATGGGAAGGAAGAAGAGGGAATAAAGAGAAAGGAACGAGGAAGTAGAAATATGGGAAGAGGAAAGAAGAAAAAGAAGAAGTAGAAATAAAGAAAAGATGAAGAAATAAGTGGAAATAGGAAGAGGAAAATATGGAAAGAGGAAATAAGAGAAAGAGGAAGTAGAAATAGGAAAAAGAAGAAATGAAGAGGATATAAGGAAATGAAGAAGGGGATATAAGGAAAAGAAAAGGGGGGAATAAGGGAAAGAGGAAGAGGAAATAAGGGAAAGTAGAAGTAGAATTAGTGAAAAGAAGAAGTAGAAATAAAGAAAAGATAAAGAAATAAGTGAAAAGAGGAAAAGGAAATAAGAGAAACAGTAAGAGGGAATAAGGGAAAATTAAATGGGAAATAAAAGAAAGAGGAAGTAGAAATATGGGTAAGATGAAGAGGAAATAATAGAAAGAGGAAGTAGGAATATGAAAAAGATGAAATAAGGAAAAGAAGAAGTAGGAATAAGAAACACAGGAAGAGGAAAAGAGGGAAAAAAGAAGAGGGAAGAAGGGAAACATGAAGAGGAACTAAGAGAAAGAAGAAGTAGAAATAGGGGAGAGAGAAAAGGAAAGTAAGGGAAACAATAAGAGGAAATAAGGGAAATAGGAAGTAGAAATAAGGAAAAGAGAAAGGGAGAATAAGAGAAACAGGAAAAGGAAATAAGGGACAGAGGAAGTAGAAATATCGGAAAGAAGGAGTAGAAATATCAGAAAGAGGAAGTAGAAATATGGGAAAGAATAAGGGGAATATGGAAAAGAGGAAATAAAGGAAAAAAAGGGGAAATGAGGAAAACGGGAAAAGGGAATAAGGGAAATTGAAATGGGAACTAAGAGAAATAGGAAGTAGAAATATGGAGAAGAGGAAATAAGGAAAAGAAAAGGGGAGAATAAGGGGAAGAGGAAATAAGGGAAAGTAGATGTAGAATTAAGAGAAAGAGGAAGTAGAAGTAGGAAAAAGAAGAAAGGAAAAGAAGAAGTAGGAATAAGGAAACGAGGAAGAGGAAATAAAGGAAAGAGAAAGGGGAAATAAGGAAAACAGGAAAAGGGAATAAGGGAAAGAGAAAGAAGAAATAAGGGAAACAAGAAAAGGAAATAAGGGAAACAGGAAGTAGAAATAAGGGAAGGAGAATTGGAGAATAAGAGAAACAGGAAGAGGAAATGAGGAAAAGAGAAAATAGGGAATACAGGAAACAGGAAGATGAAATAAAAAAAGAAAAAGGGGAGATAAGTGAAAGAGGAAGTAGAAATATCGGAAAGAGGAAGTAGAAATACGGGAAAGAGAAAGGGAATAAGGAAAAGAGGAAAGAAAGGAAACAGAAAGGGTAAATAAGGAAAACAAAAAAGGGAATAAGGAAAGAGAAAGAAGAAATAAGGGAAAATTAAATGGGAACTAAGAGAAAGAGTAAGTAGAAATGGTGGGAAGATTAAATAAGGAAATGAGGAAGGGGGAATAAGGGAAAGAAGAAGTAGAAATAAGAGAAAGAGGAAGTAGAAATAAGGGAAAGACAAAGGGAAAATAAAGGAAACAGGAAGAGGAAATAAAGTAAAGAAGAAGGGGAAATATGGTAAGGAAGAAGAAATAAGGAGAAAAGAAAGAACAAATATGGGTAATAGGAAGTAGAAATATGGAAAGAAGAACAGGAAATAATGGAAAGAAGAAGAGGAAATAAAAGAAAGAGAAAAGGTGAAATAAGGAGAGAGTAAAGAGAAATAAGGGAAAGAGGAAGTAGAAATAAAGAAAAGAGGAAGGAGATATAAGGGAAAGAGGAAGTAAGGAAAAAGGGATATAAAATAAGAGGAAGTAGCAATAAGGAAAGAGGAATAAGGGAAACAGGAAGAGGGAATGAGAGAAACAGAAAGAGGAAATAGGGACCAAAGAAGTAGAAATAGGGAAATGAAGAAGGGGAAATTTGTAAAAGTAGAAGAGAAACTACGGAAAAGAAAAAAGGGGAAATAAGGAAAAGTGTAAGGAAAAATAAGGAAAAGAGAAAGGTGAAAAAAGGGAAACAGGAAGAGGAGCTAAGGGAAACAGAAAAGTGTAACTAAGGAAAAGAGTAAGGAGAAATAAGGGAAAGAGGAAGTAGAAATAAGGAAAAAGTAAGGAGAAATAGGAAGTAAGGGAAAAGGATATAAAATAAGGGAAAGAGGAAGTAGAAATAAGGAAAGAGGAATTTGAAATAAGGGAAAGATGAAGTAGAAATAAGGGAAAGAAGAAGGGAAATAAGAGAAAGAATAAAAAGAAATAAAGAATAGAGAAAAAGGAAATAAGGAAAATGGTAAGGAGAAATAAGGGGAAAGGAAATAGAAATAACAGAATGAGGTAGAAGAAATAAGGGAAAGAACAAGAGGAAATAAGAAAGAGGAAATAAGGGACAGATAAAGAGGAGATAGCAAAAGAGGAAGGGAAAATAAGGAAAAGAGAAAGGTGGAATAAGGGAAACAAAAAGAGGCAATAAGGGAAAGAGGAAGTGGAAATAAGGGAAAGGCAAAGGGGAATTAAGGGAATGAGTAAGCGGAAATAAGGGAAAGATGAAGAGGAATTAAGGGAGAGGAAGGGAAAATTAGGGAAAGAGGAAGGGGGAATAAGGAGAAGAGGAAGGGGGAATAAGGGAAAGAGGAAAGGGGAATGAGGTAAAGAGGTAGGGGAAATAAGGGAAACACAAAGGTAAAAATAAGGAAAAGAGGAACGGGGAATGGGGAATAAGGAAAAGAGGAAGGGGGAATAAGGCAAAGAGGAAGGTGAAATAAGGGAAAGACAAAGGGGAAATAACAGAAAGAGGAAGAGCAAATAAGGGTAAAAGGAAGGGGAAATAAGGGAACAAGGAAGTGGAAATAAAGTCCAAAATAAAAATGGATGCAAAGGCCAAAATGAAAATTCCCAGGTAAAAATCTGATTCACTAAGACCCTCCAGTTTAAAAAAGCAAATAGGGGAAGAGAAAATCCAAACTTTATCCATTAATTCAGTCTAAGCTCCTCATAATTTTCAAATTAATTCCAGCTTTGAGTACAATAACATCTGGAGACTTAAATACTCTAATAGGGTCGGATTTCCGATGTCTTGTACTTTAGCAGGTATAGTTGACAATAGATATTGATTGGGCACAATTATTTAAAACACACCATTCCCAATCAGGTGTAGTGTAAGCGTCATCTATTTGGTCCTGACAAATTACCTAACATCCAATTGGGCAACAAGGCATGAAACATGTTGACTCTACTTCCCATATTTTGAGGTGTCAAGGCTCATTGGTTCCTAGGACAGTGTTCATTTGTTTTACTCTTGTCAAAGGGACCACTATATTAAACCGTCTTCGGTACCCTTTAGACAATTTTAACTACTCACTGCACCACAGTACACTCACGATTTTCACCACTTATCATAACGGCAACCAAATCAGAAGACCTCAAACAAAGATCCCCCTTGAGAGGCCCATTGGGCATTGCAACGCCGGTCCACCATGGGGCAGCCCAATGATTAAGCATAACTTCCATCTGGGTGTGTGAGGGCAATCACCTCTGATTAATTGAATTCCCAGATCCTGTTGATCAGCTCCTCTCCTGACCGACAGCTTCTCCTCTCGCATTTTCCCTTTCTCTGGAGGAACAACATCCTTCTTTGTTTAACAATTACATTTAAGGGGCATGGGTGCTGGACTTAATATTTAGCTCCTAGTCCCTCCCTTTGTTTATATGTGTTAGAAATTGGGTTTCTGGTTGACAGAGGTATGCACCCTGTCCAAGCAGGACCACAATCCTAGTCAGGGTAAGTGTCGTACAGTCTAAAAGTTTACCGGTGCTCACCCCCATTAGCTTGGCACAGTGCAGTCAGGCTAAATTAAGAGGCAATGTGTAATGTATTTGTGCACACACCACAGTAACACAGTAGAAAAAACACAAAACTACTCCACATCAGTTTAGAAAAATAGCCAATATTTATCTGAGTAAAACAAGACCAAAACAATACAAATCTAACACACACAAGTCAAGATACAAATCTTGCAAGATTAAATAAAAAATGCAGTGCTTAGAAATCAATAGCTCCAACTGGGGCGCCATCTGCTCACGCTTGACCTGGGCAAATTCAAAAGTTTAGTTCAACCGCGATACAGGAGGGAATAAGGCCTTGCAGCAGTGAAATACGAATTTAAGGGTATTTCACTACCAGGACATGTAAACAGAAAAGTACATGTCTTACCTTTTAAGTACACTGCACCCTGCCCATGGGCTGTCCAGGGCCTACCCTAGGGTTGACCTATGTGTAATAAAAAGGAAGGTTTAGGCCTGAAACGTATGTTAACTTGTCAGGTCGAGATGGGAATTTAAACTGCACACACAGGTTCTGCAGTGGCAGCCCTGAGACATGTTTGAAGGGCTACTCATGTGGGTGGCACAATCAATGCTGCAGGCCCACTCGTAAATTTGATTTATCGGCCTTGGGCACATGTAGTGCACGGTACTAGGGACTGATCAGTAAATCAAATATGCCAATCATGGAGAAACCAAATGCCATTACATTTTAGATACAGAGCACATGCACTTTAGCACAGGTCAGCAGTGAAAAAGTGCACAGAGTCCTAAAGTCAGCAAAAATGAAGTTCAGCACACAGTCAAAACAGGAGGTCACAAAGCCTAAGGTCAGGAGAAACCATGCCCAAAGATGCCACATCTAACGAGCGCTCACAAAATTCACACTGCCACATGTTAATTAAACCAAAGTCTACACAATGCGTGCGATTGAACCACACACGCCGCTGGGCATTTGAACTTTCAAAGCATGCCGCGACCGAACATAGATGTCGGCTTGCGATTCAGACTTTTCCTGCACAACTAAAATAGTGGTCTCCCTCACGCTTGACTAACACGCTTGTTATTCATGCAGGTGGATTACTTGAAACAAGGCAGGACGCCCGAATAAACAAAAGATCTGTCCACATACAGGCAAGTCTTTACACCCCTTGCATTCTATCAGAGTTAACTCACAGTAAAGGGTCAATTTCACTATTGAATTTTTTCATACACTTTTTTCTGACAGAAAATGGACGTAGCATAAAAACAACTTCTGCACTCTACTTTGACGATTTGCTTAGGATTGCCACTGAGGATCATTGCTGTCCTCCTGTACTTTCAACACATAGAAGGTACTTTGCGCAGTTGAATCAGTATAGCAATGGAACAGGGTTTCTCACAGTTTGAAAAATATATGTTTTTCATTTTCCTTTCAGTTGACACGACCAAGTCCAGGTCCTGATGAGAACCCCCCAAGAGGATGGGGTTTGAAATGCGTTGACATCATCTCTTGGGGTAAGGCACTCACAGGGTGTGCCACGAGAGAATGTTTGTACCAACACTTCTCTCTTATTGACAACACCCTACAAAAACTGTAATTCCCAGAGCCACAAACACTAGCAGTACAACAAAAGACATCCTTTGTTGAAACATATTTTTCCGCCTAGTGTTTTCAAATGTAGTAAGGGACTGGTCTTTCATGTCTCGTTATTTTTTTGATACGTCATATTTGTGTACCGTTTTGTTAAACAATTTGTTTGTTATGTACTTTTTCACTGTGTTTGTTATATATGTTGCAAAATGAAGTGTTGCCCGACAAGATGACATGATCAAAATACGATAATCTCGTTTCTCTTAAATTAGAAAAAGAAAAGTGAAATAAATCACACAGGCTTCTGAATTAAGGACATTGGCTCGTTTATTGTAGCAACTTGTTTAAACTATGCTATCTAGATACAAGGTGTGTATACAAAATTGAAGTGGTCCAATCTAGGTAGCGCACGGACCCAAGCCTCCTTTGGTTGACTATATCTAACAATATGGCATTTTGTAAGACCCATGAAGGCAAATTACCCAAAGTTGACTTTCTCTCTGAAACAAAAGGAGAGCTAACAGAACATGGCATAATGATCAGTGACAATCCGGGGTACCCAGAGGACCTAAAGGCTAGCTTAGAGCACACTGCAAGCTTCCCGTACACTAAGGCCAGTTTAATGCATACTCCCCTGCTGGGACATCACGTAGGCTTTGTCCCTACCAAACTGAGTCGCCGAACTTGCCTAGGTTGCATTTTGGTAAGAGAAATCTATTTCACTCTGATAAGGGTGACCCACCAATTGCATTATAACTGCAAAGAACCAGAAGGGGAAATGAACCAGTTTGAGTCATGACACTGGGTCAAGCGTAATGTAGGAAAATGGAGCTACTACAGAAATTGAGGAAGCGGATGTTATTACAATTGGGTATCTGGGCCACCCTCAGCAAATACTACTTTGGTTTGGAATGTACATAGAATGGACACTCAATGACTCACATAATTACAAGTGCATTTTAGAGGAATTCTTGAGTTTAATTTTGCAAGAGACCCCCTCAGTAGATAGATTTGTTGTAATCAGTAGGGACACTACTCATTCTTGCAGGTCAGGCCGGGCCTTGGGAGGTTAGCCGGCATTGATCTCAGTTCTTTTTTAGAGACGTTGTGTAATTTATTGTTAGACTGTTCAATCCTACTGGCTAACGAACGAAGAGCAAATGACATATTAATGACATATTAATTTGTTTAAATGCGTATGTACTCCCGAATTGCAATAGGTTTGAAAAATAATTTACTAAGTAAAATGAGGATCTGTTAACCCTTCATTGTCGGTTTATCCTTTAATTTGAAAATGTTCTTCTTACTTTTAATGATTGTTTATAGAATATTTTGGCTTGCTATGTAATCCTACTGGTGTTGTGTCTGTCAGTGAAAATGTCCTGCAAAAGCTAGGCCGATAACAACAATTCTTGTGCAACATACTTTAATCCATCTTAATTGAGTTTTTTAAGTGACAGCGCAGCGGCTGTAACATTTAGCTATAGTAGGAATAAAATCCCATTAGATTATATGTTAATTTCTGCTCAACATTATGGAGCAATAAAACCTATGGGGAAAACCGTATAGTCCAGTGGAACTAGGGTATAAAGTCATTATAATGTAGAATGCTCCAAAGGCAATCATTTAGAAAAATATAGACTAGGTAGAAAAAGAATTCCTACTCACACAAAACGTGACCAGAAATTCAAAATGTAATGATTAGATTAATCATCTTCAAGACTCCTCTTATAACGATTCCAACAGTTTCAAGGTGCTACATGTGACGGCGCAGGGCAAAGGTGATCAAGTGAGAGGATGTGAATGAATATATATACAGTGCACAACACATAAAAAACTAAAGAAAGCAGAATAATCAACCATTAGGAAATTATTTGCGTATATGGGAATATAAAGTCACGTAACCATCCACGACTGATAGTCCTTCCAATAAATGAACATTTGGTTCATATAAAGTCAGCGTTTCGACCCTGTAAAATAGTAATTATAAAGGGTCTTCTTCGGAACAATTGTAGCTACCTGGCCTAGCTAGACGTGGTATCTCACAGCAGAGAAGATATGAGGAGGTGAAAAAGAGACCGTCTGAATAAAGCAGAGAGCCGATCCTGAGTTAAGCAGACAAGCAGGAAAAAGTTTCTAATATCTGGGTCCCAGTGTGCCACCATGAATGTGTGGAAATCCTGTGGGGCTCCTAACAAACTCAATGCTGCAGGCTTCCACCACAAAAAGCTCTGAAAATCTAACCTTAGAGTACCTTGGAACTGAGCTTTTGATCCCCTATTTATTTCATGTTCCAGTAAAGCCATGGACATCATTCTTGAACTTCGGATTGGTACTGGTGCTGGCTTTAGAATGTGTGGCTTCAAATGGAGAGTGTTGGAAAATTACAGCTACTGTTTTTGCTACCTGAAAAAGAAGCTTAATGTAACCCCATTATTGCTAGATTATCCCCTCTTCTTGGCTGATGGAAAGAAGATACTTCACCCTTTATTTGTGTGTTAGATCACAGAATGAAGCACTAGTCACTTTGTTTACAATTAAGCTATTTGATAGTGTTATTGCCATCGCTAGATATATGCAGCTCATTCAAAACAAGAGTTTTGATGTAACTAAGGATTTCTTAAAGTTTTATAATGAAAAATATTTTGCAAAGTGCATTGCATTAGTTATGTATAAATTGAGCAATGATTATGATACTGCAGCTAGAAAAGCTTGAAATGTAGGATAAACTGGAATTATTTTAGTGACTGATTTTCTATATTGTATTTGAATTGTTTTAAAGAAGATGCTGTATGATGAATCTGAATGATTTTACTATGATTTTGTATATTCTTTTGTAGGCATTATTTTAAGATGATGTGAGTGTGTATATTTCTACAAGATGTATGTCTTAGAACTGTGAGACAACAAGATCATTCCCAGCAGATCAAGGTTTAAGACAGCATTGTGTGTTTGGTGCCACCATCATTTGCACAGTGTTTTGGCATTTGTGGAGAGTTGTATTATAATATCCTCTAGGAACACTAGGTACTAGGCTCAGATCTGATTCCAAATGGCAGAAACAAATCACCAAAATAAATACAGTGCTAACAAAGCAAGCATGGGCTACAGCCTGTTTTGTACGGAGGCCAGAAGGAAAACTCATCTCCCCAGCTCTGGAGGATTACAGGAATCAAGTGACTTGCAGCTGTTAATGGTGCACAATTATAGGGGCACACCAACATCTTGGTGCTAAAGAAGACCGAGAATTGATTGGGAAAAGACTCGTTGTCTTTACCTTCTGGAACCACTAGCACAACCATCTTACTAGAACTGGGTTAAGAGATGTAGAAATAGGTATTAAACATAGAGACCTCTTACCCTATGGGTAAGATAGACGGGTGTAGAGGAAATTTGATCATATTGGTGGGCTCTAGACTTGACAATAGGTGGCACTACAGGAACCTAAGCCGATGTTTAGGAACTGGGCACATATTGATCATCTCACAATTGCCATCAGAGGGAAGTTAACAGTGGCATTTCTGTTAATAAAGTGCGCACCATAATTCAAGCCCTATTTAGATTTTTATCAAACACTAAATACTTAAGTTTGTATACATCAAATTTAGATTTGGTATCTACTCCTTAAGTAATTTTACCCAGTCCTGGGGAGTAGCTTCCACCTGGACACTTTTTGTCACCAGAGGTGGCTGGTGCATTTTAAAAGTGGTGGGCCAGAATGCTGTGAGCCAAATATAAAGTGTGAGCGAGCTTGAATCAGACATAGATGGGGGGTGCAGAGGGTTCTCCCCTCACAAGAGAATTGGAGAAAAAATAGGTGTACATGAAGTATTTTCATTATATCTTTCAATAAACCTTCGTTACCATTTTTTTTTTTTAAAGAAGCAAATGGCCACACAAACAGACTTGCTACTCTCCCTGCTCACACATTGCTCACCCTGGAATCATACAGAAACCAGGAGCCACCCATGCAGGTAAGAGCGGCGGGCAGTGGGGCCAAGTCGGGGTGAGATTCAACAGACGACCACGAGGAAAATTAAATAAATAAATAATTTTCCCTCATTGACGTCCATCGAAATCCCCTCCACCCAGCCCCACTGCTCCTACCTGCACAGGCCGTGGCTGAGAGGAACACTGTTCACCTTGCACTCATACAGTGTCCCCACTCACCTTGCACTCATACAGTGTCTCCACTCACCTTGCACTCATTCAGGCACACCACTCGCCCTGCACTCATTCAGGCACACCACTCGCCCTGTACTCATTCAGGCACTCCACCCACCCTGCACTCATTCAGGCACACCACTCGCCCTGCACTCATTCAGGCACAGCACTCGCCCTGCACTCATTCAGGCACACCACTCGCCCTGCACTCATTCAGGCACTCCACCCACCCTGCACTCATACTTGTGCAATGGAATTTAATTTACACAACAAACAGCAACACAATTGCTCTGCATATATCTATGAAAACAGCACAGACTTGTGTTATTGCTGCCTGCTTTTGACTTCTTTCTGAAAGTACGCAACATTTTGACTGCTAGCCGCGCCAGTGTTTTTACCTACCTAATGCAGACTTCTAGCTCTCCCATGAGGCAGCCAGGCTGGGGCTGCAGCCTTTTTGGAGTCCACAAAGGCGCTAACGGCTTCAAAAGGATGGGCATTGGGCAGCACTGATACCTGCTCGAGGCAAGGATCATGGCAGGAGCAAAGCGCATCATGTTAAGATAAAGCTGCCCTCTGTGCCGAACAATATGGGCTTCTCCTGTTACTTCTACCCTCACATGTATCAACCGCCAAATACACTGGGGCTCGCATGTTTGCTGACACCTAGGGCTGTATTACGGTAAATGGGCATTTTCATTTCTTGCACCGGGCGCAACTTTAAAAAGGTGCTCCGGGTGCAAACAGTGAAAATGCTCCCTTTTACCATGAATTAGCTGCCCCCAGGGCAGCTGCGCACTTGTGCTGCCCTGGGGTCAGCGCATTCAAGTGAAAAACAGAACAGCAGCTTGCACTGTAAAAACACAGAGCGGCTGTAGAGCTGCTGTTCTGTTTTTCACTTGAATGCTCTCCCCCCAGGGCAGCTCGAGTCTCTGACTGCACCCGCCTGCACGTGGATATCTGGGTCCCCCATCCTGAGGGCTGCCATCTGGGAGGGCACTGACAGTGTGCCACCTTTTAGATGGCGCACTATCAGTGTGCCTCCTGAGGGCTTATTTGCCTCTGCGGCTGCGCCTGTAATATGGCACGGGTGCAGAGGCAAAGGGATTCCCTCATTTGCATGGGGCATGCCCCCATGCAAATGAGGGAACGCCCCCTGCAGCTTGTGCTGGTGATTTATGTGCGCCAGTGCTATCAGTGTTATAGAAGGGGCCGCACAAGCGTCTGCCGTCCCTTCTGTAAAACCAAAGTGCCCCGGGGGCTCGGAAAGCAGGCACAAATGCCCGTTGTGCCACAGGGGCACTTTATGTAATACGGCCCCTAGTCAGCCCTGCCTCTTTTATATTGGGTGCTAAGTGAACCACACCCAAGGTCATATGCATGTAATGCCCAGAATGAAGAAAATACAATGGTATTGAAAAGTGCCGCACCAGCACCCTGATGACACTGCCTTCTGCCTCCAGCGCGAGCAATCTCTCGCCCAGGAGACACATGCACAGCTGTGTTCACTTTTCCTCCTGTTAATAAAAAAATGAGCTTCAGCTTACTTATTGCCTGAAACAAACCACCACAAAGCCTTTTAAAGCAACTAAGGGCCTAATTAAGATATCGGGCAGACGTACAGTCTCGGGACAGACCGACCTCCAGTCATCGCCCGACACCGTAATTACAATGCGACCGCACATGGTGTGGTCGCCTACTCCCATTTGTCTATGGGAACTGGTGCTGCGGCCGTAAACTGTCCGTAGCACAAGCTCCCATAGATAAATGGGAGAATCTCTTTGTCCCTGCATTGCGTGGCAGGCACCTTAGGTGCCCCCTTGGCCCCCAACTGGAGGCCGCAAGGTGAAGCGGGCCCTGCTAGGGGCCCCCAATGTGGCTTTCCTACTGGCTTTCCATGTCAGAAAGCCTGACATAGAAAGCCTGTTGGAAACCGACATCGTAATCCCTACGGCAGAAACATCGTCCATAGGGATTACGGGCAGGCCTCTGACTGGCCGACGGGCTCCTTGAGCCCATCGGAATCCAGCCAGAATGATGTCTAGTTTCACTTTTGACCGTCTGTATCGTAATACCATGCTCAAAACTGAAACAGCGATTAGACTCGGAATCCGACTCTCATCGGAATCCGGACCTTTGTGTTTTTGGTTTATTGTTAGGGGCAGCTCCCACTCCACCCCGTAAAACCAGCTGTCCCTGTTTGTCATCAATATAGGGAATTCACTTTCCTAATGAATATCTGCCATGTGGTGGGAGAAAACTCTAAGAGCATCAATGACATAGATTTTTTTTCAAAAACATATCCTCGCTTTGGGGGAATTATCTTTGAAAAATGTAAACAATGTCAGGAAGTTCACTATGTCATCATGAGTTAGTTAACCCCGGGCGGGTAACTACGCTCCGCCAGCGGAGTTTGCGTAGTTTTGCCTACTCCGCGTTCCGCTGCGAATGCGGAGTTCAGGGAAAAAAATGACTCCATGGCGGAGCGTAGTTAGCCGGTCCCTCCACCCACCCAAAGTTATTAAAAATAATTAAAAAGGCACTTACCTGCTGTGTCTGCCTCTGCTACCTCCTCCTTGCAATGGTTGCTCTCTCCTGCCTCCTCCTCGCACTGAATAACCCTTACGTTGTACGTCATTCAAGTGGTTTCTAAACATTTATGCACTGTGTGTGTTGTGTGTGTGGTGTGCAAATGGTAACAATGAACTTCTGTTGGTGCTATGTACTTGCAGCTATGGACTTGTGATTACAAAATTTGTCTGGCGTTATTGCGTTTCAGTATTTGCCATACTGTGCTGTGTTGATATATGGGTGCACTCGCATTGTGGCTTAGCTGTGGTTGTTGTGGATGTCCTGAAACCAGGCAAGACACATCTGGTGAACTTTCTAAGCTAATGCCAACATTTGATAGTGTGAGAGGAGATTCTCCCTTATTCACATGTTTGAAAAGATGGTGGACTTATAGTAAAATGGCAATTGAATGTCCTTTGATTTTTGGAGTAAATGCCAAATTTGGAGTAAAATCCACTGGTGGGATTTCTTCCATCAAATCATAAATTCCACACGCAGATTCTCTTATGACCAAGTATCTCCTTGAACCATAACTTCCTCCAGAAATCATGGAATTTTCTATTGCCATCCAGCTCTACATCAGGAGCCAGGGGCCCAAAGTACAAAGCCATTCTGTGATCATAAATTCTATAATTCCACCAAATGACAGGGTTTGTGCCGCACAATGTTTGTTTTTCTATTTACTAAACCCATTTTGCAAGGTGGAAAAGCATTTCTGATTCGCAAAATGAATATTAGAATTCATTTCAAATCAGAATTACAAGGCAGTGTGACAGTGATATCACCTCATAATTGCTGGTTCTTATGGAATTTATCAATGTTTTTCAACCCCTATTATGGTTGCAAACTATTGATATGTTACCAGCACCTCAAACGATGAAGTAACTGATTTCTTGATGTATTCCAAATGGAAAATATTATTTTTTTAAGGCAGCCCTGGTTCTTTTAAGAAACAAGAGGTGTTTCCCATTTGAAAATGCAAAGATAGCAATAGTGGTCCACTGTTCTATCTGAGCCACATGCCTGCAAGTGTACTCAATCACAGGGGGTTGCAACTTGACTCATTAATATTCATTAGTGAGGTTGAGGGGCATGGCAAATAGCGTCCTGCCAATTAATAATAATTAGACAGGTTGTCCTGCAACCTGTTGCAATTGAAGATTTTGCAGCACAAACTATTAGTGCGCAGGATGCATCACAAAATCAGAGACAGGTCGTAAAATGTTGGTGCGTTATTTGTGATCAGTTTTTGTGATGGATCTCTTAGTCCATCAAGTCAAGCCTTTGCTACCTAGACTATCTTCATAAGGAATGGGCACATGGTTATGCTCTTTGTTCCCTTTTCCCCAATCCCTGTATTAGAGAAGACACATGTACTTTGCTGTGGCAATGTTGATGGACACCAAGTGTGTGTAACTTTTGAAAATGTTCAAATTGTGCAGTAGGACTGGCCGGTCAAGACAACAACCAAGTGTGTCTAAAAGTTTACAAAATAACAAAACATTTTTTGGGCTGGTACAAAACTATACATCTTTTGTACCATATTTTTCTGTCCACTGTCTCCCCACTCACCATCTATCTCCTGCCATGATCCAATATAATATTCATGTGCTAAGCCATCAGGCTGCCCAGGTCCAAAGTGATCAAAGTCCCAAGCAGTTGCATCCGTCCAACTCCCTTTGTCCGGATTGTTGTTATTCTAAAACAAGAACAGATCAAACAGGTCACAAAGGCACCACATAGTGAGCTCTTAAACTACTGTATGTAAGGGCCGACAACAGAGAAATCATGTGAACCCTGTGCATCACATTTTGAATGACAAGTAAGAGCACATCAACATTTTGACAGAAATGATCAAGTAGTCACCGTAAAACTTGAACACAGACAATTATTTAACATCATCCTAGAGGTACTACAGGGTTACTACGAAGAAAATCCCACCCAACTTGGAAGAGACCAGGCTGCACTACGGTTAGTGCCACGAAAACACGGTTTTCAATTCAGCATTGTTCTAGAGGCTCAACATGCTTGCATAAACATGCCAGAACCACATGAGCTGCAGTGGTCTCCAGTGAACAGCAGACCAAGGCCAGGTCTGTCCTGCTTTTCCATAACTACTCACTTCAGGAACAACAAACGTGGTTCAGAAAATAAATAGTAGATGTGGTACTGTCTCTGGCATCTTCAACCTACAGTAGCCTGCATCATCACCCCCCTCTCTACCCTCAGCCTCATGTGAGCACCCATGGGAAGATTGGTAACGAGTCATGACACAGATTGGAGGCAATTTGTGTTCGGATTCATCCCTATTCTTTTATTGCTTTAAACAAGTTACTTAGCTTTGTTACAAGGACCCTTTACAATCTTCCCAAACACACTCCTACCTCAGACTACTGTTACCAAGCCATCCTGCTGCCTGCTAAGAAAAGAGTTCTCTATAGGTTATTGACTCTAACTCCTCTCCCAATTACCTTTCCTCAGTCTTGAGCAAATATTTCCCAACTTGGAAGTTGCTCTCAGATGACCTTAATCTCCTGGTTACACCTAAACCTTTCAACGTACCTTCCGGATTTTGGTCCTTCAGCATACTTGGCTCCCTGTCCATGTATGCTCTTCCAGCTCAGGTATGTTCTCTGGTCCTACAACATTCTTCAAGAATCCTATCTCCCAGGATCTCCTTGTGCTAGAGGAATCCTTAATGCTCACTTCACTTCCACACTACATCTACCACCTTACATATGTATACATAAGATATTTGTGAGCTCCATCATGGCTGTGTCAAGCATCCACCACACATTCATTCTTAAGCTACTCTATATGTTCCATCATAACTAATAACTGCTAATGCACCAAGGAACCATTGTGATGCTCAGCACTTCTTGATTAAATGTTCTTGCTGCTACCTCACACATGAAAAGAAAAAATAAATCAATACCTAGGTGGGTGGACATACCAAGATCACCTTTGCACCCAAGCGGAGGCCAAATGTTTCTTCTCTTTTACAAAGTTCAAGTAACCCTAGAAGAGAACTAGAAGGCCTGTCCATTCAAATTGGCTTTTAATCCGACACAGAAAGACATTTCATTCCAAGACATTTACTGACTGATCCAGCTAACTTATATCATGATGCCCAAAATTACCCCTATTCATGCTTCCACAGCTCAGCACAGACAGACATTCACTTGCAGCTTTTAGCAGTTCACCATTACCTTGTTTAGGACGAAACATCAATGTGACAATGTTTGTTTGTACTAAAGTCCTCCTTACATACAATTACAATGCAATGGCTTTGGTAGACAATGGTTTAGGGGTCTGAGAGCACCACCATACTGCACCCTTGCTCAACGTCGGCTAAGTTTTGAGTGAACTGAAGAGATCACACTGCAGCACAGAAGACAAGACTGCTGGAATAACTTTACCTCATGAGCTGCTTTAGAGAAGTCAGTAAAAATATGCCTGTTCAAAACAGTTCAAGGTGTGCATGACTATTAAAGCACAATCTCCAAAAATTCAGGTTCAAATTCCCCTTGAGATCTGGGACTACAACTCCCGCAACGCACCTGGTCAACTTATGGATTTTTTTACAAAAGTTGCTCCAAACGTCTCCAAACATCTGGAACTTCTTCCAGAATACATCCTTGAGGTTCAAAGTGTCCACAACAGCAATCCAGGGGTCCTGAGTCTCTAAGATGGTCCTTGAGATGTTGGGACTACAATTCCACAACGCACCTGGTCAAATCCTTAAAAGTCCACTGGACGGACTCCAGGAAGGGGCCTTCTTGGGGGAGATGATGCAACCTGTAGCTTGCAGGGAGTCTACTCCTTAATCCTTCTTGAAGCAAGGCAAAGACCTTAGGGTGGTAGTCCCAGAATGCGCAGCAGGTGCAGTCCTTCAGAGTGCAGATCTTTGGGGTGCAGATCATGTTTCCTGCAGGGCAGTCCTTCTTCTCCTTGTAGTTTCAACCAGCAGATCTGAGTTGCATGGCAACTCTTCCATATTTATTCACAGTTCCTTGGCATCAAGCAGGGGGGCACCCCTGCCCTATGGGATGCAGAGTGCCACCCAAGTGTATGACCACTTCCTCCAAAGTGTGGAATATTCTTGCCCCAGAAAGCACCATTCTTACAAAATCCAACATGGAGAAAGTCTTCCCTTGGAGGTTAGATCAGGCTAAGTCAACCCACTGGCATGGCTAGGATTCTCTACAACTTCCTGTGGGACATGGTCCTTCTTATGGAAATTACCCCAAAACCTTTTGCTTTTTCCTCCTAGTTTTTGCCGACTCTCTCTGCATGACCTTAAGACTCTGGGCTCCTTCCCGCTGTACTGCAGGAAGGGGGTGTGTACGTGGTTGGGTTTGGTAGCGTATCTACATGTGCCCCGTAAACAGATACCCCACATACCCGGGGCAAGTATGGCACGGGCTAGTAGTGGGACGTGGCACTGAGTGTGCCACCCACTGGTTAGCCTGTCAACCATGAATTGGGCCTGCCATCGCAGGCATGTGGGGTGCCATTGCGCCACTGCTTAGGTTGGCATCACTCACACCTCAGACAGTCCTGAGTGGGCCTTCTTATACCATGAGGATATCCCCCAGGAAGCCATGGGAGGGTATTGATGGATGTACCCCATCAAGGTAGTGAGGATCCCCCACGTGGGTTTTCCACTGCCTTGAAGTTGACTCCCCACGGGGTAGTCCTGGGATGTTGCTGATGCTCTTGTGTGGCCTTAGGGAGTGTTAGGAAATGATTTTCTGAGACATGGGTTAGTCTGCCATTGCAGACCTGTGAGTGCACGCTTGCACCTATGGGGTGTTAACTGTGTTCCCAGCATGCCGTTGCGGGCCTGGGTGTGTGCCCAGCCCCTTGTGCTGATTTGAATACGTGTACAGCCTGCCGTTGCAGGCTTATGGGTGCGCATTTGCATCTATGGTATTTGTCCTAGGTGTCTGGCCTGCCATCACAGGCCGGTGTGTGCATACATACAACTACAATGTTCCCAGACCCGGGTCAGGGCTCCTGTTGCCGTCCAGAGTGTGCACGTTTGCTCCCATGGTGTTAGTGACTACGTGTCCGGCCTGCCATTGCAGGCCTGGGTGTGCACACTTGCCCCCATAGTGGGCAAACCTGTGTCCAGCCTGTCCTTGCAGGCTTGTGCACCAACACTAATGACTCTAAGGAATATGTGTCCTGCCTGCCCTTGCAGACTTGCGGATGCGCACTAGCACGATCGCACTAGGGACTATGTGTCCCACCTGCTCTTGCAGGCCTGTGCATGCACCTTGGTGCCTGTGACTGTATGTCCAGCCTGCCATTACAGGCCTGGTTAAACCCTTACCCAACCTGCCCTTGCAGGCTTCTATGAGCGCACTGGCACTGATCGTGCCAGGGTTCATGTGTCCAGCCTGCCATCACAGGTCTGAGTGCACATTTGCACACATGCACTCAGGTAGTGTGGAATACCCAAGTGTGTTTTTCCTGCCTATGAGACTTGCTCTTCCCATAGGCCAACATGGGGAAGTATTTGACCCTACTTCGGGCTGCAATAGTGGATGGCTGTGGAGCAGCCTCATGGTGTTTCCTATCAATGTATGCACAGTGCCAAACCCTTTCCAATGGTAAAGGTGGTTTAGGGATAGCTCGCTTAGAAATGCCACTTATAGAATATGGGCATTTCTATGTTCTGAAACTCTTTGTTTGCCTTGGTGTCTGGCTTCAGTCGATACCATCGCACCCGAATTACAACGCACCATCAACACCACCTTTCTCACAGGCACCTTCACAGATGACTGGAAACGTGCAGAAGTCAGGCCCCTGCTCCAGAAGCCCACAGCTGACCCCACCGACCTCAGGAACTACCGGCCCATCTCCCTCCTCCCCTTCGCGGCCAAAGTTGCAGAGAAAACAGTCAACAGGGAACTGACACGATTCATCGAGGACAACGCCATCCTTGACCCTTCCCAATCCGGATTCCGAAGCAACCACAGCACCGAGACCGCCCTACTCGCCGCCACAGACGACATCCGCACCCTCCTGGACCAAGGCCACTCCGCAGCCCTTATCCTACTGGACCTATCAGCAGCCTTCGACACCGTCTCCCACCGCACACTCGTCGCCAGACTACATGACGCAGGCATACAAGGAACAGCCCTAGACTGGATCCGATCATTCCTCACCGGAAGAAGCCAAAGAATCAGACTGCCACCCTTCCTCTCCGATCCCACGGGAATCAACTGCGGAGTCTCACAGGGGTCATCACTGAGCCCGACCCTCTTCAACATCTACATGGCCCCCCTCGCCGCCATCGTCCGACAACACGGCCTCAACATAGTATCCTATGCTGATGACACCCAGCTCATCCTCTCCCTCACCAAAGACCCCACCACCGCCAGACTCAACTTCCAGAAAGGAATGCGGGACGTCGCAGTCTGGATGACCAACAGCTGCCTAAAACTCAACGCCAAGAAGACGGAAGTCCTCGTCCTTGGAACCACCCCTTCAGCATGGGACAACACCTGGTGGCCGACCGCCCTCGGAAACCCACCGACACCCTCGGACCATGCCAAAAACCTCGGCATCGTTCTCAACTCATCCCTCACCATGAACTGACAGGTCAACACCGTCACTTCCAGCTGCTTCAACACCCTCCGCTTCCTCCGCAAGACTTTCAAATGGATCCCCACCGAGGCAAGGAAGACAGCCACCCACGCACTCATCACCAGCAGACTGGACTATGGAAACGCACTCTACGCCAGCATAAACAAGTCCCTACTCTGCAGACTCCAGACGATACAGAACACTGCCGCCAGACTCGTCCTTGGCATTCCCCGGCACAAACACATCAGCCAACACCTACGAAGACTTCACTGGCTCCCCGTGGAGAAAAGAATCACCTTCAAAATCCTCACCCACGCCTATAAATGCCTACACAACACCGGACCCAAATACCTCAACAACAGAATTAACTTACATGTACGAAAAAGAAACCTCCGATCTTCCAACCTCGCACTGGCCGAAACCCCGCGCATCCATAGAGCTAGAGCGGGTGGAAGATTATTCTCTCACATTGCAGCCAAGACCTGGAACGAGCTACCGGCAGACATCAGACGCGCCCCCTCCCTGTACACCTTCAGGAAGACTCTCAAGACCTGGCTCTTCAGCTATACAGACCAGCGGACCCCCCCTCTCAGCGCCTTGAGACTAAGGGTGGGCAATGAACTCTGCTCCGCTAGCGGAGTTTGTGGAGAATTGTTAACTACTCCGTAGTGGAATCAGCTACTAAACAGCACCCACAAATGCTTTGATAAAGCAACTTTACATGCTAAAAAGCATATAACCAATTCACAAGAGTGAACTTAGAAATTATATCAGCCAATGAGAGAGGTGATGATTTTGGGATCCCCCTAACCTAGGGGGAAGACCAAGCAGATGCCTTGAACACAAAGAGCACATCATGCTGAACGATTCAGTGGTGGTCCCATCCTGTTAGGACCACCCCAAGCACAGTTATGGGCAAAAATACAATCCCAACCAAAGGCTCTGCAAAGCATTATGGGATGAGATTAGCAGTGGGCAGTGAATATTATAGTATCCAATATCAAAATAATTCTACAAAGAGCTGCAGTTCAACTCATCGTTACTAGTGTCCCTCACGAGTCAAATGCAAAAGCATTGAAATTATTACATCAAGCTGCAGTTCCACTAGTCGTTACTAGATGTCCCTCACGAGTCAAATGCAAAAGCATTGAAACCCTTTCATGAAGCTGCAGTTCCACTAGTCGTTACTAGGTGTCCCTCACGAGTCAAATGCAAAAGCATTGAAACCCTGAGCTGAGAGCTAATACTATAAATTCTACAAAGAGCTGAACTGCAGCTTCATGAAAGGGTTTCAATGCTTTTGCATTTGACTCGTGAGGGACATCTAGTAACGACTAGTGGAACTGCAGCTTGATGTAATAATTTCAATGCTTTTGCATTTGACTCGTGAGGGACACCTAGTAACGACCAGTTGAACAGCAGCTCTTTGTAGAATTATTTTGATATTGGACACTATAATATCCACTGCCCACTGCTAATCTCTTCCCATAATGCTTTGCAGGGCCTTTGGTTGGGATTGTATTTTTGCCCATAACTGTGCTTGGGGTGGTCCTAAGAGGATGGGACCACCACCGAATCGTTCAGCAAGATGTGCTCTTTGTTTTCAAGGCATCTGCTTGGTTTTCCCCCTAGGTTAGGGAGGATCTCAAAATCATCACCTCTCTCACTGCTTGCTAAATTTTCATTTTCACTTTTGTGAAATGACTATATGCATTTTAGCATGTAAAGACAGAGATACTTAATATTTTATGGGAAGCGGAACTTTGTCTTTGTTCAACTTCATGGAATTCCGCATAGTAGTACTAACAGACCTTCTCTGCCATTTGAGGGCCAAGTGGAATTAATTTGTAGAGGAGGTTTTGATACTTGGCCTCTTGGGCCGGATCATGGCCCCACTAAGATCTACTTTCCACGGCTCCATGGCAGACAGGCCTGAAGTTTAGGAGAGACATATGTGGTTAAAAGGGAGAACCCCTGAACCACCCCCAACTTTAAAGTTTAAAGGCACACTTCAGTATAACTACTGGTGCTATGCTTCAGCAAAGGGTGAGATACCATCATCATCATCAAAGAAGCTTTATTCGACTATGCAAGTCATAAATGCACATACAGATAAAAACATATAAGTTAAAAAGACTCAACAATACAAGAATTGAAATCTGAGTTAAAATCTTAATTAATACATTTGTGGAAAAAAGTAGACAGTGCCATCTTTTCCAAAGTTACATATTAAAACAAGATTTAAAAAAAGGAGCATTGATTGCAATCAATCACATACGTCATAGTAGTCTTAGGTGAGCCCCACTTGACCTGGTATGCCCCCTTATTCATATTGGATGTTAGGTGGTTTCATTGTGGGCAATTGCTGGCCCTGATTGATTTGGAGCGAATCTGCCACATCCACCTCAAAAACTTAGCCACGGGGTTTGCATACCTGGGTGATGAATCGGAGCATAGAATTCGCAAGGCTACATTATGTGATTGTGTGCCCAGATTCTAACAGAGCTGGGCCAGCCAAACTTTCCGCGGGCTCGCGTAAGCAGGGCAGGCAAAGAGCACATGGGAGTATGATTCTACTTCTTTAGCGCAAACATGACATTGGTTATCCCCGGTGGAAGACTATTTGGGTGAGATACGCTTGTGGGAACGTGGGACAGGAGAACCCGGACTGTGTGGTGCACACTGCCAGCGGATTCTGTTGTGCACATGGAGGATAACTGTCCGAATTAATGGCTGGCCTGGGCTGATGACCTGCTGAAGAGTGGCACCCTGAAGAGTGCTCTCTAAGGGCCCGTCGGTATGCCTCCTTTTCTCCTGGAGATATAAGGTACATCAAAGATCTCCTACGAGGGGCCTTTACTATCTTCTTGACATCTGGAGAGTGGTGACCTTACACGGCCTACTTCATCTGCTGAATTCTATTGGGCAGCGAGGCATGGGCACTGGATTAAGAAATGTGACTGGAGACCAAATTGCCTAGTGCTGAGCCCCAGAAATCTTGCCCGTATCTAAGGTGTGTGGTTCCTGTACTGCAGGGACCCCGACATTCATAAGCATCTTGTTAGTGCTAAGTGGATTCATAGGTTGCGGGACCCCATGTGGCCCGTTTTGTCATTCGTGCCGCATCTCTCTCATGCATCATGGTGACCGCATGCTCATTGTGTGGTGGGTCCGATTCGTAGGGTGCACCCGTCGGAGGTGAGGGTGTAGCCGTAGTAGAGCCTCATTCTATCACATGGTGCTCCGCTGTACTTGCGCCTGTGTGTGTGACCGGACTGATCTGGTGTAACCCAAATCAACGTGCATCGGACGTTGTGCCTCATTTCAGGGAGGTATGGAATTTACAACTCTTCATTATGTGTAGGCCTTCCTGTTTTCAGTTTCCATTTTTGGTAAATTCTGGTGGGGTTTTTTCAGTGTTTTCCAGTGATTTCAATACCTTAAAAACTGCTTTTCAGTGGTTACTAATTTTTGCGCCATAAAAAAACTGCAGAAACAGTGTTTTACTGGTGTTTATGGAACACTTTGCTTTTATTATTGGTTGCTTTCTTCACTGATGCATGGTATATAGACAGTGTACATACAGTGTATATGAGGTCCATATACATTTTTACAAGTCAAACTTATTGTAGTACACCTTACAATATTTTTTCAGTGAGTCTTTGGTCATGCACGCTCTCTCTTTACTTCCCATGTAAACTTTTATTTGTGAAAAGGTCCTCTCGACATTGGCACATGAGACTGGCAACGCCAAAACAGCCAGTAGACAATTTGCCAACTCTGGCCACTGGCATAGCTTACCATGCCAATACTGGTGCACCTGAAGGTTAAGATTCTCTGGGACAGGTTCTGCAACATATGCGTTGAACTGGGTGCATATGCCCTCAGAGTTATTAAAGCGGTCAAAAATGAAGCTGTACTTTTCAAAGTCTGGAGAAAAGTCCCCTTTACGGAAGGGATCTAGCACTTGTGCAGAGTACCACAGTGAGGCTTCATTGACTTCAAACGCCATGGCTGGTGAAGGGACATTTCTAAGCATCATTGCAAGCCATTTCTCATGCATTGTAAAATAAAATTTCCTGAATTGCTCCTCAACACTTCTTTGCTTACCAAGTGGCAAGAATTCTAACAGGGAACATGTTGCAGTGCCAAAGTCACTAAAAGTGTCGCCCAGCCTACTCTCGAGGAGATGTTTCACATCTACACCAATTATGCTGAACACTTGGTAGACAAGGGTGTTTTCAGACTCTAGTTTTTTTATTATGTCCACTACAGCACTCATGTTTTCCTGTAAGAATCTAAGAATGCAGTAGTGTACTTTTTTTCACATCACTATGAATATGCGCCCGAAGATCCTGAAATTTCTCGCCTTTGGCATCATCACTAAGCAAAATTCTGTAAACGGTCGCCACATGGATAATTTGGCATTCACAGCCCCTTGGACTGAGAACCACCAGCTAAATGACACAGTTGGGATGACTCTTTCTTTGCTGCCACACAAAACACAAAATGGAGAAATATTTGCGTTTTAGTTCCCGCGCATAACGAAACAGTGCACCCGAATGGACTACAAAATCAATAGCATTCTTCATTAACTCTGAAGATTGTAAAGATGCTTTCAGCATACCATCTAGCAAGTGGCAAGGATCTCTTACAGGAAAACACTTCAGCTCAGGTATTGCTTTGGACAGGTCATCACACAACTTTTTCATATACGTAGCTGAATCGCTGCAAATGCAAACAATATCACTCCAATCTTTGTTAAACTTGGTAAGAACTTTCTGCAGCAACATTCCAAGTGACACTGCATTGCATGTTTCCAATACATCTAAGTCTGCCATGATGGTACGTCTGTAGCATCCATTGTTTGCATCGCAAAATGTGATTAGCACTGCCACTGCTGGGTCGCCACGCATCCCTGGAGTTTCATCAATGGTAACAGAGATCTTTACATCACCTTGAAGTAACTCTGAAATATGTTCAATATCTGCAAGGAACACCTCTGGTAGGTATTTGTCATACAGTTGCGTTGCTTTTGGTAATGTTTTGCATGCTGGTTCATGCTTGCGGAACAGATTCCCAATTGGTCCATCGGCTTGGTGTAAACTGGTTCCAGATTGCACTAGGGCACGTGCAAATACATGTACAACATCCATTTCTTCCTCATGTTTTCGTATGAAGCGTGTCATTGTCTCAGCAAGAGACATCTGGCATAGGCTGTCACTATTAGGTGGCTCTTTCAATTTCAAGTGGGTCTTGGTGACAAGATGTTCAGCAATTCGGCTTGCAATCTTCCCAGTTACTATTGGGACAGTCACTCTGCAAAACCTGCAAATTAACATCTTTTGCCCACGCACTTTTACAACCATGAAATCTTTGTTTTCCAGTGCATAATCTTCTGCCGTCTGTATTCTGCGGGGCATGTTGTTCTGCCCAAACTATATCAATATAAAAAATCCACTTAGAAACAGGTTGTATACTATTGGGAAAATAATGAGAAAGACAACATTTTAAAGGTCTTCATAATTTTAACAAACTTGTTTTAGGTCATGCCAACTTCAGTAATTGCGGCCTAACCTACTTTGCATTTCTTTTAACGTTTTAAGTACGCTCCGTTCCCACTGCATGGATGCAGAAGTCTGCTTGGACCTTACTACTCTGCATATTACCATGAACGCCACTGTTCTGCACACTAGCACGCACCGTGCTGCTCTGCATATTAACATGCACCTCGCTACTCAGTATATTAACATGCACCTCACTACTCTGCATACTACCATGAACGTCACTGCTCTGCATATTAACACGCACTGCGCTGCTCTGCATATTAACATGCACCTCACTGCTCTGCATATTAACATGCACCTCGCTGCTCTGCATATTAACATGCACCTCACTACTCTGCATACTACCATGAACGTCACTGCTCTGCATATTAACATGCACCTCACTACTCTGCATATTACCATGAACGTCACTGCTCTGCATATTAACACGCACCGCGCTGCTCTGCATATTAACATGCACCTCAGTACTCTGCGAATTAACAAGCACCTCGCTGCTCTGCATATTAACATGCACCTCGCTGCTCTGCATATTAACATGCACCTCGCTGCTCAGTATATTAACATGCACCTCGCTACTCTGCATGCTACCATGAACGTCACTGCTTTGCATATTAACATGCACTGCGCTGCATATTAACATGCACCTCACTACTCTGCGAATTAACAAGCACCTCGCTGCTCAGTACATAAACACGCACCTCACTACTCTGCATATTAACATGCACCTCACTGCTCTGCATATAAGCATGCACCTCACTGCTCTGCATATTAACATGCACCTCACTGCTCTGCATATTAACATGCACCTCACTGCTCTGCATATTAACATGCACCTTGCTGCTCTGCATATTAACATGCACCTTGCTGCTCTGCATATTAACACACACCGCGCTGCTCTGCATATTAACATGCACCTCAGTACTCTGCGAATTAACAAGCACCTCGCTGCTCTGCATATTAACATGCACCTCGCTGCTCTGCATATTAACATGCACCTCGCTGCTCAGTATATTAACATGCACCTCACTACTCTGCATGCTACCATGAACGTCACTGCTTTGCATATTAACATGCACTGCGCTGCTCTGCATATTAACATGCACCTCACTACTCTGCGAACTAACAAGCACCTCGCTGCTCAGTACATAAACACGCACCTCACTACTCTGCATATTAACATGCACCTCACTGCTCTGCATATTAACATGCAGCTCACTGCTCTGCATATTAACATGCACCTCACTGCTCTGCATAATGCACCTCACTGCTCTGCATATTAACATGCACCTTGCTGCTCTGCATATTAACATGCACCTCACTGCTCTGCATATTAACATGCACCTCACGGCTCTACATATTAACATGCACCTCGCTGCTCTGCATATTAACATGCACCTCACTGCTCTGCATATTAACATGCACCTCACTGCTCTGCATATTAACATGCACCTTGCTGCTCTTCATATTAACATGCACCTCACTACTCTGCATACTACCATGAACGTCGTTGCTTTGCATATTAACACGCACCGCGCTGCTCTGCATATTAACATGCACCTCACTACTCTGCGAATTAACAAGCACCTTGCTGCTCAGTACATAAACACGCACCTCACTACTCTGCATATTAGCATGCACCTTGCTGCTCTGCATATTAACATGCACCTCACTGCTCTGCATACTAACATGCACCTCGCTGCTCTGCATATTAACACACACCGCGCTGCTCTGCATATTAACATGCACCTCACTACTCTGCGAATTAACAAGTACCTCGTTGCTCAGTACATAAACACGGACCTCACTACTCTGCATATTAACATGCACCTCGCTGCTCTGCATATTAACATGCACCTCACTACTCTGCATACTACCATGAATGTCACTGCTCTGCATATTAACATGCACCCCGCTGCTCTGCATATTAACATGCACCTCGCTACTCTGCATATTAACATGAACCTCGCTGCTCTGCATATTAACATGCACCTCGCTGCTCTGCATATTAACATGCACCTCACTACTCTGCATACTACCATGAACGTCACTGCTCTGCATATTAACACGCACCCCGCAGCTTTGCATATTACATTCACCTCCCTGGTTTATGCTCTAATAATTAGTATTTGTGTGCCAGTGCCAAGAACAGGAACATGTGGTGTCGATATATAGTAGTAAAGATATGCCATGTCACTCCGTATATGAACAAGTAGTTACATTAATACTAGGCACTTCTCACCACCATTTTTGCAAAGTCGCATCCCACCAACGCAAAAGAAATGATTTCTAAAATTTGTGCTTGCTCCAAATGTGAGGTTATCTTGCGAGCGTGGAAGCAGGACAGGGTTGGCCCAGGAAGCGGTGTCATGAGCCCCTAAGCAGGGGGTGCTGGAGGACTAGAGCTATGAGTTATTACCTCCTTTTAATCAAAGTTGCCATGAGATAGGACCGGAGTAAGGACAAGGCACATGTGTTTAAGAAATATAAGTTAGATGCCGCACCTGGAGCCTAACATGTTTTCTACACTTAAAAGAAACACATTCATTGACGCATATTTTTATGCTCTCAGAGATGTGCGATCCTATTGTGCCTTTCTAAAACACAGATCTGTGATTGAGAAACACATAAATGTAGGTATTTATGGTAGGAAACCACAGCGAGAACCTACTATTCATGGGGCATCAAGGGAGGACACATTTCGTTTAAAATTTGTTTTAGCACAAAAAGTCCACTACAAAAACAATTTTACTGGAAAGGATATTCTGTGCACAATTTAGCTCTGAGCCGTTAATCCCACCACATGGCTGCCCTCCCACCCCCATTGAATCTGTTACTGTTCTCCTACATTTATTGTTTTAGGGTGCTTCCTTTTCTCTCCATGTTCCAGAAACAAAAGCATATACTTTTCCTAAAACTCTGCCCTTCGCTTACTTAGCAAACAATAGTTGTTAATATCTTTTCTGGCAGGCAGCACGCCTGAGGTGACCGGGGTTCCAATGTTTGTTAAAAAAGCAAGCAATTTTTATATTCTATTGCTAGTCCTCAGGGTTGTGGGACAGAATGTTTTTGTAAAAATACTGCGCATCACGAACTTTTATGATCCGCAATTCATTATATCACCTCATGTAAAATGAAACAATTCTGTAACACAAATTCCTCGTATCCCATGCCCACAAGCCGATAATGAACACATGTTGCTGGGGGCAGGTGCTGCTCCGGCTCTTGAGCCATTCACACCTCAGCCCCCCATGTGTCGGCCCGGCCAAGCAGTAGTATTTTCAACCCCCCCCCTCCTCGTCAGGCCACCGCATGCAGGCCATAGTAGTTGGGGGAGGAATAAGTATGCATTGGCCTCGCTGGGGGCCCAGTGTCTTAGGCTTCGGTGGAGGGAGTGTGCCTTTGCTTAGGCCTCCCTGTGACACAACAGAATCCCAGTGTTGGCGGAGCATCCTGTGATTCTGGGCATGGGCACTGGGATGGAGGAACGCACATTTCAGAAGCGGGTCAAGAGACTGTGTGACTCCCTTGTGTTTTGAGATCTGTTGGCGAATTTCCTGAGTGTTAGCCAAACCCCTGTTGTTTACTTCTACCTCTTAATTAAACTTGTTACTTTCTCCACCTGCTCCCGAGAACCCAGGCTAAGTGGGACCTGGGGATCTTCTATCCAAGACAGACAGAGTGAATTGAGGGTGGAGGGAGGTTTGGGCCGCGGGGTCTACAGAGTGTTACCAATTGACCTGCTGAGTATCAGTGCACCGCATTAGGGTGCTGAGTGCGAATGAGTGTAAGACCTTTCTGTACAGACTAAGCTGGTATCAGTGGCACTGCGTGGCAGTGCGGAGTGAGTGAGAGTGTGTGGGAGTGACACTGTGTGCACTGCCGGTGTTTCACAACATTAGCCAGCAGTGTGGTTTTCCACATTGATTTCATACCAAAAGCACTTTACATTTTATACTGGATTTACCCGCTTGGCCCCGGCCCGAGGTGCTGCTTAAAAGTGGTTTAATTTCCTGAATGTAGATGTTTCTGATTTTGTTGTGACCCAGGGTGTCCCCTATAACTTTGTGGGATTGAATCATAAGGACTGTTGGGGGCAGGCTTGGGGTTTATAGCGTGTTGCACCGCATAAAGGACCTGTGTGCTGGGTTAGTGGTTAGATTAGGAATTGTCCCCTCTGTGCATATTCTTCATACTATGACAGCACGAGTGAGTCTAGTACTGCTAGTAATTATTCTAAGTGTGATTTATACCCAAAAGTACATGATGTTCATATTGCATTGATTATATACGTGTGTTAAATACAAATGATTTTTACATACGTCTTGTGTGAAAACTCTTTTGCACCGCGTGGGGTATTTATTGTGAGTGAGTGCTCTGCCAATGCTTTACACATTGCTTCTGTGATAAGCCTGACTGCTCAGTGCCAAGATACCCGAGGGTGAGCACGGTTATACAGGTGAAATCACCTGCCCTTGACGGGAGTGGTAGATTCTTCTTGGCTGGATCATCGTCTTAGCCCACCAGAAAACCACCCTTCCAACACTCCCCTTCCGTAATCTAATTTCAGGGGCTCCTCTGTGGCTGGGGTTGCAGGATTTGGGGGTGAGCCTGTGCTGGCCTAAAGTGTCATTCTACCTTTGAAGACCAGTTTAGCCACTCTACCCCTCTTCCTGCCTGATGCATCTGCAGTTCTCCTCCCTATGGAAATCCATTGTCTCTCTAGAAGGCTACTTCAAACCTCATTAAGACAGCTTGGCTCAGCCTGTCAGAAGTTAGCCAATCAAGAGTGGGCTGTGAACTCAACATCAGGTGGCCCACAGTCTACCAACACGCATCATCAGGTCCAACATTCCTGCTCCATCGGTCTGAGGAGTCAGTCATCAAATTCCCATGACAAGATTATCATCGATTAAACCAAAGGGACCTCCAAAGGAACCGAAAAATTCAACGAACAACAGCAAGCTAAGACAAAATCAATAATTGAAACAGCCCCTCCAGGACTACATCTTACACGTTACCGGCCCCAGGGCACTATTGCCAGTGCTGGAGACAACCGTCTAAAAGTAATTATTAACAATACACAACGGCCACCTGGAGAATGCCAGATTGTACAACTCGAGCCCCCAAGAAAACTATATTCACAATTCAGGAACCACATCATGCCCCTTGGGAGAAAACCCCGCCCTAGCTCAGCCAAACAATCGGCAACAGGAAGCCACCCGTGATCCCAAAAACATGCTACTCATACCTGAATATTACTCGAATGGTCGGCATGGTGTTCTTGATAGGAGTAACATCATTAAATTATTAAAAGCAACCCTGGGGTTCAACGCACTGACTTCTAGAGACATTGAGTACATTGAATTCCTTCCACCCAGAGGTTCACAACCCTCACAAGCCACATTGATAACGTTTAATTCTTCCACTTGGGTTCAAGTCCTCCAAGCCAGCACAGAAACCTTTAGGTCATGGGGTATTAAAATCCGCCCATACTCTGAACCAGGCTACCCAGTCGCGCTGGCAAACCCACAAACTACATTGTCAAACTCTTGCTCGACACCTGACGGAGGTAGAAACAAGCTGTACTCAATCTTTAAAAATGCTCTAGGTCACACAGTCACTAGAGATAGACCACAGACCATGTCATTCACCACAAACAAACAATAAGCCAGACTAGGGATGGTTGCCAGCAGCCTTGTCCAACAAAAGCTCAGCCTGACCTGATGAACTGCCATCTCGACTACTGCCAAATGAAGCAGCCAAATATAACAAGCTTCAATTACAATTCACAAATTCAATCAGCCCGCAGCCGCAGCCTTTCTTAGTCCTGTGCTCCTGGAACATCAGTGGCCTTCAACACAAAATAAACACTCCAGAGATACGCAGTTTCTTCTCCTTACATGACTTTCTCATACTTCAGGAAACTTCGGTGACTCAAAACTAAACCATAACCGAATACATCGAACATTATGGATCGGAAATGTAGTCAACCTAAGGGGGGAATTGTCTATATACACTTCATGTAGCCTAAAAGGTATCATCGAAACACTGCACTTTCAGGAGGACTGGTTGATTGGAATTAAAATCAATGTGGAGACAGCAGCGCCCCCTGTTGATTCTTAACGCTTACATTAATCCGAGCACTCGAACAAAAAGGTCTCAGTTAAACATACTACTTACAATTCTTTGTGATCTGGTTGGGGACTTACCTCACGCAGATTGTCTTCTCATGGGGGACTTCAACACCAACCTTTTTCAAGGGACTGCAGAGGATTCAGACAGTCTCCTCCTATCCTTCCCACCAGAATTGAAGGAACATGTAAACCAAGGTGCCAATCGCACTGTAGTCTAGGTAAGCATTGGGTCCTACAGCTTTACAGTGTGGGCTTCAACATAATTCCCCCTAGACATTCCTCCAAACTGGTCATGGACAAACGGCCGAAAGTGCTCTTACCTAGATTACACTATTTGCAACACAGACTTACTCTCATACATAAAAAAGTACAATATCGTAGCTCGTTCTTAGAGCGATCCCCGCCCACAAGTCACCACCATCACTCCAAATATAGCACACTACGATCTAGCTAAATTCACACACCTCAGTGTATACTCCGAGAACCTAAAACGTTTAAGATTGAATTATGTCATCAGTACAAAGATCATGAAACAGTGCGAGCAACTTACCCAACATTTCAATTCGAGGATCACCTCTCCAATAATTAATTGGATACATTTCTGTTCCCAACTCCTAAGTCAATTCCAACTACCGCCGCGACACCATGCTGGTCCCAGTAATAAACCGAGCCCCAATTCAACTCAAACAATGGCGCTAAAGAAAACCAGAAGAGTCGCCCTCAGGGCAGCAAGGAGGCATCCTGAATCTGAAGAGCTCATGTCAGACTATAAAACTGCCCACAACAATTACAGATGCGCATGTCAAAACGACAAACAACACCGGGGCATATTCTCAAGGACTTATCGCCGATTTATCAGCACTTTAGCGCCGCAAAAGTGGTGATAGACTCATCGCCCCATTCTCAAACTTGTGCAAACTGCCGATACCGCCAGTTTACCAGCGATAGCTGCAGCAAAAAACATCGCCACGGATGAGTGCGACAAATAACGCTAATGATATGCAGAGTAGGCGTTCCCGTGAAAAAACTCACAAAAACACCACTTCGCGAGATTCTCAACGACCAGCCAGATCTGCGATGCGAACCAAGAACAGGCGATAAGGCGCATTAGCAGCAGGGATTTAACACCTGCCTTTTGCTGGTGTTAAGCAGGATGACTACCTGCAGTATGAAAGGGAGCCCAGCCCAGAGCCACATCTGAAGACCAACACATGTCATGGAGCCAATGATCATGCAGCTCGGAGAACCAAGAGGGCCACAACACCCACTGCCACCACTCCCAGGCCCCCCCCCGGACCACTCCCCCCGGATTACCACCTAGGCAGTGCAGGACAGCGGATGACCCTAAAACGCACCAGCCCCAGAGACTCAACGCCAGAGGAAGCCATTGGCCAACACAGGCTCAAAAGGACAACCATCCACCGCATCCTGACCCACATTGCCCACAGGCTGACGGTACCAACACAGCGGACAACCCACATCCCCCCGCAGACAAAGCTGCTGGCTGTGCTGCACCTGTTGGACCCTGGTACCATCCAACCAACAACTGCCGGAGTCGGAGGAGTCTCACAGCCAGCCCCATCAAACTCCCTCACACATGTCCTGGATGCATGTCCACAAAAGCAACGGCGGGCCCCTGTATCCGCACCACATGATAGTTCCAATTCGTACTGCACCTGCGCAACCAACCCCAATGTCAGCCGTGCTAGACGCCTCCGTGCCCCATGCCCACGATCGTAGTAACCGAAATGTGGGTGCGCCAAGTCATGAAGTCCAGTAGTCAACAGTAGTGTAAAAACAGAACTTTATTACAAATACACAAACAAACAAAATGAAAAGCTCAGCCAAGGCGTTCCATTCCCAACGGGGAACTTCAACAGGGCAACGTGTCGTCAGAAACCTGTGAGAGAAATGGTGACAATGGTCAAACTTCCGTATAGTCACATGCCTAATCTGGAACAGTGTACTGCACTTGGACAAACCGGAATGCTCACAGGCATGATAAACCATGCATGAGAAGACCGTAACAGAACTACGTGTGGCCGTAACCGTCGTAGGAATGAAGAGGAAGGTAACGACCACACAAACTGCTGTTACGGTCACATCATGCAGGACTCATCATACCTGAAAGCATCACGGTGTGTGTCAGCTCAATACCCCTGCCCCTCACTCCCCCCACACTGCGCAGGAACATCTTGAGACCTCGCAAGGGAACTACGCCATAGCTGGCGTCACACACGTGTTGGGGGTAATTCACAGCACACGTGTATGACTAGTGCCCCCTGCCGACACTGCACACAATCACCACAACAGCAACCACACGCATGGCATCACTATGCATACAGAGGTGGACCACCGTGGCCTGTCCACCAATGTCGTCGCAAACTCCCCAGGCAGTGTGCATGATCCCCACATGTCCGCAAGTCCGCCACCAACCAGCGCTTTGAGGATGGCCCCCATGGAAATGCACTGCCCTTCGGCAAGTACCAACTGAACACACCACACACCTCAACTCCACAATCCCCCAAATCACAACTGTGGGAATGCACACGTCAACCAGACAGTAGTTATATACATAAGGAACGATGATAACATGTGTACCACGTTGACAGTGATTTATTTACTAATTTTTACACTAGACCTGAGTTGTTGGTTTTCTCATAGACATTTTCTTTTCAGGTGCCATCAACATCCGGGGATTTGCAGAGGATTTTCACGCCTGCAATTCAGGTTACTTGGTTGTATTGGTTCCAACCTTGTTATACACAGATAGTATTTGTTTTTCACAAAGCAGTAGCAATAGAATATATAGTAGTCCTGAGGAAGGCCTTGGATTAACTAAAATCCAGTTGGCTGAAACATGTAGACCGAGCTTTGACATCCTTGCAGTTATTTTGTTAAAACTGCCTTTTGCACTGTTTTTATTTTGGATACCAAAAGACACTCATTAAACTTTTTTCTTTTGACATCCAATTTTAAATTGCACTTTTACCTTTTTGCACTGCGCCCATCGCTCCAAAATTTCTCTCACATTTGTTGGATCATATGGAACTCCATCCCACAGATTATATCAAAACATCTGTGAGCTCCCTTCTGGTAGCAAGAAGGTCGCAGCCCTTGGTTACATTAATGTGTAACTAGGAGGAGATCCCAAATGATGAAGCATGTCACCTTGGTGAGTGATGGGAATCCGTCCTCCTTTTCGGATTTTCCTTAATAAGGTCACTTTTCTTTCCTGTTGGTCCTCTGACTATGAGATCATTGAGGCTTAGGTCTAGCTTTTCTAGGGTGTCTGGATCCATTACACCCGTGGATCTTTTCAGTTTTTTGTGAATGCACACGTCACCAATCCACCACCAAAGTGACTACTGGATGTGTCACAGTCTGCGCCACAACCTGCCCATAGGCCTACACACACGTGGCCGACCTTCAACATGCACATTCACACTGGAGACGAGGTGGCTACGTCCCAAACCAACCCACGCACATCATGTCATCGCATGCAGGGTCGTGTCAGCAAGGGCGGCGCCCCCCACCCAGCCACGAGCCCGCCGCCGTGACCGGTGGTGCCTGCGCAATCCTGTGCGCCTGCTGCACCCCAGCCCTGGTCCCCAGACTGGTCCTCCGCCCAGTGATGACTGGCCGCCCCTGCGCACCCAGGCCTCAATGCTCACCTGCTGCCACCGGCGTGTCTCCAAGAGGGCCCACCACGTGCCGGTGCATCCTCCTCAGCCGATCGCTGGATTCCGTGCCACAGGCCCCCAGCGCACCCTGCGGCTCCGCACCGCGGAGTCATGTGTGTGCTGACTGCTGCCTGCGCGTACACTGCGGTCCAGCAGGCCACACTGTTCAATTTTAGTCTTGATTCGCTGAAGGCCGTATCGAGGCCAACGCATCATCGCAGGCTGCACACCCGCTCAGCTCTTCAGGTGCCACTAACCCTGTGCAACGCAAGTCATCATCACGTGGCGGTAGGCCCCTTCCAACTGCAGTGCAGCGGGTGCCACTGACCCTGTGCTATGCAAGTCATCGTCACGTGGCGGTAGGCCCGTGCGGGCCACAGTGCAGCGAGTGCCACCAACTCAGTGCACCGCAAGTCATCGTCCCATGGTGGTAGGCCCGTGCGGGCCGCAGTGCAGCGGGTGCCACCAACTCAGTGCGCCACAAGTCATGGACCCTTCATGATTGGGTCGCGTGGTGCGGACGCCATCATGTCGTCTCCGGCAGTGGGGAATGTGACGTGCTAGGCCCCTTTTATTGGCAGGGTCACATGTCCTGTGATGCCTGTGCTGGATGGGTGTGGTGTGGTGTGGGTGTGAACCAGCCCTCAGGGAGTGGCTGTGGCATGCTGACAACTAGACCAGTGATCATCAGATCACTACAGGGAAGACCTGGGACATGTAGCTTTGTCATCCCCCCCTCTGAGCGTAAGCGGAGTGGACTGGCCTGGCGTATGGCAGACCAGCGTAGGGGTGGGAACAATGAGCCTGAGGCTCTGGGCGTGCTTCAGTTCTGGGCTGGACATGGAAGTAACTGATGCTTGTGTCTCTGTTGTAGTGTCTATGCCACCCGGAACGCAATCGGCAATGTTGCACCCTGTGACTCAAGTCCCACGACATGAGCAACATGGATGTAAGGGAGAATCACTGACCCTACATTCATCCATACCCTCATACTTGAATGATCAAAGGCATGACACATCTGTGCGATTCTGAATGTTTAATTCACATCCAGTGGAGTGTTGCAGCTGGAGCAGTACAGGGCCATGCAAACCCCACTTCACATTATTGGCCCGTGGAGGGCCAGCCAGAGTCCTTCAGGGAATGACAAGTACATCAGAAGAGGAAGAGTTCAGTCCGCAGTCTGATCGCTGTGTCATTGGTAATGATGGAGCAGGGTAAATGAAAAAATTTTAACCTCCTAATAATTTTCATAAAATAATTAATAAAAATGTTCGTTTAAGTAAATAACCAACAAGGTATGTTACATGTAAAGGGTAAAGGTAACACGCTATTTTGTGTGCAAATTAATCAACTTATAATTGTTTACGTGTCTAACATAACGTAATTTTGCGTACTAATAAATAATAAACGCATGATTTGTGCTCTTTAAATAAAACGTGTGGTGGCAAAATAAAGCGATGGTAAGTAAGGGACAGCTTTATATGTTGCTTTTTGCTAGGTAATACCTAATTGGGGTACGTAGAAAGACGGGAGGGAAACGAAAGGGTTTATATTCTTTATTTTAACAATATTTTGTTTATCTTTGAAAATAGTGCGCTTAGGCCTGTCGAGCAGCGATATAAAATGGCCGTCATTTGCTAGAGTACGCATGTCCAAGAAACCGTGTGGTAGAGGAGAGAGGCTGTGAAAAAGGATGACCACGTGTTCATGCTGAGAGGCTAAGACGGAAGTATGGTCAAGGCTATTGTGACCTTTCTGAGCAGATGTGTGCCAAGATGATCAGCAAGAAGCGTGAGAAGTCAAACTGAATAAATGGACGGAACTGTTGAATCTAAAAAGTAGCAGAAAAAGATACAAATTGGACTGTTCGAAACAGATGAGCAATGTCATGAACTGTGGGAAACGATGCAAGCATGGACATTCCACAAGGAACTGGTTAAGACAAGGAAGTTTGATTAAAATGTATATGGGCCTGAGTGAACCAATGAGAGAGAATCACGCCATGAAGATGCAACATTTTTATTCAGTAAGCTAGAATTAGGGTATAAGAAGGCCTACTCTTGGTGGGAGGGGTTAGATGCTGGAGAGCAGATGCTGGAGAGTTTGATGCTGGAGAAGTTAGATGCTGTAGATGGGTCAAGTTGCGGTTGCTGATGCTGAGGAGCTGATGCTGCTGCTGCTATTTTTTATTTCCAGTTGAGTATAAGATGCTGCTTTTGGAGAACCTTTTTATTCCTGATAGATTTTTCATTAAGAACTATTAGATTTTTCCAAAACAGATAGATTGATCTTTTAGAGTTCTTGCTATGACAACCTTATTTTTCCGTCTAATAGATATGCATTGCAATTTCAATGTATTCTTATATTGATGATAAATGTAATAATCTGAATAATAAGCTAAAACTTATTTTCTTGCTTCAAACTTTATATAAACTCTATTATTCTTTAAACAAATGACTCAGTGATTCTTTTACTTAATGATTAAGGTAAAATGTTAAAGAGTTTATTGTGATTGAGCTGATCTTAATCACCACAAACTGATTCCTACTAGTTGGTCCATCGACCAATGAGCGGAATACCTTAAAGCAAATGAGAAACATTATGTCATGTTAAAAGAGGTATCCCGTCTCCTTCCAGCGAATCGTTTTTCTCCTAGGTTAAGGACGGAGGAAATCCAGGGAATAAATGAGTAAGTGAATGTATATGCGGCGTTATGGGCCCCACCGTCATATGGATATAGTTTGTGTGTTGGAGGAATAGCTGCACCTGGATGACCGAAGCATATAGGAGAATAATTTTTATTGTTAGCGCTGGATCAGATTTCTTGGTAGCAGAGTTATGGTTACTATAGATTAGTTTGGTGATTATTGATTATTGATTATTGATAAGTTCATGTCTAACACTTTATGTTGAGTCGTGTTATGTTATATGTAAGTTTTCACGCTTCCAGGAAGTAGGAAGTGGAACACGTGTGGCAAGAGAAGTCACATGGAATGGTGCATTGTCTGAGTTCATATTGGTGATAACACAGGTTGTGTTATGATAGGGACATTTTCCGTATAAAAGGTGTGTAAGTGAAATAGTGATCGGTTTTCTTGTGAAACTCTGGCCTTAATTCTCAGGAGCAGTATAGTCTCCACATGTGTTTTATCCCCAGAGAAACGGGTTTACCGCTTGCTTGAAAGAAGGGTAAGGTAGAGGGAAGTGCTACTTTATCAGCGAAACAGAAAATTCTGTGGTAGGGTAGAGGTAAGCGCTGCCTACTGGAAAATACAGAGTTCTTGTGTAAATGGTCAAAGCTATTTCTTTTGTTTAGCGAATCAGACAATGGAAATGTGTTTTAAATGTTGTAACTAACGAAGAATTGTTGAAAAAGAAGTTGCCGATAAATTTTGTAAAGGAGGGGTTAAGAGCAGAACTGACGTAGACAAAAGCCGCGCTGGGATTGGACAGTGCGTTAGTCATACGGAAACAGGAACAGAACTGACGTAGACAAAAGCCGCGCTGGGATTGGACAGTGCGCTGTAGACAGAAATCGCTCTGATTGGCGCTTTAGTGTGAGTCGCGCTAGGATTGGTCGAATAGCCTAGTGACGTGGAAGTTTGTGATTGGAGTGTTAGTGTGAGTCGCGCTAGTATTGGTTGGAATAACGCATAGAGAACAGTGTTGAATTGCGGATCATTTGAGGAGAAAAAGCGATTGTGAATCATGTCGTATTATGAATATGGTAGAGAGAAAACGTCGTGGATGTCAAAAGTTAAGAACTTCTTTAAGAAAGACAAAAAGGTAGTGACTAGAGAGGGACAAATAATTCCTCCGCCGAAATCACCAGCTTCACATATGATGCTGAAATATGGATATCATACATGCATATGGTTAGAAAATTGGGCAAAATATACCAAGAATGATGGAGCTTTGGCTTTCCCTGAAAATGGTTCATTTAATGTAGCTGTACTACGGAATTTGAGAGAAAAGATGGCAATGTTAGAACCTAGACCTAGACCGACACAGTTTGAAGCTTTAACTGAATGGGAAGATGAGATGTATGAACGAGAGAGATTCAGAGGATTAAAGAATCATGAGTTTGTGCCTGGAAGGTTATGGGGAGTAAATCATGAGGACAGAATAAAGCGTTGGAGATGTGCTAATATGACAGGAGGTTTGTTTCCAGCTTTTACAGTTGAGGAAGAAGCAAAGAGAAAGTGTACAGAGAAAAAGAAACATGTAGTTATAGAAAAGTATGTGTATGGTGGTAGTGAAACGGATGACGAATTGCTGGAAGATATTTTAAACAGAAACCCACCTCCATACCAACAGACTTCTGCGGTGGTGATACCTAATGCACCGCCAATGGAAAGTGGGAGGAATAAAAATCCAGAAAGAAGAGATGAGAAAAATAGGTCACAAGAACAATTAAAAACTTCACAAAATGAAGAGATAGAAAGTGACAATGCAACTGAATTAGCAAAAACAACAAGAGAATTGACTGAGCAAATAAGAGCATTGACAAAGAATATGGAAGCTGTAACTGTACCAGTAACGATAGGTCCAGTAATGCCTATTTTTGAGAATCAGAAAATTGATGAACGTTCTTTAGTGATTCCCATGAATTCACATTTGCAAAGAAAAAGAGAAGGGATGGAACTGAATAATGAAGGTGCACACCATTTGGCTAGTACCTATAGACCAAGCCCACCTACTAATTTGACGATAAATGAGAATGAAATTAGGAGAATACCTATGGTAACGGAGTCTGCATCAGGGACACCAGAAAGAAGTAGCAATTGGATAGAATTAAATAGTACACCTGTAGGTCCGACTCCAGATGAGTTAAATGAATGGATGAAAACGATAAAAACAAAAGAAACAGAGGTAAAACCATTAGATGTAATTAGGTTAAAAATAGACATGGAAGAATTGATTTTAGGAACGATTGGTACAGAAAAATTAAAAAATTATCAGGATGATGAGATTATGTTTTTGTGCAAAAGTCTTACATGGAGAGCTAGAAATTTACATGACAAATTGGAAGAAACAGCAAGTGAACTAGGAGTAGAGTTTGTAAAAGTGAGAACGTTGCAGAAACCATACAGAGTAGATTTTTGTGAGAAAGATATAGAGAATTTGAACACATCAGGAAGATTGACCCAAATAAAAGAGTTAATTGTTTTACTGAGAAAATGGGGTGATGTGGATAGATGGAGAAATAGATGGACGAAAAAGAACGAGAAAACAACAGATAAAGCATCTTTGGCTTTTGCAGTGACAGATAAGGAACCAGTTGTAAGGGAGTACCCGATGAGAGAAACTCCAGGTGGTTGTTATGTGCATGTTCCATGGACTAGACAGGATATACTGTCATTTACAAATGACTTCCCAAAGTTGAGAGAAAAGCCAGTAGAATGGTACAGACAAGTGGAAAGAATTGTTAAGGTTTCAAAAGTGTTGTGGATAGACTTGGATGGATTGTTTGATATAGTAGTGCCAGCTGATTTGTGGACAGAATGTAAGATTACTATTGATTGGCCAACTGTAGAATATCCAAGGGATGCTAAAACAGGAGCGCCAGGACCAGAAGTGATGAGGAAGTATGACCAAGTAATTACCTTTTTGAAGAATAAGATTCCACCTAAAGAAACAGAATGGGTAAAAATAGACAGAACAACGCAGGAAAGTAAATAATCAGTGCATGCTTATTACGAAAGGCTGTTGTTGGTTTTCAAACAGTACAGTGGTTATGAGACACTAAATGAGAAGGATATGAGTCATTTTGTATATAGATTTGTGTATGGATTGAAACCAGAGATAAGTGAAATGATTAAGCAGCATATGATTTGCTGGCAGAATAGCACAGTTGATGAAGTTTTGAGATATGCTAAGTATTGTAGTGATGATATTGAGAGTAGACAGCGTAAATTGAAAGAAAAAGCCATGTGGGCACAGGTGAAAGTTGCAGAGAAGCAAGAAGCTCAATTGAGTAATACAGGTAATGAAGCAGGACAGGTTAGATCTCGACCAAATATAGGTAAAGGAAAAGGACAAATGAGCATAGATGAGGCAAAGAAAAAGTGGCCATGCTACAACTGCGGAAAGCTAGGGCATTGGAGAAACGAGTGTAAATTTCCTCCAAAACTTAATGTGGAAAATCAATCATTAAATTCACAGGTGCAGAGTGAGGTAGTTACTCAACAGAGTCAGGTGCCACAACCATCACTTCCCAAGAGTGTTAACCAACAGAAATACAGTGCAGAAACAGGATTCTACGGAGGAGAACAGGTAACACAGTTGCCGCGTGCAGCTGCAATTTCTCAATATTGGTTACGACAGGGTGAGGATGACACGGATGAAAGTTTCTGACGGTGCCTAGGAGAGGGGGAAGAGTGCGTGCTTGGCGCAACTCTAGAGGTAGATCAGTCTGGTCCATTTGTGGATGGAGAAGTGAATGGTGCAAATGTAACATTCCTTGTAGACACTGGAGCTACCCGTTCTACTGTTAGGTCAGTGGAAATTCCAAACCTTCCTCTCTCAGGTGAACATATCCAAGTAGTTGGAGTTTCAAATCAGCAAATTAAGACGCCTCTTACTAAATTAGTGGAGGTAAACATTGGTCCATTTAGTGAAATGCACCGATTTGTGGTATGCGATTGTAGTCCCGTGAACCTATTAGGACGCGATCTATTGTGCAAAATGAATTGCACTATCTATTGTACTCCAGATGGAATTGCATTTCAGACCCCAGATGAAGATGTGCTGTATAAAATGACAATGGTAAATTTGGAACCAGAAGTAAATGATTTGTTTCATGTATTTGATGCAGAGAAAATCCCAATTGAATTAAAAAAGACAGTGACAGAAGAAGTATGGGATTTTACAGGAGAAGATATAGGATTAATGAAAGAAGTAGATCCCGTTAAAATAACCGTAAAAGAAGGAACGAGTTACCCAAATACGCCTCAGTATAAACTGACAGCAGAAATAATTGAAGGGATAACGCCAGTAATAAACAAAATGGTTGAACAAGGGATTCTAAAAGAAATCATGAGCAGTCCATGTAATTCGCCAATAATGGGACTGAAAAAGCCAAACGGAACATATAGAATTGTACAGGATTTGAGGAAGGTAAACAAAATTGTTGTGCCTTGTTGCCCAATAGTACCGAACCCTGCTGTGATTCTATACCAGATTCCACGTGAAGCAGAATGGTACACAGTAATTGATTTATGCCATGCATTTTTTTCTATTCCATTGCATCCAGATAGCCAGCCATTATTTGCGTTTAGGTTTGGAGAGCGTATTTTGGCATGGTGCCGAATTCCTCAAGGGTATACAGAAAGTCCCTCAATCTTTAATCAGATTCTAAAGAAATCGTTGGAAGATTTAAAAATGCCAGAAAAGTCAGTGATGGTTCAGTATATTGATGACCTACTGGTGGCATCAAAAACGAAGGAAGCATGTGTCAATGATACAATTGCTTTGCTGAATCATTTAGCAAAAAGAGGACATAAAGTGTCCCCATCAAAATTGCAGTTTTGTCAACAAGAAGTCCAGTATTTAGGGCATAAAATTGAGAAAGGAGTGCGAAAGGTAACGACTGAAAGAATAAAAATGATTCAAGGAATGAGAGCTCCAATGACGCAAAGAGAGGTAAGAATGTTTCTGGGAATGGTTGGATATTGTCGACAATGGATAAGCGGTTTTTCGCTGATTGCTAAACCGTTGCAAAAACTGACAAAGAAGGATGTTAAAGATCCTTTTGAAATGAATGATGAAGAAATGAAAGCATTCAGAGAGCTGAAAAAGAAATTATGTGAGGCTCCAGCATTAGGAATGCCTGACTATGAGAATGATTTTGAGTTGTATTGCAGTGAAAGAGATGGATGTGCATTTTCAGTCTTGGTACAGAGACATGGAACTATGAAAAGACCCATTGCATATTTTTCAGCTGTTTTAGACCCTGTAGCGAAAGTGTTGCCTGGATGTTTGAAAGCAGTTGCTGCTACTTGTGTGAGTCTGGAACAGAGTGAAGGCATAGTGATGGGATATCCACTGAGAGTATATGTTCCCCATTCTGTGGAAATTCTCTTGACAAGAACGAAAACCCAATACATGACACATAGTCGGCTGACTAGGTATGAAAAAGTAATTTTGAGTGCAGATAATGTGACCATTGACAGATGTATGAATGTGAATCCTTCGACATCTTTACCAGATGAAGAGAGTGTAATTGAAATGGATGAAGTAGATCACGATTGTCTGAATGTGCTTGAATATTGTACGAAACCGAGATCAGACATACGAGATGAGCCCTTAAAGGAATCAGATTATATTCTGTTTGTGGATGGCTCATGTTTGAGAACGAGTGATGGAGTTCTAAGTGCAGCGTATGCGGTTTGCACAGTAGCAACTATAATGGAAGCATCTTGTCTGAAAGGGATACGGTCTGCCCAAGTCGAAGAACTAGTAGCTCTGATTCAAGCATGCAAGTTGGGAAGAAATGTACGGGTTACGATTGTGACAGATAGCCAGTACGGCTTTGGGGTGGTGCATGATTTTGGTCAGATATGGTCACAAAGAGGTTTCTTGACGTCTGCAGGAACGCCAATTAGAAATGGAGATTTTGTGAAAAGGTTGCTTGAGGCGATACAGCTGCCTAAAGAGATTGCTGTTGTGAAGTGCAATGCACATAAAAATGGGGAAGACTACATAACTGTCGGTAATAAATATGCTGACGAGATTGCACAGTACTGTGCAAAGAATGTGGTTTCTTTAAACAAAAGTCGAGAAAGAGAGCATATTTCTTGTCCTTTGCTTTTTACTAACCCTGTTGAGGCATGGGATGAGGTGAGACAGTTACAGGAAGCAGCAGATGATGAGGAAAAAGATACATGGATAAAAGCAGGATGTAGAAAACATGAAGAAAATGATGTTTGGGTTTATAGAGATGAAAGACCAGTTATGCCTGATAGTATGATTTCTGACATGGCACGGATGTACCATGGACAAGCCCATATTGGGAGAGATTCAATGATCAGACTTTTTAGACAAACATGGTATAATCCAAAATTCAGAGCCATAGCTGAGAGTCTTTGTCAAAGATGTCTTATTTGTCAACAGTTAAATCCAGGAAGGAAGACAGTAGTGAGTCTAGGAACAATAGGACGAGAAGGAGGTCCTTTCACCAGAATGCAAATGGATTTTATTGAAATGCCCCCGTGCAACAGACTAAGGTATGTCCTTGTGATCGTCTGTTTGTTTTCCCGTTGGGTGGAAGCATACCCGACCAGAAGGAATGATGGAATCACGGTAGCAAAACTTATGCTGTGAGAATTCATTCCGAGGTACGGTTTTCCAGTCACGATTGAAACAGATAGAGGAACACATTTTCAAAATGAATTAGTTAAACTGATTTGTGAAGCACTTAGTATGAAATAGAAACTGCATTGTGCATACAGACCAGAGGCTTCTGGAATAGTAGAGCAAGTGAATGGAACAATTAAGAACAGGTTAGGAAAAATGTGTCAAGCTACAGGACTCAAATGGCCAGATGCCTTGCCATTAGTTTTAATGACAATCAGAAGTATTCCGGAAAGGAAAACTGGACTCAGTCCCCATGAGATAATTATGGGACGAGCAATGAGACAAGCATATGTACCTGTCAACAAACTACTGACTATAACTGATGATCTGGTGCTGGATTATTGCAAAGGATTGGCTGATGTGGTGCGTTCTGTGTTTTATCAGGTTGGACCGGATGCGACTACTCTTGAAAGAAAACCAGCTCATGACTTGAATCCAGGAGATTGGGTCCGCATAAAAGTCCACAGGAGAAGAAACTGTTTGGTTCCTCGCTGGGACAAACCACGACAAGTGATCCTGGTGACAACCACTGCAGTCAAATGTGCAGGAGTGAAACACTGGGTGCATGCCAGTCACACCATCAGAGTTCCAGAACCTGAAGATCGACATGTGAGTCGACATCTGGAAATATTGGATAACAGTTCCGCATCAGAAGCGGAAGAAGAAACTAACAGGGTGCCAGAATCTGAAGATCGACCTGTAAGTCGACATCTGGAAGACCCAACTACAAGTGCAACGACAGAAGAAGTTGAGGAAATAGCTGAAGTTCCAGAACATGAAGATCGACCTGTAAGTCGACATCTGGAAGAGCCAACTACAAGTGCAACGACAGAAGAAGTAGAGGAAATAGCTGAAGTTCCAGAACCTGAAGATCGACATGTGAGTCGACATCTGGAAATATCAGATACCAGTTCAGAATCCGATACAGATCATACGGATTGTGAAGAAACTCTGAAAAGAAATTGGAAATTTGAAAGCATAAGAGAAGAAACTGAGCCAGAAGATAGTAACAGTGAGCAACAAAGTACAAGTTGTGGTAAAAATCCTTCGGAAATAATATTAATAGATGAAGAAGGGAGAGTTTCAAACAGAAAGTTAGAAAAATCGGAAGATCCCCGAGGAGCAATAGGGACAGATTGTCAAACAAAAGAACAGGGAAATTTAGAAACAGAAAGAGAGACTGACACAAATTCGGAAGAACCTCGAGGAAGGACAGAAATAGGTGAACGAAGGAAGATAAGAAAAGAACCACAAGTAGAGGAAGAAGAAATTATAAAATTCAAAATAAGAGACAATAACGAAAAAACTGAAACAGTTCTGAAGAAAGTGGAGAAGAAAGAAACCAAAAACTAGAGTCAAGAAAAAGGAATTGGAAAACAGAAAGAGAAGAAAAAGGAAGTGAGGCGAAAAGGCCAAAAAAAGGAGACAATTGGCCCAACGAAGTAAGAAAGTTAAGATACAGAATAATAAGGTTAGATGGAAAAAGTTCTGAACAAGTGAATGAAATAACAAGTCAGAAAGAGCAAGAAAAACAAGGTGGAAAACACTTGCAGAAAACAAAAAGAGTAAAGAAGGTAAATCCGAAGTATAGATCGCCTGAATGGTTGTATCTTGCTTTGACTGAGTTCAAAGAAGAAAAGAACACTCACGAGAACCCAGAACAAAGAAACCTAATGGGTGAAGGTGAGGTGCAACAAACCTGAAGAAGCTTAAACAGTTTCTACCGGACTTGACAAAACACTGGATCTTTCGAACTTCTACCGGATTTGACACAGAAAGAATTCTGGAAAAGAATTAAAAGAAAGTACCAAGCAAAGACAAAAACATTGGAGTGCATAGTGGCAAATAAGTCATTTCTGAGGTGTAGTGACACAATTTTCTGGAAAACAAATAAATAAGGTTATAAAACAAAATGGAGAATACTAGAGATAGAAAATGTAAATGTGAGTTTTTAAGTAGATGGTGTAAGATGTGCTGCTTTTGTACAGGATTATTAATGACAGTATGGGTGGTTTTAGCAATCACTATTCCAATTAGTTTAGCTGTAGTAGAAACGTCTAATAAAACAGAGAAAGAAAAAGGAGCTAACACTCAAGAACCAGTTATATTAAAAAGTAGTGCAGAATTACATAAGGACAAATCAATAACAGATTTTTCTAAGAATGTGTTTACTAAATTATTATATGAATATGTAGAAACAATGGATGTAAGATATTGCTATGTTTGTATGCAATTGCCTGCATCTGTAGCAGAGGGTGTGACTTATCATCACCTTCCTTTGACGTATGGAATAACATGTAGTGTTTTAGCAAGTTTATTTTATAAAACAGGTAGACTAGAATATTATTACACTGACATAGATAAGATTTTTGCGAAAGTTTCTGTAGTTCCCGAGCTAAACAAAATAAAAGAGGGAAAAACGTTTGGTGAATATTTTTTAGAAGATAAGATTTTAACATTAGATAATATAGTAAAATACAACCTTACCTGTGAGTTAAAGAAGGAAGAAAAAGTATTTTTAGAGATGGTTGAAGAGAGAAGAGTGAAATTTGAAAGAAAAGTGATAGAAGAGACAAAATCACCTCTTTGGGCGTTTGAGGAAGACAATCATGAAAAGAAAAAGACAAATGCAGCTATGACTCTGGATTGGCCCCAACAGGGAAGGTTGTGCATTAGGAGAAATAAGACAAGATATGACAATTATTTTGTGGGTTCCAGTATTTGCCATGATAATTATCAAATTTTAGGCGGTTGGGGATTCAAAGGGGGAAAAGATCCAATATTTCCAGGGATCTATTATGTTTGCGGTAATAGGGCTTATTATAGGTTGCCGGACCATTGGTATGGGTCATGTTATTTAGGCCTGGTCTTTCCAAAGATTTTTCATATGGATAGATTAGAAAAAGGAACACACAAAATGATAAATACCTTTACACGAAGAAAAAGGGAAAGTTTTTCAGAAATAGTAGGTGATATTTTTGGCGCATTGATACCAGCAGTGGGAATATCTTTGAATGCATTTAGAATTCGGAAATTATCCACAGTGGTAGATCGTTTATCTACAGATACTGCTGGAGGGTTCTTGATGGTAAATACCGAGATGGTTGCCATGAGAGCTATGGTGATGCAAAATCGACTTGCCCTTGACATTCTTTTGGCAAAGGAGGGCGGAGTCTGTGGAATGCTGAAAGTCCAACATTGTTGCACTTACATTCCAGATAAAAGTGAAAATATACAAAAGTATATAACAAATATTACAAGTTTGCACAAAGAACTTGTTCCACTGGAGGTTGAAAGTGCTTTTGGAAAACTTGGTAAAAGGTTTTCTTCAGTAATAAATTGGTTAACAAGAATGAGTGGATTAATAATAGGGAAAGTTATAATAATAGCAACCATGATAATAATAATAATTTTAGTGCTGAAGCTTGTAATTACATGTATAAAGAGAAGAAGAAGACAGAATAAAATAGAAAAAGAAAACATGATAAACAAGGAGAGAGAGAGAGAAATGGGTGAAATAGAGTTAGAAGAAATAAAAGAGAACATGTACAAGAAAACGAAGAGACAAGTTGAAAGGGATACAGTTGTGTAAACTAACAAAAGCAAACGGATAAAAGATATATGCTGTCTGTGAAAATTGTATAACTTGGGTTTTGTGGTGATATTAAAAAAATCACCAAAGGGGGGAGTTGATGGAGCAGGGTAAATGAAAAAATTTTAACCTCCTAATAATTTTCGTAAAATAATTAATAAAAATGTTCGTTTAAGTAAATAACCAACAAGGTATGTTACATGTAAAGTGTAAAGGTAACACGCTATTTTGTGTGCAAATTAATCAACTTATAATTGTTTACGTGTCTAACATAACGTAATTTTGCGTACTAATAAATAATAAACGCATGATTTGTGCTCTTTAAATAAAACGTGTGGTGGCAAAATAAAGCGATGGTAAGTAAGGGACAGCTTTATATGTTGCTTTTTGCTAGGTAATACCTAATTGGGGTACGTAGAAAGACGGGAGGGAAACGAAAGGGTTTATATTCTTTATTTTAACAATATTTTGTTTATCTTTGAAAATAGTGCGCTTAGGCCTGTCGAGCAGCGATATAAAATGGCCGTCATTTGCTAGAGTACGCATGTCCAAGAAACCGTGTGGTAGAGGAGAGAGGCTGTGAAAAAGGATGACCACGTGTTCATGCTGAGACGGAAGTATGGTCAAGGCTATTGTGACCTTTCTGAGCAGATGTGTGCCAAGATGATCAGCAAGAAGCGTGAGAAGTCAAACTGAATAAATGGACGGAACTGTTGAATCTAAAAAGTAGCAGAAAAAGATACAAATTGGACTGATCGAAGCGGATGAGCATTGACATGAACTGTGGGAAACGATGTAAGCATGGACATTCCACAAAGAACTGGTTAAGACAAGGTAGTTTGATTAAAAAATGTATATGGGCCTGAGTGAACCAATGAGAGAGAATCACGCCATGAAGATGCAACATTTTTATTCAGTAAGCTAGAATTAGGGTATAAGAAGGCCTACTCTTGGTGGGAGGGGTTAGATGCTGGAGAGTGAGATGCTGGAGAGTTAGATGCTGGAGAAGTTAGATGCTGTAGATGGGTGAAGTTGCGGTTGCTGATGCTGAGGAGCTGATGCTGCTGCTGCTATTTTTTATTTCCAGTTGAGTATAAGATGCTGCTTTTGGAGAACCTTTTTTATTCCTGATAGATTTTTCATTTAGAACTATTAGATTTTTCCAAGACAGATAGATTGATCTTTTAGAGTTCTTGCTATGACAACCTTATTTTTCCGTCTAATAGATATGCATTGCAATTTCAATGTATTCTTATATTGATGATAAATGTAATAATCTGAATAATAAGCTAAAACTTATTTTCTTGCTTCAAACTTTATATAAACTCTATTATTCTTTAAACAAATGACTCAGTGATTCTTTTGCTTAATGATTAAGGTAAAATGTTAAAGAGTTTATTGTGATTGAGCTGATCTTAATCACCACAAACTGATTCCTACTAGTTGGTCCATCGACCAATGAGCGGAATACCTTAAAGCAAATGAGAAACATTATGTCATGTTAAAAGAGGTATCCCGTCTCCTTCCAGCGAATCGTTTTTCTCCTAGGTTAAGGACGGAGGAAATCCAGGGAATAAATGAGTAAGTGAATGTATATGCGGTGTTATGGGCCCCACCGTCATATGGATATAGTTTGTGTGTTGGAGGAATAGCTGCACCTGGATGACCGAAGCATATAGGAGAATAATTTTTATTGTTAGCGCTGGATCAGTAACCAAACAGAAAATGGCAGTCCATGTCGAGGTCCAAGGTGAGTGTCGTAGAGTGTATCGGGGGACAGTGGAAGGTGATGATGCAAAGGGCAGAACCAAGCAGAAACAGGCCATATGGCGGAGATGAATGCTACTGCCTCCTCCTTACCAGTAAGGTTGATTCACCCGCATCTTCGTCCTCTGATGTCACATGTGCCTCACATGTGGGTGGTGGTGGATTGCCTGCCGCACTGTGAGGCACTGACATATCCGGGGGCAGAGATGTGGATGTAGAAGCAGCAGCAGCATTCATCTGCGCAAGGCCTTGAGCCATTCTTTCCGCCGTCATCCGCTCCATGTTCCCCATGAGCCCGCGCATCTGTCCCAACTCCTGGCTGACATCGCTGGAGCCACTCTGACTGGACAGTTGTTCTTGTCTCAGTATCATGACTCCAGCGATGTCAGCCATGGATCGTTGGAGAGCATGGAGCGGACTGTGGGTGTCCGTTAGGGACTGTAAGTGGTCCCTGATGGTACTCAGACACCCATGTATGGCATCAAGTTTGGCTGCCATGAGGTCGAACCCCACCCGAACCTGATCAGCCATCTTCTCCTGGACCTCTAACACACGCGTTGGAAGGCCATGTGTTGTCCGTGGGGGTCCTGGGAGACAGCCGGGGTGGTAGGTGCTTCCTGCTGTGTGGTCTGTGCAGGGGGTGGGGTCTCCTCGATGCAGCTGGGCTGCCCTGCTCCTGGAGGTGAGGTACCGTAGCTGTCCATGAACTCTTGGAGGGCGTCGGTGTCGAAGGTGTGGAGGTCCTCTTCGTCATCAGTGAAGAGCTGTTGGGTCTGCTCTGCAGGAGGTGTTGGTTCTCCCTCTGCAATGTGAAGGGGAGGTGCAGTTTGACATTGTGTTCACATGTATATTGACGCATTGTACAAGTTTACATACAAACTGCATGACAATGTACATTGTGACTGTTTGGGAGGAGCTGCCTATTTGATGCGGGACAGTGGACATTTCGACAACATCATGGATGTGTGTTTGTACTTGTACATTATCATCTCACATTTCCCTGCTATGCTAAATGTGATTGACCAGTTTCTACACACAAGCGGCACCAGTTGTGTCCTCTGTTCTGTTGTGAACGTGTTGCAGTTTGTACCACATTGTTGTCAATGTTGATGTGCTCTGAATGTCATGTGTGTGTGCTGCATTTTGGGAGAGTCGCCCCTGCAGCTCTGATTTGGCTGGCCCTTATCCCTTTCAGGCGGTGTGCCTTTGACTTCTATGCTTATACAGTGCTGAGCTGTTGCATTCTTAGGTAAATTGGGCTCTTGGTGGGAGTTGGGACTCTGGGGCATGGTTTGTCCGCAGATGTGTTGTTGACGTCAGGGGTTGTTTGTGCAGGTGGATGTGTCAGAGTGTGACCTGCTCCTTTACGGATGTGGTCCACACTCAGCCACCTCAGTGTGGTGGCGTGCACCATGTCATGATGATCGGACTGCAGCCATGCTAATCGTCATGCAGTGTCACTTGCATTGTCAGTGTGGCTCACGGACCCGCAGCTTTGCTGGGTTCAGCACATGTGCATGGGTTGGTTGTGAGATTGGTGATGTGTGGGAAGGGCTCCCTCTGGGCACATAGTCGATGGGGGCCTACTTGCTGTTTCTAGGTGTGCTTCAGTGTGCTTCAGTGTGCCAAGGGGATCAGGGACATGATCCAGAGTCATTGTGGGTGTGCACTGTGCTCCGCTTGATTGTGCATGTGTGCCATTGTGCCCATCTCCCCCGTCCCCCAGTCCCTGGTGGTTACTCACCCTGTTGCTGTTGTGTCAGGTCATGTTGAGCAGTGTCCGGTCCCCCAACTCCTGCCACCGTCTCCCCACTGATGACTGTGGCCACCATTTCCTCCATCTCATCCAGCTCCTCCTGTGGCGCTGAACTCCCACCTCCAGTCTGCATTGCTGCCTTCTGGTTGTTGGCGAGTTTCTGCTTGGTCTTGCGCTTCACATCATTCCAGCGCCTCTTGAGCTCTCCCATTGTCCTCCTCAGCACTCCGACTGCATTCACCTTGTCCAGGATGGACTGCCATGTTGCATTTTTAGTTGCCAATGACACAGTGGAGGTGACGAACAGTTGTAGATGGTGTTCTATCACCTCCATGATCAGGATCCTGTTTTCCTGTGGACTGAACCGCGTCTTCCTCTTCTTCTTGTCCTTGCCCTTCCCTGTCCCCGAGGTCCCAGGCTGCTCCTCCTGGGGGCCTGTGGGGTTCTGGCCGTCCTCTGTACCTGTTCCGGCTGCCTCCATTGTGCTTCGCTGTAGTTTGGTTTTTGTTTGTGTTTTTTTTTTCTGCTTTTGTAGTGATTTTTCCCGCCTGACGTGTGTGATTTGCAGGCCTGGCGCTGCTTTTCGCTGATTGTCTTATCGCGGTTGGGCCCATCGCAACTTTTTTCGCGTTCGGGTTTGGATTTTCATCGCCGTCCCGGTAATGTTATCGCGGACATTTGAGGTGTTATCGGGAGACTATCGCATGTTACAGCCGTGTTGAGAATACGACGTTAAACCGGAGTTATTTTCCCGCGATAGGCGGCGATATGAAAACTTGCGTTAACCTATTTTGGCGATGTTTATCGCACGTTCTTGAGAATATCCCCCACCATCTTCAACAATTTTGGTGTGATCTCGACTGTGCAAGTAAGAGCTGGAACCCAAGAAAGTTTTGGGTGCTAGTAAACAGGAAAACTAATAGAACGACCTGCCTGGGGAGTGCAAACATTTCAGAGCAAGAATGGGCAGCATACCTGATCAGACATTTCAAGGCTGATGAGATGAATGAATATACACCGATTATCATTAATACATCTCCAAAAACTACCCACAGGGAGAGTCTGCCCCATCTGCAAGGCCCACAGCAATCCCTAAGCGAAGAAATTTCCATCACCACAACCAGGCTGGTCAGAATACTAACCAATGCAAGAACCGATGGTGCACCTGGCCAAAACGGCTTGCCCAGGCCCTATTTAAAACCAACATTCCTTTTTGGTCTAAACAGTTAGCTAGCCTTTTTGATTACACCATACGGAGTTCAACTATACCTGAGTGTTGGCGTGGGGCGAAATGTTACCCAATTCATAAGTCCGGCACCCGATCAGCCCTAAGCAACTACAGGCTGATAGCTTTACTGTATAATGATGCAAAGTTCTTTGCCAGTCTCCTACTTGAAGATCTGAGATGTGGGGCTGCCTCAAAAAGACTGATTCTAAAAAAATCAAACAGGTTTTTTAGCAAATTCTGGCACATTGACCAACCTTTTAGCCCTCTCAATTCTCACTGACAAAGCAAACACATCTCGCACAGCGCTTTTTTGCTGCTTTGTGGACTTCAAAGCAGCCTTCGTTCGCATGCCAAGGGAGGCTCTCTGGGCCAAGCTAACAAAATAGGGAATACCGGCCAAACTACTGGAGTTAATCATCCAGCTGCATACCAACACCTGGATTCAAGTCAAGCTTGGTGCCACTCTCACTTATCCAGAAAAATACAGACGTTGAGGGGAGTTAAGCAGGGATGAGTGCTAGCTCCCCTGCTTTTCAACCTGTTTTTAGCCTACCTCTCAGTAGAACGAGATGCAATAAACAGTCACCCTCCTAGGATTGGTGAGGCTCAGATCAGCAATCTCGTCTATGCTAATGACCTCGCTCTTTTTAGTCTTACAAGAGTTGGGTTGCAAAGACTGCTAAATAAATTACACAGCTACACTACCACGAATAACTTGGAGGTCAATCTTAAGAAAACTCAAGTGGTCATATTTGGCAGGAAAAGTTACAGAGGTGACGGCTGGTCGTACAATAACTTTCAAATCTCAGTAGAAAAAATGTACAAATATCTGGGAGTCCACATCAATGCTAGGGGTGCCCTTGTCAAGCACCGCGGTAAAATTGCTATAAAAACAACAGCCCTTCAAGTCAGTCTTTCCAAACTTTCTAAAAAACTGTCAGTCTCGAGTCTAGCCCCAATGCTGGAAGTCAGGCGAGCCAAGATAGGCCCCACCTTGTCGTATGGCTTAGAAATCTCTTTGGGCTAGCTCAGCACCACACTGAATATAGATGTGACCAAAATCTCAAAAAGGTGCTTTGGCTGCAAAAAACCTCATCTGCAGCCCAGATCCGATTAGTGCTTGGCCTCCTTAATTAATTTGTGTCACAAGCTGAGACAGGCTGGAGCCAGCTCCCTAGAGTCTCTGCTATGGACCGAATTCAGCTCCAGCAACTTAGGTGGGTCACACATTCGGTACCTTAACGACTGTATGTTGCAATTGTCAGCAAGCGAACTGTGAAATCTCAATCCAAGTAAAAAAGGGTACAAATCAAGTATTAAGAATCGAATCCAACAGTGCTCCAAATTGTCAGACGAGGCAATCCTAGCCAAACACAAGCATGCAGGGGCAGAAATTAACTCCTATTAGTCGATCTCCCATCTCGATACCTTGCTTGCACATACTTCCTGCGCTTAAAGCAGTTATTTTTGTTGCTTAGACTGGGTGAGTGGCACTTCCTGAAATACCTAGCTCCCTGGCGGTGCCCATTAGATGAGCTCGAGTGCATGGGTTGCGTGGAATCATTTGAATCCCTGGAGCACGTTGTATGTATCTGCCTTGCACTGATGGACTTGCACAGATCAAAACTGAGGCCTGTGTGGAACAAACTGGGAGTCCGGTTCTGTAGGCAGGGCATCATTGCGGCACTGAACCCAGAGAACACGGCCCTAAACACCAGTTTGATGATCTTCATTCATCTTGCATATCCTAAGTTCAAGCAGCCTATTGGCCATCCAGAAAATACTGCTCCTGCCGCGTCTAAACGTTGAAACAGCTACAAGTGAATGCATCAACGGTATACAATTGAAGCTGACTTTGCTGTAGCTTCAGTCTCCTAATCTGGTGATTTTGCAATTCTCAGTGTCATAACATCAAATTCACTCCACAAAGGCTTACAGTATACCTCAGGGCAGACTCTACTTCCCTCGAGCGCTATACTACGCGTAACAAAGTGCACTCGTTTTAATCGAAAGACTGGGCAAGTTTTAGAAATCGCAGAACCCTGCTCAAGGAACATGGAACATCAAGTTGCGGGGTAGAGTGAAAACAAGTAGCACCAACTGTCTGCCTTAGATTATTGTAACCCAGAACTCCACACTAAATAGCAGCAGGACAGCATGGAACAAGCAAACTCAACCCAGAGATTTTATCTAACCATTGACTGCCTCACTGATTAACTGTTTGACACTATAGAAGTAACCACAACACTAAGTTAATCTCTTGATTTTGCACTGGACTATGAACACCTATGCACTTTAGCGCCTCTTTGCACCTGTTTTTAAATGTTGGTTACCTCTTTTTTAGAAGGATACATTTTTATGTAAATGTAAATATTAACAGATAACCATCACATTTTTTCATTGATTGCGATGAACGCAGAGCAGCGCAAAATGTTTGATTAATGTTTTTACATGCATATTATAATGATTTCAACTAATCAAACAATAAAAGTGATGGTGTGTCTTATGCAAGAGATGGTATCTGGAAGACTGGATTTTGGCTTACAGAAAAGAACTATAATGACATTTTCTGTGATAGTTATTATAAATCTAATAGTGACAAGTTGTCGGATGTATCAAAGCCATCATTTTAAGTCCTTGAATTATATTTGTAGCTCCTTCCTATTAATATTTATACTTAAATACAATATTCCAATGTTAGCATGTGGAGCAAATTTTCCACAATGGGTAAAAATGAGTTTTTCCCTCTCTAGGGCATATAAAACATATTTTATAATGTCCCTGCTTATAGTTACAAGGCACCCTGCCCCTGGGACACCTAGGGGAGACCTTAGGGGTGACTTATATGTAAACATAAGGTAGATTACTACTTGGAAGTACCTTTAATTGCAAAGTTGAATTTGTATATAATTACAATTTAAAAGCAGCCTGTAAGGCAAGGCAGGGCTGGCTTTTAAAATGACAGCAGGCAACACAGCATCGAATACTCCAGTGCAGGAAATCTACCGGCCTCTAAACCTCCCTGCCCTATTATATACTACAGACTTATAGGTAGCTTGAATCCCCCTTGCCCTATTATATACTAGGGAATTACAAGGGTATAATGATACCTAACCATGTACTTTTAATCAGAGCACAGGCCCTGGATCTGGTTAGCAGAGCCCAGGGTGCTATTAGAGTCAGAAAACCAGCACCTAGTAGTCTAAATGGGGGATAAAAGTTGGGGGACACTACAAACAGGTCCTGATTTCTTACAAAGAGGCACTTAGCAAGAGGAGACAATAAAATCTGATGTTCTGTCCTTTAAGTGAAGAGATACGTTTTAAAGGCTCAGCAGAACAAATGATGCGTTTGAAGTTCACAAACCTGTAATGGCAGTGTGCTCCAGAGTTTAAATGTAATAAAATAAAAGGAATGAGACACCAGTTCTCGCCCTTCTGGTGGGGAGAATAGAAGGACTCAAAGAAGAGCATTGGTTGACCTGGAGAAGCAAAGGCAGAAGATAATGAGGTGCCTTGTGGAACAGGCAAAGTCTCTTGTTAGTTATAACTTCTTTGGACTGTGGGTTGTGAAGTTTCTCTCTTGATGTTTAGAGATTGAGGTGGCTTATCTTGCTTTATTTGTTCCAGTGGGACATTAACCTGTAGAACCTGAGGAATTAATTACTAGAAACATGATGTTGTTACTTACTGCGCCAATTCTTTCATGTCGTCCATATCATCTTACTGACCTTTTCTAAATGGACTGAAAATAGTTACACTGACTGGAGAGGGAATAGTAATTTGTGCCCCCCAAAGTATATATATTTTGTTATTTCTTATGGGGTTTACCAAAAATTTGTAATTTGTAACGTAAAGTTTAACTCTGTTAACAATAGTTTTAGCTTATATATGTTTAAATAAACATACCCATATATATATGACTTAAAAAAATATGTATAAAATGTATATATAACTAAAAATTATTTAAATATATTTAAGTTACATTATATTATTGTTTAATGTTAATATATTAATGTTAACTATGTTTAACTATGTTTATATTAAAAAACAATATTATAGTGCTCATTATTAGTGTATAACGATATTTTTTCTCGATAGTTTTGTTATTTACATTATAAGTATGGGATAACGATATTTTTGTACTCAATATTTTTGTTATGATATTTATGTCTCACGATATTTGTGTTTTCGATATTTTGTCAGTGAACCGGGGCTGAGCCTAGTCCTGCCTATGGTAGGTTGGTTAATTGAAAAGACAGGTCTTCGGCTTCTTGCAGAATTCAAGACGAGAGGAGGAGGCTCTGATGTGGCGCGAGAGGCTGTTCCACGCTCTAGGAGCGATGTAAGAGAACGCCCACCCTAGATGTGATAGTTTCTCATTTCCTTAGCTGACTCTTATCGAGTCTGCCTCAAGCCCCTGTGTGTATATGTCAGTTTCCACTGTCTTTGTGAGTATAACATGACAAGCATAACCACAGCAGTTCATTGGACACTGGCCCTGTAATGTCATTCTCAGTCCTGCAGCATCTCTCACACTCACCCCTTGGTCTTTCAGATGTGACTGTACAATATACCCAGGGTCGTACCTTATCGTTTGCCAGTGCTCCAATCCAGTAGGCCTCACTATTTCTATAGTTGTGTAATCTTCCCATCAGAAGGTATATGAAGTGATTCTCTTCTTCGCTGTGGATGGATGCAAGATGAGCCCCAACATTTTTACAATTTTCCTTGAAGGGGAGAAAGAGATTAGTTTGTGGGGCAGAGGATGACCCTACCATTTAGTTGCTGTTTCATATCCAGTCTATACACTTATACATTACAATGCGTCACTCCTGTGCCTTTAGAGGGGCTGAAACCCCTAAACACCGCCTCTGCCATAGTGCCCTCAGCTCCGAGTGAGCTGTCTTCACCCCCACCTTACCTCTAGTTCAGGGTAGGAGCCTAATGTCACCAAAACTTTTTTCGGATCTTACCCACACATCGTGATCATCCAGGTGGGTGTTTTTGTGCACTCCATGTGAATTCGAAGTGCATATGCATCGATGCAATCTTTTATCCCCTGCAAGTATCAATGAAATACAAGGGTATATGTTAAACACCACATACAACATACATTCGTAGTGGGTTTAGAACGCTCTCAATCAAATAAGTGAGGGCGTGACAAAGTTGCATTCATGCGTAATTTGCAAGCGTGTTGATAATCGGGATATCTAGGTTTGTGGGAATGAGAAAAAAAGGAGGCTTACTAAAAGCGCGATGTTTGCATGCCTCATGGGAGTCGGGGTCGTGGTAAATAACTCTGTACACGATCTGGTTAAAATCCAAAAGATTAGTAAAGTCCCTAAGGACGTAGGGAAAGAATCACGATGTGTGGGTAAGATCCGAAAAAAGTTTTGGTGACCAGTTGAGTCACTAAATTGAATGAATGTTTATCATAGTTCACTGCCTCCTTCGCTACGAGGCACACTTTGGAGACATGTTCTATCCATACACTACGCACAACATGTGTTGGGAAACACAAGAGCACTTATTCCTTGAGCAAGTATACTACAGCAACCTGTATATATTTATTTGTTTGTCTGTGATTATGTATTATGTGTTTGTCTTTTCAGACATTTTCGAATGGAACTAAAGGACACTTAACCGTGAGTACATGGTTAGGTCGCAGTGACCAAGGGTAGGGTACACCTTAGCGAGTGTATACCTCCCGGGTCACGTTCACTGGTCCTGAAGAAAACCTAGTACTACCAACTATAGGTTGAAACATGTAGACCTTTTATTGCACCTTTTTATGCACTTTTGTTTCACTGAAAGATACCTGAAGGTTAATCTTACCTTACATGGCATCTTAATCATCTTTTAATATTGTCCAGTTGCCCCAGAATAAAGTTTTTCAGTGGGTCATATCTGGCCAATTTTTAATTAACACCAGTAAGTCACTCACTTACACATCACTAAACAACCAGCTCCACTGTAATCAGGTGTCGCAGCACACCCGGATAGCATTCGGCTATTCGGGTGGGACCCCAATGATGAAGCATGTCACCAACTAGGTTGGTGAGTGAGGGGTCTTTTAAGAAAGGACAATTTCCTTTCCTGTGTTTTTGTCCCAATACCATATAGACAGTGAGCTGTCTTGTGGTTATACTCCTTCTTTGTTTTGACTATCTGACCCTAAGGGGACCAGGAGTATTTCCTTCAATCCTGTGAAAATCCCTTTCTCTCCTTTTTGTTTTGAGTACCATAGGGCTCCTCATTAAGCCCCATGCTATTCAACCTATATATGCGCCAGCTGACAGAAATGGTATCACCATTTGGGATCTCCATAATCTCTTATGCCGACGATGCCCAATCCCCCACTTTTGGCCCCTGTCTGGAGAGAGTTGTGTTGTATGGAATTCTTAACATGTATTATATTGCACGCACTTGTTGCCGTGCTGTGTGGCCTTTCCTATCTCAAATGTAAGCTCGCATCTTCTGACAGACATTCCACATTATGCTGACTCATTGTCAGTGAAATTGCTCTCCCACCCTCGCAGCTCCACCATTAAGTGAGGCCTGCCCCTGCCCCTGCACTCTCGAGTGTTGGTGATCGAGGCCCTCCTCCACCCGCAGGTTTCCCTGCGCCTCATCCCTGGTGGTCCAGTGGACCTCTGTCTCCTTTCTTTCACTCGTTTTTCTACCCTTTTCCATCTTTCACCTTTCTGCACTTTTCTGCATCTCTGCTCTTTTGTGCCTTATTTCTGCTCATTTTCCCTTCCTCTCGCTCTGCCCTTTCACTTGTTTTCACTCGTTTTTCTACCCTCTTTTATCTTTCACCTTTCTGCACTTTTCTGCATCTCTGCTCTTTTGTGCCTTATTTCTGCCTATTTTCCCTTTTTTCGTTAATTCCTCCCTTCACCTTTCCCCGCCGCTGCTGCCCCCGCGGCCCCTCCCCCCCAGCGTGACCGGCCCAATCCAGCTCCCCTCCCGCCTGTCCAGCCCTCCCCGACCCCTACTTAATGGCGGGCACTGCGGGGACAGGCGAGCAAGACCACTGACTCATTGTCAGTGAAATTGCTCTTTTGTGCCTTATTTCTGCCTATTTTCCCTTTTTTCTTTATCCCTTATTTCCTCCCTTCACCTTTCCCCGCCGCTGCTGCCCCCGCGGCCCCTCCCCCCAGCGCGACCGGCCCAATCCAGCTCCCCTCCCGCCTCTCAGCTGTCCAGCCCTCCCCGACCCCTACTTAATGGCGGCCACTACGCGTCAAAGGCAAGCCCGTCTGCGCCCGTCCGCGACCCGACCGCGACCAGCGCCAGGAACCCTGGACCTCCGCCCCGCCAACGCTACGACCCAGCAGCACTCCACGCACTCAACCCAGGCCGCAACAACAACTGCAAGCTAGCATCACCAGCCGACTCCCACGGACCCTTCAGCTGTCACCGCTGCCGGCACACCTGCAGCACCGCCAAGAACACGGATCCAGCACAACGTGCCCACAAGAACACAACTGAACCGAAGACCCTGCAATGCATCCTCCTCAACGTCCGATCCCTCCACAAACACGCCACAGAAATCTGGGACCTCCTCGACAGCACCATCCCGGACATAGCGTTCTTCACCGAAACCTGGACCAACACCACCTCGGGACCGGACATCGCCATCGCCATCCCCCAAGGATACAAGATCTCCAGGAAGGACCGCCCCACCCGCCCAGGAGGAGGAATCGCCATTGTCCACAAATCCAGCCTCCGCCTGAGCACACTCCCTGACGAGCCCACAGAACTGATGGAACACCTTCACTTCAAGATACTGGCCAGCCCCACTGCCACCCTCCGAGTAACCCTCATCTACCGACCCCCTGGACCCCGCGGACCCTTCGCCAACTCCATCACGGACATTATCTCCCCGCAGGCCATCGCATCCACCAACTACACCCTGCTGGGAGACCTCAACTTCCACCTCGACAACCAACTGGACCCCAACACCACATCCCTCCTGGACAACCTCCACAACATTGGACTGCGCCAGATCGTGACCGAGCCCATGCACTCAGCAGGACACACCCTCGACCCCCTCTTCACTACAGGAAACTCCATCACCTTTAGCCACACCACCGAACTCCCATGGACAGACCATCGTTGCGTCCACTTCACCTTCAGAACACCCACCATCCACAGACACCAGCACCTGCTTCCACGAAGAAACTGGACCAAAATCACTGACGACCAGCTCACCTCCTCACTCAACAACTCCACCCCAACCATCGCGGAAAACGACGACCCCAACACCGCAGCCCGAACCCTGCATAGATGGATCTCGGACAGCACCAACACCATAGCCCCCCTCAAGAAAAACAACAATACCCGCGCCAAGAAAGCCAGATGGTTTACCTCCGAACTTCGAGAGTCTAGAAGCACATGCCGCCGCCTCGAAAAGGCCTGGAGGAACACCAAATCCACAGAAGCCCACGACAACTTCAGAGCCGCCACCAACGCCCACCATCAACTCATCAGAGAAACGAGGAAAAAAGCGATTGAAGACAGAATCTAAACCCACGCGCACAACAGCAAGGAACTCTTCAGCATAATCAAGGAGTTCGCCCAACCCACTAGCGAGTCTACCGACATCCCTCCCTCACAAGACCTCTGCGACAAACTCAGCACCTTTTTCCACCACAAAATCAAGAGCATCTACGACAACTTCGACGAAGACAACCAACACACTGAACCCTCACCAACCACCCCCGGCACCCGGGAACCAGCGATTGACGACTGGACAGCCCTCACCACCGAAGACACACTGAAGACAATGAAGTGAATCCACTCAGGGGCCCCCACGGTCCCCTGCCCCCACCACATCTTCAACAGAGCCGCCGACACCATCGCACCCATGCTCCGCCACACCATCAACCGCTCCCTGGCGACCGCCTCGTTCCCCGACGACTGGAAACACGCCGAGGTCAACCCCCTCCTGAAGAAACCCTCAGCGGACCCCACCGACCTCAAAAACTACAGACCCATCTCCCTGCTCCCGTTCCCAGCGAAAGTCATTGAGAAAGCCATCAACAGCCAACTCGCCACATTCATTGAAGAACACAACATCCTCGACTCCTCCCAATCCGGCTTCAGAAAAAACCACAGTACGGAAACCGCCCTCCTCGCCGCAACAGACGACATCCGCACCCTACTGGACAAAGGAGAAACAGTAGCCCTCATCCTCCTCGACCTATCAGCGGCGTTCGACACAGTCTCCCACCGCACCCTAATACGCAGACTCTACGACGCAGGAATCCAGGACAAGGCCCTCGACTGGATCCGCTCTTTCCTCTCCGGCAGGACGCAGCGGGTCAGACTCCCCCCTTTCCTCTCGGACCTCACACCTACCACCTGCGGAGTCCCCCAGGGCTCCTCCCTCAGCCCGACGCTCTTCAACGTCTACATGGCTCCACTCGCCCCCATCGTCAGAACCTACGGACTCAACATCGTGTCATACGCAGACGACACCCAGCTCATCCTCTCCCTATCCAACGAGCCCAACACCGCCAGACGCAACTTTCGAGAAGGCATGGAAGCCGTCGCCAAATGGATGAAAAACAGCTGCCTACAACTAAACACCAACAAAACAGAAGTACTCATCATGGGCCCAAACCCCGATGCCTGGAGCGACACCTGGTGGCCCCCCGCCCTCGGAAACCCGCCAACCCCCACGGACCACGCACGCAACCTGGGAATCATCCTGGACTCCGAGCTCAAAATGGACCGCCAGATCAACTCTGTCTCGTCTTCCTGCTTCCACACCCTCCGCCTCCTTCGTAAGACCTTCAAATGGATCCCCCTCGAACACCGAAAGACCGTCACTCACGCCCTGGTCACCAGCAGACTCGACTACGGCAACGCACTCTATGCCGGAATAAACAAAAACCTCACCCACAAGCTACAGAACATCCAGAACGCCGCTGCAAGACTGGTCCTCAACCTGCCAAAACACTGCCACATCTCCCAGCACCTGCGCACACTCCACTGGCTCCCTGTCGAGGCGAGAATCACCTTCAAGATGCTCACCCACGCACACAAGGCCCTCCACGGCACCGGACCAGCATACCTGAACAGCCGACTCAAATTCCACGCACCCCAAAGGACCCTACGATCAGCCCAGCTCTCCTACGCCGTGGTCCCCCGCACCAGAAAGACCAGATCGGGAGGCCGCTACTTCTCCTTCCTCGCGGCCAAAGCATGGAAGGCCCTTCCTCTCCACCTCAGACAGACAACATCGCTCCCCATCTTCGCAAGAAACCTCAAAACCTGGCTCTTCGACAGACCCCCTCCTTGATGGATGGAACCTGCACCCCCCCCATCCCTAGCGCCTTGAGACCCTTACGAGTGAGTAGTCGCGCTTTAACAAACCCCTGATTGATTGATTGAATGATTGATCGGTCAGTTTCTTGGCTGAGCTAGTTAATGGATCGCAGCAGTGGAGATCGTCGGAGGATGGGCTCCATGCAATGAATTAAGAAGTTTCAAAGGATATTCATAAACCTACGGAATACTTTCTCATTGCTACTTCCTTACAACATAAATTTGGTGACAAGGATGATTTCTACAGTTTCTATTAGTTAATTGGAAACTCAGAGCCCACCTTACTTGGCGTACATCTAGTTCGTCAGCAACGACTGAAGTGTCGGTTTAGACGAGTCGGGTCACGTAGCACGTCAAGTGCATTTGATCGAGAGGATTGTCTGAGCGGAATCACGTGTGCCGGATGTACTCAACTGCACTAAACATCAAGTTTGGTTGGGAAAAACTACGGAAGGGTAAAGCCTGTTCGTAACAGGAAGCAGTTAAATCTACAACATTATTGGGGCGCAGCCAAACCAATCGGCTACAAGACACGCCCTCATTTTACACGACAAGCTTGCCGATCGAGGAGGAAGACAAATTGAGGAGGAGGAACCAGTAGGGCTGAGTAAGACTTGCCGGTAATTGTTTTTACCGGGCTTGCCGAGCGTCATACGATAAGTGCAGGCAATACTATGGCCCATTATTGCTCACCGATCGCCCTGCTGAGCAATGACGCTAAGCTACAACGTGCATACAGCGTGCGGTATAATCAGATGCGTACACAGTAATCAGATGCAAACGCAGTAATCATACGCTGTATGCACGTTGTAGCTTAGCGTCATATTCATGTTAAAACTGCTAACGCTCATAAAAGCCCGTTCAAAATCTTCAAGTACGTTTTCTATGGCGTGCTGTATAATTAGATGCGTACGCTGTATGCACGTTGTATCATAGCGTCACACTGATTAAGTATTCATGTCTCAGAATATAGGTAATTCATGAAACTACAGGCACATGCCTTTTCACGGAACTCATGTTTAAAAACATACACTGAGCACTCGGCCGCCCGAACAGCCTCATTAAGCGGCTGCACTCCTTGTGCACGTTGGCTCCTCATTTGACACGGGCAAGCGTGCACGTCTCTGTCACGCCAGGAATGCTATTAATCACACGCCTCGCTTCCCGGCTTCACTCTTTGAACGAAGCGCGAGCCAGACGGATGCACTCTGCTAGATCACGGTAAGAACCTAATTGTGAACATTTTTAGAAGCGCGTCTTCGCGTTTAAAGTGTCCTTGGACCCGAGGGATTCACACACCCCTCCATTTACTATTTTTCAGTAAATCGCTTGACTGGCCAGCATTACAGACTCCACCGACGGGTGGAAGTCGTTGTATTAAAGAAATAAAAAGAGACACTTTGAGGTATGACACGGGCAGCCTTTCCTTTCATTCATTTGAATTAATAAGTCTAAATACCGCGAGTGACCAATTGTCTGCTGTCACTCTCTTAGGCTACCACTGGCTGTTGGACAACACAGACCACTCCCTGATTCAGATGCCCTTCACACTTGCAGACATATTAAAGAATCTGCATTTTGGTAAGCCCCACTCTATCATTACAGTTAAATGGCTTTCTGTTTCATAACACACTCCTGACTTAGCTTTCCAATTAAACCCGTAGGCTGCCTATCCCCCTTTCCTGTCCTGAAGAAGACCCACCTTGACGCACTTTACTATTTGCGCAACTTACGGGGTCGAAACGTCGACGCACCACATATGTCTGCACAACGCTCATGATCACAGTTTCACTTATCAATGGATCCTCGAGCATATGTGTAAAATTATATGGACTGACAGAAATTCTCCCCTTTTTTCCCTTCTTAAATTGCACAGTCATTTTTGTTTTGTATATAGTGTATTGTCTTTATCACTAATTACCACATGTCACTTTTCACAACAGTCACCCAAAACCCATTTTTGCAATTGAATTTGTAAATTGCGACAGCCTTTATTATTTGATATTTCTAAAATATATTTTTGAATTCTTAACCGTGGTGTGTGTTATGTTCATGCTAATTTTCGCTTTTTCTTAAATCAGTGCTATGTGTTACAAGTGAATTCTATGCTTCTTGAACATTCAAAAGTAATTGAAAACCCAACAGAACCAATTGTTTTGTTTAACACTAATACCCAGGTTCTGAGGGACACCGGGTCACCCCATTATTTTTCTAATATACCAGTGCAGGTAGTGACCTGCGAGGGTTTCTTTTATACACAAATCACTATACCCTGTCGAATTGCCATATTATGTCAGACAGGGAAACACTTACATATAGCGAAGACTATATAGCAAAGTTAATCCAGGAACAGAGTGAGCTTAATCCCCTGGGACTAGGGGCTGCGCCACTCGATACCACACTGAATGAGAAACTTGCCATACTAGAGAGGTTGGAGAAAAAACTGATTCGCTCCCGCCTGCATGGTCACCTTCTAACAAAGTACTTACAGGCGAACATTATCCCTAAAGGCCTGCAGGTGAGGAACGAACCGGCAATCTTCATAGAAATCCCCAAATTCCGGGAGGGTTTCTCATTTGTTGCCAACAACTGCTCCCGACACTGGATGGTGTTGGGAGTTGAGACTGCACTTGAGTATGTAAAGAAACTGGCTCAAGAAATTGCTGATCTAAAAAGAGAAATCCTGGATGATAAAACTGGCGCAAACGCCAAGGAGGCCCTAGAACGAGCTGAAAAGACATTGGCAGAATTCAACACCATTACTCTCAACAAAAAGCTGGATAAACTCAGCAAGGATACAAGAGTGTATGACAAGAAAATAACTTATCCATACTTAAGCGACGATTACTACGAGCAGGACTCTCAAGGTTTCTACACCAACCGGGGTCAACAAGGATACCGGAGGTTCGCTAACCTTTCAAATTCATCCTTTGGAAGCGGCTCAGAAAGCGACAGTGAGAGACCAGCAACAAGTACGAATAACAGACCATACCAACAAGGACAACGTTTTCAAGACCCCCAAGGCAGTGTTCCTTTTTTAGGGGAACAGATATGGATGAACAGAGACACGAACTGGGACAGACTGGCAAGATGGAACCGAGGACAGAACAGACCACGTGGCAACACAAGAGTGAGGTTCCAGAGAAACGACAGCCATGGAGAGATCAACACAAGAAGACAGACCTACAAGTGGTAACAGTTGAGGAAATTGCCAGGGAACAAGGGCCCATACTTCCCTCGGATGATCTGTTGGAAAGACCACCAGACACAGATGAAGACGCTGCCCTAGTAGGAGAATTGATATTGAACACAGATGCCCCGGAAGAAGCACCAACGTCGCCTTTGGAGGAAGATTTGACCATAGATGGAAACATTGTCACTGAAGAAGCAGTGATTATTGAAATGGGTGAACTTGCACAAGATGCACAAATCAGCTTAACCCCAAAAGACCCGATCATTAACATCTCGGATTACGTATTGACACAAAGTGAACACGATGTGCTATCAAAAGGCTTATCATTCATCCCAACGACTCCACCCAACGATTTCAATATCAAACTGGAACTTCATCAATTTTTTCGGAAAATACGCCTAAAATACCACTTCAAGAAAAATGAGAATTGGAGCAAACGCTCAGCAGCTACTGATTTCAGACCGGCTTCGACCATCCTCCCTGCAGCATACTTAATGAGTGAAAAAATCCTCACTTATGAAAAAATCGTGATGGAAGAAGTGATGGATCCCCTTAACAACAAGAAATTCATCAAATACAACATCACCAAGGACGAGAAGCAGGCCTTGCATGCATTGAATAAGAACTCATCGATTGTTGTGAAATCAGCTGATAAAGGTGGAGCCGTGGTAATTCAAAACACACAGGCCTACATCGCAGAAATCAACTAACAACTGAGCTGTACAGAAAGCTACCAGAAGATAAGAAAAAACCCCACTGGAGAAATTGCCGAGCTCATTCAATCACTCACACGTCAAGGATTAACAGAGGGCTTTCTGTCACAAAATGAATATACCTTTCTGAACAAAACAGTGCCAAGAATACCGACCATTTATACACTACCAAAGATTCATAAAGACCTGCGAAATCCACCTGGCCGCCCAATTGTTTCGGGCTGTGGATCAATTCTGGAGCCTCTCAACCAGTGTTTGGATAGCTTTCTACAACCTTTTGTGGTGGAGACACGTTCCTTTCTAAGAGACACCATGCATACAATACAACTAATGGAAAACCAACCCTATGATAAGACAACACAGTTTCTAGCTACACTAGACGTCTCCTCTCTATACACGAGTATCCCCCAAGAACATGCCATTGCTGTAATCAAGAGGACACTGGACCACCGACCTGCACCGGTGTGGATTCCAACTGAATTTCTGGTTGATCTACTGAAAATAGCCATGAAGAAAAATTACTTTGTCTTTCAAAACACATACTACCTACAATGTAAAGGCGTAGCTATGGGGGCTGGATTCGCCCCTAGTCTAGCGAACCTCTACATGGATGACTATGAGGATACACACCTTTATGACCTCACCAACCCCTTTTTGGATAACATATCAGTATGGAAGCGCTATATTGACGATGTGTTGATGGTGTGGACAGGAACAGAACAGAGCCTAACTGAATTTAAATCATGGCTGAACGCACGTACTCCGGACATACAATTCACCATATCCTACAACAATGAGGCTAACAGCTTCTTGGATATCACCATACAGAGCGAGGACGGGAGACTCTACACCACATTATACAGAAAACCTACAGAGCGAAATACAACCCTAAAATATGATTCCCACCATCCAAGAAGTCTCAGAGACAATTTGCCCTACGGACAATTTTTAAGACTGCGACGGAATTGCTCGAAATGGAGTGATTTTTACAAAGAGACAGATATTCTGATCAAAAAATTGAGGGACCGTGGATATCCGAAAGGCCTGCTAAATCGATCCAGAAAGAGGGCCTGGTATCGCCCCAGGGAGACTCTCCTGGAGATACTACCGCCAGCGGAAGACATTGAGAAACTGGCCTGTGTGACCACGTTCAATACACGCAGTCACGAAATAAAGAAAGTTCTGCTGAAGTATTGGAACCTGATAAGCACTGAAATTGGGATTCAGGAGAAACCCCTATTTGCCTTCAAAAGAGCCAAAAATATAAAAGACTATGTTGTAAGCTCCTATCTTGAAACAGATAAACCACTGGACATTAGGCAACAACTCAACCTACCACCGCTGATGGGTCATTTTAAATGCAGCACTTGCAAAGCTTGTGAGTTCGCAATGATTGGCTCATCATTTCAACACTTGGGTAAAACATACCTCCTAAAGCAACACAGTAATTGCAACAGTCATAATGTCATCTATGCCATACGATGCCCTTGCGGCATGATCTACGTTGGCCAAACCACCCAAAAGGTCAAAACAAGGATTCTCCAACATTGAAGTAGAATCCGGTGCTTGGTCCAGGGAGCCCCTCTGGTAGAACACTTTTCCAAAAACAATCACAATGCAGATGACCTACAGTGGTGGGTACTGGAGAAGGCCACCCTCCATCCCAGAGGAGGCAGTAGACTTCAACTGCTAAACCTGAAAGAATGCAGATGGATCCATCTCTTGGACACAGTAAACAAGGGATTAAATGAACTTGAGGAAACATACAGACAAATGGTTAGACTGTAGAATCCTCAGATTGTCACGTTATATACACCTATACTCTTGCGCATATTCCATCTGCCACGCATACCTATATATGTGAAAGAATAACGTTACAAGTATTGTGCACCATTTCCTGCCATTTCGCTATAGAATAACAGAATATATATGCCACATATTCCGCGTGCAATGTACTCATTTACAGAATCACCTGTGTATATATAAAAAATGTAGACGCTATATATATACATATAGAATGATCTGTGTATATATAAAAAATGTATACGCTATATATGTATAAACACCACTAGATTCTTCATGCCCTAATGCATTCATGTATATATGTGAAATGTATTCCTCACGCTAAATGTTAAAAGTGCTAACAAACCAAAGACCTCACCTACGGTATTTATGGCGTGCGGTATAATCAGATGCAAACGCAGTAATCATACGCTGTATGCACGTTGTAGCTTAGCGTCATATTCATGTTAAAACTGCTAACGCTCATAAAAGCCCGTTAAAAATTTTCAAGTACGTTTTCTATGGCGTGCTGTATAATTAGATGCGTACGCTGTATGCACGTTGTATCATAGCGTCACACTGATTAAGTATTCATGTCTCAGAATATAGGTAATTCATGAAACTACAGGCACATGCCTTTTCACGGAACTCATGTTTAAAAACATACACTGAGCACTCGGCCGCCCGAACAGCCTCATTAAGCGGCTGCACTCCTTGTGCACGTTGGCTCCTCATTTGACACAGGCAAGCGTGCACGTCTCTGTCACGCCAGGAATGCTATTAACCACCCGCCTCGCTTCCCGGCTTCACTCTTTGAACGAAGCGCGAGCCAGACGGATGCACTCTGCTAGATCACGGTAAGAACCTAATTGTGAACATTTTTAGAAGCGCGTCTTCGCATTTAAAGTGTCTTTGGACCCGAGGGATTCACACACCCCTCCATTTACTATTTTTCAGTAAATCGCTTGACTGGCCAGCATTACAGACTCCAACCGAGGGGTGGAAGTCGTTGTATTAAAGAAATAAAAAGAGACACTTTGAGGTATGACACGGGCAGCCTTTGCTTTCATTCATTTGAATTAATAAGTCTAAATACCGCGAGTGACCAATTGTCTGCTGTCACTCTCTTAGGCTACCACTGGCTGTTGGACAACACAGACCACTCCCTGATTCAGATGCCCTTCACACTTGCAGACATATTAAAGAATCTGCATTTTGGTAAGCTCCACTCTATCATTACAGTTAAATGGTTTTCTGTTTCATAACACACTCCTGACTTAGCTTTCCAATTAAGCCCGTAGGCTGCCTATCCCCCTTTCCTGTCCTGAAGAAGACCCACCTTGACGCACTTTACTATTTGCGCAACTTACGGGGTCGAAACGTCGACGCACCACATATGTCTGCACAACGCTCATGATCACAGTTTCACTTATCAATGGATCCTCGAGCATATGTGTAAAATTATAAGGACTGACAGAAATTCTCCCCTTTTTTCCCTTCTTAAATTGCACAGTCATTTTTGTTTTGTATATAGTGTATTGTCTTTATCACTAATCACCACGTCACTTTTCACAACAGTCACCCAAAACCCATTTTTGCAATTGAATTTGTAAATTGCGACAGCCTTTATTATTTGATATTTCTAAAATATATTTTTGAATTCTTAACCGTGGTGTGTGTTATGTTCATGCTAAAGTGGACGTACTCATATTTACACTAATATGGTCATATTCGTACTTGCCCTATTATGGTCATAGCCGCATATGCCCAATTATGGTCATAACTGTACATGTCCTATTATAGACATGATTCCTTATATAGGCATGATCTTTCACCTACATTGGTCCCAGCTAGTACACAACGAGCTCTAAGGGCTGAATGTTATCTATCCTGTGGTTTTGAATACAGCAGGGTTTTCCCCAAACACAGGCCCTCACTGTACTCATTAATTATGCATGGCTTTCTAAGAATACACCACGTGCATAATATGTATGTACAAAGTTCACCCCTGACGTCTTCCTCATGTCCAATACAAACCATACTGAGGACCGAGACTCTTTAGGATATAAATACACCACATCTTGCCCCGGGAACCGAGACTTCCATGCTGACACACTGACCAGAGACGCTGAGGCTCCTGCATGCAGTCGCTCCAGCTGACAGTGGTCTGACACAGCCCTGACGGGGTGTCCAACTCGAGACCAGGACGGGGTCCCACACTCTCTCTATTCAGGTATGGGGGTTCGACTAAATCCTAGAAGGATTCTTGGCTCTTAGCTTTTAGACCTACACATATGCTAGGTACATTCAGGTACATCTAGTTAGGCATAGTAGGAGTACGCGCACTTGCATAATGCTTTTATATTCATGTATGTATCCATGATTATCGCAATATGGTAGAACTGTTCTATCCCTTTGCTTTTATCGTACTACTGATAATATATCTCTGCTCTTGTCTGCTGGTTACCGCAGCACATATATTTTACACTAGAATAACAACTGTTCAATAAATACTTATTGAAACGCCCGACTGTTTATTCTGTGTAACTCTCTGAGACAAACCGAATAAGTGAGCACGAGTGACTGAGCGAAAGGTGGTATATTGTTTCCACGATTCTGAGGGAATCAGGGTTGTCATGATCTAAGTTTGCCAGAAACTAATCTCTCCCCGATAAGAGGAGACACTAGTGGCACTGCGAGCTAGCTAATGCAAAACTAGGCTAACATATACGGTGGGGGTGCACGGAGTCAGTCTGCCACCAAGCCCGCAGTATATGTTATCCAAACGGCTTTGTCCTGCAGGGGTACTATAGGAGCTACACGACATGGCGCCCAACGTTGGTTGGGTACATATTTAACAGTAGAATCTGAGTAGTTCAATCGTCCTATTCTCAGAGAACCTACTCACAAAACCCCAGAGACGTCTGGAGTGGGTGGGCACAAAATCCGCCGCAGCTGAGTAGTACGAAAATACTATTTATTGGCTGTTGGTTATTCAAGCTTGAAGGACATTTAGTTCCTAAATTGTGCATTTACACCTTATCTTAAAATTTCCTTAAAACACCCTTCTTCTACTTAAAAATGGTTGAACAAGCAGAAGAAGCAAGGAGAGTTACAACAGACCTCTTCGGTTTAGGAGAAGAAGACCCTGAAGATGCAATACAAATTGCACCAAATTTCAGAAGGGCAGTCACCATAAAACTTCTAGAACACGGCTTAAGAGCCAGGGGTGGAAATGTAATTTTCGTGATTGAGGCACACGAATCCAATAAAACAGAGGTATTCTATTCATGGGTTACATTCCCAGCAGCGAATGCAGTTACAGATGTATTTCACTACTACCTAGAAGGTGAAGCACCAGCGGACTATACTCCTTTTGAGGAATTAGAGGTTCCGCTCACTTACCAGGAGCATAATTACTGGTTTAAAGGCGCCCTACCCCACGTACATGGAAGAGCAAGACTAGGCCCGCTCAGAGGAGCAGGAGCCATATGGCCCATATTAGCGGCATACACAGCGCATCCTGACATTAACTCAATGCCACAGCCAGACTTACTCGTACAACGCAGAGATTTAATTAAAATCTACAGAAACCTCACACAATTTGTGATGAGGACTTTAACAGTTCAGCCTGCACCAGCTGCAGCACAAGATACTCCAGTCCAAGGTACAGTTAATAAAATAACTCCACAAACATTACACGCGATAATGGGCAAAATACCAACAAAACGCGAACAAATCCCATTCTGGATAGCTCAGAAAATAACTCAGCTTGAAGCAGTATTCCCGAATACTACCACCTGTGATAAACACAGAATTCTAACAATCTGCTTGCCCATGGGTCTCACACCACAAGTAGAGGACGGCACCTCTTGGGGTTCAGTCTTTGCTGCCATATATACCAGAACACATGGTATCCCGTCAATAGCAGTAGTACCTGAAGTATTGAAACAGATACAAAATGAGTACGGAGCAGAGCCTGCCCTTAACTTAGGGATGAAGTTGCTAAACAACTTTGACCAGGTCTCAGCCATAATACTAGCTAACATTAAGGGGGAAGCAGCTTCAGTGGCGATCCGCCAACGCCTAAGGGAGTTCGGTCCAGAGGATCAACAACATGAACTACCCAAAATAATTGAAACTGCATATGCAGAATTAGGCAGAGACAGTCTAGGTGGGAAAGCATTAAAACCACAACTGGTGGGCAGTCCTGAAAAGGACACTATAAAGCAGACACCTACTTCTTCTAAAAAGAAGTGGGAAAATAAAAAACAACAAAAGTCTAAAGACAACAGATCTCAATCCAGAGGTAGGTCTCCTCAACAGGAGCCCTCTGAAAGGAGGTATAACCTCAGGAATAGGGATAATATTAAAAAACCTGACAGGTATCAGGATACTGATACTCGTTCCTCTCGTTCCTTTCAGGGTTCATCAAGAAACTCCAAGAGGGAAGGACGGTCAAAGGAGCGTACAAAGTCCAGAGACACGCAACGCGCTATGGACTATGCACCTAAAAAAGAAGATAAACAAAAATCAAAACCTCAGTTCAAAAAGAAGAAGGTAGCAGGTCTCAAGATCAGACATGCCCAGAATTCTGAGGACACAGCTTCTGAACGAGGAGTGGGCTCTGACGATGCTAGACAGCGCGGCAGAAGTAACGATAGCTCGCCAGAACCTGAAGGAATTTCTGGTGACAGCGGAGTTGAGTGAGTTTATCACGGTGGAAACACCTGATACTCGGGTAAGTGTCCCACATAAGTTACATGAGATAACACTCCGGCTGGAGGGGGACAAGCCCAGGAAAGTTAAAGCTCTCTTTTGGAAAAATCTGTCATCTGGTTATGACATTCTATTAGCAGAACAAGACTGGCCACCAGCATTCGTCATGGAGTGCCCTAGGGGAGAAACTGTAATTTTTCCAGCCTTTTCCGACCTCGTTCCCATTCATTTAAAACATGCATATGCGCAGGAGTGGGCGGTTGCCCTAGCTCCAGCATTGTACAAAAATCATGCTGGTTGGGATGAGGAGTCAACCCACCACGTGATCCCGTTAAAAGTTTCCCCAAATGCTCAAAGGCAATACCCTATAAAGCAGGAAGCTAAAAAACAAGTCAGGGAGATTCTAGACCAACTAGAATACCAGGGGGTGATAGAAAATTGCACTTCACCTATGAACAATCCTTTGTTTCCCGTAATGAAACCTGACAACACATATCGTTTAGTTTTGGATTACAGACATTTAAACACTTGCACAAAGACATTTGCAGTTCAAAATGCACACAGTGCCGCATTAATGAATAACATTGTGCGGAAAAAATACAAAACAACACTTGATATCTCAAATGGATTTTTCTGCCAAAATATAGCGCCTGAAAGCAGGTATCTAACCGCATTCAGTGCGTTAGGGTCCCAACGGCAATTTTGCCGACTCCCCCAAGGGTATAAGAATAGCCCGGGGTTGTTTTCAGCAAGAGTAACAGAATTACTCCAAAATTTGGATGAAGAAGCATTGTCCTATGTGGATGATATTTATCTGACGGACGATGACTTAAAGCGGCACTTGACCAGGGTGAGCACCATTATTATGGGATTCGCCTCTGAGGGCTACAAATTTAATTTCAAAAAATCAAAAATTGCCCACCTCAGTGTCCTATTTTTAGGATACGAGCTGTCAAGTGAAGGGAAAAGCCTAGCAGCTAACTTTTTAGAAAAGTGTGCGCTGCTCCAACCTCCAAAATCTTTAAAGAATTTACAATCAATTCTGGGATTCCTAAATTTTGGTCGAACATACATTTTGGATTACGCAGAAAGAGTAAAACCTTTCTACGACTTAATAAAACCTGATTTTTCAGTCAGACAATGGACACAGGAACACACAAATATCCTGCGTTCCCTACAGGAAGACATGATAGCTTCTAAACATTTACAGACACGCGTAAACGCACAGAACTCTAGTGATCCGAGTCATAGCGGGTCAATGCGGGTACACTTATTTGACTTTTAATGAAGGCGAAACAGTACCAATCGCATACAAATCACACCTGTACACAAACACAGAAATGCGTTTCACTTCAACAGCAAAAATTCTGACAGCAGTGCAGACCGCTGTAGCAAGAGAAAGAGCTCTGGCTCAGGGAAAACGCATAATTGTCGTGACCCCAGTTCCAGCTTTAGAAGCTGTTACAAAAGCTAGCATTCCAAATGCTAAAGCCTTACATCCAAGATGGATACAATGGGCTAATTCTCTTACTGCAACGGATGTTGAATACAGATTTGATCCAAGTTTAAAAACACAGGCATTCCTGCAATACGAACAAGAATATCCTCTTCCAAATGAAATTTTGCCTCTAGATCAGTATGAATACATTATTTACACTGACGGATCTGCTCAACCAGCCATAGGGAGTAAGCAAGCTTACAGCACGGCGTGTGCGATTGTTAAAGGTCGCATGCACGATGGAAAGTTCCATCCGAGTTGCACTAAAACGCAATCTCTAGGAGACTGCACGGCTCAGTTGGCAGAACTCAAAGCACTTATACTGGCACTTATAAATACGGATCACGAATTCCCCACACTTATTGTGTGTGATTCCTTTTACTGTGTACAGTCGTACAATGAATATCTACATCATTGGGAACAAAACGGGTTCAAAGATGCAAAAGGTGGCACAATTAAGCATAAAATGCTATGGGAACAGGTAGTGGAGTTGAGAAACGAACTACCAAGGGCTCACGTGATACATACACTGAGTCATCAGCGTGATGGCGTTCACGTTGAAGGGAATTCATTGGCTGATGAAGCCGCAAAGGGGGCTGTTCGCACAGCCGCCGTAGCTGCAGTTACTCGTTCAAAGACGAGGGTAGACGGCGAGATAATGGTAGCTGTCAATGCTTCAAGCAAAGGCAGCACAGCAGTACCTAAAAGATTTCCACTCAAGTACTCCTACAAGTTAGATGCACAAAACATTCCATATGCTCAGATTCCTGGAGTGGGGGATAGAGTAATACCAAATATGGATCGTAGGCAAGGCTTAATTTTAGCAGCACACGAAGGGTTTGGGTTCTGCGCATACAGGCGTCACAGAGACTATTTCTTTATTGAAACAGCGCTACTGGTGGCCAGGGTTAACGAAGCAGACTAAAGACTATGTCTTGAAATGCGACATCTGTCAGCAGATGAAAGGCTCCACCGTAACACACCCAGCGCAGACACCATTACTGAAATCAGACAAACCTCTCGCATGTGTGTATTTGGACCACTGCGGACCCCTACAATCTGATGGGTCCAAGAAATATATCATGGTTGCAGTGGATTCCTTCTCTAGATTCCTCAAGGTTTGGCCTCAGCGCTTGGCTGACGCTCAAACTGTTATAAAAGATTTGTGAGTCTTTATCGGCACATACGCAGTTGGCACGTTACATTCTGACCGTGGTCCGGCGTTTAGCTCTCGGGCTTACAAAGAGGCCATGGAAGGAATGGGCGTAGCATTGCGGTACTCCTCTCTGTACCATCCCGAGGGAAATTCTGTTGTGGAGAGGAAGAACCGAGACTTAAAGCAATCTTTAACAGCTAGGGTATTAGGCAAGGGCGGTAGATGGGTTGATCACCTTTATGGGGTACAGCGCGCGCTCAATAACCAGCCAAGAAACTCTCTAGGTGGTGTCACTCCTTACGAGGTCCTATTTGGGACGAGAATGTGGGTACCTGATCTTGATTGTGAAGGCACAGTGGCGGATGAAAAACCATTTGATATCCATGATCGTTTGGCTGTTTTACAGGATCTAAACAAATCCAGGAGACAACAAAGTAACGTGCTCCAGAAACAGGCCGCCACTGAGGAAGTCAAGGCAGTAACGGCAAGATCTATCTGGATCCCAAAAATCGGGGATCTGGTCAGAGAGAAGATTGCTGACAAGAAAGCCTGTACCGGTCCTTGCAATCCACGGCACAAGAATTGTACTTCTGCCGCCTCTTGCCGGAAAAAAGGAGAAAAGATTTGTCTCAATCGACTTAATCAAACCACACTATGTGGCCGATACTAAACAGTAGGCCTCGTGGACTCCACAGTAGCAGACGCCCTCCTCTCGCTACAATCCAAGAAGTCCAGACAGAAAGACTCATCACTTTTGAAAAGTCACCTGTACGGAATGAAGGACTAAGCAACAATGCTATGGAACTCGTTCCACTTCAACAAGAAGAAAATCAACTTAACAACCAAGTTGCAATAAGACCGACTACAGACATCTACGTCAACATGCCTCGTCAAGAGCAAAATCCGATTTCAACAAATCCCGAAGCAATTCCAACAATTGATCGAACTGCTTCTGGCTATTTCATGAACTTTGATACGTTTTCACTGGATCCAAGCGAGCCGGAAACGACGCCAGCCAAAAAATCACTCAAACAGAAACTCACTGACTTTTTGAACTTTTTTAGAAAGACTTACCTGGTGTCACCTCGGATTGAACTATGGTATATCACTGGGATTTTCTTTTTTCTTTTCTGGCTAGGTTTAATAATAACTTTCAGTATGCTTATTAACGGACGATATCTCCAGCCAAGCTCTACAGCCCAAAGAGTCAATTTGATTTTAAAACCACACCAGTCTTCACATCGTGAACCAAGAGACTTGTCTTCAGTGAACATCACAGCAGTTCCTATACCGGACGGTATAGTATGGGACAAGATTGATTATGATGTATTCGGTCCGACTGAACTTTTGAAGCTTAAACATGTATTTAAAATTTCTTTAAGTGATATCATTACCTCCAGTACATTTTCTGATGATTGGGACACTGAAACTGTAAATGCTATGATGTCTGATTTAGAAAAAACTGCTGCATTTCCGAAAAATGAAATGTTAGAAGGTACTTCAGACTATGATACATTGTACTGTTACCAGCAATATGGTCATCATTTCTTGCACAAATCTATAACACCTAGAAATGTATTTGAGTACCACCAATGGGAACACTGCCCAACACCACCGAAAGGTAGTTCACAGGCATTTGCACAGAAATTCACATACTTCTCAGGGTTTAATACATCCGACCCGAAGTCATTTTATTATAAAGTGGAGAAAATTTCAGCTCAGAAAATTATGTTAACAAACACCAAACATATTTACTCTGCATCCTTTCTGAACCAGTTGTCTAAACAGGGTTTCGATCTATGGAAAGACACAATAGATTCCAAATCAATCTGGGGTTCTAGGGACTGGCAAGTCCAGGGAATAGAAGCACTTTTTAGAGCATGCATCATTCCGCAGCAGATTTTATTTCTGAATGAAACTGTGCAACAGACATCCTGTCTTGGACTAGCCAAGAACAAGGAACTGAACTCACCTGGGTTTCCTACACCATCACAGATGGGTGGGGGGCAGAATTCAACTACACATGGGGTAGGATTAGATGACATTCTCCAGTACAACAGATCAGATCCTGATTGGACAGAAATGGCTGATTTGGCCCATTGACACAAACAAATGTCAGCAGAGATTTATGAATACAACCGAAGGGTTTAGTATCCATAGGCCAGACCCACGCTATGTACAGAGACATCACCCGGGGGTAGTGACATCCTATAGTGTTGGGAAGTTGTGCCTTGATTGGCTAGAGACCTCAACACTCACAGAAGTAAAGCACCACTTGACCTTACTGACACCTGACATGGATCTTAGAGATTTTCTATTAGGACCCAGGAAACAACGTCAGAAACGTTTCATATATGCAGGCCTTTATGCCTACTATAATGAAAACTGGAAAATATCCCAACAAGAGGCCGCAGAAAGGATACGGGAGATAGACCGTATTAACTTAGAAAAGGCATTAGCTGTAGTGGATAATGGGTTAACAACTTTGACCTCCAGGATTTACTCCTTAGGCAACATTGTGTCCTTGGCAATCGACACATTAGAACAAGATCTGGCCTTGTTACAACACGGGCAATCTCAGCTACGTTCTATTATGATGTTAAGCTGGACGCTACAATCTTTGCGTGCAGGCTATGTGCCATGGCGTTTTATAAACACCACGTCTCTGTTTTCAAAATACAATCTAACTGATAAACAGACAGAAATGGCACAAAGGGGAGCCAAATATACAATGCTGCGTGTTGAGAAACTGGAAAGGTTACCATTCACTGTAGCCGAATCACCATCAACAGAATGGCTAATTCATGGCCAAATCACTCTGCCGGTCACTACGTTTCAGTTCCAATATTGCCTTGAGCAAAGGCAGGCAGGCAAATATGTGAAAATGGGTAAGGGATACATCAAGGAAACTTGGGAGTTACCATATAGATACCGATGCCGGAATGGGGATCGAGAAGTGTATCTGAGTGGTACAAACTGCAAGAACGCTTTAAGCGGTTCTCTCATGTGTCAGGATATTTCTCTACACGGAGCCTGCAGTGGTTCAGTGGCGAACTTATCTTGTCACATGTCAGGGACCCCAGCGGCCATGATCACGCCGGTTTTCCAGCTGCTCTCGAATGGGAGTTACTTAATGCTAAATGATCAAGGTTGCTGTGGGATGCTTCCAGGCGTCGCATATCTAGTCACTGTTAACTCCAGGGTTACTTGCTGTATGCAAGTATTGTTTCCACCACTGAACACAGTCAGGGAGGCGCCGCTATGGCCTTCGCTGAATGTTTCTTTTGTACAATTTGATACTCTGAGCAGATTGAAAGCCATGCTTTTACAGCGACCCGTGCCCTTAACCTCCGCTCGAGAAACCTATGAACTTCAAGTTGCAAGGACCTCGACCGAGATACAGGCACTCATACATACAAACTGCCCCATTCATTTCGCAGAAATGGTGGGACGTATCTTTAATATGTCTGATACGAGCGGAATTGTACACCTATTTAAAACCATAGGGTCCGGACTGTTAAACACCTTTCAGACAGTCCTCGGAGTAATCCCAAATTTTATACACTCCGTATTGGGAAGCGTATTTGGAGGATTCCCGCTCATCCTGTTCCTGATCACAGGAATCCTGATTGTAATATTGCTGCTACGCAATGGACGGCCCTCTTCCCGAGGGAATGGTGAACACGCTCCTGGAGCGGAAATATCGTGAACGCATGGTACAACTTCTGGGCATTTCTTGTCTGCGAGAACTCAATGCCTCCTGGTTTCTATCATTTAGACCAGTCTGGGTAGACTGCATCTTACCTGTTCTTCGATGCCTGTTCTGCGAGGAAGAATGCACGTTGGATCTCTGTCTAACGTTTCCATCGGATGCGCCTCCGGACACGGATGCAATACTGGACCCCATAAAGGCCCATGCTCTGCGTTGTCCTCAGCGGCTTCCAATTCTGATGAACGCATTCCTGGAGAATCCACAGGTGCCGTTTGCTCCTGCTGGGTTAGGTGACTCCTCCACAGGCACCCAGGTAACAGCTGCCGCACAAGCTGCCGCAGCTCCGTCTGTTCACAGTGCTGCATTCCATCTATGTGCGATTGATGTTCTCTGTGAGGCGTTGGATTTGTCGTCTGCAGCAGCTAACACTGATGATGTTGTGCTTCCCAGCCAGGACACTTAATCTCGAATTGGCTCATCGCGTCCTGGGAAAGAATTCGGCTTCTTTGCTCGTTTCAAAACAAACAATCTAAATTTGGAACATTTTCTTATATTGACACTTTCGCTTAAGACAAGCATGGCCTTCTCCTGCTTATGGTAATGCAACTTTTATAGAGAGACAATATTGACTTTTTTCAAGTGGCAACTAGAAATTGCTGAATTTTAACATTATTTTTTTTTCTCTCTCTCTCTAAACACTTCATTTTTAACGATTTTTTAGAACCATGTTTTTACTTGCTTTTAAAAATATTTTTAAATTGTCCAGATTTTAAGTATGGTCATTTTATCCAATTCGGAAGAGGAGTGGGTGTTATATCCCCCATAGAGGCCCTAATGTAGACCCATTCGTACATGCCCTAAAATGGACGTATTCATATTTACCCTAATATGGTCATATTCATACTTGCCCTATTATGGTCATAGCCGCATATGCCCAATTATGGTCATAACTGTACATGTCCTATTATAGTCATGATTCCTTATATAGGCATGATCTTTCACCTACATTGGTCCCAGCTAGTACACAACGAGCTCTGAGGGCTGAACGTTATCTATCCTGCGGTTTTGAATACAGCAGGGTTTTTCCCAAACACAGGCCCTCACTGTACTCATTAATTATGCATGGCTTTCTAAGAATACACCACGTGCATAATATGTATGTACAAAGTTCACCCCTGACGTCTTCCTCATGTCCAATACAAACCATACTGAGAACCGAGACTCTTTAGGGTATAAATACACCACATCTTGCCCGGTAAGACAGAGGGAACCGAGACTTCCATGCTGACACACTGACCAGAGACGCTGAGGCTCCTGCATGCAGTCGCTCCAGCTGACAGTGGTCTGACACAGCCCTGACGGGGTGTCCAACTCGAGACCAGGACAGGGTCCCACACTCTCTCTATTCAGGTATGGGGTTCGACTAAATCCTAGAAGGATTCTTGGCTCTTAGCTTTTAGACCTACACATATGCTAGGTACACTCAGGTACATCTAGTTAGGCATCGTAGGAGTACGCGCACTTGCATAATGCTTTTATATTCATGTATGTATCCATGATTATCGCAACATGGTAGAACTGTTCTATCCCTTTGCTTTTATCGTACTGCTGATCATATATCTCTGCTATTGTCTGCTGGTTACCGCAGCACATATATTTTACACTAGAATAACAACTGTTCAATAAATACTTATTGAAACGCCCGACTGTTTATTCTGTGTAACTCTCTGAGACAAACCGAATAAGTGAGCACGAGTGACTGAGCGAAAGGTGGTATATTGTTTCCACGATTCTGAGGGAATCAGGGTTGTCATGATCTAAGGTTTCCAGAAACTAATCTCTCCCCGATAAGAGGAGACACTAGTGGCACTGCGAGCTAACTAATAGAAACTAGGCTAATATATACGGTGGGGGTGCATGGAGTCAGTCTGCCACCAAGCCCGCAGTATGTTATCCAAACGCGCAGGTCCTGCAGGAGTACTATAGGAGCTACACGACACCATAGGTGCCCCCTCAGCTCCAAACCGGAGGCTATAGGGTGAAGGGGGTCCAGCTAGGGGCCCTCAATGTCGCTTTCCGACAGGCTTTCCATGTCGGGAAGCCCGACATGGAAAGCCTGTCGGAAACCGACCTCGTAATCCCTACAGTGGAAACGCCACACATACGGATTACAGGCAGGACTCCGACTGGTCGACGGGCATCCGTGAGCCCATCGGCATCCAGCACGAATGTCCAGCTGGCTTCACTTTCGACCGCCTGCATCATAATGCGGCGATGATCGAAACTGAAACCGCGGTCGGAGGCTTTCTGACTCTTATGGTAATTTGGCCCATTGTGAGGGAGGATGTGCCCGCTGGAAGGCGGTGGGGTGGTAGGGCAACACAGTATTAATTTAGAGATGGGTGAAGGGTATAGAAAACTGTACCACTCCCGCTCAACATATTTAGAAGTGACTGCTCTGGGGGTGCCAGAGAGCCCACGGCAAGATGGCAGCACCTTAGTGCAGCTCCGCCGGCTGGGTTCTAAACATCAGACAAAAATCTGCTTCAGACACTGGAAGCCACAAAAAAAACATCGCTAAGTGTGTGCGAACACTAGAGGAACCGAGAAAGCCGCGATCGGATGCCGATGCCTAAAAACCAGAAGCGGGGGAGCAGTGAGGCCCAGCAGTAGTAACCAGTAAACCTGTACCCGGCAGGGAGCAGCGGACCGCGATGCGGCATGTCTGCCCAGAATATCGACGCCGGCACTGGGCGCTCCCAGCGCGGAAGGTGAACAAACACCGTGGCTCCGAGGCAGAGTGATACGCGCTAAAAAGTGCATGTGCATGCACTTGGAGAAGAAGTGAGCAGGGCCAACGGGCAGCGAAGGCATAATCGAGCCCGGGGCATCAATATAAGCAAGAGGTCTACTGTGGTGTGTCCGCGCTTGGAGACGCGGTGGGCGGGGTCAACAGACAGCGTAAGAAAAATCGAGCCCGGGCGGCAGGAGGGCCTACCACGGTGGGCTTGCGCTTGGAGTAGCGGTGGATTAAAGTAAAGGGCAGTGAAGGAGTAATCGAGCCTGGGACAGCAGAATACGCTGAGAGTCTACCGCGGAGTGAACACACGCCAGGAGGACATGGTGTGTTACACGGGTGAGTGCACATTGTCCCCTTGAAAAGTGTGGAGGCCCCAGATACAGCTGTGACAGCGGCAAACCTAGACATTGCAGAAGCGGTGCAAGCACAGGAATAAATATTCGTAGCAGGGTATCGGTGCAAAGGGGGCATCTAATCAGTGTGAAAGAAATGCGCTCAGTGGAAGCCAGTGTACGGTGAACACGCAATACAGAAGAAATTGAGTCATAAACAAGAGATAGCGGCTCCTGAGGGGTGCAAGTTGTGATCTGTGTACCTTTCGAGGGTACAACGGAGGGAAACACTGACAAAGGAATACGTAGTGTCGTGGTGATCTGGGCACTGACGGAATAGGTAGTCAGAAGCACGATACTGCAGCGGTGCAAGGGCAAGGAAATGGGTAAGGTAGACAAAACACAATTGCGCCTGAACTTTGATGCTAGGAGCAACACCAAACAAGCTAGAGAAATAGGTGCAGAAGATGTGCAGAATGAGGGGGCAGTTGGGAGTAGTGCTCTGGAGACAACACTGCTGGCCATGCAGAACAGTCAGCAATCAATTGACGGGAAAATAGACTCCCTGAATCTGCGCATAGACAACATGGCGGCAAAAATGGATAAGCAGGCCGCACGTATCACAGAAGCGGAACAGAGAATATCCAAAACCGAAGACAAGTTACAAACCGTGTGCACAAAGAATCTGGATATGGAACTTGTCCTGGCGGTCATTCAGGCAAAGAATGAAGATTTGAAGGCGCGCTCCCGCCGGAATAATCTGCGCGTGATTGGGGTGCCGGAAACTACAAACACAGGCAAAATTGAGGAATACATAGAAGACATGTTAAAGACACTGTTTGGGAGTGAAAATCTGTCAGCATTGCCGGTAGTAGAGCAAGCACACCGAGCGCTTATGGCGCGACCCCCGCCGGGGGCACGACTGCGTGCTATAATAGCGAAATTGTTGAACTACCGGGATAGGGGCACTGTATTGAGACTAGCCAGGGAGAAAGGTGAGCTATGCTTTCAGAACAATCAAATCTCCTTTTATACGGATTTTACGATTGCTGTACAGTCAGCTCGCAGAGAGTTCTTGCCCGTTAAGCGCTAACTGCAGAAAGCCAAAATAACGTATGCGATGCTGTCCCCGGCTAGATTAAGAATAGAATACAAAGGTAAACAACATATATTTGCGACACCAAAAGCAGCTAAGGACTATGTGAAACAGATAATTGGCAATCAAAAGACCCGGAGCACTTCGGATGTCGAGGAAGACTAAGGATGAATGTGATCAGACGCTAAGATGAAGCACAAAGACTGAGTGCTCTGCAAAGGATTTCCGAGGACAAGTCCCTGAATGGGGTATTTACTGGTGGACAATTGATATGAGAAATGAATACATGGCTACTGCTGTCAGGAGACAAAGACACTTGGCAGAACCCGGCCACCTCAGTACCTTTGGAGGGAGTTTGGGCCTCTGGCGACCCCCCGCGCGGGAGCACCATAGATGAGTTTCAGCACACAGTGCTGCAATTGCATGCATAAGTTCTTGCATGATGTGGTTCTATGTTTGTGTACGATTGTTAATGAGGGAATGCCTTTGGCTAGTTGGGGTTGCTAAAGTGGGTGGGGGGAGGTGGGGATGTTTAGACACAGCTTACATATGCACAAGCAAAAACTACCCGTGCTGCATAATACACTCACTACACGGTGCATAGTCATGCGGCATAATGTTGTGACATCATCGGTATATCACTGGGAGATAACATAAATTTTTTGACATGGAATATACGTGGGCTGAACAACCCCCGAAAAGTTAGAATGGTGCTACAGTTTCTAGACAGACATAATATCCATGTGGCTCTCTTGCAGGAGACGCATTTGTCTAAACGGCAGGAGTGCAGGGTGGGCACCCGTTGGGTGACTTATCGTGTGGCTTCCTCTTACTCTACATATTCACGCGGTGTATTACTCTTAATTAAGCGAGGGACCCCTTTTGTGCCCATAGCAAACCACACTGATGAGCAGGGCAGAATGCTGTTGGTACGAGGGAAGCTGGCAGGGAAGGACATAACACTAGTAAACACATATGCACCAAATGTGGATGACCCGAAATTTTTTAAAGAGGTATGGCGACAGATACACAATATAGCACAAACGCATGTTATATGGGGTGGTGATTTCAACACGTATCTTGACTGCAGAGTGGACAGTTCAGCGGACATTAACTGGCAGGGCAAACAAGCTGCAAAGGTAATACGAGGTGGGATGGACGACTATGCCTGGAGACTGCGATACCCTCTGGGGCGGGAAGGCACATTTGTTTTATCAATACACGGCACCTGGTCCATATTGGACTATTGGCTGGTCTCTACAGAGGTGTGCCAGTGGATAGCCGATGTACGTCACCTCCTCAAGACATTATCGGACCATGCACCTGTTTTGCTAATACTGAAGGTTCCGGGGGTAGTCCCAAGACCTTTCACATGGCAGTTCCGTCCGGCGACCCTATTGGATGCGGTTGCCAAAGAAGAAATACGAGCGGCAATAGAGGAATACTTCAAAGTAAATGAAGGATCAGTAGAAAGCAGCGGTTCTTTGGGGAGGCTTTTAAAGCAACACTAAGGAGGAAATGTATAGGCTCCCAAGCTGGAGTATTAAAAAGTATAGAAAACCCAACTAGATAATACAGAGAAAACTCTACGCTCCCTGGAAAGGGAATACGAACAACAACCCACAGGGGCCAAGTTGGCTTCAATTAGAAAACACTTGACAAGTTTTGAGACGTTGGCGGAACAGGAACTGAAGTTCCTCGCCAAGCGACATTTGGCCCGGGCATATGGGGAAGGAGGGAGACCTGGACATAGCCTTGCCCAGAAACTAAAGCTGCAGAAAACTGCGGAGTCAATCACTCAGCTATTAGGCAAAGAAGGGAATGGACATTGCACGAATTCCGAAATACTGCAGCTATTTAAAGATTTCTATGCTAATTTGTATGCCGCCAGAGAAACAGCTACAGTTGCAGAACTGTGCTATTATCTAGATGACGTGGCTCTGGCATGGCTGTCACTGGGGCAGACGGAGTATTTGGTGCAACCAATAACAGTGGAAGCTGTAAAGTCCGCAATACAGGCCTTGCCAAATGGTAAGGCGCCAGGAGTGGATGGGTTCACTGGGGAGTTTTACAAAGTATATGCGGAGTTACTTGCCCCGCACCTTCATGCTGTCTATGAGGAGGCATATGACAGGGGCATATTGCCGCTGTTGCTCAGGGAGGCACTCATTATTACTCTGCTAAAACCAGACAAGCCACCAGAAAAGTGTGAGTCATACAGGCCACATTCCTTGATCAATATAGATGCTAAAATACTAGCTAAGGTGATTGCAATGAGATTATAGCCGTTGATACCAAAGATGGTGCTACCGGATCAATCGGGATTTATAACTGCTAGATCTACCACACATAACCTATGAACCCTATTTGCATTGCTACACTACCTTGAACCTAATACGGAAGCAACGGCGGTGCTATTTGATGCTACTAAAGCATTCGATTCAATTGCATGGCCATATATGTTCACAGTGCTTGCCTGTATGGGCATGCCTGAAGCCTTTCTTAAATGGATCAGAATACTATATGAAGCCCCGGAGGCAAGGGTGCGAGTTAATGGTCACGCGCCAGACTCTTTTAGAATTTATAGAGGGACAAGGCAGGGGTGCCCTCTGTCTCCATTATTATTTACACTCGCAATGGAGCCGCTGGCTTGCAAAATAAGACAGAAACACGCGGCGCTAAGCTTCCAACTATGCCCATTGATCACATCTCTATATGCAGATGATATGATGCTATATGTCAGAGAGCCAGAGACACACTTAGGGCCTATAATTCGCAAATATGTACAATTTGACTACCACTCTGGATTAAGCATAAACTGGGCAAAGTCGGTGATTTTACCTCTTATGACGGAGACGAAACCCTGCGCTGTAGACTTTCCACTGGAATGGGCGACTGACTCGATCAAATATCTTGGGGTGTGGGTACACAGGGATCCGGAGGTGTTGTTCCGTGAAAACTACGGTAGGGCTATGTCCAGATTAGAGGACCAAGTGATGCGCTGGATCTCACTTCCACTGTCCATGGCAGATAGGATAGCTGTTATTAAAATGATAATCTTGCCGCAATTCCTATATCTCTTTACAAATGTCCCCTTAGTATTAACGGAGGTTTTTTTCAAACAGCTGAGGACACATTTATTAACATTGACGTGGGCAGGCAAAAAACCAAGAATAGGCTGGGAGGTATTAGTTCACCCATACGCGGATGGAGGCTTCGGCGCACCCGACCTAAAGTTATATTATCTATGTGCACAGGCGCAATTCCCACATTTCTGGTACATACCACACAAATTTATACCACATGTGGCAATCGAACATGATACCCCAGCCCCATTACTGCTCAGGGCTGTACTTCCACATATGTACACTCCCCCCCGCACGGAAATTAACACAGTGTATACCATGTGGAGGGCATGGCGGACAATCACTAAAAGAGTAGGATGGGACATAATGTATGCCCCGGAGATGCCTCTCTTGCACCACCCAGATATGTCAGTAACAAAGGAAGAGAAGTCACTTAAGATGTTACAAGAGGCTGGTCTGACAACAATGGGTGATCTATATATAAATGGGACTTTTTTAACATTATCAAATGCTGGGGCACAAACAACGAACTCGCCACTTTTTATGTTTCTGTACTATAGGCTGAGGGCGGCAGTGCGATCACACAGTCCATGCTTCCTCGATGAACCGCCCACATTTATGACACTCCAGACACTGTTAGCTAGCACAACAAGTAAACACCTTGTGACTAAACTATACAATGCAGCACAAATGGAAGGAAACCAGAGCGGGGGGAAGTCGATGGAGAAATGGAATGCAATATTGGATAAGCAAATGGAAGAGGTAGAATGGAAGAGGTGTTGTGCACAATTGAGTATGTTAACGTCAAATTGTAATCTACGGATTATTCAATTTAAATATTTGCATCAAATGTATTACACACCGCAGCAATTGTATAAATATTGTCTAAAGTGTAACTCGAATTGCCCTCGTTGTAACGAGGAAGGAGCTGATTTTCTTTATCTAGCTTGGAGATATCCGAAAGTAACTAGCTTCTGGATACAGGTTACGGATGTACTAACTGTAATGATCAGTGCTAGAGTGGAGTGTACGCCGGAGGTGTGTCTCCTCGGGTTATTAGATAATTTCCGATCACTTACAAAGAAGCTGATACTTGTGTGCCTAGCAGTTGCAAAACAGAGGGTGGCACTGCATTGGGGGAGTAAGATTAGTCCCACGAAAGCAGCATGGCTTAAGGCTGTAGCGTACTGCAAGACACAATTAGAAATATATGTGGAGGAACAAACAATGGTATCAAGGCCAAAAGACTACTGGGGTCCATTGCTAACATATTTGCATTCCAATGTGGGAAATGGAGGATAGGCGGTCTCGGAGGATATATAGAAGCCAGTAGAGTCAATATATGAGGAACTGTCTGTTTACTGTATGTACTGAGCCCTGCGATGGTGGATATATCAAAGGAGCCGACAACTGTTCGTAGTAGATGTGAAAGTGAACTGGCCATGCAATGTGATATATAATGCTGTGTCAGTTAAAGTGTCATTGACAAGTTTTGTGATAGTATGTAAGCTGTAAAGTTGCAAAAACGAATAAAAAAAAAAATTAAAAAGAAGTGACGGCTTAGAGAAAAACGGCCAGCAAATATCAGCTTAAGAACCAATGAAATAAAGGGCACAAAGAAGAACCAGGAGTTAAAAGCGACTGCATGATTTGACAGAGGTTAAAAAGAGACATTTGTGAACCCACCTTGCTTCTTATATTTTAGAATGAAAACTTCCTGAGACTTCTTAACAATAGTTTAACTGTAAAGCCAGAAACGTGTCTGAAGCTCAATAAGAAGCAATATGGGCGACCACTCTGCACTTCTAGAGCTTTCAAGTGCCAGGTAGATTGACATCAGACATGAATATGAAAGCCCATTGAAAAATTGGTGCAGAGGAAAAACATGAAGTAGGAGTAGCTGTAAGGTGGGACATGTATAGTATTAAAAAGGTCCGTTGAGGAGTGCACATAAGGAACAAAAACTGAAAAGGTACTAATGACTGAACACCGCAATGGCAGACGAAGCATTGCCTTACAACACATATAGTATCAGATATATGAGTGAGTAGTGAATGATTAGTTAGGACACAATGCTTGTTTGGATATAATAGCGAAGTTGAACAATGCAGAACAAGAGCATCAACGTTTAACAGTGAGCAACAGAAGGTGCCTGAGCAGGTGATCTAAAAGACAGACTTTAATCATCTGGACAGTGAGGAGCTGGACAGAGCCTACCTAAACAAACTAGATGTCATGCTAGTGGCAATCAGGGACTTAGGTGAAAATAAATGCAGTGGCAATTCACCTCAGCCTATTTAGGGCACACCAACAAAAGATATCTGCAAAGGTCACAGAAGTTGAGGATGGACTCAAAGAGATAATCCCTGGTGTACAAGACATCAAGGTATGTCTGACCTCATGGAAAGAATACTTTTTTAGTGTACAGAGTGGAATACATGGAAGGGTATTCTTGCAGAAACAACCTGAGAATGTTGGGCCTCCCAGAGGGAATTGAAGGTCCAAGCATAGAGATGTTACTTGAGGAGTGTTTGACTACACAAATTGTGCCATAAACTCTGTCCAAGTTCTTCTTCATTGAACGAACACACAAAGAATCAGCAAAAGCACAGGTGCCAGGTGTGCCTTTGCCTCCAGTACTGGTGAAATTACTAAATTGCAGGGATTGAGATCCTTTGTTGCAAATGCCATGCTGACATCGGCTATATGTAGTACAAGAGCAATTAAGGGCCTCATTACGATGTCGGTCAGAAAGCATTCTGACCGACACCTTGTCAGAAGCATTTTCGACCGACTCGGGTTCGGGGAGTCCAACCGACTGATTACGATGTTTCCGAACACCGTTCAGTCGGACTCCCATTGACTTCAATGGGAGCTTGTGCATGAATCAACAACACAGGCTCCCATTGAAAAAGGGGTGGTTGCGGAAAACCTTGTACCCTGTGGTGGGCACCCAATGGTGCCTGCAACACTGTGCATGGTTGTAAAGAGAGGGTCCCATGGATACCCCCATGGGCCCCAACCACAGGCCTCTGGGTGAAGGGGGCCTGTTACGGGCCCCCAAAGTCAGTTTCAGACAGACCGATTCAGAAAGGATGTCCGAATCAGACATCATAATACGTCGGTCAGAAACGCGCCCCATAGACCTGTACGATTCAGCTCCGACCGTCTCCGAATGCCGATCGGAACCGTAAAGACCGAACGGTTACATTCCATTGTAATTGGGTGATCGAATATGTTTCCGAGTCGGTTGGAAATATGGGTTCCGACACGGCTTAGAAAAATCCGAATGTCATTTGGAGCCTTTCCGACCGACATCGTAATGAGGCCCTAAATGTTTGTGCTCCCAGATTACATGGTCACGGTCCAGCAGCAAAGCAACAGCCTCCAAGAAGTCAAGTAAGTCCTCAGACTGAATTTGCAGTATATACTACTGTTTCTGGCTAAACTTAAAATGCTTAAGGGGCAAACTCACAATTTTTCACAAAGCCAGAAGCGGCAAGAGAGAGTGGATGGGTTGGCAGTGGAACACATTGTAAAGACTGAGCACTATGCAAAACCTAGGCCCTGCAAATGCAGGCTGAAGTGAACAGTTATCATGCCAAGAGCTGAGCAGACCACTGTGGGGCATAAGGGCGCTCAAAGCCCAAGTCGTGGAAAGGCAGATTAGTGTAAACAAAGTTGCACTGGACTCCTCAGAAGCAGCTATGCACCTCTAGAGGTGAAAACAATTGTGATAACCTGTTTGCTCTTCTACAGGTCACACTAATGACAGCAGACCTACTGGGCTAATGAACATGGAGTCAGCTAAACATTGCCCTAGAAGGATGGACACAAAACAATGACAGTAAAGTAGACTCTCAACACAAATTAAACTGTATCTTGCCCGCTCAAGCGACTATTTTTTGACATTGTCTGGACACAGGCTTCTCCCCCAACAAAATACTTTCCTCTGCTCTTCTCCATCCTCAGATGAAATGGCAGATCAGTGATGTAACGCTGCAACCAGAAAACAGGTTATAGCAGAACCCTTCAGCAACCAAGATTTGAAATAAAGGTGAACTGTTGAAACATCACACATTAAAAATGAAGGGGACAGGCTGAAAAAACACAGAGACTCAAATTTTCTTCATTTATTTTTCTTTCCCCCCCGCACATCCTCATCCTCAAGATCGTACCGAGGTAGAGGGAGCTGGAACACAACAGAGTTGGTTTACTAGGATTAGGCTCAGGTAGTTTGAAAGTAGACCCAGGGAAAAGTTAGTTGCTGTTCATTTTTTGATCAGATCAAAAAGTTAGTGAAACTAAAACCCATCAAAGTTATGAGATAATACACTCATATCTAGGGTGTGACTTGGCGGTAGGGGTGAGGGGTTGAGGAGGGCTTTGGCTGGGAGTATGGTGACTCGTCTCGGAGCAGATGTATCTTGCATGTGAACTCATATAACCTTCTTACGTGAAACATGAGGGGCATAAGTGGCATGATCAAGAGACACTTGCTCATCTTATGAAAGGGGGATGCTCTTGTGGATCAGACCTAAAGTACCCTTTCTAGTGTACCATATCACTGTTGATCCCGAGGGTAGACACGTAATAGTGAAGTGTGTACACCATATAGTAATTGTAATGAAGTTGCTTGCATATACGTACCAATTACGGCACAGCTGGTATACTTGGAGGTACTCTGGTGCACCTCGCCAGATTGATTAACATTCCCACAGTATGTACTGGAGATTGTAACTGTGTGGGCAACACCCTAATAGTTTAGGCCACTGTTGCCGGGTGCCCTGGTGATAAAACCTACAGACGGCTCTTCTAAGTGGACTCAAAATTGGAAATTATTGGATGCCTGGCAGGTCCAGAAGCCATTGAGGTCAGAATGCTCTGCGCTCCAGGTTAGGCATGCATTTATACATACAAGGCATTCACAATGATAGGCAGAGTAGCCATCTCTATGATGGTGGTTGGGTCAAAGTTCCTCTATTGCTTTAGCACTATTTCTATGCGTCATAGATGTGGTTGTGGCAGACGTGGCATGGGGACAACACAGTCTCAAATTCATGGTACTCAAGCTTCAACTTACACCCTCGGTGGGAGGACTTGGGGCCCCAAACAGAGAGCCCAATTACTGAGCAATGCAGCTGCAGTGGGTGGTGAGCACAGGCAGATTGTCAAGAATTCACATACATGTACAACAAGATAGGAGGAGACTGGACAAAAGCACAGGTGCTCACAAAGAAACACCCTACTAAGATCCCTAAATTAATGCAGGTGGCCAGAAAGTGCTGGATTAGAAAGCTACAAAAACTCACACAAATATGGTCTATGAAATAAGATTTCCCAAATTTTCCATACAGGAACTCAAAAGACTGGCCCTGGGTTCAGATGGGGAAGCCTGGGAGGAGGCAGAAGTGTGAATATTGAGCTACCTTGATGTTGGAAGCATTTTACATACTTTTGACACGTAAGGGATACCTACCCAATAGCAATGGGGTACTTTCTCCCCTTTAATGCTTTACTGTGTATGTTGAGGAAATTGTGGCCTGATGGCACTGCTACTTTAACAATGTTTGCTCTTCCAGACCCAATGCTTAAAACAGGAAAAAATGGGAACTGTAGGTGATACAGCTGTAATGCTAGGCATGACAAGTGTGCAACTACAAGAGCTCAAAGATAAGTGGACAAGGGATGTAGGAAGAGACATTTCTGAGTTGGACTGCAGTACAGTAGTGGCACCTTGAGACCCTCATCAGCGCCTTGAGACCCTCATCAGCGCCTTGAGACCCTCACGGGTGAGTAGCGTGCTTACAATTCCCTGATTGATTGATATCCCAAGCTGGTGGCCAGGAACACCAGGTTTAAGATTATACAGTTGAGCTTGGTACACCGAATGTACCTAACGTCCTACTTAATGCATGGGATGCATCTGACAGCGTCGGCCCAATGCTGTCAATGAGACACCAATGACTCTGATTTGTTACACATTTCTGTGGAAACCTGACTATTGCAAAGAGCAGAGTAGAATAAGCAATGCACAGAGCAATCCCAAAGACCTTTGACGTGGTCCTACTGGGACTGTTGTCCTGCACCAAGAAGGACAAAACTGGAGCTAGGTTCACTGCCCTAGCATCTGTCCTTGCCAAGAGACCAATATACATAAACTGGGATGGTAGTCCCTGGTCACTGGTGAAGCGGTGGAGGGGAGATGTTATTAAATGGGGGGAGGCAGACAGCACAACCATGACATCAGGGGATGTGAGTGAGAAGGCATTACATCAAACAGCCAACTGGGACTCAATATTACAGAACATAAATAGTAAAAGTGAAGACAAGCCACATAAGAGAAAGGGAGAGTGGGGCACATCTGTTAGAAGATGCCGAGTCACCCCACAGAAACAAACAGTAAGGGAAGACACAATATAGTCACTCCTCTTAGCCTCCCTTTCCCTCCAGTGTGGAAGAGGAGTGGTGCAGCGGCCAGGGCAACTGACTCCGGAACCCGGGGGCTCACGGTTTGATCCCCGTGCCGGCGGCAGATCAGCTCAGCACCATGTGACTCTGGGCAATAGCTCACTTAATCTTCCCGACGGCCCCCAGCGCCTTGACACCTTCGGGTAATGGTTTGCGCTTTACAAATACTGGACATTTACATACATATTAATGATATGGCTGGCGTCCTGCCTGAAAACACTATTTCCTGTCTCGTGGTCTGTTTTTTCAAGTAGGTGCTCTTTGCATCAGGGGCCATCTGCCCCTCCTACTCCATCCCTTCTGTTACCCCAATCCCCTATCGGAGTGCCTGTGCCTTTATCGCCCCTGTGCCATTAATGAAGCACCCACCTGCTTTAAAATGCTTATGGCAATCACTGAGGGCCTGAGTCATAAAATTCACTTATGTAGTAACTTACACTTTTGTGGTAAGTCCAGCACAGCACATGGCCAATCACTGGTAGTGCAAGACCCTATGTATTATTTCATTGTAACAATTCAATAGTAAGTATCTAATATATATATGTAGGTGTGATGATTTCCGTGTGCGGAATATCCCAGATAGGACGTCCTCCAGCAGAAAAATGCCAAGTGAGGAGACTGGACATCCAAAGCCTCAGGTAGGAAGTGGGGAATTGAAGGCTCTTAGCTGAGGCCAAAGCTTGAAAAGTTTAGAAAATACACAAATCTGTCAGCTAGTTGACTTCACAAAGTTACACCCCTGTAAATTAAATTCCATCTAATTTTTAGAATTTAAAGTTGTATTGTGTGTGCGTTAACATGTACCTTAAGAAGCTTGATGTATTATTTCACTCAGAATCACATGGTGTGCACCCTGAATATGAAAACCAATATATGGATTGCACAGTGTATCAAGGACAGAATATCGAATCCAAATTATCGACAGGTAAGTAAGTATAGGTTTTCGCTATCTTACTCCACGTATATATATCTACCTGATATATATCTTCAAGCTATGGAGTCAGGAATAGTAAATCTATACTTCCCTATATACATTTACCTTTCAATAGTCTGTCCTTGATATTCTAGTACCAAGATATTATGGGGAGTCAATATTTAGTATTACCACCAATAACACATTTTTTTTTTTTTTTTTAAACACTGAAAATCATTGTTTGCTTTAAAACTTTTCATACTGTACCATGTTTTCCTACAGGTATTTGGGAAAGAATGCACATATAGTGCACAACTTTAACATTTGATCATAGCTAAAGGCCATGGCCCCCTAAAAATACACTTCTGGTACCAGCCCTGGAAGTGAGCCGACAGCACAATTAACAAAACAAACATTAAAGTGCAAGAAATGAGGGGGAGCGCTGACTGAACCTGCCATACGAAAGTCATAACCCTACACTGTCACGTGCAAAAACCAGAGCCGGCCTGCCGGGTCAGATTCAATTAGCATAGCTAATTTCAGCAACGCCAAGTGCCATTTGAGTGAAAATTTTAAATCAATGCCGGAGTGTGATGACTTTATCTAAACGCATTATGTGTATTTGCAACAGTGCTTAATTTGAGCCAGTGGTTTCTGGTGCTCGGCACCGGCACTTAATTGTCAACACTGGCACTTATGACAGTCTACCACGTGGTGGCACTGTGTCTAATTTAGAGATGAGCACAACAGCAGTTATTTATTATTTATTAATTCAGTAAACATATAAAATGACGAATAAGTGCCACCCAAGCCATTCATATAGCTTTAGGGGTGTGCAATAGTCTGAATTGTCACACTTGCAGAAGTGTGATGGTTAGTAACTGTGGCGGTGCGGTTATTGACAGCACCAGCGGGAGAAATGGCATGGTGGAGGCTATAGTGGCCTCTTCACAAGAGCCCTGAATTAAGCACTGATTTGTAAAGTGCACTGTCACCAGCGTAGGTGTCATGTTAGACTAACATGTGGCGCTTGGTGCAGGCACCTGAGGGGGGCCTGCTTGGATTCACATGAGTTTCATGGTACAAAAAACAAATGCACTGCTGGCCCTTAGTGGAACATTACTGCCAGGGCTTTGAAGAAGTTACTGTTTTAATTCCAAAAAGTGTCTTTCCTTAAAAAATCCAAATTTTCATTTTGAATATCACTGAACCCAACATCATATGATATTTGTCTAATTTTTGTGTCATTTTAATCAGTACATTTTTTTTTTTTTTAAATAAATGATGTTTTGAAAATGTTATTGTGTTAATTTCATACCTGTAATCTAGTTATGATGTTGCTTTGCGTGTGCCATGTGTACCTTTCACTGAGGAAGGCCTTGCTGGCTGTGTCTAAATCTGAAGAAAGCATCCAGGATTCCTCAATGAAACCTGTTTTTACTTTTAGGTACTAATTTATTTAATTTATGTGCTAGCTCAAGCATATCTCACAAAAACCCTACAGCCTCCCTCTTGGATAGTATATTACTGTGCGGTGCCCTACACTGACTCAGTGTGGCAGAGTGGAGGGGCCTCAGGACCAACAACTGAAAATATACTTTCACAAGCCGAGAAGAGCATCCTGAGAAGTTGTAGAAACAGTACTGTACTTGTCATTGCTGTAATCCCTGTTGGGTCAAGTGTAGAAACAGTACTGTACTTCTCAGTGCTGTAAATCATGTTGGGTCAAGTGTAGAAACAGTACTGTACTTGTCGGTGCTGTAAACCCTGTTGGATCAAGTGTAGAAACAGTACTGTACTTCTCAGTGCTGTAAATCATGTTGGGTCAAGTGTAGAAACAGTACTGTACTTGTCATTGCTGTAAACCCTGTTGGGTCAAGTGGTAGAAACAGTACTGTACTTCTCAGTGCTGTAAATCATGTTGGGTCAAGTGTAGAAACAGTACTGTACTTCTCAGTGCTGTAAATCATGTTGGGTCAAGTGTAGAAACAGTAATGTACTTGTCGGTGCTGTAAACCCTGTTGGGTCAAGTGGTAGAAACAGTACTGTACTTGTCATTGCAGTAAATACTTTTTGGTCAAGTGTAGAAACAGTACTGTACTTGTCAGTGCTGTAAATCATGTTGGGTCAAGTGTAGAAACAGTACTGTACTTGTCATTGCTGTAAATACTTTTTGGTCAAGTGTAGAAACAGTACTGTACTTGTCAGTGCTGTAAATCATGTTGGGTCAAGTGGTAGAAACAGTACTGTACTTGTCATTGCTGTAAATACATTTTGGTCAAGTGTAGAAACAGTACTGTACTTGTCAGTGCTGTAAATCATGTTGGGTCAAGTGTAGAAACAGTACTGTACTTGTCATTGCTGTAAATACTTTTTGGTCAAGTGTAGAAACAGTACTGTACTTGTCAGTGCTGTAAATCATGTTGGGTCAAGTGGTAGAAACAGTACTGTACTTCTCAGTGCTGTAAATACTTTTTGGTCAAGTGTAGAAACAGTACTGTACTTGTCAGTGCTGTAAATCATGTTGGGTCAAGTGGTAGAAACAGTACTGTACTTGTCATTGCTGTAAATACTTTTTGGTCAAGTGGTAGAAACAGTACTGTACTTGTCATTGCTGTAAATCCTGTTGGGTCAAGTGTAGAAACAGTACTGTACTTCTCAGTGCTGTAAATACTTTTTGGTCAAGTGTAGAAACAGTACTGTACTTGTCAGTGCTGTAAATCATGTTGGGTCAAGTGGTAGAAACAGTACTGTACTTGTCATTGCTGTAAATACTTTTTGGTCAAGTGTAGAAACAGTACTGTACTTGTCAGTGCTGTAAATCATGTTGGGTCAAGTGTAGAAACAGTACTGTACTTGTCATTGCTGTAAATACTTTTTGGTCAAGTGTAGAAACAGTACTGTACTTGTCAGTGCTGTAAATCATGTTGGGTCAAGTGGTAGAAACAGTAATGTACTTCTCAGTGCTGTAAATACTTTTTGGTCAAGTGTAGAAACAGTACTGTACTTGTCAGTGCTGTAAATCATGTTGGGTCAAGTGGTAGAAACAGTACTGTACTTGTCATTGCTGTAAATACTTTTGGTCAAGTGTAGAAACAGTACTGTACTTGTCAGTGCTGTAAATCATGTTGGGTCAAGTGGTAGAAACAGTACTGTACTTGTCATTGCTGTAAATCCTGTTGGGTCAAGTGTAGAAACAGTACTGTACTTGTCATTGCTGTAAATACTTTTTGGTCAAGTGTAGAAACAGTACTGTACTTGTCAGTGCTGTAAATCATGTTGGGTCAAGTGTAGAAACAGTACTGTACTTGTCATTGCTGTAAATACTTTTTGGTCAAGTGTAGAAACAGTACTGTACTTGTCAGTGCTGTAAATCATGTTGGGTCAAGTGGTAGAAACAGTACTGTACTTCTCAGTGCTGTAAATACTTTTTGGTCAAGTGTAGAAACAGTACTGTACTTGTCAGTGCTGTAAATCATGTTGGGTCAAGTGGTAGAAACAGTACTGTACTTGTCATTGCTGTAAATACTTTTTGGTCAAGTGTAGAAACAGTACTGTACTTGTCAGTGCTGTAAATCATGTTGGGTCAAGTGGTAGAAACAGTACTGTACTTGTCAGTGCTGTAAATCATGTTGGGTCAAGTGGTAGAAACAGTACTGTACTTGTCATTGCTGTAAATCCTGTTGGGTCAAGTGTAGAAACAGTACTGTACTTCTCAGTGCTGTAAATCATGTTGGGTCAAGTGTAGAAACAGTACTGTACTTGTCATTGCTGTAAACCCTGTTGGATCAAGTGGTAGAAACAGTACTGTACTTGTCATTGCTGTAAATCCTGTTGGGTCAAGTGTAGAAACAGTACTGTACTTGTCAGTGCTGTAAACTCTGCTCAGTCATCATTGTGAAAAGGCAGGACACACATCATGGACTGAATCACCTGCTGGTCCTAAGTTTCGATTTGAATCTATATTCCTATAAAACCAGTTTATTCATTCATGATCCCCTTTTCTTCTGTGTTTGTCGCTCTTCATTTATTTACTCTGTTGCTCAGGTTTTCATTGCTTCCATGCACTCCTTATCCTACTCTTCTAACTTGCTCCCAGTGGTAAAAAGACACAGAGAAGTCTAGGAAGGGATGCTTTTGTCTTCACATGATGTGCTCTGAAACTGTGGATCATAAATGGACTGAGATCCAAATGGATTCAATGTAGGCTGAACGACCAGAAGATGGAATGTAAGGCTGCACCTACATTCAGTCCACTGATCGTTGTTGGTCATTACTGGTCATTAATACACTCACCTCTCTTTTTCTAATTTTAACCTTTCCCGTTTCCCGCTAAATGATTGTGGACTGAATTACCTCTCCGTCTTTCCAGCTGACCAGGCCGATGAAAGGCATGTAACACGAGTCCCGATACTGAACCCAGCCATCGTCACAGCACCCCTGGTAGCACAAGCAGTTTTCCCGAGGCAGAGCTGAAAATAATGTGATAAAACAGAAGGCTTCAGTTTAAAAATGAACTTCAGTACTGATCATTTGAAAAAAGTAGCATTTATTTACCCGGCCGCCGGATAAATAGTGAATTTTTTCTGCTATGTGCTCTGCCACTGACTAAATAGTAGAATTTTTTTTACGATTTGTCCAATGGCCATGCAAATAGCAGAGAAATGTCACTATTTATCCGGCCACTGGCTAAGTAGTAGAAATTCTGGATTGATTGGCTGGCGGCCGTGCAAAGAGTGGAAAAACGTAATTATTTATCTAGCTGTCCAGCTGGCAGCAGGGCAAATAGGAGGAAAACTTAAATATTTAACCGATCACTGACTAAATAAATAGACCCTCTGTTAAGTGCACAGGGACTTGATGAAAATGATCAACTAACATCAGCCCAGGTAAAGCCGCAGGGCATCAGGCTGATGGCTCTGGACTCTAACACTCCAGTCTTACCTGTATCTCCACCTAAGTCAGTGCTTGTCCACCCACCCAAGTCTATTTCAACATCTGACATCCCAGGTCCCTCCTGTATGAAAATACTTTCGTGGAACATAGCGGGCTTAAGGTCAAAAAGAGGCGATGTAATATTGCACAGCCTCCTCTCATCGTGTCATATCATTGCCCTGCAAGAAACCTGGGAGACTAGCGACAGTTTTTTTCTGGATGGTTTTATCTCATTTTGTAAGAATGCAATTTCTTCAACAATGGGAAGAGCAAGGGGGGGTCTTCTTTTATTGCTCTCACTTGAACTTTCCTGCAAAACTAGATTGATAGAATGTCAATCATCCCATCTGCTAGCTGTGGAGCTGACCTTTAAGAATCATCCCACCTTGTTAGTTGTTAATTTTTACAATTCTTTTATTAGAAGCTTTGAGATAGAGCATCTGGTAGCTCTAGAGGATTTCTTGGAACATTACGGTGAGGGCAAACACACCTATTATGAGATGATAATTCTAGGTGACTTCAATACCCATCAATGTTATCTTAACTGTACTGTCACAAAGGATCAGGGGGACTTTTTACCTTTGGCCACACATTTCGAGCAGTCGCCATCAGGCATTTTTATAGAAGGGCTTCTTTTAGCTAAAAACCTTTTTTGCCTAGAGCAAACAGAGGTGACTACGCCAGTTCCTACCTATACAGGCAGGGGTAGCACCAGTACTATGGATTATATTTTGCTATAGCATGTTTCAAGCAGTTTGTGCGACCGGGGGGGATCAGCCCACAATCCCCAGCTTGCCACACGTCGCTACCGCTGCCCTCAATGCGCCAGGAGGCGCATAAAGACCGGCAGGGTTCCCGTTTCAAGCAGTTTGTACGACCGGGGGGATCAGCCTACAATCCCCAGCCTGCCACACGCTGCCAACGCTGCCCTCAACACGCCAGGAGGTGCATAAAGACTGTCCAGGGCTCCCGCAGTGTGGGACGCATGCGGATGTGCCTGGGCCAAGGGAAGGCCCGTCTGTGCCCGTCAGAGCCCGGAAGAGGCTGGGCTGGGCCACCACCCTAAATTTGTGGATTCAAGGACTTTGTGAGTTACTGTGCCCCGCTTTTTGTATTACACATAGCATTTCAGATGAACACCTTGAGAAGACTCAAACCCTTCCTTCCCGCAAATTACTTCAAACTAGCAGTTCAAGCACTAGTAATCCCAAGAGTGGAATATGGGAGTGCTTCTCTTTGCCGTCTCCCCAGATCAATGACGGCCCCCCTAAGAGCCTCAATGAACGCAGCAGCCAGACTCATCACAGGCTCAAAAAGAAACTGTCACATCTCCCCTGACCTTAAAGCCCTCAACTGGCTACCTTTCGAAGCCAGGATTCATCTAAAAATCGCATGTATGACATACAAGGCCATACATCACAACACTCCAAGTTACCTGGCACAGAAATTGGTACTCTCTTGTGGCATCAGATCCTCCAGGAGCTCCAATAACCTTCTACTGAAACCACAAAGATTCGCCAAGAAGAAAACTTATAACCGGGCCTTCTCGGGTATGGCGCCTAGGATTTGGAAAGCACTGCCCACAGAAACCAGACTTAATCCGTCTTTTGTATCTTTCAAAAAAGAAGTGAAATCTATTATCTTATCTAAATTCACATGAACTCTGTATATAACTTGTAATACGATTGTGTGCTTTCACTGAACTGTTCTGTTTGCTATATATGCCTGTAAAGCGCTCTGATACCCGCAAGGGTCTTGTTCGCGCTATATAAAACCTTGAAAATAAATAAATAAATACATTTGTTGATTCTTCTTTTTGTGGCATTACTCTACCTGTGTGGGCACCTGTGCGTGCTTAGGCACTGGCCTGCACCATCTTGGGACAAGGTTCAACAACCTTACTTTTGCGAGAAATTCCTCTTGGCATCTGCCCCCCAGCTATCCACATAGGAATTATTAGTACATGATGGTGAAACGCACTGGCCAACCACCATCCGCCCGCCCCCCTACCACCCTGGACAATGTGCTGGAGAGTGTGGTTAGCATTGTGTCTTCCGAAATTGAATTGACAGAGCGCAGACTGTCCCTGGGGAACGAGATCATACATACCACTGTAACGCTTGGAAGGCAAACAGGGGGAGCATCAGATAATCCAGCACCTAACACAACTTCTTGCAATCTCACGCATCAGGTAGCTGGCTTTAATGATGCTGCTCCCCTTAGCGAAGGCATTCCTGATGACTGCGTGCCCACCCCACCTAGGATATCACCATCTATGGGTATCTCAGCAGCTGCAGCCATAGTCTCTGCTGCTACAACCTCCAAACGCAAAAGAACTGGCGGGAAACAGGAAAGTTCCAAGAGGAAACAGCCCCCATGCGCCAGCTCCTCCCGCAGCTGCTTGTCATCATGGATGCAGTCCTCCTCAACAACTGGCACTAGCACGCAGGACAGGGAGTCGTGCAGCAACCCCACTCACTCCATCTGCGCACAAACGGAAGCAGGCCCAACCGCATTAGACACTGGGGAAGTTTTTATCAACTCTGTCTGTTCACGGATTGTTAATGCATTCGACCTGAAATTTAAAGCTCTATGCGAGGGACTAGATCGTCTGGACACTGCAGTAAATAAGCTTTCTTTATGGGAGGGGAGAGCCTCAGTCAACATCACACCCGATGAGGCAATTACCCCCTGTCCACCGAGTGCCTCAACCAAAGCTAACCCACCCACTGCAACTGCGTGCCTGTCAGTCGGCTGTTAGGCGAATCCCTCCGCAACACTTGTAATATCTGCACCGAATTAGGGGATTATTTCCTCCCAAAGTCCAATACAGCACCTAAACCCTCCCTTTCTGATCCTGCTTGCCATGCCCTGTCTGGGCCTTTAACACCTGTGCCATCCATCCCCATGCTCGCACCCATTAACAGTTCAATCAGCGGGCGAGCAAGTCTGAGAACATCTTCTAGTACTATCCCCGATCCTCCGAGTGGAATTCACCATAGGTCAAACAAAGATGTCTTGGGTCTACCGCCGGCAGCTTGCCCCTACGTTTTGGTATTGGCAGGGGTGCCACCACTCAAGAGGAATCAGAGGGAAACCTGGGATCAATTGCGCAACAAATGCGCGGACTGGTTGGCCAAAAACAAGAGGTTCAGGGCGTGAAATATGCAAGAGATCATCATGGTACAAAGAGTGGGCTGGGTGGGCGACTCCCCCAAGAATATTAAGGGGGATTGTATTGACATTAACTTTCGCAGACCAGCCATGGTCAAGTCACTGTTGACCTGTCAGGAGATCACAGCCCCCAATTCGCCAACCATCTGGTCATTACCAGTGGGCTATTTTTACAAACCAACCCCCAGCAGCCTTTTAAACAAACCCGCTTCCATAGCCGTACAAAATCAACTTTTGGACCTGTCGGATATGGACTCCCAGGATTGACCACCACTAATTCCAGCAACAATTGATGGAGTTCATACACCGATATATGTCCTAAAACTACCTGAACTATTGGAGCCACAGGACCATGTTGTCACATTATCCCCCGAGGTCTCTGCAATCACCGATCTAAATATAATCAGTTGGAACGTCGCCGGCCTACAATCAGAAATAGACTTAGCAGACTTATTGGAACTGGTCAGACAACAGGACATCCTGATATTTCAAGAAACCTGGGCTACCAAAGACATTCATCTTGAAGGGTTTGCTTGTTTTAACACTCTGGCCCCAATCCCCAAATCAGGTCGCCCATCTGGCGGCCTCTCTATCTGGGTGAATATTGCCGCTGGGGGTAGCATAAAGGTTTTACACACCCATAGTAACAAATTTCAAGCACTGTTATACAAAAGGTTGGACTCAATGTATACACTTAATTTTTATAATAATGATTTTCATAATTCACTGAATACAAGTTTTTCCAACTTAGTCGATTTCGTTACCAAACAAGAGAATAATAATGGTTTGGACACAAAAGCCGGCATCTGTTTGGATGGTGATTTTAATGCCAAACTTCCTAGTGAAGATCTTGTAGCTCTAAGGTCAGGGAGCAGAGGACAAACTTGTCACAGGGGTACGGAACTTAAGGAATACCTGCAGAACCACGCTTTAACTAATGTCATGGATATAGCACCCATAACCAATGACAACAACTCACCCGAGCCAACATTTAGAGGGAGGGGCTGCGCAAGTACTATAGATTATATTTTTATTTCTCCTGCCCTCGAAGACCTTCTTGTGAAAGCGGCAGTTGTCCCCACTTACCATGGTGACCATAACCCGATTCAAGCTGTGTTTAAATTGTCCCCGAGTCCTGCACCTAAAATAGAATGTGGCACAAGGGATTTGGCACCTTCAAGCGACAACCTAAGGCTAGTATGGCGAGGTGTTAACAACCCGGACCTGTTCCACACGGTAGTCAGGGACAACCCGGAACTTTTAAACTTATGTTTGTCAGAACAGGAATTCAATCCTGAGGTGGTTAGCATATTCATCAAACTTTGTAAGTTTGTAAAGTCTACGCTATCAAACCCTCCCACTGCTTCACAGCAAGGCCCAAGATGGTTTAATGGCAAGTGATCAGCGATTAACAGACAACTGCAAAAGGCTCTATCAACCAATCCAAGATGCCCCCTTCAAATTAAGACACTTAGAAGAGGTATAAGCTGGCTTTATCGCGCAGAAAGGAGGAAGTATTATCAGATCGATGGGCTGCCCTTGCTAACGCTGCCACACTAAGGAATGGTAAAACTTTTTGGGCTGCTGTTAAGGATATGAGATTCATGGGGCTATCATTAACACCAAGCAGTTGTAATATTATTAGCGAGGCTTGAGAAGCTCATTTCTCGAAGATCTACACCGCCACCTCACAAGAGGAAGACTTCCCCGGACCCAAATCCCCATAGGGATCCCAATATCCTTATCTGAAGTCGAGGAATCCATAAATCAGAGCCCGGGCAATAAGGCCCCTGGCCCCGATGGGTTACCAATCGACCTTATTAAATATAAACCCGAATTCTGGGCCCCTCTGCTTCTGAATGTTTTTAACAACTTATCCTGCGCCCCATTGCCTGGCACCTGGTCAACCAGAACCATCGTCCCAATTTTTGAAGGGGGTGACCGCTCCCAGCCCAGTTGTTATAGACCAATCTCCCTGATTGATAACACTCTTAAAATTTTTGGGAGGGTCTTATACAACAAGATCAAAACTTGGTCTGAAGACAATTCTATTTTACAACCTTGTTAGATGGGCTTTAGGAGCAGTGTAGGCACGACCGAGCAATGCCTCAACCTTAATTTAATAAAAGGGAAATACACCATTGCACAGAAGTCACCCATTTACCTGGCATTTACGGACTTGACCTCAGCCTTCTACTATGTAAATCGGTCACGGCTGTGGTCAACCCTGTTAGATTATGGGTTAGACAAGGCCCTGGTCACTTTTTAGCACACCTTCATAAGGATCTGAGAGCTCGAGTCAGGATCAACGCCTGGGGCGAAGTCTCTAATGACATCAGGGTTGCACAGGAGTCAGGCTGGGGTGTGTTTTGGCCCCCCTACTTTTTATCATATATATTAACAATTTACATAAAACATTGATTGAGTTAACCAATGACGTCCCCAGAGTTAATGGTAATATACTCCCCGCACTGCTATACATCGATGATGCGGTTTTAATGAGCCACACACCTAATGCCTTATGCCTATTAGTACAGGGTTTTGTTGATTTTATGGCCACTCTAGATTTATCTACTAATTTTTTTAAATCTTTTATAATGGCCTGTGGACCAAGGAAGCGCCTTTTAAATTCTATTTCTGTGGGCAACCAGAGTTTACAACGCACCAGCACTTTCCCCAATTTAGGGCTTGTTTTTGCTGCTAACGGCTCCTGGTCTGACCACATGGCCTTCTGTAGGAACAAGTTTATCAAAGCCATTAATTCGGTTCTTAGCCTTCCACAACCAAGGATGACAGGGGCAGTCCTAGCTATTTAAAAAAAAATTAAACTTCAGTGCATTCCTACAGCTACTTATGGCACAGAGGTTTGGGGTATCTCTAGGGGCTGCAGTATCCAGCGTGAGGAAAACAGGTTTTGTCGGAAACTCTTGGGTGCCCCAATCTCCACATCACAATATGTTTGCCACAGCGAATTGAATCTTGATTACATCGAAGATTACATACAGGCACGCCCAGCCCTATTTTGGCTAGCTATCTGTAAAAATAAAGCTGCAACCCTCACACAGGAGATTATAGGACATTGCCTCAAATGTGAAAAGGGAATGGATATCCCATGGCTAGCGGAGGTGCGTTCAAGCCTAAGTAGGGTTAATTATGAATATATTTTCACAAATCCAAATGAGGCAGACACTGTTAGCAAAAGAGACTCACGCACAGCACTTTACACGCACTATAGCAAGGTAAGACTAGACAGGGAGTCGAAGAAACCAACTGTAGATGCTTTTTCGTCAATTGAGAACACCTCTTACCAGCTGGCCAGTTATCTTAGAAAACCTACTGGCCGGTGGGAGAGGGGACTCCTTTTTCGCTTAAGATCGGGCACCGTAACATTTTTACTCTGCTTCCCCATTGGCTTCCATGCCAACCTCGATCTCCTGGCATGCCTGTGCGATGGGCAGAGCGGACAATATATATTACATTTTTTATTTTTCTGTAAGTTTTATCATAAATATGCTAAATGGCTTTTAATACCTTACTTTAAAAATAAATCACCTATTCACCTTGAAACCGCATACAGATCCATCCTCCTTTTGGAAGATGATGAATTGGTTCTTCGAGTAGGTGCTGTGCGAGCCCGCAAACCTATGTGCACTTTATGAATAATGTCTTAACTTACTTGATTTTACACTTTCACTCGTTTTCACTCATTTTACTACCCTCTTTTAGCTTTCACCTTTCTGCACTTTTCTGCATCTCTGCTCTTTTGTGCCTTATTTCTGCTTATTTTCCCTTTTTTCTTTATCCCTTATTTCCTCCCTTTACCTTTCCCCACCGCTGCTGCCCCCGTGGCCCCTCCCCCCAGCGCGACTGGCCCAATCCAGCTCCCCTCCCCGCTCCCGCCTCCCAGCTGTCCAGCCCTCCCCTACCCCTACTTAATGGCGGCCGCTGCGGGGACCGGCGAGCAAGACCACTGAATCATTGTCAGTGAAATTGCTCTCCCACCCTCGCAGCTCCACCATTAAGTGAGGCCTGCCCCTGCCCCTGCACTCTCGAGTGTTGGTGATCGAGGCCCTCCTCCTCCCGCAGGTTTCCCTGCGCCTCATCCCTGGTGGTCCAGTGGACCTCTGTTTCCTTCCTCTCTCTCTGCTCTTCACTCGTTTTCACTCGTTTTTCTACCCTTTTTTATCTTTCACTTTTCTGCACTTTTCTGCATCTCTGCTCTTTTGTGCCTTATTTCTGCTCATTTTCCCTTCCTCTCACTCTGCTCTTTCACTCGTTTTCACTCGTTTTTCTACCCTCTTTTAGCTTTCACCTTTCTGCACTTTTCTGCATCTCTGCTCTTTTGTGCCTTATTTCTGCTTATTTTCCCTTTTTTCTTTATCCCTTATTTCCTCCCTTTACCTTTCCCCGCCGCTGCTGCCCCCGTGGCCCCTCCCCCCCAGCACGACCGGCCCAATCCAGCTCCCCTCCCCGCTCCCGTCTCCCAGCTGTCCAGCCCTCCCCGACCCCTACTTAATGGCGGCCGCTGCGGGGACAGGCGAGCAAGACCACTGACTCATTGTCAGTGAAATGGCTCTCCCACCCTCTCAGCTCCACCATTTAGTGAGGCCTGCCCCTGCACTCTCGAGTGTTGGTGATCGAGGCCCTCCTCCACCCGCAGGTTTCCCTGCGCCTCATCCCTGGTGGTCCAGTGGACCTCTGTTTCCTTCCTCTCTCTCTGCTCTTTCACTCGTTTTCACTCGTTTTTCTACCCTTTTTTATCTTTCACATTTCTGCACTTTTCTGCATCTCTGCTCTTTTGTGCCTTATTTCTGCTCATTTTCCCTTCCTCTCGCTCTGCTCTTTCACTCGTTTTCACTTGTTTTTCTACCCTCTTTTAGCTTTCACCTTTCTGCACTTTTCTGCATCTCTGCTCTTTTATGCCTTATTTCTGCTTATTTTCCCTTTTTTCTTTATCCCTTATTTCCTCCCTTTACCTTTCCCCGCCGCTGCTGCCCCCGTGGCCCCTCCCCCCAGCGCGACCGGCCCAATTCAGCTCCCCTCCCCACTCCCGCCTCCCAGCTGTCCAGCCCTCCCCGACCCCTACTTAATGGCGGCCGCTGCGGGGACAGGCGAGCAAGACCACTGACTCATTGTCAGTGAAATTGCTCTCCCACCCTCGCAGCTCCACCATTTAGTGAGGCCTGCCCCTGCCCCTGCACTCTTGAGTGTTGGTGATCGAGGCCCTCCTCCACCCGCAGGTTTCCCTGCGCCTCATCCCTGGTGGTCCAGTGGACCTCTGTTTCCTTCCTCTCTCTCTGCTCTTTCACTCGTTTTCACTCGTTTTTCTACCCTTTTTTATCTTTCACCTTTCTGCACTTTTCTGCATCTCTGCTCTTTTGTGCCTTATTTCTGCTCATTTTCCCTTCCTCTCGCTCTGCTCTTTCACTCGTTTTCACTCATTTTTCTACCCTCTTTTAGCTTTCACCTTTCTGCACTTTTCTGCATCTCTGCTCTTTTGTGCCTTATTTCTGCCTTTTTTCTTTATCCCTTATTTCCTCCCTTTACCTTTCCCCGCCGCTGCTGCCTCCGCGGCCCCTCCACCCCAGCGCGACCGGCCCAATCCAGCTCCCCTTCCCGCTCCCGCCTTCCAGCTGTCCAGCCCTCCCCGACCCCTACTTAATGGCAGCCACTGCACGGCCGCGGGCAGCGGGCGCGTCAAAGACAAGCCTGTCTGCGCCCGTCCGCGACCCGACCGCGACCAGCGCCAGGAACCCTGGACCTCCACCCCGCCAACGCTACAACCCAGCAGCACTCCACGCACTCAACCCAGGCCGCAACAACAACTGCAAGCTGGCATCACCAGCCGACACGCATGGACTCTTCAGCTGTCACTGCTGCCGGCACACCTGCAGCACCGCCAAGAACACGGATCCAGCACAACCCGCCCACAAGAACACAACCAAACCGAAGACCCTGCAATGCATCCTCCACAACGTCTGATCCCTCCACAAACAGGCCACAGAAATCTGGGACCTCCTCGACAGCACCACCCCGGACGTAGCGTTCTTCACCGAAACCTGGACCAACACCACCTCGGGACCGGACATCGCCATCACCATCCCCCAAGGATACAAGATCTCCAGGAAGGACCGCCGCACCTGCCCAGGAGGAGAAATCGCCATCGTCCACAAATCCAGCCTCCGCCTGAGCACACTCCCCGACGAGCCCACAGAACTGATGGAACACCTTCACTTCAAGATACTGGTCAGCCCCACCGCCACCCTCCGAGGAACCCTCATCTACCGACCCCCTGGACCCCGCGGACCCTTCGCCAACTCCATCATGGACATTATCTCCACGCAGGCCATCGCATCCACCAACTACACCCTGCTGGGAGACCTCAACTTCCACCTCGACAACCAACTGGACCCCAACACCACTGGACAACCTCCACAACATTGGACTCCGCCAGATCGTGACCGAGCCCACGCACTCAGCAGGATACACCCTTGACCCCCTCTTCACTACAGGAAACTCCATCACCTTCAGCCACACCACCAAACTCCCATGGACCGACCATCATTGCGTCCACTTCACCTTCAGAACACCCACCATCCACAGACACCAGCACCTGCTCCCACGAAGAAACTGGACCAAAATCACCGACGACCAGCTCACCTCCTCACTCAACAACTCCACCCCAACCATCGCGGAAAACGACGACCCCAACACCGCAGCCCGAACCCTGCATAGAGATGGATCTCGGACAGCACCAACACCATAGCCCTCCTCAAGAAAAACAACAATACCCGCGGCAAGAAAGCCGGATGGTTTACCACCGAACTTCGAGAGTCCAGACGCACATGCCGCCGCCTCAAAAAGGCCTGGAGGAACACCAAATCCACAGAAGCCTACAACAACTTCAGAGCCGCCACCAACGCCCACCATCAACTCATCAGAGAAACGAGGAAAAAAGCAATTGAAGACAGAATCTCCACCCACGCGCACAACAGCAAGGAACTCTTCAGCATCATCAAGGAGTTCGCCCAACCCACCAGCGAGTCTACCGTCATCCCTCCCTCACAAGACCTCTGCGACAAACTCAGCACCTTTTTCCACCACAAAATCAAGAGCATCTACGACAACTTCGACGAAGACAACCAACACACTGAACCCTCACCAAACACCCCCGACACCCGGAAACCCGCGATTGACGACTGGACAGCCCTCACCACCGAAGACACACTGAAGACAATGAAGTCAATCCACTCAGGGGCCCCCACGGACCCCTGCCCCCACCACATCTTCAACAGAGCCGCCGACACCATCGCACCCATGCTCCGCCACACCATCAACCGCTCCCTGGCGACCGCCTCATTCCCCGATGACTGGAAACACGCTGAGGTCAACCCCCTCCTAAAGAAACCCTCAGCGGACCCCACCGACCTGAAAAACTACAGACCCATCTCCCTGCTCCCGTTCCCAGCGAAAGTCATTGAGAAAGCCATCAACAGCCAACTCGCCACATTCATTGAAGAACACAACATCCTCGACTCCTCCCAATCCGGCTTCAGAAAAAACAACAGTACGGAAACCACCCTCCTCGCCGCAACAGACGACATCCGCACCCTATTGGACAAAGGAGAAACAGTAGCCCTCATCCTCCTCGACCTATCAGCGGCGTTCGACACAGTCTGCCACCGCACCCTAATACGCAGACTCTACGACGCAGGAATCCAGGACAAGGCCCTCGACTGGATCCGCTCCTTCCTCTCCGGCAGGACGCAGCGGGTCAGACTCCCCCCTTTCCTCTCGGACCCCATACCTACCACCTGCAGAGTACCCCAGGGCTCCTCCCTCAGCCCGACGTTCTTCAACATCTACATGGCTCCACTCGCCCCCATCGTCAGAACCTACGGACTCAACATCGTGTCATACGCAGACGACACCCAACTCATCCTCTCCCTATCCAACAAGCCCAACACCGCCAGACGCAACTTTCGAGAAGGCATGGAAGCCGTCGCCAAATGGATGAAAAACAGCTGCCTACAACTAAACACCAACAAAACAGAAGTACTCATCATGGGCCCAAACCCAGATGCCTGGAGCGACACATGGTGGCCCCCCGCCCTCGGAAACCCACCCACCCCCACGGACCACGCACGCAACCTGGGAATCATCCTGGACTCCGAGCTCAAAATGAACCGCCAGATAAACTCCGTCTCATCTTCCTGCTTCCAAACCCTCTGCCTCCTTCGTAAGACCTTCAAATGGATCCCCCTCGAACACTGAAAGACTGTCACTCACGCCCTGGTCACCAGCAGACTCGACTACGGCAACCCACTCTACGCCGGAATAAACAAAAACCTCACCCGCAAGCTACAGAACATCCAGAACGCCACTGCAAGACTGGTCCTCAACCTGCCAAAACACTGCCACATCTCCCTGCACCTGCGCACACTCCACTGGCTCCCCGTCGAGGCAAGAATCACCTTCAAGATGCTCACCCACGCACACAAGGGCCTCCACGGCACCGGACCAGCATACCTGAACAGCCGACTCAAATTCCACGCACCCCAAAGGACCCTACAATCGGCCCAGCTCTCCCACACCGTGGTCCCCCGCACCAGAAAAACCAGATCGGGAGGCCGCTCCTTCTCCTTCCTCGCGGCCAAAGCATGTGATGGAGCTCAGATTTCACCTATAAAATGTATGTATTATTACATGACAAAAAGCTGCAGACAGCATTTCTAAAATGGCACGCAGATTTGGCGCAAGCAAAATGAAAACATGACATAAGGCCTGGTCAAATGTATTCTTTTTTTTTAAGTGGCAGATTTTGGTGCATGAAAAGTGAAAACATGAATCAGATGCTTTTAAAGGGGTAACACTTTTGGTGCCTACAAGTGAAAATATGAAATAAGGCCTGGTCAGAATGCTTTCAGTTTAAAAGTGCTTTCATGTAAAAACATGCTCAATTAATTAAACAGCCATGTTTAAATGTGATTAATCAATATGTAATCTCACTATAGAATGCACATTAATTTAGAAAATATATTTGTACTTTCAAATAGCATATAATTGTACTGAATTAACATGTATTTTTTTGCAAGATTAGAAATGTGCTGAAAATGTGTTTTTGCGGTGTAGAAAACCACGTGATTTCAGTTTGCTTTAGTAGACTCAGCTTACTGCAGTTTTTGCCCTTGAAGATTAGAATGGAATGTGCTCCTCTTCCCTACCAACTTTCAATGAAAGAGCTTTGTTAATAAATCACGCCCTCCTGTTTCCGTCTCTTCGACCTTCACTATGTCGCATTTTTTTTTTGTAGCCTGTTTAAACAGTGTGTGAAGAGAAAAACTCACAATTAATACTTTTTGTTACAGAAAAATGTAATTGTTTTTAAAGTATAAGGATGTGAAGTCATCTAGCACAAGACTAAAATTTGAACAGGAACAAGCCTGATTAATGACGTATCCAGTCAGCCCATGGGGAGATGATGTGTCTTGAAGTTCTGATTGGACCGGCTACGAGGACCAAGCACGTGGACTTTTGCTTGAAATATGGCTTACAAGTGGGAGGGGTGGCTTTTTGCTCATTTTTCCTGTGGGCCAGACCCAGCTTCTGTGCTGGACAGAGAGACGGGGAGGAGAGAGAAGGAGGGACTGCGTCTGTGGGGGCTATTTTGCAACTCCTGAGACAGAGAGACAGACCAGCACAGCGAGGCAGAGAGAGAGAGCTGAGAGGATCAGAACAGGTTTAGATTTTAGGTGCTAAGCTTTAAATTTCATGCTTTGACTAACTGCTTTTGAAAAGATGTATTTGTCCTATGCATTTATTTCTCTTTATGGGAGATGTTTGCCATTATTAATTATTGATTAGCCTTGCAAGACTCACTCTTTTCTTAGAAACTCTTTAAGAGTTTCTGACTGACAATTTTGCGCCACATTTCCTTCCTACATGGAATGCCTCGTATGCATTGCAGACTGTAATATGTTCTGTATTAATGCTATTTTTCCTATTTTTTCAATTCTGTGCCTGATCGATATTTGACTAATGAATAAAGAGACAGAGAACCTTAACTTTTGATTAGAAAATAAAACCCTTTAAAATACTCACAACTCTCTTTATTGACTTAAATATTAATTGCATTTTTGATTTTTCATGTTTATATAAAGTCTCCTGAAGGTAATACATGGTGTCAAGGGCCCAACATCTTTACAGCGGTAAATAGAGGTAAATGAGGTTGTGCATTGAGAAATTACTGTGAAATTACCGCTGCAATACATGGAACGTCCTTCCGCTCCACCTCAGACAGACAACATCGCTCCCCATCTTCGCAAGAAACCTCAAAACCTGGCTCTTCGACAGACCCCCTCCTTGATGGAATGGAACCTGCACCCCCCCCCTGCCCCTAGCGCCTTGAGACCCTTACGGGTGAGTAGTCGTGCTTTAACAAACCCCTGATTGACTGATTGATTGAGATAATCTGTATGCTGTCTGTGCCTCAGAGATTCTAGCATGTATGGACACCAACACGCATGATAGAGCTGTCTTAGATGCCTTTGATAAAATAACTAAGCAGATAGCCTCTAATCTAACTACTAAGAGCAGGGTTAAATGCCCCAAGATCAAGAGGTGGTTTGACGGCACCTGTACCACTGCTCATTGTAAGTTATTGCAGGCTCTCAAATAAGGTCTGAGGGATGAGGCCATGGTTAAGAGTTGTAGGAAGGCTTACAAGTCTGTAGTTTATCAGAGGAAGACGTTGATTAGGGAACAGGCCTGGGAGGCCTTTGGACAAGTAAGTGTTTTGTCTGATAGCTCAAAGTTCTGGGCCATTGTTAATAGTCCCTTCTTCTGTGACACAGTCAACTCTAACACAGACTGTACTATATCTGCTGAGCGCTGGGTGCAGTATTTCGAAGGCATGTACAGTGGTGACAATCTAGAAGAGCCTGAGGAACATGGCGAGACCGGTTTAGCTAACATTTCACTTTGCTTTAGTGTAGAGGAGGTCTATAAAGCCATTAGCTCGACATCTGGTGGAAAAGCACCAGACCCGGACGGAGTTCCCCCAGATCTGTACAAGGCTGATCCTGCCGTTTGGGCAAAGATATTGGCACAGGTCTTCAATGCGGCCTGTTTATGTGGTTTTCCTCCCTCCTGGGCCAAGGCTGTTATTATTCCTATTGTTAAAAAGGGTTCAAGGGATGACCCCGCCTGTTACCGACCCATCTCGCTTCTGGATTTGGCTGCCAAAATTATGGGGAAAAGTGATATTGGATCATTTAACATTGTGGCTTGATCATTTTAATGTTATTTCAGACCTGCAGTATGGCTTCAGGCAAGGTAAAGGGACGCTCGATCAATGCCTTAACCTGCATTTGGTGATTGGGAAATTTACAATCGCCAAGAAGGGAATTCTACACATGGCCTTTATGGACCTAACGTCAGCATTCGATTGTGTAAATAGGTCTAAAATATGGCTGACTCTCCGGGATCTGGGTCTGGATACAGAACTGGTGGCCTTCCTACATGCTGCTCATAATAACACAACTTCAGCAGTAAGATTTAACGAGGATGGTGGTGTGATGGATTCCTGGGCGGTTAAGAGAGGGGTTTGGCAGGGGAGCATCCTGGATCCCCTGTTGTTTACATTGTATATCAACAAACTAGGGGACTTTTTATCATCCGGCTGCAAAGACATCCCAAGAGCCGGATCCAAGATGATCCCTGCACTCCTGTATGCAGATGACGCGGTCCTGTTTGCCAAAACTGCCATGGGCCTACAAAAACATTTAAATGGTTTTATAGATTTTATGGATTCACTTGATTTAGCCACTAACTTTTTGAAATCCCATACCATGTCAATAGGCACCAGGAAGGCCGCTAAGGTTAAGTTCTTCTGTAAGGGGGCAGAATTAGCAAAATTCTTGAGGGTGCTATTTGATGATCGAGGGTCCTGGTCTGCACAAAGAACACTTAAAAAGAATGTCTTGGCAAGAGCGGCTGGGGCTTCTTTGGACTTTGGAAAAAGGTTGGGGTCAAAGCCAATCCCCGCCCTGCTTAAGATCTATAGAGAAAAATGTACACCCATGGCCACGTATGGGTGTGACGTCTGGGGTTACAAAGACGTGAGGGACATCCAGGGGGCTGAAAACAAATTTATGCACAAGCTTCTTGCAGTTCCATCATGCACTCCGGCGTTCATCCTACACGAAGAGCTGGCGTGCGATACATTTCAGATCTGATTGCTGTTGCCCCGTTGTTGCGCTGGCTGAGAATTTGGGACTGTACCACCCCCACTTTAAATCAACTTATTATTGCGGACAGCACTGCACACGAGGGGGCCTTATGGATTCCCTGGCTAAAGTATATCATGGAACAAATTAAATGGCTGGGCTCCCCCAGTTTGTATCTAAATCCCAGGCATCTAGGCTCAGTCGCCATCAGAGACATTAAACAGCAGTTTCTGGCCAAACAGCAGGGGATTAGGGAAGGAGCTAGCTAAGCCCACTGTGAGAAGGTTCGTTACACTGAGTCTGAGCCCACAGGTACAGCCGTACCTGTTCTTCTCACTAACACGTACCACTGCTTTGTGTTAACCAGAATCCGTTTGAACATGGTACCCTGGCTACTAGCCTTTCCTAAAGGCTATACGCAACCTAGCACACTAAAGCCCTGTGCATGTGACAATTTTTCTGAGCAGGATACTTTACATTTCATTTTTTTTCTGATTTTTACGAGCCCTGCGTAAAAGGTTTATACTTCCGCTGTTCAGAAATTGTCAATTTGCCCAAGTAAGGCCCGCATTACTACATCTCCAAATGCTATCTTCTCCCATGGTTTGTTTTGGGGTTGCGAGCTTTTTTAACAGGGGCCATAAGACACAGAAGAGGCTGTTTTTGCAGTAGCCAGGGTGTCTCTGTTAACTGTGCTCAGGGAACATCATGTGTTACCCCACGCCTGCTACATTACACCTCTAGTATACCTGCCGAGTCAATGCTTTAGCACTCTTGCACTTTATCTGCTGCATTTTATGTTCGCTCACATCATTCAGCATTGGTTTTAACAATGATTGTTTATTTTTACCTGTCTGTACAGTTGGTTTTAGCCTAATTATCCGCGTGACTTGGATTTTTAACTGTATATGTGGGACTCTGTTTTTAATTATTGTAAACCTGATCAAATGTTTTTTTTTTAAACGTTTGCTTTTATGGCTTTTGATTGATTGATTGATTGACTAAATAGTAGATATTTTGTGCTGTCCGGCTGGCAGCCAAGCAAACAGCAGATAAACTTCACTCTTTACCCGATCGCTGTCTAAATAGTAGAGATTCTGCACTGTTTGGCTGGCAGTTTTTGGAACCCCACACCCACCATCAAGGCTTCCAACATCCTGTCCTAATGGGGGCCATTTGCAACTTAGTTTCCATCCCAACTCAGGGGTTGGTAGCTCAGCCATGGTTTGGGACAGCAATTGCAGCCACACACTATCAATAAACTCCTTTCTGAATTGGAAAGGGGAGGGAAGAAACCCCTCTCATGAACCCTGCTATTTACATTTCAGGAACAATCACAAAAGTCCTTTTACTAGTTTAAAGAAATTTCCAACTTATAAAACGCACATAATTATAAGTACTTTTCTGGTCACAATTCTTGTGATTTTGTGACATGAGGCTCCTAGTACTAAATCTGGCTAGGTGCAAGCCCTAACTTATATGTTTAAAGGTCTCGATGTTTGAATGTTTCCAAGTCATTTTGACAGACATGGTACAGAATGCCACTCCATTACACCGTGGTCCAAGACATAGCGACTTGGGAGGCCCTTTACGAAGCTGTCTTGTGCTCCGCAAAGGCTCCTATTCCTTTGCATTTACCTGCAGATGTAACTAATGATAAAGATGATTAGAACCTTTGTAAGACTAGTTAAAGCTGTTTACTCTTTTAAAGCTATATACTCACTCTTATTCAAAAAGCCAGGGGAATGTACAAGGGCCAGATATAGGATTACCAAAAGGCTCTATGTTTTAAGAACATCTCTTTTTCTGCAGCATTCTGGAATTAATAATTCTGGTTCAGTTCAATTGAAAAAATCAGACTAAAATACCTGGAAACAACGATTTGTTAAAGCAAAAATCAGAAATGGAAATGTACCCGAGTAACATAGAGGCATATAATATTTAGAAAGATTTTATCAAAATGGAAGCAACTGCAAATGGTTCCTTCTGTAGTGACCAACACAGTATGGGAGGCTTCATTCAAATTTCATGACAGAAGTAAGAAAAACTATGGTCCTGATTTAGAGTTTCGAGGACGGAATTAACTCCATCAGCAAGGCGGAGGGCAATACCCTGACATCTAGATAGACATCCACCCGCCAAACTTAGAGTCAACTCCATCAGCAAGGCGGAGGGCAATACCCTGACATCTAGATAGACATCCACCTGCCAAACTTAGAGTCAACTCCATCAGCAAGGCGGAGGGCAATACCCTGACATCTAGATAGACATCCACCCGCCAAACTTAAAGTTGTCCGCTCGCCTTGTGGACATCTCTCTTCATTGGCAGGAACTGCTATCATGGCGGTTCCTGTCTATGCACAAAACATTTGAATGTCAGTAGATAGCTGGCTATCAAACATTTAAAGAAATTTGTGTTTTTCAGAAACAAACTCCCAAAGGAGGTGCTTCTTTTTTGAAAAACAAAAAACCTAATGGTCCCACATGCTGGGACTCTTCCTTTGACAGCCCATACATTGTCGGACAATCGGAGGAAGTATTCTATCGTGAAGCCACAAGCAAAGTTATGGAACTAAAATTAATTGAATGGAATGTCATTGGAATATGAATGAATTTTCCCAGTAAATCAGAGAAAGACATATAGGCATCGAATACACGGAAGAAAAGAAACTCACAGAGATTTGTATTCATTGATTTTATTACAAATAGTGTAAGAAATAAGACACTTAATAAACCAAGACATTTTGTCACCTCCATTTTTGTGATTTACTGATCGATCGTCTCACAGTTTCACTTTAATACTAATTTTCCAGACAGGGCGTGTGGATCCACCATTGAGGTTTCAGATCTGATTTGGGGTGTTTCTCATTCAAATATCATTTTCTGGACGTTGATCAGACACAGCTTAGGTGCTATGTGATGGCTCTCACAGCAGCAGCAATGGTGCTGGCTCCAAGCGCAAGTATCCAAACCATGGACACAATGAAGCATGAGATGAAGCATGAAGCACCTGATGTCATTAGTCTTTCCGAGTAGTCATCAGGCACAGACAAAAGGGCAGCCCTTTTAGAAACTTTGACACCTTTAACAAGAGAAACCTATCACCTATCCCTAACTTCTACCATCTACCGTATATAGTCACTCAGGAAGAACTAATCAGCAGCCCTTCCTCAAAAGGATCTCACAGAATTTTTGGGGATAGCCTTTTCTCCATTTTCCCTCACAGTTCTGAGCCTTCACCTTCTATCCACAGGGATGCAATCAATACACACCCACTATGTAGGAAAGCTGTATCTACTCTCATGTCAGTCACACAAAAATGCATTCAACTGTTCCATGCACTAAGACTTTCCTCACACAAGAAGTCTTACTCCTATGCACATAAGGGCAGATTTAATAAGGGCCTGCGTTGCCCTTGCATCATGCAAGGCGGCGCAAGGCAACACAAGCCCTTGATTGGGATTTACTAAGCAACATAAAGCCACCTTATTAAGACGGATTATCCAGAGTAGCACATGCAGCGCAAATCACTGCCTTGTGTTACCCTGTGTTGAGAAGGCGTTCCATGGATTAAGCATGGGCATTCATCATGCATCCACCCATGGATTTTGATGCAATCCCAGATTTACTAAGGCGATTAAACCTGGGATTGCATCAAAATGGTATGCCTTCCCAAGTGAGGCACAACAAGGAGAAATCTATGTATTGCTCCTTGTTACTTCCTCTTCTATTCATGCTGCATTCAGCAGCACACAGGGAAAGTGGAAAATGCCTCAAAGGATTGTTTTTGTGCAGGAAGGTGCCCATTCCTGTGCAAAAACAACCCTACTCATAATGCAGGCACCCTGTAACATGGTGCAAGAGTGCCTGCATGAGGGCTCGGCAGCACACAGTGCTCCAGCACAGGAAAAGAAGAGAAATGCATCATATCTAGGCTGTCCGGTTTTAGGTTTAAACCTATAATAACTGATAAAACCCCACTGGAAGGGAAATAGCCCTCACCAGTGTAAATATATAAACACTGAAAAAAAACCCTGCACAACCACAAACTAAATGCCATTCAAAGAAAGGAAAAGGAGAGTGAAAGAGTCATTTTTATTTCTTCCTGAATGGGCCAATACAATGTAACTTTGTTATATAAGGTAGCAGTAAGAAAGACTGGGCTAACATTATTCAGCTTGAGTTTTGTTGTTTAGGGATGTCACTAAAATATTGTTTCTTCCTTTTTTCAGTTTTGTGGTCTTTGGTCTAAAGATACAGGGGTTAGAAGCATGTTTTATGTGTTGTTTATTTATTTTATAAACTGTAGAGAATCAGGAAATATCTAAATCATATTTGATTTTTTGGCTATGTTTGAGTCTTTCACTGATAGGAAAAATGTAGGTTTCATAGTAATCTTTCACAATATGTACCATCACATTTACCCACAGAGAATGGGTAAAAACTCTTGATACATCAGCCCCCTTTTCTAGTGAGTCAGTATTGATAGTAGGTGAATTGCCAAACACCCCAGGCTTTAAACATTCAATGCAAGGTATAGTGACAGGTATATGTGAAAAGAGTGCAGTCACTAAGCATCTGGGATACTGGTGAAAACATGACACCAGACTTTTGGAAAACATGGAATGCAGTGTCACTTGGAATGCTGCTGCAAAAAGTTCTTACCAAGTTCAACAAAGATTGGAGTGATATTGTTTGTATTTGCAGTGATTCAGCTACGTATATGAAAAAGTTGTGTGATGACCTGTCAAAATCAATACTTGAGCTAAAGTGCTTCCCTGCAAGAGATCCTTGCCACTTGTTAGATGGCAATCTGAAAGCATCTTTACAATCTTCAGAGTTAATGAAGAGTACTATAGACTTTTTAGTCCATTCTGGTGCACTGTTTTGTTATGCGCGTGAACTAAAACACAAATATTTCTCATTTTGTGCTTTGTGTGGCATCAAAGAAAGAGTCATCCCAACTGTGTCACTTAGCTGGTGGTTCTCAGTCCTAGAGGCCGTGAATGCTATATTATCCATGTGGCAACCATTTACAGAATTTTTGCTGAGTGATGATGCCAAAGGCAAGAAATGTGAGGATCTTTGGTCACATATTGATAGTGATTTGAAAAACAAGTACACTCTACTTCATTCTTAGATTTATACAAGAAAGCATGACTGCTATAGTGGACATAATAAAAAAACTAGAGTCTGAAAACACCCTTGTCTGCCAAGCGTTCAGCATAATTCGTGTAGATGTGAAACATCTCCTTGAGAGTAAGCTGGGTGACACTTTTAGTGACTTTGGCACCGCAACATGTTCCATGTTAGAGTGCTTGCCACTTGGTAAGTAAAGAAATGTTGAGGAGCAATTCAGGATCTTTTATTTTACAATGTATGAGAAATAGCCCTTCAACAACCATGGTATTTGAAGTCAATGAAGCCTCACTGTGGTACTCTGCACAAGTTATAGATCCCTTCCGTAAAGGGAAATTTTCTCCGGAGTTTCAAAAGTGCTGCCTCATTTTTGACCACTTCAATAACTCTGAGGGCATATGTGCCCAGTTCAACGCATATGTTGCAGAACCTGTCGCAGAGAATCACAATCTTCAGGTGCACCAGTATTGGCATGGAAAGCTATGACAGTGGCCAGAGTTAGCAAATTGTGTGCTGGCTATTTTGGCGTTGCCTGTCTCAAGTGCCAATGTTGAGAGGGCCTTTTCACAGATAAAAGTTTAGATGAGAAGGAAAGAGCGAGCTTGCATGACCAAAGACTCACTGAAGTAGTATTGTATGGTGTACTAAGATAAGTTTGATTTGTAAAAATGTATTTGGACCTCATATATACTGTACATACACTGTCTATATACCATGCACTATCAGTGCAGAAAGCATGCAATAATAAAAGCAAAAAGTTCCATAAACACCAGAAAAACACTGTTTCTGTTGTTTTTAATGGCGCGAAAATGTGTAACCACTGATAACCACTTTTTCTTTTAAGGTATTGAAATCACTTGAAAACACTGAGAAAAAAAACACCAGAATTTACCAAAAATAGAAACTGAAAACAGGAAAGCCTAATCATATCCTAATAGAAATGAAACATTTCTGCTCTCTCCCTGTTACACATCGTAGTGCTGCAAGTTGTTTTGCTGCCTTGCATTATGTGACTTCTAAGTAAATCTGCCCTATGCTACATACCCACTTAACATGCACACACACATGGAATGTCAAAGATCTGGGGGTCACACAGAATCCCTCTTGGGCCATGTGAGATGATCTATCTGGAGTCTCCACCACCCCCTCTTCTGCTCATCAGAGCCTTCGTATGATCTTGAGCTTCCTTTTGCTGCTAATTGCCATATCCCTTTGACCCCTTTGTGAGACAATAGCCATTTCTCCTGACTTCAGCCATCTGAGTTTCTCAAACATTTTCTTCCATTCTTCACAGACCACACTCATTTTTAACCATCCACCTTTAAACTCCTCTGCCAAGTTTCAGTCCCCATGCCCTCAGCTCCATCCTCCAACTACTGTGCCACCATCAGACCATGTCTTCTACACTCAGAGGTCAGAGTGTAACAGTCCTGCCTTTTTATCCAATGCACAAGCTCTGATTTTTCTGAAAATACTTACCAGGTGCATATGTGGGCTGAAGAGGGGTGGTTTCTAGGGGTTGGCAGTATAAGAAGCATGAATAAGAATAATTTATAAAAAAGGGATATTCTAATATTTGTTGCTTAGACTCACATAGGTGTCCTCCTGCTCCTCGTTTTCTTCCTTCACTTCTCAGTCCTTCAGAGCCTTTAGGCATTGGTCCTCTTCCTCCCCCTAGTCCTGTTCCAAGTCCTCCCTTTATGGGTTGTTTTGGTTCTTCTGATCCTCATCTTGGCCTTGGTCTAACTAGTTCTGGTCACCCTGGTACTAGTTTCCTGAATCTGGGGGTCCTGGTTGCAGCCCTTCCTGATCCTGGTCTTCCTGGCCCTGCTTCTGGCTCATCCTTGTATTAGTCCTTCCTGGGCCTCCTGGTCCTGGTGCTACTGATCCTCATCCTGATCCTTCTGGTCTGCTGGGTCCTTATCCACCTAGCCCTGCTGTACTGGTTCTCCTAGGACTGGTGCTTCTAGTCTTCCTGGTTTGTGTCTTCCTGATTCTCCTTGCCCTGGTCCTTGTCCTTGTGGTCCACCTGGTTCTGCCTCCACTGGTACTGGTCCTCCACTGGTACTGGTCCTCCTTATTAGGTGCTGTTGGACTGGGCCTGGCCATTTTGGTACTGGTCTGGTCACATTGGTCCTTGTAGGTCTGGTTGTCCTGGTTCCCCTGATCCTCACCGACTGATCCTAGTATCCCAGTTCTGAGTCCTCCTTCTCCACTTGTAACCTCAGGTCCTAGTCCCTTGGTTCTGACTTCTCTGGTCTTCTTAGCTCTGTTCTTGGTCCTGCTTATTCTGATCCTTCTAGTCCACCTAATCTCCCCATCTGGTCCCTGGTCTTAATGGCCCTAGTTCACTTACTGCTAACCTGACTAGTTCTCCAGGTCCTCCTCCAACATGTCATGATACCATTGGCCCTGGTTCTCCTACTTGATGTCATCTTGGACTAACTTGTCTTCTTTATCCTGATCCTCCTTGCTCAGGTCATCCTGTTCTTATCCACCCTGCTTGGTCTTCATGCTTCCTGCATCCGCCATCCTAACCTTCCTTGTCTTGGTCCTCCTTTTCCACCTCATCCTGGTCATGCTTGTCCTGGTATGCCAGGTCCTGATAATCTAGGCCTCTGTGAATTGAGCTTTTTTCCACCTTGGTTGTGTTGCTACTGGTCCTCATTACCCTGGTCCTCTTAGCTCTTGTCCTCTCGGTTCTGGTTGCCTGGCCTTCTGCTCCTTATTCTTCCGGACTCTGGTTTGAAGCAAAGGAGGTGTTCTCTTTCTTTACAGTAAACCTTCTAAATTACTCTGCTTGCGGCTGAACTTGTAAGTTATGACTCCAGGTCCTAGCGAAGTTCACTGAATAACACGTATATTTAGTGATTTGAATTTCCTAAGTGAAAGAGACTACTTTTAAGGCAGATGTGCACATTGTGCACAAGCGAAATTTAGTCTCTGAAATGAAAATGTCAGTGGCTGATGTGAGATTACCCTTTTACCGTATGTTTTGGTGGGCGGAGGCCAAACATGAATGACAATTTCACAAACCAATGAATGAAAATGGCTGCCCCAAAGCTTCTGTATGTATGTTATATTATGTGTGATTTTATTTGCAAAACTAATGTCAGATGAAAAAGCTAGGCTGTGTCAGAGGCAAGAGCTAAAAAATGAAATCAAAGACACAAAAATCTGCAATCCCTTTCTCCTGCATCTGTTCAGTGGATAGCTCACCCTCAGGGACAATTCTTCAGAAAAGACACAAAACTCACCTGAGGTGGAGGCTGTGATGCTCAGAGCTAGGAGGAGGATTCCAAGCATGGCGGCTGCTGAGGAAGCTGCACAGAGTGAACAGGTCTGAAAAAGAAGCACAGCTTCAGCAGTTAAAACATTTACAAAGCAACTCCAGTAGTAAAAACAGATGTTTTTATTCATGCGCAACAGTGGAAAATACCCTTGGTTGCCTAGGTGAACCCCCAAACTGTTCCCTTGCAATACTTGTGCAGAGATAGTGAGGGTTACACCCCTAGGGCAGTGCAGAAACCAGGGAAGACATGCTATGAAGGCCAAGGTGGTTCTTTGCAGTGTTCTGTCTGGGCCTCTGCCTCAATGACTGGTTGTAGTAGGCACAGGCCGTAGAAATTGTCTGCACTAAGGAGCCTCTGACACGCCAAAGTTAGCGATATTGGGAGTATGTATGGCTGCGGTAGGGGGGGGGAAGTGTAATTTACAGGCACCCTAGGAAATAAGTAACAACCAATGGAAACACCAAACTCAGTTCTGCAGGTTATTCGCAGTCCCCCTTTCATCCACCTGGCTCGCCCACCCTCCCCGAACAGTGGCTTTTTTGGGGAGTTACTGCATATGAGGCCATTAACTCGTGTTACAGCCCCATCAGAACTACCCAGCCTCTCGTAGTGAGGGTCCATTAAGTGAGCTATTTTACCTAAAGGAGAGTGAGGTGAATGAACCTCTACTTACCAGTAATCTTTATTATCCCAATTAAAGTCCTCCTCTTCCCAGTCATTACTATATGAACGTTCCCGCCTCCCGACAGGCACTCTAACACACTCCTATTTTTTTTTGTTTTACTGAATAAAGTCCCCCCCCACCCGTCGCCATGCCTGCTAGTAACAAGACCAGAAAACCAACATGGGAGGGGACATGATTGGGACGAGGAGGATCCTAATCGGGATAAAGAAGATTACCGGTAAGTAATAGGAATTCCTACAGAGTAGGAATTGCTATTAGGAAATCACTATTTAGGAAATGCTAAACCATTTGTTCCGATAAAGGCCCATAGGTACGATTGGTTTTGCATTTCCAAATTCACGATATACTAATAGGAAATCGCAAATTTGGGAATGCAAAACCAAGGGTGCCTATGGGCCTAAGGCCCACCTTAATGCACCCGCAGAAAAAGTGGTGCACATGTAAAGTGCACAAATGCCCTAGGGGCAAGTGTGTGCTTTATGGCACTTTAAAAAAAGCATTTTGGGGTGCTTTTTTTGGACTTGGAGTCAATAGGAAATGCTTTATATCTGTGCTTAGGAAATGACAAATAGAAAATCTCTATTTCAAATTTCCTATTTAGGGAATCGCAAAATGCACTTTCTAATTTCTGCATTTCTACATTTTGCGATTCTCTATCTGCCTTTGTACATCATGAAAGGTTGTTTTGTATTTCTAAATGGGATGAAATCGCGATTTGGCCCGTTAAGAAATGCAAAAAGCTTTTGTACATATGGCCCCTGATTATCACCACCCTCAGGAAAAAGTGGGAGAATAACCTCCTGCTGTAAATGGAACTGGAAAGACATCTTAGGAAGAAATGCTGGATCCTACCTGAGTATAAACTTATCAGGCAGTATTTGCAAAAAGGCATAGGACATCAGTAAAGCCCCCAACTCCCCCAACCTCTGGGCCATAGTAATGGCTAAAAGAAAGGCCATTTTACCTGATAACCAAATCAAGTTTGCCTCAAGTAAAGGTTCAGAGAGGGGGCAATTGCAGACCCTGAAGAACAGTAGGTGAGTCCCATGAGGGAACAATTACTGGAGACACTGGGTGCCGAAGCCAAAAACTTGTCAAAAGAAACAATGCATTCCAGATCCTCCCCAGATCCCCTACAGGCTCTAATTGCTGCACACTGAGCGGCCAAAGTAGAGGGGGACAAATTCTTTAAAAAACCATCCCTCAGAAATTCAAGAATCTGAGCCGGATCCCCCTTCACCGGGTCTACCCTATGAACCACACACCACTTAACAAAGGAGCCCCAGTTTTTATCACAGGACTTTGGGACTGTATTCCTTACAGGACTTTTGAATATCCACTGACAACAGAGAAGAGCATCCCATGATCTCCAATGCTAATCGCTCAATAGCCAAGCCGTCAATTTCAGTTGGCGGAGACAGGGTAATGACATAACTGGAACTGAAGCGGGGACAGAATAACCGGCAACCTGACACAGGTGCCCCGGGATAAATGAAGCAACAGAGGGAACCACAGATGATGAGGCCAAAAAGGGGCTATCAAGATCACCAACACCTTCTCCACCCGAATCTTCTGCAGCACCCTGGGGAGGAGGGGAATCAGAGGGAATGCATACAGAAGACCCGAGGGCCAAGGAATCAAAAGGGCATCCACTGCCCAAGCCCATGGACAAATCACCTTTGAACAAAACCTCAGAAGGAGGGCATTGTGGGGAGAGGCAAAAAGGTTGATCCATGGTTCCCCGATCAGGAGACAAATGCCATGGAAGAGGGTCATTGACAGATGGTAAAGGACTGAGGAGGGCAGATTGCGGCTCAAACTGTCAGCATGATAATTGAGCTGACCATGGATATAAATGGTCTTCATGGCAATGAGATGAGTCTCCCCCAAGAACAAATCAGGGGTGGCTAGAGGATTGAGAGGGGCACTCCGTGTACCCCCCGGTCAATTCAAAATACAACTTGCCACCAGATTGTCAGTACAAATCAGCAGATTCTCACCCAGCAACTGGGACTGAAACATCTGAACTACCTCCCAAATCACTGCCAACTCCCTCCAATTTGAGGAACGAACCCTGTCCCTCTGATACCACTGACCATTTGCTTCCTGATACCCCATAGTGGACCCCCCTACCCCACAAACTAGCATCCGTTGTCATTAACAATGGAGGAGGGAGCTGAAAACTGACACCCCTCTCCAAGTTGGGAGTGTGCAGCCACCAACTCAAGTCTGAGCCAGAACAGGGGAAACAAGGAGTCATAATCTGCAAGGGAGGAATCCCAGTGGACAGCAGGTGATTGATGAGAGGGTTTAGATAGACAAGTCCAAGGAACTACTGCAGTGTGGACAGCAGCAGTCCCTTGACCCTCAACCAACTCCTGGCCAGAGCAGCCAGCTCGGACAAGAGAACCCTCAGGTGTCTTTACAGAGTCTCTAGTCGAGAAGAAGGCAGAAAAACTGCCCCTGTCTGTGTGTCGAATATCACCCTGATAAACTGCAACCGTTAGACAGGGGTCAGGTGTGACTTCACAAAGTTCTCTCTGAATCCCAATTGTTGAAGTAGCCCAATCATTGCCCAGTGCCGTCAGAGACTTAGGAAGAAAGGAAGCACAGATTATACAATTGTCAAGGTAAGGATATTTGGAGAAACCTTGAAGCTGTAAAACACCCACAGCCGGAGCCAATACCGTGGTAAAGGCCCGTGAACCAGTTGACAGAACGAATGGCAACACTTGGAACTGTAAATGAACATTGTTCACAGCAAATCTTGGAAATCTGTGGTTAGCTGCATGGATCAGGATGTGAAAATATGGGTCCAATATCAATGGTACCGTTGAGTTTACCTGAAAAGTGGTTCCATTAAAGTCAAAGGCAGCTGAGTTGACCTGTAATGGGACTTCATTAAATTTGGTGGGGCCAGTGAGTTGACCTAGAATTCTATTCTATTGATGTCAGTGGTACCACTGAGTTAATCTAAATTGTGACTCCTTATGAGACAGGGGAGCACTGAGTTGACCAGGGGCCGTATTACAGTAAAGGCGCATTTTCATTGTTTTCCCGTCGCAAACAATGAAAATGCACCCTATTACCAAGAATGTGCTGCCCCCAGGGCAACTGCGAACTCACGCTGCCTCCAGGGCAGCGAATTCAGGTGAAAAATGGAGTGGCTGCTTTACAGCCGCTCCGTGTTTTCACCGTGCAGGCGGCAACCAGACTGCATTTTGAAGGGGAATTAGAGATCCCCTTGCAGGCGGGTGCAGTCAGTGACTGCATCCCGCCTGTAAGAGGATGTCTGGGGGGTCCATAGGACACCCTTCACCCCCCTACAGAGGGCTGCTCTCAGGAGGCGCACTGACAGTCCACCTCCTGACAGCTTCTTTGCCTCTGCGCCCGCGTCTGTAGTACGACGCTGGCGCAGAGGCAAAGAGATTCCTTTATTTGCATGGAGCATGCCCCCATGCAAATGAAGGAATGCCCCCTGCAGATAGGGCTGGCGCTTTATGTGCACCAGCGCTATTGTTATTAAAGAAGTGGCCACACAAGCGTCTGCGGCCCCTTTTGTAATACTAAAGTGCCCCGGTGGGGCGCGCAAAGTGGGCCCCAATGCCGTTGCACTCCTGGGGCACTCTCTGTAATACGGCCCAGGAATATTATTCCATTAATGTCAGTGGGCCCATTGAGGTGACCTGAAATGTGACTATTAAAGTAAATGCTGCTGTTGAGCTACAACTGAACATCAGTTTCAATCAATTCATCAACACCCAAAGCGATGCTGTGGTCATTCACACTGTGTACCTTTCCCTAAGAAATCACAAGAGCGCTGAAATGAAAAGTGTCTGGTCTCTAGAGCAACCCTTGTTCTGACCCCTTCGTCAAGGAGTTGCTTTATATCGCTGCAGCAGATATCATAGAACTATGAAACTTCTTCTACCAGCAAGGGTCGTACCCTATAAACTAAAGCTGGCATCATAAGCCTCCTTTCAAGACAACCCTGAGCCTGTTTTCGAAATCCATTAAACTAGGGTCTGATTTCAAAACTGTCTTCTCCAATCAGGATCATGGACAGAAAGGCTGAGAGAGAATTCCAGAACTGTGTGGAGATGCGCAATGTTCTCCACGATCGAGTCCAGAATTTGAGCCTTCAGAGGACGAGACATCACTCAACACTGACTTATCAGAAGCACTGACACTGCTCAATGTGGCAGCAATGCATGACACTGGAAGCACAACATTTTCATTAATGGCGTCATTGGTGATGTCAAATGTGAAGCATACAATCTGTGATGTCATCGGTGACTGCCTCAGTGATGTTAAGGATGACCTTGGATGTTCATCTTTGTCACTAGGAATGTTGAAAGTGTGCACATCTGCAGATATAATCTTGGGGAGAGGGGACCTACGATATGCAATGAGATGGGCTCACGGTGGAGGGGACCTGTCATCAGTAGGCATGTGTTTCCCATCTGTACATTTAAGAAGATCTTTTAATCTTTGACACATGGCATATGATTTGTGCAAGCATTTCTTTTATACAATATAGCACAGGTAAAATTCTGGATCAAAAGTGTGCTTTACAATTTAAAAAAACATACCCAAGAACTGAAGTACAATTTTCAAAATCTCAGGCATGGACATTGAGGTGACTGGTTTGCATGAAAAACAGTATTTAGAATTATCATGACAGGTACCAGTTAGGGGGGTTGGTTAACTTTTCTTGCAAAAATTGTTAGCACTATTAGCCTTAGGGTGGTCTTTCCCCGAATCGTTTGCCTGTTTCCCTCCATTTTTTGCTGAACTTCATGTTTGTTGTCTTTTGGACTATGTGCACTTTACCACTGCTAACGAATGCTAAACTGCTTGTGCTCACTCCCCTAAACATAGTTAAATTGGCTTACACCAGATTGGCATAATTAAATTACTTATAAAACCCTTGTAGAGTGGTATACCACACACACAAGGCCTGTAAATTAAATGCTACTAGTGGGCCTGCAGCACATATGGTGCCATCCTCTTAGGTAGCCCCTTACAACATGTCCCAGGCCTGCAATTTCAGCCTGAATGCAGTTTTAAACAACCAATTTGACTTGGCAATATAACCCCTTGCCAAGCTTTAAACTCCCCTTTCATTGCATATAAGTCACCCCTAAGGTAGGCCCTAGGTTCCCCATAGGGGAGGGTGCATTGTAATTAAAAGGTTGGAAATGTACTTTTAAGTTTTTCATGTCCTGGTAGTGAAAGACTCTTAAATTCGTTTTTCACTATTGTGAGGCCTGACTCCCCATAGGTTAACATTGGATTACCTTATTACATTTAATAAGTGCTAAGGTTTGATTGGGGACAAATAAGCATTTCATGTTTGGTGTCTATGAAATTGCAATTAAAAATCCTCTTTAATGGTAAAGTTGGATTTTAAATTACAGTTTTGAAAATGCCACTTTTAGAAATTTGGCATTTTCCTGCCCTGAGCCATGTGGTGCCTGCAGCCTTCCCTGGGTCATATGACTGGGTGTAGTTGTCAGTTAGACTTCGTGAATTCTTCCCAGACAGTCACACAATAGAGGGATTAGATGTGCCATCTGCTGGCAGGATGGGGGGTCGGAGCTGGGCACAGAGCACTTGCAAATGAATAGGCTGTGCTCTGCCTTCACACAAAGGGCTTGTCACCACTGTTCCCAATAATGCGCGCGCCCGCGCGCCCGCGCACTTCTCTACCCCCGAGCGCGCAGTGCCATGAGAGGAGCGCGCACAGACGGCACATCCCGCGAGAGTATTCGCGCCGCCGCCGATTTTAAAAGGCGCACGGCGCGAAAAACGGGCATTTCCAGATTGCGGAGGACGGCAGCGGAAGTGACCACTTTGAAGTTAACACTCGGGAGCGGAGGTAAGTGTTCTAATGTGGCCACTTGCTGTCCTTTTGTTTCTGCTGCGTGTGCTTTTGTATTGCCCTGTTTGTTTGCTGTGTTTCTTTATTAGTAAAAGCGAGGCTGCGGGGGAGATTGTGTGCTTTTATTTAAGTATCCATGTTAATTGCAGCCCCTTCACGAGCTGCGATTAACATGGATACTTAAACAAAAGCACTCAATCTCCCCCGCAGCCTCGCTTTACTATCAAAACAATACAGCAAGTTTAAAAACACGGTGTGTGCTTTTTAAGGTAATCTGCCTTGTTTGAAGACTTGCTCATGGGCGTCCGCAGGGAGGGGCAAGGGGGGGCGCTTGCCCCCCCCTGGATCGCCGGTGCGGGTCGTAGTGCCGTGGTGCAGGTGCCATTCTTTTTTATAATGCATTACTCGTCTTTGTTAAAGGCAGCCGCGTGTTTATTTTTGCAAATATAAACAGGCGGCTGCCTTTCCGCAATGGCGAGTGCTTGTTATGTTCCTGCATTCGTGTGTGGTGTAGTGACAAGCACGCGCCTACTTGTGGTGGTTAATGGCCAATAAATAATTGCAATGACCAACGGAAAATAAAGGTGCCTAATAATTTGTACAGATTGACTGATAGCGAGGCTCTTCTGTTAACGAATATGTTCTGCAGATCCTAGTTAGACCTGCACGGCCCCCTGCCACATTGCACAATAGTGATTCATGTGTTCAAATTCTTGCACTTGCGTCCTTTTTTGTGGCTAGAAACCCAATTGCCGGAAAACCTGGATTAACACGAGGCACTTGCTAGAAGTTTAACGGCCTTTTATTGCGGTAACAGGAAGCAGTCTCTCTGTAGCGGGGGCTTAGGGGCAACTGCCTCAGAGAGGCACGTGGCCACGCAGAGTTCCATGGCGCAGCGTGCTGTTCTACTCGGAATTTCAAGTGGCCACCGCAATTGCTGACTTGACACAAGCAAGCTCTACTTTTCCATAAAAACATCCACTGTGCATAGTAGTTGTGTTTGAGATTATTATTCTCGTCCCTGTATTTCGAAATATTGAAGTCCTATTTGTTTTAGGTTTATTTGGTAAAGGGGGTATACCATCTGGGGGTACCTTCCAAGCAATTGCGGTGGAGAAAAAGTTGAATACTCAAAGGAATATAGGAGACTTCACAGCCAAACTTCAGATCTTCGCCTACATAGGTACAGACAACAGATCTTAAAACCCTTTGAGTTGTTAAACAGAGTAATACTGCTGAAGTTAGGATGACAGTGACAGTATCAGTTTTGGGTGCGTGACCACCTTCAGTGGGCCCACATGCACTCCTCTGACCGGCCACATCTGAGCCAATGAATCCTGTGCTCCACGTCCACCATCCCAGCCGTGCTCAGATCTCCATTTCTCTGCAACATCTGGACGTCTGCAACTGCACCAACAGCCACTATAACCTGTTTTATGGTTCTCTAAGCTCTGCCGAAGCTCCGGTTAGGACATAAGGCCGACTAGTTTGAGAGCTCAAAACAGTACAGCCATTCCAAGAGTCACTGGCTCCACCCCGAGAATAGTAATTCACAGTTCACATTGCATAATTCATGTAGTTTACTGAGTCTGGCAGAGCTGCTGTTCATTGCGCTTTGGTGGCTGCGTTGGTACTGGTTGGTGCTGGCATGTTTCATTCAGTGTCCTCCACTCTGCATTACCACCCACAAAAAGTGGGCTTTGACTTGTAAATTATTTTCAGTTTGTGCAAATGCAAAATTCATATCCCACTCCATAACTTTCACAGCCCAAAACTGCTTCCCGCTCTATGCAGGGTCAAGGTTAAATCATGGTTGAAGGAAATCCTGTTGGTATCCAAGCAAAAAAATGTCCTGCATTTGCCCTGCATATTTTCAGGACAAAGGAACACTTCATAATCTAAAGGTCCGTATGTCCTTGGTATCAATCCTGACAACCGAAGCTGATCACACCAATTGATAGAAGTAGGGTTTACACCCCACCCCTTAATATCTGTCACAGAAACCAAAGTACTACAATGACTATGCGAGTAACAAATGACAGCATACACTGATCCTATGCTTTTTGTTTCATTTCTGTCTAACGATGTCCTTACAAATTCCTAGTTACATACAACGCATAGTTTTCATTAAAAAGAAAATACTCTTGACTTTTGCAATCTGCCCTGCTAACTATTTTCAATCTCCAGGTAAACGTGATCCGATATAAAATTCGGAGTTCTGGAGTCGCCCTCAAATGCCGAGGTACTGCTAAAGTATTCGGACCATCCAATGGGACTATATTTGGTAGGCTTCTCAATAAAAATAATAAAAAATGACAATATTAAAAAAAAAAAAGGACTTCACACTAGGAAAGGCAGAGGTCGCCTCTAACAAGCATACATACCATGTGCAACTGTTTCATATAGTATGGGAGGGACAAATTATGCAGCAGTGCGAAGTAAATAACACAGCAAGTACAAGAAATTATGCAGCAAGGACAGGCCAAGTGTGGCGCACATTATGTGACAGGAGGAAAATACCTGGTGTAGTGCATTACAATATTATTTATCTATGTACACAATATAAGAGGAACAATAACCTTATAGACAACAGATAGGTTTATTAAGGCATATTTTTCTACGTTTAGCGGATCATGTCACGTTATTTACAACAATTATTTTTCGTCTAACATGGAGCAGAGTAACGGCATTTTGTTTAAACAGTCTTATTCCCATCACTTTAGTGTTTGTAAAATATACCATCTTGCATTCCGCAGATAACAAGGCTACAAGGGCAGAGTCTGTAAAAAAAATGTTGCTTCTTATTTTGAACACCCAAGTTATGTTTTGTTATAATCTGTTGCAAAGTACCCTGTCCACTAAACAATATTGTACAATGGCATCATCACAATTTACAACAAGCATTTGCAATTCAATAGGTCTCGCATTTTAGACACTTTGACATATTGGTATTGTAAATGACAATGCCTTTTATTATTGCAGGTTTCTTAAACACATAAATAAAAGGCATTGTCATTTGCATTGCCAATAGCTCAAAAACTTGCAATTGCGAGACCTATTGCATTGCAAATGCTTGTTTTTTCTTGTGCCCCACCTGGCACACATCAAATCGGAGGTTGGTGATGTTAAAATTTTGCCCCCCCTGGAAAGATTTCTGCGGACGCCCATGGTCACTTGCTGTATTGTTTTGATAGTAAAGCGAGGCTGCGGGCAGATTGAGTGCTTTTGTTTAAGTATCCATGTTAATCGCAGCTCGTGAAGGGACTGCAATTAACATGGATACTTAAATCAAAGCACACAATCTCCCCCGCAGCCTCGCTTTACTACCAAAACAATACAGCAAGTTTGCAAACAAGGCAGATGACCCTAAAAAGCACACGCCGTGTTTTTAAACTTGCTATATTGTTTTGTTAGTAAAGCGAGGCTGCGGGGGAGATTGTGTGCTTTTATTTATCTATCCATGGCGCTATAAGGCAAGCTCTGTGCAGGTGCATTTATGTAGTGCCTGTAAACCTTAATAGGCGCCGAAGGTTGAGCGTTTGGAAGAGAACAGGCGCCTTTTCATACGGCAGGTTTCAGTGACTAGAAATTCCATGGTGGTTGTGTAAAGGGAGGCGGAAAGGAATTGCAGGACGCCAATGTGCAGACACACTGAAAGTGTCATTGTTCACCGTAGCTGCCAAGGTTTCAGATTGCTATGTGTGACATTTTCATAACTTCATTGTAATTATGAGTGACATATCAACAACTATGAGTGACACTTTCTCGCGAGCAAGAGGAAGACGAGGAAAACATAAATATCAAATTACACCCATTTGAGCAACTATAAACTCGAAGGACATCTTAAAACTGCTGTAAAGCACCAGAATTAGAAGGGCAGCAGTCAGCTGGCTCGCTGGCTCTACAGTCAGCCCGCCGCAGACAGCACGGCATTGGCAAGCCTCAGGCGATCACAACCAGGCTGTATATATTCAAAAGAAATAAGCTCATTATCTTCAACCCTCTAAAAATCATTAGAGCGGTCCACCGCACGCTACCTTCCCAGCCCCGCTGGCAGCAGCAGAGATCATATGAGCCGCAGCCTGCACAGAGCGGTATACTCCAAAGTCTGCTGACTTAGTGATGTTCAGCGCGCTGAGTTCAAAAGCTATACTTACACCACAGAAGTTGGCTCTCACCGGGCCCGGCCCAAGACGGGTATAGTGTGACTAACTACCGCAGTTGAAAATTGAGCAGACTCGCTGAGTCTGCGGGTCGACGTGAGACCTACATGCACTCATGCAGTCAGAATAAGAGACCTACAGACAATGCACAGCTCTGAGTGAACATTCTTTCCTTGGCCTCTTTGCTATAAACATACGTAAGTACCATTACAAATACCTTCAAGGTCTCCATTGCTAACACGAGGCACACTTGGGTTTGTAGACCACTTCATCCAGACCAAACACTTTGAATCCAGTTCTGGACTTTGTTGTAAATGATTACCAGATGTATTAGTTAATCGAAGCAAACGTAGACTACAACTCACAGAATGCATTAATTTCTTAAGGGAACACACACAAGTAAAAGCACAGTGCTTGCCATACCTGAAGCAAATAAGCAGTATCTTTCTTATTTTCATGTTCCTGCTTTCAAAGCATTTAGAATTTGCTATTTGACAACAAAATGTAAACGTGTTGAAAATAATATACTTTCAGTCATTTATGTGTTATGCTAACAATAGCTTCAAAGAAATAAATCACTGTAATTTGTGTGTGTGTGTGGGGGGGTGACATGCAGGGCCCTACACTGAATGTACTGACTTGAGACATTCATGTGTCTCACTTAGCTATCAGGACACACACCTGCCTCGAGCTACTCTCTGATCAAACAACACTTTGTTTATGTCAGTAAACCAAGAATGAAAGCAACTGATATTGTTTCAACCAATCAAGCAGCAGCAGTTCTAAAAGCGGTCTCCGAGGCTCTTCGTGCATGTTATATGCAACAAGAGAAATAAGGGGTAAATTAGGTTCTCAATTTGGAGACCTGATAGCACTGTCTTCTATCCCTACGAAGGGACTACAAAAGATTAATATTGACTAGTTGGGCCACAGCTGTGTTTTTCTTCAGAATTCTGGAACTTGTAGCCTTGGTTTTATGCTGGTTTAAGTATGAGTCCCAGATTCTAAGAAAAAGGCCCATACTGTCCTAAATAGTCTCGCATGGACCTTGGAAACTTGGCGGCTGGCGGGTACCTTCAATACAGGTTATTTAGTCTGTGGTCTGCAGAATAGTTTATATTGTTAATTTTAAATTGTATGTTGTATTCGGCTGCCGCCTGGGCTTGCCTCAACCCCCGTGGAAATGCTGAACATGTTAGAGCTGTCTCTGTATAAGCAGTGTTGTCTAAAGGAAGGTCACTACGCTTTGTACTTGGAGGTTTATTTCATTCATGAATTGCTTTACTGCTTGCAAACGCAGAGTGCTGATAGTTGGCTGGTCTCTCAAGTGACTCATTGTGGAACCCAGTGCAATTGATCAAATAAAGACTTTTCATCTCTGATGACATGACACTTGGCATGTTTTTCAGGGTAAAATAACATCAGGGGCTGTATTATACAGAGCGCACAGTCCTTATTTATGCCAGGAGCAAACAGGGACAGTGCACCCAACTGCAATGAATCTCTGCCCCCTGAGCAGCATCTCCGTGTTTCTCTGTGCAAGTGGCAACCCAGCTACACTTTAAAGAGAGGTTAGTGATTCCCCTGCAGGAGGGTGTGGTGAGCACTTTACAAGGCCCTTCTTTTCAAGTGTGCTTTTATATTGCCCCAGATGCCTCCTTTGGGTATTTGTGCCTATTGGAATATTGAGAAGATGGAATCATTTGTGCAAGGTTTTCAGTGTAAACATGGTCCATACATTTCCCCTTGGCAGCAGCATTTGGGTATAGATTTTTGATGCTAGCATCTGAGCATCATCTGTGTATGAAGGATGACAGTGCAATAGTCACCATAGCCCCACCCCCTCGGTGAGCCTAATGCCCCGGAACTGGGCTCCATGCGGCCATGTGATTCAGTTCCCTTATCTGAAAGGACTAAGAGCGCTTGGTGACCAGCTAAATGTAAATCACACACTATAAAAACACCGGGCCATTTCCATAATCCAGTTTCCTCCTATGCAGTCAATACCCAAGCGCTGTAATTGGCTGCAGCAGTGCCATTGAGGTGACATTCAAGCTAGTCTCTTACAAATATGCTCTTTCCTCACCCACTCGGATGGTAGTCTGTTTTGCATAAAAGGATTGCATCTTCTGAATATGCTTTAATCCATAAACTAAACCCTGAGGTGTAACATGAATTGCTTTAAGGTAGCCTAAATGAGTGCTCAGTGCTAACCATGGGCCCTTCCCAGCCACTTTCACTGCTGTTCTTCTCTACCCCAGCAAGTTTTTTTCTTCCCTGCCCCCTTGCACCAAGGTTTGCCATTTCTGCCACCTCCTGATCTGTGACTGCACTACTTCCCTACCCACTTGTAGCAATGTTGGCCGTTCCTGTCATCCCCTGGTCTGTCACTGAACTTCGTCCCTGCCTACCTGCAGCAATGTGTCGTTTTCCTGCCCGCTTTCATTTTTTAGCTGAAAGCCTTGCGCTGTCTGATGGTACCACTTTCGGAGTCTTGTGCTTTTCTAAACCTGAAGTGTACTTGCCTGTGTAACCAATTCATCTCATCGCGTGTTTATCCAATTTGCAAACCGGCCTTAAGACCCTTAACGTGGCGCTGTATGTGTGAAAACGCACCATCTTTTCACTTTTTTACGTAAACGTTTGGAGTGACATTTGGCGCTGCACACGCGCGCTGTCTGGTTCCTGGCGCACATAGCCATGGATGCAGCGCACAGAGACCCTCCACTGCCGCACACAGAGGAAAAAAATTAGAGGGAACATTGCTTGTCACCTCCACATTCTCTCTACAGCCAGCTTGGAACCAAGGGAAGGGAGTCAGGAAGCTCCAAACCTTTCAAAGAGAAACCTCTAGAAACTTACCCCAACTTCAAAGAAGGCACCAGATATAAAAATAGGGACCTCAGCCCCACTCTTCAGCTCACTTTCTGGACTTGCGGAAGGACTCTCAGAGGACTACCTGTTTCTGTGACCTGCTGTGTACTCCACAAGACTGCTTTGAACCCTCACAGGCCTGCCCTGCTGTTTGAGCCCTGCTTCTCCACCCAATCCCAGGACTACCAGAGTGACTCCAAGGGCTAGTTTGCTGTCCTCCACTTAAGAGCCACAAGGACAAGACAGGCTCCCACCATGTTGAACCTACATCTGGACCCAGCCTGGGTGAGCCTGAACCCCCTAGTGGAGTTCCTCCAATCCTGGACTCAAACTTCTTTGAGAACTGAGGGAAGACATGACTAGCCAGCTCATTTATCCGACCAACATGCGACGCCGGTTGGCCTAACTTCACAGCTGCTCCTGCTATCTTCTTCTCAGCAGCAGAAAATCCTGTTCAGCGGTGTTTTGTCAAAGGGTTATCCGGCCTCCTAGCACTCTTGCCGACTAGAGCCTCCTGCCTTGTCCCGCTAGAGATTTTCAACTTCCATAAAGGTGACTGTCTGAATGTAGTAATCCTTACCATGACTTTGTCCAGCGGCTCCCCAATGATGATGCTTCCTCCTCGGACATCACCTGCAGCCTTGCCCCACTGAACTTTACCTTCTCAGAACTTTTTAATCAAAATGTCTTCTAAGTCCAAATGTGCGCCAGCCAGGCCCAATCCACTTCTTGAATTTGACACATGCGCCATCGCGGTCGGACATATTTTTCGACTTTGACCTGATCTCATGCGACTAGATGTCCAATGTTTGTGCTTTGATCTTTTATAAGCTGGTTTTCACAAAAAACTTTAAAAATTCATCACTCCGATTCTTTTGATTGGATTTTTGTCATTTTGATAATTTATTAAAAGTTACACTATTTTTCTAAATTGATGTAGGATATTTCTTGTGTTGGGTTTTCACTTTAATACTATTTGTGTGTTGCATAAATACTCTACACATTGCCCCTAAGTTAAGCCTAACTGCTTTTTGTGCAAGCTGCCCAAGATTAAGGACAGGTTAATTTGTTGACTTTTTGTGGTTCATCTTGCCTGAGATTGTGGCTATTTCTTGACCAGGGCTCACACCCCATGTTGGAAAGTGGTTTATTAGTAGTGATAAGTATTGACTTACTACAAGTTATAAGACCTCATACACAATAAAAGATTCAGACAAGGTCTCAATAAATTATTCCCTTACTCAACCCTTGGTAGCTGGCAATGAGCAGGCAGGCGTGAATAAGGAGACAGGTGTGTAAAGCATTTAAAAATGCCAATACGTTAAATAAGTAAGACAAAACACACAATTAAAATCCAATTTCAATTAATAAGAATATGTTATATTTTTATGAACAAATACACACCAAAACGAAAAAAAATCCAATGTAGGGAATTGGAGATATACATTTTTAAAGAACAAACACTTTCGAGTGCTTAAAAACATATAGCGCCACTTTGAAACATCTGGTCACACTTGACTGGGCAAAGTCAAAGTTTGAGGCTGACTGCGATGGACCTGGTGGGATACACTAAGCGGGAGGCTTCGGTCAAAATTTTACCTTTAGACTTTTCTGGGGGATTTTTCTCTTGACATCGAGCCGTACCCTCCAACAGGCCGATTTTGATGCTCCATCATCTGATTGCTTCTCTGCAAGGTCCCGGTCCAATCCTGGAAGTCTGGAGCTCTGGAGATTTCAATGGGATGAACCTGAAATCCAGGCGGGGTCGCGGTTGAAGGTTGCCAGTTGACTCTCAACATCGAGTCGGTCACCTTATGGAGCTTTTTCCAAAAGTTGCTCCAAGCTTCTCCAAACTTCTGGAACTTCTTCCTGAAGTTTCACTTGAGGGCTCAACGTATCCAAAACACAAATCCAAGCATCTGGAATCTTCTGTATGGTCCTTCGGATGTCTGGACTGCAATTCCCACAATGCGCCTGGTCAAATCCTTAAAAGTCCACTGGTAGCACTCCAGGATAGGGACTCTTAGAGATGAAGCAGGTGGGCTCTGTTAACCTGTAGCTTGCAAGGAGTCCACCCCTTAATCCTTCACTGGAGCAAGGCAAAGTTCTTAGGGTTGTAGTACCAGATTGTGCAGCAGGTGCAGTTCTTCAGAGTGCAGTCCTTTGGGTGCAGATCCAGATTCCTGCAGAGCAGTCCTTCTTCTCCTTGTACTTTCAGGCAGCAGATCTGTGGAGCTTTGCAGCTCTTCTATCGTTATCAAGCATTCCTGGGCGTCAAGCAGGGGTGCCATCCAGGTGTATGACCTCTTCCTACAAAGTGTTGGAAATTCTTGTCCCAGACAGCACTATTCTCTCAAAATCCAAAATGGAGAAAGTATCTCCGGAAAAGCTAGATCAGGCTAGCCCAACCTACTGGTGTGGCTAATTTTCCTAAACATTCCCCTTCCAACCCTCTCCCTAATCTAATTACAGGGCGTCTTGGGTGGCTGGGGAGGCAGGACGTGGGGGTCAGCCTGTGCTGTCCTAAAGTGTCATTCTCCCTTTGAAGACCAGTTTGGATAACTCTCACCACTGTCCTATCATCTGCTCTGCAGTTTGTACTTCTCCACCCACAGGAAACCCATTGTATCTCTAGCAGTGCTTTTCATATCTCATTATAGAAGCCTGGCCAGCCTGGGCAGAGTCTAGCCAATTAGGAGAGAGCAGCTGAAAGGCTGGATTTTGGCTCACACAAAAGAAAGTGTAATAACTTCTTTACTGTCATAGTATAAATCTAACAGTGGCAAGTTGTTGGATTTAGCTCAACTATTAATTTGATACCTCCAAGTATATTTCTACATGGCTCCTATCAATATTTATACTCAAATAAACTATTACAATGATAACCTATGGAGCCGTTCACTACAATGGGGAAAAATGAAATTGGCAGTTTTTACTTCACCAGGGCTTATAAAACATATTTTATAATGTCCCAGCTTATAGTTACAAAGCACCCTACTCCCGGACCACCTAGGGAGACCTTAGGGGTGACTTATTTGTAAAAATGAGGCAGATTAACACTTTGTAAATAACTTTAGATCCAAAGTCGAGTTTGCATATAATTTCTATTTAAAAGCAGCCTGCAAGGCAGGGTGGGCTTTTAAAATGACAGCAGGCACCACAGTAGCGCACACTCCAGTGCAGGAAATCTACTGGGCCTCTAAACGTCCCTGCCCTATTATATACTAGGGACTAGTTTTAATCCCCCTTGCCTTATTATAAACCAGGAGCTTACAGGGGTCTGTTATTGCCTCTTGTAATTCTACCCAATTACCATGTACTTTTCACACCAAGCACAGGCCTGGCTCACACCCCAGTCAACCAACAACCTAACTTAGGATAATAGAAGCAGTCGGCCCCGAACTGAGCCTCCGCGCCCTCCAACCCCGATATCAGCACTGTAGGTAACTGGAAAGATCTTGGAGGAAGAACTATTGTCCCAGAGACAAAGAAGTCTATAAATTGGCTAATAATAATATTATTAATATTAATAACAATAATAATAATTACAATAATAACAGCAATAAAAATAATAATAATAAAAACAATAAAATAAATAATGATATAATAATAATAATAATAATAATAACAATGTTATTAATAATAATAATACAAATAATATAATAATGATAATTATAATAATAATAACAATAACAATATAAATAATAATAATGATAATATGATAATCATAGTTATAATAATAATAAGAAGTCAAAGAACAATAGTAATAATGAATCATATTAATAATGACAATAATACTACTAATAATAATCCGTGGTGAATGTTCCGTCTGGCCATGCGCTGCATATGGTGCTCTTTCTAGCGGAATCCTCGTGGTATTCGAAGTGTAAAACTGCTCACAATGACAGCCTCACTAGAGAGCAGCAGGTTACTTCAAACTGATCTTAACTCTATTAATAGAAGCTTTTCAACAAGGGGTTCATTTTACACTTCACCACAAATGATAAAATCCACAGACGAGAAGCACTTTGGATGCTATTTTTATGGCAATTCAGAGGTGCTCATAAAGTAGAGTCAAATTGGACATTTCCCACTCTGAGCATCACCAAGCATCAGTGATGTCATGAAGGACAGTACGTGTGGTGGAGGGAAGCCCGTCACTGTACGTATGCGTTGATAGATCACGCAGGGTTTGCTCTTCTGCGTCTTTATTAACCCCTTCGCTGCTAGGCCTTTCCCCCCCCCCGTGCTAAGCCTTCTTTTGGCCCTTTGGGGTAGTTCGCGCTTAGGCCCCTGTAACTTTTTGACCACAAGGTATCCACGTCAAATTTGCGTCCTTGTCTTCCAACATCATGGGGATTTTAAAGGTACCAAGGTTTGTTGATTCCCCTGGAGGGGACCCAGAAATTAGCCAAAATACAGCTAAATTTTGTTTTTTTGGAAAAATGGGAAAAAAGGCTACAGATGAAAGCGTCTTGTTTTTTCCCTGCAAATGGTATCAACATCTTCCCAGCTTTCAGGGACAAGCAGACTTTTGTCAGAAAACCAACATTTTGTACACAGTTTTGGCATTTTTCTGGGACATAGCCTATTTTTGCTATTTTTTGTGCTTTCAACCTCCTTCCAGTTAATGGTAAAAATGGGTGTAAAAGCAATAATGGATCCTGGAAAGCTGTACATTTCTGAAATATAGACAACATTTTGAATTCAGCAAGGGGTCATTTGTGTAGATCCTCCAAGGTTTTCGTATAGAAACTAACAGTTGAAAATAGAAAAAATTGAAAATGAGTAAAAAAAAACAGCCATTTGTGCCAACGTTTTCACCGGTAACTTCTAGTAAGTATGACAGATGTTTGAAAGCAATATACCGTTACATCCGCTGCACCCTTCTGGTTGTGGGGATATATAGGACTTGTAGGTTCACCAAGAACCCGAGGAACCCAGAGCCAATGACTGAACAGCATCTTGCAATGGGTTTTTATTATGTACCAGGTATGTAGCAATTCATTTGGGAAAATATAAACAGGGAAAAACCGGTATGAAAGTCACCTATGTATTTCTGAAATGGGAACAAAATATTGAGTTTAGAAACAGTAGATATTTGCACATTTCCGAAATTGTGGGTACCCATACCAGCATGTGAATTATAGGTCATTTTTCAAAGTGACTTCTTTTTTACACATTGTCTTACATTTGGAAGGCAGAAATGCATTGAAAGTCAATAGATAATAACATTTGCTCTACAATTTTGTGTTCCCCTAAGACTCCCAATAAAAATGATACCTCACTTGTGTGGGTCGGCCTAGTGCCTGCGACAGGAAACGGCTCAAAACGCAACGTGGACACACCACATTTTCACAGTGAAAACGGACCCTTTTTTTGCAAAGTGCCTAGCTGTAGATTTTGAACCCTAGCTCTGCCGGCACCTAGGGAAACCTAGCAAACCTATACATTTTTGAAACCTAGACACCCAGGGGAATCCAGGATGGGGTGACTTGACAGGCTCTCACCACGTTCTATTACCCAGAATCCCTTGCAAACCTCAAAATTTGTAAACAAAAACACATTTTCCTCACATTTCTGTGGTGGAAAGTTCTGGAATCTGCGTGGATCCACAAAATCCCACCCACCCCACATTTCGCAAAGTCTTTCAAGAAAAATGGTACCTCACTTGTGTGAGTAGGCCTAGTGCCCGCGACAGGAAACGGCCCAAAACGCAACGTGGACACACCACATTTTCACAGTGAAAACGGACCCTTTTTTTGCAAAGTGCCTAGCTGTAGATTTTGAACCCTAGCTCTGCCGGCACCTAGGGAAACCTAGCAAACCTATACATTTTTGAAAACTAGACACCCAGGGGAATCCAGGATGGGGTGACTTGACTAGCTCTCACCACGTTCTATTACCCAGAATCCCTTGCAAACCTCAAAATTTGTAAAAAAAACCCCACATTTTCCTCACATTTCTGTGGTGGAAAGTTCTGGAATCTGCGTGGATCCACAAAATCCCACCCACCCCACATTTCGCAAAGTCTTTCAAGAAAAATGGTACCTCACTTGTGTGGGTAGGCCTAGTGCCCGCGACAGGAAACAGCCCAAAACGCAACGCGGACACACCACATTTCCACAGTGAAAACGGACCCTTTTTTTGCAAGGTGCCTAGCTGTAGATTTTGAACCCTAGCAATGCCAGAACCTCGGGAAATCTAGCAAACCTATACATTTTTGAAAACTAGACACCCAGGGGAATCTAGGATGGGGTGACTTGTCTGGCTCTCACCAGGTTCTGTTACCCAGAATCCCTTGCAAACCTCAAAATTTGTAAATAAAAAAACACATTTTCCTCACATTTCTGAGGTGGAAAGTTCTGTAATCTGCGTGGAGCCACAAAATTCCACCCACCCTGCATTCCCCAAAGTCTTCCGAGAATAATGGTACCTCACTTGTGTGGGTAGGCCTAGTGCCCGCGACAGGAAACGGCCCAAAAAGCAACGTGGACACACCACATTTTCACAGTGAAAACGGACCTGTTTTTTGCAAAGTGCCTAGCTGTAGATTTTGAACCCTAGCTCTACCAGCACCTAGGGAAACCTAGCAAACCTATACATATTTTAAAACTAGACACTTGGGGGAATCCAGGATGGGGTGACTTGTCTGGCTCTCACCATGTTCTGTTACCCAGAATCCCTTGCAAACCTCAAAAATTGTCAAAAAAAACACATTTTCCTCACATTCTGTGGTGGAAAGTTCTGGAATCTGCGTGGATCCACAAAATTTCACACACCCCGCATTCCCCAAAGTCTTCAGAGAAAAATGATACCTCACTTGTGTGGGTAGCCCTAGTGGCCGTGACAGGAAACGGCCCAAAATGCAACGTGGACACACCACATTATCACAGTGAAAACTGACCCTTTTTTTGCAAAGTGCCTAGCTGTAGATTTTGAACCCTAGCTCTGCCGGCACCTAGAGAAAGCTAGAAAACCTACACATTTTTGAAAATTAGACACCCAGGGAAATACAGGATGGGGTGACTTGTCTGGCTCTCACCAGGTTCTGTTACCCAGAATCCCTTGCAAACCTCAAACTTTGTCAAACAAAACACATTTTCCTCACATTTCTGTGGTGGAAAGTTCTGGAATCTGCGTGGATCCACAAAATTTCACCCACCCTACATTCCCCAAAGTCTTCGGAGAAAAATGGTACCTCACTTGTGTGGGTAGGCCTAGTGCCCGTGACAGGAAACGGCCCAAAATGCAACATGGACACACCACATTTCCACAGTAAAAACGGACCCTTTTTTTGCAAAGTGCCTAGCTGCAGATTTTGAACCCTAGCTCTGCCGGCAACCAGGTAAACCTAGCAAACCTATACATTTTTAAAAACTAGACACCCAGGGAAATCCAGGATGGGGTGACTTGTCGGGCTCTCACCAGGTTCTGTTACCCAGAATCCCTTGCGAACCTCAAAATTTGTAAAAATAAAAACACATTTTCCTCACATTTCTGTGGTAGAAAGTTCTGGAATCTGCGTGGATCCACAAAATTCCTCCTACCCCACATTCCCCAAAGTCTCCCGACAAAAATGGTACCTCACTTGTGTGGGTGGGTCAAGTACCCGCAAAAGGCAAGGGCCCAAAACGTGTTGAGGAGACATCAAAATTACCTATCACAAAACAACCTGGTTTTGCAAGGGGGGTCCCATGAGTTTTTGGTCCCGGGCTCGGCGGCCATCTAGGGAAACCTACCAAACCCACACATTTCTGAAAACTAGACACCCTGGGGACTCCAATGAGGTATGGCTTGCTCAGATCCCCCAACATTTCCCTACCCAGAATCCCCTGCAAACCTCAACTTTTGCTGACAAAATCAATTTTTTGCCAAATTTCTGTGTGGGAAAGTTGTAGGATCACCGGGCTGACACAAATTTCCTACCACCCAGCATTTCCCCAGGTCTCCCAATAAAAATGGTACCTCACTTGTGTGGGTAGGCATAGTGGCTGCAACAGGAAATGGCCCGAATCGTACTGTGGAGACTTCAAGATTACCTATCACAAAACTACCTGGTTTTGCGGGGGGCACCTGTTTTTTTGGACCCGGGCTCACGGCCATTTAGGGAAACCTCCCAAACCCACACATTTCTGAAAACTAGACACCCTGGGGAGTCCAATGGGGTATGGCTTGGCCCATCACTTTCACACGCCCACATTCCTGACACAGCAACCACACCAGCTGATGGATTGCGTGGACTGGCGTTTGGCTAGCAGTGTGTGTAGTGACCAGCAGCAAGTCACTACTCACACACCGCCAGCCAAGCGCCAGTCCACGCACACCACCAGCCAAGCGCCAGTCCACACACACCGCCAGCCGAGCGCCAGTCCACGCATACCGCCAGCCGAGCGCCAGTCCACGCACACCGCCAGCCAAGCGCCAGTCCACGCACACCACCAGCCAAGCGCCAGCCTACACATACTGGCAGCCAAGCGCCAGTCCATTCACACCGCCAGCCAAGCACCAGTCCACACACACCGCCAGCCAAGCACCAGTCCACGCACACCACCAGCCAAGCGCCAGCCTACACATACTGGCAGCCAAGCGCCAGTCCATGCACACCGCCAGCCAAGCACCAGTCCACGCACACCACCAGCCAAGCGCCAGCCTACACACACCGCCATCACATTTAGGGTTTTTTTATACAAAAAAGAAAACACAAACAAATTGCAAATAGATACAAATCTACTAACACAAAATCTGAAACTAAATACATTGCACAAATGCCAACCTTGAAACTGAACAAAAAATATAAAACAATATAGACCAGGAAGTTCACTTTACTACTACTCATGGATGCTCCAAAAAATTCTTTTGCGTGTGGTACATTCTAAAACAAGCAGGCACACACAGCGCAGGGTTAGAAGGACACTCGGGGCAGTACATACGAGTCTTCTTCCGCGTACCTCTTTACCAGCAGACTCTACATCTCCTACTGGGAAAGTCTTTTGAGGGTGTGGGAGGAATGTGATCAAGAAAGTGGCGATCTTTCAATCTAGCCACATCCTCCACCACTCCAACTCTAGGAACACTTGCCTGTTCCACTACAACAAGGCTGCCTATTACAGACTCCTGAAACTTAGCAAAAGTCATCTTTGACTAAGGACAACAATCCTTGAATACAACAAAAGCATTAAAGGTTGCCAAGTGGAAAAGATGGATAGCCAACTTCTTATACCAAATGTAAGCCTTACGAAGAGCAGCGTAAGGTTCCAACCTCTGATCTACTCTGTCAACACCACCCATGTGCCTATTATAGTCTAAAATGCACACAGGTTTGCGCGCTTCAGCAACCTGACCCCAAACAGTCACAGGTGAAGTGCTTTCATCATGGATGGTAGTCAGCATGTAGACATCTCTCCTGTCTGAAAACTTCACAGCTAGAAGTTCCTCGCTACGCAACGCACTGCACTGTCCCCGCACAAGCTTTTGACAAACAAGTTATTTTGGGAAACCTTTACGGTTAGAGCGGATTGTGCCACAAGCAACAGTGTCCACTTTGGCCAATTCCCTGAACAACTGCACACCAGTGTAGAAGTTATCTACATATAAATGGTGACCTTTGTTAAAAAGTCCTCTACCAAGTTCCCACACAATTTTCTCAGTCACTCCAAAAGTGGACAGACAACAAGGAGGGTTAATCCTGGAATCCTTACCGGTGTACACCCTGAAATTAGAGACATATCCAGTCCTACTGTCACACAGCATATACATCTTAATTCCATAGCGTGCCCTCTTACTAGGAATGTATTGCCTAAAAACCAAGCGGCCTTTGAACAAGACCAAAGACTCATCCACTGCTATTTCTTTCCCTGGAGCATAGATCTCAGAAAATCGATCTACAAAGTGATCAATGACACCCGAATCTTAAAAAGACGGTCACAATCAGGGTGATATCGTGGCAACGCTAAACCATTATCGACAAAATGCAGCATCCGAAGCAGAAGCAAATACCTATCACGACTCATGACTGCTGGAAATATAGCTGTTGCCATCAAGGGACTAGTAGACCAATATGAAGACATTGATGGCTTCCTTAGCAAGCCCATCAAAAAAGTTAACCCCAAGAACTTCTTCAACTCATCCAGATTTGTGGGAGTCCAGCAGGTAGCTCTAGAGTGGGGCCTAAGGCTGGCACTGTTGTCTCTCAAATACTGTTCAGCATACAAATTAGTCTGCTCAACAATCTCTGCCAAAAATAAATCGTCATAAAACCTGAAAAAAATTTATCGGCAAAAGGTTTTCAGTATTCACTCTACACCCTGGAACACCAGTAAAGTCTGTGGCAATGCCGGCTGCACCATGCCTGGGGCAACCCAGAGGCCAGCACTTCCAACGGGATGCCTTGCAGCCCCAGGCTACAGCCCAGATGCCTCTTGCTGCACTATCAGCACATCAATGTCCTCCTCTAAAACAGGCACTTCATCCGCACTAACAGTAGCTTCATCCGCACTGAGAGTAGCTTCATCATCCGATGATTACTCGTGGACAGAAAACTCACTGCCTGAATCTTCCACTCCCTTCTCTGCCTCAGATGCAGAGTCAGTCTCTGAACCATGGTCAGAGGAAGACTCAAAAAGCATACCAACAACCTGCTGAGCAGTAATCCTGTGGCTAGCCATAATCCTTACTAAGAAAGGAGACTGCACAAACAAGTCAACAACAACCAACACTGTGCAAAATAAGTAAGTAAAAAAAATGTGAGCCTTTATCACAAAGATCTATATACTCAAAAACTATACGATTCACTTGCAAGAGACAGCTACACTCACCAGCACCTACTCTGTAGAGACACAGCAAAAACCAACGATATCCCACTAGAAAGAAAAAAACAAATCCAATTACTCACAAGACAACAAAATACACATCAAGCACAAATGCAAGAGGTTTTTCACACTCAATAAAACAGAAGCTAAACATTCAGCTATTATTACACCATTTACAAAAAGACATTCATGCAGGGAAATGAAACTCATTTAGAGTAAATAGCACAAAAAACATTTTCTTACCAAACACATGCAACTATACAAACTGCAGAACCACCAGTGACGAAACCGCAACCTGGAACATCAGTCTAAAGAGCAAAAGCCTTGAACTAGAATAAAAAGGAAAAATAAAACGTTACAATTGCAATTCAGAAGAAATAAAACAATTAACATTATAACACGCTATGTCACTACTTAAACTGTCAATCTGCCAGATGGGCCTTCAAATAGGGCCGAGAAAAATGGGGGTGATCTTGCCCAATGGATCTGGTGGGGTTTTCTGCCAGGCCGATCTGTCCCCAGGTGGGGCAGAAAACAGCAGGCAGAAATTTGCCCCCTTGCAAAAGAAATAGATCCCTGGTGCCTTGTGGGTTTTCTGCCCCCCCCTCCCACCTTGGGGCAGAAAGGCCAAAAAAACGGGCAGATCTGTCCCAATGGTGGGGCAGAAAATACATAAACATAACGTAAGCCCCTTGGAAGCAACCCGTGGCCAAGTGGTCGCTTCCATCTGCAATAAAAAAAACTCCCTGGTGCCTAAAGAGGTTTCTGCCTCCCCTGGGGGCAGAAAGGCCAAAAAAATGGGTTGATCTGCCCCCGGGGGGAGGGCAGAAAAATCATCCAGTTAATTTGACGCCCTTGGAAGCGACCAGGGATTTTGTTTTTTGATGTATGAAAGCCTTGGGTCACTTTCATACAACAAAAAACAAAATCCCTTGTGCCTAGTGGGGTTTTCTGCCCCCCCTCTGGGGGCAGAAAGGCCAAAAAGCAGGCTGGGCAGAAAAACATCCAAAATTTAAATGACCCCTTGGTAGCGACCCTTGCCCAAGGGGTCGCTTCCATGCATTAAGAAAATAATCCCTGGTGCCTAGTGGGGATTTCTGCCCCCCCCCCCCCCGGGGGCAGAAATGCCCAAAAAACGGACCGATCTGCCCCCAGGGGGGGCAGAAAAACATCCAAAATATTATTGCCCCCTTGAAAGAGACCCTTGCCCAAGGGGTCGCTTCCATGCAGTAACAAAATATTCCCTGGTGCCTAGTGGGGATTTCTGCCCCCAAAGGCCAAAAAAACGGGACGATCTGCCCCCAGGGGTCGCTTCCATGCATTTAAAAAACATCCCTGGTGCCTAGTGGGGGCATTTATGCTGCACGATCGCGACGCTGTGCGCGATCCTGCAGCACAAATGCCCTTCAAAGAGACATCAGGGGAGAGGAAAAACTCTTTCCTCTCCCCCGATGCCTCAATGCATTGTGATTTGCCCCCCCCCCCGCCCCACCGGAGCAAGGAAACGTCTCCGTGGACGCCTGGAAGCAAACGGCTTGCAGCGCGTCCAGGGCTTCCTGATGACGTCAGCGCGCGCTGTGCGCTCTGACGTCATGGGATTGCCCGGGGGGTCAGGGGTGGCAGCGGAAACTCTTCCGCTGCCATCCCCCTTTGTGGGGGCGAGATGGGCTGCCCATGGGGGGAGAGCCAGTGCTTCCCCCATGAGTGGCTGCCATGACAGAGCGGTTCCGTCATGAGCACACGCCCACCGTGGCTCATGACGGAACCGCTCCGTCATGAGCATAGAAAGGGTTAAAGATGTACGTGCGCCTCACAGTTTAACTGTGAAGTTTCAGATTATTACAAGTAATTAAAGAAGTCCAGAGAGTTCCTTCCATCAGGGAGACAGATACTCAGCACCACAAGAGGAGAAAGTAGCGTATGTGTCCCCTCCTCAGCCTGGTGCAGTTAAAGGGCTGGAGTGTGTAGTGTCAGACAGTAAAGAGCTCCTGGGGCAGGAGTGTAGGACTGTAGTGTGTAGTGCAGACAGTAAAAAGCCCCTACAGTAAGAGAGTAGGGCTGATGTGTGTAGTGGCAGACAGTAAATAGCCACTCTAGATATAGCTCTAAAAGATAGCGGGTGAGGAAGGTCTACTACTGCTGCTAAAATCACTCTCTCCAGATACAGCTCTAGAAGAGAGCAGGCAGGGAAGGTATACCACTGCAGCTAAAGTCCCTCTCTCTGGATATCGCTCTAGTAGAGAACGGGGGGAAGGTATATTGCTGCTGCTAAAATCACTCTCTCTAAATATAGCTCTAGAAGAGAGCAAGGGAGGAAAGATTGCTACTGCTGCTAAAATCACTCTCTCCAGATATAGTGCTAAAAGAGAGTGAGTTGGGAAGGTATACTACTGCTACTAAAATCACTCTCTCTAAATATAGCTCTAGAAGAGAGTGAATAGGGAAGGTATACTACTGCCGCTAAAATCACTCTCTCTAAATATAGCTCTAGAAGAGAGTGAGTAGGGATGGTATACTACTGCTGCTAAAATGACTCTCACCAGATATAGCGGGTGAGGAAGATCTACTGCTGCTAAAATTACTCTCTCCAGATGCAGCTCTAGAAGAGAGCAGACGGAGAAGGTATACCACCACTGCTAAAATCATTCTCTCCAGATACAGCTCTACAAGAGAGCGGGGGAAGGTATAACACTGCTGCTAAAATCACTCTCTCCAGATATAGCTCCAGAAAAGAGCAGTGGAGAAAGGTCTTGTACTGCTGCTAAAATCACTATCTCCAGATACAGCTCTAGAAGAGAGCAGGTGGGGAGGGTACACTACTGCTGCTAAAATCACTTTCTCCAGATACAGCTCTAGAAAAGAGCAGGCGGGGAAGGTATATCACTGCTGATAAAGTCACTCTCTCAAGATACAGCTCCAGAAAAGAGCAGATGGGGAAGGTATACAACTGCAGCTAAAGTCCCTCTCTCTGGATATCGCTCTAGTAGAGAACGGGGGGAAGGTATATTAGTGCTGCTGAAATCACTCTCTCCACATATAGCTCTAGAAGAGGGCAGGGAAGGAAGGTATATTAATGCTGCTAAAATCACTCTCTCCAGATATGGCTCTAGAAGAGAGCAGGGAAGGAAGGTATACTACTGCTGCTAAAAATCACTCTCTCTGAATATAGCTCTAGAAGCGAGTGAGTAGGGAAGGTATACTATTGCTGCTAAAATCACTCTCTCCAGATATAGCTCCAGAAGAGAGCAGTGGAGAAAGGTCTATTACTGCTGCTAAAATCACTCTCTCCAGATACAGCTCTAGAAGAGAGCAGGTGGGGAAGGTATACTACTGCTGCTAAAATGAGTCTCTCCAGATGCAGCTCTAGAAAAGAGCGGGCGGGAAAGGTATACCACTGCTGCTAAAATCATTCTCTCCAGATACAGCTCTACATGAGAGCGGGTGGGATAGGTATACCACTGCTGCTAAAATCACTCTCTCCAGATATAGCTCCAGAAGAGAGCAGTGGAGAAAGGTCTATTACTGCTGCTAAAATCACTCTCTCCACATATAGCTCCAGAAGAGAGCAGTGGAGAAAGGTCTATTACTGCTGCTAAAATCACTCTCTCCACATATAGCTCTAGAAGAGGGCAGGGAAGGAAGGTATACTACTGCTGCTAAAATCACTCTCTCTAAATATAGCTCTAGAAGAGAGCAAGGGAGGAAAGATTGCTACTGCTGCTAAAATCACTCTCTCCAGATCTAGTTCTAAAAGAGAGTGAGTAGGGATGATTTACTACTGCTGCTAAAATAACTCTCTCCAGATATAGCGGGTGAGGAAGATCTACTACTGCTGCTAAAATTACTCTTTCCACAAATAGCTCTAGAAGAGAGCAGAGGGGGAAGGTATACCACCGCTGCTAAAATCATTCTCTCCAGATACAGCTCTACAAGAGAGCGGGTGGGGAAGGTATACCACTGCTGCTAAAATCACTCTCTCCAGATATAGCTCCCGAAGAGAGCAGTGGAGAAAGGTCTATTACTGCTGCTAAAATCACTCTCTCCAGATACAGCTCTAGAAGAGAGCAGGTGGGGAGGGTATACTACTGTTGCTAAAATCACTTTCTCCAGATACAGCTCTAGAAAAGAGCGGGCGGGGAAGGTATATCACTGCTGATAAAGTCACTCTCTCCAGATACAGCTCCAGAAAAGAGCAGGTGGGGAAGGTATACCACTGCAGCTAAAATCATTCTCTCCAGATACAGCTCTACAAGAGAGCGGGTGGGGAAGGTATACCACTGCTGCTAAAATCACTCTCTCCAGATATAGCTCCAGAAGAGAGCAGTGGAGAAAGGTCTATTACTGCTGCTAAAATCACTCTCTCCACATATAGCTCCAGAAGAGAGCAGTGGAGAAAGGTCTATTACTGCTGCTAAAATCACTCTCTCCACATATAGCTCTAGAAGAGGGCAGGGAAGGAAGGTATACTACTGCTGCTAAAATCACTCTCTCTAAATATAGCTCTAGAAGAGAGCAAAGGAGGAAAGATTGCTACTGCTGCTAAAATCACTCTCTCCAGATCTAGTTCTAAAAGAGAGTGAGTAGGGATGATTTACTACTGCTGCTAAAATAACTCTCTCCAGATATAGCGGGTGAGGAAGATCTACTACTGCTGCTAAAATTACTCTCTCCACAAATAGCTCTAGAAGAGAGCAGAGGGGGGAGGTATACCACCGCTGCTAAAATCATTCTCTCCAGATACAGCTCTACAAGAGAGCGGGTGGGGAAGGTATACCACTGCTGCTAAAATCACTCTCTCCAGATATAGCTCCCGAAGAGAGCAGTGGAGAAAGGTCTATTACTGCTGCTAAAATCACTCTCTCCAGATACAGCTCTAGAAGAGAGCAGGTGGGGAGGGTATACTACTGCTGCTAAAATCACTTTCTCCAGATACAGCTCTAGAAAAGAGCGGGCAGGGAAGGTATATCACTGCTGATAAAGTCACTCTCTCCAGATACAGCTCCAGAAAAGAGCAGGTGGGGAAGGTATACCACTGCAGCTAAAATCATTCTCTCCAGATACAGCTCTACAAGAGAGCGGGTGGGGAAGGTATACCACTGCTGCTAAAATCACTCTCTACAGATATAGCTCCAGAAGATAGCAGTGGAGAAAGGTCTATTACTGCTGCTAAAATCACTCTCTCCACATATAGCTCTAGAAAAGAGTGGGTGGGGAAGGTATACCACTGCAGCTAAAGTCCCTCTCTCTGGAGATCGCTCTAGTAGAGAACGGGGGAAGGTATACTATTGCTGCTAAAATCACTCTCTCCAGATATAGTTCTAAAAGCAAGTGAGTAGGGATGGTATACTATTGCTGCTTAAATGACTCTCTCCAGATATAGCGGGTGAGGAAGATCTACTACTGCTGCTAAAATTACTCTCTCCACATATAGCTCTAGAAGAGAGCGGACGGGGAAGGTATACCACCGCTGCTAAAATCATTCTCTCCAGATACAGCTCTACAAGAGAGCAGGTTGGGAAGGTATAACACTGCTGCTAAAATCACTCTCTCCAGATATAGCTCCAGAAGAGAGCAGTGGAGAAAGGTCTATTACTGCTGCTAAAATCACTCTCTCCAGATACAGCTCTAGAAGAGAGCGGGTGGGGAAGGTATACTACTGCTGCTAAAATCACTCTCTCCAGATGCAGCTCTAGAAAAGAGCGGGCGGGAAAGGTATACCACTGCTGCTAAAATCATTCTCTCCAGATACAGCTCTACAAGAGAGCGGGCGGGAAAGGTATACCACTGCTGCTAAAATCACTCTCTCCAGATATAGCTCCAGAAGAGAGCAATGGAGAAAGGTCTATTACTGCTGCTAAAATCACTCTCTCCACATATAGCTCTAAAAGAGAGTGGACGGGGAAGGCATACCGCTGCTGCTAAAATCACTTTCTCCGGATATAGCTCCAGAAAAGAGCGGGTGGGGAAGGTATACCACTGCAGCTAAAGTCCCTCTCTCTGGATATCGCTCTAGTAGAGAACGGGTGGGGAAGGTATATTACTGCTGCTAAAATCACTCTCTGGATCTAGCTCTAGAAGAGAGTTGATGAGGAAGGTATACTACTGCTGTAAACATCCCTCATGCAGTACTCTTGACACGACAATAGGAGCAAGCAGAAAGGAGGCTTTGCCATTGTAACCCATAAGGGACTGACCATACGTGTGGTACAGTCATAGGCAGATTCCAAAGGTCAATATATCTTTATAAATAGACAAGTCCCCAACAAACAGAAATAATAGGATGGATATGTGCCCCACTAAGAGACAAAAGTGGCTTCCTCAAACGGATGGCCAGATTGCTTCTCTCTATGCCACGTGCTTTGAAGTTAATGGACAGGATTGGGAACCTCAAACTTGAACCCTATTTAGATAAATTGCAATATCATACAATTCACTGCCCTAAAGACTGGTACCTCCTGCAAGATTTGATGCAAGACTTCTCACTCACGGGTCCATGGTGACTGCACCACCCTGAAGTTACATTGTACACGTTTACTTCCTGTGTCCAAGGCACCCATACCCGAATACATCATTATTTAGCATCACAAACCCCCCTGCCCAAGACTGCCCACACTGACATTGTATCCTGTAGTGTATTTGAACATGACATGAAAACAACATACATTGATCTCAGGTTGCAAAACCCACCCAGAGGGAATTGGAGACCTACTATGTCTTACTATAAGTCAAGAGAGGATAAGAAGCATCTCAAGTCTTACTTACCCTCGTACCTGACTAATAACGAAGACACAATCTCCTCTGCACAGATGCTGTGGATGGCGGGAGAGTCCAAATTAGGGGAGAACTAATGAGGGACTCGACTCAGCTCCAAAAGCATCCACTGGCCAACGAAACTTACGAAAGGGGAAACTTCAACACCTTACTGATGAATACAAGCAAAGACCCACACATAGGATGCGACAATCCCTCCTCAAAACGCAACACAAACTTAACCCTGTACTGACACACACATAGGATGGTACAATCCCTCCTCAAAACACAACACAAAATTAACCCTGTACTGACACACACATAGGATGGTACAATCCCTTCTCAAAACACAACACAAACTTAACCCTGTACTGACACACACATACGATGCTACAATCCCTCCTCAAAACAAAGCACAAACTTAACCCTGTGCTGACATTGCAGGCAGAAAAGGCGTTACTCCACATCCAGCAAGATCACCGTGAGAGGGGAGAAGATGCAGCATGGCTACTAGCTCTTCAACTCGGACAGAGAGAAGTACAACAAGCTGTTCCAGCACATTACTGACACAACCAGTAGACATTCTGGAGCCCTTCCTTAAGATTTATCAGTCACTGTACATGACAGAGGGAGCCAAAGGCCGATCTCATTACTCAATGTTGGCATTAGGGTCCTCGCCAAAGCATTGGTCGCCAGACTAGCAAGACTACTACTGACACTGACACAGCCCGCACAAGTGGGCTTTGTTCCCCACCGCTCCCCTGCATCCCACTTATGGTCACTTACAATTGCGGGACAACAGAGATGAAAAGGTGGCTCTGTTGTTGGATGCGGAGAAAGCATTTGATCGAGTGGAGTGAGCTTACATGTTCTGAGTGCCAGAGAGAATTGCAGTGCAGAAGGGTTTCCTCGCCAAAATCAAATGGCCGTATTCAAATCTGACTGACATAGCAGTGTGCAGTGGTTTCTCATCACAGGGGATCAACATTGGTAAAGGTACCAGACAGGGTTGTAATTTATTACTCTGAATTACTGCAAACTGCGAACTGTGTAAAATTACCCAAACTTGTGGATTTCAGGAACTTTGTGTAACAAGCATAACATGACATTCCCGAAATTATGCAAATTTCTCCGGCATAACTCTAATTTTTCTCAGGCCTCCCCGACCTTGTCGGACTTTACATTCTCGCACTCATTGACAAAAGATTTGTGGAAATGATGGGTGGAAAACTTAATGTGGCATACACAGACAAAGATTGGGATAAAATTTTACAGAACCCTGACAAACATCTGCAGGAACCAAGACTAAAGTTTAGCTACTTTAATATATTACATGGATGGTACTGGACACCTGCCAGACTTAAAAAATCAGACTTGACCAGTGATTCTATGTGCTGGAGATGTTGATCCCCTGCCAGCGACATTGCGTGCATTTATGGGACATTCCTATTCTTAGTGCCTCCTGGGACGCAGTCTGGCCCAGAATAACCCGCACTACAGAAATTACCACCCAACTGAATAGGAGCACAGCATTAGTACATGACACACCTGCATATCAAGAAGTCAAAGAGTGTAGAGGTAGATGGCTTGCAAAGGCCTTGGCAGCGGCAGAATTGTGGAACCTCCGTCTCTGGAAATCAGATAAGTTCCCATCTGCTTAGACGTGGCTCAGAAAAATATATCCCCATGGGGAGGCACAACGAGGAGAAATAGCTTAATTTCTCCTCGTTTTTCCATCTTTCCATGTGTGCTGCATTGTGGAGCACACATAAGAAGAGGAAAAAGCTTCTCAGGATTATTTCTGTGAAGGTAGGTGCCTCTTCCTGCACATAACCAGTCCTACTGACAACACAGGCACCCTTGCATCATGGTGCTAGGGTGCCTGCGTTGGCGCTAGGCTGCTGAAAGGGTGCCAGTGCAGGGAGAAAGGACAGGAATGCATCTTATTGGATACATGTGGTGCATTCCTGCCCTTTCATTTTGTCATAGGGCAGCGCAGCAAGGTCGCTTGTGGTCTGCCCTACACCAAATCCCCATAACACCAGAACATGTGCTTCTATTGGAATTCTCAAGGGCATATTATCAAGCCCATTATCGCCGCTTTAGCGGCAGTTTCCTGCCGCTAAAGCGGCGATAATTTTAACGCCGTTCTTGATAATATGCCCCCATATGCTTCTAGCCATCAAGATGCCTCAGCCCTGCCCTAACAGCTGAAGAGACACGTCCTTAAAGAACACTCCATCATGATGAAATAACAGTCCACTTCCACACTTAGAAACCAGCTACTCCACCAACCACACACAGACTATGTCTTTGCCTTGTACAGCAGACTTCTGATTTTTGGCTAGGTTTGCACTATGTAAATGCATACACACTAGCAGCAGGACACAAGATTTCACAAGCGTCAGCAGGCGAGCATGCATTTGTCAATAACATAACAAACACTCAACCCCCTTCCATGTCACTGGATATGAACATGCAATGCTGCCCAAGGACACATAGAGAAAAGAAATAACTCAGATATAAAACTTGTTCGATCAACAAAGAGAAAGTTCACTGAAGCCCCAAACCCAAACACGAAAAAAGAGATACCCGTGAGCAGATCCGGAGCTGCTTGCACAGTGCTGCTCCTGGAAGAAGAAGCCACTGCACTGACTGTGTGATAATATATATATACATCGCAACCTGTGCTTGTTGACCATGTGTTTGTAACAGGAGAAGTGCCTCATGTGCACAAACACTATAGTCAATAGTATTCGTGGAAGGTATGGAGCATCTAAAGCAAAGCCTTTTCAAACAGAGCTGAGGTTAGAGCTTGGCGAGCAGAGAAGGCCCAAGATGTGGGATAAACAAAGCCCCCTGGGCAGCTGTGTCTGCAGTAGAATGAATGCCACCTGCTGTGTGCTGTGGTTTCCATCCTTCCTTTGTGAGTGGCCACGCTCTGCACAACAGAAGCCGAGCTCAATGTGCGCATCACAAGTACAAATAACTGGGAGCCTGCCTGCCTTTCATCCCTAGACAAAAATAAACATCCCGTGACATGCTTCATGAAGTGGCATCCATAACGTTAACTTTTTTCCACTAAAGAAGTAAATGGCATCTATTTTTTTAGAACATTGGAATGTTGGGAGCTCCATTGAAGACAATAAAGTGGCTCAGGGCTTCTAATGGCTTGTAAAAGCCTTGTGCTTTAATGTCCCAATGTTAGTGCTTCTGATTCTCCCTTTTTCATTTATAACATTCTATCCTCAGTGGGTGGAATGCTCTAACAGCCTTAAAGCACTCTGCCTATACTGGCTGGTAAAGGTATTCTTCTTTGTTATAGGCCCTCGCATGCAGCTCAGACCTACTGCTCTGGTTCAGGGCCTTTGACATCCTGTATAGCCCTTGGCAGCCAGCTATAACGCTATAGTAAAGCAATGCGAGACAAGGGTTGATAAAAATGTGGCACATCTTGACTTGAGGGTGCAGGCCTCCATGATGTGTGGCTCGCCCCTTAAGGATGAACTGCCACACTTGACTCCAGTAAGGAAGAACACACATGGTGCACGGAAAAACCCAACTGCAGGGAGAGTCTGTAGCTCGTGGAGAAGTGTGGTCCAGCCCATACTTCGGCGTCCATAGCATAAGCATTCCCCTTAGCTGGAGGGCCTGGCAGCAGCAGGCAGCATTTGAAAGTATGGAGCACAGAGAGAAAGACTGCAGGTGTGAAGGCTCAATATATTGAATACAACCGTAAAGTCCATCTAAAAAATGCCTGTCAAGAAAAACATCAAGCTACACCTGATTCTGTCATCTAAAACTGCCTCCAAGTTTGGTAGGTCTGTAATACTTTAATTTATTTTTGGAAGATGTGTCACAGGCACCCTAAGGGAAGGATATCCTTAGTGCAATATCTTCTTTGAGGTACCGGACCACCCATCCTCCAAGAGGGTTGGTCTTAAAGGGCTCCTGCAAAAATATATTCTGTATTTGAAAACGCTGCACTAATTACAAGCCACATCTTAGTGAATACTAAGTAGTTCCTGAGTCGTGTACGATGTACAGTGTTACCCCCTTGACAAGCATCCTTCTGTAGGGCAGATGGATCAGGTCCCCCCAGGGCCTGGGATGCAAGGTAAGTCTGGACGGTGAACTCCACTCTGCTCGTGGAGTTTGCGGAGTTTTCCGCACTCCGCGTTACGCGGGGATCGCAGAGTTCGGAAAAACTCCGCTTCGCGAAGCGGAGTTTTTTTCCTCGCTCGCGTTTGTCAACGTCAAGTTGTCGAGCGCGAGCGAGGAAAATCCACCTCCCGGCGAGATTTTTCCTCGTTCGCGATAGTCAACATCAAGTTGGCGAGCATGGAAAATCAACCTCCCGGTGAGATTTCTCAATGCGGGCGGTCAGATTTCTCATTGTGAGTGGTCGCGTATGCTCGAGACCGCTCGCGTTGAGAAATTGTCCATTCGCGTTGAGAAAGCTCCCGCTCGAGTAAAAATCTACTTGAGCGGCAGAAAGGAAGCAGCGCCCGCTTGCGCTGTGCATGGTGCTGTTTGCAATGATTGCACAGTGCGGACAAGCGCATGGCACTGAAAATAACCGCGAACGGCATTTATCTAATGCACTCCGCTGCTCGCGGAGCTCTGCTTAGCGCAGCGGAGGTTTTTTTGCACTTTGCGAACTCTGCCCAGGCTTAATGCAAGGAAGCATGGACAACAGCAATCACAGTGCAGAGAATGAGCTCAGAACGAGCGTCATTCCCCTGCCTACCCCTCTCAGTAATGCTTCCAACAGAGTCTTCCCAGACCTCTAATTCTTTATGTCTCAATGAGGGGAGGGGTGGTGTGAGAGGTGTGGCTAAGGTTCAGGGGGCTCAGTGGAGGTTACCAAGACCTCCTCTAGGTGCCACTAAGCATGTTTACTAAAAAGTGGACATGTAGACAGAAGGCCCCCTTCCTAAACAGAGCAGTACAGAAAGAGACTGCCACCCCCTCCTGTTTGACACCCCAAATACAGAACACATTCAGGCAGAAACCAAAAGTAAACTGGTAGCTACAGCCCCGATGGAAACACTTGTATGTCAGCCCAGCACAGACACTTCACAGCTGAGTCTCTTGGTCTAAACAATAATTAAAAGTGAGAGCTCAGCTCCACACACACCAAGATCAAAGGCTGCTCTTTAAGCATTAATTACACAGGTAGAGGCCTTGGCGGTATTGCAGTACAGTCCCAGTTTGTGCCACGGCGCTCCTTCAGCTAGGTGCACTGTGCAAAAGCAAGAACAGTGCACCCTAAGAATGATAAAGCGCTGGCCTCAGGGCACTATATTAGGGAAAGATGGACTGGCTGATTGAAGCAGACAGTACAGCTTTCACAGTATAGACGGTACCCGGCCTGCACTCTTAGGTGGAACAGAGATCTCCCCGCTGCGAGTAACAGGACACACTGCATGGGATGTCTGCGGTGTCCATGGGACCATCTTTCTCCCTTCTAGCAAGTGCCATATGAAGGTCTCTGTGCCCCAGTTAATAACACAGCACAGGCCCAGAGGTTAAGTGTTTCTTTCATTTGCATGGGGCCACACCCCCTCATAAATGAGGGAGCGCCAAATAGGATAGCACCAGTGCAACCTGTGCCAGTGATATCTGTATTGCAGAAGGGGCAGCACGAGTATATGTAACACCAAAATACCCCAGGGGGCAGAGGGCGGGGGCACACACACATTGCACCCCTGGACTTACAAACGTGGACACAATACAGAAAGTAAAGTACCTTCTGCAGAGAGAAAACACACTTCATCTTTAACTATGTGGGGTCTGGCATGACACAAGGAACTTCGGAAAAGAAGCGTCCGATGTTGTGGCAGAGCTTATAAATGAGGTATGAATCAGAACAGGTAATGACCAGTGTGTAGGTTGGCCCAGTGCTTAATTTGAGCCAGTGGCTGACGGTGGTCAGCTCCAGTGCTAGTTTCTGCCCACCGGCACTCTTTTGTTCCCCTGACCAAATCGTAAATTGTGAATAGCAGTTGCAAACTGTGAATGTTACCATGTCCATTCATGATGACATAAGCAAACCAAAAAGTAAAAAGGCAGAGTTCCTGTGTTTGCAGCAGAGGAGCAAGGAGGTTTGTGCAGTAGGCGCCAACACTGTAAAATGTGAGTGGAAAATGGCATGCCGGGAAGGTGCACAATGAAATACTAGTTGAGGAGTGTGTGGCTGAGAAGCAGAAACGTTCTGGAAAGGCCTCATTCAATGGCCCAGAATCTACAAAAGATGTATTTCGGCACATATCAAAGATTGTATAAATGTGGTTGGAGTCACAAACCGTACTTCATAAGAAGTGAGAAAGAGGTGGTATGAACAAAGGAGAGTTTAGCATCAAGGCAAAGGGACGTAACTGTGACTGGAGGTGGGCAGAGTATCGAAACTCTACATACTGCGATGGAAGGACTAATTGCAACAGCACTTCAACTAGAAGCTTTCAGTGGTGTACCTCCAATTGGCACTTCAAGCACAGGAATCACTGGAAGTGGTAAGGGTACTGATTTATAATATCTATCGCATTATTGTCCCAAAGTCAATTTGTTGTACATGATAGAAATGTAAAAAAATATAAATAACAAACTATCTATCGATATCAAACTCTAGCTATCCATATATACAGGAAAAGCGTATTTCGATTTGCTAATAACTTTGGTGCTGTTTGATGAATCATCGTGAATCTTTCAGAAACTAGCTTGCCACCCATTTCAGCTGCTGTCTGGAAAGTTTCAGGGTGATTCGTCAAGCGGGGGCTAAGAAAAAGGGGGGTCCCCACATTTTCCCAATGCAATTTCCCGTAGGAATTTTATACATGACTACATCCTGAACCACTGAACGGAAAACACCATATTTGACAGAAAGCTAGATCGTGGTCCAGAAAGAGTGCTTTTTGTAATTTGGTGTAATTCTGATCAGTAGTTTCAGAGTTATTAAAGAAAAAATATTTATGTATATCTAGAGATGTGGATTCACCTCAAATCTACTGCGGTGGATGCGCTGATCCACGCACCAACAACAACCTGAGAGAAAAGTTGCAGCCACCATTTTGTGAATCGGGACATGGTTCCGGGGAGGAATAATCTATAAATAGGATATTAGGAGTCAGAATTGAGGTATCTTGCCCCCATGTGACTAATGGAGGGGTCGGTGAGGGACCTTTCATGGGGATGAAATTGTGGAAAAAAAAATTGGGGGGGCTGCAGGATTCCATGGATCCACTGCGGTGCTTAACACTGCTCCCTGGTCCTGGGTGAATCTGCAGAAGATCTGAGGATCCAGACTCCAATAAAAAAACACATACACCCACTCACAGACCCACTCACACACTGTCTCACACAACCACTGACACACCCACTCACTCAGCAAAACACCCATTGACACACCTATGCAGTCAATCAATCAATCAATCAGGGGTTTATACAGCGCACTACTCACCCATGAGGGTCTCATGCAGTCACTCACACACCCTCTAACATACCCATACAGTCACTGATACATCCATTCAGAGACCCAGACAACCACTCACATACCTACTCACACTCACAGACCCATACAGGTATTCATACACCTACTCACACAGATATGTACACAACCACTCACATACCCACACAGCCACTTACCCCCCACTCACACACCCATATAGCAAAACCACTCACACACCCACTCACACCCATACAGCCACTCACACACAACTAAGAGACCCACACAGCCACTTACAACCCCATCCATAGCACCCTCACATGCCCACTTACACACCCACACAATCATTAACACATCCACTAGCACTCCTGTACAGCAACTCACACACCCTCTCAGAGACACAGAAAACCAATGACACACCCATACACACACTTACACACCCTCTCACATACCCATACAGTCACTGAAGCATCCACTCAGCGACCCAGAGAACCACTCACAGACGCACACAGGCAATCACACACCCACTCTCACATCCAAGTACACATCCACTAAAAGACCCACATAGCCACTTACACACTCACTCACACCCCCATATAGCCATTCACACACCCACTCTGAGACTCACACAGCCATTTAAACACCCACACAAACTCCCACCCATCACTTACTCACACACCCACTTATACACCCACACAACCATTCACGCATCAACTCACACCTCATGCAGCCACTCACATACCCACTCAGAGGCCCAGAAAACCACTCACACACCAACTTATGCACCCATACAGATACTCACATACCCAGTCACACATCCATATAGCCACTCAGACACCTTCTCACACACCAATACAGTCAAAGATACTTCTACTCAGAAAACCACTCACATATCCACTCACAGGCACTTACACACCCACACAACCACTCATACACCCATACTGCCACTCATATAACCACTCAGAGACCCAGAAAACAACTCATACACCCACTCACATGCTTACTCACACACCCAGTCAGAGACCCAGAAACCACTCACACTTCCATTTACACAGTCCTACACGCCCACTTAAAGACCCAGAGAACCCATCATATATCTACTCACAGACCCACACAGCCTCTCACAGACCCACACAGTTACTTATACAGGCACTTGCACACCCACTCACACATCCACTTATATACCCACACAACCATTCACACACCCACTTACATACTGATTCAGCCACTCACACACCCACCCAGAATAACACTCACACACCCACACAGCCATTCACACACCCACTCAGAAACCCAGAAAACTACTCACACACCCTCTCACACACTCATACAGTTCCTGATACATCCACTCAGAGACTCAGAGAACCACTCACACAACTACTCACAGACCCACACAGGCACTCACACAGCCACTTACACCCCATATAACCACTCACACACCCACTCAGAGACCCATAAAACCAGTCATACACCCATACAGCCACTCATACACCCAGTCAGAGACCCAAACACCACTCACACACCCATTTACACATTCATACAGCCTCTCACACACCCACTTACAGACCCAGTGAACCATTCATACATTCACTCATAGACCCACACAGCCCCTATACATCTACACAGTTACTTACACAGCTACTAACACACGCACACACAGGCAGTGATACAGGTATATAAATTGTAATAGGATATGTTTTATTAAAGGTGTTATTTTGTATTGAATGTGTGCTTTTGGTTGGGAACAGATCAGCCAGATTTATCACAGATCCACATGCAACATATCCGGCAGACCCCTTATTTGGCTGATGATCGGCAGCAGATCAATGAATCCAAGTGAGAAATTAGAAAGAAGGATTTGAATTCTTTTTAAAAAAAAACAGTGTTTGGTAAAAGGGTTGGCTTTGAAAAGAGCCTTTATGTTTATGGTACATAGATGATAACTATAAATTGGACAGGATGTAGTCTTTTAAGTTATTAAGGAACACCTTCTTGCCTCTGTCTGTGAAATAGACTCTGTCTTTTTGATTCATTCTGCCCATGTCGAAGTATTATTTGTTATGGTATATAGAGCCCATGTTGTGGTCTTGCAGAAATGCAAAAACAGCATTACTGACATGTTTCCTGGTTTTCTCTATCTTCGGACAAAATTGGGTTTACCACTGCCACTTTATCTTTGGCAAATGTTGGAGAACACCAAGGCAGTGTGTGGGAAAAGTCACAGTAATTTAACAAAGGTATCCTTCATTAGGATTTCCAGTCCTACCCAAGTAATTTTGCCTAGGTCATTTGCACCACAGTGCACAATCATGAGGTCTGGATGTTCGCAATCCGCAATGGTTTCAGCCAAAGGCAGAATTTGATGCCACATTAACCCTCTCTGGCCAACCCAAGTAATGTCTACATTAGATAAGCCTAGGTCCATATCAATGCCACTGTTTCTAGCACTCTCTCTGGCTCAGAACACAAAACTATGGCCCACAATCCAGACATTGACCATTTTGGAGACTAGCAGGAGCAGCACACAGGAAAAGGCTGCAGCACAATGAGGTAGTTTTGCAGGTGAAAATCGGCTACAATGGAGAACAGCAAGTAGAATTTAAAAGAATATATGTGATTTGAAGGCAGGGAACTAAAATTAGGTAATGACTTTAAGAAAAAAAGTAACTAACTGTGATTGGCTTTGGATTTTTTTTTTTTAAGTTATGTTTTTTGAGACATACTTGGAATTGCTAACAGTCAACCACACCTGCTGCAGTAATGTGAAGATAGTATGCTATTTAGAGAAAGTCTTGTGAACGTTTGGCCTACTGAAAGGCAGAAACTATTGGAAACATGGTTACTATGGAAATGGAGCTAAAAGGGTGTGGGGGAAGGGAAAAAAGAGACTGCAGTGTGAAACTGAAAACAAGACTAGTGTACAAAAATTGCTCAGGAGGGAGAGTATGCATTGTAATTGACAATATTTTACAAAATAAAATATGAACACAAAGCATTAACAGCAGATTCTTGAATGCTTTTAAGGACTTCCATGTGGACAGCCGTGGTCCGGGCAGGTAACAGGTGGGGCTGTAGGGCCGGTCTGGGGGGTATTTCGAGGGACGATGCCAAGGGAAAATTAATTATTTATTAAATTTTCCCTCGGCATAGTCCCTCGAAATACCCCCCACCCAGCCCCACCGCCCCACCGCTGTTACCTTCACGGACCGCGGATGCATGTGGATCCACGAATCTGCCGTTGATTCACACAGGGGGCCACACTGGGTGCCGCAGTATATTCATGGATCTGCAAAAACCTACCAAATTCGACTTTTTTACAGTAAACATGGAATGTGTTAAAAATAATTGACAATTTAGAAGTGGTATAGCAAAAATAAAAGAGGAAACGAAGTCTGTGATTTGCTAAGTACAGGAGTATGAGTGAGAGCACAGTGTAAAAAAAAAAAAAAAAATCCGTATTTGTAAAGCGCGAACTACTCACGGGTCTCAAGGCGCTGGGGGCCGTTGTGGAAATTAAGTGAGCTATTGCCCAGAGTCACATGGTGCTGAGCTGAGCTGCCCCGGGAGCCGGGGATTGAACCGGGAGCCCTGTGCTCCGAAGTCAGCTGCCCTGGCCGCTGCACCACACCTCTCCACTAGGGAATGATACCCATTTAAGGTACGTTTCTACTGCGAGTGGAGGAGGATTGCCATATTTCTGACTTGAGATTTGCATAGGCCTGGGCAGAGCTCACCGAGTTTAATTCTGCAGAATTCTGCAGGGTCACTGAAAAGCTCCGCGTTTTTCTGTAGAGTTCCCCGAGCAGGCGGAGTAGTCTGCAACCAGAGCTGAAGGAGCTGGGAGTACGACACCTATGTGGGATGCTGAAGTGCTGACTCACCCTTCACCAGCCTGCACTCCTAGAAGCAGCAGCGGCAACCAAGAAATCATAGAAATGCACTCCAAGGACCAGACAGCCAACGCTTCACGCCTGAACCCGCTTTAAAAGAACGCACACAAAACTCCGATCATGGTTTAAAGTTCTCTAACAATCTGTGCACGAACAGCCTGCATCATCAGCCTCAGCTCTCATTCTCCCCGCCCTGGGACTCCTACATGGGAGGCGGCGGGGCAGGTGGCTTATGAAAACCAGCTCAAACTCTCAGAAAGGTACTGTGCACCTAGCAGGCACAGCACCTCTGGAAAAGAAAGTTCAGCAGTAGCTCTCCTTCAAAACCATTCAGCAAAAAAGAAAAACACATACAACTTAGCAGCACAAACCACACCGGCAGACTTACATTCTTTGCTGCTGCGGGGACTGCACTGCACCCAACCTGTGGAACGGGAATGCCTGAGCTGAAGGAGACTGCCAGTGTGCATTGCTAGGTGATGTTGTCTCCCCCATCTCCTGTGTTGGGAAGCAGAATCCTTTGCCGTGGGAGGTATCCCTATTTCTCCATCACAGAAACTGCCCTCAGGAAATGCAGCGATAGGGATGAGAAAGGATGCCATCCATCTGAGCACATCATCTATGATACCACTCTGGGGTAGGTGATAAATGAGTGTATGGTGGAACACAGAGTCAAAGGCTGCTGAGAGGATCAGGGCGGCTGATTCTCCTCTGCCGAGTAGGGTGCGGATGTCATCTGTTGCGGCGATCAGAGCTGTCTTGGTGCTGTGGTTTGTTCTGAAACCTGATTGGGAAGGGTCCACTAGGTTGTTTCTCTCCAGATGTTCAGTGAGTAGGTGGTTGATGGCCTTCTCCAGGACTTTGACGAGGAACGGGAGTGGGAGTGGGAGTGGGACGGCAGTTCTGGAATTCGCTGGGGTCTTCAGAGGGTTTCTTGAGGAGGAATCTGACCTCAGCATGTTTCCAGGCATCGGAAAGGTGGCTGTGGTTATCAAGGTGTTGAGGATGGTGGTGAGTTGACATCTGATCTCTTCACTTCTGAGGTTGAAAAGTCGGTGGGGACAGGGGTCGGTAGGAGCTCCTGAGTGGACTAGTGTGTGTGTAGCAATGTCAAGAGTTTATGAAGACAACTGTGATGTGAAATCCTATGTTGTTGATAAATTTATTTCTTCAAATATGTCTGCACTTAGAACTATGTAGTGCTGTATAAGCATAACTATCTTGTGTGTGTCAACATGATACATTGTTGCACTTACATATAAACAGTGCTATATTACGAAATGAGGGTGTGAAACAATGACGCCTCTGCATTCTGATGACTTTGGACCTTATGGCAATCTGGCCATATTGCTTTGTTTCCAAATATACTTGTAATATTCCTGTGTATGAGGAAGTGCAATAAATACCTGTCATAATCAATGTAAGAATCTGGACATTAAATACAACCTCTGAAGAATGCTAAGATATCCCACTTTTTTTCCAGAGGAAATATCTACCTCTCCTGTACAACAGCCTGTCCATGATGTGGAACCTGTCCTTGATTCCTCCCTGCCACGCATGGATGAAGACGCCTTCAACAAATTCCTAAACACTTTTGAATGTTCTTCTCCAATCTTGGGAAGGGAAGTAGGCGTTGTTTGATCTCAAAGTGAAGCAACCCTGGGGCATATTCTCAAGGAGCCATCGCCGATTTATCGGCACTTTAGCGCCGCAAAAGTGGCAATAGACTTATCGCCCTATTCTCAAGCTGGTGCAAACTGCCGACATCGCCAGTTTTCCTGCGATAGCTGCCGCAAAACACATCGCCATGGATGAGAGCGACAATTAACGCTAATGATATGCAGAGTAGGCATTCCAGTGCAAAAACACCACTTCGCGATATTCTCAACGACCAGCCACATCTGCGATGCCGGACAAAAAGAGCCGATAAGGCGCGTTAGCAGCAGGGACTTAACACCTGCTTTTTACTGGTCTTAAGTAGGACGAAAACCTGCAGTACAAAGGGAGCCCAGGCCAGAGCCACATCTGAAGACCAACAGATGCCATGGAGCTACTAATCATGCAGCTTGGAGACCCAAGAGGGCCACAACACCCACCGCCACCACCCCCAGGACCACCCCCACCCCCAGGACCACCCCCCCTGGACCACCACCGAGGCAGCGTAGAACAAGACAGCGGACCTTCCAAAAATGCATCAGCCTCACAGACTTAACGCCAGAGGATGTCATTGCCCACTACAGGCTCAAAAGGACAACCATCCTCCGCATCATGACCCACATTGCCCACAGTCTGACGGTACCAACACAGTGGACAACCAACATCCCTCCGCAGACAAAGCTGCTGGCTGTGCTGCACCTGTTGGCCTCTGGTACCTTCCAACCAACAACTGCCAGAGTCGGAGGAGTCTCACAGCCAGCCCTATCAAAGGCCATCACACCTGTCCTGGATGCCATCATCAGTTTCATACCCCAGCACCCTCACTTCCCCCACACTGCGCAGGAACAGCTGGAGACCAAGCAAGGCTTCTATGCCATAGCTGGATTCCCGCACGTGTTGGGGGCAATCGACTGCACACATGTCCTACTTGTGCCCCCTGCCGACACTGCACACAATTACCGCAACAGGAAGCACACGCATTCCAAAAATGTGCAGGCAATAGTGGACCACCGGGGACTGTTCACCAATGTCGTCGCCAACTACCCAGGCAGTGTGCATGATTCATACATCTTCCGACAGTCCATCATCAACCAGCGCTTTCAGGATGGCACCTATGGAAATGGACTGCTCGTTGGTAAGTACCAATGGAACACACCACACACCTCAATTCCACATTCACACCACCCACAACTGTGGGAATGGACACGTAACAAAATCACATTCAACATGCCAACCAACATGCACACCTGCCAGACACGACAACACAAGTAACCGTGGTAAGAGGGGCCAGAAATGTGGACAAACCATACACTAAGGCACAGCCCCTCTGCCACACATTTGCAGAATGTGGGGAGAGGTGGGAACCACGATTGTGCGAAGGAGGCAATGGACCTATGAATAACAATGTACACAATGTCAAGTGTGGCGGTGATGTGCTGGACAGTCTTGAGTATGCAGAGCACAGACATGTCCATGTGGACACATACTGCTGGAGTCTGTAGTGTCGTGGACAGTGGACGCCACCATGTCATCACAGGCAGTGGGGAACACCTTGGACAAGTAGCCATGTCGGCCACCCTGTAAGCGTAAGCGTAGTGGGCAGGGCCGGCGCACGCCAGTCCAGCATAGCGGAGTGACTAAATAGGCCGGGGCTCAGGGAGTGGTTCACTTCCGGGACGGCCACCGAAGTAACTACTGCATGTGGCTCTGTGTCCGCCATATCCTGACCATAGGCCTACACACACGTGACCGACCACCTACAATGGGCAAAGTCACACCGGCGACGAGGTGGCTATGTCCCACGCCACTTGGCGCACATTTCGTCATCGCCTGCAGTGGCGTGTCTGCCAGGGCGGTGTCCCTCACCCTGCCACGAGGCAGCCGTAGTGACCGGTGGTGCCTGTGCGATCCTGTGCGCCTGCCGCACCCCAGCCCACTGATCCCCAGACCTGACCTGCGCCCAGCGGTGAATGCCCGCCCCTGCGCACCCAGGCCTCACTGCTCACCTGCCGCCACCGGCATCTCTCCAAGAGGGCCCACCACGTGCCGGTGCAATCTCCAAGGCCGGGCTCCGTGAGCTTGGCAGCCTCCTCAGCCGATCACTGGATTCTGCGCAACAGGCCCCCAGCGCACCCAGCGGCACCGCACCGCGGAGTTGCAAGTTGGCTACTACTGCCTTCTGACCACACTGCGGTACAGCAAGTAACAGACACATCCTTTCCAGTCCGCCCCTCCAGGCCTGCTGCATCATCGCAGGCTGCACACCCGCTCAGCTCTTCCGGTGGGCCGAACTCAGTGCACCGCAAGTCATTGTCCCGAGGGGCTACCCCACAAGTCCGCCTCCAGTAGCCAACAGCATGTCCTCGGTAACGCCACTGGAGCCCTTCACAGTCACAGGGCCACCCCCGTCCCAGGCAGGCCACCGGTAAGCCTGGGTAGATCATCTGGAGACGTACTCCGAAGCGCATGACATCCCAGCGCCGCGGTGGCGGTGCACGCGTGTGAGGAGTGCGGAGAAATGGCCCGGGGCTCTGGGCGTGCTTCAGTTCTGGGCTCTGGGCATGGTTCAGTTCCGGCCTGGCCACAAAATTGACTATGGCGTGTGTCTCCGTAGTAGTGTCTGCGCCACCCGGCCTGTAATCGACAATGTTGCAATGTAGCATGCACCAGGAGGGTGGCCTCGCCTGAATGGATTAATAAAGGAGCACGAGACCGCTCGGGGTCTCGGCTCATACATGCCAACTGTTGTGTGTGTATCTACATTGCTGCAGCCTGAACCGAAGGCCTAGCCTCAATATCAGCGCGAGTTCAGCCAGGCCAGAACTCCACATCTGTGTCCGCCCTATCCTTACCATAGGCCTACACACACGTGGCCACCCACCTTCAACGGCCAACATTACAGTCTTGCTGTCAGTCCTGCAGATATGCGCAGACAGGCATGACAATGGTGTGCCGTAGGAGTGCAAGTGATGCAACCGCGCCGCACACACAAGTAAATAGGCTCGGTGGGAGGGAGGAGCAGCTGTGATGCTACGTAATACATATTGTCCTACCACATTTGCCAGCAGCAATACATGGCTAACATGAATCCCAAGGTCGCACAAATCACACACCACGAAACTTGTATGTCTGCCAACACAGCATGCAGAACCACCAGTTAACACTAATCTCACTTACCTCTCACAGGTGATCAAGGATATGCACTCTGCCCGTGGATGATGACACCCCTCTGAGACCCGAACACCCTGGCCCAGAGGCAGTACAATGTGACCCACAAGCGCACCAGGGGCATTGTTGAATGCACATTTGGCGTGTTGAAATCACGTTTCAGGTGCCTGGACATCACCGGTGGAAGACTCTTGTACAGCCCAGAAATAGTGTGCAAGATGATCACTGCATGTTGTGTATTGCACAACATATGTGTACGCACCAATGCCCCATGGCTCCAAGTCCCAGAAGCACCAAACGATGATGAGGAAGATGATGCAGGTGGACCACACCCCACTGCAGCCGCAGCAGGAATAGCCCGAAGGAACACAATCATGAACAATTTCTTCGCATGAGCACGTCACATTGTGACTGTCCACAGCAATCATGGCACAGTACAAGATGACCAAATGACCAGCATGTGCAAATAAAATCTTAGCAACACACATTCCCTGTGTGCATGTCAGTCCTCTGCATTAGCACATTACTCTGACGGGTGTAAGTGCAACATTGAGTGCTAACATTTGCATATGTTGCAAGAAGAGATGGTGTGTATGTCACCTCATTACCGAGAGGCTGTTTAGGGCGTCACGAATTCAATATGCCATATTAGGGTGTCACATGTAGTACGTCATGCCACTAATCAGCGTCCCACGTGTACATGAACTTGACATGAAGGCCGTCATTGGTGTTCAGGAAAAGACAACAGGGTGCCATTTGTGGTCAGAGATGTACCTGACTGATGAAAATATACATCCTGTGTGTCTAGTCCCACAACATGAACAACATGGCCATAAGGGGGATGTGGGCACAGTGGACACCTCAGCAACATTGGGAGATGCACACCAGCCTAGAAGCCAGCAGGTCCACCTTGCGTGGAACACACCAAGGTGTCCCCAGGTCAAATGTGCCATGTACAGGTCACATGTACACGGACGTCATCCATCAAGAGTAGTGATCAGTGCCAGCTAATAGGTGCAAGGTGAGTGGCCATCCGCCTCCTCACAGCTACCTGCACCCATCACTGTCAGACTGCAGCAAAACAACACTGCTACATCAGAGCATGCAATACTGACCGTGAGGGCACGTACATGGCTGGTAAGGGTTCAACTATGCCGGAAGGCGAAGCAGTGACATCCCCCCCACCCAATCCCCATCACATTTCCAGAATGCAAGCAGATGACAAACTAACATTGTGGATGACAGCCCCTCTGTCTGAACTAGAAGGCAGTAGCACATCTGCACCTTCGACCTTGGGAATGCATGCGCCCGGCACCCCCTGAGCGATACCATAGCAGCTGCTGACGGCTCCCACACTACGCACAGCGCTAACCAGAGACCAAAGTATACACACCCCACACACAGGAGTGCTTGCTCGTAGTTCACTTGCATGGTATGACCTTCACACTTATGCACTGACCATCCCAGGAGTCCAAGCGCTCCACACTCAAACCAATCATTGCTCCGAGCTGTGGCTTCCACATAACTTTGACTTTGCCTTTGTGACACACAGCCCTATTTCATACATTGACGTGGGGCTAAGTTTGGAAATAGCGAGATTGTTGTTTTGGAGCAATGAGGCCTCAGCTAGTTCACACATTCCCAGTCATCTCACTGCCTATCTGGGTCACGGACATACATGCGCATTGAAATCAGTTCCCAGGGAGCACCGTTGTTTAGAATCACTGCCCCTACATACATCCATACTTTCATACTTGCTTGATCATGGACATGACTCATCTGTGTGAATTTGTATGTCTTAATCACATTCGGTGGAGTGGTGAAGGTGGACCAGTACCTGGCCATGCATACGCTACTTTACAATGTTGCCCGTGGAGGGCCAGCCAGGGTCCTTTGGGGAGGGAAAAGTACATCGTAGGAGAGGGAGTTCAGTCCGCAGTCTGATTTCTGTGTCATTGGTTGCCTAAACAAATGTAGCAGTCCATGTCGGGGGCCAAGGTGAGTGTCGCAGAGTGTTAAGGGGGACAGTGGAGGGTGTTATTCCTTGGCATGATGCAGAAGGCAGAACCAAGCAGAAAGAGGCCATATGGCGGAGATGAATGCTACCGCTTCCTACTTAGCCCAACGGCAGATTCATCCTCATCATCATCCTCCTATCCAACATAATCCTGGATTTATTTCATGGTTTGACACATGATCGTTTGCAATCCGCTTATGATTATTCTTAGAGTGCATATCTTTAACATCAGATGTAAGTTTCAAAGTCTTGTTAGCAATAAGCCAACACATTTCAGCAAGTTGTGTAGCTGCACAGCATCGTGTGACATATCAGTACACAGGACAGGTAGAGATATTTCTGTATTGTGTATGTTTGCAGTGTATACGTTATTGCTATCACAACTGTCATTCATGTTGAAGGGTGAGATAACGTTCTCCAGTGTGTGTTCCTTCAACAGCACAACCTTCCCTTTGTGTTATTTATAGATGTGTTCTTGTCTCCAGTGAGCTGTATGATGCAACAAAAGAAAACAAGTTACTTACCTGTAACTTTGGTTCTCCAGTATTGGAAGCTTTCATAGATTCCCATGCTTAGAATCATTCCCCGTCGTCGAGATGGGAGTCTCGGTAAAATAAAATAGTAGTAAATAACTATTACAAAAGAGAAACAGGCCTAGGCCTGAACTCATTTTGCAACCAGACCATGTCTTTTTGTAAAAGAGACCAAAAAGAACAGGCAACCAATCAGAGTAGCCTCACCCTCTAGAACCTTGGTGAAAGAACCTCAGCCCCTCAGATTTTCGTGTACGTTGTAAAATAATCACGTCGAAAGAGGCTGAGCTTTCCCAGGGGAGGAGGGTGGGTCGCATGGGAATCTATGAAAGCTTCCAATACTGGAGAACCAAAGTTACAGGTAAGTAACTTGTTTTCTTACTCCAGTATTGGAGCTTTCATAGATTCCCATGCTTAGAATCAGAGTAGCTAGCAGTAAATATATATATATATATATATACACATTTTGTAATAAAGCATAACCCTTTGATAAATGTTTGTTAAAACATATTTCTACATGAATAATATGCAGAAAGATAGTTACCACTGACTATGCCATAAACAGGGTAATAGCAAATGAATTCAGAAACAAGATAAAATGTGTAAGAGGTAAAAAGAAGGAAGGAGGGATGCAAAGGAAAGCTCACCACTCATTGGAATAGGTTCCTCAGAACTGCTTGGCCCACAGCCGTGTCATCTCGCAGTGAAGCGTCCAGGCAGTAATGTTTCGTGAATGTGTGAGTGCTGCTCCAGGTAGCAGCTCTACAAATGTCTTTAATCTGGACACCAGCAAACAGAGCCGTAGAGGATGCCACAGACCTTGTGGAATGAGCCCGGACTCTACCCTCCAGGGGTTTGCCCGCTGCTGTATGACAGAATCGAATAGCGCTAACAACCCACCGAGCTATCCCCTGTTTGGAAAGGGAAAACCCTTGCGGGGAGCGCTAAATGACACAAAAAGTTGAGAAGTCTTACGGAAGGACTTAGTTCGGTCTAAATAGAATTTCAGGCACCTCTGTACGTCCAGAGAATGAAGAGCTCTCTCAGCAGGAGAAGAAGGCTGAGGGAAGAAGGTCTTAAGAATCACTGGCTCATTGAGATGAAAAGTAGAAGGCACTTTAGGAATGAATTTAGGATTAGTTCTCATGATTACTGTATTGTTTTTGAACTGAAGAAAAGGTTCCTGAATTGTAAGAGCCTGCAATTCTCCAATCCTCCTAGCTGAAGTTAGTGCCAGCAACAAAGAAAGTTTCCAGGAGAGGAACTTTAAATCCGTTCGATGAATAGGTTCGAATGGGTGCCTCATTAGTTGAGAAAGAACCAAGTTCAAATGCCACGTGGGAGGTGGAGGTCTCACTGGTGGAAATACTCTGAAGAGGCCCTTGAGAAATTGCTGAACAATTCTGGCTGACCACAGGGACGGCCCAGATGAGGTGCGCCGAAAGCGAGAGACCGCTGCCAGGTGCACTTTAATGGAAGAGTGAGCCAAACCTGCTTTAGCCGAGGACAGGAAATAAGGAAGAACCTGGTGTGGCTGCGACAGGAAAGGATCCAACCCTGCTCCATGACACCAGATGCAGAATCGCTTCCATTTCAAGCGGTAAGTTTTGTTAGTGGAAGGAGCCCTCGCCTGCGAAAGGACATCTTTAACCTCCTCTGGAAGATCTAAGTCAAGAAATTCTCGCTGCTCAGGAGCCAAGCTGAGAGCTGTAACGAGCGAGGATCCGGGTGCCAAACCTGACCCTGAAACATCGTGAGGAGGTGCGGAATCTGCTGCAATGGGTGAGGACGATCCAAGGAGAGAAGGTGAAGTTCGGTGAACCAGAACTGTCTCGGCCATGCTGGAGCTATGAGGATCATCTTGCACGGTTCTGCTTTCATCTTCATGAGCAACCTGGGAATCAGCGGAATGGGGGAAAAGCGTATACAAATGCGCCTGACCAAGCGATCGAAAGCGCATTCCCCAGAGACCCTCGATGGTGTAGCCTGCTGGCGTAAGACCGGCATTTCCTGTTCTCTGGTGTGGCAAACAGGTCTATGGAGGGTCTGCCCCACCGGTGAAAGACTCTGTCCAGCGTAGCTTGATCCAGTTCCCACTCGTGGGTGACAGATTTCAGCCTGCTGAGCCTGTCCGCTTTGTCGTTGAGCACTCCTGGCAAGTGTTCTGCTTTCAGAGAAATTCTGTGCAGGATAGCCCACTCCCAAATCGCCTGGGCTTCTTGTGACAAGGGGAAGGACCTGGTGCCGCCTTCCTTGTTGATGTAATGCATGGCTGTGGTGTTGTCCGTCCGGACAAGAACCGACAACCCCTGCAATCTTGGAAGAAAAGCCTGAAGGGCTAGGCGAATCGCTCGAAGCTCTAAGAGGTTGATGTGTAGGAGGCGATGTTCCGGCAGCCAATGACCACTGACCTGCAGATCCTGCAATACTGCGCCCCAACCCTCCAGAGAGGCATCCGTCGTCACCACTTGAGGCGCTGGAGTGTTTACGAAGGATAGACCTTGGGACAAATTCCTTATTCTTGTCCACCAGAGGATGGCTCGCTTCATTGCGTGAGTGATCACTAGCTGGTCGTCGAAAGAACCTGTCACCTGCTTCCACTGCAAGTTTAGGTGCTCCTGCAAGGGACGCATTCTCAGTCTGCAATGAGGTATTAAAGGAATGTATGAGGACATCATCCCTAGAAGGGATTTGAATCGGCGAACAGAAAGACACTTTCTTCCTCGCACTAAATGAGCCATGGAAATTAGATCTCTTTGTCTGTCCAGAGATGGAAAAACCTTGTTGAGAGATGTGTTCAAGACTGCTCCCAGAAATTGAACCTTCCTGGACGGAAGGAGAGAAGACTTGGCGTTGTTGAGAGTCAGGCCCAGATTGGAGAAGAGACCAGTGCAAGCATTGACCGCTTCCTCTGCTGCCTCCCTGGATGAAGCTTTTAGCAACCAATCGTCCAGGTAAGGAAAGACCTGGAAATGCTGCTTCCTGAGGAAAGCTGCTACTGGTGCCAGCACCTTGGAGAAAACTCTCGGAGCTGAGCGAAGACCAAACGGCAGCACTTTGAACTGGTAATGGCTCTTGGCGACTGTAAAACGTAGAAACCTCCTGTGGGCCGAATGAATGGGGATGTGGAAATACGCATCCTCTAGGTCTAGAGTGGCCATAAAATCTCCCTTGTTGAGAAGACGTAGAATGTCCTGGAGAGATACCATCCGAAACGATAGCTTCGTGAGATAAGTGTTGAGCTCCCTGAGGTCTAGAATGGGGCGCCATTTCTCCAATGTTTTCTTCACCAGAAAAATCTGGAATAAAACCCCTTTCCTCTCTGTGAGAGAGGGACCGGCTCCACTGCTCCCTTGATCAGAAGCTGATGGACTTCCAGCCGGAGGAGATGTAGGTGTTTTACGGAGTTGGCGGCAGGGGCCTTGGATGGTGGAAGATGAGTGAACTCCAGAGTGTGACCACACTGAATGATGTTCAGGACCCAACGATCTGTTGTTATACGTTCCCAGTTTTGGAGGTATTGAGATACCCTGCCTCCTACAGATGTCTTGGAGGAAGAGGAGGGCACAGCGCAAAGAGCAAGATCGCCGCTATTGTCTCTTAGGGGCGTCCCGTCCGGGACGATTCTGCTTCCCTCTAGTGTTTGCTCTAGAGAAAGTCGACGTCTGGCCTTGCCTCTGATAAGGACGGTAAGATTGTTGTGTGGAGCCATAAGAGGAGTATCTCTGTTCTTGGTAAGATCCCCTATAGGATGGAGCTCCTCTGCCTCTCGCTCCACGGAATGGCGCTTTTTTGTATTGAAGGGTCCCCAAGGACCGAGCAGTCTCCGTATCCTTCTTGATGTTTTGAAGGGTATCGTCTATGTGTTTGCCGAACAATTCCTCTCCGTCAAAGGGAAGATCCAGGATCTTATTCTGGATCTCAGGACGAAACCACGTGGCCTTTAGCCAACCCTGGCGACGAAGCACAGCTGCACCAGCCAGGGACCGGAAAGCTGTTGTGGCAATGCCCATTGCGCAATCGATGACCTCAGTGGACGTAACCTCCCCTTCTTGCAAGATCTTCTTTGCCTCAGACTTGGAAGGATCAGATAACTAGTCCAGGTAAGGCGCAAGGTCACACCACATCTGGCGGTCGTATCTTCCAAGAATTGCTAAAGCGTTCGCAGCTCTGATGACAAGGCTGGCCATGGAGGAGAATCTTTTCCCCGCGTTGTCTAGGCGTCTGCCCTCTTTGTCCGGTGGTGTAGATAACGGCGCTGAAGGATTCCTTGACTTCCTCTGCGCTGCTTGCGAAATGACCGAGTCGGGTCGTGGCTGACCCGTCAAGGAAGCTGGGCTGTCATTTGGAGCCTTATACTTCTTATCCAGACGCGGCAAGACTGGAACTACAGTGGCCGGGTTCTTCATGACCTTAATGCCTTCTTCCCAGACATGCCCCACGATAGGAATAGAGCGCACCACTCTCTTACTTGGTTCTTTAAAATCATAAAGAAAGCACTCTGTTTGGAGTGAGGGCATAGCAAGCTCGAAACGTAGAGACGCTCTCTCCATCAATTTGTGAAAACCCCCAATGTCAGCAGGGGGAGAATCAATCGGGGCCGGAGCCGGAGAAGCGGGATCAGGGATTACATAATCATCCCATTCATCACCTTGATCTTGATTAACCAGCTCTCCCTCTTCTTCCTCAGAGGAGACATCCTGGTGTTGATCTGGAGGAAGGACATCAGAAGATGCATGAAATTGGGTATGCAGTCGAGCAGATGGAGGTGGTGAACTCCTCACCGTATCAGGAGGAGGAGGCAGAGTTGAGGACAAGAGAGCGGGTTGTGGAGGCGGATTACGAGTTGAACATCTCCGTTGATAGTCCAAAAGCATCCCCTGTAAATCCGCCAAAAGAGAAGTTGGTACAGACATCATCTCTTGTTGAGTGTTCTCTTGACGTGCAAAGGGTTGTTGGTATGACTGATCTTGATAATAACCCTCCGAATCCGTCTCCTGACATTTGACAATAAGCTGAGAAGGGCTATTGGCATCCCCAAAATGACTATAGCCTCCATCAGAGTCCTCATCCTCATCGAGAAGTAATGCAGGAGGTAAAGAATCCACCATTCTAGGGGACGTCATTTCTGGTGATATTTGTCTTCTCCTCACCAAGATGGAAATTTTTTCCGTCGACGGATCCGTCGACGCCGAAGCGAATTTCTTCGTCGACGACAGTGTCGACGGAATCACCGTAGACGAGGATGCAGATGGAGCCACCGTCGACGGAAGAGGTGTGCAGACCGTCGTCGACATGATGGGTATCGTAGACATCATCGTCGACGAGACAGTCAATGTCCCTGCTGACGTCGTCGTCAGTGTTGACGCAGTCGTCGTCGACACCCTCGTCGTCGGCGCCATCGTCGTCGACACTCTCGTCATTGGCGCCATCGTCGTCGACGCCATCGTCGATGAAATTTTCGTCGCTCTTGAAGAAGTGCTCGTCGACGAGCCCGTCGACACCGGAATAGAAGACGACGTCGACCCACCCGTCGACGCCGGAGCACTTTTAGCCTGCGATTTTGGAGGCTTCGTCGTCGAGGGCTTGCGCAGCGTCGATGACGAATGACCACTCTTTCCAGAAGACTGTGAAGAGGGTTTTTTAAAAGATTTGTCCTGGCCGGGGACTGTCGCAGGTGGTGTACTTAGTCCTTCCCTCTCCTTTACACCGCAGTGAGGAGATTTGATAGGACCCTGAACCTCAGACTCCTTCAGGGTCTTTTTTGAGGGATCCACAGATGGTGTAGGGGAATTCCTACCCCTTTTGACTGACCTTCTTGATGAGGCGACAGAAGACGACTCCTCACTATCGCTTGACAGTGGATCTTTCCTGGACTTGAGTCTGTGGAGCCAGGTTAACAGACGACCCTCACGGTCCCGGAGAGTCTTGGTGGAAAAGGTGCGGCAAATCTTGCACTCCGCAGCCTTGTGATCCGGGTAGAGGCAATATATGCAGTCCTTATGTCTATCTTCAACATATAGCCTCTTCTTGCCACAAGTGGCACAAGCCTTAAATAAAGCTTTCTTCCCTTTATCAGACATTTCCACAGGCTTTAGAAAGAAAACCTGAAGAAAAAACGCTAGAAAAAACAGTTGAAAGAGTTGAAATAGAGCAAAGCTCAAGGAGACTCCCTGTAGCACAACGTGCGGTAGAAAATCTGAGGGGCTGAGGTTCTTTCACCAAGGTTCTAGAGGGTGAGGCTACTCTGATTGGTTGCCTGTTCTTTTTGGTCTCTTTTACAAAAAGACATGGTCTGGTTGCAAAATGAGTTCAGGCCTAGGCCTGTTTCTCTTTTGTAATAGTTATTTACTACTATTTTATTTTACCGAGACTCCCATCTCGACGACGGGAATGATTCTAAGCATGGGAATCTATGAAAGCTCCAATACTGGAGTAACATACAGACACCTCAGAGACATTTACTGCTGTGAGGTAATCTACATATGTACCACACCCATAGGCACGTGTATGATAACCCTAATGAAGATGTTGATGGCACGATTCAAATTCCCTTTACCTACACAGTTTATTTGGCTGACAATTTTCACATTACCAGACTGTACATCAACTGTGATCTACCTAGTGTGTGCAGATCACAACAGTGCGCGACACATTCATTTAGACACATGCTGTGGGGTGTTTTTGTTTTCCAGTACATTTTGTACAGTTTGAGTAATAATGGGTCATATGGCACTATGATATATATATATATATATACATAGTCCAGTGCACATGTCATGACCTATAATGATAATGTATTGACTGGGGAACTTGCATTTGTATCATTCCTTGTTTAGCATATCTGCAGACCCCGGCACACAGCATGTCTTCTTTTTAATAGTCTAATGAATCCAAAGTTATGGGATGTGACTCTATCAATGTGGACAAATAGATGTGTGGATGCACGGATACACCCATGATCCTGCAATGGAAGGCCTTCCCAATGCAAGGTGAACCGTGGAAGCACCGTGCATAGACACACATATTTTTAAACACGAATACACAACACATAGACACACAAACTGCCTTCGCATGGTTTCCTACATAGCTATATATGTGTTGTTTTAGATTGCATACACTTATAAAACTATTTAAAAAGCAGATGATCTTTACATGACTCTATACCCCTCTGAGTCCATACATACAGTGCAAGAGTGCCTGTGGTGGTGCTAGGCTGCACACAGTGCCCCCGCGCAACGAGAGAGCAGAAATGCGCCATTTCTTAGGACATTTGGCGCATTTCTGCAATCTTCCTTTCAGGCAACACGGTGCATCAGCTTTGCTTGGTACCCTGTGTTGCAGGGGATAACAGTACATTTGACCACCGCTGGCACGCAATTGGTTATCTCTTTCGCTTCATTACACGTACTGTGGGTAAATGGCACACTTTATTGATACTATATTTGGTTATCAGCAATTGTATTTAACATACACATGGAAAAGAATAGCTAAACACTTTGATTTACCAATGAGTAGTCCATTTCCGGATGTTCCACTCTGGAAGCGCCCATTTATGGTACAATGTGTGAAAATGGACTCTTCCTGGGTACTTGGCTACCCCACTGGTAAATACTTCATCATTGTCAACATTTGCCTGCACAATGATGAAATATTTGTGCTTCCGATTGTGGTAAATGTGTGCAGTGGCTGCAGGTGGCACCAATTGCACATGGATGCAATAAATTGCTCCAAGAACATGAGGGTAAACCAACATGTCAGAAAAAAGAACCTTGCTTGGTGATAAATTGTTGTTGGCTAGTTTTAGGAAACAGCAGGTACTGCGGAGTTAGTTTAATGATTGCATCCAGGACAGATGGCAGAAAAGGCATCCTGTGATATGCCAGCCAACACTGCAGATGTCGTCTGAAAAGAGCCAGAGCCCAACATGTAGGGAACTGCCATCAGTTTCAGGTGTGGTGGGATGGCACTGCACCGTCCTTTTGCTGGTTGAAGACTTAAGGTTATCTTCTCCAACTTCAGGATAATATCTTTCTTCAGTTACATCACCTCCTTCTCCTTGAGATCAATGCAGGTGAGCCTTTGTCACAATATCTGCTCCTTCGCTGTCACTATTCTCTTCACACACCAACTCCCAGTTGCAAAATAACTACCACCATGACTTAGAAGAGCTTGCTAGAGGGCATCAGGTGAGAGATCCTTTAATACATCATTGCGTGTGACTGCGTTGGCCATGCGTAGCATTCTGGCGCATTCCATTGTTGCGTTGCACTGCATGACGCTGCGTCATGCACTGTTATGTTAGGAAATCCCACTGCATCACTGCTGCGTTGGGATTTGCGTGGAACAACCACCTTGCGTACATCATTTCAAGTATTGTGCTGTACGCCACAGCACAGCACGTGCACTACGCAAGCCCAAACAAGCAATGCAAGCAGCCTCTTATGTCACGTGTTAAATCTACCATAAGTCCTTGTGTTGCCTTGAGTCACCTTGAGTGATGCAAGGGCACATCAAGGGGTCAGTAATCCACTCTTTTACTAATGCACTGACAAAATACAGACTTTCTTCACTGTTTTGAGACCAGGCCAGTCTCACAAAAGGCTGTACTCATGGTAGCCATCTGTATGACAGGCCTTTCTTGCATAAGGTAGTGCCAGGGCACTGTGCCTGGCAAGCTACTGCTGGGTTTGAGTAGTGCAAAAACAACAATTGATGGACAGAATTCAGAACCATGTCACACATTCACCCCAGTACAGAGATCTGAGCCTAAATCCATCGTTTTATTGCTCCCCATGCCATTCCGGTTTAAACCCAGCCATATGCAAATCAGTCTTGACCCTGCGCCCAATGGGAACAGTCCAGCTCAAATTGCCAGGCCAGGTCCTCCCTGGACTGGAAACAAGCAACCTAGGACCGGTTTCGGGGCATCACCCCTCATCACGCAGGCTAGCTTGAATTCAGTGGCATGGAGAGCACGGGACCCACATCTGGGCATACCTGTCCCACTCTGGTGACAAATGCAAAAAAAACAATGATGGTCAGAATGTTGAACAATGTCAAACATTCACCCCAGTACAGAGATATGGGCCTAAATCCATAGTTTATTTGCTCCCCATGCCATTCCAGTTTGAACCCAGCCATATGCAAATCAGTCTTAACCCTGCTCCCTATGGGAACAGTCCAGCCCGAACTGCCAGGTTAGGACCTCCCTAGACTGGAAATAAGCATCCTAGGACCAGGTTCGGGGTTTCAGCCCTCATCAGCCAGGACAGCTTGACTCCAGTGGCATAGAGACCATGGGACCCACGTCTGGGCATATCCGTCCCACTCCGGGTGACAAATGCAAAAAGAACAATTGATGGACAGAATGCAGAACAAGCATTGGCATAGCCAATAGGTCTCGCCTTTGGGGCCTTATAAGTGTTTAGCCAGAGCTATTGACTTTGCCAATGTCTTCAAGCTGTGCTGTAGAGAAGTGTGGCTGCTGTGCAGCATGCTGAAAAGTTATAATAAAAAAGTGTCAGAAGTATTTTTGTTACTTTATATATGACCAAGAAGGCATTATGTAAAACTGAACGATCATATTAAAAAAAGTATTTACAATAAAACATTTCCTCAGTTTTCTTTTGTTCTTGCAGTGCTGGCAACTTGTTTCTGCCTATTGCAATGGTTGTTTGTTAAAGCTTTTTTTTTGAGGGGGCATAAACAATCGGAGGGTGAAGGTTGGGAACTAGTGCCTGTATTATAACACTAGCAGCGGCCAGACGCTAGGGGAGAATCAACAGATGCCAGATTCCGAGAGCAGGCTGAGGTGGTGCTGAGTGATGCTGAGGTGGTAGTGGTGGTGGTGGTGACTGTTGCGGAGACGATGCTGAGGTGATGCTGAATGATACTCAGGTCTTGCTGAGTGATACTGCTGTGGCGCTGAGTGATGCTGTGGTGGTGCTGAGTGATGCTGTGGTGGCCCTGAGTGATGCTGTGGTGGCCCTGAGTGATGCTGTGGCGGCGCTGAGTGATGCTGTTGTGGCGCTGAGTGATGCTGTGGTGACGTGGCGCAGAGTGATGCTGTGGTGGCGCTGAGTGATGCTGTGGTGGTGCTGAGTGATGCTGTGGTGGCGCTGAGTGATGCTGTGGTGGTGCTGAGTGATATTGGTGTGGCACTGAGTGATGCTGTGGTGATGCTGTGGTAGTTCTGAGAGATGCTGTGGTGGTGCTGAGTGATGCTGTGGTGGCGCTGAGTGATGCTGTGGTAGCGCTGAGTGATGCTGTGGTGGCGCTGAGTGATGCTGTGGTGGCGCTGAGTGATGCTGTGCTGGCGCTGAGTGATGCTGTGGTGGCCCTGAGCGATGCTGTGGTGGTGGTGAGCGATGCTGTGGCGGTGCTGAGCAATGCAGTGGCGGTGCTGAGCGATGCAGTGGCGGTGCTGAGCGATGCTGTGGCGGCGCTGAGCGATGCTGTGGCGGCGCTGAGCGATGCTGTGGTGGCGCTGAGCGATGCTGTGGTGGCGCTGAGCGATGCTGTGGTGGCCCTGAGTGATGCTGTGGTGGTCCTGAGTGATGCTGTGGTGGCACTGAGTGATGCTGTTGTGGCGCTGAGTGATGCTGTTGTGGCGCTGAGTGATGCTGTGGTGGCGCTGAGTGATGCTGTCGTGGCGCTGAGCGATGCTGTGGTGGTGCTGAGCGATGCTGTGGTTGTGCTGAGCGATGCTGTGGTGGTGCTGAGCGATGCTGTGGTGGTGCTGAGTCATCCTGTGGTGGTGCTGAGTCATCCTGTGGTGGTGCTGAGTCATCCTGTGGTGGTGCTGAGTGATCCTGTGGTGGTGCTGAGTGATGCAGTGTTGGCCCTGAGTGATGATGTGGTGTCGCTGAGTGAAGCTGTGGTGGTGCTGAGTGATGCTGTGGTGGCCCTGAGTGATGCTGTGGTGGTGGTGAGCGATGCTGTGGCGATGCTGAGCGATGCTGTGTCGGTGCTGAGCGATGCTGTGGCGGCACTGAGTGATGCTGTGGTGGCGCTGAGTGATGCTGTGGTGGAGCTGAGTGATGCTGTGGTGGCGCTGAGTGATGCTGTGGTGGCGCTGAGTGATGCTGTGGTGGCGCTGAGTGATGCTGTGGTGGCGCTGAGTGATGCTGTGGTGGCCCTGAGTGATGCTGTGGTAGCCCTGAGTGATGCTGTGGTGGACCTGAGTGATGCTGTCGTGGCACTGAGTGATGCTGTGGTGGACCTGAGTGATGCTGTGGTGGACCTGAGTGATGCTGTGGTGGACCTGAGTGATGCTGTGGTGGACCTGAGTGATGCTGTGGTGGCGCTGAGTGATGCTGTGGCGGCACTGAGTGATGCTGTGGTGCCGCTGAGTGATGCTGTGGTGGCGCTGAGTGAAGCTGTGGTGATGCTGTGGTGGCCCTGAGTGATGCTGTGGTGGTGGTGAGCGATGTTGTGGCGGTGCTGAGCGATGCTGTGTCGGTGCTGAGCGATGCTGTGGCGGCGCTGAGTGATGCTGTGGCGGCGCTGAGTGATGCTGTTGTGGCGCTGAGTGATGCTGTAGTGGCGCTGAGTGATGCTGTGGTGGCGCTGAGTGATGCTGTGGTGGTGCTGAGTGATGCTGTGGTGGTGCTGAGTGATGCTGTGGTGGCCCTGAGTGATGCTGTGGTAGCCCTGAGTGATGCTGTGGTGGACCTGAGTGATGCTCTCGTGGCGCTGAGTGATGCTGTGGTGGACCTGAGTGATGCTGTGGTACACCTGAGTGATGCTGTGGTAGACCTGAGTGATTCTGTGGTGGCGCTGAGTGATGCTGTGGTAGCGCTGAGTGATGCTGTGGCGGCGCTGAGTGATGCTGTGGCGGCGCTGAGTGATGCTGTGGTGGCGCTGAGTGATGCTGTGGTGGCGCTGAGTGATGCTGTGGTGGCGCTGAGTGATGCTGTGGTGGCCCTGAGTGATGCTGTGGTAGCCCTGAGTGATGCTGTGGTGGACCTGAGTGATGCTGTCGTCGCGCTGAGTGATGCTGTGGTGGACCTGAGTGATGCTGTGGTGGACCTGAGTGATGCTGTGGTGGACCTGAGTGATGCTGTGGTCGCGCTGAGTGATGCTGTGGTGGCGCTGAGTGATGCTGTGGTGGCGCTGAGTGATGCTGTGGTGGCGCTGAGTGATGCTGTGGTGGCGCTGAGTGATGCTGTTGTGGTGCTGAGTGATGCTGTTGTGGTGCTGAGTGATATTGTTGTGGCACTGAGTGATGCTGTGGTGATGCTGTGGTAGTTCTGAATGATGCTGTGGTGGTACTGAGTGATGCTGTGGTGGTGCTGAGTGATGCTGTGGTAGCACTGAGTGATGCTGTGGGGGGCGCTGAGTGATGCTGTGGTGGCGCTGAGTGATGCTGTGGTGGCACTGAATGATGCTGTGGTGGCGCTGAGTGATGCTGTGGTGGCGCTGAGTGATGCTGTGGTGGCCCTGAGTGATGCTGTGGTGGTGGTGAGCGATGCTGTGGCAGTGCTGAGCGATGCAGTGGCGGTGCTGAGCGATGCAGTGGCGGTGCTGAGCAATGCTGTGGCTGCGCTGAGTGATGCTGTGGCGGCGCTGAGTGATGCTGTGGCGGCGCTGAGTGATGCTGTGGTGGCGCTGAGTGATGCTGTGGTTGCGCTGAGTGATGCTGTGGTGGCACTGAGTGATGCTGTGGTGGCGCTAAGTGATGCTGTGGTGGCCCCGAGTGATGCTTTGGTGGCCCTGAGTGATGCTGTGGTGGCCCTGAGTGATGCTGTGCTGGCTCTGATTGATGCTGTGGTTGCGCTGAGTGATGCTGTGGTGATGCTGAGTGATGCTGTGGTGTTGCCGAGTGAGAGATAGAGTGAAGATATAATGCCCAATTAGAGAGGGTGGTGAGAGAGAAAGAGAGAGAAAGGGTGTACATAGAATAAAGAGTGGAGCGGGATAGAGAGAGAAAGAAGGGGAGAGAGAGTGAATGAAGGAGTTTGAAAGAGAAACAGATAAAGGGGTGAGAGAGAATGAAAGGCTAAAAAAGATAGAGAGGGGAGAGTTAATTAAGTAGAGAGAGAATTAGAGAGGGGAGAGAGAGAGAAGGAGAGAGACAATAAGAGTGGGGGTGTGGAGTTTAAATAGAGTGAAGAAGTGACGCGGAAAAAGTAACCTTAAATATAGCTTTGTGCTTTGCGCGAATAAATATTTTTTAAAAACAGAGTGAGACAAAAATACTGGTAATTAGGCTGTGACTCCCAATATAAAACAAATAGCGATATAAGGTGAAATCAACCCACCGAAGCAATATTTCTAACTAGACAAAAAAAAGCTTGCATTTCAATGCTAATCGCTTTTGTTTTTCATGTGACTGTAGTCCAGGGCCCTCAGTTGGTAATGTGAGCTGCTGCTGCGATTGAAACATCAGAGTCCAGAGAGTTAATGAGCCATGACGAGGAAATGAGGAAGAGATAGGAAACAACAGATGGCAGCTGCGCGTGCACGCCCATCGTGAACGCAAGCTGGTCGCCAGCCGAAAGCCAGTGTTTGCACTTCCAAAACCCACTTACTAAAACTCTCGGCCAGACCAGCGCAAGCGCTGGTGCAGGCCGAGACCTAAAAATGTCATATATTCACCCCAGCACAGAGATCTGGACCTAAATCTATCCATCGTTCGAATAGTGAGTAGTGATTTAAATGGAAATATCGAAGTGCAGGCACTCTTGGTCCCAGAGTACCTGTTTGCTGCTGAGTTGTGTCTCCTATTAAAAGCATTGGAACATTGCTGAGAAGTGCCAGTATTATCCAATACAAATAAATGAAGTGCAGGTACTGAGTACCTGATAGCACCTGCCCATTTAAAGCACTGGCAGTGAGCATGCATCAGAGAGCAGACGCTCCACGGATGAAGGGCAGCTGTGCTCCACGGGAGTTAGGACCAGCAGTGCCTAGACTCGGAGGGAGGCGCTGCTGCCCTTCATGTGTGTCTCAGTGTTTGCGCTTAGTGAGGGACTCACTGACTTTTTTTCGTGATTGGCAGCCACACAGTCTGCCTTTGATGTTTCTGCTGATGCCAGGGGTCAGTGTGTGTATGAGCTCTGGGGTGTTGTATAGTGACTAGGCTTACAGGACCTGAACCTCTGGTTGCACAAACCCGTTGGCAGCAGGCAAGCGAAAGCCTCTCAGATTCTCAGCAGAGTTGTGAATAAACTGAACAGAGTCCAGATCTGGGCGCTGGCAGTAGCCCAAGCCGGACTGAGAACCCTGTGAAGGACTAAGTGCAAGAAGGGGGGGGTCGGATTCCAAGACATGTTTGACTGGCGCAATGTCATGTCCTTGATGGCAGGTTAAGGAAGTGCTTCCTTCTGGAGGTGCAATGTGTCACAAGAGCTCCTGTGCACATCTAGTAATTTATTAGTCAGAGTTCAAGGCTTTCTAGACTCCTCTGTGGCTCTTCTAGTTCCAAAGCCTTCAGACACATGTATCAGTCTGCCTGTACTTTGCTTGGCAAGGGTGTCATGTTTTTCGAGTTTTAAATCTTTAGAGGTAGAAGGCTTTGAGAAACTACTCTCGGCTAGTAAGCCACCCAGCTCCCCTGCTGGTTTGTGCCCTGCAAGAATTCTTTTAACCGTTAAAGAAGCAGCAACTCCTCTTCTAGGAAAATTTGGAATCTCATTTTCTTATCTGGTTGCATCCTGTTGGAAACAACCATCTTTGCATAGTACTCCCCCAGATTTTTGCCTTTACTACCCTATTTTTTGCCAAACACATTTTTGTTGGCTTTAAGACCCAGCACTCTTTACTCCTGGCTAACCAGTGATAAAGTCCTTGTGCTCTTCCTTCTAAACATGGTACAATGTGTATGCATCTGATTGGCACATTTAATTTATGTATAGGTTGCTAGTAAAGTGGTACACCATGCACCAGGGGCTTGTAGATTACATGACACTAGTGCGCTGTACCTCTCATTGTGACTCCCGCTAGAGAAGCACGGCACAACATGTCTCAGGCCTCTCACTGCAGCCTGTGTGTGCAATTTTAAAACAGTCATTTCGACCTGGCCAAATAAACCTTTTTACCAAGCTTAAACCTTTCTTTTTAATACTTCTATATATATAATAAAATACTTATAAGTCCCCCTTAAGGTATTCTCTAAAGGCTCATAGTGCAGGGTGTGTGGTATTTAACAAGTAGCACACATGTAGTTAAGTTGTATATGACCTGACAGTCAAACCACCCAAAGTTGTGTTGCACTGCAGCAAGCTAGCTCACCCATACACTAACATTGGGTTACCTACATTTGTTTAATAAGTGATAACTTCAGTTTGGAAATAGCTAGAGAAATACTTCTTCCACTCATTTGACTTGTAATTTGAAATCCCTTTAATAGTAAAGATTTTCACTTACTATTTAGAAAGTTGGAATTTCCCTGCCTAAACCAAATGGGCCTTTCTGCCAGTGTCCAGAGTCACATGACTCTTATTGGCTCTCCTGTGGTGTTGCATGTATTCCTCCCAGATAGTGGACAAAAAGCCCTGGGTCCAGGGAAGGGTGTTCCTCTCCTTAGCAGGACGGCCTGGGGTTATGCTCAGCCCCTTCCTGACCTTCAAAGGGTAGCCTGAGTTCTGTACCCAGTCGCTTCCTGACTTACACCTGGGCCAGCCTGCCATTTGCTTCAGTAGCCAGGCTGGAGAATCTCGATGTACTAATCTGTTGATATTTTATTTTCAATACAGTTGATTCAATATTCAGGGGCACACCCTCTGGGTTAGATTTCAGGAATCCACCTAACTGGGTCTCCCAAAGAAACCAAACCCAAAACAACACCATATTCAAAATGCAGCAGCCAGAACAGTCTCGGTCAAGAAATGTGACCGGGTTTCTATAAATTTCAAAGAGCAGCTTAGCTGTCCTTAAGGAAAGCACTATGTCCAGGTCAGTTTGCACTTGCCATGTCATTTACTTCTCAAATATGGCAAAGAAACTCCCTCCCACTCAAACTCGGAGAGGAATCTGATTTGTTGTGTGTCTGACATCTTTCCTTTCTGCTCTAGTTTTGATTGGCCAAGAGACTCATTTCAGGATGAGCGTGAGTGAGCTTTACAAACCAGCACATAAAGTGACGGAGGATATGTTTACATTGATGGGGACAGTTCCCCATCAGTAGCAATCACAGTGCCTGCTTGCATGTGTTTGAGTTATCATGGATCCTCATTAGACCTTTTAGAGGATGTGCCATGTGAATACTTCTTCACTGTACCTCTTGACAGTTTTTTGCTGCATAGATTGTATTGGACAAATTTTGGAAGAACTTTCTTTTCTCCTGAATGGATGGAAAAATATATTCAAACGTCAGAGGAATTCTTTGGAGGTGGTAAATTTTCTTCTTCTTTGTCCTGCTCTTTCCTTTCTCTTCTATCTTCAGCAAAAGACACCTTAACTTTGAATCTCTCTTCTTTTGAAGAAAAGCCAAAAAAACGATGAAGCTGTGATTTCAGACTGTCTCCAGAGAGATGTGAAACCCAAAAAACTGATTTAGGGTGGAGACTTACTGTATGCAATGAGAAGTTGAGGTTTGGGTGTCTTCCTGGATTTGCAGCGGATTTGTGGTGGCATCGCGACGGATCCACGGATCCATAAAATGAATACAATAAAGGGAAATACTTGCTGAATTGCATTTATAGAAAGTTTACAAAAGGTATGTTACGTTTATTTGTTAATTGTTATTTTTAGAAATGTATAGTAACAATAAATGTGTGAATAAACTATATTTATAAACTTGTAAAAACGTATATAACTAAATTGAACCTATAGGTAAAATTGTAGTACAATTTATATAATACTGTGAAATTTACTAAAAAACTAAAGGTTATAAGGATGTTATAGCTAGGAATAAAACGTAGAAATTCACTGAAAAAACAAAGGTTACAGGGACATTATAATTAGGCTCAGATTTTACACAGACAAAACCAGAGAAATGCAGCAGTTATAGTTACCAGAGCTAACTATAACGTATGCCCCCTTAGTGCACTGATAATGCCCTGATAATGACCTCACATAATATATCATTCATGACATGGTCAGTGACATAACTGATGACATCACTGATGGCATCTCAAATGACATCACTGATGACTTCACTGATGACATCGCCCAGCAAAGTAAACTTCAAGATACCTAATAAAATACCATTTATAGTTTTTAAAAATTAGAAGACGGCACAGGTAAGAGACGTACAGCATAAAGCTCACTGTAACCTTATGAACTACTACTCTCACTTATCAATCATTTTTTTTTATCAATTAATACTTTATTTCGCATTTAAAGTCAAATGCATAAAAAGTTCAGATAAAAATATACAGACATGTCAATAAGTTATCATAAAATTGTCTTAAAAGAGAAATATTAATCACAATGTAGATATAAACGCATATGTATATCATATTACTAATTCATCTGTATCTTAATATATTTTTGGAATTAGAATTATTCATATTGTGCATATTATAAGTGATTAAACATTTAATCAGATGTTTGCTAGTCTCTGGGTTTTGAAAGCTGCACAGAGGAAGGAGGCCACCGCCAGGCAAACATACGGGGTCTCTAGTTGTAATACGGCACGCAGTGCAGAGGTATAATTATACAGGCAGAATTTCTTCAGAAGTGGCACAATAAATCTTTTCCTCTCGAATTCATAAAAATGGCAAAAAAACAATATGTGTACAATTAATTGTTTAGATCGAGAGTCACATGGATATCGTCCTAATAAGGTCTCAGAGAACACGTTCGCTGGATATCCCAGCATTATAGTTACATATCCCAACCTAAACCTTATTAAAAGGAAACGCTGACGATTATTAGTCACACAGCCAAGATATGAAGGTAGCCCATGCGCTAATGAGCGTCTCTTGTTATAGGCAGATACCGTGGTTTTGTCTTTATTCTTGTGCTCTCTTTCTTGTGCGCATTTCTCTCGGAAAAGATGTATTAATTTTGCCTTTGAGAACGTTTCGCATTGCATTGGGTGGTCATACAAGGCTCCCAACCCCAGAGAGACCAGAGTACACCTTATATAATTTAACCATGTTATTTTATGCCCATAAGCCAATTTCATCACATCATTTAAGATGCATTGATTTATCTGTACCGTCTCCCGTTTCCAGATGGACAGCCAAAGTAACAGAGGAGCCAATTTAATTGTATCAGAGATGTAGGGTAAACCTAATTGTTTGTGTGTGATTGCATTATTGCATGCCTTGGGAACAGACAGTAACCTTTTAGTAAACCTATCCTCTATTTTTTTTAAGGGAATCCACGTTGGATATACCCCATATTGCTGCCCCATATGTAGCCACTGATACACTTTTTGCCAGATAAATTTTGACCATCTCTGGTATTGGTTTATTACCCAGAGACGATGCAAACCTGAAGATTGCAGCTATGCTTTTGTTCATCTGTGACACCCTCGAGGACACCATCATTTCCCAATCTAAGTTATTATCAAAGATGATTCCTAAATATGAAAAATTAGCTACTATGTCGACTTTTCTCTCTGCAATTTCATAGTTTCCTTTCTTTTTACTTTTTCCCATACACATAATAAAAGACTTCGCTTTATTCACATGTAGGTCGAGATTTTCCATTAAAAGCTACATAGTTAGAGATACACTTTTGTAAAGCTAAGGGGGTTCGTGCTAGGAGGACCGCATCATCTGCGTACAGCAGAATGGGAAATCGTGTGTTACTTGCGCTCGGGGTATCTATTATTTTGCCTACTAAGTAGTCATTTAGCTTGTTGGTATACAGTGAAAATAGGAAGGGTGCAAGTACACAGCCCTGCCTTATGCCGTTTGTGATGTTAACCCCTTGCATGTGTCGGACGGCCCCCGGCCGTTCGATGTCACAGTGGGAGTGTGCGGAGGACGGCCGGGGGCCGTCCGAACCCCGCCCACTCATTATTTCGCCAGCACCGCTGTGGAATTTGCGCCGCGGTCAAGGGGTTAAAAGATCTGGTGCATTCACCCAGCCTGCCATGGCGAACCTTCGCTGAAGCGCCTGCGTATAATTGTCTTATAAAGTGAATTATTGCCACCTCCACCCCCATTTGCTCCATGACTTGCCACAATTTATTGTGATTAACACAGTCAAATGCGGCAGAGAGATCCATGAATGCCATATAAAGATTTTCTGGCTTGGCCTGTGTGTACTCCCTGCAAGAAGTGCCAAGTTTAGGCATTGATCCACGGTCCCTCTGCCTTTCCTGAAACCATATTGTACCTCCGTCAGGATCCCTTTCTCCCAAGCCCAGTTTTCCAATCTGTTTAACAGTATTTGGCCCATTACCTTTGCTGTGCTGACAATGAATGCAATTTGCCGATAATTTGTGGGGTCTGAGGCGTCTCCTTTTTTAAATATTGGAACACTCACTTATCACCTAGGAGACAGTTTTCGGAGCATAGTCCTGTCTTTTCTGAACCATTATCTAAGCAATAATGACCAAAGTAAACTATCTGTGTAGGCTAGTCTATTGCAAACCACAACAACTCCATTTGTGAACCTGGAAAGAGATTTTAGTCCAAATGTCAGATTTGCACAAACCACTACAACATACAACCAGTGGAGAGGTCTTAGCTGACAGGCCACTCTGTGGCAAACCACTAATACCATCCCCTTTCCCTGGTGGCCAATGACGTCAGGGTGTTAGGGAGGGTCTTGCCGGATTGCCTTACCACCTAGGCTAAAGACAAGAATGTATTGTCAGAAGCACAATATTGGTTCAGGGCAGGATGTGGCTCTGTTGATCAGACCCTGAACCTGTACATGTTAGTTGCGAAGTACACCAGGGAGAAAGGAGGGGCGGCTCAATTGGCCTTCATGGCAGGGGCGTAACACAGGCCCCCGCATCCCATGCGGTGCGGAGGGGCCCCCGAGCTGCAGGGGGCCCCCTCAGCACAGTACTTTCGCCCGAGAGTTCCTGATAAAGTTCGGAGCGGGGGCCCCTCCTTGCATCTTGCAGGGGGGGCCCCCTCACATTTCGTTACGCCACTGCTTCATGGACCTAGGTTCGACCTTTGATAGAGTTAACAGAGCTAAGATCTTGACCGCGCTTGGATCCATCATGGTGGAGCCAGTCCAGATTTCCTACTTGCATAGTCTTCATGATGACCTAACTGCTTCTGTAAGATACGGGGTGAAAGGGGAATGCATGCAGCCCTTCAATTTGAAGGCAGGGGTGCACCAGAGGTGTATCCTGGCCCCTTTTCTCTTCACTCTCTATATTAATGGTCTGGAACTGGCTCTATTGGATGAAGGAGTGGATGTACCTAGCGCAGGCGGTCGTTTTCTGCCTGTTCTTTTATATGCAGACAACGCCGTTTTAATGTTACGAACGGCCACGGGTCTACAGCGCGTTCTCGATCTTTTTGTAATCTTTATGGATGGGCTTGACCTCACCACAATTACGCTAAGTCCCATGACTCAGGGCTTTTAACATGGGACTCGCCTCTGTGTTCTGATGCGTTGCTGGAGTTACGTCCGTCTTCTGATTCGATCAAATCTTCCCTTCTTCTTATATTAAATCCAACATACAATGGATTTAGAAACGCACCCCCAGGCTGGGCAAGTACCAGGCGAATGGAAGTACCTGGCTCAAATCTTGTATACCCCATGACAATATTCGCACAGACATGAATTATTAATCTGAACTGCCCATTTATGCTTGGAGTGGTGAGCACCCAGGCCTTAACAATAACAAAAATCGTCTCACATTATGTTCCAAAGATGAATAAGGATGATCCTACGTAAACAATACAAAACTTCATAAAATATTTATACATTGTATTGTATTGTATTGTAATTGCATTTATATAGTGCTTACTACCCCTGACGAGGCGTCAAAGCGCTTTTTCGGCGAGTAGCACGCTACTCCGGGACCTACAGAGGATTAGTGTTGAATTAGTATAGTGAAACATGCAAGTCAATTTTAAGTGGTGGATAGGTTAGTCAGTTATTTGGATTCGGAAGGATAGCAGAAGGATAGCAGAAGGATAGAAGAGGTAGGTAAAAAAAAAAAAGTTTTTATTTATATAGCGCTTGTTACCCCTGATGGGGTGTTGAAGCACCTTTTCTTGGGGGGGGGGGGGGCAGTAGCACGCTACTCCGGAAACCCATAAAGGATTAGTGCTGAATTAGTATGGTGAAATATGAAAGTAATTTGAGTGGTGAGTATTAGTTATTTGGAGTGAGAAGGGTAGCGGAGGGATAAAAGGGAAGAAAGGTTTGCATTGATGTAGCTCCTGTTACCCCTGATGGGTATTGAAGCGCTTTTCTGGCGAGTAGGATGCTACTCCGGAACCCATAAAGGATTAGTGTTGAAAATTAGTATAGTGAAGTATGAAGTAATTTGAGTGGTGGATATGTTATTCAGCTATTTGGATAGAGAAGGGTAGGTTGCGGGATAGAAGAGGGAAAGAGGTTTGTATTTATATAGCGCTTGCTACCCCTTGATGGGGTTTTGAAGCGCTTTATTGGCGAGTAGCACGCTACTCTGGAACCCATAAGGATTACTGTTGAATTAGTATGGCGATACATTAAAGTAATTTGAGTGGTGGGTATGCTAGTCAGTTATTTGGATTGAGAAGGGTTGGGGAGGGGTAGAAAAGGGAAAAAGGTTTGCATTTATATAGCGCTGGTAACCCTGATGGGGTGTTGAAATGCATTATTGGCGAGTAGCACGCTACTCTGGAACCCATAAAGGATTAGTGGTGAATTAGTATAGTGGAATATGGAATTTGAGAAGTGAACATGTTAGTCTGTTATTTTGATTGAAAAGGATAGTGGAGAGACAGAAGAGTGAGTTTTTTTTTTTTTTGAGGTCATAGCAGTAGGAGGAGGCTTTTGGATGAGTAAAAGGGGTTTTTGAGGGAAGAGTCAGAGGGAAGAGTTTAGAAAGGTTTGTTTTGGGGGATCGGTATAGTAAAAAGAGGTGTCAGATGATGCAAGGAGGGGTAGAGTAGGAGAGAGTCTAGAAAGGGTTATTTGGGGGATCATAGTAGTGGTATGGGATTTGGGATAAATGAGAGAGTGAATGTAGAAGATATATTGATAGATGTATAGGGTGTAAGATAGGGTAGTGCAATGGAAAGAGTAGTAGAAAGAAGTTTGAGATGAGTCAGAAAGGTTGGGCCAGAGGATATATTGAGAGAAGTATAGGCTGAGAAATAGGGTAATGCATTTGAAATGCTAAATTAGAAGAAAGTGATAAATATATAGATCCATAAGTACACTGAAAGTATATAGATGCATAAAGGAGGTAAGTATATATAGACTAAAGATATTGATAGAGGTACAGGATGAGAAATAGGGTAGTGCATTGGATATGCTTTTTCAGGAGAAAAGTAACACACAGATCCAAGGACATGGAAGGTACATAGATGCACAATGGAAGTAAGTACATGTAGACCAAAGATGATTTTTATTTATTTATTTATTTACAACAACATAATTATTCTACATGTTTATACAAAGCAATACACAAAGATAGGTACATAGTGAAAATAAATGCTTATATACAGAGGAATATGCTGTAAATTTCTGTTTGCGTATTGTGCCTATGTAGGGAAGAGTCAATTGTTGACTAGTTTTCTGAAGATAAGGTGGTTGTCGGTGGATCTTATGTTGAGGAGTAAAGAGTTCCATAGTTTGGCTGCTTGAACAGAGAAGGATGTGCCACCTATGGTTTTTTTCTTGTATCTTGGGATTTTGAGGCGAGATGCCCCTTTAGAGCGTAGGTTCCTTTGTTGAATGTGTTTGGTGATTTTATTCCTGATGAAGAGCGGTCCCATTCCATGTATTGCTTTGTGGGTGATACACAGTAGCTTGAACGTGGATCTTCTGGCAACCGGTAACCAATGCAGGGCTTTCAAGGCAGGTGAGATGTGGTCTCGCGGTTTGATATGCAAGAGTAGTCTGGCAGCCGAGTTCTGAATCCGTTGTAGTCTTTTCATGGTCGTTAAAGGTGATCCGTGGTAGAGGCTATTGGCGTAATCGAGTTTGGACAGAACAAGGGAGATGGTAGCTTGGACCTTGTGTGGAAATCCCAAATGAGGGAAAATTTGTCGCAGCGTTTTTATAGTGACAAAGCTTGATCTTGCTAGTTTGTCCACTTGGGCATTCATCGACAGCTTGGAGTCCATGGTCATTCCGAGGTTTCTTACTTCCTTCGATACTTTAGGTGGTGATCCCAGTTCATCAGGCCAGGCGGCAAGCGGGTCGTAATGTTTCCAATCGCCACACGTGAGTATTTCCGTTTTTGAAGCATTCAATTTGAGATGGCTCCAAGTCATCCACTGATCCACGGCTCTGAGACAACTGAAAATTGGGGATTTTTCAATGTCTGTGGGGCATTCCAGTTGAAGGAGTATTTGTGTGTCATCTGCATAGTTATAGCACGTGAGGTGAAATTGATTGATCAGTACTGGTAATTACTTAATGTAGATGTTGAAAAGCATGGGCGAGATGATAGAACCTTGAGGGACCCCTGCTTTTGTGGAGTATGGTTTGGACGAGAAAGGTGGGGTATGGATGACATTAGTTCTGTTTTGAAGGTAGGACGCCATCCAGTCTAGAGCAGTCCCCTCTATGCCGGCTTCGTAGAGTCTTTGTATCAGAGTGTCATGGTCAACTGTGTCAAAGGCAGCCGAGAGGTCCAAGAGGAGTAGCACAGCGACCCCACTGCGGTCAACTGTATTCTTCAGGTCATCCCAGATGGCAAGGAGGGCAGATTCAGTGCCTCTTCCCAGACGGACTCCTGTTTGGAAGTCTGAGAGTATGCCATTCTCTTCAATGAATTGTGACATCTGGGCGAACGCTGCTCTTTCTATCAGTTTGCCCAGGAAAGGACCATTTGTAATGGGTCTGTAGTTGTCAGGGTTCAGCGGGTCCAAGTTTGTTTTCTTCAGTAAAGGGCATGTGTGTGATTTTTTGAGTTCTTCTGGAAATATTCCGGTAGTTAAGGAATCGTTGATGATTCTTCTTACTGGAGTGGCAGCAGAGGTTGTTAAAAGAATTGTCTTGAAAGTTTGTGGTGGACAGGGGTCAAAAGGGCTGCATGCAGGCCTGCGTGCTTTGACCAGGGCCATAAATTCATCGTGTGAGATGTGTTGGAAGGAACGGAGAGGCTGGGTTAGAGTATTTTTTGATTGCTGTTTTGTATAGGGGTTGGTGCTGGTGCTTTGTTTCTGTTTTAAGTACGAGTCCAATGTGTCTGCTTTGTCTGTGTAGTGATTTGCCAGTTTGTCTGTGAAATCTTGAGTAACAGGATGAGTTCCTTCTAGGCAACTTGGTTTGCGAAATTCATTGAGTATTTTATAGAATTTTTTATTTGCACATCTAGCATTTTGAATTCTGTCTGAATAGTACCTTTTCTTAGCTTTTTTGATAGCATACTTGTATAATCATGACAAGGTTCCTGCAGTGCTCACTGTCAAGATTAAAACTACACTTATGAATGAGACTTTTCAAGGATGAATATAGGTACCTGAAGTAACCATACCCCCCCCCCCCCAGCTTCTCCCCCTCCATCGCCTTGAGATCCTCACGGGTGAGTAGTGCGCTTTACAAATGCTTGATTGATTGATACCGGGAGAAGATACATTCTGCACTGGTTTTCTAAAGCAAGTGAAGATTGACAGATAAGTATCGTTGGTCTTTGCAGCTTCAAAAATCTTCTTCTTTAGCAAGTCCTCAGTCATCTGAGACTTAAAGCAAAACACACAAGATGATGGACGGAATGCTGCACATTGGCAAACATTCACCCCCAGTCACAGATCTGGGTTTAATCCATCGTTATTTTGCTTCACCACACCACCCCAGTTCAGACATAGCCATATGCAAATCAGTCTTGAACCTGTGCCTCATGGGAACAGTCCAGACCGAACTGCCAAGCCATGTCTTCCCTGGACCGGAATCAAGCATCCTAGGACCGGTTTCAGGCTATCAGCCTTCATCAGCCAGGATAGCTTGACTCCAGTGGCGTAGTGAGCACGGGACCCACGTCTGGGCATACACTTCCCACTTAGGGCGAAATGCAAAACACACAAGATGATGGACGGAATGCTGCACATTGGCAAACATTCACCCCCAGTCACAGATCTCGGTTTAATCCATCGTTATTTTACTTCACCACACCACACCACACCACCCCAGTTCAGACATAGCCATATGCAAATCAGTCTTGACCCTGTGCCTCATGGGAACAGTCCAGACCAAACTGCCAAGCCATGTCTTTCCTGGACCGGAATCAAGCATCCTAGGACCGGTTTCAGGCTATCAGCCTTCATCAGCCAGGATAGCTTGACTCCAGTGGCGTAGTGAGCACGGGACCCACGTCTGGGCATACCCTTCCCACTTAGGACGAAATGCAAAACACACAAGATGATGGACGGAATGCTGCACATTGGCAAACATTCACCCCCAGTCACAGATCTGGGTTTAATCCATCGTTATTTTGCTTCACCACACCACCCCAGTTCAGACATAGCCATATGCAAATCAGTCTTGACCCTGTGCCTCATGGGAACAGTCCAGACCGAACTGCCAAGCCATGTCTTCCCTGGACCGGAATCAAGCATCCTAGGACCGGTTTCAGGCTATCAGCCATCATCAGCCAGGATAGCTTGACTCCAGTGGCGTAGTGAGCACGGGACCCACGTCTGGGCATACCCTTCCCACGTGGCGTGGTGAAGCAAAATAACGATGGATTAAACCCAGATCTGTGACTGGGGGTGAATGTTTGCCATTGTGCAACATTCCGTCCATCATCTTGTGTGTTTTGCAATTGGCCCCAAGTGGGAAGGGTATGCCCAGACGTGGGTCCCGTGCTCACTGCGCCACTGGAGTCAGGCTATCCTGGCTGATGAGGGCTGAATGCCCAAACCGGTCCTAGGATGCTTGATTCCGGTCCAGGGAAGACATGGCTTGGCAGTTCGGTCTGGACTGTTCCCATGAGGCACAGGGTCAAGACTGATTTGCATATGGCCATGTCTGAACTGGGGTGGCGTGGTGAAGCAAAATAACGATGGATTAAACCCAGATCTGTGACTGGGGTGAATGTTTGCCATTGTGCAATTCCGTCCATCATCTTGTGTGTTTTGCAATTGGCCCCAAGTGGGAAGGGTATGCCCAGACGTGGGTCCCGTGCTCACTGCGCCACTGGAGTCAGGCTATCCTGGCTGATGAGGGCTGAATGCCTGAAACCGGTCCTAGGATGCTTGATTCTGGTCCAGGGAAGACATGGCTTGGCAGTTCGGTCTGGACTGTTCCCATGAGGCACAGGGTCAAGACTGATTTGTATATGGCCATGTCTGAACTGGGGTGGCGTGGTGAAGCAAAATAACGATGGATTAAACCCATATCTGTGACTGGGGGTGAATGTTTGCCATTGTGCAACATTCCGTCCATCATCTTGTGTGTTTTGCAATTGGCCCCAAGTGGGAAGGGTATGCCCAGACGTGGGTCCCGTGCTCACTGCGCCACTGGAGTCAGGCTATCCTGGCTGATGAGGGCTGAATGCCTGAAACCGGTCCTAGGATGCTTAATTCCGGTCCAGGGAAGACATGGCTTGGCAGTTCGGTCTGGACTGTTCCCATGAGGCACAGGGTCAAGACTGATTTGCATATGGCCATGTCTGAATTGGGGTGGCGTGGTGAAGCAAAATAACGATGGATTAAACCCAGATCTGTGACTGGGGGTGAATGTTTGCCATTGTGCAACATTCCGTCCATCATCTTGTGTGTTTTGCAATTCGCCCCAAGTGGGAAGGGTATGCCCAGACGTGGGTCCCGTGCTCACTGCGCCACTGGAGTCAGGCTATCCTGGCTGATGAGGGCTGAATGCCCGAAACCGGTCCTAGGATGCTTGATTCCGATCCAGGGAAGACATGGCTTGGCAGTTCGGTCTGGACTGTTCCCATGAGGCACAGGGTCAAGACTGATTTGCATATGGCCATGTCTGAACTGGAGTGGCGTGGTGAAGCAAAATAACGATGGAGTAAACCCAGATCTGTGACTGGGGGTGAATGTTTGCCATTGTGCAACATTCCGTCCATCATCTTGTGTGTTTTGCAATTCGCCCCAAGTGGGAAGGGTATGCCCATACGTGGGTCCCGTGCTCACTGCGCCACTGGAGTCAGGCTATCCTGGCTGATGAGGGCTGAATGCCCGAAACCGGTCCTAGGATGCTTGATTCCGGTCCAGGAAGACATGGCTTGGCAGTTCGGTCTGGACTGTTCCCATGAGGCACAGGGTCAAGACTGATTTGCATATGGCCAAGTCTGAACTGGGGTGGCGTGGTGAAGCAAAATAACGATGGATTAAACCCAGATCTGTGACTGGGGGTGAATGTTTGCCATTGTGCAACATTCCGTCCATCATCTTGTGTGTTTTGCAATTCGCCCCAAGTGGGAAGGGTATGCCCAGACGTGGGTCCCGTGCTCACTGCGCCACTGGAGTCAGGCTATCCTGGCTGATGAGGGCTGAATGCCCGAAACCGGTCCTAGTATGCTTGATTCCGGTCCAGGGAAGACATGGCTTGGCAGTTCGGTCTGGACTGTTCCCATGAGGCACAGGGTCAAGACTGATTTTCATATGGCCATGTCTGAACTGGGGTGGCGTGGTGAAGCAAAATAACGATGGATTAAACCCAGATCTGTGACTGGGGGTGAATGTTTGCCATTGTGCAACATTCCGTCCATCATCTTGTGTGTTTTGCAATTGGCCCCAAGTGGGAAGGGTATGCCCAGACGTGGGTCCCGTGCTCACTGCGCCACTGGAGTCAGGCTATCCTGGCTGATGAGGGCTGAATGCCCGAAACCGGTCCTAGGATGCTTGATTCCGGTCCAGGGAAGACATGGCTTGGCAGTTCGGTCTGGACTGTTCCCATGAGGCACAGGGTCAAGACTGATTTGCATATGGCCATGTCTCAACTGGGGTGGCGTGGTGAAGCAAAATAACGATGGATTAAACCCAGATCTGTGACTGGGGGTGAATGTTTGCCATTGTGCAACATTCCGTCCATCATCTTGTGTGTTTTGCAATTCGCCCCAAGTGGGAAGGGTATGCCCAGACGTGGGTCCCGTGCTCACTGCGCCACTGGAGTCAGGCTATCCTGGCTGATGAGGGCTGAATGCCCGAAACCGGTCCTAGGATGCTTGATTCCGGTCCAGGGAAGACATGGCTTGGCAGTTCGGTCTGGACTGTTCCCATGAGGCACAGGGTCAAGACTGATTTGCATATGGTCATGTCTGAACTGGGGTGGCGTGGTGAAGCAAAATAACGATGGATTAAACCCAGATCTGTGACTGGGGGTGAATGTTTGCCATTGTGCAACATTCCGTCCATCATCTTGTGTGTTTTGCAATTGGCCCCAAGTGGGAAGGGTATGCCCAGACGTGGGTCCCGTGCTCACTGCGCCACTGGAGTCAGGCTATCCTGGCTGATGAGGGCTGAATGCCCGAAACCGGTCCTAGGATGCTTGATTCCGGTCCAGGGAAGACATGGCTTGGCAGTTCGGTCTGGACTGTTCCCATGAGGCACAGGGTCAAGACTGATTTGCATATGGCCATGTCTGAACTGGGGTGGCGTGGTGAAGCAAAATAACGATGGATTAAACCCAGATCTGTGACTGGGGGTGAATGTTTGCCATTATGCAACATTCCGTCCATCATCTTGTGTGTTTTGCAATTGGCCCCAAGTGGGAAGGGTATGCCCAGACGTGGGTCCCGTGCTCACTGCGCCACTGGAGTCAGGCTATCCTGGCTGATGAGGGCTGAATGCCTGAAACCGGTCCTAGGATGCTTAATTCCAGTCCAGGGAAGACATGGCTTGGCAGTTCGGTCTGGACTGTTCCCATGAGGCACAGGGTCAAGACTGATTTGCATATGGCCATGTCTGAATTGGGGTGGCGTGGTGAAGCAAAATAACGATGGATTAAACCCAGATCTGTGACTGGGGTGAATGTTTGCCATTGTGCAACATTCCGTCCATCATCTTGTGTTTTGCAATTCGCCCCAAGTGGGAAGGGTATGCCCAGACGTGGGTCCCGTGCTCACTGCGCCACTGGAGTCAGGCTATCCTGGCTGATGAGGGCTGAATGCCCGAAACCGGTCCTAGGATGCTTGATTCCGGTCCAGGGAAGACATGGCTTGGCAGTTCGGTCTGGACTGTTCCCATGAGGCACAGGGTCAAGACTGATTTGCATATGGCCATGTCTGAACTGGAGTGGCGTGGTGAAGCAAAATAACGATGGAGTAAACCCAGATCTGTGACTGAGGGTGAATGTTTGCCATTGTGCAACATTCCATCCATCATCTTGTGTGTTTTGCAATTCGCCCCAAGTGGGAAGGGTATGCCCATACGTGGGTCCCGTGCTCACTGCGCCACTGGAGTCAGGCTATCCTGGCTGATGAGGGCTGAATGCCCGAAACCGGTCCTAGGATGCTTGATTCCGGTCCAGGGAAGACATGGCTTGGCAGTTCGGTCTGGACTGTTCCCATGAGGCACAGGGTCAAGACTGATTTGCATATGGCCAAGTCTGAACTGGGGTGGCGTGGTGAAGCAAAATAACGATGGATTAAACCCAGATCTGTGACTGGGGGTGAATGTTTGCCATTGTGCAACATTCCGTCCATCATCTTGTGTGTTTTGCAATTCGCCCCAAGTGGGAAGGGTATGCCCAGACGTGGGTCCCGTGCTCACTGCGCCACTGGAGTCAGGCTATCCTGGCTGATGAGGGCTGAATGCCCGAAACCGGTCCTAGTATGCTTGATTCCGGTCCAGGGAAGACATGGCTTGGCAGTTCGGTCTGGACTGTTCCCATGAGGCACAGGGTCAAGACTGATTTTCATATGGCCATGTCTGAACTGGGGTGGCGTGGTGAAGCAAAATAACGATGGATTAAACCCAGATCTGTGACTGGGGGTGAATGTTTGCCATTGTGCAACATTCCGTCCATCATCTTGTGTGTTTTGCAATTGGCCCCAAGTGGGAAGGGTATGCCCAGACGTGGGTCCCGTGCTCACTGCGCCACTGGAGTCAGGCTATCCTGGCTGATGAGGGCTGAATGCCCGAAACCGGTCCTAGGATGCTTGATTCCGGTCCAGGGAAGACATGGCTTGGCAGTTCGGTCTGGACTGTTCCCATGAGGCACAGGGTCAAGACTGATTTGCATATGGCCATGTCTCAACTGGGGTGGCGTGGTGAAGCAAAATAACGATGGATTAAACCCAGATCTGTGACTGGGGGTGAATGTTTGCCATTGTGCAACATTCCGTCCATCATCTTGTGTGTTTTGCAATTGGCCCCAAGTGGGAAGGGTATGCCCAGACGTGGGTCCCGTGCTCACTGCGCCACTGGAGTCAGGCTATCCTGGCTGATGAGGGCTGAATGCCCGAAACCGGTCCTAGGATGCTTGATTCCGGTCCAGGGAAGACATGGCTTGGCAGTTCGGTCTGGACTGTTCTCCATGAGGCACAGGGTCAAGACTGATTTGCATATGGCCATGTCTGAACTGGGGTGGCGTGGTGAAGCAAAATAACGATGGATTAAACCCAGATCTGTGACTGGGGGTGAATGTTTGCCATTGTGCAACATTCCGTCCATCATCTTGTGTGTTTTGCAATTCGCCCCAAGTGGGAAGGGTATGCCCAGACGTGGGTCCCGTGCTCACTGCGCCACTGGAGTCAGGCTATCCTGGCTGATGAGGGCTGAATGCCCGAAACCGGTCCTAGGATGCTTGATTCCGGTCTAGGGAAGACATGGCTTGGCAGTTCGGTCTGGACTGTTCCCATGAGGCACAGGGTCAAGACTGATTTGCATATGGCCATGTCTGAGCTGGGGTGGCGTGGTGAAGCAAAATAACGATGGATTAAACCCAGATCTGTGACTGGGGTGAATGTTTGCCATTGTGCAACATTCCGTCCATCATCTTGTGTGTTTTGCAATTCGCCCCAAGTGGGAAGGGTATGCCCAGACGTGGGTCCCGTGCTCACTGCGCCACTGGAGTCAGGCTATTCTGGCTGATGAGGGCTGAATGCCCGAAACCAGTCCTAGGATGCTTGATTCTGATCCAGGGAAGACATGGCTTGGCAGTTCGGTCTGGACTGTTCCCATGAGGCACAGGGTCAAGACTGATTTGCATATGGCCATGTCTGAACTGGGGTGGCGTGGTGAAGCAAAATAACGATGGATTAAACCCAGATCTGTGACTGGGGTGAATGTTTGCCATTGTGCAACATTCCGTCCATCATCTTGTGTGTTTTGCAATTCGCCCCAAGTGGGAAGGGTATGCCCAGACGTGGGTCCCGTGCTCACTGCGCCCCTGGAGTCAGGCTATCCTGGCTGATGAGGGCTGAATGCCCGAAACCGGTCCTAGGATGCTTGATTCCGGTCCAGGGAAGACATGGCTTGGCAGTTCGGTCTGGACTGTTCCCATGAGGCACAGGGTCAAGACTGATTTGCATATGGCCATGTCTGAACTGGGGTGGCGTGGTGAAGCAAAATAACGATGGATTAAACCCAGATCTGTGACTGGAGGTGAATGTTTGCCATTGTGCAACATTCCGCTCCATCATCTTGTGTGTTTTGCAATTCGCCCCAAGTGGGAAGGGTATGCCCAGACGTGGGTCCCGTGCTCACTGCGCCACTGGAGTCAGGCTATCCTGGCTGATGAGGGCTGAATGCCCGAAACCGTTCCTAGGATGCTTGATTCCGGTCCAGGGAAGACATGGCTTGGCAGTTTGGTCTGGACTGTTCCCAAGAGGCACAGGGTCAAGACTGATTTGCATATGGCCATGTCTGAACTGGGGTGGCGTGGTGAAGCAAAATAACGATGGATTAAACCCAGATCTGTGACTGGGGGTGAATGTTTGCCATTGTGCAACATTCCGTCCATCATCTTGTGTGTTTTGCAATTCGCCCCAAGTGGGAAGGGTATGCCCAGACGTGGGTCCCGTGCTCACTGCGCCACTGGAGTCAGGCTATCCTGGCTGATGAGGGCTGAATGCCTGAAACCGGTCCTAGGATGCTTGATTCTGGTCCAGGGAAGACATGGCTTGGCAGTTCGGTCTGGACTGTTCCCATGAGGCACAGGGTCAAGACTGATTTGTATATGGCCATGTCTGAACTGGGGTGGCGTGGTGAAGCAAAATAACGATGGATTAAACCCATATCTGTGACTGGGGGTGAATGTTTGCCATTGTGCAACATTCCGTCCATCATCTTGTGTGTTTTGCAATTGGCCCCAAGTGGGAAGGGTATGCCCAGACGTGGGTCCCGTGCTCACTGCGCCACTGGAGTCAGGCTATCCTGGCTGATGAGGGCTGAATGCCTGAAACCGGTCCTAGGATGCTTAATTCCGGTCCAGGGAAGACATGGCTTGGCAGTTCGGTCTGGACTGTTCCCATGAGGCACAGGGTCAAGACTGATTTGCATATGGCCATGTCTGAATTGGGGTGGCGTGGTGAAGCAAAATAACGATGGATTAAACCCAGATCTGTGACTGGGGGTGAATGTTTGCCATTGTGCAACATTCCGTCCATCATCTTGTGTGTTTTGCAATTCGCCCCAAGTGGGAAGGGTATGCCCAGACGTGGGTCCCGTGCTCACTGCGCCACTGGAGTCAGGCTATCCTGGCTGATGAGGGCTGAATGCCCGAAACCGGTCCTAGGATGCTTGATTCCGGTCCAGGAAGACATGGCTTGGCAGTTCGGTCTGGACTGTTCCCATGAGGCACAGGGTCAAGACTGATTTGCATATGGCCATGTCTGAACTGGAGTGGCGTGGTGAAGCAAAATAACGATGGAGTAAACCCAGATCTGTGACTGGGGGTGAATGTTTGCCATTGTGCAACATTCCGTCCATCATCTTGTGTGTTTTGCAATTCGCCCCAAGTGGGAAGGGTATGCCCATACGTGGGTCCCGTGCTCACTGCGCCACTGGAGTCAGGCTATCCTGGCTGATGAGGGCTGAATGCGCGAAACCGGTCCTAGGATGCTTGATTCCGGTCCAGGGAAGACATGGCTTGGTAGTTCGGTCTGGACTGTTCCCATGAGGCACAGGGTCAAGACTGATTTGCATATGGCCAAGTCTGAACTGGGGTGGCGTGGTGAAGCAAAATAACGATGGATTAAACCCAGATCTGTGACTGGGGTGAATGTTTGCCATTGTGCAACATTCCGTCCATCATCTTGTGTGTTTTGCAATTCGCCCCAAGTGGGAAGGGTATGCCCAGACGTGGGTCCCGTGCTCACTGCGCCACTGGAGTCAGGCTATCCTGGCTGATGAGGGCTGAATGCCCGAAACCAGTCCTAGGATGCTTGATTCTGATCCAGGGAAGACATGGCTTGGCAGTTCGGTCTGGACTGTTCCCATGAGGCACAGGGTCAAGACTGATTTGCATATGGCCATGTCTGAACTGGGGTGGCGTGGTGAAGCAAAATAACGATGGATTAAACCCAGATCTGTGACTGGGGGTGAATGTTTGCCATTGTGCAACATTCCGTCCATCATCTTGTGTGTTTTGCAATTCGCCCCAAGTGGGAAGGGTATGCCCAGACGTGGGTCCCGTGCTCACTGCGCCCCTGGAGTCAGGCTATCCTGGCTGATGAGGGCTGAATGCCCGAAACCGGTCCTAGGATGCTTGATTCCGGTCCAGGAAGACATGGCTTGGCAGTTCGGTCTGGACTGTTCCCATGAGGCACAGGGTCAAGACTGATTTGCATATGGCCATGTCTGAACTGGGGTGGCGTGGTGAAGCAAAATAACGATGGATTAAACCCAGATCTGTGACTGGAGGTGAATGTTTGCCATTGTGCAACATTCCGTCCATCATCTTGTGTGTTTTGCAATTCGCCCCAAGTGGGAAGGGTATGCCCAGACGTGGGTCCCGTGCTCACTGCGCCACTGGAGTCAGGCTATCCTGGCTGATGAGGGCTGAATGCCCGAAACCGTTCCTAGGATGCTTGATTCCGGTCCAGGGAAGACATGGCTTGGCAGTTTGGTCTGGACTGTTCCCAAGAGGCACAGGGTCAAGACTGATTTGCATATGGCCATGTCTGAACTGGGGTGGCGTGGTGAAGCAAAATAACGATGGATTAAACCCAGATCTGTGACTGGGGGTGAATGTTTGCCATTGTGCAACATTCCGTCCATCATCTTGTGTGTTTTGCAATTCGCCCCAAGTGGGAAGGGTATGCCCAGACGTGGGTCCCGTGCTCACTGCGCCACTGGAGTCAGGCTATCCTGGCTGATGAGGGCTGAATGCCTGAAACCGGTCCTAGGATGCTTGATTCTGGTCCAGGGAAGACATGGCTTGGCAGTTCGGTCTGGACTGTTCCCATGAGGCACAGGGTCAAGACTGATTTGTATATGGCCATGTCTGAACTGGGGTGGCGTGGTGAAGCAAAATAACGATGGATTAAACCCATATCTGTGACTGGGGGTGAATGTTTGCCATTGTGCAACATTCCGTCCATCATCTTGTGTGTTTTGCAATTGGCCCCAAGTGGGAAGGGTATGCCCAGACGTGGGTCCCGTGCTCACTGCGCCACTGGAGTCAGGCTATCCTGGCTGATGAGGGCTGAATGCCTGAAACCGGTCCTAGGATGCTTAATTCCGGTCCAGGGAAGACATGGCTTGGCAGTTCGGTCTGGACTGTTCCCATGAGGCACAGGGTCAAGACTGATTTGCATATGGCCATGTCTGAATTGGGGTGGCGTGGTGAAGCAAAATAACGATGGATTAAACCCAGATCTGTGACTGGGGGTGAATGTTTGCCATTGTGCAACATTCCGTCCATCATCTTGTGTGTTTTGCAATTCGCCCCAAGTGGGAAGGGTATGCCCAGACGTGGGTCCCGTGCTCACTGCGCCACTGGAGTCAGGCTATCCTGGCTGATGAGGGCTGAATGCCCGAAACCGGTCCTAGGATGCTTGATTCCGGTCCAGGGAAGACATGGCTTGGCAGTTCGGTCTGGACTGTTCCCATGAGGCACAGGGTCAAGACTGATTTGCATATGGCCATGTCTGAACTGGAGTGGCGTGGTGAAGCAAAATAACGATGGAGTAAACCCAGATCTGTGACTGGGGGTGAATGTTTGCCATTGTGCAACATTCCGTCCATCATCTTGTGTGTTTTGCAATTCGCCCCAAGTGGGAAGGGAATGCCCATACGTGGGTCCCGTGCTCACTGCGCCACTGGAGTCAGGCTATCCTGGCTGATGAGGGCTGAATGCGCGAAACCGGTCCTAGGATGCTTGATTCCGGTCCAGGGAAGACATGGCTTGGCAGTTCGGTCTGGACTGTTCCCATGAGGCACAGGGTCAAGACTGATTTGCATATGGCCAAGTCTGAACTGGGGTGGCGTGGTGAAGCAAAATAACGATGGATTAAACCCAGATCTGTGACTGGGGGTGAATGTTTGCCATTGTGCAACATTCCGTCCATCATCTTGTGTGTTTTGCAATTCGCCCCAAGTGGGAAGGGTATGCCCAGACGTGGGTCCCGTGCTCACTGCGCCACTGGAGTCAGGCTATCCTGGCTGATGAGGGCTGAATGCCCGAAACCGGTCCTAGTATGCTTGATTCCGGTCCAGGGAAGACATGGCTTGGCAGTTCGGTCTGGACTGTTCCCATGAGGCACAGGGTCAAGACTGATTTGCATATGGCCATGTCTGAACTGGGGTGGCGTGGTGAAGCAAAATAACGATGGATTAAACCCAGATCTGTGACTGGGGGTGAATGTTTGCCATTGTGCAACATTCCGTCCATCATCTTGTGTGTTTTGCAATTGGCCCCAAGTGGAAAGGGTATGCCCAGACGTGGGTCCCGTGCTCACTGCGCCACTGGAGTCAGGCTATCCTGGCTGATGAGGGCTGAATGCCCGAAACCGGTCCTAGGATGCTTGATTCCGGTCCAGGGAAGACATGGCTTGGCAGTTCGGTCTGGACTGTTCCCATGAGGCACAGGGTCAAGACTGATTTGCATATGGCCATGTCTCAACTGGGGTGGCGTGGTGAAGCAAAATAATGATGGATTAAACCCAGATCTGTGACTGGGGGTGAATGTTTGCCATTGTGCAACATTCCGTCCATCATCTTGTGTGTTTTGCAATTCGCCCCAAGTGGGAAGAGTATGCCCAGACGTGGGTCCCGTGCTCACTGCGCCACTGGAGTCAGGCTATCCTGGCTGATGAGGGCTGAATGCCCGAAACCGGTCCTAGGATGCTTGATTCCGGTCCAGGGAAGACATGGCTTGGCAGTTCGGTCTGGACTGTTCCCATGAGGCACAGGGTCAAGACTGATTTGCATATGGCCATGTCTGAACTGGGGTGGCGTGGTGAAGCAAAATAACGATGGATTAAACCCAGATCTGTGCCTGGGGGTGAATGTTTGCCATTGTGCAACATTCCGTCCATCATCTTGTGTGTTTTGCAATTCCGCCCCAAGTGGGAAGGGTATGCCCAGACGTGGGTCCCGTGCTCACTGCGCCACTGGAGTCAGGCTATCCTGGCTGATGAGGGCTGAATGCCCGAAACCGGTCCTAGGATGCTTGATTCCGGTCCAGGGAAGACATGGCTTGGCAGTTCGGTCTGGACTGTTCCCATGAGGCACAGGGTCAAGACTGATTTGCATATGGCCATGTCTGAACTGGGGTGGCGTGGTGAAGCAAAATAACGATGGATTAAACCCAGATCTGTGACTGGGGGTGAATGTTTGCCATTGTGCAACATTCCGTCCATCATCTTGTGTGTTTTGCAATTCGCCCCAAGTGGGAAGGGTATGCCCAGACGTCGGTCCCGTGCTCACTGCGCCACTGGAGTCAGGCTATCCTGGCTGATGAGGGCTGAATGCCCGAAACCGGTCCTAGGATGCTTGATTCCGGTCCAGGGAAGACATGGCTTGGCAGTTCGGTCTGGACTGTTCCGATGAGGCACAGGGTCAAGACTGATTTGCATATGGCCATGTCTGAACTGGGGTGGCGTGGTGAAGCAAAATAACGATGGATTAAACCCAGATCTGTGACTGGGGGTGAATGTTTGCCATTGTGCAACATTCCGTCCATCATCTTGTGTGTTTTGCAATTCGCCCCAAGTGGGAAGGGTATGCCCAGACGTGGGTCCCGTGCTCACTGCGCCACTGGAGTCAGGCTATCCTGGCTGATGAGGGCTGAATGCCCGAAACTGGTCCTAGTATGCTTGATTCCGGTCCAGGGAAGACATGGCTTGGCAGTTCGGTCTGGACTGTTCCCATGAGGCACAGGGTCAAGACTGATTTGCATATGGCCATGTCTGAACTGGGGTGGCGTGGTGAAGCAAAATAACGATGGATTAAACCCAGATCTGTGACTGGGGGTGAATGTTTGCCATTGTGCAACATTCCGTCCATCATCTTGTGTGTTTTGCAATTGGCCCCAAGTGGGAAGGGTATGCCCAGACGTGGGTCCCGTGCTCACTGCGCCACTGGAGTCAGGCTATCCTGGCTGATGAGGGCTGAATGCCCGAAACCGGTCCTAGGATGCTTGATTCCGGTCCAGGGAAGACATGGCTTGGCAGTTCGGTCTGGACTGTTCCCATGAGGCACAGGGTCAAGACTGATTTGCATATGGCCATGTCTGAACTGGGGTGGCGTGGTGAAGCAAAATAACGATGGATTAAACCCAGATCTGTGACTGGGGGTGAATGTTTGCCATTGTGCAACATTCCGTCCATCATCTTGTGTGTTTTGCAATTCGCCCCAAGTGGGAAGGGTATGCCCAGACGTGGGTCCCGTGCTCACTGCGCCACTGGAGTCAGGCTATCCTGGCTGATGAGGGCTGAATGCCCGAAACAGGTCCTAGGATGCTTGATTCCGGTCCAGGGAAGACATGGCTTGGCAGTTCGGTCTGGACTGTTCCCATGAGGCACAGGGTCAAGACTGATTTGCATATGGCCATGTCTGAGCTGGGGTGGCGTGGTGAAGCAAAATAACGATGGATTAAACCCAGATCTGTGACTGGGGGTGAATGTTTGCCATTGTGCAACATTCCGTCCATCATCTTGTGTGTTTTGCAATTCGCCCCAAGTGGGAAGGGTATGCCCAGACGTGGGTCCCGTGCTCACTGCGCCACTGGAGTCAGGCTATTCTGGCTGATGAGGGCTGAATGCCCGAAACCAGTCCTAGGATGCTTGATTCTGATCCAGGGAAGACATGGCTTGGCAGTTCGGTCTGGACTGTTCCCATGAGGCACAGGGTCAAGACTGATTTGCATATGGCCATGTCTGAACTGGGGTGGCGTGGTGAAGCAAAATAACGATGGATTAAACCCAGATCTGTGACTGGGGGTGAATGTTTGCCATTGTGCAACATTCCGTCCATCATCTTGTGTGTTTTGCAATTCGCCCCAAGTGGGAAGGGTATGCCCAGACGTGGGTCCCGTGCTCACTGCTCCCCTCGAGTCAGGCTATCCTGGCTGATGAGGGCTGAATGCCCGAAACCGGTCCTAGGATGCTTGATTCCGGTCCAGGGAAGACATGGCTTGGCAGTTCAGTCTGGACTGTTCCCATGAGGCACAGGGTCAAGACTGATTTGCATATGGCCATGTCTGAACTGGGGTGGCGTGGTGAAGCAAAATAACGATGGATTAAACCCAGATCTGTGACTGGAGGTGAATGTTTGCCATTGTGCAACATTCCGTCCATCATCTTGTGTGTTTTGCAATTCGCCCCAAGTGGGAAGGGTATGCCCAGACGTGGGTCCCGTGCTCACTGCGCCACTGGAGTCAGGCTATCCTGGCTGATGTGGGCTGAATGCCCGAAACCGTTCCTAGGATGCTTGATTCCGGTCCAGGGAAGACATGGCTTGGCAGTTTGGTCTGGACTGTTCCCAAGAGGCACAGGGTCAAGACTGATTTGCATATGGCCATGTCTGAACTGGGGTGGCGTGGTGAAGCAAAATAACGATGGATTAAACCCAGATCTGTGACTGGGGGTGAATGTTTGCCATTGTGCAACATTCCGTCCATCATCTTGTGTGTTTTGCAATTCGCCCCAAGTGGGAAGGGTATGCCCAGACGTGGGTCCCGTGCTCACTGCGCCACTGGAGTCAGGCTATCCTGGCTGATGAGGGCTGAATGCCCGAAACCGGTCCTAGGATGCTTGATTCCGGTCCAGGGAAGACATGGCTTGGCAGTTCGGTCTGGACTGTTCCCATGAGGCACAGGGTCAAGACTGACTTGCATATGGCCATGTCTGAGCTGGGGTGGCGTGGTGAAGCAAAATAACGATGGATTAAACCCAGATCTGTGACTGGAGGTGAATGTTTGCCATTGTGCAACATTCCGTCCATCATCTTGTGTGTTTTGCAATTCGCCCCAAGTGGGAAGGGTATGCCCAGACGTGGGTCCCGTGCTCACTGCGCCACTGGAGTCAGGCTATCCTGGCTGATGAGGGCTGAATGCCCGAAACCGTTCCTAGGATGCTTGATTCCGGTCCAGGGAAGACATGGCTTGGCAGTTTGGTCTGGACTGTTCCCAAGAGGCACAGGGTCAAGACTGATTTGCATATGGCCATGTCTGAACTGGGGTGGCGTGGTGAAGCAAAATAACGATGGATTAAACCCAGATCTGTGACTGGGGGTGAATGTTTGCCATTGTGCAACATTCCGTCCATCATCTTGTGTGTTTTGCAATTCGCCCCAAGTGGGAAGGGTATGCCCAGACGTGGGTCCCGTGCTCACTGCGCCACTGGAGTCAGGCTATCCTGGCTGATGAGGGCTGAATGCCCGAAACCGGTCCTAGGATGCTTGATTCCGGTCCAGGGAAGACATGGCTTGGCAGTTCGGTCTGGACTGTTCCCATGAGGCACAGGGTCAAGACTGATTTGCATATGGCCATGTCTGAACTGGGGTGGCGTGGTGAAGCAAAATAACGATGGATTAAACCCAGATCTGTGACTGGGGGTGAATGTTTGCCATTGTGCAACATTCCGTCCATCATCTTGTGTGTTTTGCAATTCGCCCCAAGTGGGAAGGGTATGCCCAGACGTGTGTCCCGTGCTCACTGCGCCACTGGAGTCAGGCTATCCTGGCTGATGAGGGCTGAATGCCCGAAACCGGTCCTAGGATGCTTGATTCCGGTCCAGGGAAGACATGGCTTGGCAGTTTGGTCTGGACTGTTCCCATGAGGCACAGGGTCAAGACTGATTTGCATATGGCCATGTCTGAACTGGGGTGGCGTGGTGAAGCAAAATAACGATGGATTAAACCCAGATCTGTGACTGGGGGTGAATGTTTGCCATTGTGCAACATTCCGTCCATCATCTTGTGTGTTTTGCAATTCGCCCCAAGTGGGAAGGGTATGCCCAGACGTGGGTCCCGTGCTCACTGCGCCACTGGAGTCAGGCTATCCTGGCTGATGAGGGCTGAATGCCCGAAACCAGTCCTAGGATGCTTGATTCCGGTCCAGGGAAGACATGGCTTGGCAGTTCGGTCTGGACTGTTCCCATGAGGCACAGGGTCAAGACTGATTTGCATATGGCCATGTCTGAACTGGGGTGGCGTGGTGAAGCAAAATAACGATGGATTAAACCCAGATCTGTGACTGGGGGTGAATGTTTGCCATTGTGCAACATTCCGTCCATCATCTTGTGTGTTTTGCAATTCGCCCCAAGTGGGAAGGGTATGCCCAGACGTGGTTCCCGTGCTCACTGCGCCACTGGAGTCAGGCTATCCTGGCTGATGAGGGCTGAATGCCCGAAACCGGTCCTAGGATGCTTGATTCCGGTCCAGGGAAGACATGGCTTGGCAGTTTGGTCTGGACTGTTCCCATGAGGCACAGGGTCAAGACTGATTTGCATATGGCCATGTCTGAACTGGGGTGGCGTGGTGAAGCAAAATAACAATGGATTAAACCCAGATCTGTGACTGGGGGTGAATGTTTGCCATTGTGCAACATTCCGTCCATCATCTTGTGTGTTTTGCAATTCGCCCCAAGTGGGAAGGGTATGCCCAGACGTGGGTCCCGTGCTCACTGCGCCACTGGAGTCAGGCTATCCTGGCTGATGAGGGCTGAATGCCCGAAACCGGTCCTAGGATGCTTGATTCCAGTCCAGGGAAGACATGGCTTGGCAGTTCGGTCTGGACTGTTCCCATGAGGCACAGGGTCAAGACTGATTTGCATATGGCCATGTCTGAACTGGGGTGGCGTGGTGAAGCAAAATAACGATGGATTAAACCCAGATCTGTGACTGGGGGTGAATGTTTGCCATTGTGCAACATTCCGTCCATCATCTTGTGTGTTTTGCATCTGAGACTTAGAGACATATACTATTCTGTCTGTACTACTAATGAGTGATACTATTTCGAACATATGTCATCTGATCTATAATCCCGCAGGTGTACTATTTATCAGTGAACTTACCTCTACACTGACGCATGTACCCACTACAGTTTACAATAGGCAAGTGAAAAAAGCATTTGTTTTATAATAAAAAACCTAAAGGGGATCATTAAAAATAATCTCAGTACCACCTTTAAGCACAGTATAACAAGTCAATGCCCATGCAAGAACCAGGATAAAAAGCAAGTCATGAAAAAGAGATGGTGGGACACTTTAACAATTGCAGAAACAAAAAAAGCTGGTCTCACTTGGGTGAAATTCAAAGGCAAAAGAAGGGGATTGACATACTTATGGCAAAGACTATTAAATCATGACAACGTGAAAGGTATCAGGAATAGAAATATCATCGCAACAATATGCCTGTAAGTCCGAGCAATGCATCACTTTAGCGCCAACAGATGCGTCGGAATTTCTGATGCATTCATGAACCCTTGCGCCATTGAGCCCTGTATTGTAAGTGCAGCGCACCCATGGCGTTGTTAGGGTATTTGCGGCAGGCGCAAGAAATCGGACGCATCAATGCCAATGCTTCAGTTCTTGTAAATATACCCCATTGTTTTCTGTCTGTATTTATCTGTAAAAATCAGTAAAAATGGAAAACTGGAAGCCTTAATAATGATGTTGATTATTTTTGTTTTTGATTTGTGAGTGCTACACAATGTAATACCAAAGGGAAGGCACAATATAACAAAAATACTCTAATAATGCCATATTGGCCTTACATCTTAGTGAACATTGTTAGACTATAGCGATCGTTGTCACCCGAGAGGGTATCCAGGTGCTGTGGTATGGTGTCAGTTGAAGAGCTAGTTCTTGAGCCCCTTCCTGAAGTGGGTCAGCGAGGGGACAGTGTGGAGATGGAGGGGGAGGGTGGGCCAGGATTTGGCAGCAATATGGGAGAAGGAGCACCGTGTGGTGCGGCAGTGGTGTATGCGAGGGATCCATGTAAGGTGTGCGGAGCGTAGGTTCCTGGGAGGGTCAGTGGAAGTGCAGGCGGTGGTTCATGTAGGCTAGTCCTTGGTCGTGGAGGGCTTTGTAGGCATGTGTCAGGAGTTTGAAATGGCATCTCTTCTGGACCAGGAGCCAGTGGAGGTCCTTCAGGTGCTGGGCGATGTGGTTTCTTTTGGGCAGGTTGAGCATCACTCTGACAGCTGCGTTCTAGATAGTCTGGAGTCTTTGCATGAGTTCAGTGGTGGTGCCTACATAGAGTGTATTGCCGTAGTCCAGTCATTGCCTTTCTGGTGCTGGCGGGGAGCCACTTGAAAATTTTGTGGAGCATTTGGAGCGTGGGGAAGCAGGCTGAGTAGACGGAGTTGACCTGATGTTTCATGGAGAGTTCACTGTCGAGTATGATGCTGAGGTTATGGGTGTGGTCTTTTGGCATGGCGGTGGGTCCGAGTTCCGAGGGCCTCCAGGAGTCGTTCCACAGGGCGGTGTGTTTGCCAAAGATCACAACTTCAATTTTGTCTGTGTTGAGCTTCAGGCAGTTGTTCTTCATCCAGGCTGAGATGCTTTTCATAGAGGTGTGGAAGTTGGTCTTTGTTGAGGTGGGGTTGGCTGGGAGTTAGAGGATAAGCTGAGTGTTATCGGCATAGGAGATTATGTTGATGTTGTGCGATCTGACGATGTCTGCCAGTGGTGTCATGTAGGTGTTAAAGAGGGTTGGGCTGAAGGATGAGCCTTGGGGGATGCCTCGGAATGTGTGCTTGGCTTGCACTGTGTCGGGAGGGAGGAGGACTCTCTGAGTGCGCCCCATGAGAAAGGATGCCATCCATCTGAGCACATCATCTATGATACCAATCTGGGGTAGGTGATAAATGAGTGTATGGTGGAACACAGAGTCAAAGGCTGCTGAGAGGATCAGGGCGGCTGATTCTCCTCTGCTGAGTAGGGTGCGGATGTCATCTGTTGCGGCGATCAGAGCTGTCTTGGTGCTGTGGTTTGTTCTGAAACCTGATTGGGAAGGGTCCACTAGGTTGTTTCTCTCCAGATGTTCAGTGAGTAGGTGGTTGATGGCCTTCTCCAGTACTTTGACGAGGAACGGGAGTGGGAGTGGGATGGCAGTTCTGGAGTTCGCTGGGGTCTTCAGAGGGTTTCTTGAGGAGGAATCTGACCTCAGCATGTTTCCAGGCATCGGAAAGGAGGCTGTGGTTATCAAGGTGTTGAGGATGGTGGTGAGTTAACATCTGATCTCTTCACTTCTGAGGTTGAAAAGTCGGTGGGGACAGGGGTCGGTAGGAGCTCCTGAGTGGACTAGTGTGTGTGTGTAGCAATGTCAAGAGTTTATGAAGACAACTGTGATGTGAAATCCTATGTTGTTGATAAATTGATTTCTTCAAATATGTCTGCACTTAGAACTATGTAGTGCTGTATAAGCATAACTATCTTGTGTGTGTCAACATGATACATTGTTGCACTTACATATAAACAGTGCTGTATTACGAAATGAGGGTGTGAAATATTCCTGTGTATGAGGAAGTGCAATAAATACCTGTCATAATCAATGTAAGAATCTGGACATTAAATACAACCTCTGAAGAATGCTAAGATATCCCACTTTTTTTCCAGAGGAAATATCTACCTCTCCTGTACAACAGCCTGTCCATGATGTGGAGCCTGTCCTTGACTCCTCCCTGCAACGCACGGATGAAGACGCCTTCAACAAATTCCTAAACACTTTTGAATGTTCTTCTCCAATCTTGGGAAGGGAAGTAGGCGTTATTTGATCTCAAAGTGAAGCAACCCAGGGGCATATTCTCAAGGAGCCATCGCCGATTTATCGGCACTTTAGCGCCGCAAAAGTGGCGATAGACTTATCGCCCTATTCACAAGCTGGTGCAAACTGCCGACATCGCCAGTTTTCCTGCGATAGCTGCCGCGGATGAGAGCGACAATTAAAGCTAATGATATGCAGAGTAGGCGTTCCCGTGCAAAAACACACGAAAACACCACTTCGCGATATTCTCAACGACCAGCCACATCTGCGATGCCGGACAAAAACAGGCGATAAGGCGCGTTAGCAGCAGGGACTTAACACCTGCTTTTTACTGGTCTTAAGTAGGACGAAAACCTGCAGTACAAAGGGAGCCCAGGCCAGAGACACATCTGAAGACCAACAGATGCCATGGAGCTACTAATCATGCAGCTTGGAGACCCAAGAGGGCCACAACACCCACCGCCACCACCCCCAGGACTACCCCCACCCCCAGGACCACCCCCCCCGGACCACCACCGAGGCAGCGTAGAACAAGACAGCGGACCTTCCGAAAACGCATCAGCCTCACAGCCTTAACGCCAGAGGATGTCATTGCCCACTACAGGCTCAAAAGGACAACCATCCTCCGCATCATGACCCACATTGCCCACAGGCTAACGGTACCAACACAGCGGACAACCAACATCCCTCCGCGGACAAAGCTGCTGGCTGTGCTGCACCTGTTGGCCTCTGGTACCTTCCAACCAACAACTGCCAGAGTCGGAGGAGTCTCACAGCCAGCCCTATCAAAGGCCATCACACCTGTCCTGGATGCCATCATCAGTTTCATACCCCAGCACCTTCACTTTCCCCACACTGTCCAGGAACAGCTGGAGACCAAGCAAGGCTTCTATGCCATAGCTGGATTCCCGCACGTGTTGGGGGCAATCGACTGCACACATGTCCTACTTGTGCCCCCTGCCGACACTGCACACAATTACCGCAACAGGAAGCACACGCATTGCATCAATGTGCAGGCAATAGTGGACCACCGGGGACTGTTCACCAATGTCATCGCCAACTACCCAGGCAGTGTGCATGATTCATACATCTTCCGACAGTCCATCATCAACCAGCGCTTTCAGGATGGCACCTCAACACACCACACACCTCAATTCCACAATCACACAACGCACAACTGTGGGAATGGACACGTAACAAAATCACATTCAACATGCAAACCAACATGCACACCTACCAGACACGACAACACAAGTAACCATGATAAGAGGGGCCAGAAATGTGGACAAACCATACACTAAGGCATAGCCCCTCTGCCACACATTTGCAGAATGTGGGGAGAGGTGGGAACCACGATTGTGCAAAGGAGGCAATGGACCTATGAATAACAATGTACACAATGCCAAGTGTGGCGGTGATGTGCTGGACAGTCTTGAGTATGCAGAGCACAGACATGTCCATGTGGACACATACTGCTGGAGTCTATAGTGTCGTGGACAGTGGACGCCACCATGTCATCTCAGGCAGTGGGGAACACCTTGGACAAGTGGCCATGTCGGCCCCCCTGTAAGCGTAAGCGTAGTGGGCAGGGCCGACGCATGCCAGTCCAGCGTAGGGGAGTGACTAAATAGGCCGGAGCTCAAGGAGTGGTTCACTTCCGGGACGGCCACCGAAGTAACCACTGCGTGTGGCTCTGTGTCCGCCATATCCTGACCTTAGGCCTACACACATGTGGCCGACCACCTACAACGGGCAAAGTCACACCGGCGACGAGGTGGCTACGTGCCACGCCACCCGGCGCACATCTCGTCATCGCCTGCAGTGGCGTGTCTGCCAGGGCGGTGTCCCTCACCCTGCCATGAGGCCGCCGTAGTGACCGGTGGTGCCTGCGCGATCCTGTGCCCCTGCCGCACCCCAGCCCGCTGATCCCCAGACCCGACCTGCGCCCAGCGGTGAATGCCCGCCCCTGCGCACCCAGGCCTCACTGCTCACCTGCCGCCACCGGCGTCTCTCCAAGAGGGCCCACCACGTGCCGGTGCAATCTCCAAGGCCGGGCTCCGCGAGCTTGGCAGCCTCCTCAGCCGATCGCTGGATTCTGCGCAACAGGCCCCCAGCGCACCCAGCGGCACCGCACCGCGGAGTTGCAAGTTGGCTACTGCTGCCTTCTGACCACACTGCGGTACAGCAAGTAACAGACACATCCTTTCAAGTCCGCCCCTCCAGGCCTGCCGCATCATCGCAGGCTGCACACCTGCTCAGCTCTTCCGGTGGGCCGAACTCAGTGCACCGCAAGTCATTGTCCCGAGGAGCTACCCCACAAGTCTGCCTCCAGTAGCCAACAGCATGTCCTCGGTAACGCCACTGGAGCCCTTCACAGTCACAGGGCCACCCCCGTCCCAGGCAGGCCGCCGGTAAGCCTGGGTAGATCGTCTGGAGATGTACTCCAAAGCGCAAGACCTCCCAGCGCCGCGGTGGCGGCGCACGCGTGTGAGGAGTGCGGAGAAATGGCCCGGGGCTCTGGGCGTGGTTCAGTTCTGGGCTCTGGGCATGGTTCAGTTCCGGCCTGGCCACAAAAGTGACTATGGCGTGTGTCTCCGTAGTAGTGTCTGCGCCACCCGGCCTGTAATCGACAATGTTGCAATGTAGCATGCACCAGGAGGGCGGCCTCGCCCGAATGGATTAGTAAAGGAGCACGAGACCGCTCGGAGTCTCAGCTCATACATGCCAACTGTTGTGTGTGTATCTACAGTGCCGCAGCCTGAACCGAAGGCCTAGCCTCAATATCAGCGCGAGTTCAGCCAGGCCAGAACTCCACATCTGTGTCCGCCCTATCCTTACCATAGGCCTACACACAGGTGGCCACCCACCTTCAACGGCCAACATTACAGTCTTGCTGTCAGTCCTGCGGACATGCGCAGACAGGCATGACAATGGTGTGCCGTAGGAGTGCAAGTGATGCAACCGCGCAGCACACACAAGTAAATAGGCTCGGTGGGAGGGAGGAGCAGCTGTGATGCTACGTAATACACATTGTCCTACCACATTTGCCAGCAGCAATACATGGCTAACATGAATCCCAAGGTCGCACAAATCACACACCACGAAACTTGTATGTCTGCCAACACAGCATGCAGAACCACCAGTTAACACTAATCTCACTTACCTCTCACAGGTGATCAAGGATATGCACTCTGCCCATGGATGATGACACCCCTCTGAGACCCGAACACCCCCGCCCAGAGGCAGTACAATGTGGCCCACAAACGCACCAGGGGCATTGTTGAACGCACATTTGGCGTGTTGAAATCACGTTTCAGGTGCCTGGACATCACCGGTGGAAGACTTGTACAGCCCAGAAATAGTGTGCAAGATGATCACTGCATGTTGTGTATTGCACAACATATGTGTACGCACCAATGCCCCATGGCTCCAAGTCCCAGAATCACCGGACGATGATGAGGAAGATGATGCAGGTGGACCACACCCCACTGCAGCCGCAGCAGGAATAGCCCGAAGGAACACAATCATCAACAATTTCTTCGCATGAGCACGTCACATTGTGACTGTCCACAGCAATAATGGCACAGTACAAGATGACCACATGACCAGCATGTGCAAATAAAATCTTAGCAACACACATTCCCCGTGTGCATGTCAGTCCTCTGCATTAGCACATTACTCTGACGGGTGTAAGTGCAACATTGAGTGCTAACATTTGCATATGTTGCAAGAAGAGATGGTGTGTATGTCACCTCTGTACCGAGAGGCTGTTTAGGGCATCACGAATTCGATATGCCATATCAGGGTGTCACATGTAGTACGTCATGCCACTAATCAGCGTCCCACGTGTACATGAACATGACATGAAGGCCGTCATTGGTGTTCAGGAAAAGACAACAGGGTGCCATTTGTGGTCAGAGATGTACCTGCCTGATGCAAATATACACCCTGTGTGTCTAGTCCCACAACATGAACAACATGGCCGTAAGGGGGATGTGGGCACAGTGGACACCTCAGCAACATTGGGAGATGCACACCAGCCTAGAAGCCAGCAGGTCCACCTTGCGTGGAACACACCAAGGTGTCCCCAGGTCAAATGTGCCATGTACAGGTCACGTGTACACGGACGTCATCCATCAAGAGTAGTGATCAGGGCCAGCTAATAGGTGCAAGGTGAGTGGCCAACCACCCCCTCACAGCTACCTGCACCCATCACTGTCAGACTGCAGCAAAACAACACTGCTACATCAGAGCATGCAATACTGACTGTGAGGGCACGTACATGGCTGGTAAGGGTTCAACCATGCCGGAAGGCGAAGCAGTGACATCCCCCCCACCCAATCCCCATCACATTTCCAGAAGGCAAGCAGATGACAAACTAACATTGTGGATGACAGCCCTTCTGTCTGAACTAGAAGGCAGTAGCACATCTGCACCTCCGACCTTGGGAATGCATGCGCCCGGCACCCTCTGAGCGATACCATAGCAGCTGCTGATGGCTCCCACAGTACGCACAGCGCCAACCAGAGACCAACGTATACACACCCCACACACAGGAGTCCTTGCTCATAGTTCACTTGCATGGTATGACCTTCACACTTACGCACCGACCATCCCAGGAGTCCAAGCGCTCCACACTCAAACCAATCATTGCTCCGAGCTGTGGCTTCCACATAACTTTGACTTTGCCTTTTTGACACACAGCCCTATTTCATACATTGACGTGGGGCTAAGTTTGGAAATAACGAGATTGTTGTTTTGGAGCAATGAGGCCCCAGCTAGTTCACACATTCCCAGTCATCTCACTGCCTATCTGGGTCACGGACATACATGCGCATTGAAATCAGTTCCCAGGGAGCACCGTTGTTTGGAATCACTGCCCCTACATACATCCATACTTTCATACTTGCTTGATCATGGACATGACTCATCTGTGTGAATTTGAATGTCTTAATCACATTCGGTGGAGTGGTGAAGGTGGACCAGTACCTGGCCATGCATACGCTACTTTACAATGTTGCCCTGTGGAGGGCCAGCCAGGGTCCTTTGGGGAGGGAAAAGTACATCGTAGGAGTGGGAGTTCAGTCCGCAGTCTGATTTCTGTGTCATTGGTTGCCTAAACAAATGTAGCAGTCCATGTCGGGGGCCAAGGTGAGTGTCGCAGAGTGTTAAGGGGGACAGTGGAGGGTGTTATTCCTTGGCATGATGCAGAGGGCAGAACCAATTGAAAGAGGCCATATGGCGGAGATGAATGCTACCGCTTCCTACTTAGCCCAACGGCAGATTCATCCTCATCATCGTCCTCCTATGTGTGATGTGCCTCACATGTGGGTGGTGGTGTTTTGTCTGCAGCACTGTGTGGCAGTGACACATCAAGGGCCGGAGGTGGATTGTCAGCCGCACTGTGAGGCACTGACACATCAGGGGGCGGTGATGTGGAGAGAGTAGTGGCAGCAGAATTCATCTGCACCAGGCCTTGTGGCTGCACTGCCATGATGAGGATCTGCAGGGCATGGTAGATCCCTGCTACATCTCGCTGGTGTGCAGCCATGGCAGCCATTCTTCCCGCCTGCATCCGCTCCATGTTCTCCATGTTCCTCCCCATGTTGGCCAACTCACGGCTGAGATCGCTGGAGCCACTCTGACTAGACAGTTGTTCTTGTCTATGAGTCATGACTCCGGCGATGTCAGCCATGGATTGTTGGAGACCATGGAGCGGACTGTGGGTGTCCGTTAGGGCCTGTAGGTGGTCCCTGATGGGACTTGGACACCCACGTATGGCATCTAGTTTGGCTGCCATGAGGTCGAACCCCACCCGCGCCTGCTCTGCCATCCCCTTCTGGCCCTGCGACGCACGGCGTTGGAATGCCATGTGTTGCTCGTGGGGATCCTGGGAGACGGCCGTGGTGGTGGGTGCTTCCTGCTGTGTGGTCTGTGCAGGGGGTGGGTTCTCCTCGATGCAGCTGGGCTGCCCTGCTCCTGGGGGTGGGGTGCTGAGGGTGTCCATGAGCTGTTGGAGGGCGTCGGGGTCGATGGTGTGTAGGTCCTCTTCATCATCGGTGATGAGGAGTACGGTCTGCTCTGCAGGAGGTGTTGATTCTCCCTCTGCAATGTGAAGTGGAGATGCAGATTGACATTGTGTTCACATGTATGTTGACGCATTGTACAAGTTTACATACAGACTGCATGTCAATGTACATTGTGGCTGTTTGTGAGGAGATGCCAATTTGATGCGGGACAGTTGACATTTCTGCACCATCAGGGATGTGAGGGTGTACTTGTACATTATCATCTCACAGTTTCCTGCTATGCCACATGCGAATGGCCATTTTCTACACACAAGCGGCAGCAGTTGTGCCCTCTGTTTTGTTGTGTGAATGTTGCAGTTTGTACCACATTGTTGTCAATGTTGAGGTGCTCTGATTCTTATGTGTGTGTGCTGCATTGTGGGTGAGTAGCCCCTTCAGCTCTGATTTGGCTGGCCCTTATCCCTTTCAGGCGGTGTGCCTTTCACTTCTGTGCTTATACAGTGCTGAGATGTTGCGGACTTGGGTAAATTGGTCTCTTGTTCGGAGTTGTGACTCTTGGGCATGGTTTGTCTGCAGATGTGCTATACTTAATTGTGCATGTGTGCCACTGTGCCCATCTCCCCCCGTCCCCCCAGTCCCTGGTCGTTACTCACGCTGTTGATGTTGGGTCAGGTCATGTTGTGCAGTGTCCGGTCCCCCAAATCCTACCACCGTCTCCCCAATGATGGTCCCAGGCTGGTCCTCCGTGGGGCTTGTGGGGTTCTGGTTGTCCTCTGTACTTGCTCCGGCTACCTCCATGGTGCTTCGCGGTTGTTTGTGTCTTGGTTGTGTTTTTGTTTGCCGCTTTTATAGTGGTTTTTCCCACCTGACTTGTGTGACTTGCAGGCCTGGCGCTGCTTATCGCAGAGTTTTTTATCGCAGTTGGCCACATCGTAACTTTTTTCACGTTCGTGTTTAGATTTTTATCGCCGTCCAGGTAATTTTATCGCGGACATTTGACGCGTTGTTGGGAGACTATCGCATGTTACCGCCGTGTTGGGAATACGACGTTAACACGGAGTTATTTTCCCGCGATAGACGGCGATATGAAAAATGGCCTTAGCCTATTTTGGCGATGTTTATCGCACGTTCTTGAGAATATCCCCCCCAGACTGTTTCCCATGCTGCTGTTCACCACATTGGCAGTGAGGATACTGATGAACCCCAAGTTAACTTTCAACGAAGAGTGGCTCCACCCATGAGCGCCTCTCAGAAAGAAATGTGAGGCAATACAGCGCAAGCAGCTGCATTGCGTCACATTTCTTTACAAAGCCACGCAAGGCTGCGCAAATTGGCCATTGTGTGGCTTTGTAAAAATGTACTAACTTTTTGAGTCTTGGCAGCACCACAAAAGTAGCGCAACCACAACACAAAATGTTATAAATATGGCCCCAGATATGTAGCAATTCGACTTGGATGCCTTGTTGGCCATTTTGGAACTGCTGTTGTACGTTCCCTTTATTGTGCATGTTACCGCCGTGTTGGGAATACGACGTTAACACGGAGTTATTTTCCCGCGATAGACGGCGATATGAAAAATGGCCTTAGCCTATTTTGGCGATGTTTATCGCACGTTCTTGAGAATATCCCCCCCAGACTGTTTCCCATGCTGCTGTTCACCACATTGGCAGTGAGGATACTGATGAACCCAAGTTAACTTTCAACGAAGAGTGGCTCCACCCATGAGCGCCTCTCAGAAAGAAATGTGAGGCAATGCAGCGCAAGCAGCTGCATTGCGTCACATTTCTTTACAAAGCCACGCAAGGCTGCGCAAATTGGCCATTGTGTGGCTTTGTAAAAATGTACTAACTTTTTGAGTCTTGGCAGCACCACAAAAGTAGCGCAACCACAACACAAAATGTTATAAATATGGCCCCAGATATGTAGCAATTCGACTTGGATGCCTTGTTGGCCATTTTGGAACTGCTGTTGTACGTTCCCTTTATTGTGCATGAGGAGATTGTGTACAATACATACATATATGTATTTTGCATAGGGCAATTATGTGTATTGTAGTATGTTATTAAGACATTTGTATAGTAAGACGTTTCTGGAAAACTGTAAATGGCATCAACAAAGACACAAGAGTATTAACCTCTTCAAGTGTGCCAGAGAAAGCCTGGGTCATCCACCGAACCAAGACATTTACCAAATGCTACAGATAGGAAACGTAGAGCAAGATTGTAGCAGTGAATCTCGGACGAAGTAAAAGACATCAACAAGCAGAGGATATCGAACCCATGGAGCCTCCCAGACCGTTTGCCTGAGTTGGTCAATCAACACTACCCAACAAGGAAAGTGGCAAAAGCGACAATGGCAGGATGAAGAGACTGCGCACCAGGGCCAAATGCCATCCCGCAGGCCATCGTCAAACTCGACCCTGATGTCTGGGCAGCTCCGCTGATGCCACCATATCATGAGGTAGAAATGACAGGCACCATTCCTAGTAGCTGGAGGGGTCAATATTGAACCCGGTCTTCAGTGGTGGAGACCGGTCCAACTCTGCCAACTACAGGCTTATAGGGTTCATAGACGCCGAGGCTAAATACTATGCGACACTAATCCTGGAGGTCACATATCAACAACCTGGTCCCCGAAAACCAGACATGGCCATTTCAGTCAGGTCTATCCACTTCTGTAGCCACAAGTGCAACACAATATACAAGCATCTCCTCCCAGAGCGCAGGTTGCGACACTCGACTTGTGGTGCCTCTGGGGCTGGAGGTAGCAGGACATATCACATACAATCTGTGGTTGACTGTGTTACATGTGAAGTTTGATGAAGTAAACATAGGCTCAACAGCGTACGTCATAATCCTGGATTTATTTCATGGTTTGACACATGATCATTTGCAATCCGCTTATGATTATTCTTAGAGTGCATATCTTTAACATCAGATGTAAGTTTCAAAGTCTTGTTAGCAATAAGGCAGCACATTTCAGCAAGTTGTGTAGCTACACAGCATCGTGTGACATATCAGTACACCGGACAGGTAGAGATATTTCTGTATTGTGTATGTTTGCACTGTATGCGTTATTGCTATCACAACTGTCATTCATGTTGAAGGGTGAGATAACGTTCTCCAGTGTGTGTTCCTTCAACAGCACAACCTTCCCTTTGTGTTATTTATAGATGTGTTCTTGTCTCCAGTGATCTGTATGATGCAACAAAACATACAGACACCTCAGAGACATTTACTGCTGTGAGGTAATCTACATATGTACCACACCCATAGGCACGTGTATGATAACCCTAATGAAGATGTTGATGGCACGATTCAAATTCCCTTTACCTACACAGTTTATTTGGCTGACAATTTTCACATTACCAGACTGTACATCAACTGTGATCTACCTAGTGTGCGCAGATCACAACAGTGCGCGACACATTCATTTAGACACATGCTGTGGGGTGTTTTTGTTTTCCAGTACATTTTGTACAGTTTGAGTAATAATGGGTCATATGGCACTATGATATATATATATATATATATACATAGTCCAGTGCACATGTCATGACCTATAATGATAATGTATTGACTGGGGAACTTGCATTTGTATCATTCCTTGTTTAGCATATCTGCAGACCCCGGCACACAGCATGTCTTCTTTTTAATAGTCTAATGAATCCAAAGTTATGGGATGTGACTCTATCAATGTGGACAAATAGATGTGTGGATGCACGGATACACCCATGATCCTGCAATGGAAGGCCTTCCCAATGCAAGGTGAACCGTGGAAGCACCGTGCATAGACACACATATTTTTAAACACGAATACACAACACATAGACACACAAACTGCCTTCGCATGGTTTCCTACATAGCTATATATGTGTTGTTTTAGATTGCATACACTTATAAAACTATTTAAAAAGCAGATGATCTTTACATGACTCTATACCCCTCTGAGTCCATACATACAGTGCAAGAGTGCCTGTGGTGGTGCTAGGCTGCACACAGTGCCCCCATCAGCTTTGCTTGGCACCCTGTGTTGCAGGGGATAACAGTACATTTGACCACCACTGGCACACAATGGGTTATCTCTTTCGCTTCATTACACGTACTGTGGTAAATGGAACACTCTATTGATACTATATTTGGTTATCAGCAATTGTATTTAACATACACATGGAAAAGAATAGCTAAACACTTCGATTTACCAATGAGTAGTCCATTTCCGGATGTTCCACTCTGGAAGCGCCCATTTATGGTACAATGTGTGAAAATGGACTCTTCCTGGGTACTTGGCTACCCCACTGGTAAATACTTCATCATTGTCAACATTTGCCTGCACATTGATGAAATATTTGTGCTTCCGATTGTGGTAAATGTGTGCAGTGGCTGCAGGTGGCACCAATTGCACATGGATGCAATCGATTGCTCCATGAACATGAGGGTAAACCAACATTTCAGAAAAAAGAACCTTGCTTGGTGATAAATTGTTGTTGGCTAGTTTTAGGAAACAGCAGGTACTGCGGAGTTAGTTTGATGATTGCACCCAGGACAGATGGCAGGAAAGGCACCCTGTGATATGCCAGCCAACACTGCAGATGTCATCTGAAAAGAGCCAGAGCCCAACATGTAGGGAACTGCCATCAGTTTCAGGTGTGGTGGGATGGCACTGCACCGTCCTTTTGCTGGTTGAAGACTTAAGGTTATCTTCTCCAACTTCAGGATAATATCTTTCTTCAGTTACATCACCTCCTTCTCCTTGAGATCAATGCGGGTGAGCCTTTGTCACAATATCTGCTCCTTCGCTGTCACTATTCTCTTCACACACCAACTCCCAGTTGCAAAATAACTACCATCATGACTTAGAAGAGCTTGCAGAGGGCATCAGGTGAGAGATCCTTTAATACATCATTGCGTGTGACTGCGTTGGCCATGCGTAGCATTCTGGCGCATTCCATTGTTGCGTTGCACTGCATGACGCTGCGTCATGCACTGTTATGTTAGGAAATCCCACTGCATCACTGCTGTGTTGGGATTTGCGTGGAACAACCACCTTGCGTACATCATTTCAAGTATCATGCCGTGCGCCACAGCACAGCACGTGCACTACGCAAGCCCAAGCAAGCAATGCAAGCAGCCTCCTATGTCACGTGTTAAATTAGCCATAAGTCCTTGTGTTGCTTTGAGTCACCTTGAGTGATGGAAGGGCACATCAAGGGGTCAGTAATCCACTCTTTTACTGATGCACTGACAAAATACAGACTTTCTTCACTGTTTTGAGACCAGGCCAGTCTCACAAAAGGCTGCACTCATGGTAGCCATCTGTATGACAGGCCTTTCTTGCATAAGGTAGTGCCAGGGCACTGTGCCTGGCAAGCTACTGCTGGGTTTGAGTAGTGCAAAAACAACAATTGATGGACAGAATGCAGAACCATGTCACACATTCACCCCAGTACAGAGATCTGGGCCTAAATCCATCGTTTTATTGCTCCCCATGCCATTCCAGTTTGAACCCAGCCATATACAAATCAGTCTTGACCCTGCGCCCAATGGGAACAGTCCAGCCCAAATTGCCAGGCCAGGTCCTCCCTGGACTGGAAACAAGCAACCTAGGACCGGTTTCGGGGTTTCACCCCTCTTCAGCCAGGTAGCTTGAATTCAGTGGCATGGAGAGCACGGGACCCACGTCTGGGCATACCCGTCCCACTCTGGTGACAAATGCAAAAAAAACAATGATGGTCAGAATGTTGAACAATGTCATACATTCACCCCAGTACAGAGATCTGGACCTAAATCTATCCATCGTTCGAATCGTGAGTAGTGATTTAAATGGAAATATCGAAGTGCAGGCACTCTTGGTCCCAGAGTACCTGTTTGCTGCTGAGTTGTGTCTCCTATTAAAAGCATTGGAACATTGCTGAGAAGTGCCAGTATTATCCAATACAAATGAATGAAGTGCAGGTACTGAGTACCTGATAGCACCTGCCCATTTAAAGCACTGGCAGTGAGCACGCATCAGAGAGCAGACGCTCCACGGATGAAGGGCAGCTGTGCTCCACGGGAGTTAGGACCAGCAGCGCCTAGACTCGGAGGTGTGTCTCAGTGTTTGCGCTTAGTGAGGGACTCACTGACTTTTTTTTCGTGATTGGCAGCCACACAGTCTGCCTTTGATGTTTCTGCTGATGCCAGGGGTCAGTGTGTGTATGAGCTCTGGGGTGTTGTATAGTGACTAGGCTTACTCTGGTTGCACAAACCCGTTGGCAGCAGGCAAGCGAAAGCCTCTCAGATTCTCAGCAGAGTTGTGAATAAACTGAACAGAGTCCAGATCTGGGCGCTGGCAGTAGCCCAAGCCGGACTGAGAACCCTGTGAAGGACTGAGTGCAAGAAGGGGGGGGGGTCGGATTCCAAGACATGTTTGACTGGCGCAATGTCATGTCCTTGATGGCAGGTTAAGGAAGTGCTTCCTTCTGGAGGCGGCAATGTGTCACAAGAGCTCCTGTGCACATCTAGTAATTTATTAGTCAGAGTTCAAGGCTTTCAAGACTCTTCTGTGGCTGATCTAGTTACAAAGCCTTCAGACACATGTATCAGTCTGCCTGTACTTTGCTTGGCATGGGTGTCATGTTTTTCGAGTTTTAAATCTTTAGAGGTAGAAGGCTTTGAGAAACTACTCTCGGCTAGTAAGCCACCCAGCTCCCCTGCTGGTTTGTGCCCTGCAAGAATTCTTTTAACCGTTAAAGAAGCAGCAACTCCTCTTCTAGGACAATTTGGAATCTCATTTTCTTATCTGGTTGCATCCTGTTGGAAACAACCATCTTTGCATAGTACTCCCCAGATTTTTGCCTTTACTACCCTATTTTTTGCCAAACACATTTTTGTTGGCTTTAAGACCCAGCACTCTTTACTCCTGGCTAACCAGTGATAAAGTCCTTGTGCTCTTCCTTCTAAACATGGTACAATGTGTATGCATCTGATTGGCACATTTAATTTATGTATAGGTTGCTAGTAAAGTGGTACACCATGCACCAGGGGCTTGTAGATTACATGACACTAGTGCGCTGTACCTCTCATTGTGACTCCCGCTAGAGAAGCACGGCACAACATGTCTCAGGCCTCTCACTGCAGCCTGTGTGTGCAATTTTAAAACAGTCATTTCGACCTGGCCAAATAAACCTTTTTACCAAGCTTAAACCTTTCTTTTTAATACTTCTATATATATAATAAAATACTTATAAGTCCCCCTTAAGGTATTCTCTAAAGGCTCATAGTGCAGGGTGTGTGGTATTTAACAAGTAGCACACATGTAGTTAAGTTGTATATGACCTGACAGTCAAACCACCCAAAGTTGTGTTGCACTGCAGCAAGCTAGCTCACCCATACACTAACATTGGGTTACCTACATTTGTTTAATAAGTGATAACTTCAGTTTGGAAATAGCTAGAGAAATACTTCTTCCACTCATTTGACTTGTAATTTGAAATCCCTTTAATAGTAAAGATTTTCACTTACTATTTAGAAAGTTGGAATTTCCCTGCCTAAACCAAATGGGCCTTTCTGCCAGTGTCCAGAGTCACATGACTCTTATTGGCTCTCCTGTGGTGTTGCATGTATTCCTCCCAGATAGTGGACAAAAAGCCCTGGGTCCAGGGAAGGGTGTTCCTCTCCTTAGCAGGACGGCCTGGGGTTATGCTCAGCCCCTTCCTGACCTTCAAAGGGTAGCCTGAGTTCTGTACCCAGTCGCTTCCTGACTTACACCTGGGCCAGCCTGCCATTTGCTTCAGTAGCCAGGCTGGAGAATCTCGATGTACTAATCTGTTGATATTTTATTTTCAATACAGTTGATTCAATATTCAGGGGCACACCCTCCGGGTTAGATTTCAGGAATCCACCTAACTGGGTCTCCCAAAGAAACCAAACCCAAAACAACACCATATTCAAAATGCAGCAGCCAGAACAGTCTCGGTCAAGAAATGTGACCGTGTTTCTATAAATTTCAAAGAGCAGCTTAGCTGTCCTTAAGGAAAGCACTATGTCCAGGTCAGCTTGCACTTGCCATGTCATTTACTTCTCAAATATGGCAAAGAAACTCCCTCCCACTCAAACTCGGAGAGGAATCTGATTTGTTGTGTGTCTGACATCTTTCCTTCCTGCTCTAGTTTTGATTGGCCAAGAGACTCATTTCAGGAAGAGCGTGAGTGAGCTTTACAAACCAGCACATAAAGTGACGGAGGATATGTTTACATTGATGGGGACAGTTCCCCATCAGTAGCAATCACAGTGCCTGCTTGCATGCGTTTGAGTTATCATGGATCCTCATTAGACCTTTTGTCCAATGTTGCAGGAGTGACGGTGGCAGCACAGAGAGACGGTGGAGTCCAAGGGTTGCCGGAGTAGAGAGAGTCGTGAACCAGGCTGAGAGACGAGTACACGCGCTCCTCTGTGGATCCGGCCATCGACGGCTGTTCCAAAATGTGAATGACATTTTCTTGCACCAATGGCAGAAAGGGGCAGACCCGAATACAACAATGGCTGATGGGGGCTGACCTGGCACACAGGTAAAACTGTCTGCAGCTAGACTTAAACAGTGAGTTTCAGATGCCTGCCAACTTGAGAAGGCAGATTTGGGAATCACCGCCATCTCAACTCAAAAATAAAAAAGGGTTGACAGTTCGTCGACCTTTGAATCCTTCTAAAGTGCAGGTAACTTGAGTTCACCCAAGTTGGGTTTGCCTAGCACTTATTTTGACACCTTTCACATTATTTCCATATTTGATAAATACTGAAAAACAATTTTCTATTTTACCTGTTACAGTTGGATAGTTCTGAATATTCTTGACAAAAATTGCCTGAAACAAATATTGTGTCCTAACTATAGTTTACACAACTATAACTCCATTGGGTGTAGATCTTTTATTATTAACTCCAATAGGGCAATATTTTTATGAACGCTACTTAGGATATTCTGGCATCATACATTGATGGGACATGTAATCATTTGCACAGGTTGCCTTCAGGAGCCTGTAATGTATTTCTTCTTTGAACTGACCTCACAGGCACCATTCCAGTAGGAGCGGTCCTAGCGGGGTCCAGCGTAGTGTCTATAGCTACAACAGCAGGTAGAGGAACTGGAAAGGACCACATAGACTGCAGTGGGATCCTTGGAAAAAGGTTTCTGCAGCTAAGTAGTTGAGTCTGATCTTTTCTTATGGTCACTCCTCTCTCCTCTGCTCCCTAACACCACCCCTTCTGTAGCAGAACATGGAATCTTGGATCAGATCTAGTACCATGTCCTTGTGTTCATTCACCGCCTAGTGCATATGTTAGCAGTTCTTAGAGAGATTTTCTGCTCCATCCTCATACTTATACATACAGGTAGGCCACAAATCAAGAGATGTACCTGAATGTGGTGGGAATGCACCAGGGTGCTACAGGTGCGGGCCATCCCTGGATACTCAGGGACATATTTACCAAAGGGTTGCATTGATTTTGCACCACGCATCAGGGTGCAAGCGTGATGCAACCCTTGATAACGCCGATTCTTATCTAATTATCTATAAGAACCTTCTGGTCGCCAAGATCTTTTTACCTGTTGAATAGTGTAAAGGAGAGAATCTCATCAGGTTAGACATCAGCATTCATTTTTTATCTGAAAGGACCACTGACTCCGAATTCAAGTTTGAGAATTTATTATCGCCAAAAATAACTGAACGTGCAAGCACCTCAACACGAGGTTAAAGAAATAGATGGGCACTAATACAAATAATAATCTACGCAGAAATCTCATCCGACTCAGGATAAGGAGAATAGAAAGTTCTAGAAGGATCAACCAGACTATGATTGCTCCAATTTCTAAGTTGCTCTTCATTGGACTAAACAAGCTTACAATCAATTGCTGTCCCTACTCTAACACTAAGTGACATCCCTGCATAACGATTTTCCCAGGCAAGAAAGAATAAAAGGTGTCAGCTGTGAGGACTTCCTAAGAAGTGCAATCACATAATACCTAAGCTCAGCTCTGTCCTTCTCTCAGGTCTCCCCTACCGCTTCTCTGGCCTCCTCCCTCAGGGCACTATCCCTAATACAAAACCACAATACAATTGTACACGCCTTTGTCACGCCTCCTTGGCCAGGTCTTCTTTCTTGTGCTTTTCCACTGAAACGGTGACTTCATCCTGGACGGTTGCGTTGACCTTGAGTCCCAGGCACCTTCTCCGCCGAAAGTATCATCCCTAAATTCCATTTCACTCCCCGTACCATGCCTCCCCTCTCTCTAGCTTTCGAAAACAAAGAGTTAGTCTTACTAACGAGACATGTGTCCTTGCACCTGCAACAAAAGATACGTTCAACAGAAACCTTCTACTGTGCTAATTAAATCTACCGTTTGTGCCCAGAGAGCCTTGCCAAGAGAAACTTTTCTCGGCCTACAACCTAAGCTAACATAAAATAAACCAGGCCTTCCCTAAGCATATATGTAGTCAGGCCTTTACATATGACTTTTAAACACACATCTTACTTTTCCCTATAAGCATTTTCATTATGATTCATATGCAAACACTGAATTACATGTGCAATTTTACTATGGTGCACGTTTAAACTACTGCAATTACGTTACACACACGAACTAATTCCCCTATGCATTATATTCACTCAATTCAATAAGCATTACATTACATCAATATCCTAACACCATTATGCGGCTGATTCGCTTTGTCTCAGCAAACTATTCATTCTTTACTAAACATGCATGGGTATACAATGGAATATAAACGAATATATGTCTGAATACATATGGGTGCGGCCTATCAGTGATTATGATGCACCCCTACAATTCACAAGAACATTTCGCTCTATCAGTTCCCCCTTTTGATGACTCCTGTCATCACATCTCATTCTACTCCCTCGGAGAAGGAACCGACCTAAACAGAACTTGTTCCCATCTTCCCTGATCTGAAGTTCTCCATGCTCTTGAGCCTTTGATACTGATTGTCCTGCAATCTTGCCAATCTCATGTCATTTTCCCTCAAAGCTCTCTTGACTCTGCCTGCTCGATACCACTTGTAGGCCTTGATCATAATCCACAAGCCAGCCACACAAACCACCAAAATAAGGAGTGGTCTCAGGAAGTACCCAAGGAATCCCTTTCCTAGGTTCGCAAACCAACCTCCCACTTGACCAAAACCCTTTCCGACCTTTTCCCAGGCCCCTTCTTCGGTCAAATCCGCTATCTTTGTGTGGATCATAGTGATGTTACTTATATATTTCTCCAGATCCTTGCTACGGTCTGGTATATAAGTGCAGCACTCTTGAACCTTCAACATTTTACAGACTCCGCCCTCTTTTGCCAATAGGACATCAAAAGCAAGGCGATTCTGCAAAACCATTCCCCTTATTGACAACATCTCTCCTTCCACCAACACCAACGACTTGGCTGTGTTCATCGAAAATTCATCCACCACAGTCGCTAACCTCCGAATCTTCACATCATTCAAGACTACTCCCAGACTAGGTATCATAGCTCCAAAGATATCCCCCACAACGATTCCTGCACTTGCAGCTCTTCTCGTTCTTGAATGCTCTCCACCCTCCAGAAGATTTAAGTCTTCTGTATGGTAAATCTTTGGAAATATTATTGACAAATAACATGTTCCATACCAATTTGCAGGCAACCTCACATAAGCATTCTTCCCACATACGTAATACACCGTAGGTATCACTTGTACAGGACCTTGGAGAAAATCTTTTGCTACATCTGCCATGGTGAAAACGTGATCACAAGTACTTTGTCCCACTGGAACCTTTTCGTAGTAAGTCTGATAACGCCTTATACACAACTTACCCCTCTGCTCCTTATCTAACGCTATAGGACCATAGCTTCCCCTGGTCTTATGCAACCGTTCTTCCTCTGTCCAATCTGTCCTGTGATGCCCTAAATCTCGGGATTCAGTCAGCTTTCTATACCTATCTTCAACTTGATCTACGAACTTTCTCTCTACATCCGACATCAAACAAGTCAGATTGTTTCTGTGTGCGAATGCTGTATCCAATGCCAAACTCGGTATGAAGTACTTCCTCAGTCTGTCTTCGGTCTTATAATAGTCATACTTATTCAAATGCTTGTAAGCTGGGACTTCAGGGAGCACTGCATCGAAATTGGAAAAGAAATACTCGAACTGATCTCTCTCATAAAACAAACTAAGCAAAAGACTACATGAAATACCATAAGTCAGTGGAAGATGATGATACCTAATACCCTCATCCACCGAAGTAGGCAACTGCATACACACATAACAATCTTTCGCATCCATCACGTCAACATACTCATACAACAACTTAGCATACGCATTAAGCTTAAAATCACCCTTAGACAAATCTACATGTAATCTACGACTTTCTTCTAATATCAAAGCTCTATCAGCTGCCCTGTCTACCCCCTTCTGACTAGGTGTGATAGGTGTCGGTGTCCCTGTCACTGCCTCTACTTCTGGCTCATGCGAACCAGTATATGAGACTACAACTACTATGATTATAGAAATTATCACACTACTTATAAGAATGCCTACAATCCACTTTGATCTACGATTGGGATCTCCCGGCTCCATGATTTCAAAAGTTCTCAAAAGTCTTGGTTATCGCAAAGAACTCAGAAAAAGTCTCTGTCCTTTATTTGTGACTTGCTTAACCAGCTCGAGCAACCGTGAAATCTCCGGGCTTTCCCTTTCCGATCACAACTTATTTACACAGTCCAGAAAAAGACTTCCCTAGTTTTTCGTTCCTCTTCTTGTGGAAAGTCCCTAAGTTTATTCTTCTTCCACTCGGACCTAGGTTATCTTCTTCTTTTAGACTTTTATTTACAGTTCATAACTGATCCACAATGAGATCCTCATTGAGCGAGACCAGAACGTGATACAAAAGTTCAAGACGCAAAATCAGCACTTCATGTGAAAACGGCTCAACTCCAAAAGGCGGGAATTCGAGTCGATGCAAAAGCAAGTTTCGGACTTCACTCAGAAGCGGGGGATTCGGAACCGTGAGTGTCAGTGTTCCCTCTATCTCGAGCCCTGGCATCCGCAGCACCACCTTCACCACCACATTCGGGCTCCGACAGACCACTTCCACTGACCTCAGCCTTCCCGTACTCACCACCCCCTGCATCAAACACAGTGTAAGTCCACTCAGGGGTAGAGTATCTGCGACAAGGCACTCTTGTTCTCTTTGACCTTCGCCGACTGTCTTGTGCTTGGTCTTCGTCACTTGCTTCCGTTTCAGATACTTCAGACACTGGAGCAAGGTCTCTCTCAGGTGCTAACCTCAAGTTCAGTCGCCTCTGTCTCTCAGGCCAACTTTCTGCACGTCTGTTCGTTTGTCTGCCTTCCCCTTCTATACCCAGTGCACTACTTCCTCTTTCTTTTGAATTTGACTCTTCTCCGCCCACTGCACCATCTCCTTCTTCGGTGTCTGAGTCAGGGTTCGAATTGTGGAAACCCCTTCAGCTTGCTCTAGTGCACCACCAGTTGTGTCAGCGACCCTTACAGCTTGACTTGTCCTCTCATGTGGCCCTGCCACATCCGCTGGGTTTTCATTTACGAGAGGAGCTGTTTCTTCCAAGGGTGCTGGAACTCTGCGGGTATGGGAAGCATGCACCCAGTTCGGCAATCCTCCACACTTTACTGCTGTGTTCGTGATCAGAATCACCTGATACGGGCCACGCCAACGGGCATCCAAACAACTCTTCCTCACGTGCTTCCGGACGAGCACCCAGTCACCGGGACACAAGTCGTGGCACAGATCACTCGAGGCTGGAACCACAGCTGCTTGCACCTGCTGGGATACAGAACGGACCACATCAGAGAGTCCTTTACAGTAATCGAGAATCAAATCATCAGTGATGCTTATCAAGGCTGTAGCTGGTACTGCTGGCAGTCTCATTGCCCTCCCCATTAATATTTCATGGGGGACAACCCGGTCTTTCTGTCTGGGACACTTCGCATGCTCATGAGCACCAGTGGCAAGGCGTCGGGCCATTTCAGGGATGTCGAAGAACACATTTTTGCCATCCGGGCTTTCAAAGTTCCATTAACTTGTTCCACCATCCCAGAAGCCTCCCGTCTGTAGCTACAGTGGAGTCTCTGGTCAATGTTCAATGCTGCACAAAGTAACTTCATGATTTCGCTATGGAAGTGCCCTCCTCTATCTGATTCCAAAGAGGTCGGGATCCCGAATCTAGGGATAAGCTCCCTCAACAATAATTTAGCCACTGTCAGAGTGTCACACCTGCGTGTGGGGTAAGCCTCCACCCACCGTGAGAATACACATACTATCACTAGAATGTACCCCAAGCCATTGCACCTAGGCATCTCCACGAAATCCAACTGTAGTCTATTGAAGGGCCCTCCTGACCTTCCAATGTGACTCAATGAAACTACAGTTTTCTTTCCGGCATTCATCTGTTGACACGTAACACACCTCTGACATACCGTCTTAGCCATTGCTCGGAACCGTGGGTTATACCACGTCTGTCTGAACACTCTCACCATTGCGTCTCTACCCAGGTGTGCCTGTCCATGTATCAATCTTGCCATCGGACTCAGCAATTCTTCCGGCAACACAGCTCTCCCATCATTTGATACCCACACATCCACGTCTCCTTTCTCACACCCAGCTTTGATCCATCCCTCTCTCTCCTGGTTAGAAACTTCATCCTGCAATCGCTTAAGCTCTTCCCAAGTGTCTGCCATGGTCAACATTATGCTGAGATCGGTTCCCTCTTGGCTCTCTTCTATCTCTCTTCCTGTGAATATGCATCCTTGTTCTGCGCAGAAGCGGGCTACCTCGTCCGCGTAGTTATTACCCAAGGATACAAAGTCCTCCCCCTTCCCATGGGCTGAACACTTTACCACAGCAATTTCTTTTGGATGCTGTAATGCTTCTAACAATTGTCTTACATATTCTCCATTACGAATGGGTGAGCCAGATGATGTCAAAAATCCCCTCTGAGACCATAACAGCCCGAAGTCATGCACCACGCCAAAGCCGTATTGGCTGTCTGTGTAAATCGTGATTCGAATTCGATCAGCGGCCAAACAGGCACGGGTCAAGGCAATGATCTCAGCTACCTGCGCGGAGCGTACTCCTTCTAGGCAAGCAGCGTCGACCACTCCTGAAATAGTACATACAGCAAACGCTGCTCTCAATTGCCCCACACTGTCTCTTAAGCATGAACCATCGACAAAGAAAATTTCATCTGGGTCAGCCAATGGCTCATCGACAATGTCAGGTCTCGGTTTGGTGCAAAGTTCAGTCACATCGAGACAATCATGGTCCGCACAATCTTCATCATCTGTATTCGGTGTAGGCATCAATGTTGCAGGGTTCAAGACAGAGCACCTTTTCAGAGTCACATTCTCTGCGGCAAGTATGACTTGCTCGTACCTCGTTAACCTATTGTTCGTTAGGTGCTGGGTCTTGGTCCTGGTCATTAATAACTCAACCGAATGTGGCACATGTACAGTCAATGGATGTCCCATTACAATGCTTTCACATCTTTCAATGCTGACACCTGTTGCAGCAACGGATCTTAGACATCCGGGCAACGCAGAAGCTACTGGATCTAAAGTAGCTGAAAAGTAGGCAACTGGTCTACGGACACCTCCATGGTTCTGAGCTAACACTGCTAATGCACATCCTTCCCTCTCGTAACAAAACAATGAAAAGGTCTTGTTGTAATCAGGCATTCCCAATGCCGGAGCTCTGCACAAATCCTCTCTCAGTTTCAGGAATGATATCAAGCACTCCTCGTCCCATGGTACCGGATCACTCACATCCTTGTGCGTAAGCCTCTGCAGAGGCTTTGCTCTCAAGGAGAAACTAGGAATCCACTGTCGACAATAGCCAACCATTCCTAGAAACATCCTAACTTCTCTCTGTGTCGTTGGCACTGCCATGCTCATTATTGCCTCTATTCGATCTGGTGACACCTTCCTCTTGCCTTTTTCCAATCTGTGTCCCAAGTACTGTACCTCTTTCAAACAGTACTGCAGCTTGTTCGGAGACACCTTATGTCCGTTCTCTGCTAAATGGTTCAACAGGGCTACAGTGTCAATTCTGCAAGCATCTTCTGTCTCTGAGGCAATGAGCAAGTCATCTATGTATTGCACGAGAACTGAGTTCTGCGGCAACACGAGACTCTCAAGGTTCTTCTTCAGGATCTGGTTGAAGATCGATGGACTTTCCGTATACCCTTGAGGGATACGACACCATGTTAACACACGATTTTCTAGCCTGAACGCAAAAAGAAATTGGCTTTCCTCGTGGAGCGGTATCGAAAAGAAGGCTTGACACAAATCGATAACCGTAAACCACTCGGCTTCACATGGGATCTGGAACAGTATTACTGAAGGATTCGGTACCATTGGACAACAAGGGACAACTATCGTGTTAACCTTTCGCAGGTCTTGCACGATCCTGTATTTCCCGCTCGGTTTCTGTAGTCCCATTATGGGCGAATTACAGGGGCTACCTCTGATCTCTTTCAAAATGCCTTTCTCAATGAAAGTCTCGATCACAGGTTTTATCCCTGCAACTGTTTCTGTCGACAGGTTGTATTGAGGTGTCCTGGGGAAATCAACATTCTGTTTCACCTCAATCCGCACTGGTTCAACCCCTTTGATTAAACCTATTTCGTCACCTGCGAAATCCCACACTACAGACGACACTGCGTCTCTCAGATCAAGTGGAAGTTCTTCCACAGTCACCATTGGGTACAGATCTATACACAGAAGCTGATTGGTAATTTTAAAGTCTGCATCGTCATCTATCGTCTGGACCTCCACTCCCCGTGGTGTACAATAAATCGTGCAGTTCAACTTGCACAACAGATCTCTTCCCAAAAGACAAACTGGACTCGTATCACACACTACAAACTGATGTCTAGTTTGGAAAGTACCTATCTTTACTAAGATCGGTTCTGTCAATGGGCTGCTTATTTTCTTGTTCGCTACTCCAACAACCTGGATTGATTGTCCTGAGAGGGGTAGGTTAGGGACTACTGCTGATCTTACAGTAGACCGGGTAGCTCCAGTATCAACCAAAAGTGTTGCAGGATTGCCCTCAATCTCTGCCTCCACAAAAGGTCCTCTCTGGTCCACCTCCAAGACCGCTCCAAGTGTGCAGTCTTCCTCCCCCCTCAGGCACCGTCAGGATAAAGGGTCTAAGCTATCCTCGTCATAACTTTCGAACAGGGGCATCTGTTGGTACGTTCGTGTTCCTTGTGAAATCCTTGGAGCTTGGGGAACCTGGGCGTGAGAATTGTAAACCCCCCCTTTCATCGTCCTAGGTCTCGTTATCGTGTTAACTACCTCTTGCGCGGGTGCCTGAGCCCCCTCTTCCTCTTCCTGTACCTGATTTGCTGGGTTCAAAGGACACTCTCGTTTCCAATGTCCGACCTGGCGACAAAGATGACACGCAGTGGTCTTCTTTAGTGTGGCCACGTCCACTCCTGTCTTGGGGTCTACTGGTTTTCCCTTTCCCTGTACCTGCCCATTCTGGTTTCCCTGGAAATTTCCTTGCTTTCTTCCTAAGGTCCCTCCACTAGGCTGACTCTGTGCTGTCTGCATCTGGACAAGCATCAATTTGTCTTTTAGCTTTCGATGTTTCGATTCCACCTCATCACTACAGTATCTCGCATATCGCAAAATTTCATCCAGTGGCTTGTTCTGCCAGCAGATCAAATGGTGCTGTATCATGAGGCTGATTTCCATTCTCAGACCCGTTACAAACATTGAGAGAAAATGTTCCATATCCTTAGGGTCCAAAACATCTAACCCACTATACTGTTTAAAAACTTGCAGAAGTCTTTCGTAATATTCATGCACAGTTTCCTTGGGTTCCTGTACAGTCCGATCTATCTTAACCCAATCTATATCCTGAGGTGAAATCTTCGACTTCAACCATGTAATCACCTGCTCATACTTTTTCATGACATCAGGTGATGGACCATTTGTAACCGCCTCTCTTTTCGGTTCCGAAGTCGGCCACTCAATAAGCGACTTTACATGCTGTCCACAAATCTCCTGGTACCACTATGTCAAACAAAGTGTTCAAATCAATCCACAATACTTTTGAAATCTTCACAAACCGCTCAACCTGCTTGTACCACTCCACCGGTTTTTCCCTCAGCCGAGGAAAATCATTTGTAAATGCAGCCAAATCACCTCTATTCCACGGCACATGCACGTACCCTCCATTCTGTACTTCCCGTAAAGGAAAATTTCCAACACCCGTCGCCCCCCCTCCTGGCGGCGGCGTTTCTCCTTCTGCTCTCTTTACTGGTTTCTTTTTGGACCACCTTTCTTCCCATTTGTCCAACAAAATCCATATTCTCATTCCTATGATCAGGTCTCTGGTGTGCGTCTTTAATCCTGTGATTCTTTTCTCCTCCAACTCCTGATCACTGTAATGCAATCTATGTGGTCCCTGCAACGCTTTAGTTTTGTTCAGGTCCACCTCATATCTTTTGGCCAATTCCTTCAATCTATAATGTGCCATTCTAGCTTTTCGAGTCACATCTTTTGCTACAAACAGCAGCTCATCTGATCCATAAATTTCTATCCTTTCCAAAGGCAGACCCCCACTGATCATTTCGTCTACCTCTGCTTTCAGCCTCACTACGTCTAGCAACCTTGCCTGTACTGCACTCCTCAGTACGTCTCGACAACCCGAGCCATCTCGCTCATCACAGTCACTATTCTGTCCTTGTGACCTATTCCCTTCTATATTCCTGGAACCTGGTCTGTCTTCCGAGACATTTTGTGCCCTATCTCTTTGCATCCTATCCTCTTGGTTCGTTACTGTTGGTGTCCACTCCCTCAAAGCTGACTTAGATTCCCGTAAAGACCTCGGTCTTTCCGGTCTCTCCTCTTCTCGCCCTCATGAAGAGTCCGCAGTAGCCGGTAACGGCGTACTTGTCTCCATTGGTCTTGGGAAATGAACCACCCTTACTCCAAACCCATTCCCACTCTCACTGTTTCCTTCTTCCCTTCTCATCGGTACGGAGCTCCCTTCTCTCACTCGGTCTGGGTCATATACCGGTACTATAGGGTCAATGGTAATCGGTACTGTCAAGGAGTCCGGTAATCTTGTGTTCCCCGCAGGAGGCTGTGTTATCATAGACGCCGTTGCCCCCTCCGTTCCTGTGGAAATTCTTCCCACTACTCTCATGCTAGTCTGGTTCTGGCTCTCATCAACTATTGCCACTGCTGGGGTCGTCTTTCCCTCTTCTGAATCTGGGTTAAATGGTGGTGGCCTCTCCGCCAACATCCTATCCAACAAACTGTCATCTAGATCACTGTCGTCCTCATCGATTCTTATTATTTTCCCATTTTGTACTAACAATGGGTACAACTTATCTCCTTCGATCGTGTCTGCTCTCCACCTCTTCTCCAAGGCATCCCACCTTGCATCTTGAAATGCCCTGACCGATTTCTTCACCCTTTCTTGGCATCTGTCCTTCTTCCTATCATACGCTGCCCTTATCCACGCATGTAGTGCCTCGAACTGTGTTGGTCTAGGTAGTGGTCGTAATGAAGCCATTACACTCTTGAGCTGGTACAGCACCTCTAGCCTGAAAGTACCATATCGAGGGAACGACAATTCTCCTTCTGCTTCTGTCATTTTATGCCAATTCTCAAGCCAAATTATGGTATGCAATCCTACATTCTTTGCCATATAATGTGCTGGTGTATCCTCGGGAGGAGCTTCCTCTCCCTCCCGAACAACCACATGTCTATCACCTCTACAAAGTTCCCTTAAAGCCTTAAAACATTTCATGATGAATCAACTTTGTATTTGCACTCAAAATGTCCGCTTTTACTTCCTGATTTCAATCCACCAATACCAGCGCGGTTCACACCAACCGGCCTATCGCAGCGCGGCTCTTGTCTGACGTCACTTTTCCTCCGCTCGCAGCAGTTCCCCTCCTTTCTAATTCACTTGTTCTCACTCGCATCTATCCCAATCATACTCTGAAATAATGTCCGTCCTACCGAACAATTACCTCTCTGACCGTCGGTCTTACCAATGACCGATCAGCCTCTTGAGCTTGTTGACCTCAATCTGGCAATCGTCTGTCCGCGAAACGACCGGACAATCGCCTTTAGCACACTCGATAGGATTCAATCATTCGATGTTCTGCACACAATAACCTACGACCTGCGTTGGTTATTCACACACTCACTCATGTGTTCCCTATCTTCAGTGGGTCTGTCAATGACGTCTCGTGACCCCCACAACTCTGGTCAACGTTCTCAACTCTGGGTGTATTCTAAACCACAATAAATCTCCCGGTCCGCGCGCGCTCACGGTCCGTTTCTCAATCACACAACTCTCGTTCCAACTCCGCAAGACATCACACAACAATAAAACACCGCAATCTACCAAACATCACTCTTTTCATACTCACTCTACTACGAACTGCTACTTCCGCCGCACCGTCACTCTCCGTCAGTTTTCCACGACCTCCGACATCCTTCTCCCGCGGTCCTCTGGATCTGCGTCACTCGAGCTCTAAGGGGCAACTTAGTCTCCTATCTTGCTCTAGATCTCCCCTTACCATCAAAGGTAACCATCCTCTGCTACCAACTGATAACGCCGATTCTTATCTAATTATCTATAAGAACCTTCTGGTCGCCAAGATCTTTTTACCTGTTGAATAGTGTAAAGGAGAGAATCTCATCAGGTTAGACATCAGCATTCATTTTTATCTGAAAGGACCACTGACTCCGAATTCAAGTTTGAGAATTTATTATCGCCAAAAATAACTGAACGTGCAAGCACCTCAACACGAGGTTAAAGAAATAGATGGGCACTAATACAAATAATAATCTACGCAAGAATCTCATCCGACTCAGGATAAGGAGAATAGAAAGTTCTAGAAGGATCAACCAGACTATGATTGCTCCAATTTCTAAGTTGCTCTTCATTGGACTAAACAAGCTTACAATCAATTGCTGTCCCTACTCTAACACTAAGTGACATCCCTGCATAACGATTTTCCCAGGCAAGAAAGAATAAAAGGTGTCAGCTGCGAGGACTTCCTAAGAAGTGCAATCACATAATACCTAAGCTCAGCTCTGTCCTTCTCTCTGATCTCCCCTACCTCTTCTCTGGCCTCCTCCCTCAGGGCACTATCCCTAATACAAAACCCCAATACAATTGTACACGCCTTTGTCACGCCTCCTTGGCCAGGTCTTCTTTCTTGTGCTTTTCCACTGAAACGGTGACTTCATCCTGGACGGTTGCGTTGACCTTGAGTCCCAGGCACCTTCTCCGCTGAAAGTATCATCCCTACATTCCATCTAACTCCCCGTACCATGCCTCCCCTCTCTCTAGCTTTTGAAAACAAAGAGTTAGTCTTACTAACGAGACATGTGTCCTTGCACCTGCAACAAAAGATACTTTCAACAGAAACCTTCTACTGTGCAAATTAAATCTACCGTTTGTGCCCAGAGAGCCTTACCAAGAGAAACCTTTCTCTGCCTACAAAATAAGCTAACATAAGAATAAACCAGGCCTTCCCTAAGCATATATGTAGTCAGGCCTTTACATATGACTTTTAAACACACATCTTACTTTTCCCTATGAGCATTTTCATTACACTTCACATGCAAAAATGAATTACATGTGCAACTTTAATATGGTGCACGTTTAAACTACTGCAATTACATTACATCCACGAACTAATTTCTCTATGCATTATGTTCACACAATTCAATAAGCATTACATTACATCATTATCCTAGCACCATTATACTGCCGAGTTCACTTTGTCTCAGTGAACTACTCATTCTTTACTAAACATGCATGGGTATACAATGGAATATAAACGAATATATGTCTGAATACATATGGGTGCGGCCTATCAGTGATTATGATGCACCCCTACAATTCACAAGAACATTTCGCTCTATCACCCTTAAGTGCGATTTACCAAGCCACGCAAGGCCACCTTGTGTGGCCTTGAGTGCTTTGATAAATCTGGAGTAACGCAGTGAAAATTGCTGCGTTGTGTTACTCTGCCCTCGGGAGGCGTTCCATGGGTGGTGTGTGGGTGAACCCATGCAACACTCATGAATTTTGACGCATTCCCAGATTTTTTATTACTCCTAGACCTGGGAATGTGCCAAAATGCTACACCTTCCCAGGGGAGATGTAACAAGGAGAAACATCTTTATTTATCCTTGTTTTTTCCTCTTTCTAAGTGTGCTGGATTCTGCAGCACACATAGAAAGAGGAAAATACCTCAGAGGATTTTTTTCTGTGCAGGAAGGTGTCCCTTTCCTGACCGAAACCTGGCTCTAGGAGGAGTCCAGACCAGATATTGTCCAGGCATTACCCCCGACTGATATATCACATGTAGAGACAGAGAAAACAGGAAGGGAGGAGGACTCACAATCATGCTAAAGGCAACACCCTCATGTATAACCGAACCCCCGTCATCTTCCAATTGCGAAAGTCTGGCATTCACCATTTCGCTGTCCCCCACATTCACGTTCTCCGGAGTCCTAATTTATAGACCCCCTGACCCTGGAAGCCAATTCACCCAGACCTTACCGGAGGCCCTTGCCCGCTTGACAATCAGGAATATCCATCTCACGGTTCTGGGAGATCTAAATTTAAATCTCGATGAGCCCTCAGACACCCTAGCAGCCAGTCTCCTGCAAGACCTCGCCACCATCCAACTCACTCAAAGAGTACAGGGTCCTACTCATGCAGAGGTTCACCTGTTATACCCAATGTTTACCAACAACCTCCAGTTATAGGTATTGGATCCTTTACCTACGATCTGGTCCAACCATTTCCTGATTCCAATGTTCCTCACTATCCCCTACCCACTTGCACTCCGCAAACCGTTTGCCTGGAAAGACAGACACCAGTCTCAGCTAAACCACAAAGACTGGACACTTTTCCTTAGCAAATCACACCCCTCCTGGGTTCCGACCCACACGTCGCCAATGGTAGGATCACAGAGTGGATAAACCACTCTCTAGATCAAACCATTGCCAGGAAAACCTTTACTCTGAGAAACAAAAGTCAATCTACCCCCTGGTTTACTCCCCACCTAAGAGCACTCAAAAGAAAGTGCAAGACTGCAGAAAGGGAATGGGGTGTGGATTACGGAGAATACAACAAAACAAAATACAGTGAAACTGTAAGGACTTATCACACAGAGATTAAAACTTCCCAGGCTGCCTACGATGAAACTAGAATCAATGTGGCAGCAACACTCTCTAGAGAGATGTTTAAACTCACCAAAGCATTGCTAGAACCAAGGGCCAACGTCCCACCCACCAAGCCATCTAACGATAGGTGCAATGATCTGGCCACCTATTTTCAAAATAAAATAACGGATATCTACCTCTCCTTCCAAGAGATGAAGGAAGACTCGGATGCTAATTCCTTTAACTAGAGTAAGAAAAGTAGCTCTACTGGCCTCTCAGAATTTTCCCACTAACATATGAAATTTCACTACCCTTTTTAGCAAACTTAAATCCGGATACCCGCTCTATCCCGCCCCCCCAGGATCTTTTTCCTTAGGGCAAAAATTATTTCCCTATTCCGTTTGACAGGGTTAGTCTGTCCCTGGAGAAGGCAATGGTACCCCTGGCATGGAAACATGGTCAAAACAATCCTCAAAAAGCAAAACCTAGACTCCTCATGTCTGGCGAATTTCCGAACAATTTCACTCCTTCCAGTCATAGCAAAGTGTTAGAAAAACTAGTCAATAGCATTCTGTCAATAATCATTGAGGCCAGCAACTTCCTACACCCCACTCAAACGTATTTTCGGCCCAAACATAGCAATGAAACTGCCCTCCTAGCGGTAGTGGAGGACGCAAAAAGGAGGCAGACCAATGAGGCATGGTAGCCATAATACTTTTTGACCTAAGCGCAGCCTTCAACACTGTGAACCACAATATCCTCCTCAAAAGGTTCCATGTGGCTTGAGTTTCAGGGTAAGCCCTGGACTGGCCCTGCTCTGCTCCTTCTTGAAGCACAGATCCTTCCAGGTACTTGACAAGTCTCGCTCTTCTGACATAATCCCTCTTATCTGCAAAGTCCCGCAGGGATCATCCCTGAGTCCCATGCTTTTTAATCTCTACCTGCAACCTCTAGCAGACCTCGTAACTCCCTTTCAGATTTTTGTAGTTTCCTACACAGATGACACCCAGCTGGTATTCTTGCTCGCCTCAGACCTGGATCCTGCCGCCCCCACCCCGTGACTATGTCAGGAGCTAGTAGCCAGCTGGATGAACAAATCATGTCTTAATCTGAATGGATTCAAGACCAAACTTTTGATACTTGGGAGCAATCCATCTCCACAATGGACCCTGGGTTGGCCAGAATGCCTTGACCCACCTCCTGCTCCCCAAACGGTTATAACAGGTTTGGGGGTATGGTTGGATAAATCCCTCTCGATGGAATCTCAGGCCACCAAACTCTCAGCCAGTTGCTTCGGAATCCTGCGTATGCGCCGCAAGATACTTCGCCTGCTCCCTCAGACCTCAAGGAGGCTGGTAGTCCAGGCACTTGTCCCCTCCCGCCTGGACTACCGCAACTAGCTCTACAAGAGGGCACCCAAGGCAGTTATTCATAAATTACAGGTTGTGAAAAATGCAGCGGCACATACGTTGCTAGGGATTCCCAGACACACCTCTGCCAGACAAGGCATGGCAGATCTCCATTGGCTCCCAGTTGTCCAAAGAATCAAATTCAAGGCTTTGTGCTCTGCTCATAGAACCCTCCATTCACAAGGAACTCCTACCTCATGCCAGCTCATCGCCCCCTATGTCCCTAACAGGGCACTTAGATAAAAAAAACTCACGCCTGGCCGCATTTCTCCCTGCTATAAGAGACAGTATTGGAGGACGGTCCTTTAGCTTTAATGTTGTCAAACTTTGGAACCCTCTCCCCCCAGCCTTGTGGGCAATGGACAACGAGCTGTCCTTCCAAAAACTCCTTGCTGTAATAACTTACGAATATGTGCACACGTTTGTGCAGGGATTGGAATGACCTCCTGTGTGGTAATTATCACATCCTCACAGCTTTCCCTGATAAATTTAGACAGGTCAAGCTGCCAAAATGTATTAAGTAATAAAATCCCATTAAAAGGCAAAATGCGTGGAGGTCAGTGTGTAAATACAGGTTCTGCATGTTATTCCTCATTTTGATGATTGAAAGTCAAAAAAGTTGGTATTTACCATATATGATAAATATCTCACCTTGAGGTAATGGTATTTAGCAAGTGTGGTAAATACTCCACCCTATTGCCCAGACTTTATACTGAAGGTCAAAGCATTTAGATGGAAAGCATGAAAGCGGTCACAACTCATTTTCTATGTATTTATTGATTTTCTGCCATAAAAAAACATGACATTTTCTAGTTCACTATGATATAAAGAAACAAATATGACACATACAATCTAAACCAAGTCACATATTCTACACCTAAAGACCATGGAAGGAGTTGTGAAATGATGGAGAAGCATTTGTACATTTTGAAGAAAAATCTATTACTGGATGAAAAAGAAATGCTGTATATTCCATCTAGAAGTATACATTCCATCAAGAAGTCTATATTCCATCAAGAACTCTACATTCTATCGAGAACTCTACATTCCATCAAGAAGTCTACATTCCTTCAAGAACTCTACATTGCTTTCAGAACTATGTGCCACCAAGAACTCTACATTCCATCAAGAGCTCTACATTCCACCAATGAGTCTACATTCTACCAAGAAGTCTATATTCCATTGAGAACTCTACAGTCCATCAAAAAGTCTACATTCCAACAACAAGTCCCTCTTAATTCTTACAGAAGAAACCAACCTTTTCAATGCACCTAGTTTTGAGTGGTCATTCGTCCAATCACCTGCATTGGAGTAGACTTTAACCGCCACTAATGAGATGCTAGTTGTATGGATGGATTTCTTCACCACTTCCTAGAGCGTCAAGGAGTTCTATCTGGATTAATTTGAAACACCGTAAAGATTTACCATCTTCTCAGTGGTCTGTGCTTCAACGGCGAACGCCTGCAACCAAAAGGACTCTTTCCTGTAGAGTCCTGGGGCAAGTCCACTATACAGGCTTATAATTATTTGTAAGGGACATCACTTGATCTTGTAAGTTTAATGTTCTCATTTCTCTGAGTCCTGTGTGCACTGTCAAGAACTTTATATTGGTTGATGTGCCCTAAACCTTTGCAATAGCGACAAAGACTTCGCCCCACACCTGCTTTAACCCTCTGCTCCAATTCCACTACCCAGTCAGTCTGACATTTTAAGAAGACCAACAACATAGGGGTCTCCTAGATTGTCATATAAAAAGGATGCTGAAGAAGCACCCCTGACCTATTCCACTAAACCTCCGCCCCTCCCTCCCTCATGTGCCTCAGTACAGCAAATCTAATTTATTCTAGTCTTTGGGTCGTTCCACACTGAGGACATACACCCTTTTCCTGTTAAGCTCCTCCCACTAGACTTGCTAACAGTGGTCTAGGAAATCCCACCCCACCTAGCCCAGCTAGTTTACTTCACAATAAATTAAATTGATATCAGATTACACACTAATCATAAAATATTACACAGTATTCCTGAGTTGGTGCAGGACTAATAGTGACACAAAAACACAACTGACATTCAATAAAAGGAGCCGTAAAACACAGAGAAACCAAGTTAAATGTGGTTCAGTTTAGCTTCCTCGCGCCTGTTGGTTCAAAACTCCTTCATAAACCTTCCTTGCAAACATACTGGAAAGTTTCTGCATTGTTGGAATACTTCCAGCTATGGCCCCCTGTAAAGAAAGAGAGGGATGTGAACTGGTGCAGTGCACACTCAACAACACAGACATGCTGTTCATTAGGACATGAGCATATTTTGTACACTACTTTAAATGATGCCTTGTGTGTTCCTTGCACCTGGTAGAAGCAGGGGTTTGTTCACAGTCCCACGAAGCATAACACGTGATAGTGGGATCTGTGTGCGATCTAGTACAAGAGCGAGGGATCTTGCAGAAATGCTGCCCTAATTTCTGTTTTTGAATGTAGATGGAAATACTTTCACACTTAAATATATATATATATATTCACTGAAAAAATGACAGGTTTCAGGGATGTTATAGTTAGGCTGACATTTCACTAGTACAAAAGCAGAGAAATACAGCCGTCATCAGCAATGCACTGCTGATGACGTCACATATTACATCACTCATGACATGGTCAGTGACATCACTGATGACATCAATGATGACATCTCAAATGACATCACTGATGACATCATCATGTGAGTGTGAGTGTTTCTAAAAAGTTTAAGAATGTTATATATATACGCCAAGGTGTATTCGAAGAATGAGTGGGTGTATGAGTGTCTGTATGGATGATTTAGTGGGTGTGTGAGTGACTGTATTAGTGAGTGATTAAAAGTGTCTTAGTGAATCCATGGGTGAATGACTAATCTGTGTGAATGTCTCTATCAGTCTGTCAGTTGGTGTGTAAGTGGCTGCATGGGTTGGTGAGTAGCTACATGAGTGTCTATATGGGCTAATGATTGGCTGTCTGAGTACCAGTATGGGTGCCTGAGTGTCTGTGTGGGTGCGTGTGGGGCTATGTGACTCCCTGCATGGATGTGTGAGTGGGTGATTCACTGGGTGTATGGGTTCATGAGTGCATCTGCGAGGGGCTGTATGGGTGAGTGAGTGTGCGTATGGCTGTGTTGATGAGTGAATGGATATCTCAGTGGTATATGTGTGAGTAACTACATATGTGAAAGGCAGTATATGTGAGTGTTGGAGTATATAAGTGACTATTTGTGAGAGTGAGTGATTGTGAGAGTGGCTGTATGGATGAGTGTGTGCTTGTGTCAGTGATTATATAAGAGAGTAAGTATGTGTTAGTATCTGTTTGAATAAGTGAGGTGGTGTGTGTATAATTGTATAGGTAAGTAAATGGCACTGTGATTGATTCTTTGGGTGACTGACTAGGTGCGTGAGTAACTCTAAGGGTGAGTGGCAGTGTGTGAGTGTCTGTATGGGTAAATGAGTGCATATATTAGTGGCTATATTGATGAGTGACTGTGTGAATGAGTGACTGTATGGGTGAGTGAGTGAATGAGTAACTGGTATTGGTGTGTCTATGGTTTCAAGAATGGTAGTCTATATTTTAGAGTGGGTGTATGAAAGGTTATATTAGGGTGTGAGGAGGTGCATCAGATATTAAGTGGATGATGTCATCAGTGATGTCATTTGAGATGTCATCAGTGATGTCACTGACCATGTCATGAGTGATGTAATATGTGACGTCATCAGCAGTGTATTGCGGAGGCACGAGTTATAGTTAGCTTAGCTAACTATAACGGCTGAATTTCTCTGCTTTTGTATGAGTGAAATGTCAGCCTAACTATAACGTCCCTGAAACATGCGGACTTTTCAGTGAATATCTAAGGTTTTTTAAATGCTAATTCCTAACTATAACGTCCCTGAAACATGTGTTTTTTTCAGTGAATTTCTAAGGTTTTTTAAATGCTAATACTAACTATAATGTCCCTGAAACCTACGTTTTTTTTCAGTGAATTTCGAAGGTTTTTTAAATGCTAATTTCTAACTATGCCTACATAGGTAGGACATGTACAGAAAGAGGAAGAAAGGTGCAGAAAGAAGCAAGAGAAGTGCAGAAAGAAGCAACAGAGGTGCTAAAGAAGCAACAGAGGTGCAGAAAGAGGCAGAAAGGTGCAGAAAGAAGCAAGAGAAGTGCAGAAAGAACCAACAGAGGTGCATAAAGAGGCCTACTTTGACTGTACCTTACAACAGACTCATACAAAGTACCCTAATCACTAATCCTTCTCCCTAGATGTCTTAAACCTCACTTTTCTTTTGAAGGTTCACTATCCATCGACTGCTCAGAATGTTAGGCCTACCAAATGTAAAACAACAATCCTAACTATATCACTGTTGTAAGACTGACCAAGTTTGTGAAGGTATGCATGCGTGTGTCTTTGCTTTTACCTAGTGACGTTACATAAAAATAAACATACAAATACTTAAATATCTGTGTTTCAAACAGAATACTCTGTAAATTTGTGTACAATAAGGTAGAAGCAAGTGAAGTGCAGAAAGAAGCAGCAGAGGTGCAGAAAGAGGCAAGAGAAATGCAGAAAGAAGCAACAGACGTGCAGAAAGAGGCAAGAGAAGTGCAGAAAGAGGCAACAGAGGTGCAGAAATAGGCAAGAGAGGTGCAGAAAGAGGCAAGAGAGGTGCAGAAAGAGGAAAGAAGGGTGCAGAAAGAGGCTAGAGGGATGTAGAAAGAAGCAAGAAAGATGCAGAAAAAAACAAGAGAAGTGCAGAAAGAACCAACAGAGGTGCAGAAAGAGGCAAGAGGGGTGCAGAAAGAGGCAAGAGAAGTGCAGAAAGAAGCAACAGAGGTGCAGAAAGAGGCAAGAGAACTGCAGAAAGAGGCAAGAGAGTTGCAGACACAGAAAAAACAGGTGCATAAAGAGAGAACCGAGGTGCAGACAGAGGCAAGAGAGGTGCAGAAAGAGGGAAGAGGGGTATAGAAAGAGGCAAGAGTGGTGCAGAACTTTGCAAGAGAGGTGCAGAAAGAACCAAGAGCAGTGCAGAAAGAACCAACAGAGGTGCAGAAGGAGGCACGAGGGGTGCAGAAAGAGGCAAGAGAAGTGCAGAAAGAAGCAACAGAGATGCAGAAAGAGGCAAGAGAGATGCATAAACAGGCAAAAGAGGTACAGAAAGAGAGAACAGGGGTCCAGACAGAGGCAAGAGAGGTGCAGAAAGAGGGAAGAGGGGTACAGAAAGAGGCAAGAGGGGTACAGACAGAGGCAAGAGAAGTGCAGAAAGAAGCAACTGAGGTGCAGAAAGAGGGAAGAGGGGTACAGAAAACGGCAAGAGAAGTGCAGAAAGAACCAACAGAGGTGCAGAAAGAGGCAAGAGAAGTGCAGAAAGAGGCAACATAGGTGTGAGAAGTTGGCCTGGTATATGCTGTCCGCTAATTATAGTGGGCACCTTGCACCAGTCCAAACAACCCCTTATTGGAGATAGGTTAAAGACAACCTTTATTGAAAGCTATCCTAGTGGTAGCTATGGAGAGCAGCCTTCAGGCTAAGTCTTGAAGGAATGTAAAGCAGCTTGTTTTACCAGTCTATAATCTCTTGAGTGACCAAATGAAAGAGGACCAAACCAGGTATATATTCAAAATATATGTATTTATTACTAAACACACCCCTCTAGTCTCTTTATGAGGCTAGAGTTCGAAGTACATAATTTATAAGTTAGTTATCTACAGTAATAGCACAAATACATGTTTGAGCCCCAGGGGCGTACCAAACCATATACCAAGAAAGTGGTATAAGAACCACGACTGAGCTAGACACAAGGCCTAGAGCCTGTAGAAGTGCTTGGACCACAAGGAACCACCCAAGGCAGTGACACAGGGGGACCCACGGGGGACGCGTGCAGTGTATGAACACAGCCACGAACCACCGTTAACTTCTATGGGGAAAGTCGCGATTAGAATTTAAAAGAAAAGGGACACTTAGAGGAGGACTTGGAGCAAACCCCTTTAGAACTAGGTCGTTCTAGAGTCTATACCCACGGGAGCACCAGAGTACTTGAGTTACCTCACCCAGGGAAGCCGGGTGCATAGGTGTCTTTCGGGGTCGGGTTTCGTCGTCGCTTTCAATGGCGATCTGCTGCAAAGTGCTGCTGGCGGCCAAGTCGAAAGTGTTTGGGTGGATCCAAAGGTGGATCGAAGATCTGAAGAACCTGAAAGCAGAGGGGACAGAGTCTGGGTCACTAGCCAGTGACCAGGAAGGTGATGAGCGAATGCCCAACGATGTCGGGTGCTTCAGGTAGGTTGACAGTCGTCTTGACTCTTCAGCCACGAGGTCCAGGAGGCGTCGACGACGACCAGGAGCTGGAATCGAGCTGTCCCATGACGTCTGTTGCTTGCTAAGGTGTCGGCGACCGGATTGGACCCAACAAGCCTTGGCAACGGCAAGTCTTGTGGAAATGGAAGAAGGACGATGTTGCAGACCAGGAAGATCTGTGGGACTCATCCAGCGAGGGTAAGTCAGGACATGCCTAGGGCAACCGGGGAGCCCAAGCACAAAATGATTGGCCTTCGGGAGGGCCTACTAGCCAACGGACTAGCGACCGCAAAGGAGCCTCGAGTCGATGCACGTGGAGCTGGCTCACAGGACACTCGTTGAGTGTAGGCCAGTGATCTTCGATGCAGTTGGTGCTGGAGGCTGGGGCTACTGGGAGCCCAAAGCATGACTTCGTGGGAGACCCACAAGAGGAAGCACTTGCAAATGTGTTCGGTGTCCAGGGGTCACGGTTCCACGTTACCCACGACAGCTACGGGCCTCAGCTTTACTGGGGACTCAGGGCAGCCTCGGGGAAGTCTGGAAATCTACCTCTGGTGATGCAAAGACTTCGGCATCCGACGGGAGCTTCAGCGATGCAGACCGGACAATTGCTTCTTTGGTGCCTGCCAAGCAGGGGAGTCACTCCTTGACCCCAAGGGAGATTCTTCAGTCATCTAATCTTGAAGTAGAGCGTCAAAGGTCCAGGATTCTGTGTCAGAGTTTCGTCCAGGTTAATCTAAAGTCCTAAGGACTGGGGTCCCATACTTATACTAAGGTAGGGGGTTGGACATACTCTGTGGCCCCACCTATGGGAGGGTCAGGGCAGAGGGGTGGTTACACCCCTTTCCCTTTGTCCAGTTTCATGCCAGAGCAGGGGCTGGAAGCCCCTGATCCGGTTTGAACTGGGGTATGCACAGGGACACCAAATGTGCCCCCAGTGCAGGACTTCAAAGCACCAGAGAGTGCTCCCGCCCAGCCCCAATACACACTATCCTGTCTGGGGAGGTGGTTACACCTCCCTGGGACAGGAAACCTATTGTCCAGGCCTCCCCTGCCGGAGTTTCGGTCAGCAGCAGGAGGCCAGACTCGTGTCTGTGGCAGCGGCATCCATTTTGTGATGCCAGGGCTTGGAAAGAAGTTACCGGGCAGGCCGGTGTGTACATGTCTCTCCCTCTAGAAGGGTGGAATGCTACCCCCGCCGCCAGAACTGGTGGGGGTAGTATTCCAAGATGTTTGACACCAAACACGACATGTTTCCGTGCAGCCATCCCAAAGTTAGCATTTTAACGCGAGGTTATAATGCGCTTAAGAGTATATGGTCAGGCTGCACTATAAACAGCATCAGAGAAGGGTCTCCGAATGCTGCAGAGGGGCCCTGCTCATGCAGGGGCACCCTCTCACATAGGAACCACGCACTCTGCCTTCAGGATTGATAAGGCCTGCCATAGGAGTGACTTATAGGTTTATATGTGTGTATGTATGTAGTGATATAGGTAGCCTATATCACAGTAAGGGGTGCATGCACCACCTTACCCAGGCTGCAGTAGCAGACCTGTGGTGTCAGTTTGGATGGCCTTCCAGGGGTGGCACAATACATGCTGCAGCCCCTGGTAGGTCTCTGAGGTACCTATGCCCTGGGTACATAGTATACCATATACTAGGGACATATAAGGGCACTCCAGATTCCAATCAGAGATGTGCCTAAGGCACATGGAAACCATTTTAAAGAGGAAGCAGCTAGGCTGGGGTTCTGATTAACAGGGCCCCAGCCAGACTAAGGTCGAAAAACAGTGAAGCATCAGCAAAAAAGTGGGGGTACCCATGTGAAGCAGATCCTACTCTCCTACACAACCCCCCAAACGTAGGGACATTAAACTAACCTTGCCCAGTTAAGTCTTCATGTTCTAAGTGGAAGTACCTAGAGAGTCCATCTGCATTGGCATGGTTACTCCCAGGTCTATGTTCCACTGTGAAGTACATCCCCTGTAGGGAAATGGACCACCTAAGCAGTTTGGGGTTTTCACCCTTCATTTGTTTTAGCCATAAGAGGGGCTTATGGTCTGTTTGAACAAGGAAGTGAGTACCAAACAAGTATGGCCTCAACTTCTTCAGAGCCCAGACCACACAAAGGCCTCCCTCTCAATGGCTGACCAACGTTTCTCTCTAGGGGTCAGCCTTCTGCTAATAAAAGCTACTGGCTGATCCTGACCTTCATCATTCAATTGTGACAGTACAGCCCCTACCCCCAATTCAGATGCATCAGTTTGAACAATGAACTTCTTGGAGTAATCAGGACTCTGGAGAATGGGAGCAGTGCACATGGCCTGCTTCAGGTCATCAAATGCCTTTTGACAGCTAACTGTCCACTGAACCTTTTTGGGCATTTTCTTGGAAGTTAAGTCATTCAGGGGTGTCACTATTGATCCATACCCCTTGACAAATCTCCTGTAGTACCCAGTCAGGCCTAAGAAGGCTCTCACCTGAGTCTGGGTAGTTGGAGCAGTCCAGTCCATGATGGTCTGGATCTTGCTCTGCAAGGGTTGAACCTGGCCTCCACCCACAAGGTGGCCCAGGTACACAACCTGACTCTGCCCTATCTGGCACTTGGTGGCCTTGATAGTCAGGCCTGCTTTCTGCAGGGCCTGTAAAACATTTCTGAGGTGGACCAGGTGATCCTCCCAGGTGGAGCTAAAGACAGCAATATCATCTAGATATGCTGCACTATAGGCTTCCAGACCTGTAAGGACTGTATTCACCAACCTCTGAAAAGTGGCAGGTGCATTCTTCAGACCAAAGGGCATCACCACAAATTGATAATGCCCACTAGGGGTTGAGAATGCTGTTTTTGGCTTTGCATCATCAGCTAGTCTGATCTGCCAGTAGCCAGCTGTCAGGTCAAATGTGCTTAGATACTTGGCTGATGCCAAAGTGTCTATTAGCTCATCTGCCCTAGGTATTGGATGGGCATCAGTCCTAGTGACTGCATTGAGACCCCTGTAGTCCACACAAAACCTCATCTCTCTTTTCCCACCACTGGTGTGAGGTTTTGGCACAAGGACCACTGGACTAGCCCAAGGGCTATCTGAGGGCTCAATAACTCCCAACTCCAACATTTTCTGGACTTCTGTCCTGATACAGTCCCTGACATGGTCAGGTTGCCTATAAATCTTATTTTTAATAGGCAGACTGTCCCCAGTGTCCACTTCATGAGTGCACCAGGTGGTCTGACTGGGTGTCAGTGAGAACATGTGTCTGAACTGATTGAGCACCTGTCTGCAATCAGTCTGCTGCTGGGTAGTGAGGCTGCCTGCCAAGGCTACACCATCCACTGACCCATCATCAGGGTTCTGTGAGAGCAGGTCAGGGAGTGGGTCACTCTCTTCCTCCTGTCCCTCATCAGTAGCCATGAGCAAGCCCATGTCTGCCCTGTCCACATATGGTTTTAACCTGTTGACATGGAGAACCCTGTGGGGACTCCTGGGTGTTCCTAGGTCTACTAAGTAGGTAACCTCACCCTTCTGTTCAACAATGGTATGGGGTCCACTCCATTTGTCTTGGAGAGCTGCTGGGGCCACTGGCTCCAACACCCACACCTTCTGTCCTGGCTGGTAAACAGTCAGTACAGCCTTTGGTCATGCCAGGCTTTTTGAAGTTCCTGGCTAGCCTCAAGGTTTTTAGTTGCCTTTTCATATACTCAGCCATCCGGGAGCGGAGACCAAGTACATAGTCCACTATGTCTTGCTTTGGGGGCTTGAGAGGTAACTCCCATCCTTCCTTCACCAAGCACAATGGACCCCTGACAGGGTGACCAAACAAAAGTTCAAAAGGGCTGTAGCCAACCCCTTTTGAGGCACCTCCCTGTATGCAAATAAAAGGCAGGGCAAGAGTATGTCCCATCTTCGCCTAAGCTTTTCTGGGAGCCCTTTAATCATGCCCTTCAAGGTTTTGTTGAATCTCTCAACTAAACCATTGCATTGTGGGTGATAGGGTGTGGTGAACTTGTAAGTCACCCCACACTCCTTCCACATTGCTTTCAAGTATCCAGACATAAAGTTAGCACCCCTGTCTGATACAACCTCCTTAGGAAAGCCCACTCTTGAGAAAATTCCCAGGAGGGCCCTTGCCACCACAGGTGCTGTAGTGGTCCTAAGGGGAATAGCCTCTGGGTACCTGGTGGCATGATCCACTACCACCAGGATAAACCTGTGCCCAGATGCTGTTTGGGGATCCATGGGACCAACAATGTCAATCCCCACCCTTTCAAAGGGAACCCCCACCACAGGTAGTGGTATCAGGGGGCCTTTGTAGTGCCACCTGCCTTGCCACTGGCCTGGCAGGTTACACAAGAGCGACAAAACTCCTTGGTGTCTTCAGACATATGGGGCCAGTGAAAGTGAGGGACAAGTCTGTCCCAAGTCTTGTTCTGGCCCAGGTGACCTGCTAAGGGAATATCGTGGGCTAGGGTCAATAGGAAGCCCCTGAACTTCAGAGGTATAACCAACCTCCTGGTAGCACCAGGCTTGGGGTCTCTACACTCTGAGTACAAGAGTCCATCATCCCAATACACTGTATGGGGAGCACTAGCTTTCCCAGCAGCCTCAGCAGCAGCTTGCTGTCTGAGGGGTTCAAGGGAGGGGCAGCTCTGCTGCTCCTGGCTCAGATCTGCCCTGGAAGGGCCCCCTGTCCCCAAGACCTCAACCTGGTCAGGTTCAAGCTCCTCTGGGACAGTTCCTTCCTCAGGACTGAGATCATCTCCCTCAAGAGACTGATCTTCCTTCTGAGCCAAGGGGGAAGATACTGCCTTTACCCTACTACTCCTCTTCTTGGAGGGCACTTGGTCCATTATTCCAGAATCCAAGGCCTGTTCAGTTTTAGACATTTTGGCTTGTGACCTGGTCACAGCAAACACATCTGCAGGGATCCCCAGCATGTCTGCATGGGTCCTGAGCTCCACTTCTGCCCAAGCTGAAGTTTCTAAGTCACTGCCAAGCAAGCATTCAACGGGTAGGTCTGCACTTACCACAACCTTCTTAAGGCCAGTTACCCCTCCCCAGGAGAAGTTAACAACTGCCAGAGTATGGTCTGTTCTGACGTTGCTAGCATTGGTCACTTGGTACATTTCACCAAGTATTATCTGCCCAGGATTCACAAGGTCTTGTGTCACCATGGTGACACTTGCCCCTGTGTCCCTAAATGCCAAAGCCTCTCTTCCATTGATTAAGGGCTGTTGTCTGTACTTGCCCAGATTACTGGGACTCACAGAGGAGGTCATATCCATGCCTCCATCACAGACTAGGACAGCCTGAGTGAGTTCTCTGACTAGGTCAGAGCTCATCTCTTTACCCAGGGTCAACCCTACTAAACCCTTGGCTTGTGTAGTCCCACCACCAACTGTAACTGCACTAGGGGGAGCAGGTGCCTTAGGGGCATTGGTGGGGGCTGGAGTCGAGTCTTTGGACTTGGTGCAATCACTGGTCCAGTGGGTCTTTTGCTTACAGACCTTGCACCATGGTTTTCTTTGGCCTTTCCCTTTGGTCGACTGAGAATCCCCACCTGAAGAAGATTTTTGGGGGCCTTGTGAAGACTTTTGATCTTTACCCTTCTCCCCACCCTTATCAGAGGTTTTCGAATCTTGCTTCTTAGGGTCACCACCTTGGTTCTGTACCTTCTGCTTCACCCTGGTTCTGACCCATTTGTCTGCCTTCTTTCCCAATTCTTGGGGAGAGGTCAGATCAGAGTCTACCAGGTGCTGATGCAACAGCTGATTTTGACAGTTATTAAGAATCTGCTCCCTCATTATCAGATTGTACAATCCTGTGAAGTCACATACCTTACTGCCCAATAACCAACCTTCCAGAGCCTTGGCAGAACAATCAACAAAGTCCACCCAGTCTTGAGTCTGTGCTTTTTGGGTATCCCTGAACTTTAACCTGTATTGTTCAGTGGTTAGGCCAAACCCATCAATTAGAGCACTCTTCAAGACTTTGTAATAATCAGCATCCTCCTCTCTAACAGTGAGGAGCTTATCTCTACCTTTGTCTGCAAAGGAGAGCCACAAGATTGCTGCCCACTGCTCCTGAGGGACCCTCTGTACTTTACAGGCCCTCTCTAGAGCAGTTATCCATTTGTGGATGTCATCCCCACTCTGGTAGGGAGGGACAATCTTCCTCAGGTTTCTATGGTCATAAGACCTTTCCCTATCTTTGGGGAAACTGCTGCCACCATGGGACTCTAGTCCCAACTTTTGTCTCTCTCTATAGAGATCTAGGGACTCCCTGTCTATAGCCAATTGCTGTTTCCTGAGTTCCAGCTGAGCTTGCTCATACTGGATCAGTCTCTTTCTCCTCTCATGAGAGGATTCCCTCCTATGAGAGGAGACAGAGGTCCCTATTGAGGTGTCAGAGTGGTTAGACACCTGAGAAGGAGACCTAGACCTTCTGGGCACACTCAGAACTCTTCCTGGGGGGACAAAGGGGAAGTCAGTCTGATCCTCCCCCTCCTCCTCCTCCACAGGAGGAATTGGGTTTTCCAGGACAAGGTCATTTTCACCTTCCTGGCCAGTTTCAGAGGGAGGGGCCTGGGTTTCTTCACCCCTGGCCCCTTCCTCATCTTCTGCCCTACCCTCTTTGCCTACCCCTTCAGACCCTAGGGGCCTGCTGAGATCATCAGCTAGTAACACCTCCCTGAGGTGTTGGGTGCTGGCACTTTTGCCTGCCTTCAACTTCCTAGTATTGAATAATGCTCTCAATTCCAAGAATGGGAGTTTATCATACTTGGAGGGAAGAAGCCCACTGGCTTCTGGAAAGGACTCACTGGGTCCTGGCTTTGAAGACATTACTAGTGAGGTGTGGTGTATGCACTACCTACTCTAGTGTGGCCTACTAAACTCTCTTGAGTTGTAGAAAGGGTGTGCTATCCCTTAACACACAACTCTAAGTTCAGTAGAACTTACTGTATTACTAAGCTTGATTTATATGTACCTTAGGTACCCTTAGTGGTTTTCAGTTGATCAATTCAATTGAGATTATCTGGTAAAACAATAGCAAGCTGGAATCCCACACGCTGCACACCAATGTGAGAAATTGGCCTGGTATATGCTGTCCACTAATTATAGTGGGCACCTTGCACCAGTCCAAACAACCCCTTATTGGAGATAGGTTAAAGACAACCTTTATTGAAAGCTATCCTAGTGGTAGCTATGGAGAGCAGCCTTCAGGCTAAGTCTTGAAGGAATGTAAAGCAGCTTGTTTTACCAGTCTATAATCTCTTGAGTGACCAAATGAAAGAGGACCACACCAGGTATATATTCAAAATATATGTATTTATTACTAAACACACCCCTCTAGTCTCTTTATGAGGCTAGAGTTCGAAGTACATAATTTATAAGTTAGTTATCTACAGTAATAGCACAAATACACGTTTGAGCCCCAGGGGCGTACCAAACCATATACCAAGAAAGTGGTATAAGAACCACGACTGAGCTAGACACAAGGCCTAGAGCCTGTAGAAGTGCTTGGACCACAAGGAACCGCCCAAGGCAGTGACACAGGGGACCCACGGGGGACGCGTGCAGTGTATGAACACAGCCGCGAACCACCGTTAACTTCTATGGTGAAAGTCGCAATTAGAATTTAAAAGAAAAGGGACACTTAGAGGAGGACTTGGAGCAAACCCCTTTAGAACTAGGTCATTCTAGAGTCTATACCCACGGGAGCACCGAAGTACTCGAGTTACCTCACCCAGGGAAGCCGGGTACATAGGTGTCTTTCGGGGTCGGGTTTCGTTGTCGCTTTCAATGGCGATCTGCTGCAAAGTGCTGCTGGCGACCAAGTCGAAAGTGTTCGGGTGGATCCAAAGGTGGATCGAAGATCTGAAGAACCTGAAAGCAGAGGGGACAGAGTCTGGGTCACTAGCCAGTGACCAGGAAGGCGATGAGCGAATGCCCACCGATGTCGTGTGCTTCAGGTAGGTTGACGGTCATCTTGACTCTTCAGCCACGAGGTCCAGGAGGCGTCGACGATGACCAGGAGCTGGAATCGAGCTGTCCCATGAAGTCTGTCGCTTGCTGAGGTGTCGGCGACCGGATAGGCACGAACAAGCCTTGGCAACGGCAAGTCTTGTGGAAATGGAAGAAGGACGATGTTGCAGATCAGCAAGGTCTGTGGGACTCACCCAGCGAGGGTAAGTCAGGGCACGCCTGGAGCAACCAGGGAGCCCAAGCAGAAAAAGATTGGCCTTCGGGAGGGCCTACTAGCCAACGGACTAGCAACCGCGAAGGAGCCTCGAGTCGATGCACGTGGAGCTGGCTCACAGGACACTCGTTGAGTGTAGGCCAGTGATCTTCGGTGCAGTTGGTGCTGGAGGCTGGGGCTACTCGGAGCCCAAAGCACGACTTCGTGGGAGACCCAGAAGAGGATGCACTTGCAAATGCGTTCGGTGTCCAGGGGTCACGGTTCCACGTTACCCACAACAGCTACGGGCCTCAGCTTTGCTGGGGACTCAGGGCAGCCTCGGGGAAGTCTGCAAATCCACCTCTGGTGATGCAAAGACTTCGGTGTCCAACGGGAGCTTCAGCGATGCAGACCGGACAATTGCTTCTTTGGTGCCTGCCAAGCAGGGGAGTCACTCCTTGACCCCAAAGGAGATTCTTCAGTCCTCTAATCTTGAAGTAGAGCGTCGAAGGTCCAGGATTCTGTGTCAGAGTTTCGTCCAGGTTAATCTAAAGTCCTAAGGACTGGGGTCCCATACTTATACTAAGGTAGGGGGTTGGACATACTCTGTGGCCCCACCTATGGGAGGGTCAGGGCAGAGGGGTGGTTACACCCCTTTCCCTTTATCCAGTTTCGCACCAGAGCAGGGGCTGGAAGCCCCTGATCCGGTTTGAACTGGGGTATGCACAGGGACACCAAATGTGCCCCCAGTGTAGGACTTCAAAGCACCAGAGAGTGCTCCCGCCCAGCCCCAATACACACTATCCTGTCTGGGGAGGTGGTTACACCTCCCTGGGACAGGAAACCTATTGTCCAGGCCTCCCCTGCCGGAGTTTCGGTCAGCAGCAGGAGGCCAGACTCGTGTCTGTGGCAGCGGCATCCATTTTGTGATGCCAGGGCTTAGAAAGAAGTTACCGGGCAGGCCGGTGTGTACATGTCTCTCCCTCTAGAAGGGTGGAATGCTACCCCCGCCGCCAGAACTGGCGGGGGGGTAGTATTCCAAGATGTTTGACACCAAACACGACATGTTTCCGTGCAGCCATCCCAAAGTTAGCATTTTAACACGAGGTTATAATGCGCTTAAGAGTATATGGTCAGGCTGCACTACAAACAGCATCAGAGAAGGGTCTCCGAACGCTGCAGAGGGGCCCTGCTCATGCAGGGGCACCCTCTCACATAGGAACCACGCACTCTGCCTTCAGGATTGATAAGGCCTGCCATAGGAGTGACTTATAGGTTTATATGTGTGTATGTATGTAGTGATATAGGTAGCCTATATCACAGTAAGGGGTGCATGCACCACCTTACCCAGGCTGCAGTAGCAGACCTGTGGTGTCAGTTTGGATGGCCTTCCAGCGGTGGCACAATACATGCTGCAGCCCCTGGTAGGTCTCTGAGGTACCTATGCCCTGGGTACATAGTATACCATATACTAGGGACTTATAAGGGCACTCCAGATTCCAATCAGAGATGTGCCTAAGGCACATGGAAACCATTTTAAAGAGGAAGCAGCTAGACTGGGGTTCTGATTAGCAGGGCCCCAGCCAGACTAAGGTCGAAAAACAGTGAAGCATCAGCAAAAAAGTGGGGGTACCCATGTGAAGCAGATCCTACTCTCCTACAATAGGTACAGAAAGCGGGAACAGGGGTGCAGAAATAGGCAAGAGAGGTACAGAAAGAGGGGTGCAGAAAGAGGCAACAAGGGTGCAGAAAGAAGCAAGTGAGGTGCAGAAAAAGGCAACAGTGGTGCAGAAAGAGGCAAGACAGGTCCAGAAACAGGCAAGAGAAGTGCAGAAAGAGGCAAGAGAAGTGCTGAAAGAAGCAACAGAGGAGTAGAAAGAAGCAAGAGAAGTGATGAAAGAGGCAAGAGAGTTGCAGAAAGAAACACAAGAGGTACAGAACAAAGCAAGAGAAGTGCAGAAAGAGGCAAGTGAGGTGCAGAAAGAGGCAAGAGAAGTGCAAATAGAGGCAAGAGAGGTGCAGAAACAGGCAAGTGAGGAGCAGAAACAGGCAAGAGGGGTGCAGAAAGAAGCAAGAGAAGTGCAGAAAGAAGCAACAGAGATGCAGAAGGAGGCAAGTGAAAGAGGCAAGAGATGTGTACAAAGAGGGAAGAAGGGTGCAGAAAGAGGCAAGAGGGGTGCAAAAAGAAGCAAGAGAGGTGCAGAAAGAAGCAAGAGAAGTGCTGAAAGATGCCACAGAGGTGCAGAAAGAGGGATGAGGAGTGCAGAAAGAGGCAAGAGAAGTGCAGAAAGAGGTAACAGATGTGCAGAAACAGGCAAGAGAGGTGCAGAAAGAGGAAAGAGAAGTGCAGAAAGAAACAACAGAGTTACAGAAAGAGGAAGGAGGGGTGCAGAAAGAGGCAAGGGAAGTGCAGAAAGAAGCAACAGAAATGCAGAAAGAGGCAAGAGAACTGCAGAAAGAGGCAAGACAGTTGCAGAAACAGGCAAAAGTGGTGCAGAAAGAGAGAACAGGGGTGCAGACAGAGGCAAGAGAGGTGCAGAAAGAGGGAAGATGGGTGCAGAAAGAGGCAAGAGGGGTGAAGAAATCTGCAAGAGACGTGCAGAAAGAAGCAAGAGCAGTGCAGAAAGAACCAACAGAGGTACAGAAGGAGGCAAGAGGGGTGCAGAAAGAGGCAACAGAAGTGCAGAAAAAAGCAAAAGAGGTGCAGAAAGAGGCAAGAGAACTGCAGAAAGAAGAAAGAGAGGTACAGAAAGAGGCAAGAGAGGTGCAAAAAGAGGGAAGAAGGGTGCAGAAAGAGGCAAGAGGGGTGCAGAAAGAAGCAATAGAGGTGCAGAAAGAGGGAAGAGGGGTACAGAAAGAGGCAACAGAAGTGCAGAAACAGGCAAGAGAGGTGCAGAAAGAGGCAACAGGGGTGCAGAAAGAAGCAAGTGAGGTGCAGAAAAAGGCAACAGTGGTGCAGAAAGAGGCAAGACAGGTGCAGAAACAGGCAAGAGAAGTACAAAAAGAGGCAAGAGAAGCAGTGGTGGTTCGCCCATAGGGGGCACAGTGGCGGCGACCCGCTAACAAATGGCCCAGGCCTGTCTCATCTCCTATTACTTGCTGTCATGATGTTACACTTTGCAGGAAAACGATTGTCGGTTTTCAAAATAAAGTGCAACATCATGCCAACAACAAAGGGGGCTCCACTGTCTGTTTCCAACTGCGCATGTGTCAGGGGGAGGCTTTTTCAGCCCACCTCGCACATTCACAGTGCATAGCAGACATGAAGCACTTGCCTCGGGCAGTGCAGCATGTCTGCTAATGAGGCTTCGGTGGAGCTTGTCACTCTTCATCCCGATATCCTATCAGATGGCAGGATAGAGGAGGCGGGCTTGTCTCCAACTCTATCTTGGCATCTGATATGGCAGTAACTCGCTTTCCAGGCCAGGTTAAGCAAAGGCTTTCATTCATGACAGCTTCCGCTCGCTTTTAGACTGGCGCGCAGTTTGTGGGAGGCAGAATCCAGGAGCAGGAATCACAGAGAGGCCGACTGAGAGTCCCGAGGTAAAATAGCTTGTGTGTGTGAGGCCTGCATAATTGTGGGGAGGAGGGTGGGACCTGGGAAGAGCTGAGGGATGGGAGAGATCCCGAACAGTTATTGTGCACGGCACAGTGCTTTCAGATTACCACCACTGAGAGAAAATGAGGGTTGCAATTGTCAACTTGGAAACAATATTTGCAGTAGGCCAAGGCGAGTGTTTCTTAAACTCAGGCTGCTCCAGGTGAATTTGCCAAGAAGGCCTTGTTCCTAGCATCACGTGGGAGACCAATGGAAAAGTAACTCGTTTTGCAGATGACAAATTGGGCTGATTGGAACTTGGTGCCTTTGTTTAATTCACGTAAAAGTTGCATCCTTAAACCCAACGCTGCAATCGATAACTAGTTGGTGGAACCTCCTGGATGGCAAATGTACTTTTAACAAATTAGAATGTTGAGTGTGTGAGACTTACTTTGATGCACAGTTTTGGGAAAGTGTACTGTGTGAGTGTGATTTAAAAATATTAATGGCTCAGTGCTTCGAAATCTGTGGCAGTGAGCTAATTCATCTGGGTTACCTAGACAGCAGTACTAACAAAACACCATTTTAAATGGAGATAATTAAATGCAGAGATAAAGATCATTATTGAGTGTTACAGGTGAAATACAGTCGACTGCACAGTGACCGCGCTCCCAAGTGATTCCACATTCCTGCTGCCTTAAAACAATCCCACCGATGCCATTTACCACTTCACTTTTTCCCACACAGCATAGTCCTCTCCCCTTATTATAATCACACTTAAACAAGCCATTCTCTCCTCCAGCTCATGCTCATGTCTCTTTTTGGCATATGGTGCATCCAGGGGAGAAAGGCAGGCATAGCCTTGAACACTCTGCAGCCAGCAGTTATATGCCACCCAGGCCCAGTAATCAGTTTTTCACCTTCAAGGAAAATCTTTTCCTCTGCGCACTGTGCAATTTGCATATGCATAGGGTGTTCTCTCCCGAGGTGGAAGTGGTAGCTTTGTGTAGCTCTGTTTTCAACTGCACTCTCCCTGTTTACTCTTGCATTTTATTGCAACTGTAGGATGACAATTCTTTTTAAGCTTGGCAGCAACATATAAGGACAATTTAGAAGTGGTTTCATCCCGTTTCACTCCTTGCATGTGGCATGTGGGACCTTGGTCTGCGCAGGCACTCAAAACAGATGTCGATGGCATTTATGGAGGATTAAAGGTGATTCAGACCCAAGCATGAGCCAGCACATGCCTCACTACCGGGTCGTACATTGCGAGTTGTGCACTGGAAATAATTTCCAACGCTAAGGAAAACAAGTACCATAAGTAATTGGTGGCAAATGCTAAGTCCAATTGGTAGTTTTAGAGTGGAAATCTTTCCAATGTATAGATGGCTAATGTAGTCTCTTGCGTTAATGTATTATTTTTAAGTGACAGCAAATGGGGTTAAATTACAGTAGAATTGAAATGTTATTATCCTATTACTCATGCTTCGTTCTGCATTTAAGTTAGCATTCATGGCTCCATTTTATTAGTGACCGCCATTTTGTCCTACTGACCAAAACTCATTCAGCTCTCTCAGCTAGAAAATTGCTGTGATGCATCTGTGTCTCTCAAGGTTGGGCCTCGCTGTGCTAATGAATACATTGTTTGTATTTCTGCATACCTTTCCCATGAGATGGAAGCCTGCTCCCACTGGTTTAGCTGCGAAGGCAAGCAGAGTGACCTTGGTGCACAGAAAGTGTGTGCCCAGTCTCAGACTCTTAGCTCATATGTGTGTGCCCCCTTTGTTTCCTGCTGCCTCTATCTGGAAAGTTACTGGGTGGGTGTGTCTTGTACTCATGCTAGAACCTATAATCTTTACCTCTATGCTTGAAAAAGTCAGTCCCTCGTCAGCCATCACAGGAGGCTGGTCAGACTTGACTACGCTGCAGCGCAATATAAATAAAGTAACTTTGGTATGTATTCTCTACTGTCTGATCCACTCTTCATTGTTTGGAAGGCAGAGCGGTGGTCGTGAGTGACCCGGGTGGCCCTATTTGGGTAATTTCCTTCAGTTGGCACCCGAACAGGGACTCCACCAGGTGACCCATCTCGCCCGTAGTCAGGTTCTGGAGGTCGGGGTAACGTCTGGTCGGATGGGCGGATCGGGATACCACACACGACCGAGCTCAGTTCTCGCAGCTGCCCCGCCCTTCAGATCGGGCGGTGCCTCGCCCAGTGGTCGTCCTCGCTGGGGTCCTGAAAAGGCGAAACCCTTGGATCTGACCGCGTGGTCCGAAGAGTCAGCAGTGGAGAATAACTTTGTTTGACCTGTGTGCACCAGGTGAATTGTCTTGATTTTTGGTACAAACGGCGCCGTCTTGAATAATTTTGGGTGTGGTCTGGAGACCATTTCTTGGTTTGCTTTTGAACGTGGTAGGTCTGTGGACCGTTTAGAGATACAGGGTGTCTGCGGATTCCCTGCCAGGCAACTTAGTGAATTTGGCTTACTTTTGAAAATGCCTGGGGTTTGAGCCTGTCTCTCTGGTGCAGTCTGAGGACTGAGTTGTCGTTTTCTTTGTTTGACACGGTCTGAGGACCGTCTTTAGAACAAGCGCTTGCATTTGTTTGGGTTCTTTGTGAACATGGTGCACCATTAGTCTGTTTTTGGTACGGTCTGAGGACTGTCTTTTGGGAAAAAGTACTTGCAATTGCTTTTGCCAGGCAAAATAATGAATTTGGCCCTTTTTTGAAAATGCCTGGAATGAGCTTAATTTTTTCTCTTGTTGTCATTGTTGCTCTGCAGATGCTTGATTGGAAGAAGATCAGGAGGCATTGTTAATATTGATGCGCGCGAAGAGTGGTCTTGGCTAGGCCTGGGCGGTAAAATCCGCTCCGCTTGCGGAATTTGCGGAATTTTGGCAATTCAGCGATCCGCAGAGAACTTGGAATTGCCGAAAATTCCGCGATCCGCGGAGTAGCGGAATCTTTTCCTTGTTCGTGCTTTCAAAATGCGTGTTCGCGCACGCGGTAGCGACTTACCAGGATCCCTGCGTTCACCAACTAGTTTTCCTATCCGGCCGCGTGATTCCGCTAGAGTGTTCAATCGCGAACACGTCATTCGGACGCGCCATCGGACATCTGCGTTCGCGAACAGGAAACACGCATCGCGAACGGGCGGGACAAGTGAAACAAGATGGCCGCGCCAATTGGCGACCACATGGGCAAGTTCGAGAGATATTTCCCCCCGAGCATGCAAACAGCGTCCCCGAACAGGAAAAACGCATCGCGAACGGGCGGAACAAGCAATTCCGCGTGCTCGCGGAATTCTGCGTAGCTCGCGGAGATTTTTTACATCTTCGCGGAACTTTGCAGAACGCGACTACGCAAATTCCGCCCACCCCCTATTATGTTTAGTACGTGGGCTTTTTGAATAAAATAAAATTTTAAAAAAAGGGAATAAGTAATAATGTATATATATGTTTGTTTTTGCATAGGATGAATGGTTTGAGAAAGGATGAAGGAATGTGTAATGGGGGAGAATGTGAAATAAGACAGTTAAAGAGCATGATGTAATAATTTAAAAAAAAGAGAAAAGCAGGGGTGCGCTGATGGCGCCCAGATCTCACATCTAGCTTTGGACATTGCAAAATGACAAAAGCTGTTTTGAGCTGCATACATGAAGTTGCATTCTAAAAGTTTGGTGCATGAAAGTAAAAATGAATGAATGAGCCCTGCTCAGATGCTGAGGCTTTTAGTCTGATGGGTAGTGTAAGGAATGCTCAAGTAATTAATTCATGATTGATTTGAGTGAGTGTGTTTGATTTGGATTTGACCTCGCAATATAATGTGTATTTAATTTGGAAAAGGTGTTTCAAGCATTTCAGGCAGCGCGTATTTATGCTGAATAAAGAGGATTTTCAAAGTTGAAACACACAGTTCGTGATTCTGTTTGGTTTGGCAGGCTTACTGCGGCCTTTGGTCTTGAGATAAGAAATGAAATTTTCTCCCTGTTCCTCCCGTCTTCATGAAAAGACATTTCTTATAATTTACGTTCGCGGCTAACTTTTGTCGGTTTGCAGTTTTGTTTAAACAAAGGTTACTTCACTTCATAACGTAGAGTGAAAACTGCAAAGCACACATTTTTCTTCTTGATTATTATAATATGCATTCCCTGTTTCCGCATGATTAATACTTTTTGTTGGAATATTGGTTGCTAGCTGTGTTGTGGGGGCTTTTCTGAGTTCTGCAGACAGGGAAAAGGTGGGGGTTGGGCAGCTACTGAGCACAAGCACAGAGAGACTGCTGTGATACGAAGTGCGGAATGAGGACAGATTCAGATGCTAGCAGTCTAAGTTTTATGTTTTGACTAACAGGCTTTGTAAGGTTTTCATTTGTATTATGCATTTATTTCTCTTCATGGGAGATTTTGCAATCATTAAAAATTGATCTAGTTATATGTTGCACTCACCCTTGCATTATATTTCACGAGCACTTTCAGAGTCCTGACAGTCTCTTATGTCTCATTTTCCATAAAAAATAGGGTTTTTTTTCTTTATGGGGTACTTTGTGTACAATATGCTTTTTGAGAGCATAGTTGAGCTGTTGTTTCTATTTCTGCTGTTTATGCTCCTGTCATGTTGCCCAGGCTGTGTAGGCGATGACACATTTTGCTTTCCTTTGTCCCGCCATTTGTGGCCATTATAACAGTTAGTACCCCTGACTTGCATATTGCCTCAGCGTCCTTTTTCGCTAACGCGTATACTTGTGGCATGGCCAGCAGTGATGATAATGTCTGTTATTTCTGCTGCTATTCCCACTGTGGTTTTTCATCCCCTGATATTGGTGAGTACTGGGACACAGGTATGTGGATTTGAGGATAAAGACTGGATGCAAATGGAGGAACGTATGTGATCTGAGGTGGGAAATGCAGAAAAGAGGGAACTAGCTTTTTCAGTTGCTGCCGCCAGGGGAAAGATGAGAGAGTGCAGGTGTTTCTAGATTCTAGTGGGCAGGATTTGTGTCTTAAAAGAGGATTTGATTGTTTGTTAGCAGATTCGTTTTTACTGTGTTTTTTGCAATAGCGACTTGGTTGTAGACATTTGAGAGTATTTGGTCTGCATTGCCACTTTCTGTTACATATTTAACATAGCACAGAGTTATGAGTGTTTTGGTGGGTGTTTCAGACGCATTAGTTGTAGCACTCGTATTGCAACCTCTTGCTCTGATTATTGGTCCTCTTTACCGTGGATTTTCCGCTTGTGTTAATGTCTAATTGTGGTGAGAATGGGATGGGTTTGGCATCCTACTATTATTGCTCTCTGGCAGGTGAATGTATGATGAGGGGTCTTAATGTAAGTAGTGAATAGTGTTTGCCTCCCCCCCCTGAGTTTTTCTGATGCACCATTTACTTTATGGGTAACAGGCGATGCAGAGGTGGGATTGCTACAGATATTGCCGGTTTGGATCTAAGCAATAGGCAATGCTACTTTGCCTTGTATCCCTTATTGTCGGATACAATGGGCGGGGCAGTGAGCCTTGTTGTGTATGCTGCAGGATTTGGTTGAGAAAGGCGTGGTTGAAGAGATGATTGTTGAATTGTAATAGCCCCATTATTTCGATTGTGTTTACAATTTTGTGCCTGAATGGTGTGCAATAAATGAAAATGAGGTTCTCTAACTTTCTGCTTTTCTAGTCATTGCTATGTTTCCTCTTGCTGCTCAATGTTTTCCTGTCACTAATATCAGATACATTTTTGGTAGTATTATTTATTTCAATTTCAGACAGGGGTCACAGATGTAGGGTCAGTGCAGTTGAATAGTTATTGCGTTTGGCTTCTAATGGCCATGAGGAATGCTTTTCAAAAGGTAAGTATTGTCGACAGGAGGTCACCTGCTTGGGTCACCTACTGTCGGAGGGGGGTAGGAGATTAGCTCCTTGGTGAACTAACACACAAAGAAGTGCATGAGGTGCATGAGCCTTTATTCTTAATGCCTGAAGCAGTCTTTCGAGCAGCTGACACTTGGGCAACTAACAAAGTGCGTGTTCATCGGCTTCTGTGCTTGGTACATATATTGTTGCGTGCCGTTTTGTGTTGTAAGTACACAAGACGGCTCGTTGTGCGCTTTCTGTCTTTGATGCTACCGCAAGAGCCCTTTCGAGCTGCCCAGGGGGCGTCATGACGGTGGCCGTCTCTATAAGACAATCGATTGGACTCGTTTTAGCCACTGATCTCACAGTTATGGTACACCATGCTGTGAACATGCCCTTGAATAAATAGAGACACAGCACCTCACCAGTGCACGTCTAGCTGGCTATAAATTTGCATTATTCGCCAAAAAGTGTCATTATTAAAGGATGTGCCACTTTGAATTCAGCCATGTTACTGCCCCTCCTTTCTGTCAACTGATGGAGTTGGAAAGGAAAAGGAGATGAAAGGACGGGTAGACTAGACTGATGTTCCCTAATTTGACCCTCAAGGGGAACAATATGTCGATGGCTCTTGAGTTTGAATTCCCAGGTGGCACCACCATTATTGCTTACGTTACAGCAACACTACATACAGTCGCAGAGATACCACGAGTCCTTTATTAGTTAGTCCGAGTAACTGGGTTGTGAATTGTAAGTAAGTGTAGTGCCCACAAGACAATTACTGATGATGTGGGAAGGGATAATGTTTACAAATAAGACAGCTAAGGAAAATGATCAAACTGAAATGAAAAGAATGTTTGTAGCAGGCCCTGCTGGGTGGGTACCGGAAGTCACGATGTCTAAGTTGAAAGTACGGCACATTTGAAGGGACAAGGGATGGTGAATTAATAGGCCAGGGAAGAAAGAAGAATGTTGCCAGATGCATATGTATTTCCTGTGGTTATGATGAGACATTGCTCAGCCCGTGTACTGTATGGTGCGCATGACGCAAAATTCTGGAAGGGGTATCGAGATGCCCCCGGTAATTTCGCACCACACATTTTTTCCTTTTGAGGTTCTTCAGATGAATAATATAGGAATAGACAGATATAACAATTTGAAGGATGTCCTGATTGTTCTTTAAGAGTTTAGCAAATGGATTGAGGTTTACCCCACTATATAGTGTTGAGAGTGAAAAAAAATTATATAAAGTTTTATCCTTGCCAGTTAACTGAAAGTTTGCATTCTATCCACTAATAGGTCCGGGATGCTCTGCAGTCACATCAGAGGGGCCCTGACGCGATGCACATCCAGGCTGCCCGTTATGGACCATCACTTGAATAAGATTGAGGCAGAGCTGCAGAGCAAAGAAGTGCTGGACAAGGTAGGACCACCAAAGAAAGGAAAGAAGGAGGGGCTATCCAGGAGCCCCACTTTGTTGGTCCACCTGTGATTAAGTCCCAGTCCATTGAGCCCCTGCCCCTTGGGCACATTTAGTCTGACCCCCTTTTTCCTGACCCCTTTATGCCTGGAGTGTTGAGGTACAATTTGTGCCCCTGCAGGAGGAACAGTGCACCAAAGGGAAAGTTAGATTAGTAGGGATGGACTGTATTGCTGAAGAATAGGGTGCATGTACCCTGCCCGTGGTACTAACGATAGCTTAGGGAAAAGGAGATTGGTGCATTGTTTGGACAGTCAACGAACAGGGCAAACGGACTGTGATTCTAAGGAAAGAAATACCTCGCCCTGCAACGTGGGATCTGAATCTGAGCTAGACGAACAGCTCCACCGCCGGTGCTCAACAGCGCCTACGCCTAATGAACAATAGGGGTCCGCCAGCGGGACCCAGATGGACGCTGGGAACTTTGTCCCATTTTCTTGTTTTACCCCCATTGGCCCTATTGCATGTCCTTTCCTCTGATAAAACAAAAATATAACAGAAATGTGTACCCATTTGGTTGTCCATTAGGGAGGAAGAGCAGCTCTCTGCAGCCCCGCATGCCGAGAAAAAAATGAGCCTGTTTGGTCAGGGTGGTCTGTTAAGATACTCTGTGCATTTTTGCTATTGGTGTGACGCCTGTTCCCTCTGAACACATGTTTGATATTTTGGCTCCTCACAGAGGGGAGTACAGGAAGACATACACTGACAATTTAATTGTTTCAATTGGTGCATATTCAATTCCTTTACCCCTGTTCCAGATATGACATTTATTGATCTCCGTACTGCAAATGAATGTGTACATTGGGCAAATGTCTATAATGATGGTTAATATGGCAGGTTGTTTTTGTATCCAGGGGGCGAGGAAGATTAAGGTGGGTAAGAGCACATGTGACTTCACTTATAGGCTGCTTGACAACAAGTCTGCCTCGGATCTTACTTCATAATGTGTACTTTACATATGGATAAGGAATTCATGTTTGGCCTATGAGGGAATGGTCTGACAGATGTTGCCTCACTTTTCTTTTTCCATATCCTTGTTGCCTCGTCTATGTATAATACATTCTATCAGCTACAACATGAAAGTATGCTTTTGCCCCGAGCTAAAGGGTTGCTGACACAAAAAAACATGCCCTGTATGCATTAATAACAGTTTGTTGCGCACATTCTTTTAAATTTCTCATCCCAGATCAGTTAGCGACAGTCTATAATACACATGTTGTAATTCAGCTTTAGCAGGACTGCTAAAATGATGCAATATTGATGAAGGTATTTTTGACTATTAATAATGCTTGCATAATGATATACTAGTAATGCTTTCCTTGTTATATGAGCCATTCTTGATACAAATTTTTCCCTTAGAATTGTAAAGCCCGTACCTGATAGCAATAATAAAATTAGCATTGAATGCTAACAGGAGGGTCTGGTAGAATTGAAATGTTATTATCCGATTGCTCATGCTTCGTTCTGCATTTCAGTTAGCATTCATGGCTCCATTTTATTAGTGACCGCCATTTTGTCCTACTGACCAAAACTCATTCAGCTCTCTCAGCTAGAAAATTGCTGTAATGCATCTGTGTCTCTCAAGGTTGGGCCTCGCTGTGCTAATGAGTACATTGTTTGTATTTCTGCATACCTTTCCCATGAGATGGAAGCCTGCTCCCACTGGTTTAGCTGTGAAGGCAGGCAGAGTGACCTTTGTGCACAGACAGTATGTGCCCGGTCTCAGACTCTTAGCTCATCTGTGTGTGCCCCCTTTGTTTCCTGCTGCCTCTCTGTGGAAAGTTACTGGGTGGGTGTGTCTTCTACTCATGCTAGAACCTATAATCTTTACCTCTATGCTGAAAAAGTTAGTCCCTCGTCAGCAATCACAGGAGGCTGGACAGGCTGGACTCCGCTGCAGCGCAATATAAATCAAGTAACTTTGGTATGTATTCTCTACTGTCTGATCGACTCTTCAGTGTTTGGAAGGCAGAGAGGTGGTCGTGAGTGACCCGGGTGGCCCTATTTGGGTCATTTCCTTCAATTACACCTTAGAGATGTGGCGACTTGAAAACGTATTTTTTTTTTTTTTAAACTTAATACTTGTTCTTTTTAAGGAAACACTATAGTTAATCTTTTAATCTGCCAGTCTGTCTAATTCTAATTGCTGTGAAGTACTGCAAAGTCTGCAAGGCCCTGGACATAATAGTGGTAGTTGTATCTGCAATGATAGTATCATATGTAATTTGATATTAAAAAGGCTTGTATCAGTTTTCTGCCATCTTATTCTTATTTCTCATTTTCTGTGTGCACAGTCAGTCTCACATTATTCTTGCTCTATGTAAAGCTCCCAATGTTGTGCTTTTTGCACTGTGCAAATCTTCACATTAAAATAAAATTTGCAACAAATTAAAAACACACAGGAACAATTTGTGAAACTATATCAAACCCTGAAAGGGCTGAAAGCCTTCAAGCTCCTGAAATCAGTGCAAAGCATCAGGGCATTGGGCAATTATTTAGATGGTTTGGGGCTGAGGCTTGTCAGGGGTTACAACTGCATTCTTAAATTTGTGCCCCACCACTTTTCAAATCCACCAGCCTCCACTGAAGAGAAGTGCTGTAAGAAGCAACAGAGGGGTAGAAAGAAGCAAGAGAAGTGATGAAAGAGACAAGAGAGTTGCAGAAAGAAACAAGAGAGGTGCAGAAAAAAGCAAGAGAAGTGCAGAAAGAGGCAAGTGAGGTGCAAAAAGAGGCAAGAGAAGTGCAGATAGAGGAAAGAGAGGTGCAGAAAGAGGCAAGTGAGGTGTAGAAACAGGCAAGAGGGGTGCTGAAAGAGGCAAGAGTAGTGCAGAAAAAAGCAACAGAGGTGCAGAGGGAGGCAAGAGAACTGCCGAAAGAAGCAAGAGAGTTGTAGAAACAGGCAAGAGAGGTGCAGAACAAAGAAAGAGGGGTGCAGAAAGAGGCAAAGGGGTGCAGAAAGAGACAAGAGAGGTGCAAAAAGAGGGAAGAAGGGTGCAGAAAGAAGCAACAGAGGTGCAGAAAAAGGGAAGAGGGGTATAGAAAGAGGCAAGAGAAGTACAGATAGAGGCAACAGAGGTGCATAAAGAGGTAAGAGAAGTGCAGAAAGAGGCAACAGATGTGCAGAAACAGGCAGGAGAGGTGCAGAAATAGGTAAAACAGGTGCAGAAAGAGAGAACAGGGGTACAGAAAGAGGCAAGAGAGGTACAGAAAGAGGTAAGAAGGGTGCATAAAGAGGCAAGAGGGCTGCAGAAAGAAGCAAGGGAGGTGGAGAAAGAAGCAAGAGAAATGCAGAAAGAAGCAACAGTGGTGCAGAAAGAGGGAAGAGGGGTGCAGAAAGAAGCAACAGTGGTACAGAAAGAGGCAAGACAGGTACAGAAACAGGAAGGAGAAGTGCAGAAAGAGGCAACAGATGTGCAGAAACAGGCAGGAGAGGTGCAGAAATAGGTAAAACAGGTGCAGAAAGAGAGAACAGGGGTACAGAAAGAGGCAAGAGAGGTACAGAAAGAGGTAAGAAGGGTGCATAAAGAGGCAAGAGGGCTGCAGAAAGAAGCAAGGGAGGTGGAGAAAGAAGCAAGAGAAATGCAGAAAGAAGCAACAGTGGTGCAGAAAGAGGGAAGAGGGGTGCAGAAAGAAGCAACAGTGGTACAGAAAGAGGCAAGACAGGTACAGAAACAGGAAGGAGAAGTGCAGAAAGAGGCAAGAGAAGTGCTGAAAGAAGCAACAGAGGTGTAGAAAGAAGCAAGACAAGTGATGAAAGAGACAAGAAAATTGCAGAAAGAAACAAGAGAGATGCATAATAAAGCAAGATAAGTGCAGAACGGGGCAAGTGAGGTACAGAAACAGGCAAGAGGGTTGCAGAAAGATGCAAGAGAAGTGCAGAAAGAAGCAACAGAGGTGCAGAAGGAGGCAAGAGAACTGCAGAAAGAGGCAAGAGAGTTGCAAAAACAAGCAAGAGAGGTGCAGAAAGAGGAGAGAGGGGTGCTGAAAGAGGTAAGATGGGTGCAGAAAGAAGCAAGAGAGATGCAGAAAAAAAGCAAGAGAAGTGCGGAAAGAACCAGAGGTGCAAAAAGAGGCAAGAGGGGTGCAGAAATAGGCAAGAGGAGTACAGAAATAAGCAACAGAGATGCAGAAAGAGGCAAGAGAGTTGCAGAAACAGGCAAAAGAGGTGCAGAAAGAGAGAACAGGAATGCAGACAGAGGCAAGAGAGGTGCAGAAAGAGGGAAGAGGGGTGCAGAAAGAGGCAAGAGGGGAGCAGAAAGTTGCAATAGAGGTGCAGAAAGAAGCAATAGCAGTGCAGAAAGAACCAACAGAGGTGCAGAAGGAGGCAAGAGGGGTGCAGAAAGAGGCAAGAGAATTGCAGAAAGAAGCAAAAGAGGTGCAGAAAGAGGCAAGAATACTGCAGAAAGAGGAAAGAGAGGTGCAAAAAGAGGCAAGAGGGGTGCAGGGAGAAGCAAGGGAGGTGTAGAAAGAAGAAAGAGAAGTGCAGAAAGAAACAACAGGGGTGCAGAAAGAGGCAACAGAGGTGCAGAAAGAGGCAACAGGGGTGCAGGAAGAAGCAAGTAAGGTGCAGAAAAAGGCAACAGTGGTGCAGAAAAAGGCAAGACAGGTGCACAAACAGGGAAGAGAAGTGCTGAAAGAAGCAACAGAGGGGTAGAAAGAAGCAAGAGAAGCGATGAAAGAGACAAGAGAGTTGCAGAAAGAAACAAGAGAGGTGCAGAAAAAAGCAAGAGAAGTGCAGAAAGAGGCAAGTGAGGTGCAGAAAGAGGCAAGAGAAGTGCAGATATAGGCAAGAAAAGTGCAGAAATAGGCAAGTGAGGTGCCGAAACAGGCAGGAGAGGTGCAGAAAGAAGAAAGAGGGATGCGGAAAGAGGCAAGAGGGTACAGAAAGAGGCGAGAGGAGCACAAAGAGGGAAGAAGGGTACAGAAAGAGGCAAGAGGGGTGCAGAAAGAAGCAAGAGAGGTGCAGAAAGAAGCAAGAGAAGTGCTGAAAGAAGCAACAGAGGTACAGAAAGAGAGAAGAGGGGTGAGGAAAGAGGCAAGAGAAGTACAGACAGAAGCAACAGAGGTGCATAAAAAGGCAAGAGAAGTGCAGAAAGAGGCAACAGACGTGCATAAACAGGCAGGAGAGGTGCAGAAACAGGCAAAACAGGTGCAGAAAGAGAGAACAGGGGTGCAGAAAAAGGCAGGAGAGGTACAGAAAGAGGTAAGAGGGGTGCAGAAAGAGGCAAGAGGGGTGCAGAAAGAGGCAAGACAGGTGCAGAAACAGGCAAGAGAAGTGCATAAGGAGGCAAGAGAGGTACTGAAAGAAGAAACAGAGGTGTAGAAAGAAGCAAGAGAAGTGATGAAAGAGACAAGAGAGTTGCAGAAAGAAACAAGAGAGGTGCAGAAAAAAGCAAGAGAAGTGCAGAAAGAGGCAAGTGAGGTGCAGAAACAGGCAAGAGGGGTGCAGAAAGAGGCAAGTGAGGTGCAGAAAGAGGCAACAGAGGTGCAGAAACAGGCAGGAGACGTGTGGAAAGAGGGCACAGGGGTGCAGAAAGAGGCAAGAGAGGTACAGAAAGAGGGAAGAGAGGTGCAGAAAGAGGCAAGAGGGATGCAGAAAGAGGCAAGTGAGGTGCAGAAAGAAGCAACAGAGGTGCAGGAGGTCATGAGAACTGTAGAAAGAGGCAAGAGATTTGCAGAAAGAAGCAAGAAAAGTGAAGAAAGAAGCAAGAGAAGTGCTGAAAGAAGCAACAGCGGTGCAGAAAGAGGGAAAAGGTGTGTAGAAAGAGGCAAGAGAAGTGCAGACAGAAGCAACAGAGGTGCAGAAAGAGGCAAGAGAAGTGCAGAAAGAGGCAACAGAGGTGCAGAAACAGGCAGGAGACGTGTGGAAAGAGGGCACAGGGTTGCAGAAAGAGGCAAGAGAGGTACAGAAAGAGGGAAGAGGGGTGCAGAAAGAGGCAAGAGGGATGCAAAAAGAGGCAAGTGAGGTGCAGAAAGAGGCAACAGTGGTGCAAAAAGAGGCAACAGTGGTGCAAAAAGAGGCAAAACAGGTACAGAAACAGAAAGAGGCAAGAGAAGTGATGAAAGAGACAACAGAGTTGCAGAAAGAAACAAGAGAAGTGGAGAAAAAAGCAAGAGAAGTGCAGAAAGAGGCAAGTGAGGTGCAGAAAGAGGCAAGATAAGTGCACAAAGAGGCAAGAGAAGTGCACAAAGAGGCAAGAGAAGCGCACAAAGAGGCAAGATTGGTCCAGAAAGAGGCATGATTGGTGCAGAAACAAGCAAGAGGGGTGCAGAAAGAGGCAGGAGAAGTGCAGAAAGAAGCAACAGGGGTGCAGAAGGAGGCAAGAGAACTGCAGAAAGAGGCAGGGGAGTTGCAGAAACAGGTAAGAGAGGTGCAGAAAGAGGAAAGAGGGGTGCAGAAAGAGGTAAGAGGGGTGCACAAAGAAGCAAGAGAGATGCGGAAAAAAAGCAAGAGAAGTGCGGCTAGAAACAACAGAGGTGCAGAAAGAGGCTAGAGAAGGGCAGAAAGAAGCAACAGAGGTGCAGAAAGAGGCAAGAGTACTGCAAAAAGAGGCAAGACAGTTGCAGAAACAGGCAAAAGAGGTGCAGAAAACGGGAACAGGGGTGCAGACAGAGGCAACAGAGGTGCAGAAAGAGGTAAGAGGGGTGCAGAAAGAGGCAAGAGGGGTACAGACATTTGCAAGAGAGGTGCAGAAAGAAGCAAGTGCAGTGCAGAAAGAACCAACAGAGGTACATAAAGAGGCAACAGAAGTTCAGAAAGAAGCAATAGAGGTGCAGAAAGAGGCAAGAGAACTGCAGAAAGAGGAAAGAGAGGTGCAGAAAGAGGCAAGAGAGGTGCACAAAGAGGGAAGAAGGGTGATGATGAAAGAGGGAAGAGGGGTGCAGAAAGAAGCAAGAGTTGTGCAGAAAGAAGCAAGAGAGTTGGAGAAAGAAGCAAGAGAAGTGCAGAAAGAGGCAAGTGAGGTACAGAAATAAGCAAGAGAGGTGCATAAAGAAGCAAGAGAAGTACTGAAAGAAGCAACAGAGGGGCAGAAAGAGGGAAGAGGGGTGCAGAAAGAGGGAAGGAAGTGCAGGCAGAAGCAACAGAGGTGCAGAAAGAGGCAAGAGAAGTGCAGAAAGAGGCAACAGAGGTGCAGAAACAGGCAGGAGAGGTGCAGAAAGAGGGAACACGGGGGCAGAAAGAGGCAAGTGAGGTGCAGAAAGAGGCAACAGTGGTGCAGAAAGAGGCAAGACAGGTGCAGAAACAGGCAAGAGAAGTGCAGAAAGAGGCAAGAGAAGTGATGAAAGAGACAACAGAGTTGCAGAAAGAAACAAGAGAGGTTCAGAAAAAAGCAAGAGAAGTGCAGAAAGAGGCAAGTGAGGTGCAGAAAGAGGCAAGAGAAGTGCAGAAAGAGGCAAGATTGGTGCAGAAAGAGGCAAGTGAGGTGCAGAAACAGGCAAGAGGGGTGCCGAAAGAGGCAAGAGAAGTGCAGAAAGAAGCAACAGAGGTGCAGAAGGAGGCAAGAAAGATGCGGAAAAAAGCATGAGAAGTCCAGAAAGAACCAACGGAGGTGCAGAAAGAGGCAAGAGGGGTGCAGAAAGAGGTAAGAGAAGTGCAGAAAGAGGCAGGAGAGTTGCAAAAAAAGGCAAAACATGTACAGAAAGAGAATTTAGGGAGCAGGTCACTCTCTTTATTTCCTCTTTCAATTGTGCTCTATTTGGTCTGGAAACTGTTGGTAAATGTAAATTCCCTATGTGAGTAATTTGGGTTGTTGGTTGAGGGGGGTGTAAGCCCTTCTCAAGCAAAAGCCGCAATCCTTGTAAGGCTGAACCACAAAAGTCACTAAATTAACCTGTGCTTAACCCTATTGTATCTTGGCACAAAAGCAGTCAGGCTTAACCTAGAGGCAATGCGTAAAGTATTTATGTAGCACTGAAACAGTAATAAAGTGAAAACATAACACAAGAACATTTACACACTAATTTTGAAAAATAGATTAAAATGTAATAAATTATTTGAAAGCAAAACGACTGGCATCCAGTCAGTAGATCCAGAGCTATGACATTTTTTAAAGTTTTAAGTGCAAACTAGCACCTGAAAGATCAAAGCTCCAACCACGGATATCTAGTCGCGTGAGACTGGGGCACATTCAAAAGTTTTGGCCTGCCATTATGGAATCCAAGAAGTGGATTGGGCCCGGTCTCGCCTTACCTTCATACTTAGAAGAAATTTCAAAGAAAAATGTCAGAAAAGTAAAGTTCAGCATGGAGGCGGCATCATCGTCGAGCAGCCGCAGGAGGAAGTCACAACACAGATTTCCATATTCGAACTTAGACTCTTTTTTTGGAAGTCAAAAATTACCAGCGGGATGAAGCTCCAGGCTGTATCCGACGAGGGTTTCAGGAGGCCAAACACCCTTCCAGAGAGGAGTTGCTGAACAGAATTTGCTGCTGTACAGAAGAACATAGTTGGAGCTACCGCAAAGTCAGACTGACCAGCAATGCACCTTGGGCACATCAGCGAGCAGGTAGGTCCCGGTCTCCACTCCACCTCTCCATTCTCAGAGTACTTTTTGGCAAAGTCCCAAGTTTTGGATTTTGGCTGGTTAGGCACCGTTGGCACCACTTCCAAGGGTCCACGACTGTGAAGCACCACTTGGAGGGTCGGGGCTCACTTCAGGCTGGTTCAAGTTCCACTTTGTAAGTTGTTGGAGCTTTTTGTGTCCCTAAACCTCTGAATAAGAGGCCAGCAAACTATCTCTTGGAGTCACTCTAGTGCACCTGGATTCAAGCAGAAAATCAGGTCTCAGGCAGGGCTCTTGGAGCAACAGAGTAATCCTCTGAAGTACACAGCAGGCCTCGGACAGCAGGGCAGTCCTCTGAGAGTCCTCTGTAGTCCAGAAGTAAACTGAAGAGTGGGTCTGTGGGTCCTATTTTTGTACCTGGTGCCAGCTTTGCAGTGGAAGAAACTTTTGGGGCCGTATTACAGAAGTTCCCCGGGGTTGCAACGGGCTTTTGCACCCCTTTAGTGTGCTCCTGGGGCACTTTGGTATTACAGAAGGGGTCACAGACGCTTCTGCGTCCCCTTCTGTAATACCGATAGTACTGGCGCACATAAAGCACCAGCGCTATCATCAGAGGGCATTCCCTCATTTGCATGGGTGCGTGGTCCCATGCAAATGGGAGAATCCCTTCGCCTCTGCGTTTGCGCTGTATTACAGACGTGGGCACTAGCAGTGTGTCCCCTGATGGCAGTCCTATGGAGGGGGCAAAGGGGGCCCCATGGACCCCCTAGACTTCCCCTTGCAGATGGTTGGAGCAATTCTTGTATTCTTCACACTGATACGCACAGCTGTTACTTTGCCTAACAATTATTTTATGTGTGTTTCATTCTGTCGTCGTGTTCAGATTCTTACGCTGACACACACAGCTTATTCAAGGTCCATTTCTGTATAGTGTCTATTGTAATTGATGTGCTGTGCATATTAGAAGTGCATTGCTATAATGCAATTATTGTGGATTGGCGTTTACTGATAAGGTAATAGCTGTACTAGTGTGGTGTTGAGGTTTCTAATTTCATCACATTTTAGCATGGATGTACCAGATGGCTAGTATTCAGCCTCCTCCGTTTTTTCTAGCAGAAACAGGAGAGCCTCCCACACCATGGGATTTATGGATAGATTTGTTTGAAGCATATGTGGAGGTTTTAGAAGAGGATGAATGTTCTGAAGAAAGGCATTTATCACTGCTTAAACACAGATTAGGTGCAATAGGGCTAAGGGAGTTTAGGAATTTACCGCTATTAGAGAATGCTGGAAATATCGGTGTGTATGAGTATGCTATCAAACAAATGCAAGAAAGGTTTGGCAGGAAGATAAATGTAGTCATGGAACGTTTCAAGTTTTACTCTAGGGTACAAAAGGAAGAGGAAACCATTGATCAGTTTGTGTCTGCTCTTTGGGGGCTAGCAGTAACTTGTGATTTTGGGAACATGTCTTACGACCAGGTTCTAAGGGACCAGATTCTCATGAAGACTAAATCTAAGAAAATACAAGAGAAGTTGCGGTCTTCTGGAGAAATATCACTGAGGGCAGCTGTGGACATTGCTAGGAGCATTGAGGTGTCAGAGAAGTGTATTAAAACTGTAAGAAGTGAGAGTGGTGGTAGCAATCAAGTTAGTGCAGTAAGGGCTGGGAGAGATGTTAGAATTAAACAAAAAACTGGTGACGTTAAATCAAATGATGGTGGGTGGGCAGGTGGCAAGACCTTTGCGTGTTTTTGTTGTGGCTCAAGTAGTCATTCGGAAAATTACAAAATGTGTCCTGCATTAAACAAAATTTGCAGTACTTGCAAGAAGAAGGGGCATTTCAGTAGGGTGTGTAAGAACATGGGTAGGAAAGTAAATCAAATTGTGGAGGATGTTTCTGATGAGGAGGGGAGTTTACAAGGTGTGGTACTAAGTGTGCAAGATGAGCAAGTGGATGAGGTGAGGAATACCACTAGTTTACCAACATGTGTAATTTGCATTGATGGTGTGCAAGTGAAAACCATGGTTGAATCGTGTGCATGGTATACCATCATGGGTAAGAGTTTATTCAACAAACTATGGCCTAGTAGAGTATTGTGTGATCCAGAGGCAATCCTGGGAGCTATTCTGGGCATAAGATACCTATGCAAGGGTTCATGTGGGCTGAGATTGAATTTGGTTCTAAGAGATGTCGTGGGAAAGTGTATGTGGCTGATAAGGGTGCTATGATTCTTGGGTTGCCACACGTTATTGAACTTGAAATGAGGATTGATTCTAGTGTTGATCCGGCAGTGTACGTTGTGCAGGAGGAGGAAAAGGGCTGTGTGGAAAAAAATATAAATGAGGGCGAATATGGGAACTTGGAGAGTGTGTATCCGGATGTTCTTTGTGGTCGTCTGGGAAGAATGAAGAAATTCAAACACAAAATCATTCTTCACGCGGATGCTATACCTATTAGACAGAAGGTAAGGAATGTGCCAGTGAATTACCGAGGGAAGTTGAAAGGTATATTACAGGATTTGTGTTATAAGGGGATAATTGAGCCGTTGATTGGGTATGACCAGTTGTAATTTCCCTTAAGGCTAATGGGGATTTAGGTGTTTGAATGAGTTAATTTGGATTGATACTTACCCTTTGCCAAATTTACAAGAATTAACATCAATAGGAAATGCTACTTGGTTTTCGAAAACTGACCTAGCTAGCGCTTACCATCAAATCGAATTAGAAGAGGAGTCCAGACATTGTACAGCTTTTATTTCACCTGAGGGGTTGTACCGGTAATGCAGGATGCCATTTGGACTAGCAAGTGCATCAGCAGTGTTTCAAAGGGAAATGTCCAGAATTCCTAATGGAATACAGGGTGCTAAAGTGTTCCAAGATGATATCTTGATTTTTGGTGAAGACAAGTGCTTCCACAGTGAGGTGTTACACAAGGTTCTGTTGGCGCTCAGAGATAATGGATTATCTGTGAAAAAGGACAAGTGTGAGTTTGGTAAGCAACAAGTGGAGTACCTGGGCCAGGTAATTTCAAAGGATGGAATTCTACTGAAAGTGAGCCATGTGGAAGCTATTGTGGATGCACCGGAGCCCAAGAACAAGAAGCAGTTGATGTTGTTTTTGGGTCTCACTGAATTTTATTCGAGATTTGTGGGGAACTATGCATCTGGAGAGGAACCTTTACAGAAATTACTGAAAAAAATACAAAGTTTGTCTGGTCTGGGGAGCAAACTGAGTGTTTTGGTGCGATCAAGAATGAGATATCTGTGGTGCCATGTTTGAAGTCGTTTGAAAGGGAAGCTGATTGCATATTATCTGTGGATGCAAGTGGATACGGAATTGGGACTGTTTTTTCACTGAGGCGTAATAATGCTTCATGAATTGTGGCGTATGCTTCGAGCACACTATCGAATTCTGAACGGAATTAGTCTGTCATAGAGAAAGAGTTACTTGCAGCTGCGTGGGCAGCTGAACGATTTCGCATGTATGTGTGGGGGAAGAAATTTAAAATTTGTACAGATCACAAACCATTGGTAAATATTTTGAAACCAGAAGTTGAGAAGAATTTGACACGATGATAGGCTAGGCTAGCATCAAAACGGCAAACGTTTCATTATGACATTGAGTACATTCCTGGGAAAAGTAATACCATTGCCGACGGGTTATCTAGGTTGCCAAAACAGTGTGTGGCGGAGTGAGGAGGGATGGTGGATGAGTGTGAAGTGGCTATTACTTATGAAGATGTAGTAAGTGGTGGAGTGGAGATGAAGGAAGGTAAATAAATATTGACAGAAGTTGTGTGGGAACAGAAGATGGAGAAAGATGGAGTTCTGGAGGCTGTGGGAAGGTATGTAGTCAGTGGTTGGCCAAGAGAAGGACAGTTGCGAGGTGAATGTAGCACATTTTGGAAGGTGAAGGATGAGTTATCTGTTTCCAAGGGGGTGATTTTGAGAGGTGATAGAATAGTACCTCCAGTGGGAGTGCAGAATTTCATTGTAAGCATTGGTCACAAGGGTCATGGTGGTATGTCGAGTACTAAAAGGAGAATCAAGGAGAACTTTTGGTGGCCTGGAGTGGATGGCATGGTGGACCATAGGGTTAGGAATTGCAAGTCGTGCAGTTCAAGTGACAAGGTGGTTAAACCCATGAATATACCTATGACAAGGGTAGCTTTACCTGAGGGTCCATGGCAGAAATTGGCTGTTGATTTTAGGGGTCCTTTTTCTACCTTGTCATCTAAGGATAAGTACGCTATTGTTCTAGTGGATTATTACTCTAAATGGCCGGAAGTAAGAATGGTGGAGAATGTGATGACAGATGTGGTGATTGAGTTTCTGGAGGATGTGTTTTCGCGTGAAGGTGTACCGGAGGTAATGGTGTCAGAAAATGGGGTGCAATTGACCTCAACTAAAATGCAGAGCTTCTTAGCTGAGTCTGGAATCAAACAAGTGAGGACGGTGTTATATCACCCGGAAAGCAATGGACAGGTTGAGCGGTTTAATAGGGTGATAAAGGAGGCCATCCAGTTGGCTCTTGTGGCTGGATTACCATCGAGAAGGGCTCTTCAGGATAGATTGGTATCCTATAGAATTACCCCCCATTCAGTGACGGGGGCAATGCCATTTGAATTGTTGAGAGGAAGGAAACCAGCCACGAAACTGGTACCTTGGTGGTGACTGAAAAGGAATGGGAGGACAAGGAGTGAGATTTCTGATCGGAGTTTGAGGTTGAGGGTGGAGAAGTTACAGGACCGTACTGTGCAGGAAAAGACTTCCAATATTAAGTGGCCTGATGTTAAAGTGGGTCAATAAGTGTGTGAAAAATCCCAGGTTTGTGGTGAAAGGTGCTGCATATTGGTCAGAACCTTTGAGGGTGAAGAGAGTAATGGGTAGTGCAGTGGAGTTGGAGGATGGTAGACGGTGGAATTGACGTCAGGTGAGTTTGTGCAATGTTAAAAATGGTGGTGTCTCATTGTGGAAAGGGTTGAAAGGTGAGTTGGGTGAAAGAAATGGTTATGTTTTGGCGAAGGACTGTGTGGTAGATTCAGGGTGTACTGAGGGTAGGGTGCAGAAGAAGGTAGTGGTTGTGGTGCGAATGGAAGCGATGGGGAGGACAGAAATGATCCTGGAGTCCGTCGAAGCTCAAGGGTGAGGAAACGTCCTGTTCATTTGGGGGATTACCAGTTGGGTTAAATCTTCCCGGGTAAAGAGATTGGTGATTCTGTTGTATTATGATGCTAATGATAAGTTGTACATAGTTGTGTGTTGTTGTTAAAGGGGGAAGATGTGTGGTATTGAGGTGGAATGTTGGAGATAGAATATGGTAGGGGAATGAGCCGGGGGTTCGAGGTTGGCGGTTGGGAGGAGTTGAGGATGGAACAAGGTGTACGCAGTGTCGCTCCTTACGTTGAACTTTGAGCTTCACGAATAAACATAATTTTACTTGTCCTGTGCAGTGTGACGTTCTTTACAACTAGCATTGGGTATGGAGGATCCCAATTCCTCAGGTCAGGGTAAAGGTCTTCCTGTAAGGCCCAAATGAATCAATGCACAGGAGGGAGTGGAGTTGCCTACAGGCCCAGGCAGAGTCTGACATCAGATTGAAAGTCATTTGAGAGGTCATTTGCCACCTGGTGAGAGGAAAGTTGGTGGGTGACTACTGTTTCACACGCCTTTTCTAAACAAGGTAGGTGACAATGAGCCTGTATTTGGACAGATTATCTAGGCCTGGGGTGGGTTTCTGTAGGGTAGCTGTTGGTGCTGCATGTTTGAGAGCCTGAAGAACACCTCCACTGGCAAGTGAGCAATAAAGCAGGCTAGTGATGTTCAGCGTAAAAACCTGTGTGTGGAGGTTGAACACTTGGGTACTGCAGATACCCAAAGTGTTTTACAATCTTTGAAAGAGATCATGATAATGCTAATGTTGGTTTTAGAGGTGGCTGTAAACTCCCCAAGGAGCTTTTCCAGGTAAGTTTAGTAGGCCAAGTGATGAGAGGGTAATGTCATTCATCAAAGTGTGGATTTCTTTGCTAAACAATGTGAGAGAATTGTCACACAGGTCTGTGAAGGGGGAGCCTGTGGTATGACAGACTTGGAGACACCGTCTCCTGGTGGATGAGGAACAGTTCTTTGGTTGTGTTCGAGCAATCCTTTGCACAAGGTTGGAAGCCCTCCTCACTCTGACGCGCACACATCTGTAGCCTCTGTGGTGGGCCCTCAGGCGGTGTGATCAGATGGTATTTGGTGCTATGTCAGAGTCCTTCCAGCACTCTGCCTGGACCCTCCCATTGGAGGAGGTTATTGGTGTCCCATTTACTCGCCTCCAGGGGGCGCAGTTTGTAGGTAAACTATGAAGGGTCTTGGTTGATTTGACAACAGGGCAAGTAGGAGGTCATCCTGGGGTCATATGAGGATCAGGAATGTCAAGGAGCGGTTATTTGAATGATTCCCACTGTATTTTATGAAACATTCTCAATTAGGAGATTTGGCCAATGTCATGAGCCTTCTGAGGTCGGTGATGTGGCTCACTGTTGATTAAAGAGTGATCGGTCCTTTGGATCTATCTATCTATCTATCTATCTATCTATCTTTATCTATCTCTGTAAAGACAGCTTACACAAGGCACAGCTATCACTGTCATAGAAGCAGTGCTTAATTTATGCCAGTGTTTTAGAAAGCTCAGCACCTGCACTTATTTCATAACACAGACACCTCTTTATATTACACCATGTGGTGGCGCTGTCTGCCTAATTTTAAACACAACACTTCAGAAGTATTTTTTGGAACGCAATATACAATAAGCAAATATTATCAGTGATCCACGGCCATTCTTACAGTTTTGGGTGACCTGAACTAGTAAAAATTGTCACATTTGTATAAGTGTGATGGTTAGCAGCTGGTGTTAATACTGTAATTTGGTATGGTCGGCATGGGCAGTGGGTGGTACAAGCTGCAGTGGCCCCTGGGAAATAGCTTGGGCCTGGCTTTGTTTTTCTCACAAATTAAGAACCGTATAGAAGGCCTACGGTGCTACTGAACTTCAGATACTGACATGGAGCTGGGTTTTTAATTGTTTTCTAAACCTGAGATGATGTGACTCTATGGGGCATATTTACAAGCCCCTATCACCACGGGAACGTCACTTTTTATGACATTCCTGTGGCGATAGGGGCTTTGCCTTATTTACAAGGCAGCGTTAAGCCACTTAACTTGGCTTAACGCTGCCTTGTAATAAGGCCCCCTTTCACGCTATGCTGAGCGTGAAAGGGGAGGGCAGTGGGCGTTGCTGTGTGTGTTCCACCGCAACACCCATTGATTCTGATGCTGCCCCCTATTTACAAGGGAGGCGTGAATAGGAGGCAGCACCAGAATTAAGACCAGGGAAAACCTGGTCTTACCCTGGTGCAACGAGGAGAAATGTTTCATTTCTCCTCATTTTTGCTGTTTTCATGTGTGCTGTGTTGTGCAGCACACATGAAAACAGCAAAAGGCCAATGATTGTTTATGTACAGTAAGGCCCATTAAGCAGCACACATAGAAGTTACAAAACAGCATTTAAAGATTGTTTATGTGCAAGAAGGGGGACCTTCACATAAACAATTTTTCTCTGTACACAGACACCCATGCACTATGGTGCAAGGGTGCCTGCTTTGGCGCTAGGCTGCTAAGTGTAGAGCCAGCGCAAGGGGAAACGCAGGGCTGCACCATATTCTTGTAAATATGGTGCAGCCCTGTGTTTCAGAAGTGGAGGAGTGTGGCGTTAAACAAAGGAGGCTAACGACACGCTCCGCCACTTCCCTTGTAAATATGCCCCTGTGTGCTGTAAATATGACCGGCTAGGAGCCTGCGGAGCCCATGATTTTAGTGTGTTCCCTTGCAAGCGCAGCCCCAAAGATGAAGTCACTGTCCAATTTATAAATCGTGATGGGGATAAACTCGTAGCAAAAGGAAAAGTTGGCGACTTACTGTTGGATGTAGTGGTTGAGAAGAATCTGGATATCGATGGTTTTGATTTGTCATATTACTGCGAGGGATCTTGCGACCCACAGTTTGATTACGGATGTTCGTGCATGCACTCTTGGCCGTACTTGTTCCCGTTAATTTGAGCTCCGTTGAGCCCACTCCCCTTGACTGCACAGCCTGATTCTACATGCTCCTTTCACACAGTCCTGATGAAGACCCCACTCTAAGGATCGAATCACCTTGAACTTCTAAGGGGTCGAAACGTTGACTACCACTAACTATTTATACAAGCCCTGACGACTGAAATTCATTATCAGTGTCTTCTAATGCTATGTGTATTTACTGGAACAGGTGGCTTGTGATAGGCCGGAAAGGTCTCACTATGTGAATTTGATGTATATATGTCACATTACCTCTCCCTTGTCAAGTACCCTCACTCATTCACTTTGATCCAGAACACCCCTACCCTTCCTTTCCCAACACTATAGCACCTTTTTTACATATATTTATGATTCTAGATGCATGAGCAACTGTGTTGCCTAACAAAAGTGATTAATGCTTTGAAAATAAATTGCATTCACTGCAGATTATGCAAAATTGTTGTTGTGAATGTCGCTATTTCTTTCGTATTGTTAAATTGTTGCTACTGTGACCAATTGTTTATTGTACTGTAAATATGACCTGGACACACTGCTTATTTTAAGTATATGGAGCATGCTATTGATGAGCTCTGGTCCAAAATAAGCAGACAGCGCTACCATGTGGTAGAGTGCCATAAATAAGGGTTGGTGTTTACAAATAAGTGCGTGTGGTAACCACCGCCAAACACCGGCACAGATTAAGCACTGTCTGCATGGCGCTGCTACAGAAATGATCGGCGTTTCACTTTTTATTTTGTATGGCTTTCTACATGGTAAGCGTGTTGTAATTATATTTAAACCACTTTGGTAGTCTGAGAATATTTTCAGCTTGTAAATCCCCTGAGCCAGCTCGTAGCGTTTTGTAACTATCCTTGCCTAAAGTTTCCTTATTTGATGAGAGATTGCCTCTGGCTTACTTACTTTCCCCGCTCTTTAACAGGTATTACTTTGTGACACCTGGTAAGAACAATACCATTTGTTTTATATAGTGCTACAACTCATCTGTGGCATATCAGATTAAACCAGCGCTATACTTTAGCTGACTCAACCTTTTGCCAGGACTGATTTCACGGTGCACTGCAAGCTTTTCGACAGAGTGCCTCCTGTGCTCTCCAGCCCCTTGTAGTAGCGGTGTGTTAGCACAGGGAGGAAAGCAGACATTTTCTTTAAAGGAATCCACCTTAATCGTCTTTGTGTCGCAGCTTGTCTTTGGTTTTAATGGTCCTTTGAGCCCGAGCATATGGTCTTCCAGTTGCAAATGAATCACAGGTTTAAACCCACCCCAGACAGGCTACTAGGTCCTTCCGGGCCTTTGGCTGACTCTCCCCTGCGACTGCCTCTCCTACAATAAGAGTCTGAGACCCCGGGTGGAGGTAAAAAGGCCGCAGATTTAATAATATGAAGTCATAAATCATAAGATTGTCATAAACCATCACAGCAGTAATCTATCATTGATGTGCACAATAAGTCATGCAATAAATGCAGTCATAGATCAATCATACGATCATAAATCAGTGATCCCAGTCTGAAGCCAGTTTGGCAGCACCATAAATCATCTCAACAGATCCGTCCACCACAGGTTCCTGTCTGTGCGATTGATGTGAAGGCCGCTCGGGTGGCGTGCAGCAGCTTCTAGGCTTCCCTTGCTACCGATGTATGACATCCAAGGCCCTTTCATGCTGTGCCCGTGCTGCAAGTGCCGTGTCTGCTTGCTACTACCCCCCCCTTTCTAAGATTGTGACCTAATCCAAGAGTGACAAATGCAAAGGAAACAATTGATGGACGGAATGCTGAACAATGCAAACATTCGCCCCCAGCCACAAGGATCTGGGTTTAATCCATCATTCTTTTGCTCACCACACCACCCCAGTTTGGACCCAGCTATATGCAAATCAGGCTTGACCCTGTGCCTCATAGGAACAGTCCAGCCCGAACTGCCAAGCCAGGTCCTCCCTGGACCGGAAACAAGCATCCTGGGACAGGTTTCAGGGCATCACCCTTCATCAGCCAGGCTAGTGCTCACTACACTACTGGATTCAAGCTAGCCTGGCTGATGAAGGGTGATGCCCTGAAACCTGTCCCAGGATGCTTGTTCCCGGTCCAGGGAGGACCTGGCTTGGCAGTTCGGGCTGGACTGTTCCCATAAGGAACAGCGCCAAGACTGATTTGCATATGGCTGGGTCCAAACTGGGGTGGTGTGGTGAGCAAAAGAATGATGGATTAAACCCAGATCCTTGTGACTGGGGGTGAATGTTTTTCTGGGTTCCGTTTCAGCGCCAGGATGCTCTTCGGAGTGACAGTCGCGCTATACAAATAGCCTATTACATTACATTGTCCAGCATTCCGTCCATCAATTGTTTCTTTTGCGTAATCCAAGAGTGGGCGTGGACTACTGGATTGACCCTATCATCGCCAGTGAATTGGAGGGTTTGGAAGAAGCTTCGTTTCCTCTCTGAGGCCGGGAGGCTCACGGCAGCGCGGACATCGCGGGCATCACCGCGGACCAGCAGATCAGCCCTTGCTACCACCCGGCCGCCTGCCCACCGGCCCGCCGCTAGGTCCTGCTCTGCACAACCCACAGCCCACAACCCGCAAACCCTGAAAACCCCGCAAACCCTGCTGAGTTCCAAACCGCTACAGCCACCAGTCAATTAGCTGCCCTGCCCTCCCTCCACCCGATTGACTGTCAGGGGGTGAAGTGGCAGCTGTGGTTGGCAGAAAGGCGTAGGAGGAGGGGGAATGATGTGGGGGGTCAAAATCAAAACCTCAAAGCCGCGGAGGCAAGGCAGTGGCAGAAGGCAGAAGGCAGGAGGCCTCTCACTTAAAGGGACTCCAAGACATCAAGGCCTGGGGGCACAGAGACAGAATTCACCGGGCTCACCTGGTTTGAGCTGTCTGGTTAACCGATTCATCCCTGAGGTGAGAGAAGGGGAGTGTTTGGGAGAGCCCGGGGCCGAGGCGGTCTGCAGCCCCTGTGGGCCATAAGGGGGGGTCTGACCAACGGGCTGCCTAGCCAGCCCACCAACCAGTCAGCCAGTGGCAAATAGTCTAATAGTCCAACAGTCAGTAAGCACTTAACAGCACTTAACAGCACCTTACAGCAAGTACCTTACCAGGAGTTAGGAAGTGTAAGAAACAAGCAAACTTCCTTCACCCTCCCTTCACCCTGCCACTCCCTACCAGCGGCCCGCCAGTGTCAAACACTACACTAAATTGCAAATTGCAAACTACGAACACTACAATAACCAACTGCCTCGCTTCCCTCCTCTAAACCGTCAACCGCCAATTGGTTAACAAATCTAACAACTGTACCACACTGAAATTACCAGTATCCTAGCTACAACATTACAATACTGGGAAATAGAATAGCAACCAAACCTTCAAATAAAAGCCTTAATGATCTGAGCAGATCTACCCAGCTCACTCGAAAAGCACTACCCTCAAAGAAGTCATACAACGGAGGGGGGCATAGTGAACAGACTGAACATACTGAACAAGCTGAACAAACTGAATAAGCACCGCACGCCCCAAGCATCTTCAGCAAAAGACAGTCAGAGTCAGCAAGACCAGAGCGACACAGAGCGACGCAGAGCCCAGGCCTAGGGAAGGATATAGGGCAGAGAGAGAACCTAGGTGCTTGGTGTCTGTGGCCATAGGAGCGGAAGCGGCCTGGGTTAGCCCGGTGAGGCTTGCCCCCATCCCACAGCCTGCTACCTCTCTTGCCCTCTGGTGCTCCTCTTTGCAATCCTCACTGCCCAAGGCCACGCGTCAGCGCACACAGGCTACATTTGTCATCCAACCCCACGCACCAGCCCCAACTTAGAACCGCCGAGAAAAACAGGGATGACGGATAGCTAAGGGCAGTCAGGGATAGGCAAAGACATCCAAGGAAACTGTATGGAACTGTGTGGAAGACAAGTCGACCGGGCAATAGAGGGAAAAAGTCAAAAAAGGCAACAAAGACAGCCACCGTCTGCCAAAGGATCAAAGAAGGGGGAAAAAAGCCAGAAAGGGGCACTGGCAACAACAACCACAATAATGAGATCAGGGAAGGCAAGGCAGCAGGCGGCAGCAAACCCTAACAAAAGAACGCGCAGGAAAACAAAGAAGGCACCCACTAAAGAAAGTGAAGAAGAACAGATGACGAAGAAGGAGGAGGAAGTCCCCCTGATCTCACCACTCCTTACCAGTCCGCAGGCCCCACCAACCACCATGGCAAACAGCGCGATCACCTTGACCATCCCGACCAAATCAAGCGGCCAACCAAAAATATACACCAAATTCTCCTTTATAAAAGACGCCGGGTCGGTTCTGTGCTTGAGCAGCAACAAAGTAAGCAATCTCCCCTCTCCTCTCCAACCAATCAAAGCACACCAGACAGTGCAACAGCAGCTGAAGACGGACCGTGGAGAGCTCGCAGACACCAGGAAAGGCTCTTGCGGAGCAAGACCAATAGACGCAAGGGAAGAAGAGAAGACTAAAGGAAATGGGAGCGAGAAAGACAGCCCAAGACAGCCTATGAGTAATGCAGCGGCGACAAAAAAGAAAGGAAAAGAAAGTAGCGACAATCATAACCCTCTCAGGCACATCCAGGAAGAAAGCCCGGACAAGTGGCTACCACACCAAATGAAAAAAGAGGAGGAGGAGCCACTAGCACGCAGACACCTCCCTCACAACAACACCATCTCAAGGGGAGAAATAGGACCCCCAGAACTCCACGAACAACACAAGCCACAGTCAGAGGCGGAATTTAAACCAGAAAAGCAACTCAACATTTCAACCGCAACTGCTCGAGTTCATAGAGGCCACTAAGGGCAACAAAGACCCCCACAACATGTCAATTAACATGGCAGCTGGAAAACTACAAGATACTCCGCAAACGACAACGATAGAGCCGCCTGACCAACCATACCAGGAACAACTGCACGGCCAATTCTTGCAAAGTACTGCACAAGCCCAACCAAATAAATAGACGCAAGGGCCACACATATCAACAACCCAGGATACGGAACCAGAGTCATCTTACCTCACACCAGAGGAATGGGAGGAACCGGTAGCTTCATACTCCCTCGCCCCTCAAGACGAACCACAAGGAAAAAACAATAGCTCCATAGAATTTAACATCAAACAGGACAAACTGCAGGAAAAAGAAGACATCTGGACCACACTGCTGCACACAATGCAAATGTTCGTAAATGCCATGCAATACCAATCTGACAAGATGGATATTCAATTGTCAGTTCTCAATTCACTCTCCATCTTCGTCGTGAAAATCGACGACAAACTGGCAGATCTCAACAACTTGATTAGGAGGGCTCAATCAGAGACACAGCTCGTAAAGGCTAGCTGCACCTGCATAACAATTGTGGACAAACTGGCAACACTACCAACAGTAATGGACAATCTCCTTTCCGACATAAGAGAGGCCGTGACAAACAAACCAGCGAAAAGAACAGCCTCCATGAGAAACGACGAGCAACTAGCAAAAAACTCAATAACCCAGGATCAGGCCCAGCCAACTTCCAATCTGACACCAGAAGTAAAGCCGCCCCAGGAGGCAGTGGACCTAACAAGAACAGACTTGAACATGCCATTGAGCCAAAGAGCCTCAACATCCCCAAAGAGTAACATAGCACTCATAATCTGGGACCTCCTCGACGCCACCTCTTCAGACATTGCCTTCTTCACAGAAACCTGGAGCAACCTCTGCTCCGGACTGGACATCGCCATCGCCATTCCTGACAGCTACAAAATCAGCCGCAAGGACCACCCGACCGTCCAGAAGGAGGCATTGCCATCATCTACAAAAGCTCACTCCGACTGACCACGCACTCTAATGACCCAACGGTGACCATGGAACACCTCCACTTCCAGATCTGGACCAACCCCAACACCCCTCTCTGTGGCACCCTCGTCTACAGGCCACCTGGGCCATGAACCCACATTCAAAGATGCCATTTTAGACCTCATTGCACCCCAGGCTCTTCCATCCACCGACTACATCCTACTCTGAGACCTCAAGTTTCACCTGGACAACCCCAGTGACCAGAACACCACCCTGCTCCTGGGGAACCTCGCCAACATCGGACTCAAGCAGCTAGTAACCGCACCAACCCACATAGTTGGACACAGGCTCGAGCCCGTCTTCTCTGCCAGTGGGAACTTCAATTACAGCCACACCACCGAACTCTCCTGGACCAACCATCATTGTATATATCACGCCTTCACCATGCCCACCGCACACCACCGCCATCATCGTCCCCCCACCCGTCGCAGCTGGATTAAGGCCACCAAAGAACTTCTCGTCAACTCTCTCAGCACCACCACTCCGCCACACTTCGAGAGGACAACATCGCAGTGCACAATATCCACCAATGGATCTCCAACTGCGCCAACACCCTGGCACCCCTCAAGTAAAGATCAGGCAAATAACACTCCAAGTAGGCCAACTGGTTAACTCCCGCCCTCCACTAGTCCAGACGCACCTGCAGACGTCTCGAGAAGAGATGGAGCCACAACAATACCCCTGAACCTCACAAAACCTTCAAATCCACTGTCAACACACACCACACAGAGGAAGAGGAAATCCCCTGGATTGATAGGTTTTGTGCAGATAGGTGTCCCTTCCTGCACAACATCTATCAACTCCGCAACACCAGGGCGCAAGGGTGCCTGTGTTGGCGCATGGCAGCAATTGTGCGTCAATGTAGGGGAAAAATACAGGGGGCTCATTCATGAGCCCCTTCCGACAGTTAAAGCTGCTAGTGCGTCATTTTCTTGACGTACTTGCAGCATTAATTTTGCACCATGTTGCGCCGTTTTTACAAAGTGATGCATCTAGGCATATGCGTGACCTTTTGAAACCCTGTGCCACATTATACATGCGTCAGGCATGATGTATGCAGGGTGGGCGTTCCCACGCAACCAAGTCTCATAGGAGTGGCACAGTGTAATCCATCAGATTTCACTGTGACAATTCTAGGACGTCACTGCGTCAGAACCTTACGAATGCCTCACTTCAGGCGTACGGGTGACACAGTGCCATAGGGATAGGCTGGCCCCATGCATTGCTGGAGTTGCGTCATGCTTGTGACGCAACTGCAGCAATGCGTGACTTTAGCGCTGACAGGTACGTCAGGATTCCAGATGTATCTGTCATTAAGTGTGACATGGAGCGCCGTAGAGTGAATACAGCGCATCCATGGTGCAAGAAGAGTGCAGTGAAAAGTGTTGCAACGTTGTTTAGTCGCAGTGCTGCACCACTTTTCATGGCTGAGGCCCAGGAGTGAGCCCTGTCTTATTAATAGTGCACATTCCTGCCCTTTTGTTTTGTCACAGGGCAGCGCAGAAACATTCCTTGCAACACTGTACAGCACCAAAACCTTCTGAAATGAGGCCCCAAGTGTTTGCACCAATTTTAAGACCAGCTTTTTTCTGGTCATACAAAACTGCCTCTAACTGGAGTAAAAGGCAGTTTTTTGGGTATTGCACCATACAAGGAATTTGTTGTAAATATTGCGAAGTGGGGTTAGTGGCAGTTTTTGCATGGGAGCCCCCACCTTGCATCTCATTTTCGTTAACTCCCGCTAACAGAAGTGGCGATCTTAATAATTCACATTTACGCCGGAAAAGTGCCACTAACTTCAGTTAGCGGCAACTTGTAAGTACAGCAATAAAAAAAAAAAAAACGTAATGTCAAAAAAATGACACTACGGCGGTGTTAAGTCCTTGTACATATGCCTCTCTGTGCGTCATCGCTATATACTACCGAACATGCATGATAAACCCGAAATGTAAGTCAGAAAGTGTGGAATTTATAGGTGTAAATCAAGTAGTGGCGGGAATCACTTACACTTATCCTGTAGCATTTAAACATGCATGCCCATGTTTTATCTTTATCCCCGGCCCTCCATCACTTGGCCCCTCAGTGGAGTGTAAAAGAGGCCTTGAATCCTCACCTAGGCGCTAGCACTGAAGTCTCCCTAATATGTACCCACAACCGGATCGCACGGATAGCGCCCCCAACCTCTGAAACTTGTGGCTACCATGGCGAGTAGCAAATGAGGTGTAAAAACAAGTGGCCGCCTTTGCAGGAAGACCGCACCAGACTTGGTTATGATGTCCCGGCATAGAAGAACATCCGCAGCGGTGCAGAGGCCGCCACACCCACGAAAGGGGGCCAAGAAAATACAATAGCTTCGGGCCCGGCTTTGCCTTCTCGGCCCACTCTTTGTTTGCTGTCAGCCTCTTCTGCTCCCAGACATCTCGAATACAAGAAGTGCTTTTTTCACTCCTTGTAGTTTCACTTCCGCTCCCAGACAACTCGAATACAAGAAGTGCTTTCTTTACTCCTGGTTGTTTCACTTCCGCTCCCAGACAACTCGAATACAAGAAGTGCTTTCTTTACTCCTGGTTATTTCACTTCCGCTCCCAGACAACTCGAATACAAGAAGTGCTTTCTTCACTCCTTGTAGTTTCACTTCCGCTCCCAGACAACTCGAATACAAGAAGTGCTTTCTTTACTCCTGGTTGTGTCACTTCTGCTCCCAGACAACTCGAATACAAGAAGTGCTTTCTTTACTCCTGGTTGTGTCACTTCTGCTCCCAGACATCTTGAATACAAAAAGTGCTTTCTTTACTCCTGGTTGTTTCACTTCCGCTCCCAGGCAACTATACAAGAAGTGCTTTCTTTACTCCTGGTTGTTTCACTTCCGCTCCCAGACAACTCGAATACAAGAAGTGCTTTCTTTACTCCTGGTTGTTTCACTTCCGCTCCCAGACAACTCGAATACAAGAAGTGCTTTCTTTACTCCTGGTTGTTTCACTTCCGCTCCCAGACAACTTGAATACAAGAAGTGCTTTCTTTACTCCTGGTTGTTTCACTTCTGCTCCCAGAAATCTTGAATTCAAAAAGTGCTTTCTTTACTCCTGGTTGTTTCACTTCCGCTCCCAGGCAACTCGAATACAAGAAGTGCTTTCTTTACTCCTGGTTGTTTCACTTCCGCTCCCAGACAACTCGAATACAAGAAGTGCTTTCTTTACTCCTGGTTGTTTCACTTCCGCTCCCAGACATCTCAAATACAAGAAGTGCTTTCTTTACTCCTGGTTGTTTCACTTCCGCTCCCAGGCAACTCGAATACAAGAAGTGCTTTCTTTACTCCTGGTTGTTTCACTTCCGCTCCCAGACATCTCAAATACAAGAAGTGCTTTCTTTACTCCTGGTTGTTTCACTTCTGCTCCCAGGCAACTCGAATACAAGAAGTGCTTTTTCACTCCTTGTAGTTTCACTTCCGCTCCCAGACAACTCGAATACAAGAAGTGCTTTCTTAACTCCTGGTTATTTCACTTCCGCTCCCAGACAACTCGAATACAAGAAGTGCTTTCTTCACTCCTTGTAGTTTCACTTCCGCTCCCAGACAACTCGAATACAAGAAGTGCTTTCTTTACTCCTGGTTGTTTCACTTCCGCTCCCAGACAACTTGAATACAAGAAGTGCTTTCTTTAATCCTTGTTGTTTCACTTCTGCTCCCAGGCAACTCGGAATACAAGAAGTGCTTTCTTTACTCCTGGTTGTTTCACTTCTGCTCCCAGAAATCTTGAATTCAAAAGTGCTTTCTTTACTCCTGGTTGTTTCACTTCCGCTCCCAGACAACTCGAATACAAGAAGTGCTTTCTTCACTCCTTGTAGTTTCACTTCCGCTCCCAGACAACTCGAATACAAGAAGTGCTTTCTTTACTCCTGGTTGTTTCACTTCCGCTCCCAGACAACTTGAATACAAGAAGTGCTTTCTTTACTCCTGGTTGTTTCACTTCCGCTCCCAGACATCTCAAATACAAGAAGTGCTTTCTTTACTCCTGGTTGTTTCACTTCCGCTCCCAGACAACTTGAATACAAGAAGTGCTTTCTTTACTCCTGGTTGTTTCACTTCTGCTCCCAGACAACTCGAATACAAGAAGTGCTTTCTTTACTCCTGGTTGTTTCACTTCCGCTCCCAGACAACTTGAATACAAGAAGTGCTTTCTTTACTCCTGGTTGTTTCACTTCTGCTCCCAGAAATCTTGAATTCAAAAAGTGCTTTCTTTACTCCTGGTTGTTTCACTTCCGCTCCCAGGCAACTCGAATACAAGAAGTGCTTTCTTTACTCCTGGTTGTTTCACTTCCGCTCCCAGACAACTCGAATACAAGAAGTGCTTTCTTTACTCCTGGTTGTTTCACTTCCTCTCCCAGACATCTCAAATACAAGAAGTGCTTTCTTTAATCCTGGTTGTTTCACTTCCGCTCCCAGACATCTCAAATACAAGAAGTGCTTTCTTTACTCCTGGTTGTTTCACTTCCGCTCCCAGACATCTCGAATACAAGAAGTGCTTTCTTTACTCCTGGTTGTTTCACTTCCGCTCCCAGGTAACTCCAATACAAGAAGTGCTTTCTTTACTCCTGGTTGTTTCACTTCCGCTCCCAGACATCTCAAATACAAGAAGTGCTTTCTTTACTCCTGGTTGTTTCACTTCCGCTCCCAGGTAACTCGAATACAAGAAGTGCTTTCTTTACTCCTGGTTGTTTCACTTCCGCTCCCAGGCAACTCGAATACAAGAAGTGCTTTCTTTACTCCTGGTTGTTTCACTTCCGCTCCCAGACATCTCAAATACAAGAAGTGCTTTCTTTAATCCTTGTTGTTTCACTTCCGCTCCCAGACAACTCGAATACAAGAAGTGCTTTCTTTACTCCTGGTTGTTTCACTTCCGCTCCCAGGCAACTCGAATACAAGAAGTGCTTTCTTTACTCCTGGTTGTTTCACTTCCGCTCCCAGACATCTCAAATACAAGAAGTGCTTTCTTTACTCCTGGTTGTTTCACTTCTGCTCCCAGGCAACTCGAATACAAGAAGTGCTTTTTCACTCCTTGTAGTTTCACTTCCGCTCCCAGACAACTCGAATACAAGAAGTGCTTTCTTAACTCCTGGTTATTTCACTTCCGCTCCCAGACAACTCGAATACAAGAAGTGCTTTCTTCACTCCTTGTAGTTTCACTTCCGCTCCCAGACAACTCGAATACAAGAAGTGCTTTCTTTACTCCTGGTTGTTTCACTTCCGCTCCCAGACAACTTGAATACAAGAAGTGCTTTCTTTAATCCTTGTTGTTTCACTTCTGCTCCCAGGCAACTCGAATACAAGAAGTGCTTTCTTTACTCCTGGTTGTTTCACTTCTGCTCCCAGAAATCTTGAATTCAAAAAGTGCTTTCTTTACTCCTGGTTGTTTCACTTCCGCTCCCAGACAACTCGAATACAAGAAGTGCTTTCTTCACTCCTTGTAGTTTCACTTCCGCTCCCAGACAACTCGAATACAAGAAGTGCTTTCTTTACTCCTGGTTGTTTCACTTCCGCTCCCAGACAACTTGAATACAAGAAGTGCTTTCTTTACTCCTGGTTGTTTCACTTCCGCTCCCAGACATCTCAAATACAAGAAGTGCTTTCTTTAATCCTTGTTGTTTCACTTCTGCTCCCAGGCAACTCGAATACAAGAAGTGCTTTCTTTACTCCTGGTTGTTTCACTTCCGCTCCCAGACAACTCGAATACAAGAAGTGCTTTCTTTACTCCTGGTTGTTTCACTTCTGCTCCCAGAAATCTTGAATTCAAAAAGTGCTTTCTTTACTCCTGGTTCTTTCACTTCTGCTCCCAGAAATCTTGAATTCAAAAAGTGCTTTCTTTACTCCTGGTTGTTTCACTTCCGCTCCCAGGCAACTCGAATACAAGAAGTGCTTTCTTTAATCCTTGTTGTTTCACTTCTGCTCCCAGGCAACTCGAATACAAGAAGTGCTTTCTTTACTCCTGGTTGTTTCACTTCCGCTCCCAGACATCTCAAATACAAGAAGTGCTTTCTTTACTCCTGGTTGTTTCACTTCCGCTCCCAGACATCTCAAATACAAGAAGTGCTTTCTTTAATCCTTGTTGTTTCACTTCTGCTCCCAGGCAACTCGAATACAAGAAGTGCTTTCTTTACTCCTGGTTGTTTCACTTCCGCTCCCAGACATCTCAAATACAAGAAGTGCTTTCTTTAATCCTTGTTGTTTCACTTCTGCTCCCAGGCAACTCGAATACAAGAAGTGCTTTCTTTACTCCTAGTTGTTTCACTTCCGCTCCCAGACAACTCGAATACAAGAAGTGCTTTCTTTACTCCTGGTTGTTTCACTTCCGCTCCCAGACATCTCAAATACAAGAAGTGCTTTCTTTAATCCTTGTTGTTTCACTTCTGCTCCCAGGCAACTCGAATACAAGAAGTGCTTTCTTTACTCCTGGTTGTTTCACTTCCGCTCCCAGGTAACTCGAATACAAGAAGTGCTTTCTTTAATCCTTGTTGTTTCACTTCTGCTCCCAGGCAACTCGAATACAAGAAGTGCTTTCTTTACTCCTGGTTGTTTCACTTCCGCTCCCAGACAACTCGATAGAGGAAATCACCCCTCTCTGTTGGACTGACCACTCACTGATTACTTTTTATCTGCACTTGGCCAAAAGTTGTTCCCTCGCCAAGCCAGCAGTAAACTCAGTAGAAGGTAGAGCTTGGAATAAGCTCCCCGAAATCAAAAACAAACCCTTTATTAAAACCTCATACTTTTCATCAACAGACTCGGCGGAGGTGAATTATAATAGATTTAAAAGGGAAATTATAAAAAGTCTAGATGAGACTATACCCCTGACTACCCAGAAGAAATCAAAAAAGCTCTCAGCCCCTTGGTACGACCTCATGTTGAAAAATGGCAAACTTAAATGTAGGCAATTGGAAAGGAAATGGAGACGCCATTACCTTGAGGGGGATAAGCTCATTTTAAGAAATGCATTGAACGAATATAAAAACAAACTAAGGAAGGTTAGAGCAAATTACATCTATGGGCAGATCATCGCGGCCGCTAACAAAACGAGGAAAACCTTTGAAATTCTCAAAGAATTCACCAACCCATCCCGCCTCAAGCAAGTGATCACACCGTCACAGACACTGTGTGACAACCTGTCGGAATACTTCGACAGTAAAATCACAACCATTTTGGAAGGGATCAATAACATACCAGTAGTTAAACACTTGAATGCACATTCCCACAGCCCTGATCAACCAAAACTATCTCTTGCCCCTCCCTCCTTAGATCATCTCCCAGCCGAGTTACCACTGGTGACACTCACTAGATTGGACCCTATCTCCAGTGAAGCCTTTAAAACCTTGTATAGAGCTATTAAATCAGGATCCCCGCTGGACCCCATGCCTCCAAAGCAGTGGTTAGTATGGGAAGAAGAGTTGGCAGGCCCTCTTCGACAACTCTGCAATCATTCTCTGGAAACCCAGAAGGTTCCTGACTGCTGGAAGAAAGCAATAGTAAAACCATTGCTGAAAAAAGCTCTCTCTGACCCCGCCGACATGACTAATTTTAGACCTATCTCCCTTCTTCCTTTCCCTATAAAAATCTTGGAAAGGCACATAAGTTCACTATTGTCACAACATCTAGAAGACTCTGCATGGCTTGAGGAGGAGCAATTTGGATTTCGTCCTGGTCATGGAAACGAGACCGCCCTTATCTGTGCAGCCGATGAACTACGGAGGACCACGGATAACGGACAATCGGCCGTCCTTGTCCTCCTAGATCTATCGGCTGCGTTCGACATGGTTAACCATCACATTCTCATATCCAGGCTCTCAGCAGCGGGTGTGGGGGGACAAATGCTAAACTGGCTAAAGTCATACCTGTATAACCGCTATCAAGCCGTATCTCTCCCCCCGTTTTGTTCCAAATTTAGAAAAACAACACATGGTGTCCCCCAGGGCTCTTCCCTCAGCCCTATCTTGTTTAATGTCTACATTAAACCTTTGATCACACTCATAAAAACCTATAATGTTAAATTAATCAACTACGCAGACGACTAATTTTGTCATTGAATAATAACCAGGAGGATACCATCAGAAACTTTCAAGCATGCATTCTTGGCATCCTTGATTGGATGAATTCCAATTCACTGAAGATGAATGGAAATAAAACAGAATTTCTCTGCTGCTCCTCCAACAAAATTCCGGTGTCCCTACCATCGAATTTCTGGCCGCTACCCATGGAAAAGCCCTCGGGCAATCCTGTGGCAGTACGAAACCTGGGTGTGACCATCGACCAAGGACTATCTTTAGAAAACCAAGTGAATAAAATCACCGGAACCTGTTTTGCTCTGATACGTGCTCTTAGGAAGCTATACCCGCTGCTTGATATACCTGCCAGGTCATTGATCTCCAGAGGGGTAATACTAAGTAGGCTGGACTACTGCAACGCCCTGTTGCTAGGAGCCCCTAGTTACCTTCTAAGAAAGTTAGAACGTATTCAGACCAATACTGCCAAATTGACACTGAACAAACCCCAATATTCATCCGCCACAGAAGCCTTGAAGAAGCTTCATTGGCTACCTGTCAAGCAGAGAATAGTTTATAAATCTCTATGTATTGCTCATAGGGCATTACATAACAAAGGGCCAATACTTCTTAAAAATAAAATAAAAAAGTATACCCCCGGCAGGAACCTCTGCTCTACTAATGGCAACTATGCCCAGGAGATTAGGTATAAGAAAGTTAGACAAGGAGGACGCACCTTCACGGTTAACGCGGCCCGGCTATGGAATAGACTTCCAGCCTCCCTACGTTCTCAAACTGATTTACAAAAATTGAGGAAGGCACTGAAGACCTGGTTATTTCCCCACTAGTGGCCACTGCTTAGCTTTCCATCTGCTATATCTTACACAATAGTTCAGTGCCAGGATACCATCTTTGGTCACAGTGCGCTCTATAAATAACCCCTACAATACAATACAATACTACAAGAAGGAGAAACAAGATATATGAAACCTGCTTCCGAAATATGTTCGGGTGAATTGAGTTTTAAGTCAATATTTCTACTTACTGAGAACGAGACCAGCCGTGGCTGAGTGTCCTCTGAAAGTGACAAAAACCGTCCCACAATTCTACGTAGAAGGAAACTACCGAGTGTAAATATTTATATCAACCTGTCTTTGAAAACGCTTACAGTTACCGAAGCTGCTGACAACAACCTACTTGAAAGAAGCCGCAGCGTGCTTGTCGTGTCCGTGTTTGTTAGTGTCCGGCTGGTGATGCATGCCTGCGCGATTAAAAGTAAAAATAGACTCCCTTGATTGCCGATCTACAACAGTGTTGAATATCCCATCTTTATTTGTATTAATGAGATGCAACTATCGGAGAATCGAGAATAGTACTTGATGAATAAACAAAAAATGAAGCAAAAAGCCTGTGCCTAAAAATGTAATCAAAAAAGAGATTCTTGTGCAAAACGCATATTGCGTGTTATTTCATGCTTAAATAACCGCGACTCGCATTAGTGGTGTTGAATTCAATGAATCCCTGTGAAAACTAAAGTGCCCTGCTTGTGAAACAGTGTATGTTTGCATGTTAATAATGGATTTACAATATACCTGTGAGGTGGATTTACAATAGAACATAAATCAGATGATCACCATTACAATGACTAGTGTTGGTGCATCACCAGTAAACATAATAATGTGGTTGAGATAACCGGATTAATGCAATGGTCTGGAACATGATATGAAACATTATAAAAAGCATGTCATCTCAATTTTATCATTTAATCCCTTTGGCACTAGTGTTTCGAGAGATTTGATCCAAAATGCCTCTCTGCGTGCTAATAATTTGTGCATATCTCTATCTGATGAGAATGGCAGTTTTTCTAAAATGGTAAAGCGTAATTGAGGTATGGAATGTTGTGTGTCTAACCAATGCGCTACCAGGCATGAGTTCCTATTCTTTGTACGGATCATGCTCTTGTGTTCCGTTATTCTCACTTTGATTTTGCGTGTTGTTCTTCCCACATATGTCAGAACACATTGACATTTGATTGCGTAAATAACTGACTCAGAATTGCAATCAGATGAATGTTTTAAAATAATTTTTGGGGCTGTGTGTGGGTGGGTGAATGTGTTACCTACTATGACGTTACTGCAGTGACTGCAGTTACAACATTTCTTCATGCCTGTATATGTCTTTTTCTCCTGTATTGGTTGTGCCTTGAGCATTTCTCTTACATTCTTAGAGCGTGAATGCGCAAACATTGGTTTGGTCAAAAGTAATGCTTTGAAATCTGGTTCCTGTTCCAGTACCTCCTATCTATGGGATATGATGCGTTTAATGGCAGGAGCTTTGGTTGAAAATTTTAGTACACATACTTCTCTTTTGATAGAAGATTTGAGTGCAGGCATGAGTTAACTATCTCTTTGCATGCGTGCTACTTTACTTTTGGCATTGTTCAAAATTTCAGTAGGATAACCTCTTTTGATGTATCGTAGATATTCCTCTTGAATGGCTTTATCTGTGTTTAACTGTTCTGATGTGATACGTTTGATCCTGATAAATTGTGAAAGAGGTAAATGTTTCTTGAGCGAAGGTGGATGAAAACTAGAATAGTGTAACACATTATTTCTGTCTGTTGGTTTCTTAAAGACAGCTGTTTGTAAACCATCTTCTGTGATCGTGAGTTGGATGTCCAAAAAGTGCATAGTATGCTGATGTATCTGGTGTGTAAACTGGATTCTTGGATTGTGATGATTTAGCGACTGAATGTTTGTCTCTAATTCCTGTTGGTTTTCTTTCCAAATTATGAGAATGTCATCAGTACACCGCATGTAGGTGATGAGATTTCTTGTCCAGGCCTCATTCTGTAAGATGTAAGTGTCTTCAAATTTTGCCATAAAAATGTTGGCATAAGATGGTGCCCCGGGAAAGCCCATTGAAGTGCCTTTTCTTTGTAAGAAAAATTCATTATTCCAGACGAAATACCAGTGAAACAAACCAGAACTGGAGTACAACTCCCTACCCTATCGCCCCCTCCAGACCCATCAGAGCCAAGACACACCTATCTGAACAGGACATTCTCTCCCTCCTCTGAGCCTACAACTCCTCTCAATCTGTCAACCAAGTCTCTCATGGAACCACGCAAACTTCCCCACTAAACTCTCCTGGAGCTACTAATCACAAGCAAGTCATATTGGGGCCTGTCCAAACTATTCCATCAAACCCGCATAGAGCTCTCAGACACAACTCTATTGCCTTAAACATTGCTAACATTATGCAAGTTCCCATTACACAGCCTACTCTCACAGACTACAAATCACACCTAAAATGCATGTTGCTCAACTGTAGATCAGCTGTGAAACATGCCACGGACCTCGCTGACCTCATCCTAGATCAGGAACTCGACCTCATAACCCTCACTAAAACTTGGCTTACCGACTCCTCAGGTCCTGTCCTTGACATCCTAGTCCCTCCTACCCACAACATTATCAGACTTGATAGAGTTAGGAGAACTGGAGGAGGCATAGCCTGTATTTACCATAACAGTCTCTCAGCAAAGCAGTCTCCCTCTGCAATTCTCTCATCATGTGAATATCTGTGCATAGACATCATCAGCAAACATAGACCCTTATGCAACCTGCACAACTTTTACCACCCTCCGGGAGACAACCTCCCTCTGATTGAACAAACTATGGAAACCATTGCCTCCAACCAGGGTCTGCACTGCCCCCAGATCTTCCTGGGTGACTTCAATCTTCACTGGAATGACCCGAATGATCAAGCGGTGAACAATCTCAAACACTTCCTAGCTGACCTCAACCTGACTCAATTCTGTGACAGTCCAACCCACAACTTAGGCTCGACCCTCGATCTAATCATCTCCAATCCCAACTCCATTCAACTGGAATCTGTTGACCCTTGTGACTGGTCAGATCATTACTATATCACCTTCCGAATACTAGAAAGATGGAACACCAAAAGATTCCAACCATTGAAACAAAAACATTGGAAAAGAACGCTGCAAAATGCAAACGTAAATGAGCTCATATCTCGTTGCAATCTGTCCCTACCTCCCCCTGCGTGCATGTCCGACGATCACGAACTCACTGATCACTACAACAACTCCATGTTGATAGCCCTGAATGCAATTGCCCCCCTACAACTAAAAAGAAAGTCCAACAAAGACTCCAAACCATGGTTCAATGACAGCTTAAATTCAGACAGGCTCAACCTGAGACTAGCAGAACGCTCTTGGAGATGCTCTCCATCTATTGATCTCCTTAAGATTTCATGACTAAGAAGGAGTATGTACAACAAACACATCAGAATGGCGAAAGTGACCTTCTTTAGAAGCCAACTGGACAAAGCCAAAAATCGCCCCAAAATGCTGTTTGATTTGATTAAGCTACAATCCAATAACACTCATAACCAATCTCCTCTCATCTCCTGCCTTCAGCCAAACTGCAAGGACTTTGCCGACTTCTTCCTTGAAAAGACGAGCAAGATTGAATCTGAACTAAGGTCTGCCCTGATCGATCTATCACTCTCTCCTGACTCCTCCTTACCCTCGCAGCCTCTTATCATGCCTTGTTGCTCCCCTAAAAACAATGCCTCTTGGAGCCAATTCTCACCCTTCAATGACACATCCATCTTCAACATTCTTTCGACCCTGAAACCTTCAAATCACTTCAATGATCCCCTTCCCCCTAATTCCTTTAAAGAAATGATAAGGTCACTAGTCCCACTCTGGACCAAGATTATCAATGCCTCACTTCTCCAAGGTGAGATCCCTGACTGCCTGAAGTCGGGTTTGGTTCTGCCTATTATCAAAAAACCTACGGCTGACCCAGAAGATTTGAATAATTTCCGACCAATGACAAACATCCCTACTCTGGCAAAACTCCTTGAGAAATGTGTTCATGAACAACTGTGTAACCACATTGAGGAATTCCAACTTCTTGATCAATTCTTATCGATCTTCCGTCATGGCCACAGCACCGAAACAGCCATCACTCATAAAGTTGACAACGCTCTCACAATGCTTGACCAGAACGAATCCTGCCTATTAATCCTACTCGACCTCTCATCTGCTTTTGACACTGTCAAACATGACAATCTACTGAGCCTTCTGGATTGCAGGATGGGGCTCTCAGGCTCAGTTCTAGAATGGTTTGCCTCTTTTCTCAATAACAGAACTCAGAGAGTCAAATCCAATCAAACTTTATCCAATCCCAGTCCCTGCACTCTGGGGGTGCCCCAAGGGTCCTCTCTCTCCCCCACGCTTTTCAACCTATTCATTGAACCTCTTACTGAAATACTCCAAGCATCTAACATCCAATATCACATGTATGTGGATGACATCAATTGTACATGAAAATCTCTTCTCCTGACGATATCAAGTCACTATACAAAACCCTGTACAAAACTCAAAATTGGTTAACCTCCAACCACCTCAAACTGATAGCCCTCAAAACGGAATTCCTCCTTATCTCACTGACCAAGCAAACCCCCATTGTGGAGAAATATTTGAAAAATCTCTCCGCTTTCAAGTGCACACCACACATCATAGGCTCTACGAAGTCGCTGGGAATAGTGCTGGATAACATCGACGCATCTACCAAAGGAACGAATTTCCAACTGAGCATCCTAAGGAAACTTACACCCTACCTTACCCAGGATGACTTCAAATCTACGGTGCAAGCGTTAGTCATTTCACGGCTGGAATACGGCAGTGCAACCCTCTGCGGCCTACCGAGATATTGATTAGCCCCTCTCAGGGCATCTCTGAATGCTGCGGCTAGGCTCCTCACAGGCTCCAAGAAAACCAACCACATTTCTCTGGACCTGAAATCTCTAAACTGGCTTCCATTTGAGGCAAGGATTAAACTAATACTTGCATGTATGACACATAAAACACTGCATTTCAACACTCCTCTGTACCTTGCAAATAAGCTTGAACTGTCGAGTAGTGCCCGTACCTCAAGGAGCTCCAGCACCCTGCTGCTCAAACCTAAGAAATTTAAAAAAATGCAAACGTACAATCGTTCATTCTCAGGTATTGCCCGAGAATCTGGAACTCCCTACCTGCAGAAACTAGATTGATTCCATCAACATTTTCCTTCAAAAAGGAAGTGAAAGCTTTACTGATGAGCACGTCATTGAGTTAGAAGCTTTTGTCTTTCCAGACTGATCTGGTGGCTCCTCCGTGCCCAAGGCATGCTTCTTCCCATCTAGTCTCACAATAACTCTTCGTGTTTTATTCTACTCACATGTTCTTCTGTCTTCCTATCATGCACCGCTGCTTACTTTGTTACTTGGCAATTGTAGGGTCCTAATACCTGCCTCTACTATCTCAATAAGTACTTGTTGTTATTTGTATATATCGCTGCATTTCTCCCACAATTGTCTACCTATGTGTTCCGCAACTCGTCTGTAAAGCGGTCTGATACCCTCTAGGGTCATGTTCGCGCTATATAAAACTTTTAAAATCAAATAAATAACTAAAGGGTTAACAGATGCTAACCATTCACAAGTGGAGATGCAGTAGTCTAAAACAAAAGACATGATTTCATTTGCTGCTTTCTCATGAGATTAGAGTGGAAAGTGGAAGAGGTTGCCATTTTAGACTTGCTTTGTATGAGAGCGGTGTACCATTTCTGTACTTAGTTTTTACACATCATAACAGTGTCCAAACTATGCAGAAAGAGCTAAAACAACCAAATAAACCACAAACTGAATTCATTAGTATGTATATAACTTTGTAATTATTTTAAAAATGTACATTAGAAATGAAGATGTATATGGGAGTTTGATTAAAAGGGGTATCACAGTGATGAGAAAAAATGTATGGGATGAACTGTATCTAGTAGAGGGTATGTGTTTAAGAGGTTAGTGGTGAATGTTTTGGGAAGTAAGAGAAACATTCATTAGTGTCTGTTTATTACATTGTGTATTTTATTGAAAAATAACAGTATAGTTTTGTGGAAAGTTGCAATGAGGAACTAAGAGTGTTTTAAATGTCTAAACATCAGGTGCAGAATAGATACATCTTCCATTTGCGTTCAGGGAGTTGTAGTACTTTTAGTAACATTACTAAACAGGAATAGTGAAGTGAGAAATAAAAGATGAGAACATGTTGTCTGCCTGTATATGAATTAGAAAGAAGTAATACTTGTTAGGCATATATTGGAAAGTGTTTGTCAATGTGGTTTTCAACTTATATGACCACTTTGCATATTCTTAGATGGTGAGATATAGTTTTTGTGCTTGCACATAGCTATATATACGGTGAGACTTTTGAGTTTGCTTAAAGATGCAGAGAGGAAAGATGGCTTGAAGGCGTACATCTATTAAGAAATACCATATATGTTTACATGGTGATCTATGTTCAGTAAGGCTGATAATAATGTCATGCATATAGTGAGGGTTGTGTTTTTCTTTAAACATGCTTTGTTTAAAATTGAGAAGGATTATAGGGCCAGATGTACGATGGAAAATTGCATGCGACCCGTTTGCGCATGCAATTTTCCTCTGGGCCTTGTACTAACACTTGCAGATGAAAGTTTAACTGCAATGTCCCCAAAATTTTAACTTTATTGGGACAATGGAATTGTAGTATTTACACAAAAACTGAGATTCTGCTTTCAAACTAAGTGCATTATGGGCTTGGCAGTATTGAATGAACTACAGGAAAACTGAGTAGTTCTATAGGATGCATAAAGTCATGTGACATCACTGCTTAAACACTACCCACCTGTGATCAAGGCTTGAAGGAGCTGAAACGCGTAAGGAAGGAAGGAGCTTACTGCCAAAATGCTGTTTAATCAATAAAGCATCAGTTGTCCTGAAGATCTAGGTGTGCGGCGTGCTTCTTTGCTGGCAACAAGGAAGGTATTTGGATTGATGCGGGGAATTCCGTCCCCGAGCGCCGAGGCCACCCTTTGGAGGTTAGGGCTCCGACATGGAGTTACTGGTAGCTGATATATATATATATATATACATATATATATATATATATATATATATTGCACATCCACTTTTCTGAAAAAAGGCTGCTGCATACCAGCCTTCAGTAAATTTCACAGGTTTATTACAAATTAGCAAACACCAACGCGTTTCAACTCTTACGAGTCTTGCTCACGGTGACCAAGCCAAAGTCAGACCACTACTCAAAAAACCCTCCGCCGACCCCAGCGAATTCAAAAACTACAAGCCAGCCTCCCTGCTCCCCTTCCCAGCGAAGGTACTGGAAAAGTTCATCAACAATCAACTCATGACACACCTGAAGATGAACCAACTACTCAACGCCTCCCAATCCAGCTTCCACAGCAATCACAGCACCAAAACTGCCCTATTCGGAGTCACCAATGACTTCCGAACCCTCCTCGCCCGATGAGAAACAGCAGCTTTGATCTTCCTTGACTTCTCGACTGCCTTCGGCACCATATCCCACCACATGCTGATCGAAAGACCTCACCACATTGGCATCCAAGGGGACGCGCTCAGATGGATCACCTTCTACCTTACCGGAAGACCCCAGAGAATCCACCTCCCACCTTTCACCTCTGAACCAAGAAGATGACCTGCGGTGTCCCCCAGGGCTCATCTCTCCACCCCATCCTCTTAAATGCATATATGACCCCGCTGGCCACCATTGTCAGATCCCACTGTCTCAATATAATTTCCTACGCAGCCGACACCCAGCTCATCCTCTCACCCCACCACCTCCAGAACCAACTTCCACAAATGCATACCAAACTTCACCGACTGGATGAAGAACAACTGCCTGCAGCTGAACACAGACAAGATGGAAGTACTGATCTTTAAAAACAGCAGCAACACATGGGACAACTCCTGGTGACCCTCAGACCTAGGACCCGCACCCACTCCCTCTGACCACAACAGAAACCTTGGAATCATCAATGACATCAAGCTCACCATGAAATCACAGATCAACGCTGTCCCCTCCACCTACTTCTTCACTCTGCACATGCTATGGAAGATCTTCAAGTGGCAACCCCTACACACGAGACGCACTGTGTCTAAAAATCAGGTCTTGAGTCTCTTCCTGAATAACTTCAGCAAGGATAATGTTCTGAGGTGTATGGGAGAGCATTCCAAGACTTGGCAGCAAAGTGGGAGAAGGAGCAGCCTCCACTGTGATTACGAAGGATGTGCAGAGTCTGTGCAAGGGCAAGAGAGGCGTAACAACGTTTTCTGGATGATTGATGGAAGTTCAGGCAGTAGTTCATATATGCTGATCCTTGGTCATTGAGTGCTTTGTAGGCATGTGTCAGGAATAGGGGCCGGCGGAGCTAGCAGAGTTTTACTCCTTGGAGTTCCGCAGAGTTACATAAAAACTCCATGGAATTCCGTGGATTCCCCCTCCCCACCTTTTAGGCACAAACAAATCTGGCCACTGTGCTATAATTTGTGCAATTCTCTTGCATTCAATGAAAAGCAACTTTGCTGTAGTCTCAAAGCGGGAAACTGCAGCCATAGAAAACCTTACGAGGGGCTGTTCGGACCTGTGTATTTATTTACCGATGAACAGCTAACTTCAGAGAGACTCTTTGCGAATCACAATAAAACAAAGACACTTCACCGAAGCAGGTTCACCACATCTGAGTGAGGGGGCTACTCTCCACAACACACATTCTCATTTCTCGACGATAATTAACTTGAATCTTCCTAAAAATGCCTGCAATTGCCACAAATGTCCCTTAACAAGGCAAAACAATACCTTTTCAACCAAACTGGGTGTAAATAAAGGGAAAGAGAGATGTAGTTTGGATCTAAGGCAGTCCCTCTCCTTCCAGCTCATACCTGCTCGGTATCCACCTCCACGGCCGTGACCATGGCCCAGATCCCGGCTGCAGCTCGGAGATGTCCGCCTTGCCATCCTGGTTGAGGTCCAGGTAGCTTCTTGAAGAGCTTAACGTATGTGGCCTAGTTGGAAGTTGGGATCCCCCTCACAGACCGCCTTGAAGAATAGCAGGCTCCCCACAAACTGCAGCAGTGCTGCGATGGCCGAACACACAGAGGGGGGATGGAGGGAACTCTGAGGGACTGGTGCCAGCCGTAGGGAGGGGGCGAACATCACAGGCAGCAGGGGAAAAGGTATGCAGAGAGTGTGTACCTAATATAGGACAGTGGTAACACCTGGTACAAGCGGGAAGACCTCATTGTTTCCTGCGATGTGCCAGCTGAATGGCAGGCAGTGTCTTTTTGTCCAAACGCGGGTGTTCTGGGCTACCAAGAACTGGGAAAGGGGAGGAAGCAGCAAGAAGCACATGCAGGGGTTGGGCTGGAGAGACCGGTGTAGGACTTCCTTGGGCTCACCTCTCTCTTCTCAAAGGCGGGGTCCAAACTGGTAAGCAGGTGCAGCACAGATGTGTGTTGAACTGTTACTAATCCCCAAAACCACACACATTCCCCCTCCAAGAAACAAACAAGGAGACGCCAAAAGGAGGCAGGTGTGGGGTATCCCGGGATGTAGTACTGGCAGAAGCTCAAGTAGGTGAGGCGCAAGCAGCTCACCACACATGCGGAAGTAAATGCACGAGAGCCTTGAGAATGCTCTCTCAACTGCTATAATTCAGCCGGCGGAGTGGAGCTTTGGAATTTTTCAATAATTCTGCGTTACAAGACTAACGCGGAATTACTAAATTCCTCCAATTCCACCGGCGGAGTTAAATATTCCACCTACCCCTAGTCAGTAATTTGAATTGGCATATTTTCTGGAAGGGTAGCCAGTGGAGATTCCTCAGGTGTTTGGTGATATGAGTCCGTTTGGGCAGGTTGAGGATCAGTATGGCCACTGAGTTCTGTATCTTCTGGAGCCCATTCATGAGTTAAGTGGTGGTTCTTGCAAATAGCCATAGTACTGCAGGCTTGTGATTAAGACTTGTGTAACTGTTTTTCTCGTGCTGATGAGGAGCCATTTGAATATTTTTCAGAGTTTGCAGAGTGTGGAAGCAGCCAGAAGAGACTGCATTGATCTGACGTTTCATGGTGAATTTGCTGTCCAGGATGATGTCGAGGTTGAGGGCGTGGTCTTTTGGGGTGGGAGTGGGTCCAAGTTTGGCAGGGCACCAGGTGTCGTTCCAGAGGGAGGCGTGGTTGCCAAAGATCAGCACTTCAGTCTTGTCAGTGTTGAGCTTCAGACAGTTGTCCTTCATCCAGTCTGCGACATTCTTCATGCAGTTGTGGAAGTTGGTCTTAGTGGTGGTAGTGCTGCTGAGAGCAAGAGGATGAGCTGGGTATCGTCGGCGTAGGATTTGGCTTTGAAATTGTGGGCTCTGATGATGTGAGCTGGAGGTGTCATGTAGGTGTTGAAGAGACTGGGGCTGAGGGATGAACCTTGAGGGATGCCGCAGATGGTGCTCATGGGTTCAGAGGTGAAGGAGGTAGGCGGATTATCTGCGTTCTTCCCATGAGAAATGATGCAATCCATCTGAGTGCGTCTCCCTTGATCCTGATCTGGTGCAGTCTCTTGATGACTGTGTGGTGGGAAACGGTGTCAAATGCTGCAGAGATGTCAAGGACGATCAGGGAAGCTGATTCTCCTCTGTCAATCAGGGTGCAGATGTCATCCATGGCAGCGATCAGGGTTATTTCACTGCTGTGGGTGGCATTGGAAAACTGGATTGGGAGGTGTCTAGCAGGTTGTTTCTCTCCCGTTGTTCAGTGAGCAGCTGGTTGATAGCCTTTTCCAGGACTTTAGCAGGGAAAGGGAGTAGTGAGATGGGGCAGTAGATCTGAAGTTCACTTGGGTCGGTGGAGTGTTTCTTGAGGAGGGTTCTGACTTCTGCATGTTTCCATATGTTGTGAAAGGTGGCTGTGGTGATGGATGGGTTGAGGATGGTGGTGAGAAGGTGGCTGATCTCATTGCTTCCAAGGTTGAAGAGGTGGTGAGGCAGGAGTCCGTGGGTGGATGGAGTTCATGATGGCTGTGTTGTTCGGTGTGGTGAGCTGTTCCCATGGGGTGTGATGCTTATCGTCGGTGGCTTACGTTGGAGTGAGGAGGCTGAGGAGGTCTGTGGGTTGGGGCTTAAAGTTCCTGTAGATGGTGGATATCTTGTTAAGGAAATGGCTTGCTAGAGCATCACAGAGTTCCTGTGACTGAGGAATCATGTTCTCAGTGGCTCTTGGGCAGGAGAACTCTCTGACGATGGTGAAGTGTTCCTTGGAATGGTTGGTGCTTGCCTCGATGCAGTCTGCAAGGGCGTCCTTTTTCGCGTCTTTGAGACATTGGTATTATTCGTTCAGGGCTGACTTGAAGGTGGCTAGGTCTGTGTTGTCTCTGCTGGTGCACCACCTTCTCTCCAGTTGTTTGCATCTGTGTTTCATTTTATTGAGTTCTGGTGTGTACCAGCTAGCTTGTTTGGTGGATCTGCAGGTTTTGACTGGTTTGATGGGGGTGACTCGGTCTGTGGCGTTGGTGATCCAGGTGTTGAAGTTCTGGACTGCTTGTTCCAGGTTGGTTGTAGCATTGGGCTGGGTGGTGTTGAGGACGTCCATCCATTGGGTCTGTGTCACTGTGCTCTAGCTGCTGAAGGAGTTGTTGAGGGGTTGGTGGTGGTATGCGGTGATCCTGCGAGGGTGAAGTGGACAAGGGAATGGTCGGTCCAGGTGAGTTCTGTGGCATAGTTGCAATTGACTCTGTTGCTGGGCATAAAGATAGGGTCCAGTGTGTGTTCCCTGCTTTGTGTGTGTGGTCTATAACCAGCTGGGTGAGGCCGATATTGTGCATTCGCTCCAAGAGGTTTGTGGAGTTAGTGTCTGTGGGGAATCCAGGTGGAAGTTGAGGTCTCCGAGGAAGATGTAGTGCTTGGACTTGATGGCATGTGGGAGATAAAGTCTGTGATGGCGTATTCAAGGCTGGTTCATGGCCCAGGGTCCCTGTAGGTGAGGGTGCCTGTGATTGTTGTTTTGTTGTCTGAGGTGTTCCGTGATTGGTGTGGTGCAGTCTTCGGTGGTGGTGCAGCAGATTGTTTCTTTGTAGATGATGTTGATGCTCCCTCTGAGTTTGTTGGTGCAGTCATGATGATGTTGCGGATCATGTCAGGAGTGATGTAATAGGTGGGGTAATTGGCAGTTATAGTTACTTTGGGGCACAAGTTATTTTGGTTCCTTGAGATAACGGGTGAATTTCAATGGCATTGTTTGTTATAAAACGGCATGTTTAAACTGGCATTTTCATCTAACTATAACAGCCCTTTTAAACCTTGTTTTTCAGTTAATTTCTAAAACATTTTAATGCAAAATAGGATAAAATTGCAATTCTTAACTATAATGTCACTTTAAGCTTTGTTTTCTTCAGTCAATTTCTAGTTTTTTTTATGTAAACTTATATTTTATTACCATACATAACGTCAACCCCCCCGCACATGGCCTTCGACCATGGATGTTGGGGGGTTGGCCTGCGTTCATGCCTTACATCCAACCCCCTGCAGGCATCCAACCCCCTGCAGGCATCCAACCCCCTGCAGGCATCAAACCCCATGCAGGCATCCAACCCCCTGCAGGCATCCAACCCCCTGCAGGCATCCAACCCCCTGCAGGCATCCAACCCCATGCAGGCATCCAACCCCATGCAGGCATCCAACCCCCTGCAGGCATCCAACCCCCTGCAGTGTGGGCTTTGCACAGGACCTAGCCTGCCTGCAAGTCTTGAGATCAATCCCCTGAAGTCTGGCAAGCCATGTGCGGCACAGGGTTGGCCTTCGGGCCCCGGCGCCTACATCCCCCGGGGCCAAATGATATTTGTAAAAGGGAGGGGATGGGGCACATGGCGTCATAAGGCTTGGGAAGGGGGGACCATACATCCCTCTCATCAATGATGATGGTGTTAATGTCCACAATATTTTTTATGATATTTTTGACATTTCCTTTATAAGTATTGGATCATGATATAGTTTTAAACAATATTTTTTACACAATATGTTTGTCGACAATATTGTTTAGCACAATATTGTGCCATTGATCCGCCTACATGGAGTGCTTGATGTTAATATTTTAAAGAACACGTTGCTGCTGCTTGCTTTGTCAGAAACATCATTTCTCTTGTCCACCCATACTGTGCCTCACTAAACTTGTTACCGTTTCTAAGCGCTATGAATATCAAATGCTACTTGTTCTCTGTTTCTGAGAAGAGCTGTGTTGCTCTGTGCATGCTTCACTTGCCTCAGGCTGGTGCAGTCACCCAATCATCCCCTTCTATTAAATCTCTTACACATGAGCTCTTGTGAAGGAGGTTGCATCACAGGTGCTATGTTGTAATGTCGCTGCTTTTATGCAGAGTTCCATTTCAGAAGGCCCCATGAACTTTCCGGTTTTGTTGAATATCTTGGCTTAACCTGATGGTTAGCGCCTAGCCACTCCAGATGGAGTTTTTAGCGCTGTATAAATCCTCGGTTGAATTCTTAAATACAACATTGGTGGTCTACACCTTTACAACCATTGTGCTTCTTACTGGCCTACCTCATTATTGTATTTAAACATTATTAGAACTTTTAACAACCACAATTTGCCATATTCTAGGAAATGTAAATAACAGTTCACAAAAACATAGTAAACACGCTGCCAAGGCCAGACCTCCCGGCTTTGCCAATCCATGTCCATATTAAAGCACACTCACCGTCTGAGTCCGACGAGGAACTGACATAATATGTGCCGGAAGTGGACGGAGGTGTGTTAGTTTTAAAGTTCTCATATCTCCACTTAGTGCCATCGGCCCACTTCTTTTTCTCTTTGTTGTCCTTGAAATGAAAGAGTAAACATTCTATGTGAAGTCACCCACGAGGCAACAGAGAGGTTAATCAGTAATGGAGGCACTGTTGCAATTAAACATTTCTGTCAATAGTCTGGGACACTTAAAATACAATGCTGAAAAGCATAGTTCACTTCACATTTAATACATTAAGGGCCTCATTTAGACAATGATGATAGCGCAAACAAGCATTGTCAAAGCAAATAGGTCTGACTTTTTGTTGTTACTGACAGTAGGCACACATCCCTCACACAACTCTTCATATCACCCTCTCTCTCTCTCTCTCTATCATGCACACACAGACACACCGTCAAATACACAACTGTCCTTACTTACAAACTGCATGTTGGAGTACATAAGATAATTATGTACTACAAAATGGAATTCACAAACCTCCAGTGAGAGACTGCTTCACTTCATGTATCTTTTCTATACAGAGTACTCTGCTACATGTGTGGAGATCTCCGTACACATAGCTATAGGATTTAGAAGTAAATGTGGGAGGGACAAGGGGGGGGGTTGCTGAGATTATTATAAATGGGCGGGCTTCATGGAAATTGAAGAAGTGGTTTAGGCAGGGACATGCTGATACAAAGCACCCACCCACAAAACAATAAAATAACTGCTAGTCACAAAGCACACTTCACAGCTCTAATAGTAACAAAGCAGGCTCAAATGCTCTCCAGCCAAGCCTTGGAGTAAGTCAAGCACCACACATGGCAATCACTGGTACTGCAACACTGTGAGAAATTGGGTTGTTGGTTGACTGGGGGTGAGCCCTGGTCAAGTAACAGCCACAATCCCTTGTAGGATGAAGCCCAAAATGTCACTAAATTAACCTGTGATTAACCCTGGCTAGCCCGGCACTAAAAGCAGGCAGGTTTAACTTAGAGGCAATGTGTAAAGTTTTTATGCAGCACACAAACAGCAATAAAGTGAAAACATAACACAAGAATAATCCCAAACCAATTTATAAAATTAGAGTAATTTTTATGAATTATTTGACACCAAAACAATAAAAATCAAATCAATAGAATCGGAGATAGGAATTTGTTTAAGGTTCAAATAGAGCCTAAAAGATCAAAGCGCCAACCACTGACATCTGGTTGCGTGAGACCAGGTCAAAATGGAGAGTTAAGGCTGACCGTAATGGAGCACTGATCAGGATTAGGCCCGGTCAGCTTATCTTCGAACTTGGAATTTCTTTTTAAAGAAAAATGTCTGAAAAGGTAGAAGTTCAGTGGGGCAAGGCTGCAGGAGTGTCTGAGAAGGCAGCGTTCTTGTCAGATGGCCATGGAGTGAAGCCGAGATGAAGATTTTTGCCTTCAGACTTAGTCACTGAAATGGAAGTCAAAAATCTCCAGGGGGAGGAGGTTTAAGGCTGTAGCCAAAGACAGTTCCACAAGGTTGGGTCACCCTTTGGCAAAGGACCCCTGCAATGGATTTACTGTTGCAAGAAGAACATAGCAGGAGAAGCTGCGAAGTTAATCCGATCGATCATGCACCTCGAGCGGATAGGCGCGCAGGTTGGGCCTGGTATGCTCCTGGTTTTCAGAACACTTTTTGGCCAAATTTTGTCTAAGTCCTCAGTTTTGGAAAATGGCCCTCTGGCTAACTTTAACACCACAACCAAGGGTCCAGGGGTGGATGGAGACCTCTTGGAGGTTCCGGACTCACTCAGGCTAGGTCCATGTGTGGGGTCAAAATGGTTGGAGTCTGTTAAGATCCCTGTGGCTCTAAATAGGAGGCAGGCAAACTAGCCCTTGGAGTGTTCAGGCAGGCTCCAGGCAGCAAAACAGTCCTGCCAGGTACAGCAGCAGTCTGGCAGAGTGTACAGCAAGTCACAGTAGCAGGCAGTCCTCTGAGAGTCTTTCCGCAGGTCGAGTAGTGAACTCAAGAGTGGGTCTGAAAGTCCTATTTTTATACCCTGGTGCCCTTCTCCTGAAAGGTGGGAGAAGTTCTGGGAAGGTTGTTTGAAGTGCATGGAATTTCCTGACTCCCCAGCCTTTGCTTTAAGGTGGCTGCAGTTACAATACAGGGTTGTTAGGCCTATTGTGAGGAGACAGAACACAGTCTATTCAGGTGCAAGTGGGGCTGTGCTCAACTCTGCTTCCCCATCCTTCCAGTTGATGGCCCATTGAGGAACACCTAATTCCACTATTGTGTGACTGTCTGGGAGGAATTCATAAAGTCTGTCAGCCGCACCCAGTCATGGAACACAAGACAAGCTGCAGGCACAAAGGGCTAAGGGCAGAAAAATGCCAAATTTCTAAAAGAGGCATTTTCAAAATTGTAATGAAAAATCTGACTTTACTATTAAAGATGGGTTTATCATTACAGTTCCATAGGTATAAAACATAACATATCTAGCTCCTCTCAATAAGGAATTACAGCTTATTAAATGTAATAAGCAATCCCGGTTATTACCCTATGGGAGGGGTGGGCCTCACAGTAGTAAAAAACGAATTTCCACATATCCTACCATTTAATTACGCAGCAACCTGCCCTATGGGCTACCAACGGCCTACTTTAGGGGTGACTTATATGTAATAAAAGGGGAGTTTCAACACCAAGTCGACATGGCAGTTTGACACTGCATTCAGGTTGCAATGGCAAGCTTGGGACAAGTTTTAGAGGGCTACTTAAGTGGGTTGTACAATATGTGCTGCAGGCCCACTGGTAGCATTTAATTTACAGGTCCTGACTATATGGTATACCACTCTACAAGGCACATACAAGTAAATTAAATGAGCTGTCCAAGTATATGGTAATCAAACCATGTTTAGGGGAATGAGCACAAGTACTTTAGCAGTGGCTAGCAGTGGTAACGTGCAACAGAAGCAATAATCCAGCAAAAAGTGGAGGCAAGTAGGCAAAAAGTTTGCGGGAAGACCACCTAAGGCTAACAAGTCTAACACATGTCTCCTCCAGCTGAAAGTGGGAAATCTAAGTTCCACCATAAAGTCCATTCCCTGTAGGGAGATAGACTACCTCAACAATTTTGCATTCTTACTCTTCATTTACATTAGCCAACTGGGGGACCTGTGGTCTGTTGGAATCTGGAAGTGAGCCTCAAACAAGTATTCTCTCTCAATAACACTCTACCTCTGTTCCCTGGTAAGTAATCTCCAAGAGATGAAAGCTACAGGTTCGTCTAGGCCCTTATCTTTAAGCTGTGAAAGGATGCTGTCAGGAATCTGGGTTCTCTTGCTCCCTCTTGAGTGATTTGCGCCCTGGGATTTTGTTCTGTTGCTCATACTGCCATCCTCCGTAGCCATTTGTTCCAAAGACCTTTTGTGCTCCAATAAACCATTCCCAGGATCTTTTATTCGAAAGACCCTTGATGCTGTCATAGGCTATCCCCCAGGGCGTTTTTGCTTGTTGCCCCTGTTGGTCAAAGCCCTCATTAAGTCCTTATTCATCCCACAGGGCCTTTTGTCTACTCATCGTCTGGCCCGCTCTCTCTAGGAGAAATCGGTGACACTCTAAATCTCACAGGATTTCGGGCTTCACGTGGCAGCAACGGCCATCTTGTTTGAGTGTGGTATCAATACCACATCCAAACCACAAGGCCTTGCATGGCTTCATCCTGGTTAGAGAGAGTGGTTCTCTCTCCCTTGCCTCGCCAGGAAACTTGCATCCCTGCCCGAAGATCTCAGGCCGGGACCCTGATTTTCCGCTTCAAGTTTCCCTTGAACTCCTTACCCGATTCTTTGCACCTTCTCTAAAGCTGAGTCTCTGTCTCTGCTGGCATTCTTCTTCCTGAAAGAGAAAAAAGAGAAACAGCAGGGTTAACACTTTTTTTAAGGATCCCATACTGAGCTATCTGAAAGAAAAAACAAAGACTAAGGTTAGTGCATTAACTGACTTTTTTGTATTTCTTGATGTTCAAACTAGAATTGGGAAGTCCTAAGCATAGAGACTCTAGACCAATTCTTTGAAGCCATTTTAAGCTAAAACAAGTAACTAACAAGTTAATCTTCTCCTACTCAGTGTTGAGAAAGTGACTTAGTGAGTCAGAGCAGGTTGCAATCAAGGAGGTTCTCTATTCCAGTATTAAGGACGATCCTGAAGTAAGGGTCATAAACCCGTGTTGCTCCTAAAACTTATAGACTGTAAGTACAGAGATATTTGTTACTGAATGATTGTTCATGTGTAAGGACAGTTGATGTACCATAACTTGAACACTTTGGTTACCAAGGTCGTTCTTGCTCTTGTAATTCGTTAACAGGTATACAGCCCAACTCTGAGACCAGCGATGGTCTAACAGAAGACCCAGCAATCAGAGTAAGAAAAGGCTTTTTGGAGGTACTACCACACAAGATCTTGAGGTCAGGGATCATCTCTTTCTTTCCTCCCTTTCCCTCCGTTCCTTCTGGGACACCTGCTGACCTGGGATTACAGCCCCGGTCAGGAGTCGCCCTAGAGAGAGCAGAGGTCCAGCATCATACCCGCGGACAAGTATTCCAGGTGAGTGGCCTTGACAGAAAGTCAAGCCAGAACTTCCTTTTCCACTTGGAGGATATGGACCCTTGTGATCTTACAGATGCACATGACTTAGCCCAAGCCTTAGCGGAGGAGACCCCTAGTGTGGTGTATCTGGCCTGAGCCTTGGTAGACATGCAAACTGAGGTCCAGAACTTACAGCAGGCAGGGGAATCATATACTCAGGGATGAGTTAGTCAGGTATCATCTGCAACAGTCTACTTGATTAGGTGACTTGGCGGCCGTGCCTAAAGAAACCCGCCCAATAATTCAACCATCCCATTTTGGGGACTCAGATCATAAGCTCGTACCTTTCCCTACTCACAGAGGGACACAGCCTGTGAACGTGAATGTAACAACCCCAATCTCTATCCCTCTGGCCCCACCCGAGTGATATTATAGGGACAATTCCAAATTTGATGCCTTCTGGAGCCAATGACTATTGCAGTTCTTTTGCAAGCCTGGGGCATTCCCTTCCAACACGTCCAGAGAAGCATTTAATATTTCCTACTTGAGCTGGAATGCTGCCAATTCGTCTATTCCTCTCATTGAGAAAAATGATCCCCTTTTGTATGATTTTTCCAAGTTTGAGGAGGATATGCGATGCCTAATTGCTAAGCACACATTTGTTGAGGCTAGCGATAACAAGCTCCTTGTGAATTTGTGACAGGAAGGTAGGGATCTACTGCCCTATATTACAGTCTGTAGACTGGTTGCTGAGACTTGGTGGCCATAGGAAAAAAGGACTTCCCTCTTTTATAGGGGGTTGAGGGACGATTTAAAGGATTCTCTAGCCCATATTGTCAACTCCCCACAGATTGCTCTGAGTTTATAGACCTAGCCATCAAATTATATCACTGACTAAATGAGAGAAAGGGTGAATGACCCTGAGGGGAGACTAAATTCCTTGTAGCAAAGAAAGAAGTGGACGGTAAGGTCCCCGATGCCACAGAACCTATCCAGATAGGAGGTGTGAGAAGTTGGCCTGGTATATGCTGTCCACTAATTATAGTGGGCACCTTGCACCAGTCCAAACAACCCCTTATTGGAGATAAGTTAAAGACAACCTTATTGAAAGCTATCCTAGTGGTAGCTATGGAGAGCAGCCTTCAGGCTAAGTCTTGAAGGAATGTAAAGCAGCTTGTTTTACCAGTCTATAATCTCTTGAGTGACCAAATGAAAGAGCACCACACCAGGTATATATTCAAAATATATGTATTTATTGCTAAACACACCCCTCTAGTCTCTTTATGAGGCTAGAGTTCAAAGTACACGAGTTATAAGTTATTTAAACACAGTAATAGCACAAATACACGTTTGGGCCCTAGGGGCGTACCAAACCATATACCAATAAAGTGGTATAAGAACCACGACTGAACTAGACACTAGGCCTAGAGCCTCTAGAAGTGCTTGGACCACAAGGAACCACCCAAGGTAGTGACACAGGGGACCCACGGGAGACGCGTGCAGTGTAAATACACAACCGCGATACGCCGTTGACTTCTATGGAGAAAGTCGTGATCGGGAAATTAGAGAAAAGGGACACTTAAAAGAGGACTTGGACCAAACCCTTTGAGATCTAGGACTTTGAAGAGTCTCTACCCACGGGAGCACCGGAGTACTCGTGTTACCTCACCCAGGGAAGCCGGGTGCATAGGTGCCTTTCGGGGTCGGGTTTCGTAGTCGATTTGAATGGCGATCTGCTGCAAAGTGCTGCTGGCGACCAAGTGAAAAGTGTCCGGGTGGATCCAAGAGTGGATCGGAGTTCTGAAGAACCTGAAAGCAGAGGGGACAGAGTCTGGGTCACTAGCCAGTGACCAGGAAGGCGATGGACAGATGCCCACCGATGTCGAGTGCTTCAGGTGCGTTGACAGTCGTCTTGACTCTTCAGCCACGAGGTCCAGGAGGCGTTGTTGGCAACCAGGAGCAGGATTCAGGCTGGTACACGATGTTTGTCGAGTGCTGAGGTGTCGGCGACCGGATTGGACCCAACAAGCCTTGGCAACGGCAAGTCTCGATGCAGAGGAAGATCGTCGATGGTGCAGACCAGCAAGGTCTGGGGAACTCACCCAGCGAAGGTAAGTGAGGGCAGGCCTGGAGCAACCAGGATGCCAAGTTAAAAATAGATTGGCCTTCGTTAAGGGCTACTAGCCAACGGGCTAGCGACCGCGAAGGAGCCTCGTGATGCCGCACGTGGATCTGGCTCACAGGACACTCGTGGAGTGGGGGCCAGTGATCTTCGGTGCAGTTGGTGCTGGAGGCTAGGGCTACTCGGAGCCCAAAGCACGACTTCTTGGGAGACCCAGAAGAGGATGCACTTGCAAATGTGCTCGGTGTCCAGGGGTCACGGTCTCAAGTCACCCACGATAGCCACGGGCCTCAGCTTTGCTGGGGACTCAGGGTAGCCTCAGGGAAGTCTGAGAATCTACCTCTGGTGATGCGATGACTTCGGCGTCCGACGGGAGCTTCAGAAATGCGAACCGGACAGATGCTTCTTTGGTGCCTGCCAAGCAGGGGAGTCACTCCTTGACCCCAAGGGAGATTCTTCTGTGCTCTAATCGTGAGTAGAGCGTCGAAGGTCCAGGATTCAGTTTCAGAGTTTCGTCCAGGGATAATCTAAAGTCCTAAGGACTGGGTTCCTATACTTATACTAAGGATAGGGGTTGGACTACTCTGTGGCCCCACCTATGGGTGGGTCAGGGCAGAGGGGTGGCTACACCCCTTTCCCTTTGTCCAGTTCGCGCCAAAGCAGGGGCTGCAAGCCCCTGATCCGGTTTGAACTGGGGTATGCACAGGGACACCAAGTGTGCCCCCAGTGCAAGACTTCAAAGCACCCGAAAGTGCTCCCGCCCAGCCCCAATACACATTATCCTGTCTGGGGAGGTGGTCACACCTCCCTGGGACAGGAAACCTATTGTCCAGGCCTCCCCTGCCGGAGTTTCGTCCAGCAGCAGGAGGCCAGACTCGTGTCTGTGGCAGCAGCATCCATTTTGTGATGCCAGGGCTTTGGAAAGAAGTTACCGGGCTAGCCAGAGTTAACATGTCTTTCCCTCTAGAAGGGTGGAATGCTAACCCCGCCGCCAGAATTGGCGGGGGGTAGTATTCCAAGATGTTTGACACCAAACACGACATGTTTAGGTGCAGCCATTCCAAAGTTAGCATTTAACGCGAGGTTATAATGCGCTTAAGAGTATATGGTCAGGCTGCACTACAAACAGCATCAGAGAAGGGTCTCCGAACGCTGCAGAGGGGCCCTGCTCATGCAGGGGCACCCTCTCACATAGGAACCACGCACTCTGCCTTCAGGATTGATAAGGCCTGCCTTAGGAGTGACTTATAGGTTTATATGTGTGTATGTATTTAGTGATATAGGTAACCTATATCACAGTAAGGGGTGCATGCACCACCTTACCCAGGCTGCAGTAGCAGACCTGTGGTGTCAGTTTGGATGGCCTTCCAGGGGTGGCATGATACATGCTGCAGCCCCTGGCAGGCCTCTGAGGTACCTATGCCCTTGGTACATAGTATACCATATATAATAGGGACTTATAAGGGCACTCCAGATTCCAATCAGTGATGTGCCTAAGGCACATGGAAACCATTTTAGAGAGGAAGCAGCTAGGCTGGGGTTCTGATTAGCAGGGCCCCAGCCAGACTAATGTCGAAAAACAGTGAAGCATCAGCAAAAAGTGGGGGTACCCATGTGAAGCAGATCCTACTCTCCTACACAACCCCCCCAAACGTAGGGACATTAAACTAACCTTGCCCAGTTAAGTCTTCATGTTCTAAGTGGAAGTACCTAGAGAGTCCATCTGCATTGGCATGGTTACTCCCAGGTCTATGTTCCACTGTAAAGTCCATCCCCTGTAGGGAAATGGACCACCTAAGCAGTTTGGGGTTTTCACCCTTCATTTGTTTTAGCCATAAGAGGGGCTTATGGTCTGTCTGAACCAGGAAGTGTGTACCAAACAAGTATGGCCTCAACTTCTTCAGAGCCCAGACCACAGCAAAGGCCTCCTCTCTATGGCTGACCAACGTTTCTCTCTAGGGGTCAGCCTTCTGCTAATGAAAGCTACTGGCTGATCCTGACCTTCTTCATTCAATTGTGACAGTACAGCCCCTACCCCCAATTCAGATGCATCAGTTTGAACAATGAACTTCTTGGAGTAATCAGGACTCTGTAGAATGGGAGCAGTGCACATGGCCTGCTTCAGGTCATCAAATGCCTTTTGACAGCTAACTGTCCACTGAACCTTTTTGGGCATTTTCTTAGAAGTTAAGTCATTCAGGGGTGTCACTATTGATCCATACCCCTTGACAAATCTCCTATAGTACCCAGTCAGGCCTAAGAAGGCTCTCACCTGAGTCTGGGTAGTGGGAGCAGTCCAGTCCATGATAGTCTGGATCTTGCTCTGCAAAGGTTGAACCTGGCCTCCACCCACAAGGTGGCCCAGGTACACAACCTGACTCTGCCCTATCTGGCACTTAGTGGCCTTGATAGTCAGGCCTGCCTTTTGCAGGGCCTGTAAAACATTCCTGAGGTGGACCAGGTGATCCTCCCAGGTGGAGCTAAAGACAGCAATATCATCTAGATATGCTGCACTATAGGCTTCCAGACCTGTGAGAACTGTATTCACCAGCCTCTGGAAAGTGGCAGGTGCATTCTTCAGACCAAAGGGCATTACCACAAATTGATAATGCCCACTAGGGGTTGAGAATGCTGTTTTGGGCTTTGCAGTATCAGCTAGTCTGATCTGCCAGTAGCCATCTGTCAAGTCAAATGTGCTGAGATATTTGGCAGAGGCCAAAGTATCTATGAGCTCATCTGCCCTTGGTATTGGATGGGCATCAGTCCTAGTGACTGCATTGAGACCCCTGTAGTCCACACAAAACCTCATCTCTCTTTTTCCACCACTGGTGTGAGGTTTTGGTACAAGGACCACTGGACTAGCCCAAGGGCTATCTGAGGGTTCAATAACTCCCAATTCCAACATTTTCTGGACTTCAGTCCTGATACAGTCCCTGACATGGTCAGGTTGCCTATAAATCTTATTTTTAATAGGCAGACTGTCCCCAGTGTCCACTTCATGAGTGCACCAGGTGGTCTGACTGGGTGTCAGTGAAAACATATGTCTAAACTGATTGAGAACTTGCCTGCAATCAGTTTGTTGCTGGGTAGTGAGGCTGCCTGCCAAGGCTACACCATCAACTGACCCATCGTCAGGGTTCTGTGAGAGCAGGTCAGGGAGTGGGTCACTCTCTTCCTCCTGCCCTTCATCAGTAGCCATGAGCAAGCCCATGTCTGCCCTGTCCACATATGGTTTTAACCTGTTGACACGGAGAACCCTGTGGGGACTCCTGGGTGTTCCTAGGTCTACTAAGTAAGTGACCTCACCCTTCTGCTCAACAATAGTGTGGGGTCCACTCCATTTGTCTTGGAGAGCTGCTGGGGCCACTGGCTCCAACACCCACACCTTCTGTCCTGGCTGGTAAACAGTCAGAACAGCCTTTGGTCATGCCAGGCCTTTTGAAGTTCCTGGCTAGCCTCAAGGTTTTTGGTTGCCTTTTTCATGTACTCAGCCATCCTGGAGCGGAGACCAAGTACATAGTCCACTATATCTTGCTTTGGGGGCTTGAGAGGTAACTCCCATCCTTCCTTCACCAAGCACAGTGGACCCCTCACAGGGTGGCCAAACAGAAGTTCAAAAGGGCTGTAACCAACCCCCTTCTGAGGCACCTCCCTATATGCGAATAAAAGGCAGGGCAAGAGTATGTCCCATCTACGCCTAAGCTTTTCTGGGAGCCCTTTAATCATGCCCTTCAAGGTTTTGTTGAATCTCTCAACTAAACCATTGCATTGTGGGTGATAGGGTGTGGTGAACTTATAAGTCACTCCACACTCCTTCCACATTGCTTTTAAGTACCCAGACATGAAGTTAGCACCCCTGTCTGATACTACCTCCTTAGGAAAAGCCCACTCTTGAGAAAATTCCCAGGAGGGCCCTTGCCACCACAGGTGCTGTAGTGGTCCTGAGGGGAATAGCTTCTGGGTACCTGGTGGCATGATCCACTACCACCAGGATAAACCTGTGCCCGGAGGCTGTTTGGGGATCCATGGGACCAACAATGTCAATCCCTACCCTTTCAAAGGGCACCCCCACCACAGGTAGTGGTATCAGGGGGCCTTTGTAGTGCCACCTGCCTTGCCACTGGCTTGGCAGGTTACACAGGAGCGACAAAACTCCTTGCTGTCTTCAGACTTGTGGGGCCAGTGAAAGTGAGGGACAAGTCTGTCCCAAGTCTTGTTCTGGCCCAGGTGACCTGCTAAGGGAATATCATGGGCTAGGGTCAATAGGAAGCCCCTGAACTTCAGAGGTATAACCAACCTCCTGGTAGCACCAGGCTTGGGGTCTCTACTCTCTGAGTACAGGAGTCCATCATCCCAATACACTGTATGGGGACCACTAGCTTTCCCAGCAGCCTCAGCAGCAGCTTGCTGTCTGAGGGGTTCAAGGGAGGGGCAGCTCTACTGCTCCTGGCTCAGATCTGCCCTAGAAGGTCCCCCTGTCCCCAAGAACTCAACCTGGTCAGGTTCAAGTTCCTCTGGGACAGTTCCTTCTTCAGGGCTGAGATCATCCCCCTCAAGGGACTGATCTTCCTCCTGAGCCAAGGGGAAGGCACTGCCTTAACCCTACTACTCCTCCTCTTGGAAGGCACTTGGTCCATTCTTCCAGAATCCAAGGCCTGTTCAGTGCTAGACATTTTGGCTTGTGACCTGGTCACAGCAAACACATCTGCAGGGATCCCCAGCATTTCTGCATGGGTCCTGAGCTCCACTTCTGCCCAAGCAGAAGTCTCTAAGTCATTGCCAAGCAAGCATTCGACTGGTAGGTTTGCACTTACCACAACCTTCTTAAGGCCAGTTACCCCTCCCCAGGAGAAGTTAACAACTGCCAGAGTATGGTCTGTTCTGACATTGCTAGCATTGGTCACTTGGTACATCTCACCAAGTATAACTTGCCCAGGATTCACAAGGTCTTGTGTCACCATTGTGACACTTGCCCCTGTGTCCCTAAATGCCAAAGCCTCACGTCCATTGATTAAAGGCTGTTGTCTGTACTTGCCCAGATTACTGGGACTCACAGAGGAGGTCACATCCATGCCTCCATCACAGACTAACACAGCCTGAGTCAGTTCTCTGACTAGGTCAGAGCCCAACTCAGTACCCAGGGTGAACCCTACTAAACCCTTGGCTGGAGCACTCCCACCAACTGTACTAGGGGGAACAGGTGCCTTAGGGGCATTGGTGGGTGCTGGACTGGAGTCTTTGGACTTGGTGCAATCACTGGTCCAGTGGGTCTTTTGCTTACAGACCTTGCACCATGGTTTTCTTTGGCCTTTCCCTTTGGTAGACTGTGAATCCCCACCAGAAGAAGATTTTTGGGGGCCTGATGAAGACTTTTGATCTTTACCCTTCTCCCCACCCTTTTCAGAGTTCTTAGCATCTTGCTTCTTGGTTTCCCCACCTTGGTTCTGTACCTTCTGCTTCACCCTGGTTCTGACCCATTTGTCTGCCTTCTTTCCCAATTCTTGGGGAGAGGTCAGATCAGAGTCTACCAGGTATTGATGCAACAGCTGATTTTGACAGTTATTAAGAATCTGCTCCCTCATTATCAGATTGTACAATCCTGAGAAGTCACACACCTTACTGCCCATCAACCAGCCTTCCAGAGCCTTGGCAGAACAATCCACATAGTCTACCCAGTCTTGAGTCTGTGCTTTTTGGGTATCTCTGAACTTCAACCTGTACTGTTCAGTGGTTAGGCCAAACCCATCAATAAGAGCACTCTTCAAGACCTTGTAATTATCAGCATCCTCCTCTCTAACAGTGAGGAGCTTATCTCTACCTTTGTCAGCAAAGGAGAGCCACAAGATTGCTGCCCACTGCTCCTGAGGGACCTTCTGTACCTTACAGGCCCTCTCTAGAGCAGTTATCCACTTGTGGATGTCATCCCCATTCTGATAGGGAGGGACAATCTTGCTCAGGTTCCTATGGTCATAGGACCTTTCCCTATCTCTAGGGACATGGCTGCCACCATGGGACTCTAGTCCCAACTTTCTTCTCTCTCTAAAGAGATCTAGGGACTCCCTGTCTATGGCTAGTTGCTTCTTTTTGATTTCAAGCTGAGCTTCCTCATATTGAACCAGCCTCTTTCTTCTCTCATGAGAGGATTCCCTCCTATGAGATGAGACAGAGCTCCCTATGGAGGTGCCAGAGTGGTTAGACTCCTGAGAAGAAGACCTAGACCTTCTGGGCACACTCACAATCCTTCCTGGGGGGACAAAGAGGGCATCATTCTGATCATCCTCTTCATCTTCCTCAGGAGGGGTTGGATTATCCAGGTCAGGGCCATTGTCGCCCTCCTGGCCAGTTTCAGAGGGGGGGCAGGGGGTACTGGTACCCCTGGTCCCATCCTCATCTTCTGCCCCACCCTCAGCTCCTACCCCTTCAGTCCCCAAGGGCTTACTAAGGTCATAAGCCACCAACAACTCCTTGAGGTGTTGGGTGGTGGGGCTTTGGCCTGTCCTTATTTTTCTCAAGTTGCATAAAGCTCTCAATTCCAAGAATGGGAGTGTATCATACTTGGAGGGTGGAAGCTCAATGGCTTCCTGCAAGGATTCTTTAGATCCTACCCTTAAAGACATTACTAGTGTGGTGGTGTATGCACTACCTACTCTAGTGTGGCCTACTAAACTCTCTTGAGTTGTAGAAAGGGTTGTGCTATCCCTTAACACACAACTCTAAGTTCAGTAGAACTTACTGTATTCTAAGCTTAAATTATATGTACCTTAGGTACCTTTAGTGGTTTTCAGTTGATCAATTCAATTGAGATTATCTGGTAAAACAATAGCAAGCTGGAATCCCACACGCTGCACACCAATGTGAGAAGTTGGCCTGGCATATGCTGTCCACTAATTATAGTGGGCACCTTGCACCAGTCCAAACAACCCCTTATTGGAGATAGGTTAAAGACAACCTTATTGAAAGCTATCCTAGTGGTAGCTATGGAGAGCAGCCTTCAGGCTAAGTCTTGAAGGAATGTAAAGCAGCTTGTTTTACCAGTCTATAATCTCTTGAGTGACCAAATGAAAGAGCACCACACCAGGTATATATTCAAAATATATGTATTTATTGCTAAACACACCCCTCTAGTCTCTTTATGAGGCTAGAGTTCGAAGTACACGAGTTATAAGTTATTTAAACACAGTAATAGCACAAATACACGTTTGGGCCCTAGGGGCGTACCAAACCATATACCAATAAAGTGGTATAAGAACCACGACTGAACTAGACACTAGGCCTAGAGCCTCTAGAAGTGCTTGGACCACAAGGAACCACCCAAGGTAGTGACACAGGGGACCCACGGGAGACGCGTGCAGTGTAAATACACAACCGCGATACGCCGTTGACTTCTATGGAGAAAGTCGTGATCGGGAAATTAGAGAAAAGGGACACTTAAAAGAGGACTTGGACCAAACCCTTTGAGATCTAGGACTTTGAAGAGTCTCTACCCACGGGAGCACCGGAGTACTCGTGTTACCTCACCCAGGGAAGCCGGGTGCATAGGTGCCTTTCGGGGTCGGGTTTCGTCGTCGATTTGAATAGCGATCTGCTGCAAAGTGCTGCTGGCGACCAAGTGAAAAGTGTCCGGGTGGATCCAAGAGTGGATAGGAGTTCTGAAGAACCTGAAAGCAGAGGGGACATAGTCTGGGTCACTAGCCAGTGACCAGGAAGGCGATGGACAGATGCCCACCGATGTTGAGTGCTTCAGGTGCGTTGACGGTCGTCTTGACTCTTCAGCCATGAGGTCCAGGAGGCGTTGTCGGCAACCAAGAGCAGGATTCGGGCTGGTACACGATGTCTGTCGAGTGCTGAGGTGTCGGCGACCGGATTGGACCCAACAAGCCTTGGCAACGGCAAGTCTCGATGCAGAGGAAGATCGTCGATGGTGCAGACCAGCAAGGTCTGGGGAACTCACCCAGCAAGGGTAAGTGAGGGCAGGCCTGGAGCAACCAGGATGCCAAGTTAGAAAAAGATTGGCCTTCGTTAAGGGCTACTAGCCAACGGGCTAGCGACCGCGAAGGAGCCTCATGACGCCGCACGTGGATCTGGCTCACAGGACACTCGTGGAGTGGGGGCCAGTGATCTTCGGTGCAGTTGGTGCTGGAGGCTAGGGCTACTCGAAGCCTAAAGCACAACTTCTTGGGAGACCCAGAAGAGGATGCACTTGCAAATGTGCTCGGTGTCCAGGGGTCAAGGTCTCAAGTCACCCACGATAGCCACGGGCCTCAGCTTTGCTGGGGACTCAGGGTAGCCTCGGGGAAGTCTGAGAATCCACCTCTGGTGATGCGATGACTTCGGCGTCCGACGGGAGCTTCAGAAATGCGAACCGGACAGATGCTTCTTTGGTGCCTGCCAAGCAGGGGAGTCACTCCTTGACCCCAAGGGAGATTCTTCTGTGCCTCTAATCGTGAGTAGAGCGTCGAAGGTCCAGGATTCAGTTTCAGAGTTTCGTCCAGGGATAATCTAAAGTCCTAAGGACTGGGTTCCTATACTTATACTAAGGATAGGGGTTGGACTACTCTGTGGCCCCACCTATGGGTGGGTCAGGGCAGAGGGGTGGCTACACCCCTTTCCCTTTGTCCAGTTCGCGCCAAAGCAGGGGCTGCAAGCCCCTGATCCGGTTTGAACTGGGGTATGCACAGGGACACCAAGTGTGCCCCCAGTGCAGGACTTCAAAGCACCCGAAAGTGCTCCCGCCCAGCCCCAATACACATTATCCTGTCTGGGGAGGTGGTCACACCTCCCTGGGACAGGAAACCTATTGTCCAGGCCTCCCCTGCCGGAGTTTCGTCCAGCAGCAGGAGGCCAGACCCGTGTCTGTGGCAGCAGCATCCATTTTGTGATGCCAGGGCTTTGGAAAGAAGTTACCGGGCTAGCCAGAGTTAACATGTCTTCCCCTCTAGAAGGGTGGAATGCTACCCCCGCCGCCAGAATTGGCGGGGGGTAGTATTCCAAGATGTTTGACACCAAACACGACATGTTTAGGTGCAGCCATTCCAAAGTTAGCATTTAACGCGAGGTTATAATGCGCTTAAGAGTATATGGTCAGGCTGCACTACAAACAGCATCAGAGAAGGGTCTCCGAACGCTGCAGAGGGGCCCTGCTCATGCAGGGGCACCCTCTCACATAGGAACCACGCACTCTGCCTTCAGGATTGATAAGGCATGCCTTAGGAGTGACTTATAGGTTTATATGTGTGTATGTATTTAGTAATATAGGTAACCTATATCACAGTAAGGGGTGCATGCACCACCTTACCCAGGCTGCAGTAGCAGACCTGTGGTGTCAGTTTGGATGGCCTTCCAGGGGTGGCATAATACATGCTGCAGCCCCTGGCAGGCCTCTGAGGTACCTATGCCCTTGGTACATAGTATACCATATACTAGGGACTTATAAGGGCACTCCAGATTCCAATTAGTGATGTGCCTAAGGCACATGGAAACCATTTTACAGGGGAAGGAGCTAGGCTGGGGTTCTGATTAGCAGGGCCCCAGCCAGACTAATGTCGAAAAACAGTGAAGCATCAGCAAAAAGTGGGGGTACCCATGTGAAGCAGATCCTACTCTCCTACAGGAGGAGTTTGAGATCTCTTATCAAGTGAGGAAAAAAAGACCAAAGACAACAGTTAAATCTATGCCTCTATTATGGCAAGGTTGGGCACTTTGCCCATGACTGCTTAATGAAATCGAAATCTGTGCATAAAACCATAACATTCACCAGTGAACAAATTCCAAAAAACTAGGGAGCTTGGCTATTGAAGAGGTTGTCTTGTCAAGCAGAGGTTTGGAAAAGACTTCCCAATATTTAGCTAACACCATGTGGAGAATTCCACTTCACCTAACCATCCTGGTCACAGTAATTATTTCACCTCAATAGCGAAAGGTATTGCCTATGTTTTTAGACTCAGGAGCTACTGGCAATTTCTTAGACCTCACTCTTGCAACTGCCATAAAAATTCCTCAAATAAAAATGTTGAACCCGAACCTGTGTAAACTCTTTTTGGCTCAGAGCTCTCATCATGTTTAATCCAGTACCAGACAATACCCTTGTCTTTGGTTTGACAAAACTGTCATACCGAGACCCTGATTTTTGACCTAATACGCACTCCCACCTATGGGCGATTTTGGGGGTGCCTTGGTTGCAGCTCCACAATCCTCATAATGATTAAGCTCTACCTCTCGTGACCTTGGGTTCACAGCATTGTCAATCCACATGCTATAAAACAGCTCAAGACCTAATATCTCCTTTGACCTGTGCAGTTATTAACCAAGGAACTACTCTGGACCTACTTGTCAAATATCAAGACTTCTAGTATGTCTTTGACAAAAAAAGGCCACGCAGTTTCGTCTCCATAGAGAGTTTGACTGTAGAATCAATCTAATTCCTGGGGCTGTTCTACCTTGTAGTAGGATTTGCGCCCTGTCCGATCTAGAGTCTTGTCACCTAAAGAACAATCGAGAGGAGGTACCAGACATTGGTTTCGTCTGCCATTCTTCCTCACCTGTATCCTCCCCATTGTTCTTTGTCCCTATGAAAAACTGTAAATTGTGCACATGTATTGATTTTAGGACACTTAACAAAGTCACAGTAAAAAGTCACTACCCTTACTCTTGATCCCAGTTCTGTTGGATCAAGTGTGGAATACCTGTGAGGGGCTTACCACCTCATCAGAGTGAAAGAAGGAGATGAGTGGAAGATGGCTTTACAAACTAAGTTCGGCCTTTTTGAATACATAGTAATGCCGTTCAGACTCTGTAATGCCCCAGCGGCATTCCAGTTCTATATTAACAAGGTCTAAGAGACTTACTGGATATATGTGTCATTGTGTATATAGATGACATCCTCATTTATTCCCAGAATCTGACTGTCCACAGCTCACATTTGGGCCGTACTATAATGGCTCCATGAAAACAATCTGTCTGCTAAATTAGAAAAATCTACTTCCACACCTCCACAGTAGAATTGTTGAGTTATTTTCTTCCCCAGAAGTCATAACAATGGATGAGAATAAAGAAATCGCAGTCTTAGATTGGCGAGCACCTACCACTATCAAGGAAGTGGAAAGCTTCCTAGCTTTCAAAATCTTTTATAGGTAATTATTCACCCATTTTTCAGAAATTCTTATTCCCATTACCAGGCTTTTGAAGAAGAAAGCACCCTTCCACTGGTCCAAGGAAGCTGATCAAGCCCTCCACTTGCTAAAAGACAAGTTCACATCAGCCCTGGTTCTTAGACACCATGAATCTACCAAGCATTTTCTTGTACAGGCAAACGCCTCTCAAGTACCAGTGGTGTGGGCCTTTCACAAAGGGATAGTTCTACAGGACACATGCATCCCATAGCCTACTTCTCTCAAAAGCAATTACCCGCCAAACAAAATTACCTGGCAGGTGAACAAGAGCTACTTGCCATCAAGCTAAGTTTTCAAGAATGGTGACATTACTTATTGGGAGTTGCTTCTACCGTCCCAATATACACAGACCACAAGAATTTGAAATTTTCCAAATCCCTCAAGTCTTTAACCCCGAGACAAATTCGGTGGCTAATGTTTTTTCGGAAATTTGATTTTATAATAACCTATCACCCAGAGGCCCAATAAACAAAAACAGATACCCTGTCACGGTGGGGATATACTGCCCAAGAAACGGACTTCGCGCCTCCACAGAACATCATCTCCCCAGAGAGGGTTCTAGGGGTTTGCCAAAAATAAAATTTTCTCAAAAGGGTGAGATAGGAGACCCTTCAGATAGACATGGGGGAGTGGCTGACTGATTATGAGAAAAGCATACAGGATGGCCTCTTTTACCATCAAAATAACATATTTCTGCCCGCTGCAGAGCTAATGTAGGAAGTTTTAGTTTGGTGTCATGATACCCCTCTCGCTGGACATCCAAATATTCAGAAAACCACAGGAAATTGTAAAAGATGGTTCTGGTGGCCCACCCTGTCTAAGGACGTTCACAACTATGTTCAGTCTTGTCCCACATGCATCAGAAATAAGTCTCTCCACTCAGCACCAGTAGTACTCTTATGTCCCGTACTAGTAACCCATACCCATGGCATGCCATAAACATGGATATTGTCACATACCTTCCCAATTCTAATGGACACACTACAGTCTGGGTAAATGTAGATCTGTTTTCCAAAATGGCACACTTTGTACCTCTTATGAAACTCCCAACGTCAAAAGGTTTGGCCTCTCTCTTCCTTCAGCATGTTGTGCAGCTCCATGGTCTCCCCACTGTTATAATTTCTAATAGAGGGGCACAGTTCATCTCTAAATTCTTGTAGAGCTTGGGCACCTCCTCGGACATTTATGCTCGACTCTTGTCCACCTATCACCCGCAAACTGATGGGCAGACAGAGCAAGTAAATCAATCATTGGAATAGATTATTTGATGTTTGTTAGCCACTCATTCCTCAGAATGAGAACAGATACTCCTTTTAGTTGAATTTGCATACAATAATTCTGAGCACCATGCCACTGGCATGTCCTCTATTTACTGTGTAACAGGAGAGCATCTGCGAGTGTTACCTGTAGATTCACCAGGAACCACAAGCCATGTTCCTTCAATCCAGGACTATCATGATCACTTATCTCAAGTTCAAAAATACATTAATCAATGGTTGAAAGGGTCAAATAAATCCATGGAGGGGCAAGCCAGTAAGCATCATGAACAGCAACCTTATTACATGGCTCCACCAAGAACATTAAAATGGAAGGACCCCACAAGCTACAACCCAGGTATCTGGGTCCTCTTCCTATCCTCAGGGTCATCAACCTGGTGGCAATGAAACTACAACTGCCAGACGATTTATCAATACATCAAGTCTTTCATGTTTCCTTGCTTCTACCTTATCAGTCTCAAGCTTGTCTTGAGGGCACCCCTCGTCCGATACGACTAGGCAATCACATGGAGTTTGAGGCCCATCAAGTCTTGGATGATTAAAGAATCAGGAGTCATCTATTTTATTTGATAGATTGAGAACAGTACGGGCCAGATCCTCGTTTCTGGGAACCGCCCGCCAATGTCCATGCTCCGTGCCTCATGCTTAGCTTTCATGCCCGCTATCCAACCGAGCCCTGTCCGGTAGGTCATACTTAGGGCAGTAACTGTCAGGAGCCTGGGTTCTGCTGCTCCCTCTTGCGTGATTTGCACCCTGGTATTTGATTCTGTTACTCATATTGCCATCCACAGGGCAATTCGTTTCTAGGACCCTTTGTGTTCCAATAGACCATCCCTTGGGATCTTTGATTCCAAAGACCCTTGATGCTGTCATACGCTATCCCCCGGAGGCTTTTTGCTCTTGCCCCTGTTGGTCCAAGCCCTCATTAAGGCCTTATTCATCCCCAGGGTCTTTTGTCTACTGATCATCTGGCCTGCTCTCCCTAGGAGAAATCTGTGACACCCGAAATCTTGCGGGATTTCGGGTGCACATGGCAGCGGCAGCCATCTTGTTTGAGCATGGTATCAATACCACATCCAAACCACAAGGCCTTGCATGGCTTCATCCTGGTTAGAGAGAATGGTTCTCTTCCCTTCCCTCACCAAGAAACCTGCATCCCTGCCCAAAGAACTCTGGCCGGGACCCTGATTTTCCACTTCAAGTTTCCCCTGAACTCCTTACCCGATTATTCTCAGCTTCTCCAGAGCTGTCTCTCTGTTCCTGCTGGCAGTCTTCATTCTGAAAGAAAAAAAAGAGAAAGAGCAGGGTTAATACTTTTTTTTATGGATCCAGTACTGAGTTATATGAAAAACAAACAAAGACTAAGGTTAGTGCATTAACTGACTTTTTTTAATTACTTCATGTTCAAGCTAGCATTGGGCACTCCTAAGGATAGAAACTATGGACTAATTCTTGGGTGCCATTTTAAGCTGAAATAAGGAACTAACAAGTTAACCCTCTCCTGCTCAGTGTTGAGAAAATGACTCAGCGATTCAAAGTGGATTGCAAGCAAGGTGGTTCTCTACTCCAGTGCTAAGGATGATCTTGAAATTAGGGACAGAAACTTTAGTTGTGGATAAAGCTTATAGACTGTAAGTGCACAGATATTTGTAACTGAATGATTGTTCGTGTGTAAGAAAAGTTGTTGTACCATACCTTGAACACTTTGGGTAAACTAAGGTCTGTCTCTCCCTTGTGAATCGCTAACAGGTATACATCCCCAGTCTGAGACGAGCAACGGTCCGACAGAATACCCAGCAATCAGATTAAGAGAAGGCTTTTTGGAGGTACTCCCACACAAGATCTTGAAATCAAGGATCTTCTCTTTCTTTTTTCCCTTTCCCCCCTTCCTTCTTGGACATCAGTTGACTTGGGGTTACAGTTCTGGGCAGGAGTCGTCCTAGAGGAGAGTGGAGGTCCAGCATAATTTCAGTGGACAAGTATTGCAGGTGAGTGGCCTTGAAAACTGCCCCATTTCTATACTCTGAGGCATCTGCTCTGAGACATCGGTTTGTATTATGAATTCCTTGGAAAAGTCAGGGGCCTTGAGCACAGGGACTGTGCACATGGCTTTCTTTAGGGAGTCAAAGGCTTTCTGGTAAGCCCCTGTTCAGATCAATTTTCTTGTCTACTTCTTGGAAGTCAGCTCAGTCAAGGTGGCAACAATGGTGCTATGTCCCTTGACAAACCTCCTGTAATATCTGGAAGGCCCTTACCTCAGTTTAAGTTTTTGGTGGTTCCCAGGCCAGAATGGTCTCCATTTTGGCCTTGAGGTGCTGCAGCTTACCCCCACCTACCAAGTGTCCCAAGTACACCACAGATCCCTACCCTATCTGGTACCTATTGGCCTTGGTAGTCAGGTCTGTATTCTGCAGGGCCTGAAGCACTTCCTGCAGGTGAAAGAGGTGATCCTTCAAGCTGCTACTGAAGACACTTATGTCATCCAGATAAACAGCACTGAAAGCTCGACACCAGCCAAAACCCGGTTAACTAGCCTCTGGAAGGTAGCAGGGGTATTTTCCAATCCAAAGGGCATAACTTTAGACTGAAAGTGGCCCTCTGGGATTGAGGAGGCTAAACTCTCCTTAGTTACTTCAGTTCGGGCAATCTGTCAGTACCCTGAAGTTAAATCAAAGGTACCCAGGAACCTGGAAGCATCTAACCTTACAAGAAGCTCATCAGCTCTTGGGATGAAGTAAGCATCAGTCTTAATGACTGAGTTGAGCCCCCTGTAGTCCACACAGAACCTGAGTTCTGGGGTGGTGCCCGGTGGGGCAAAGTTTGCTACCAGCACCACAGGGCTGGACCAGGGGCTACTGAAGGGCTCATTCACCCCCGAACTCCAACATCTTAATTACTTCCTCCTTGATGCTAGCCCTCACACTATCAAACAGCCTCATACATTTTTTTTTTTGACAGGAGGGCTGTCTCCAGTGTCAATGTCATGGGTACATAAATGTGTAAGCCCAGGAGTGAGGAGACAATAGAGAGGCATACTGCCCCAACAATTGGTGACAGTCTCTCTGCTGCTCTGGGGTCAGGGTAGGGGAGAGGATGGCACCCTCCACTGACCCATCTTTCTCTTTTAATGACAGGAGGTCAGGGAGAGGTTCACTCCCCTTCTCCTCCTCATCATCTGTCACCAACAGCATGGTGACTTGGAACATCTCAAAGGGGGGTTTGAGACAGTTGATATGAAGAAACCTTAATGGGTGCCTGGGGGTCTTGAGATCCACCAAGTAGGTGGTCTCCCCCTTCCTCTCAACTATCAAATAGGGCTCAGTTCAACGGCCTTGGCCCTGGGCCCCACTGGTTCCATCACCTACACTTTCTGCCTAGGCCAGAATTCCACACGGGTAGCCTTCTGGTCATACCACTGCTTCATCAACTCTTGGCTGGCCTCCAAGTTCTCAAAAACCTTCTTCCAGAACTTGGTCATCTGGTTCTGCAGGGCTAGCATGTAGCTAACCACATCCTGGGGAGGCTTCTTGAGAGCTTGCTCCCACCCCTCACTAGAGGCCCCCTTACAGGATGATCATAAAGAAGCTCAAAGGGGCTAAATAAAACCCCCTTCTGTGGTACCTCCATGTAAGTAAAGAGCAGGCATGGTAAGAGGATGTCCCACTTCCTCCTCATAGGCTCAGGTATGCCCATAGTCATGCCCTTCAGGGTCTTGCTGAACCTCTCAACAAGCCCATTTGTTTGTGGATGGTAGGGTGTGGAAAACTTTTATTTAACTCCACACACCTTCCACATTGACTGCATATATGCAGACATAACGTTGGTGCCCCTGTCGGACACCACTTCCTTGGGGAAGCCCACTCTGGTAGAAATCCCCATCAGGGTCCTAGCCACTGCAGATGCAGTTACAGTCCTCCGAGGTATGGCCTCTGTCTTGTGGTTTGGTTCACCGAGATCAGGATAAACAAGCTGCCAGAGGCTATCTTGGGATCCTGGGGCCCAGTAATACCGATGTCCACCCTTTCAAAGGGGGTGCTGATGACAGGTAAGGGATTCAGGGGAGCTCTCAGGTTTTTCCCGGTTCTGCAGAATGTATCTGAGAAAATCTTCATCCAGGGCCAGTAAAAGTGGGAGAGAAGCCTGGCAAAAGCCTTGCCCTGTCCCAGATGTCCTGCCAGGGGAATCTCATGAGCCAGCCCCAGTAGGAAGGCCTTGCAGCATTGGGAACTACCAGTGTCAGTGTTGCCCCATGCACAGTTGCCTTAGGCTTACTATACAGGAGGTCATTCTCCCAATAGATGTGGTGATCTCCAGAGGTGTCAACAGTTGTCTGAGCTTCAGCCTGTGTCGCAGGGATTCTGCACAAACACAGAACTATGTACAGGATTATAGGACCTTGGTGTATAGGGACTGGGTCTTAATACCACCTTAGTACCCACGAGCCCAGGACCGACTAGCTATAGTGTCTCACTTGCTCTCCTACTCACTCACAGAGAAACAAATGATTAGACACCCCAGAACACAGCACTCCCAGATCTCTCAGGAATCATGGTAACAAGACACATCCTTTCGCTTGCATTCTTGTACATGTCCACAATAAGATCTGAGAGAGACATGAAACAGTTTAAAATATTTATTTTAGCTAACGTGCCCTAACATGCAGTATACGTGCCACGACAAGCAGGAAAATGCATAATACAAATATAGTCAGCATAGCAGCTAGTCCATATATCATGAAGGGAGATGTCATTATAGAAAGACAATGGAGAAAAGACTATAGGGCTTGATTCACAAAAGTAATCTGAGACAAAATCCTAACTTTATGACTTTCGGTATTCACAACAGGCATTTAGGAGTAGTAAAGTTAGGATTTTGTCTTAAGTTTTGGTTTTAAGACAAAATCCTAACTTAAGTTTAACTCAAGTTTAACTTAAGTTTAACTTAAATTAGGATTTTGTCTTAAGACCAAAACTTAAGACAAACTTAAGACAAAATCCTAACTTAAGTTTAACTTAAGCTTAACTTAAGTTAGGATTTTGTCTTAAGACCAAAACTTAAGACAAACTTAAGACAAAATACTAACTTAAGTTTAACTCCTTAACCGCGGCGCAAATTCTGCCGCGGTGCGGGAGTTCTATTGAGTGGGCGGGGCTGCGTCGGCCAACGGACGTGCGCAGCACTAGCGAGGTAGTGCTCGCGACGGCCGTTGGCCGACGCGCGCACGGAACGGGTAAACTTAAGTTTAACTTAAGTTAGGATTTTGTCTTAAGACCAAAACATAAGACAAACTTAAGACAAAATCCTAACTTTACTACTGCTAAATGCCTTTTGTGAATACCGAAAGTCGTAAAGTTAGGATTTTGTCTCAGATTACTTTTGTGAATCGGGCCCATAGTGCCTAACCTCCCTCCCCTTGCTAAGAAGAAGCATTATTATATAATAGAAGATCTCTGGGATTTGTCAGCAGACCCCATACCTTAGCCTATAGATGGTAGATCTACATCATAGGTGCTGTCTCGCTCTTCTCCCTGGAAAGGTCCCTCTCCAAGTGTGTGTTACCCGTTCGTGTACCCCACTAAAAACCAACGTACGTTGTCCAAACAACAGCGCTGCATCGGTATGTTTTGTCTAAGGGCTAAGGCCTGGCCAGAACAAAATAACATGGGGCATTGTTGTTTGACCGTGCACATAATGTTCAGTCAAAATACCAAGAACATGCAGAGAGTGAACACAGCGATGAGTTCTCATGTGAAAGCAGTCATTGAAATTATTGCAAAAATAAAGACGTGCAGTAACATGTGCAAAAGCAGCAGGCAAGCTGCAACATACTCATGCTAAGTTAGTGAAAAACAACAATGTCCCTATGGGCCACTTGACACCCTTCCCTTGGCCAGGTCGTTAGGCCATGTGAAGACAAAAATCAGAGCTAAGCAGAGGCAAAGCGTCTTAGTCGTACTCCAATTAGGATACACATGAAGCCAAAAAAGTCTGTATTGCAAGGTGTTCATTTTCAAAAAAAGAGAAAAAATAATATTTGCCAAATGGGTACTCAAAAACCCATCCATTCATAATTAATCATCAGAGACAGAAATGTTGCGGTAAAAGAAAATGCCATGAACTCCAGAATGTTTTCTGTCCCTTCCATAGTAAAAAGGTATGCCATCCAGTTAAGTAGGTCGAACGAGCACACATGCTCCTCATATCCAGAGGCCGTTAGGAGCATCTCAGGGCAACCTGCGTTAACTTCGATGAAACTCCGGTCTATTAGGCGCTGCGCACGAGCACAGGTACTCAAGTCAGCCGTTGGTCCAAGTAGAGGATCACACACCAAACGCCTACCCATGGCACATTCCTGGTCATGGGCCTTCAACGGACCCATCAACAGATCATAATCCAGGGCAGCATGTGTGGTATTGGAGAGGCAGACATCCAGGGCCCATTGAAAAGGGCACCGGAGGCAGTGGAACACAGGTTGCACGCAGGTGAAGTAGGCATAACGGAAGGTCAGCCAATAGTTAATGGCAAAAGACTTAACTGGCATTGAACCAAAAAGCTGCCGCATTCGATCACAGTACAGTTGCAACTGGACTGGGTTTGGCAGCTCCACAGATCGAAGCAATAATAGGAGAACAAGCACACCGCAAATCAACAGGAGCACCAGGGGAAACCCTCCGAAGGCGCTGGAAAAAATAGAATGGATAAAGGCTGGATTTACCTAAAAAATAGTCTAAAAGTTAGAAACAAGACCGGATACCACGAGTTTAAAAATTGGGCAAGGCCCTCTGTATCAGACGCTTTAAATATTTGGTTTATTAATTCTCCAAAATGGAGTGGGAGATTCGTGTTTAGCAGTGAGTGTATCTCACTTGCGGTTCTCGCCACCTGCAATTCGAAGGTCTCGCAAGCCGATGTGAGAGTCACTTCTTGTTGAAACAATAGCGCTTTGAGTCTGCTCAACTTATTGAAATCTGTTCTTAAAGTTGGAATGGAAGGCCAAAGAGAACTATCTGCAATTCCATGCGGGGTTGGAAACAGGACATTGAAGCAACATGTAACTCGTTGGGAAACTGTTACTATATACAGGATGCCAGCCCGTAAGCCACAGCAGTCGTGGTTATTCAAAATAAGATAACTTCCGTTAGAAAGCAAAGTTAGCACAGGAATAATAGCTAGGTAAGGGGTACCTTTCAAAAAACAAGCCAGATTAGGGGCCGAAGCGTTACAGGCGCAGTGTTGTTTAACTTGTTTACAGACTAGGGAATGTCCTACTGTGGAATCACAATCTTCCCCTGTAAGGAAAACTTCCTTATCTGCGCGTTGACATCTAAAGGTGAAAGGTAACGACCATAATTCATGAATATAATTACTGCCCAGGGGCTCACATCTACCAACTGGATAATGTTTCATACAGGCGGTAAACTGAAAAAGTGAGATAGGCAGTGAAATAACCCCATGTCAAACAACAACACCAAGCAAGGAGGCATGGCCACAACAAAAAACACATGCAGGCCCATGGCAAAAAGCACACTGGTTGGCTACACAAAAAGGCCACCGGCCACGTGACCAAACAAAAACACCAAGCAAGAAAGCATGGCCACAACAAAGAACACATGCAGGCCTATGGCAAAAGCACACTGGCTGGCTACACAAAAAGGCCACCAGTCACATGGTCAAACAACAACATCAAGCAAGGAGGCATGGCCACAACAAAAAACACATGCAGGCCCATGGCAAAAAGCACACTGGTTGGCTACACAAAAAGGCCACCGGCCACGTGACCAAACAAAAACACCAAGCAAGAAAGCATGGCCACAACAAAGAACACATGCAGGCCTATGGCAAAAGCACACTGGCTGGCTACACAAAAAGGCCACCAGTCACATGGTCAAACAACAACACCAAGCAAGAAAGCATGGCCACAACAAAGAACACATGCAGGCCTATGGCAAAAGCACACTGGCTGGCTACACAAAAAGGCCACCAGTCACATGGTCAAACAACAACACCAAGCAAGGAGGAATAGCCACAACAAAGAACACTTGCAGGCCCATGGCAAAAGCACACTGGCTGGCTACACAAAATGGCCACCGGCCACGTGACCAAACAAAAACACCAAGCAAGAATGAATGGCCACAACAAAGAACACATGCAGGCCTATGGCAAAAGCACACTGGCTGGCTACACAAAAAGGCCACCAGTCACATGGTCAAACAACAACAGCAGGTAAGGAGGCATGGCCACAACAAGAACACATACAGGTCTATGGCAAAAGCTCGCTGGCTAGCTACACAAATTGGTCACCAGCCATGTGGCCAAACAACAACAACCAGCAAGGAGGCGTAGCGGCAACAAAGAACATGCAGGACTACGGCAAAAGCACATTGGCTGGTTACACAAAATGGCCACCGGCCACATGGTCAAACAACAACACCAAGCAGGAGGCATGGCCACAACAAAGAACACAAGCAGTCCTATGGCAAAGGTACACTGGCTGGCTACAAGAAATGGCTACCACATGGTCAAACATCAAGCAAGGAGGCATGGAAAACAAAGAACACATGGAGGCCTATGGACACTGACTATGCAAAATGGCCCCTGGCCACATGGCATGGAAAACAAAGAACATAAGCAGGCCTATGGACACTGACTGCAAAATGGCCCTTGGCCACATGGCATGGAAAACAAAGAACATATACAGGCCTATGGACACTGACTATGCAAAATGGCCCCTGGCCACATGGCATGGGGAACAAAGACAAATTGTGGCCTATGGCAAGCACACTCACACCCTGGCCAGACAAAGGAGGCATAGTAACACTGAAGAAAACCGCATTAATTCAGCAATGCCAAAAATTAAAATTAACTGAGCTGTAAAATTTTACAACACACATCCTTCCAAGGCATCAAATATGTATTAAGCCCATATACTTTTTGCAGAAAAAAGTGATATGGCAAAAAAAACCTCACTTTTTTATTTCATCCAATGCCATCCTTGGCCTAAATGATGTTTCAATTCAATAGACAGCACAGAAACAGTTGTTTCTTGCACCCATGACAAGTACTGGGACTCCTGGCTGTGTGGCCCATTGGCAGATTAGGCCACATAGTAAAAAAAATGAATATTGCAATTTTTTTTTTTAAATATGGAGAAATTGTACTAAACTGTGCAACATTTTTCCTTTACAAAAGAAGAAAAACTAAATGCAAAAATTAACTAGGCCCTACTGAAAATACAAGCCACTCACCACAATAAATGTTAAAAAATCGAATAAAAGAACAAATAAATCCTGGTGCATGCCCTCTATGAAACAAACAACAGCCTTAGACAACAGTTTTTGAACTTACTTGCGATATCACAAAAACAAAATCCTTGAATCCAATAGAATATATGCAGCAGTCAAAGAGGGTGATCCTTCCAGCTCCAAATCCAAATGAAAAGTGAACAGGAGATGGACAAAGCACTGGAAGGAGCCTGCTGGACAGGAACAGGAAGTTGGGGTCTCTGGGGCACTTCCTCCTTGTTGAAAAAAAAAAAGTAAAATAAAAAAGCCTTCTCGTATTAAAAACAACTTGAACAATTGGAGAAGAATATTACCTCGAAAATGTATTTTCTAGTAGATTTAGCTGCTTCTCGAGAACAGAATCTGCTGAAGGTGCAGCCATGGTCACTCGCGCTCTGTCGTGCTTGCTAACGGCACACAAGAGGTGCCCGAAGTCACCTCACTAGAGGTCAACAAATCTCACAAGCGCCCACAAGCAGCATGCAAATCTCGTGGCCACTTGCAAGCGCCCAGCAAGTCACGTAGCATTTGCCAGTGTGCACAAAAGCAAGACTCAAGTGCGCCAACAGAAAAAACTTTTGCCATGATGGAGAAAGCAGAATTTATCAGGAACTCTGTATTCTCTGTGTAGTGCAGAGTTCCCGAATTCCGCAAACTCTATGAGCGAAGCAGAATTTTACACCCAGGCATATTTTAAATTACAATTTCTTAGACACCAAACATGAAATATTTAACTGTTCCCAATCAAATGTTAGCACTTATTTAATGTAATCAGTCAACCCAATGTTAACCTATGAGAGAGGTAGGTATCACAGTAGTGAACAACACATTTCAAAGCTTTTCACTACCAGGACATGTAGAACTTAAAAGCATGTGTCCAACCTTTTAATTACATTGCACCTTGCCATATGGGCTACCTACGGCCTACCTTAGGGGTTACTTAAATGCAATAAAAGGGTTATTTAAGACTTGGCAATGGGGTTACATTGCCAAGTTGAATTGGAAGCTTAAAACTGCATTCAGCCTACTAAAATGGCAGACCTGTGGCAGGTTTTAAGGGGCTATTTAAGTGGGTGGCACAATAAGTGCTGCAGGCCCACTAAGCGCATTTCATGTACAGGCCCTGGGTATATGGTATACCACTTTACTAGTGACCTATAAGTAATGTCAATCAGTATAAGCCAATTTTACCATGTTTTAGGGGAAGAGCACAAGCACATTCGCACTGGTTAGCAGTGGTAAAGTGCACAGAGCCATAAAGCCAACAAAAACAAATTCTGCAAAATAGGAGGGTGAAGGCAAAACGTTTGTAGAAAGACCACCTAAGGTAGACAGGTCTAACACACTATATTTATTTTAAAAGCATTTATGTTTAAAAACGAATGCTATGTTAACACAATGGAAATTTATTGTGACATTAGAGTGTTGTCCATCCCATTAATTAACACAGTGTGAACAATGACTCATGTTACATTTAATTTTTGCCACCATGTGTATGTCCGGCTGACGCTTTGTAACCTTTCCTCACCACCCCACCTGCAACATGTTTTTCCTACATCCAGTAAGCTTTTAAAGCACTTTTGGTGAGTGTAACATTCTGTATAACAATATTGTTATTTCAAATTTGCAAATATAACCTCAAGAGGCAATCTAACACTAAACAATAGGGTTGGTAGGTAATATGCTCGGGGGATTGCCTGACTGCCTTATGGATTGCTTGACATGACCTAATCCTACATACATGTGTTCATTTCATGAGAGATGTTCTGCATTGAACCTCGGTTTAAAGTTTTTGGAATCATCGCTCACTACTTTAAAAGAAATGGACAGCTTAACCACTGTGATAAATGGAAGGTTTGCCTTACATATTACAATGGCAAAGTCTAGTTACAGTCTTCACAATGTCAATCTTTCACTTATTTAACGCTGTAATTTATTTGAAAAGTATTTGTATGTATATGAAGTAGTGACATATGTCCTACTCATTTCTTTATTTTGTCTTCATTTCTTATCAGCAGAAAGAGCTGCCCAACTGAAACCCAAGCATGACCTGGGATGCAGAATAAGAAGATCCTTCGCTACAAGGCGGGCACAAGAACTCTCTACCAACAGAGGGGAGGAAGAACCAAGCACAAACTGGGAGAGGGCACCCACATGGAGACTAACTCTGTCCTCCTCGATACCACCAGCCTGAAAGAAATGGACAATAAGGCTCCTCCTGGCTAAGAATAGATAACAGGTGGGTCCCAGAAGCAGGCCCTACCATCAACAGGGCCCACTCACCCCCTCCAGAGGCGGCCCCCATACCAACATGGGCTCCAGCTGCACCCTCTCCTTTTCCTCTTCAAGTGCCAGTCCCCGTTGTCCTCTCCAATATAACTGCATTGCCAAGTCCATACATGACAGCATACGGGCATCAGATGCAGTCTTCACGTTAATGGGCGACAGACTGTCTGATTTTTTGAATGCCAGCAGGGGGCTGTTGGCCATGTAAGTGACTTTATTCGCTTGCAGATTCATAGAGAGAGGTAGTGGACTGTAAAAAAGTTGAGATTCTAGAAGTTCCTGGCCACAGTTGTTGTTGACAACAGTTGTTGTCCTGGAACGCAGAGTGAGGAGGTAATGGTTTGAGGAATGTTTCAAGTAGATTTGAGTGTCATCAGTGTGAAGATGGATCTGTCACCATGCCCCCCCCCTCCACACACACACACAAACTTCACTCCGTTGCTCAAGGTACAAATTGGAAAGCATGGGTGTTAGATCAGTCAACCTTAGGGTGGTCTTTCCTCCAAATTTTTGCCTTCCTCCTGAATTTTTCAGGCCTCGTTTTTGCTGGTGACTCTGCACACTTTACCATTGCTAACCAGTGCTAAAGTGGTTGTGCTTTCTCCTCTAACATGGTAATATTGCCTTATCCACAATTTGTACATTTAATTTACTTATAAGTACCTAGTAAAGTGCACTACATGTACCCAGGGCCATTGAAATTAAATGCTACTATTGGACCTGCAGCACAGATTGTGCTACCTACTTAAGTAGCCCTTTACACATTTCTTAGGCCTGCCATTGCAGAAACTGTGTGTGTAGATTTTAAACTGCCAGCTCGACCTGGTCAAGTAACACTCTTGCCAGTCCTAAACCAACATTTTCAATACATATAAGTCACCCCTAGTGTAGGCCATGGACAGCCCAGCAGGCAGGGTGCAATGCATTTAAAAAGTAGGACATGTACTTTTAAGTTTTACATGCCCTGGTAACGAAAACTCTCAAATCGTTTTTCACTACTGCAAGACCTCCCATAGAATAACATTGGAGTTGCCTTTTTACATTCTATAACTGTAATTTCCAAATGGAAAGAAATAATTCCTTCAAGTTTGGTATCTCTGGGATCATAATTTAAAATCCTAATTGATGACGAAGTCAGATTTTTAATTGCAATCATAAAAAGTTGGCAGTTTCTTGCCTTAGCCATTTGGTGCCTGCAGCCCATCTCTGGTCACATGACCGGGTGGAGTTGACAGTTGAGCTTTGTGGATTCCTCCTAGACAGCCACACACAATGGGAGCCTAGGTGTGACTTGATGGGTCATCTGGTGCAGGATGGGAGGGAGGAGCTGGACACAGTCTCACTTACACCTGAATAGGCTGTGTCCTGTCCACACACAACAACCCTGTATTGCCAGTCCAGCCAGCTTGGAGCCAGAGCAGGGGAGGCAGGGAATGCCTTGCAATTGGAACCATTGTCTAGGTCTAGATGTTTCTGCCACCTTCCAGAACCTGGGCATCAAGGTATAACTACTGGACCTCAGATACCACCACTTCAGTACAGATGGACCTGTGGAAACTCTGCCAGGAAGAAAGATTGCTGTGCTGCTGAAGGAGTACCACTCAGCTGGACTGCACTCTGTTGCACTCTTGCTCTGCTATGCTAACCTGCTGCTTGCTGCCTTCTTGCCTGGGTGAGAACAACTGGATCTGCATCTCTTGAACCCAGAGTGACTCCAAGGGCTAGTTGGCTGACCTCTTGATCTGAAATCTCAGGACAAAACAGACTTCCAACCACCCTACTTCTGCACCTGGACTCTGCCATCTGTGAGTCTACCTGGTCAAATGGTGCCACACCAGTCCTGGACCCTTGGAAATGGGCCTAAGGTGCTTGCCAGCGGAACCGATGCATCTTCTCTCCTGAGCGAGGCATCCCCCAGCAGAACTGACACATCTCCTCGATTGAACGGCAAATACCCATGCAGAACCGACGCATCACTGTTGCTGCATGGTTTGGACCTGCTGCAAAAGGCTCACATCGATCGCCGCCACATCCCGGATCTTGGGTATGACACATCGCCTTTGGAATGCTTCCTCGGAGCAGGTCCTCACATTTCTCATTGCTGATAGCCTCGGCGATGACGCAAAGCCTCTACATCTCAGCTTCATTGCTCTTCATAATCGACGCATCGCCTCAGCTGTGCCACTCATCCCTGGCACCAGCCTTCGCATCGCAGGCCATGTCGACGGGATTCTATACATGGACACAACAGGACCTTACACCACAGCCTTGCCACATCTCAGAACCTGTGCATCGCCTCGGATGCGCAACTCATCTTTGATGCAGATCCGTGCAACGCTCTGCAACCAGATTTAAGGTACTTTGTTCAGCTGGCTTAACTGGGTCCCTGTAGCAGGCCGGTGCTCCGTTGCAGTCAGCCTGAACTTGCGACTTTGTCCTGGTCCAGTGCGACCAGAAATCCCCAATATCGCTTTGTGCTTCTTGGCGCTATCTTTACTTACAACTTTAAAATTCAGTATCTACAGTTGTACTAATTGATTATTTGTCATTTTGGTCTTGTTTTATTTATTAAAATCTACTCTATTTTTCTAACTCTATTGTGGGCTCCTTTTGTGGTGTGCTTTCACTGTGTTATTGTTTGAAGTGTTGCACAAATACTTTAAAAACAATTGATGGGCAGAATGCTGAACAATCTCAAACATTCACCCCCAGTACAGAGATATGGGTTAAATCCATCATTCTTTTGCTCACCATGCCACCCCAGTTTAGACCTGGCCATATGCAAACCAGTCATATGCGCCCCATGGAAACAGTCCAGCCCAAACTGCCAGGCCAGGTCCTCCCTCGACCAGAAATAAGCATCCTAGGACCAGTTTCAGGGTAGCACCCCTCATCAGCCAGGATAGCTTGATTCCAGTGGCATGGAGAGCACGGGACCCACATCTAGGCATACATGTCCCACTCGGGGTGACAAATGCCGCAGCTCAAATACTTTACACATTGCCTCTAAGTTAAGCCTAACTGATCTGTGCCTAGCTACCAGGTGGTTGTGGGCAGGGTAATTTAGGGTTTGCTTGTGTCTTATCCTGACAAGAATCGTGGTTTCTACTTGACTAGGGTTCACACCCCAGTCGACCAACAACCCAATTTCTTACACTGGTGATCAGCGGTTGTTATAAATTGGGTTGTTGGTTGGCTGGGGTGTGAAACTTATTCAAACAGAAACCACAATCCTAGTTATTTTAAGTGTCAGGCAAAACCTAAATTAACCTTTGCTCACCCTCTGGTAGAGTGGCACAGACCAGTCAGGCTTAACTTAGAGGCAGAGTGTGAAGTAATTGTGCAACACTTCATACAGTAAACCTGTGAAAACACCACACAAAAAGATTCCACACCAGGTTCGAAAAATACTTCTGCTTTTAATAAATAAAACAAGACCAAAATGACAAAATCCAATAAGTAGAACTTGAGTTATGAATTTTTAAACATTAAACTGTATCGCTTAGAAGCAAGAAGCACCAACCAGGGACATCTGGTCATGCCAGACTGGAAAAAAGTCAAAAGTTCAGGCAAACCGTGAGCGAGCGCGGGCCAGATACAAGAACCTAGTTAGGCCAGCTGAACTAAATTATCTTAAATCATGGTTGCGGGGCCTTGCGTATGTCTAAACCATGAAGTAGAGGTGATGCATCGATTTTCTCAACACAGGAGAGGTGATGCATCGATTTTTTTCCATGCCGCAGCGGCGAAGTGGCAGTTCTGATATGCAGTGGAGTTAGAGTGCGAGTTCCTGCTGCTTCGACGTTGAGAATCCAGACACTGAGGCTTGCTATGCGAAGGCCGGTGTCGAGGCTGTGTTATGCAGTCAAGGCGATGCATTGGTTCCCGATGAGCGGAAGAGGCTGAGATGCAGAGATTTGGCATCATCATCAAGGCTGCCATCGATGGGGATGTGAGGACCTGGCGCCGGGAAAAGCATTGCAATGTCAGTTCCAAAGGCGCTGCGCTGGTTCTTTTCCACGCAACAGCGGTGATGTGTTGATTCTGCTTCCACAGCAGAGGAAGCGTCAGTTCTGCTGGAGCAAACACCTTAGGCCCACTTCCAAGGACCCAGGACTGGGGACCACCACTTGGCAGGACAGACTCACAATTGGCAGAGTTCAGGTGCAGGAGCAGGATGGTTAGAAGCCTTTTATCTCACTGACACGCCAGATAAGGAGGTCAGCTAGCTAGCCCTTGGAGTCACTCTGGGTTCAAGAGATGGAGGTCCAGTCCTTCTCACCCAGGCCGGAGTCCAGCAGCACAGCAGTCATTCTTGAGTCCCTGTCCTTCCTGCCCTGGCTCCAGACTCACGATGCAGCCCTTTGTGTGGGGACAGGACACAGCCTATTCAGGTGTAAGTGAGGCTGTGCCCAGCTCCTCCCTCCCATCCTCACAGGATGGCCCTTCAGGTCATACCTAAGCTCCCATTTTACGTGGTTGTCGAGGGGGAATACACAAAGTCCAGTTGTCACCCACCCAAAAAATGTGATAAGAGACAGGCAGCAGGCACCAAAAGGCTAAAGTAAGCAAATACCAACTTTCTAAAAGTGGCATTTTTCCTGAATTGCAATTTAAAATCCAACTTCACAATAAGTTGTGATTTTAAATTGTGTTTCCAGAGACACCAAACTCGAAAAGTCCGTCTTTTCCAAATTGTGAATTACACTTATAAAATATAATAAGACTATCCCAATTTTATCCAATAAGAGAGATAGACCTTACAGTAGTGAAAAATGACTTTGGGAGTTTTTCACTAACAGGACATGCAAACCTTAAAGGTACATGGCCTACCCTTTACATATATTGCACTCAGCCCTGGGCTGGCCCAGACATACCTTATGGGTGACTGATATGTATGAAAAGAGAAGGTTTAGGCCTGGCAAAAGGTTTACTTTGCCAGGACGACATGGCAGTGTAATACTTCACACACAGGCTCTGCTGTGGCAGGCCTGAGTCATGGCTAGAGGGCTACTTAAGTGGGTGGCACAATCAGTGCTGCAGGCCCACTAGTAGCATTTAATTTACAGGCCCTGAGCACATGTAGTACACATTACTAGGGACTTATAAATAAATAAAATATGCCAATTGGCGATATGCCAATTCTACCATGGCTTAAGGAGCAAGACCATGCACTTTAGCACTGTTTAGCAGTGGTAAAGCTCACAGAGTCCTAAAGCTAACAAAAATGAATTCAGCAAAAAGGGGAGGAGGAAGGCAAAAAGTTGGGGTATAACTCTGCAGAAAGGGCCCTTTCCAACTGGAGTGAGGATTGAACTTGTGTTTGTGCAGTGCTATACAGTAATTTTGTGTTACACTACCACTCCACATAAATAATTTAAAACCAACTTAGTTTTTAAATTCTCCCTGATTGTTTTTTTTTTGTTGCCAAAATCATTTCTCTGACTGTGTGGCTGAAACTACACCTGGCAGAATGGAATTTGAGATAGCCAACATGGGAGTCTACACTGTGGCATACCTCAGGCATTTCTGCAAGGAGTTTGGACTTCCTGCCAGGAGCACCACCAGGAAGGTGGACTGCAAAAGGTGCTGAGTGCCGGGCAGGGGCCCAATGCATGCTGACTGAAGCCACAGGAGTGGGCGAGGAGATGGAGGGGCCTCAGGAAGATCCTTTTGAGGAGCCGCCTTCAGTGCAAGGGGTAGATTTGACCCCTGAAATGGAGCTTCCTGCCAGGGCAGGGTGAAATGTCCCTTACCGTGGCCTATCCCCAGAGGAACTGGTGGAGAGGAGGGAGGAGAGGGAATTCAAGTTTCAAATTGCTAAATTAAAGATGGAGGCAGAAAAGAAAAAGGCGGGCAGAGTCGTAGAGGAAAAAAAAATCTTGTTGGCTTATGAAAAAAGCTGGGCATCAAGGCCAACCAGGCAGAGTGCAGCAGTGATGGTGGCAGCATACCTGCAGTGTATGGAAACTAAAAGGTCTGCATCGCCAAGGATTTGATGCCCAATTATGTGGTGGGAGATGACATTGACAAGTGGTTTTCTGCCTATGAGGTAGCCCTGAGGGTTCACAAGATCCCAGAAGAGCACATGGCTACAATGGGGCGGGAAACACTCCTCACTTTACAGGTTCGGCACCAAACCTGGTACTCTCCCATGAAGGCTATATTGAGTGGTAAATTTGGGCTGACCCCTTAAAAGTCCCGCTAAAGGTCCAGGGACAGCTAGAAGCTCCCCAACCAGTTCAGGGTAGATTTTGTGGATTACTCCAGCAAGCTACTAAATGGTTGGGCGTGGTGCAGCAAATCTACTGATTAGACTGGGTTGTACAATCTAATCGTGAGAGAGCACATGCTCAGTGTTTGTTTTCCAGAGCTGCGCCAGCACCTAGTTGACAGCAAGATGACTGACCCCAGGAAGCTTGTTGAGGAGGCGGACCTCTGGGCCAGTACCAGAGTGTCCAAAAAGGTATCTGGGGGAGACCCCCACAAGGGTGGTCAGAGTTCCCACCAGAAGAAAGAGGGAAGAGAACAACTAAAAAATAAGGAGTTCTCTAAAGGCCCTCAAAATAATTCCCAAGGGAGTAGTGGAAACCAGTCCTAGTCTGAGCCTAAGAAGAAAGGGTTCTCCGACAAACAGACAAAGGTTGGCACACCAATGCACAGAGTGCTACCAGTATGGGCACTTCAAAGCGACTCAAGAGGGCATAGCCCCCTACTGGTGGGCAGAAACCTGTGTGGTGAGTGTAGTGCTCAAGGAGGAGGAAGTCCCAGTTAGCTTTAGGGAGCAGACAGAGGTGACCCTAGTTTCCCTGGGGGATAAAGAGATGTTGCCAAAAGCCCATACGCCTGCAAAAATCTCTTAATAAAGGCTGTGAGTCACCATCAATGGACAACAGGTAGAGGCTCTGAGGGACACAGGAGCCAGTATGACTACTGTGAAGTGTCAGCTGGTGCCATCAGAGCAGGAACTCCCTAACACATTCCAACAAGTCATAATTGCTGACAAATGTGAAAGCCATCTACGGGTGACTCTGGTTCCCTTTGAGTGGGCGTGTTCTCAGGTCCTCTAGATGTATCTATGAGCCCTGCCTGTAGATTGTCTGTTGGGCAAAGACCTAAAGCATACTATCGAGAGGGAGGTAGAGCTCCGGTCACACTTGGAGATGTTGGCATTGCCTGAATGTGTCTGTATGACCACAAGGTCCTTGGATGCATGGGAAGGGAATAAAGGGCGCCTGGAGCCTGGAACAATGGCCCATACAGCTGTCAAGAGGAGAGGGATAAGGGGCACAAGAAACCAGCCCCTGAAGTTCCCACTGTGAGGTTGACGGGGCACCTGAGGTGGATGCCCCTGAACCAACCGGAGAAAACATTGCTGCCCTAGGTAATCTGCCTAAGCTTGCTGGTTGGCAAACTGAGGGTTGGCCCACCAATATGGAATTCTGTAAGGCACAGAAGAGTTCCCCACTATAGGGGGCTTGAGGCAGCAAGTTGAATGCCAGGCAGTAGGTGATGCTTCAGGGGATCACCTGATCTATAGAGAGAATGACCTCCTATATAGTGTGCCTAAGGTACCTGGCTCTGGGGCAGCCCTTGTGATGGTGCTCTCCCAGTGTTATAGGGCCTTCCTTTTGGGTTTGGCTCATGATATACCCCCGGGAGGACATCTGGGGCAAGGTAAGACTTTTGCAAGGCTTGTTGCCAACTTCTATTGGCCCCAGATAAAGAAAGCCTCAGATGCATTCTGTAGGTCCTGCCCCACCTGCCAGGCCAGTCAGGGAAAAAGATCAATGCTCCCCTGACCCCATTACCTCTCATTGGCACTCCCTTTAAAATGGTAGGCATTGACATCATTAGACCCTTGGACTCCAACACAGCTTTAGGCAACAGGTTTGTCCTGGTCTTGGTAGACCACGCCACTCATTACCCAGAGGCCATCCCTCAGAGGTCGGTGACTGTACCTACGGTGGCCAGCACACTGAGGGGGATTTTTACCCATGTGGGGTTCGCCAAAGCAGTTGTCTCTGACAGAGGCACTATCTTTATGTCAGCATACATGAAGTCTATGTGGGATGAGTGTGGGGCAGCTTATAAGTTCTCCACACCCTATAACCCCCAAACAAACGGACTTGTAACGAGATTTAACAAGACCTGGAAGGGCATGATAATGAGCCTACCTGAGCTCATGAGGCATAAGTTGGATGTCCTTCTGCCATGCCTTCTTTTTGCCTACAGGGAGGTGCCACAAAAGATAGTGGAGTTTAACTTCTTGAACTCCTCTATGGCCACCCTGTCAGGGGACCTCTTAGCCTTCTAAAAGAGGGGTGGGAGCTAGCTCAGAGGAAGCCACTTCAGGATGTCACCAGCTATATGCTGGCGTCTCGCAACCAGATGCACCACTTCTGGAAAAAGGCTAAAAGTAATCTTGAGGCCAGTCAGGAGGTTATGAAGCTCTGGTATGACCAGAAGGCCACTCTGATGGAGTTTCAACCTGTCCAGAAAGTGTAGGTTATGGAGACTGTGGATCCCAGGATTGCTGGACAGGCTCATATGAAGTGAAAGAGAGAAAGGGGAGTCCACCTACCTGTGGCTCTCAAGACTCCTGGAAACCCATTAAGGGTGCTCCACATGAACCGCCTCAAACCACACTTTGTAAGGTGTGAAGTAAACATGCTCCTGGTGACAGATGACGGAGTGGAAGAGGAGAGGGAGCCTCTCTCTGACCTCGTGTCTGCCCAGGGACATGATGGGTCAGTAGAGGGTGTCAACTTCTCCACTACATTGAACCAGAGCAGACAAGTGACTGTCGCCAGTTACTGGAGCAATTCGCTTCTCTGTTCTCCCTCACCCCTGGACTCACACACCTGTGCATCCATGACATGGATACTGGAGACAATACACCTGTTAAAAAATAGATTTACAGGTTGTCAAACAAGGTGAGGTAAAGTATCGAGGAGGAGGACTATAAGATGCTGGTGTTGAGCCCTCTAGTAGACCCTAGTCCTGCCCTGTGGTGCTAGTATCCAAGGCTGCCACCCCAGAACTTAGGTTCTGCTTGGACTATCGGGGTCTCAATACCATTAGAAAGACTGAGGACAATCCCATCCCCTGAGCTGATGAGCTCATTGACAGGCTGTGTGCTGCTAAGTTTCTGAGTACCTTTGACCTCTAATCAGGGTGCTTGCAGATTGCTCTGACTGAGGCTACAAAAGAGAGGTCTGCATTCTTAACCCCAGAGGAAAACTTACAGTTCCGGGTGATGCCCTTTGGTTTGAAGAATGCCCCTGCCACCTTTCAGAGGTTGGTCAACAGTGTCCTGACTGGAAAGAAGGCATACTGTACTGCGTACCTGGATGACATTGCTGTCTACAGCTCCAGCTGGGAGGAACACCTGTACCACCTCCAGGAGGTGCTTCAGGCCATGCAGCAGGCAGGCTTGACTATCAGGGCCAGTAAGTGCCAGATACGGAAGGGTTCCGTGGTTTATCTGGGCCACATGGTGGGCGGAGGCAAGGTGCAGCCCCTCCAGGCCAAGATTGAGACTATCCTGGCCTGGAACCCAAACCCCCTAAATCCTTCCTGGGCCTCACGGGATACTTTAGGAGGTTTGTTAAGGGATATGGCACCATTTTTGAGCCCTTAACAGGTCTGACTTCAAGGACGTAGCCCAGACAGGTGATCTGGATAGAGGCCTCCTGTAAAGCCTTTGATACTCTCAAGGAGGCCATCTGTTCAACAGCCGTACTCAAGGCTCCTGACTTCTCAAAGGAATTTATAGTGCAGACAGACACTTCAGAGCATAGCATAGGGGTGGCCTTAGCACAGTTAAATGAGGGGAGCCTAGACCAACTGTAGCCTTCATTACCAGGAGGTTACTTCTACGGGAACAGAGGTGGAGTGTGATTGATAAGGAAGCCATTGCTGTGGTCTGGGCACTGAAGAAGCTGAGATCATACCTGTTTGGAATTCACTTCCGGGTTCAGACAGACCACAGGCCCCTCACATGGCTCATGCAAATGAGGGGTTGACGTAAACCATCTTCCTACAGGAAATGGATTTTATGTGGAACACGATCCTGGGTCAGACCACAGCAATGCTGATGGTCTATCCAGGTTCTTCTGCCTTAGCGAAGAGAACGTCACACAGGGTTGGGTAGTTCTCCCCACTTTCAGCTGGTGGTTACACATGTTAGACCTGTCAGCCTTAGGGTATCTTCCTCCCAACTTTTTGCCTTCCTCCTCCATTTTTCTGACCTCGTTTTTGCTGGATTTAAGACTCTATAAATTTACCACTGTTAACCAGTGCTAAAGGGTGTGTGCTCTCTCCTCTAAACGTGGTATTGGCTAGTACCCAATTGGCATATTTAATTTACTTATAAGTCTCTAGTAAAGTGCAGTACATGTGCCCAGGGCCTGTGAGCATATTTAATTTGCTTATGAGTCCCTAGTAAAGTGCAGTACATGTGCCCAGGGCCTGTAAATTAGATGCAACTGGTGGGCCGTCAGTACTGATTGAGCCACCTACTTAAGTGGCCCTTTAAACATGGCTCAGCCCTGCCACTGCAGAGCCTGTGTGTGTAGTTTTTAAACTGCCAGTTCGGACCTGGTCAAGTAACTCACTTTCCAGGCCTAAACCTTCCATTTTAATACACATAATACACCCCTAGGGTATCCCCTGGACAGCCCAGCAGGCAGGATGCAATGTAATTAAAAAATAGAACATATACTGTTAAGATTTATAGGTCTTAGTAGTGCAAAACTCTCACATTTGTTTTTTACTACAGCAAGGCCTACCTCTCCCAAAGGATAACATTGGAGTTGCCTTAGCACATTCTATAGGTGTAATTTCCAAATGGGAAGAGAGCATTCCTTCAAGTTTGGTGTCTCTGAAATCAAAATTTAAAATACAGATTTTAAATTGCAATCTTGAAAATGCTATTTTTAGAAAGTTGTCATTTTCTTGCCTTTGCTATGTGGTGCCTGCAGCCTATCTCTGGTCACATGACTGGGTGAAGTTGGCAGTTGGGCTTTGTGGATTCCTCCTAGACAGCCACACACAATGGGAGCTTAGGTGTGACTTGATGGGACATCCAGGGTAGGATAGGAGAGAGGAGTTGGACACAGCCTCGCTTACACCTGAACAGGCTGTGTCCTGACAACACACAAAGGGCCTAACAACCCTGTATTGTTATTCCAGCCAGTTTGGAACCAGGGCAGGGGAGGGAGGGGATTCCTTGAACTTCAAAACCACTGTCTATAAGTTTCTCCCACCTTCCAGAACTAGGGCATCAAAGTATAAATACTGGGCCTCAGACTCCACCACCTCAGTACTCTTCTGGACCTGTAGATGCTCTCTCAGGAAGAAGAACTGCTGTGCTGCTGAAGGACTGCCACTCAGCTGGGCTGCATTATGCTGGACTCCTGCTTTGCTGACCTGCTGCTTGCTACCCTCTTGACTGGGTGATAAGGACTGGACCTTTAGCTCTTGAACCCAGGGTAACTCCAAGGGCTAGTCGGCTGGCCTCCTGATCTGAAGACTCAGGGACATAACAGACTTCCAACCACTTTGCTTTTGCACCTAGACTCTGCCATCTGTGTGTCTACCCTGCCAAGTGGTGCCACATCAGTCCTGGTCCCTTGGAAGCGGGTCTAAGGTGCTTGCCAGCAGAACTGACACATTTTCTCTGCTGAGCGACGCATACCCCGTGCAGAACCGACACATCTCCTTGGCAGAGGGGTGCATCCCCTAGTAGAAATGAAGCATTGCTGCGGCTGTGTGGATTGGATTCATTGCTGCCATATCCCACATTTTGGGTCCGACGCAGCACCTTCAGAGCCGCAGCTGCGCAACGCTTCCCCAGACCAGGTCCTTGCATCTCTCATCGATGACAGCCTCGATGATGACACTGAACCTCCGCATAACATCTTCACCACTCTTCAGGAATCAACACATCGCCTCGACTGCGCCACGCATCGCCGACACCAGCCATCGCACCGCAAGCCCCGTCGATGGGATCCTCTACGTCGATGCAACAGCACCTCACACTACAGCCTTGCCACATCTCGGAACCGATGCATTGCCTCGGCTGTGTGGCGCATCTTTTACGTGAAACCACATAATGCTCCACAACCAGGATTTAAGGTACTGTGTTCAGTGGGTCTAACTGGGGCCCTGTAGCCAGCCCATGCTCATCGTGGGCGGCCTGAACATGTGACTTTGTCCTGGTCGGTGCAACCAGATATCCCCAATAGTGCTTTGTGCTTCTTGCCATTATTTTTACTTAAAGGTTTAAAATGCATTATCTACGGTTCTACTAATTAGATTTTTGTCATTTTGGTCTTGTTTTACTTTCTAATATCTACTCTATTTTTCTAACTCTGTTGCAGGCTCCATTTGTTTTTGTGTTTTCTCTGTGTAACTGTTTGACGTGTTGCACAAATGATTTTCACATTGCACAAATACTTTGCACATTGCCTCTGAGTTAAGCCTGTCTGCTCTGTACCAAGCTGCCAGGGGGTTGAGCACAGGGTAATTTGGGGTTTTCCTGTGTCTTATCCTGACAAGGATTGTGGTTGCTGCTTGACCAGGGTTCACACTCTAGTCAACCAACAACCCCAAATTCTTACAGTGGGGCCTAAAATGGATCCTTCTGGGACACCACAGGTTTTACAAATTTACAGATTCCACACAGAACAAAAGTAGGTTTTAATTAAAAAAACAGAACCAGACAACACATCTCCACCCTACATACTTTACGCAACCAGTTCACAAAAAAGACAGAGTATATTTACTTGTTTTGAGGACTCCAGAAAAACGTTTCATCGATCAGGTACCCAAATATCCACCCAATCAGAACAGAGGAAGGAACATGCACAATGTAATTAAATAACTGAACTCCCGGACAAAATGCAGTGTCCCAGTAAATAACATGAACCATGACGATTTCACACAATGAAAGGACAAGAAACAGGGGTACTCTCTGAGCCCTCCTCTCTTAGATATGGACATGAATGTTCTGCCTTTCACTGAGTAAGGCCGTTGGTGCAAAGTCTAATTCTAAGTGATATGAAGATCTTCTCTATGCTGATGATTTAGTATTCCCACCACAACCAAAAGAAGGCTTAAAACAAAGCCTAGGCATCAGAAAATGGTACTGCATATGTGTAAGAAATGGGGTTATTGGTTGAGGGAAGAAAAGCCCACTTAGGCAACAACCACAACCCTTGTCAGGGTGAACAAAAAAATCACTAAATTTACCTGTGCTTAACCCTTTGGTAGATTGGCAGTCAGGCTGAGAGGCAAAGTGTAAAGTATTTATGCAGCACACAAACAGTAATAAAATGATAACACAACACAATAAAAATCTCAAACCAATTTAGAAAACTATAATAAACTATAATACTTACAATTATATCAGAACAACAAAAATCCAATCTGTAGCACTGGAGATATAGAATTTCAAACTTTAAGTTAAGTAGAGCAACTCAAAACACAAAGCGCCAATCAAAATCATCTGGTTGTGCTAGACCAGGTGAAAGTCACAAGTTCAGGCTGACTGTGATGAAGTGCGGGCCAGATATAGGCACCAGGTTGGTCCCACTGAAACAGTTACTGTTTCAAAGCTCAGTACAAGGAGTTCCGTACGACGTAGAAGAGGCCTCATGGAGCAGGGAGAGCGTTGCAGATGGCCATCGCTATTGCCCAAATAGCTTGCCTTGTGTCGAGGATGGTCATTGCTGTAGTGCGATTATCAGGTTGGGTGTTGCGGAGGGTCGTTGCTGTAGTGCGATTATCAGGTTGGGTATTGCGGAGGGCCGTTACTGTAGTGCGATTATCAGGTTGGGTGTTACGGAGGGTCGTTGCTGTAGTGTGATTATCAGGTTGGGTGTTACGGGGGGTCGTTGCTGTAGTGCGATTATCAGGTTGGGTGTTACGGAGGGTCGTTGCTGTAGTGCGATTATCAGGTTGGGTGTTACGGAGGGTCGTTGCTGTAGTGCGATTATCAGGTTGGGTGTTGCGGAGGGTCGTTGCTGTAGTGCGATTATCAGGTTGGGTGTTGCGGAGGGTCGTTGCTGTAGTGCGATTATCAGGTTGGGTGTTGCGGAGGGTCGTTGCTGAAGTTTCATGTTGGTGGTCACTGCTGTCCATGGTTGCTGTAGCTTGAAGTGCAGATCTCACATTGCTGGTCATCAGCCAGTTGAACATTGGAGTCACTCAGGTACCCTGGGATGAAGGAAGCAGGTCCCACATCTGATTCTGGAGAGCTCTTCTCTTCCCCTGTCAATGCTTCAAGACGTCTGGGGTAAAAAAAAGCCTAGTGTCATACTCCTGTGTGTGCTGGAGGTAAGCCCTTTGAAGTGGTGCAGGGCACAGCTCCTCCTCTAGCTATCATGACAGGATGGCCCATCCTGTCCATACCTAGTCCCCTTTTGTGTCACTGTCTGGCAGGAATACAGAAACCTCAACAGCAGAGCCATTCATAGTAATGTGACCCAGGATACTGGCAGAAGGCACGAATGGTTGGGAAAGGAATAAAAGTTCAAACTCACACACAGGCTGCAATGTCAGGCCTGAGGCATGTTTGAAAAGGCTACTCTAGTGTGTGGCATAATGATGGGAGCTCCTTCCTGCCACTAGTAGCATTTAATTTACAGGCCCTGGCTACATGTAATACAATTTACTAGGAACTTACAAGTAAATTAAATGTACCAATCAGTTGCAAGCCAATTGTACCCTGCTTTAAGGAGAGAACACAAACACTTTAGCATTGGTTAGTAGTGGCAAAGTGCACAGAGTCCTGAAAGTCAACAAAAACAGGTTCAGCAATGGATGGGAGGGAAGGCAAAAGGTTTGGGGTGACGCTGACAGAGGGCCATGTCCAACAACATATGTTCACGAAAAATAAACAAAGCTAAAAAAAATGGATGATCTTTCAGAAAAAGTAAGAGACAAGAGTAAGCACATATTTTAATTTTTATTGTAAGCCTTCGGAACACACCATCAGCTATATCTTCCTCAGAAAACATTTCAGTGCTTTAGAAAACAACATAAGTAAAGAAAAATCTTCAGGAAAAAGTAATTGCAGAAATCCATGCTATATAATCCAATGTGTTCAATTTGACCCACCCCTAAACATCTACTGCATTTTTAAAGAAATTCTCTGATAAGACAATGAATCTGGAAACATATCTGACCAGGAAAACGTTTAGTGGAGCACTAGTCAACACAAAGGATGAGCTTACAAGCAGAGCATTGTAGATAGTAAGGGGGGCTCTCGTAATTGATGTCACAATAGCTTTTAGGCCCAACCAGACGTCATCAACCAATGCGAAATTACGGAATGCTCATTGTTGGTTATTCTTGATGATGTAAGACTTGGTGAAAGAAAAACCCTTTTCTTTTCCCTGGAAGGCCCTTCAAGGCTAGAGACTGTAAATTCTCCACAATTTCCAGGGCTCACCCACTCAAAAGTGGCTGCAAGTGCTACCGCCTTAAAACTGTGAACATACAAGCAGAGACTGTAAACATAAAAAATGGCATAATATGCTGGAAAACCAAATAGTAACACCGCCCAAGATTAAATGTTACAGGCCATTAAAAAGGGGCTACAATCATGGAGGATATGTAATGAGAAGAACATTACTGAACAAAGACAAACAATGCCCAAATGCAGGGTTAATGAACACCGGATGGACACAAAGACAACAGACACAGGCAGACTTGGAAACCAGAGGAAGCCATGCCAAGATATTCTTATAGAAGATGAAACTTATTCTCTTTCCACTGCAAGGAAAAGCAAAACATGGAACAAGAATCAAATAGAAGATGAACAAGAATGGTACCTAGAAGATAAAACTCATGTCTTTTCTGGTTAAAGGTCTGAAAACCATTCAACGAGGATCTTATAGACAATGAAACTCATTCTCTTATCCACTGCAAGGACCAGCAAGCCATGGAACTAGGATCGTATAGAAGATGAAACGCATTCTCTCATCCATTGTAAGGACTAGCAAGCCATGGAACAAGAATCAAATAGAAGATGAACAAGAATGGTACCTAGAAGATAAAACTCATGTCTTATCTGGTTAAAGGGTCTGCAAACCATTCAAGGGGGATCGTATAGACAATAAAACTCATTCTCTTATCCACTGCAAGGACAAGCAAACCATGGAATATGGATTGTTTGACGATAAAACTCATGTTCTTATCTGGTTAAAGGGTCTGAAAGCAAAGACCAGCAAGCCGTGCAACAAAGATTGTATAGAAGATTAAATACATTCTCTTATTGATTGCAAGTACCAGCAAGCCATGCAACAAGGAGCGAATAGAAGATGAAACTCGTTCTTTTTTAAACAGCAAGGGCCAGAAAGCCATGGAACAAAAATCACGTAGAAGATGAAACGCATTCTCTTATCCACTGCAAGGACAAGCAAACCATGGACTATGGATTGTTAGACGATAAAACTCATGTTCTTATCTGGTTAAAGGGTCTGCAAACCATTCAACAAGGATCTTATAGACAATGAAACGCATTCTCCTATCCACTGCAAGGACAAGCAAACCATGGAATATGGATTGTTAGACGATAAAACTCATGTTCTTATCTGGTTAAAGGGTCTGCGAACCATTCAATGAGGATCTTATAGACAATGAAACGCATTCTCTTATCCACTGCAAGGACAAGCAAACCATGGAATATGGATTGTTAGACGATAAAGCTCATGTTCTTATCTGGTTAAAGGGTCTGCAAACCATTCAACGTGGATCTTATAGACAACGAAACTCATTATCTTATCCACTGCAAGGACAAGCAAACCATGGAATATGGATTGTTAGACGATAAAACGCATGTTCTTATCTGGTTAAAGGGTCTGCAAACAATTCAACGAGGATCTTACAGATGATTAAACTCATTCTCTTATCCACTGCAAGGACAAGCAAACCATGGAATATGGATTGTTAGATGATAAAACTCATGTTCTTATCTGGTTAAAGGGTCTGCAAACCATTCAACAAGGATCTTATAGACAATGAAACTCATTCTCTTATCCACTGCAAGGGCAAGCAAACCATGGCATATGGATTGTTAGACAATAAAACTCATGTTCTTATCTGGTTAAAGGGTCTGAAAGCAAAGACCAGCAAACCGTGCAACAAAGATTGTTTAGAAGATGAAACGCATTCTCTTATCCACTGCAAGGACAAGCAAACCATGGAATATGGATTGTTAGACGATAAAACTCATGTTCTTATCTGGTTAAAGGGTCTGCAAACCATTCAACAAGGATCTTATAGACAATGAAACGCATTCTCCTATCCACTGCAAGGACAAGCAAACCATGGAATATGGATTGTTAGACGATAAAACGCATGTTCTTATCTGGTTAAAGGGTCTGCAAACAATTCAACGAGGATCTTACAGATGATTAAACTCATTCTCTTATCCACTGCAAGGACAAGCAAACCATGGAATATGGATTGTTAGATGATAAAACTCATGTTCTTATCTGGTTAAAGGGTCTGCAAACCATTCTACGAGGATCTTATAGACAATGAAACGCATTCTCTTATCCACTGCAAGGACAAGCAAACCATGGAATATGGATTGTTAGATGATAAAACTCATGTTCTTATCTGGTTAAAGGGTCTGAAAGCAAAGACCAGCAAGCCGTGCAACAAAGATTGTATAAAAGATTAAATACATTCTCTTATTGATTGCAAGTACCAGCAAGCCATGCAACAAGGAGCGAATAGACGATGAAACTCGTTCTTTTATAAACAGCAAGGGCCAGCAAGCCATGGAACAAGAATCACGTAGAAGATGAAACGCATTCTCTTATCCACTGCAAGGACAAGCAAACCATGGAATATGGATTGTTAGACGATAAAACTCATGTTCTTATCTGGTTAAAGGGTCTGCAAACCATTCTACGAGGATGTTATAGACAATGAAACGCATTCTCTTATCCACTGCAAGGACAAGCAAACCATGGAATATGGATTGTTAGACGATAAAACTCATGTTCTTATCTGGTTAAAAGGTCTGCAAACCATTCAATGAGGATCTTATAGACGATTAAACGCATTCTCTTATCCACTGCAAGGACAAGCAAACCATGGAATATGGATTGTTAGACGATGAAACTCATGTCTTATCTGGTTAAAAGGTCTGCAAACCATTTAACCAGGATCTTATAGACAAAGAAACGCATTCTCTTATCAACTGCAAGGACAAGCAAACCATGGAATATGGATTGTTAGACGATGAAACTCATGTCTTATCTGGTTAAAGGGTCTGCAAACCATTGAACCAGGATCTTATAGACAATGAAACACATTCTATTATCCACTGCAAGGACAAGCAAACCATGGAATATGGATTGTTAGACGATGAAACTCATGTCTTATCTGGTTAAAAGGTCTGCAAACCATTTAACCAGGATCTTATAGACAAAGAAACGCATTCTCTTATCAACTGCAAGGACAAGCAAACCATGGAATATGGATTGTTAGACGATAAAACTCATGTTCTTATCTGGTTAAAGGGTCTGCAAACAATTCAACGAGGATCTTACAGATGATTAAACTCATTCTCTTATCCACTGCAAGGACAAGCAAACCATGGAATATGGATTGTTAGATGATAAAACTCATGTTCTTATCTGGTTAAAGGGTCTGCAAACCATTCTACGAGGATCTTATAGACAATGAAACGCATTCTCTTATCCACTTCAAGGACAAGCAAACCATGGAATATGGATTGTTAGACGATAAAACTCATGTTCTTATCTGGTTAAAGGGTCTGCAAACCATTCAACCAGGATCTTATAGACAATGAAACGCATTCTCTTATCCACTGCAAGGACAAGCAAACCATGGAATATGGATTGTTAGACGATAAAACTCATGTTCTTATCTGGTTAAAGGGTCTGCAAACCATTCAACCAGGATCTTATAGACAATGAAACGCATTCTCTTATCCACTGCAAGGACAATCAAACCATGGAATATGGATTGTTAGACGATAAAACTCATGTTCTTATCTGGTTAAAGGGTCTGAAAGCAAAGACCAGCAAGCCGTGCAACAAAGATTGTATAGAAGATTAAATACATTCTCTTATTGATTGCAAGTACCAGCAAGCCATGCAACAAGGAGCGAATAGAAGATGAAACTCGTTCTTTTTTAAACAGCGAGGGCCAGCAAGTCATGGAACAAGAATCACGTAGAAGATGAAACGCATTCTCATATCCACTGCAAGGACAAGCAAACCATGGAATATGGATTGTTAGACGATAAAGCTCATGTTCTTATCTGTTTAAAGGGTCTGCAAACCATTCAACGAGGATCTTATAGACAATGAAACTCATTCTCTTATCCACTGCAAGGACAAGCAAACCATGGAATATGGATTGTTAGACGATAAAACTCATGTTCTTATCTGGTTAAAGGGTCTGCAAATAATTCAACGAGGATCTTACAGATGATTAAACTCATTCTCTTATCCACTGCAAGGACAAGCAAACCACGGAATATGGATTGTTAGACGATAAAACTCATGTTCTTATCTGGTTAAAGGGTCTGCAAACCATTCTACGAGGATCTTATAGACAATGAAACGCATTCTCTTATCCACTGCAAGGACAAGCAAACCATGGAATATGGATTGTTTGACGATAACTCATGTTCTTATCTGGTTAAAGGGTCTGCAAACCATTCAACGAGGATCTTATAGACAAGGAAACTCATTCTCTTATCCACTGCAAGGACAAGCAAACCATGGAATATGGATTGTTAGATGATAAAACTCATGTTCTTATCTGGTTAAAAGGTCTGCAAACCATTCAACCAGGATCTTATAGACAATGAAACGCATTCTCTTATCCACTGCAAGGACAAGCAAACCATGGAATATGGATTGTTAGACAATAAAACTCAGTTCTTATCTGGTTAAAGGGTCTGCAAATAATTCAACGAGGATCTTACAGATGATTAAACTCATTCTCTTATCCACTGCAAGGACAAGCAAACCATGAAATATGGATTGTTAGACGATAAAACTCATGTTCTTATTTGGTTAAAGGGTCTGAAAGCAAAGACCAGCAAGCCGTGCAACAAAGATTGTATAGAAGATTAAATACATTCTCTTATTGATTGCAAGTACCAGCAAGCCATGCAACAAGGAGCGAATAGAAGATGAAACTCGTTCTTTTATAAACAGCAAGGGCCAGCAAGTCATGGAACAAGAATCACGTAGAAGACGAAACGCATTCTCATATCCACTGCAAGGACATGCAAACTATAGAACAAGGTTCGTATAGAAGATAAAACTTATGTTGTATGTGGTTAAAGGGTCTGGAAACCATTCAAAGAGGATCTTATAGACAATGAAACGCATTCTCTTATCCACTGCAAGGACAAGCAAACCATGGAATATGGATTGTTAGATGATAAAACTCATGTTCTTATCTGGTTAAAGGGTCTGCAAACCATTCAACAAGGATCTTATAGACAATGAAACGCATTCTCTTATCCACTGCAAGGACAAGCAAACCATGGAATATGGATTGTTAGACGATAAAACTCATGTTCTTATCTGGTTAAAGGGTCTGCAAACCATTCAACAAGGATCTTATAGACAATGAAACGCATTCTCTTATCCACTGCAAGGACAAGCAAACCATGGAATATGGATTGTTAGACGATAAAACTCATGTTCTTATCTGGTTAAAGGGTCTGCAAACCATTCTACGAGGACCTTATAGACCATGAAACTCATACTCTTATCCACTGCAAGGACAATCAAACCACGGAATACGGATTGTTAGACGATAAAACTCATGTTCTTATCTGGTTAAAGGGTCTGCAAACCATTCTACGAAGATCTTATAGACAATGAAACGCATTCTCTTATCCACTGCAAGGACAAGCAAACCATGGAAAATGGATTGTTTGACGATAAAACTCATGTTCTTATTTGGTTAAAGGGTCTGCAAACAATTCAACGACGATCATATAGATGAATAAACTCATTCTCTTATCCACTGCAAGGACAAGCAAACCATGGAATACGGATTGTTAGACGATAAAACTCATGTTCTTATCTGGTTAAAGGGTCTGAAAGCAAAGACCAACAAGCCATGCAACAAAGATTGTATAGAAGATTAAATACATTCTCTTATTGATTGCAAGTACCAGTAAGCCATGCAAGAAGGAGCGAATAGAAGATGAAACTCGATCTTTTATAAACAGCGAGGGCCAGCAAGTCATGGAACAAGAATCACGTAGAAGATGAAACGCATTCTCATATCCACTGCAAGGACAAGCAAACCATGGAATATGGATTGTTAGATGATAAAACTCATGTCTTATCTGGTTAAAAGGTCTGCAAACCATTCAACAAGGATCTTATAGACAATGAAACGCATTCTCTTATCCACTGCAAGGACAAGCAAACCATGGAATATGGATTGTTAGATGATAAAACTCATGTCTTATCTGGTTAAAAGGTCTGCAAACCATTCAACAAGGATCTTATAGACAATGAAACGCATTCTCTTATCCACTGCAAGGACAAGCAAACCATGGAATATGGATTGTTAGACGATAAAACTCAGGTTCTTATCTGGTTAAAGGGTCTGCAAACCATTCAACGAGGATCTTATAGACAATGAAACTCATTCTCTTATCCACTACAAGTACAAGCAAACCATGACATATGGATTGTTAGACGATAAAACTCATGTTCTTATCCTGTTAAAGAGTCTGCAATCCATTTAACTAGGATCTTAAGGACAATGAAACGCATTCACTTATCCACTGCAAGGACAAACAAACCATGGAGTATGGATTGTTTGCTGATAAAACTCATGTTCTTATCTGGTTAAAAGGTCTGCAAACCATTCAATGAGGATCTTATAGACGATTAAACGCATTCTCTTATCCACTGCAAGGACAAGCAAACCATGGAATATGGATTGTTAGACGATGAAACTCATGTCTTATCTGGTTAAAGGTCTGCAAACCATTTAACCAGGATCTTATAGACAAAGAAACGCATTCTCTTATCAACTGCAAGGACAAGCAAACCATGGAATATGGATTGTTAGATGATAAAACTCATGTTCTTATCTGGTTAAAGGGTCTGAAAGCAAAGACCAGCAAGCCGTGCAACAAAGATTGTATAGAAGATTAAATACATTCTCTTATTGATTGCAAGTACCAGCAAGCCATGCAACAAGGAGCGAATAGACGATGAAACTCGTTCTTTTATAAACAGCAAGGGCCAGCAAGCCATGGAACAAGAATCACGTAGAAGATGAAACGCATTCTCTTATCCACTGCAAGGACAAGCAAACCATGGAATATGGATTGTTAGACGATAAAACTCATGTTCTTATCTGGTTAAAGGGTCTGCAAACCATTCTACGAGGATGTTATAGACAATGAAACGCATTCTCTTATCCACTGCAAGGACAAGCAAACCATGGAATATGGATTGTTAGATGATAAAACTCATGTTCTTATCTGGTTAAAGGGTCTGCAAACCATTCAACGTAGATCTTATAGACAACGAAACTCATTATCTTATCCACTGCAAGGACAAGCAAACCATGGAATATGGATTGTTAGACGATAAAGCTCATGTTCTTATCTGGTTAAAGGGTCTGCAAACATTCAACAAGGATCTTATAGACAATGAAACTCATTCTCTTATCCACTGCAAGGGCAAGCAAACCATGGCATATGGATTGTTAGACGATAAAACTCATGTTCTTATCTGGTTAAAAGGTCTGCAAACCATTCTACCAGGATCTTATAGACGATTAAACGCATTCTCTTATACACTGCAAGGACAAGCAACCCATGGAATATGGATTGTTAGACGATAAAACTCATGTTCTTCCCTGGTTAAAGGATCTGCAAACCATTCAACGAGGATCTTATAGATAATGAAACTCATTCTCTTATCCACTGCAAGGACAAGCAAACCATGAAATATGGATTGTTAGACGATAAAACTCATGTTCTTATCTGGTTAAAGGGTCTGCAAACCATTCAACCAGGATCTTATAGACAATGAAACGCATTCTCTTATCCACTGCAAGGACAAGCAAACCATGGAATATGGATTGTTAGACGATAAAACTCATGTTCTTATCTGGTTAAAAGGTCTGCAAACCATTCAATGAGGATCTTATAGACGATTAAACGCATTCTCTTATCCACTGCAAGGACAAGCAAACCATGGAATATGGATTGTTAGACGATGAAACTCATGTCTTATCTGGTTAAAAGGTCTGCAAACCATTTAACCAGGATCTTATAGACAAAGAAACGCATTCTCTTATCAACTGCAAGGACAAGCAAACCATGGAATATGGATTGTTAGACGATGAAACTCATGTCTTATCTGGTTAAAGGGTCTGCAAACCATTGAACCAGGATCTTATAGACAATGAAACACATTCTATTATCCACTGCAAGGACAAGCAAACCATGGAATATGGATTGTTAGATGATGAAACTCATGTCTTATCTGGTTAAAAGGTCTGCAAACCATTTAACCAGGATCTTATAGACAAAGAAACGCATTCTCTTATCAACTGCAAGGACAAGCAAACCATGGAATATGGATTGTTAGACGATAAAACTCATGTTCTTATCTGGTTAAAGGGTCTGCAAACAATTCAACGAGGATCTTACAGATGATTAAACTCATTCTCTTATCCACTGCAAGGACAAGCAAACCATGGAATATGGATTGTTAGATGATAAAACTCATGTTCTTATCTGGTTAAAGGGTCTGCAAACCATTCTACGAGGATCTTATAGACAATGAAACGCATTCTCTTATCCACTTCAAGGACAAGCAAACCATGGAATATGGATTGTTAGACGATAAAACTCATGTTCTTATCTGGTTAAAGGGTCTGCAAACCATTCAACCAGGATCTTATAGACAATGAAACGCATTCTCTTATCCACTGCAAGGACAAGCAAACCATGGAATATGGATTGTTAGACGATAAAACTCATGTTCTTATCTGGTTAAAGGGTCTGCAAACCATTCAACCAGGATCTTATAGACAATGAAACGCATTCTCTTATCCACTGCAAGGACAATCAAACCATGGAATATGGATTGTTAGACGATAAAACTCATGTTCTTATCTGGTTAAAGGGTCTGAAAGCAAAGACCAGCAAGCCGTGCAACAAAGATTGTATAGAAGATTAAATACATTCTCTTATTGATTGCAAGTACCAGCAAGCCATGCAACAAGGAGCGAATAGAAGATGAAACTCGTTCTTTTTTAAACAGCAAGGGCCAGCAAGCCATGGAACAAGAATCACGTAGAAGATGAAACGCATTCTCTTATCCACTGCAAGGACAAGCAAACCATGGAATATGGATTGTTAGACGATAAAGCTCATGTTCTTATCTGTTTAAAGGGTCTGCAAACCATTCAACGAGGATCTTATAGACAATGAAACTCATTCTCTTATCCACTGCAAGGACAAGCAAACCATGGAATATGGATTGTTAGACGATAAAACTCATGTTCTTATCTGGTTAAAAGGTCTGCAAACCATTCAACCAGGATCTTATAGACAATGAAACGCATTCTCTTATCCACTGCAAGGACATGCAAACCATGGAATATGGATTGTTAGACAGTAAAACTCATGTTCTTATCTGGTTAAAGGGTCTGCAAATAATTCAACGAGGATCTTACAGATGATTAAACTCATTCTCTTATCCACTGCAAGGACAAGCAAACCACGGAATATGGATTGTTAGACGATAAAACTCATGTTCTTATCTGGTTAAAGGGTCTGCAAACCATTCTACGAGGATCTTATAGACAATGAAACGCATTCTCTTATCCACTGCAAGGACAAGCAAACCATGGAATATGGATTGTTTGACGATAACTCATGTTCTTATCTGGTTAAAGGGTCTGCAAACCATTCAACGAGGATCTTATAGACAAGGAAACTCATTCTCTTATCCACTGCAAGGACAAGCAAACCATGGAATATGGATTGTTAGATGATAAAACTCATGTTCTTATCTGGTTAAAAGGTCTGCAAACCATTCAACCAGGATCTTATAGACAATGAAACGCATTCTCTTATCCACTGCAAGGACAAGCAAACCATGGAATATGGATTGTTAGACAATAAAACTCAGTTCTTATCTGGTTAAAGGGTCTGCAAATAATTCAACGAGGATCTTACAGATGATTAAACTCATTCTCTTATCCACTGCAAGGACAAGCAAACCATGAAATATGGATTGTTAGACGATAAAACTCATGTTCTTATTTGGTTAAAGGGTCTGAAAGCAAAGACCAGCAAGCCGTGCAACAAAGATTGTATAGAAGATTAAATACATTCTCTTATTGATTGCAAGTACCAGCAAGCCATGCAACAAGGAGCGAATAGAAGATGAAACTCGTTCTTTTATAAACAGCAAGGGCCAGCAAGTCATGGAACAAGAATCACGTAGAAGACGAAACGCATTCTCATATCCACTGCAAGGACATGCAAACTATAGAACAAGGTTCGTATAGAAGATAAAACTTATGTTGTATGTGGTTAAAGGGTCTGGAAACCATTCAAAGAGGATCTTATAGACAATGAAACGCATTCTCTTATCCACTGCAAGGACAAGCAAACCATGGAATATGGATTGTTAGATGATAAAACTCATGTTCTTATCTGGTTAAAGGGTCTGCAAACCATTCAACAAGGATCTTATAGACAATGAAACGCATTCTCTTATCCACTGCAAGGACAAGCAAACCATGGAATATGGATTGTTAGACGATAAAACTCATGTTCTTATCTGGTTAAAGGGTCTGCAAACCATTCAACAAGGATCTTATAGACAATGAAACGCATTCTCTTATCCACTGCAAGGACAAGCAAACCATGGAATATGGATTGTTAGACGATAAAACTCATGTTCTTATCTGGTTAAAGGGTCTGCAAACCATTCTACGAGGACCTTATAGACCATGAAACTCATACTCTTATCCACTGCAAGGACAATCAAACCACGGAATACGGATTGTTAGACGATAAAACTCATGTTCTTATCTGGTTAAAGGGTCTGCAAACCATTCTACGAAGATCTTATAGACAATGAAACGCATTCTCTTATCCACTGCAAGGACAAGCAAACCATGGAATATGGATTGTTTGACGATAAAACTCATGTTCTTATTTGGTTAAAGGGTCTGCAAACAATTCAACGACGATCATATAGATGAATAAACTCATTCTCTTATCCACTGCAAGGACAAGCAAACCATGGAATACGGATTGTTAGACGATAAAACTCATGTTCTTATCTGGTTAAAGGGTCTGAAAGCAAAGACCAACAAGCCATGCAACAAAGATTGTATAGAAGATTAAATACATTCTCTTATTGATTGCAAGTACCAGCAAGCCATGCAAGAAGGAGCGAATAGAAGATGAAACTCGATCTTTTATAAACAGCGAGGGCCAGCAAGTCATGGAACAAGAATCACGTAGAAGATGAAACGCATTCTCATATCCACTGCAAGGACAAGCAAACCATGGAATATGGATTGTTAGATGATAAAACTCATGTCTTATCTGGTTAAAAGGTCTGCAAACCATTCAACAAGGATCTTATAGACAATGAAACGCATTCTCTTATCCACTGCAAGGACAAGCAAACCATGGAATATGGATTGTTAGACGATAAAACTCAGGTTCTTATCTGGTTAAAGGGTCTGCAAACCATTCAACGAGGATCTTATAGACAATGAAACTCATTCTCTTATCCACTGCAAGTACAAGCAAACCATGACATATGGATTGTTAGACGATAAAACTCATGTTCTTATCCTGTTAAAGAGTCTGCAAACCATTTAACTAGGATCTTAAGGACAATGAAACGCATTCACTTATCCACTGCAAGGACAAACAAACCATGGAGTATGGATTGTTTGCTGATAAAACTCATGTTCTTATCTGGTTAAAGGGTTTGAAAACAATTCAACGAGGATCTTATAGATGATTAAACTCATTCTCTTTTTCAATGCAAGAATCAGCAAGCCATGGAGCAAGGATCATTTAGAAGATAAATCAAATTCTCTTATCCACTGCAAGGACCAGCTTGCCATGGAACAACAATCGTATAGGCGATAAAACTCATGCTCTTATCCTGTTAGAGTCTACATACAATTCAAGGAGGATCTTCGAGACGATGAAACTCATTCTCTTATTCACTGCAAGGACCAGCAAGTTATGGAACAAGAATTGTATAGAAGATGAAACGCATTATGTCACCCACTGCAAGGACCAGCAAACCGTGCAACAAAGATTGTTTAGAAGATGAAACGCATTCTCTTATTGATTGCAAGTACCAGCAAGCCATGCAACAAGGAGCGAATAGAAGATGAAACTCGTTCTTTTATAAACAGCAAGGGCCAGCAAGCCATGGAACAAGAATCACGTAGAAGATGAAACGCATTCTCTTATCCACTGCAAGGAAAAGCAAACCATGAAACAAGGATCGTATAGAAGATAAAACTCATGCTCTTATCTGGTGAAAGGATTTCCAAACCATTCAACGAGAATCCTTTAGGCGATGAAACTCATTCTCATATCAAGTGCAAGGACAAGCAAAATATGGAACAATGTTGGTACAGAAGATAAAACGTTTGTCTTATCTAGTTAAAGGGTCTACAAAACCATTCAAAGAGGATCTTATACACGATTAAACTTATTCTCTTATCCACTGTAAGGACTAGCAAGCCATGGAGCATGGATTGTATAGAAGATGAAACACATTCTCCTCTTGTCTGCAAGGACCAGGAAGCCATGGAACAAGATTCGTATAGGAGATAAAACCAATGTCTTATCTGGTTAAAGGTCTGCAAACCATTCGACGAGGATCTCACAGACAATGAAACTCATTGTCTTATCCTCTGCAAGGAAAAGCAAACCATGGAACAAGAATCATATAGAAGATGAAACTCATTCTCTTATCCACTGCAAGGACCAGCAAGCCATGGAATAAGTATTGTATAGATGATGAAACGCATTCTCATATCCACTTCACCGACAAACAAATCATGGAACACCAATCTTATAGATGATAAAACCCATGCTCTTATCCTGTTAAAGAGTCTGCAAACATTTCAAAGAGGATCTCCTAGACGATGAAACTCATTATCTTATCTACTGCAAGGACCAGCAAGTTATGGAACAAGGATTGTATAGAAGATGAAACGCATTCTCTTATCCAATGCAAGTACCAGCAAGCCATGCAACAAGGAGGGAATAGAAGATTAAACTCATTCTCTTATCAACAGCAAGGACCAGCAAGCCATGGAACAAGGACAGAATAGAAGATCAAACACATTCTCTTATCCACTACAAAGACAAGCAAACTATGGAACAAGGTTGGAATAGAAGATAAAACTTATGTCTTATCCGGTTAAAGGGTCTGCAAACCATTCAAATGGGATCTTATAGTCTATGAAACTCATTCTCTTATCCACTGCAAGGACAAGCAAACTATGAAAAAGGATTGTATAGAATATAAAACTTATGTCTTATCAGGTTAAATTTTCTGGAAACCATTCAACGAGAATCTTATAGATGATTAAACTCATTCTCTTATCTACTGCAAGGACAAGCAAACCATGAAACAAGGATCATATAGAAGATAAAACTCATGCTCTTATCTAGTTAAAGGGTCTGCAAACCATTCAACGAGAATCTTATAGGTAATGAAACTCATTCTCATATCCACAGCAAGGACAAGCAAACTATGGAACAACGTTCGTATAGAAGATAAAATGTATGTCTTATCTGGGGAAAGTGTCTGGAAACCATTCAAAGAGGATCTTATAGACGATGAAACTCATTCTCTTATCCACTGCAATGACGAGCAAGCCATGGAACTAGGATCGTATAGAAGATGAAACGCATTCTCTCATCCACTGCTAGGACCAGCAAGCCATGGAATAAGGACTGAATAGAAGATCAAACTCATTCTCATTTCCACTGCAAGGACAAGCAAACCATGAAAAAAGATTGTATAGAAGATAACACTCATGTCTTATTTGGTTAAAGGGTTAGCAAACCATTCAACGAGGATCTTATAGATGATTAAACTAATTCTCGCATCACTGCAAGGACAAACAAACCAGCAAATTATGGAACAAAGGTCCTATAGAAGATAAAACGCCTGCTCTTATCCGGTTAAAGGTTCTGCAAACAATTCAACGAGGATCTTATAGATGATTAAACTCAATCTCTCATCCACTGCAAGGACCAGCAAGTCGTGCAACAAGGATTGTATAGAAGATAAAACTCATGTTCTTATCCAGTCAAAGGGTCTGCAACCCATTCAATGAGGATCTTATAGATGTGAAACTCATTTTTTTATCCACTACAAGGATCTACAAGCCACGGAACAAGGAGCGAATAGAAAATGACACTCATTCTCAAACATATCTTTTAAAGGAGATTAAACTAATTCTCTCATCCACTGCACTCAATAGGAAGCATTGAAGAGATACTATTTTTGATATTTTGAAGTTAAAATCGCAGGCTGTGGAAAACTAAACGTTGAGCAAAAATTATAAGAGCTGCTGATGAAAACTGTAATAGAAGAGAACTCTGTTGACTACCTAACAGCAAGCAACCACAGGATGCACCTAAAGCTACAAGAGGGCTTCATCAGAAAGCCTCTGTAGAATATAAAGACATCTCTGCAGGGAACCAGTGTCCTCAACTTAGTCCCTTTTTCAAGTTTTCAGAATTGAATGAATAAATTATGTCTTTACTGTACACCAATCTATCTCAACATGTGTTTGTTTAATCGTGATAATGAAGCATAAGCATATTGTATGTTCCTGTCGTGTTGTGTACTACAGTGGATCCCATTGGCAGTGCAGGTGCTGGACAAGTTCTACCCAACAGCTGTGCACCCTCACACACCAGACATGCGCTATCATCTCTATCAGAGATTCCTGGTGCCAACATCACACATGAGAGTCAACGTCTACTAATGGAACTCACAATGTTCTACTTCACAGTATCAAGTTCAATAATATCGATCCGCACATATATCAACTACCACCAAGTTGTGAAGGTAAGCATCCGCAGGGAAGAGTAGATTTACTACGTCAAAGCTCCACATGGCAGTCAACACTGTGAAGGTGACATGAGTGTGGGTCAATATTCTAACTTTAATATTGTGACTCCTGCATCACAATGCAGTACACTGAAGTCATGTTGTCGTCAGCCACCATAATCAAATATGATTGTTACCTTTTGAATGAAACTACCCACTTTTATAGCTCCGCATGTTAACGCATGCTGCTGAAACTCTGTTAGTCCAGCTCAGACTTCTGTCCATCTGAGAATGGTGGATTCAGCACCGTTAGCCCGAGTGAACACCTTACGGATGGCAGGAGTGCGGTATGAAGCGCTATATTAAGAGAATGTCTGTTGTCTGTCAGTGCAGGCCCCATAGACAATGACTTACCGTATATCTAACCGTAGCTCCGATCCAATACTGTCCCCTGGAATCGGTGTTATTCTTCATCCCCATGAGAAGATAAATGAAGTAATCCTCCTCCTCACCGAGCACTGAGGCCAAATGAGCACGTTGATTCCTGCAGAACCTCTTAAAGAAACAAAAAACAAATGAATGCTTCATCTACACCTTCAACCCTGAGGTTACAGACGACTCATTTACTGCTCAAGGAGCTGCGCTCACCCCCTGCAGATATCCCACGAGTCTGACCTCTTGGGGGATACTGGAAAGGTTAGGGGCCCTACACCCCACCTCCCCACTGTAATGCCCCATTAGTTTTTGTTCATGTGTGGTTGCATTCCTATAAGCATGGGATGTGAGGAAACTTACCCCACACATTGTTTGATTACTTTTGTGCCGTCTTCGAAGGTGCTAGGTGACCTCCCCTTCTTGAATACTCAGGAACTGATTACGAGTTCCTCGTAATAGTCCGACCCATGTGTAAACTCCTGTTTACACGTGGGTTGGAATTACAAGTTTGAAGGTATGGAACACATTTGATAATTATTGGATGCCTCAAATAACTGAATCTTCATTACATTTCAGCAGGTCAATCCTGCAGCAATATAACAGGGGAAAAACATACAGTATTTACAGTATCATGCAAATTTTGGTGCTTTAAACACCATGAACTTGTAATAGATTTATTTATCGCTCCTGATAAATAACATTCCCTGTGGTATAATTATTAATCAGGGGCGATATATAACACCCTAGCTCGTAATCAGGCCCATAATGTTTACACGGGGTCATAGGTTAACTTTTGAATCATTCTGTTGCCAGAATAGCAGCTTTTTTTAGAGATGGTAGAACTGACCCCACTCACCCGTCATACCTGTGATGCAGAAGGTAAGGACCCCAGTGCAGTTACCTCCCTCTTCCCTGTCTCATATTGCTGATCCCGGATATCTTTTCTCCCAATGAACTCCCCCCCCACCCCCCACCCCCTCTCCAGCCACAGTGGGTTTCTGGACTCCATAACGTGCTATTCTTCACCAGCATATAATGGTTTCTCATCATATTCCTGTCTCTGCCTTCCCTTCTTATCCTTGATATCCTCTCACTGCCCCCACACTCGCCATTTGGACAGCTACATGCCCCTCCCACCATCCACCCCTCCCATTAATAACCTCAGTCCACACCCCATCTCCATCGCCCTCCTCCCACGGTAGGTACTTGGTCTCACAGATGCTATCCGGATACAGGTGGCTGTTTCCTGTGAAGCTTCATTCGTTACAAATGTCTTTGTGCGATGAAAATGTGTTGATCATGCTTTGCTTTTTCTACCTACTTAAAGTTTGTTACTTAAAAATTTAAGTAAGAAACTTTTAAGAAAAATGACATCCCAAATAGATCCTGAAGCAAGAAAGATTTAGGATTTCCAGGGTAGCAGATGTCCACTCTCACTATAGATCCCAGTTCTGCTGTGTTGTTTTCACCTTGATGGCCGCACCAGCCTTTAATCTAGCCGTGCAAGACATCCAAACCCTGTGCATGTTATTTTGAAAAAGTGACAAACTTCACAACTTCATGAAGTTGCTAATCTATCCGAATTTGCCTAAGGGCGAACTTTCACACTAAAAGTACCAACTTTGGGAACTCTGAGGGGGATATTCACAAGAACGTGTGCTAAATATCACCAGAAAATGTTAACGCAACTTTACACATCGCAGCCTATCACGGGAAAATAACCCTGTGCTAACCTGGAATTCACAACACAGCGGTACCATGCGATAGTCTCCCGAAACCGCGGCCAATGTCCGCGATAAAACCACCTCGACGGAGATAAAAACACAAACCCCAACACCAAAAAACATGCGGTGAGCCCATTCGCGAGGAGGAAAGCAGCGATAAGCAACGCAAGGCCCGCGACACATATATGGCATGCGGCAATAAGCACAACAAAAGCAGAAAAAAGAAAGACAAACCAAACAGAAAACAGCGAAGCACAATGGAGGCAGTCGGAGCCAGCACACAACCCCACAAGCACCATTGACAACAAAACATTAGACATGGCAGGCCATCGTGGACAAGGTGAATGCAGCCCGACAGCGGAGGAGGACAATGGCAGAAAACCAGAACAGCTGGAATGATGCGAAACGCACAAACAAGCACAAACACGCCAACAACCACAAGGCAGCAATGCACACCGGAGGTGGGAGTCCAGTGCCACACCAGGAGCTGGATGACATGGAGGAAATGGTGTCCACCACATCAGTCTGGAGATGTTGGCAGGACTCGGGGCCCGGAAACTGCTTAAAATCAACAGACACAACAGCAACAGGGAGAGGAACCACCAGGGACTGGGGGTACGGTGGGAGATGGCCACAATGGCACACATGCACAATTAAGCACACCACAACTGCAGACAAACCATGCCCAAGAGGAACAACACCAACCAAGAGCACAAGTCACACAAGTCGGCAATATCACACCACTGAACAAGCACAGAAGTGAAAACCATACTGCCTGAAAGGGAGAAGGGTGAGCCAAATCAGAGCTGAAGGGACATCTCACACACAATGCAGCACACACACATAGGAAGCAGAGCACCCCAACATCGAACACAATGTGGAACAAACACCAACATCTGCACAACCGAACACAGGAGACAAGTGCACCCGATTGTGGCCGGTAAATGGCCATACGCATCTGGCAAACCACGAAACAGGGACATGGTAATGCACAAGTACCAACCCACAGCCCTGATGGGGTAGCAATGCATGTATGGCAGGGACGCAGATAGGCCGTGACACACACATTGGCATACAAATAAACACTCAACACAGTTGGAGACAAGTGAACGTGCAGAAACTTTATCAACAATTGCGTGTCAGTATGGCCAAGGGAAGTGCCACGACATGCAGACCAATGCAGCAGCATGTCTGAATGAGGAACGTTGGAAAGCACCCATGTCCACCCCGGGGGAGTCCATCACCAACACAAGTCATTGCCAACCCGTGTATGTTGTCCGCGCATGGATCAGGAATCCAGGCCAATGCAGCCATGGCCACTGTCTCCCAGGGACATGTGACCAGATCCCCAACATGCAACCAGGCGTCGGGACACGTGCAATGGGTCACATGCAGTCCTGGCTGCAGGTACCTGGTCACTCGTCCATGAACGCCAGTGCAGCAGCGTAGGCCAACATTTCCAATGCGAGATCGTTGTCCACCACATCTGACATGTCGGCGACGTAACCCATCAGCTGTCCTGGACAGATGTGCTCACTCCATCCCCTGGCCCCAATATGCACGAAAGCCCAATCAGGGAGCGGCTCAATGTGGTCACTGCACACGACGACTCCTGCAATCTCCCAGGTCCAGTTCCCAGCATGCATGCCAAACATCCAGGCATGCCATAAACGGGCATCACGGTGACACTCCTGGTCGTGGTCCAACAGGGGGCGCACACACACGTCAAAATCCAGGTCAGCTACCGTTACGTTGGAGAGGCAGCCATCCATGGACCACTCGAATATGCACGAGCGACAATGCAACACAGGCTGAACGCAGGTGACATTGGCAATGCGGAAGCTCAGCCTGTAACTGATCCGCAGCACTGCCAATGGCAGTGCCCCCAGTACATGCAGCAGACGTGCACGGTACAGGTCCACGTGACTGGAGTAGAGCATGTGTCCGGGATGGTCTGCCATTGCGTCAGCGGCTCTGCTTGAAGCGGCACTGTGAGGACCTGTGCCAGTCCTGTGGATGAAACGCCACAGCTCGGAGCAATTAGCAGTGTCTGTGTGCAATGGGTGCAGGCCTGGGGTGTGGTGGGAGTACGAGTGAAGGCCATTTCACGCACGCACACTACGACCAAGGACTTCTGCGTGTGGGATGTGTACACGTTGGCCTCATGTCTTGCAGTGCGTAGTGTGGGAGTCGCCTGGAAATGCTATCCTATCTGTCAGGGGGTGCTGGGCACAGGCAAGTCACATCTAGGAGCTGCAGATATGCTACCGCCAGATAGTGCAGACAAAGGACCATTCATCCCTACAGTAACTGCACCCTCTGCATGCATTCAGGAGACATACAGAGGCCTGCCGTGGGTGTGGTGGGATGTCTGCAACCCTGGGAATCATGGATGATATGCCCAGCACGTGGCACATGTGCGGCCTCACTGTGTGTTATGTTGCCTCACAGCTGCTTCACCCTCCCACGAGCCCCCACACTTGTGTGCCCTGCGCGGTTGTATCACGTGCACTCCTACGGCACACCATTGTAATGCCTGTCCGCGCATGTCCAGCAGCATGCCACCAACACCGTGACGCTGGCCTTTGAAGGTGTGCGGCCAAGTGAGTGTAGGCCAATGCTCCAGACAGGGCGGACACAAGTGTACAGTCCATGGCTGGCTGTGATCACGCTGCAAATGAGGCTAGGCAACTGACTCATGCAGCCGCAGGACTGATACACATAACACTTGGCATGCATGTGCCAAGACCCCGAGCGGTCTTGCGCTCCTACATTTCCCCGTCGGTGCGGGCCCGCCCTCCTGGTGCATGCTACATTGCACCATCGACTACTGTGGCCTTGGTGGCGACAACACCCCAACAGAGACACACTTACCGCACTTCCTGCCCAAGGCCAGGTCCGAGCCACGCCTTGCTCCTCCTGCCGAATCAGCACACCCCTGCTCTGACCTGACGTACGCCGGACCAGCACACGCCGCTTGTGCATGCAGGGGGGGGCGGGCGAAGCTACATGTCCAAGGTCACTGCCAACGCTGAGGTGACATGGTATCGTCCGCTGAAGACAGCACACTGTGATGTTGCACGGCCCGTGCCCATCATGCTGACACAATGACCACACGGACACACTTGCTCAGATGGTGTGAATGGCTACGGCCACGTGTGCCCGGCCACATTTATTAGCAGTAACCCTGGGCGTAGTTCGCGCTACGCGTAGCTACGCGAAGTGTACTTTGCACTACGCGTAGCTACGCGAACTGCGTAGTGCGGTAGGGAAATGCTGTTCGCAATGATTGCACAGTGCCGGATGCTTGTCCACACTGTGCAATCATTGCGAACGGCATCATGCACAGTGCAAGCGGTCGTTTTCTGCCGCTCGAGTAGATTTGTACTCGAGCGGTAGCTTTCTCACGCGGACTGGTAGTTTCTCAACGCGAGCATACGCGACCACTCGCAATGAGAAACCTGACCTCCCGCGTTGAGAATCTCGCTGGGAGGTTTATTTTCAGTGCCGCGATCGGCAACTTGATGTTGCCGATCGCGAACGAGGAAAAAGTCTCGCCGGGATGTTGATTTTGCTCGCTCGCGGTCGCCAACTTGACGTTGAGGACCGCGAGCGAGCAAAAAATGCCCGCTACGCTACGCGTTTTTGCACTGTGCTACGTGCAATTCGCGTAGCGCGTAGTTGCGCAAACTACGCACACTCCGCGAGCGTAGTGTAGTTTTCCGCCCAGGCCTAATTAGCAGGCACACATATCTAGTGACACCTGTGTTGGATGTGTGTGGGGTGTGTGCACACCAGCCGGCAAGGGCTGCCTGGTGCAGCCAGAAATCGACAACAGTGTACATCGTAAAGGACACAACCATTCAAACATAAAGGACCCATGACCTGAGCTGCACAGAGTTAGTGGCCCCGGATGCACAGCGTCCTGCACGGGCCTACCGCCACGGGCCACTGACTTGCGGTGCACTGGGGCAGGGTTACGAGAGTAGAGCAGGTTCCCGCAGATGACTAGGGGGGTTGTCGCGGAGTGTCTCGGTGGACAGTGGAAGGTGTACCCCCAGAGCATGATGCCGAGGGCAGAACCACGCTGAAACAGTCACCATGGTGGAGATGAGTGGAGCAAACACATGTCGGACCCCAAGTCCGTCCCAGCCAGATGATGATGATGCAGACAACCCCCAGGCCATGGACTCAGACGACACCAACGTTCAAACAGAGAGTGCCCATGAGTCATTGCGCACAGAGTTTGTGGCACCAGTGCTGATAGGGGATGCCGCCTGCGATGAGGCGTGTCCAATGGCGTGGACTCCTCCATATCTTACCCAGGACGCAGTTCCACATGTGTGCCTACTGGACCGCAGTGTAGGCCTGAGGCAGCGGCCAGCAGGGGCCATTCACCGAGTGTCGCCGGCTTAGGTTGGATGGTCCCACCGGCCTGCGTAGTTCAGGTTCAGTGGCACCACGGGACGCGGACTTGCGTTGCACAGGGTTAGTGGCACCAGGTCAGTTGTTGCTAGTGTTCGGTCACCTCCGTAACGGGGATCCGGCTTTCATCCGGATCGAACCGCATCTTCCTCTTACTCCTCTCCGTGCGTTCACTGGTATGGACTCTGCCATCCATGAATCACGACTGGGTGCTGGATGTGGGGCCTACTGGACCGCAGTGTAGGCCGGGGGCAGCGGTCAGCACGGGCCCACAGACACGTGTCGTGTGCTTGTGATGCATTCGTTTGCTCCACTGATAGCAGGGAGTTTAGTGATATCACCCCTGCAGTAGACATCTGGTCACTGCCATTCATGACTCAGGACACAGTTCCACATGTGGGACCCACTGGGACGCTGTGTAGGCCTGTGCCCTCATCCACGTGTCGCCGGCTTGTGTTGAACAGGGTTAGTGGCACCACGTGTCGCCGGCTTGCGTTGAACAGGGTTAGTGGCGCCACGTGTCGCCGGCTTGCGTTGAACAGGGTTGTTGGCACCACGTGTCGCCGGCTTGCGTTGAACAGGGTTAGTGGCACCACGTGTCGCCGGCTTGCGATATGGAATTATGCCTCACTGATCGAAGAGAGTCTGGTGCTGTGGCCGCTGCCACGGACTTGGGGTCACTGCCATTCATGACTCAGGACACAGTTCCACATGTGGGACCCACTGGGCCGAGGAGGACGCAGGTGGAGTATGTGAATGTATAAGGAGTAATGTGGGCCTGCGCCGTGGAGGCCAGTGATGGTCTGCGGAGGCTGCAAAGGTCGCGGGCCTGGAGCTTTCACCGGCACGTGGTGGGCCCTCTTTGACACACACCGGTGTCGGCAGGTGAGCAGAGCCTCGTTGGTGCGCTGGGGCAGGCATGATGGGTCTGGGGCCCAGCGGCCTGGGGTGCAGCAGGCGCACAGGGACGCAGGCCCCGCCGCACTCGGCGCCGGACTCGTGGCGGGCTGAGAGGTGCCGCCCTGGCAGACGCGTTGTCCATTCCGAATGAGAACCACGCACAGTGCGACGGGCTTTTTGTTCACACCCCTACGCAGGCCTGGCGTACGCAGGGCCAACCCACTCTGCCCATGCATGCAGGGGGGGGACGTAACGTGCGACATTTCGGCATTCTGCCCCACAGCCTGTGGGGACATGTTAGCGTCCACTGGCCACTACACTCCATGCACCAGCAGTTGATCTCCACATGGCCATTTCCGTGATTTGCACGCTGTGGTCTGTCCGGCATCTCCACGCCACATCTGGCATTGGGTAGGTTCACATTCCTTAGACACTTGCCGCTCTCGCACATGCCTGCTCCATGCCTCTCCTCACATCCTGCCATTGTGTGTCTGTGGTGCCATGCCGTGGCTGGGTTGTGGGCATGGCTAGGCCAAGTTCCTGTTGTCATGTCTGGTCGGTTGGCATGTTGTGTGTCATGTTGAATGTAGTTGTGCTGCGTGTCCATTGCCGGTGTCGTGAGTTGCATGACTGTGGGCTGGAGGTGTGTGGTGTGTTCATTTTGGAATTACCAACGGGCACTGCATTTCCATGGGTGCCATCCTGGGAGCGCTGGGTGATGCAGGACTGTCCGGAGATGTGAGAATCATGCACTCGGCCTGGGGAGTTGGCCACGACATTGTTGAGGAGTCCCGGGCGGTCCACTGTTGCCTGCACATTCATGATATGCGTGTGCTTTCTGTTGTGGTAGTTGTGTGCAGTGTCGGCATGGGGCACGAGGGGTACATGTGTGCAGTTGATTGGCCCTGGCACGTGAGGGAATCCAGCTATGGCGTAGGGGCCTTGCTTGGTCTCCAGCAGCTCCTGTGCAGTGTGGGTGAAGTGGAGGTGCTGGGGTACCAGGCTGTTGTTGGCATCCAGGACAGGTGTGATGACCTTGTATGGGGCTGGCTGTGTGACTCCTCCGACTCTGGCAGTTGTGGGTTGGATGGTACCAGAGGCCGACATGTGCTGTGCAGCCGGCAGCTTTGTCTGCGGAGGGATGTTGGTAGTCCGCTGGGTTGGGACAGTCAGCAGGTGGGGGATGTGGGTCAGGATGCGGGGGACGGTTGTCCTTTTGGGCCTGTGGTGGGCAATGTCCTCCTCTGGCGTTGGGTCTGGGTGGCAGGTGCATTTCAGGTGGGTCTGCTGTCTTTGTGTACGCTGCCTCTGTGGTGTTCCCGGAGGGCGTGGGGGCGGGATGGGTCCTGGGGGTGGTGGCGGGCCTGGTGTGGGTGGGGGTGGGTGTTGTTTCCCTCATGGGTCTCGGAGCTGCATGATCATTGTCTCCATGGCATCTGTGGGTCTTCAGGTGTGGCTCTTGGCTGGGCTCGCTTTCATGCTGCAGGTAGTCGTCCTGCTTAACACCAGCAAAAGGCAGGTGTTAAATCCCTGTTGCTACAGCGGCTTATCACCTGTTTTTGGTTCGCATCGCAGATCTGGCAGTTTGTTGTGAAAGTGGTGTTGTGGTTTTTTTGTGTGTTTTTGCACGGGAACGCCTACTCTGCATCTCATTAGGGTTAGTTGGTGGTGTCCACCGTGGTGTTAAGTTTAGGGGCAGTTATCGCAGGAATACTGGCGATGTCGGCAGTTTGCACCCGCTTGTGAATGGGGTGTTAAATCTATCTCCACTTTTGATGAGTTAAGGTGGAGATAAATCGGAGATAAGTCCTTGTGAATATGCCCCTGGGTTTCTTCAAAAACTCTACTATTTGCACCTGCGGTGTGTTAGATGAAGGGCATGAGATGGTGTTCATACGATGGTCCATTCTACTTTACATAAGGATGCCATTAAACATAACTTTACATATTTGTGCGGCTGCCCATGTAATATTGCGCACGGGGTCTAGAGAGAGGAAGGGACTCGCAGACAATGCCTTACACTATAGGTGTTGGTCACCCTCAGAGACCTGGGCAGAGGGGATGGCCAGTGGCCAGGCCAAGCGGCCAAGGCCCCGCTGCGTATGGCCAAAGGCCGGCTAGGGCACAGAACCTAGCGGCCAGCCCGGGTAGCCAACCCCCCTCAGTGCACAGCCAAATGCCTTGTGCTGTGGACAATGGGCACCCACAGAGAGTTAGCCACAGTGGCTGGATGGTGTCTAGGCTCTGCGACCAACACCGTCACTGCACGACACAGCTGGGGATGGCTGCCCGCAGAGGGTTTGGCAGAGAATACTCTTGGATGTTGTATATGATCAATAACGCCAAACGAAACACTGAAAAAATAAAGAATAAAGTACATTTATGGGTAAGAATGGTTACAAACACCTCAACGTGTTTAAAAAAACCTGAGAAATTAGCATCTGATGAAGAGCTCATGTTGGGCATGAAGGGGTTAACGCTCAAAAAAGGTTAGCTAAGTCTGGACACTGGACCCGAGAGATTCCTGCGGTACCGAAAAATAAAATAAAAAATAGGGCCTTCTTTTGAAATGCTTAAGGTCCACAAACCATATAGCACATTACCACAAAGACTGAGTGATGTCATCAACTATTTATTTTGAGAGATCATCAGTGATGTCATCAATGATGTCATTCAACAGGTTATCAGTGATGTAATATGTGAGGACAAGCTAGGCAGGGCAGGGGGCTCAAGTAATAGTTAGCTCATTAAACTATAATGTGTGAATTACAGTGTATTTTTTTTTTTTAAACATTTGTTTTTAACTCATTTCAACACCAAACTATAACATTACTTTAGCCTCTGTTTTTTCAAGAAATATCTAGGGTTTTTAACATGAGCTAATATCTTATTACCATAGCTAACTAGAACGTCACTTTAATCTTTGTTATTTTTCATTGAATAGATACATTTAGCAGTTGCATCCATCTTGGAACGAGGGTGCTCAGAGCAGGAGCAAAGGCCGACAAGTTAATGCTCTCCAGACCCATACTCTTAGCCAAAGAACACTCCAGAGACTTGCCAATACTCGCCCATTTATTGATGTGGTAGCCGAAGTGTTTCAGTTCACCAGAGAGACTTTCTCAACATAATGTACACCAATCACCCATCAAAATAAGTGTACAGACAAGCATGGCTATAGAGAAAATACTGCATTGTCCGTGTGTTATACAAGTCCTCATATATAAGCAGTGGTCATTTCGGCCCTGGTTTGGCCTGTCATTTGCAGTGGCGTAGCTAGACCATTCCCGCCCATGGCGGTCCCTGCACACCCACCCTGAGGAGAGGCAGATGCCAACGCACCCTCTGTGAGGAAAGGCCTATGCTCCACACGCCTTCAATGAGGAGAGGTGGCTGCCCAACACAGCCTTCCTTAGGAGCCATTGATGGCCAACGCACCCACCGTGGGGAGAGGCTGATGCCAACGCACCCTCTGTGAGGAAAGGCCTATGCTCCACACGCCTTCAATGAGGAGAGGTGGCTGCCCAACACAGCCTTCCTTAGGAGCCATTGATGGCCAACGCACCCACTGTGGGGAGAGGCTGATGCCAACGCACCCTCTGTGAGGAAAGGCCTATGCTCTACACGCCTTCAATGAGGAGAGGTGGCTGCCCAACACAGCCTTCCTTAGGAGCCATTGATGCCCAACGCACCCATCGTGGGGAGAGGCCGATGCCCAGCATGCCCTCCCTGAGAGTGAGAGTCTAAGGCACTGATGCCCAACACACCTTCCCCAAAGATATGTCTCCTTGTTATTTTGTAAGCTGAATGCTATCCATTGATGTATGTGGAAAATTCCATGCCATCATTTAAATGGATAAAGTAAAAGGAATTGTTTCATGCATGCTCTCAAGTCAACTGCACTTGAGTGTGTGCAAAAATATTACAATAATAGGTAACTGGGACTACTTGTTACCGTTGCCAAGAGAATGGAGGATTACCCAAGGATTTATTAGAGCACTGGAATGTTGGGTGCACCAGTGAAAACAAGCATTTGCAATGCAATCGGTCTCGTCTTTGGGACCTTATATGTATTTAGCTATGCAGTACATTAGCCTGGGTCCTGAAACATCTACTGTTCTTTAACATGGAGGGAAAGTAAGCACCAAACTGCGTGACACGCCAGGTATGGGAACACATGGAAAGAAATATTGCCTTGCAGCGGGAAATGGTATAGTCCAAAGCTCTGTTGTTACTATAAAATCAGGGCCTTCAGTGGTCATATTACTGAAAATACAAGATTTGAAAAAAATATTATTGTCTACGGGTGCTCGTGGAAGACCATTTCTATGGACTGGAATATAGAGAATGCTGAAGTGATTCTGGTATTTTACTGACTTCAGCTGGTTGTTTTCTATCAAGAAAGTTAAATAGAGGCAGTTGCCAGAAAAAGAAAAAAAGAAAGTCTCTCAGCAGAAAGCAATTCTGGTATTTTACTGACCTCTGCTGGTCATCTTCTATCAAGACAGTTAAATAGAGGCAGTTGAACAGAAAAATAAGTCCCTAAGCGGAAGCAGACAAGTCCTAGGGCTGATCTCCAGATCCCACAAAGTACATATAAGTATATAATAAGTATATACTAAAGTATATACAAGAGGTCTCGAATGCGCGACCTAAAAATGGAGCAGCAGCTGCTGATATAAACTGGTATAGGCCCGCTTCTCTCATCATTACAATGTTCTAATAAATAGCCTCTCCAAAATACAGAGGAGAGCAAAAGGCAGAGGCTGTGCTGCAGGGCACACCGGATGCTTCCCCCTCCCTCCTCCCTAGCTCAGAGTCACTGGAGCATCAGAAGGAGGGAGGGGAATGCTGCTCAGCTCCTGGGTCTCCCTGGCTTGGCTGAACTACAAAAAGCAGTTCAGCCAAGTTGGGGAGAACCAAGGGAAACTTCAGACCCCTTGCACAACTCTTGTATGAATGTTCACAAGCTACAGCCATGGCCCTGTGTGTGGCTGTTAGCTGTAGAACATTCACAGCAACATCTGTGAACAAAGGCCTCATGGAGCCCGAGGGTATTTCAACCCTCTCGGGCTCCTGAGGCCTTTATTTTACTAATTAGAACGTTCTTCCCTTATGGGTCGGAATGTTCTAATAGCTTTATAGCCTGCCGTAACTGGGCAATACCAGCCATTAATGGCCCGGTCCCTGGGTAAAGGCTTGAGCCGAATGCTGGAGCAGGCCTTTAATGGTCAGTATAGACCGCTACAGCCGGCTATAAGGCTATAATATATTTGTGAATGTAAACATTTCAAAGTATGAAAAGAAGTCACAAGTGGACATGTTCACAAAGCAGACGTGACGTTTAATAGAAAACATATTAATCATTAACAAGCACCCCATCAGGTGAAGAAACCTTGGGAAAGGCGTATGTTGATGTGAATTAATATTAAGAGTGTGAAGCAATAAGCAATCCTCAGAGGATTTATGTAGAAGAGTTTGCAGAGTCTGTGTAAATGACATAACAATTAACAGCAAGTGCCCCTTCAGGTGGTAATGGCCTGGTCGAGGTTGCTCTTTCCCTTCCATCGCACCCAAAACATGGAATGACCTCCCACAGCCCATCAGAGTCTCCGGCACACTGCTTGAGTTTTGAAAGAAAGTGAAAACCTGGCTCTTCGAATAATGCAGGGGGTACTACATGTCTACACACCTGCTCAAGTGCCTGGATACCCTCATGGGTGATTAGTGCGCTATACAAATGAACACAGCATAACATAAGAACACGCTCATAAAAGGCTTACCTCAGCCTCGTTCCAAGTAGCAGGCCTGATGCTAGGCATGTAGCAGGAATATGCATACTGGTACCACTCTGAACTGCAGCAGCCATGGAAGAATGGAGGTGTCTGACACAGAGCTGAAGTGAGCAGAGGAAAGGAAAAGTGAGGCAGGAAATAGTCATCACGCCCTCCCTCTCCACCTCCGAACTTCACCCTCGCTGACGGACTTCAGGAAGAGACTCAAGACCTGGCTCTTCGACTAAGCCCAGCTACCCATCCCCTTGCTACCCTCACGCGTGATAAGCTGCGGTCTATAAGTACTAATTGATTGATTGATCATCTCAACGCATGACTTACAGAACACACTTAACACTGTAGCCAGTCACTCAAATAAAACCATTCCCTTCACATTGCCCTGCGGCGAATATTTGCAGTTACAAAGTGTATCTGTAAACTGTCCCCTGTACAATATAAACCAGGGTGGGGTACATGGACACAGGTAGGAGGGACTGGGGTGGACCATACATGAGAAGGGGATTGGGGAAGAGGCCGGGAGATGCCTTCGTGATTGACCTTATAATGATATTATCAATGTTCACCATCAACTCTGACTACACTAATAGTAGTAGTTTTTGGGAAGGTGGAAACACCCTCAGATGGCACTCTTGTGCTTCTGCACCACTGGAATGGGAACGAGGGAATACAAGGCTTTGGGCATCCTTCTAGGAGGTGGCTAGATCTTTTGGGACCAGGACCAGGGCAAAGGACAGGCCGCGTGAAGGGTTCTGGCACAGAAATCCATGGTGGCTTGGGGCAGAGGCTTCACTGGCAGCCCTTGCTGGACATTCAAAGGTGCACATTTACCCCTTTTGGGTTCACCAAAGTAGGCCAGTCAGTCTGGGCAGGAGGAGAGCAGTCAAGAAGGAGGTCTGCTCGATAAAGAGGGCTAGAAGGGTGCTACTCACAAGATCAAAGGCACATTCTAGAGGAGGCACACCAAGATCACACCTGGGGCTGCAGCGGTTGGATGAGTGCTTCACAGTAAGCACCATGGGTGTGTGGAGAATTGCCACTCACAACAGAAAGAATGAGATTAGCTTAATCCAGAGGATGATATCTCTCTCACCAAATAGCAATGATTGAGGGCACTCAAGAAGATGTTGGCCTCAATGGGACAAGCCTGGAGAGCTCTGGCACCCCCCTTAGTCATCAGAGCATCTTCATAAGCAGCAGCAGGAATGATAGGTGGGCAGACAGTCAGGGAGCTCTGGAGATTAAAAACATTCACTTTTTGTCAGCCTGGCCAGCATGAAGGTGATGTAACTCCCTGCGAAGACGAGGCGGAGACAAGAAGTGAATGATGGCATTGATGATTATGACTTTGTGCTTCAAGGAAAGATTTGAAGGAAAATGGCAGATATTGTAAGAAAGAGCAGAGATCTGTTTGCCTCTGTAGGTCTGACTAAGCCCCTTTAATGTTCCTATTGAATTAATTTTCCAGAAGAACGTCCTGCTTCTGTGTGATTTTGTGAGAAGAATGGAAGGAAGAGCAGTTTATAGAATTATTAGGAAGAAAAGTAGGGAATGGAAGGAGTCTAAGGAAGATATGTAAGGGTTAAAACTGAACATCGTTCACATATGGATACTTCTGAAACTATGAAACAGGAAGTGACATTTTAAACCAAATGCAATCTATGGAAGAGTTTTACATCCCACTCGTGGAGATATTTCACTTTTCCTGAACTTAAAAATCATTCAAAATTGACTTAAGTGAAATAATGATTGGGCATTTTCTAGTGACCCTCCAAGGGTTTTTTATAACATGGTTCTCAGCAGCAAAAATAGTTGATTCAAAAGTCTTGGCAAGCTAAGGGTGGCCAATGGGTGCAGAAGTTCTCAAAATGTGCTGGGTAATAAAGAGTCATCCCAATATTTGGCACTGAGTGCATTGGCTGAAACGCAGTGATGCCTGGATGTATTGCTATTCTTGTTTCATCACCTCATTCATACCCTCTCCCTCCCTCACTCCCTCCTACCATCTCCTTGTCTGCTTCGTAGTTTGTGTGTTAGCTACAGATAATGCCAATGTGCCATGGCAGATGGGGCCATTTCTCCATGCGGAATGCCAAGGGACAGGTAACTATTGGAAATTGGGTTACTAGTTGTGGGGGGGGGGTGGTGATAGCTTACTTAAGCAGCAACCACAATCCTTGTCAGGGTGAAGTCACAAGCAAACCCCAAATTAACCTGTGCTCAACCCTCTGGTAGCTTGGCACAGAGCAGTACGGCTTAACCTGGAGGCAATGTGTAAAGAATTCATGCAGTACTTCAAACGGCAATAAAGGGAAAACACAACACAAGACAATTCCCACACCATTTAGAAATATAAAGTAAAACTTAATTAATTATTTGAGACCAAAATGACAACAATCCAATCATTAGAACCAGAGGTATGAAATTTTAAAGATTTGAGATGAGCAAAGAGCCAAAAGGCACAGCACGGCAATCGCGGGAATCTGTTTGTGCGAGACCGGATGAAATCACAATTTCAGGCCGACGCGATGGAGCATGGGCCGGATAAAGGGACCAGGTTAGTCCCACTGAAAGAGTAATCTTCAAAAGTGCAGTGCAAAGAGTTCCATTTGCGGTGGAGGGGGCCGCAAGGAACAAGGTGAATGGTGCGGATGGTTGTTGATGTAACGCAAAGAGCCGGCTGGGCATCACGGACGGTCATGGCTGTAGTGCGAACATCCTGTTGGGCGTTGCAGACGGTCATTGCTGGAGCTTTGCGTGGGTGGTAAGTGCGGGCTGTCGATACTCTAGCACATAGTGCAGATCTCAAACTGCGGGACATCGTTAGCAGTCACTGTGGCACAAACAGTCTGGTTCGCCAGAACTTCGCATTGCCGGGCAGAACAGGCAGCAAGATCTTGGCACGAACTGGCCTGTTTGCCGTTAATAAGAGCCCCAAAACTTAATGATTTCCCTTTTTCTTTGAGAGGGGGCTCACATATGCTACACCCAGGGCCCAGGACCTGAGAGGCACCTCTTGGGGATCAGGAACTCACTCCAGCAAAGGCCAGCAGCGCTCAGGCAGGTCCAGGCAGCAGGTCAGCTGGGCAGTTGCAGGAAGCCACTGGAGCTTGTTATGTTCCTGTAACTTAGAATAGGAGTTCAGTCATTTGCCCCTTGGAGTAATTTCAGCCTGAGATGAGGGGTGCAGGTCGAATCTTCCTTCTCAAAGGACAATCAAGGAACACAGCTCTGCCTGAATATTTCTTTATAGAGTGCTATACGTCACTGATATAAGAAAACAATCCTAACAAGGTACCCTTCCCATTTATAATGCAAACAACTGGTGAGTGAAGGATATCATATTTATTTATATTCTTTAGTCAACATAGTGGAAAAAGCATAAAAGACAATGAATGTCAACGAACTCTACAGGCATCCTCGATCGCACACACACAATCTTTCAGACAAGCAGACAAACACTGACTCAGACATACTCATACATTCCATCAGGTAGCAATGCATGAGATAGTGCTAAACATAATCACATAATCCTAATGTAGTTCCCATCAATAAAAAAATCAAGCAATTGTGAATAGTATGGGAAATCCAAGGTCAGTTGATCATATTTTCAATCACTGATACAGTCCATAATCCGGTTTCTTCTCCAGGGAAAAGATGCAAAGAAAGGAGGCACAGGGGCTCCAGCGCCGACGCGCGTTTCGGTATCAGACCCACCTATGGGTCAATCAATCAATCAATCAATCATGTCACTTATAAAGCGCACTACATACCCGCGAGGGTCTCAAGGCGCTGGGGGAAGAGGGGGGTGGTGCTGCTACTGATCGAAGAGCCAGGTCTTGAGGAGTCTTCTGAAGGCCAGTAGGTCTTGGGTCTGTCGGAGGTTGGTGGGGAGGGTGTTCCAGGTCTTGGCGGCGAGGTGGGAGAAGGATCTGCCACCGGCGGTCGTTTTCCGGATGCGGGGGACTGTGGCGAGGGCGAGGCTGGTCGAGCGGAGCTGGCGGGTGGGGGTGTAGAAGCTGAGTCGTCTGTTGAGGTAGGCTGGTCCGGAGTTGTGGAGTGCTTTGTGTGCGTGGGTGAGGAGCTTGAAGGTTATCCTCTTGTTGACAGGGAGCCAGTGCAGGTCTCTCAGGTGGGGTGTGATGTGGCTGCGTCGGGGGATGTCGAGGATAAGACGTGCAGAGGCGTTCTTGATGCGTTGCAGCCGTCTCAGGAGCTTAGCCGTCGTTCCTGCGTAGAGGGCGTTTCCGTAGTCCAGCCTGCTGGTGACGAGGGCCTGGGTGACTGTTTTTCTTGTTTCGGTGGGGATCCACTTGAAGATCCTGCGGAGCATTCGGAGGATGTTGAAGCAGGATGAGGAAACAGCGTTGACCTGCTTAGTCTTGGAGAGGGTGGGGTCGAGGATGACCCCTAGGTTGCGTACGTGGTCGGTGGGTGGCGGGGCTGTTCCCAGTGATGTTGGCCACCAGGAGTCGTCCCAGGCTGAAGGGTTGGAACCAAGGATGAGGACCTACGTCTTGTCCGAGTTCAGCTTCAGGCGGCTGGTCCTCATCCATTCGGCGACGGCCTTCATTCCTTCGTGGAGGTGGGCTTTGGCGGTGTGAGGGTCTTTGGTGAGGGAGAGGATCAGCTGGGTGTCGTCGGCGTAGGAGATGATGTTGAGGTTGTGCTGTCGGGCGACGTGGGCGAGGGGTGCCATGTAGATGTTGAACAGCGTTGGGCTGAGGGAGGAGCCTTGGGGTACGCCGCAGATGATCTTGGTGGCCTTGGATCGGAAGGGGCGAGGCGGACGCTTTGTGTTCTGCCGGAAAGGAAGGATGTGGTCCAGTCCAGGGCCTTCTCTTGGATCCCGGCGTCGTGAAGGCGTGTTCGTAGTGTGTGGTGGCAGAACGTGTCGAAGGCGGCTGATAGGTCCAGGAGGATGAGGGCTGCTGTTTCTCCGTTGTCTAGCAGGGTCCTGATGTCATCGGTGGCGGCGATGAGGGCGGTTTCGGTGCTGTGGTTGCTGCGGAAGCCGGACTGGGAAGGGTCCAGGATGTTGTTCTCCTCAAGGTAGCGGGTCAGTTGTTTGTTGACGATTTTCTCGGTGACCTTCGCGGGGAACGGGAGCAGAGAGATGGGTCGGAAGTTCTTGAGGTCCTTGGGGTCTGCCTTGGGTTTCTTGAGTAAGGTGGTGATCTCGGCGTGCTTCCAGCTTTCCGGGAAGGTTGCTGTCTCGAAGGAGATGTTGATTATTTTCCGGAGATGGGGCGCGATGGCTGTACTGGCTTTGTTGAAGATGTGGTGAGGGCACGGGTCTAGCGGTGAACCGGAGTGGATGGTGTTCATGATCTCGCTGGTGTCCTTGTCGTTGATGTTGGTCCAGGAGAGCAGGCGGTTGGTGGTTGTGGGGGCAGTGGTCTCGGTGGTTGCCGGGGCGGTCGTGGTGTTGAAGCTGTCATGGATGTCGGCGATTTTGCGGTGGAAGAAGGTGGCCAGTGAGTCGCACAGGTCTCGCGACGGCTGGATGTCGTTGGTGTTGGAGCTGGGGTTGGAGAGTTCCTTCACGATGTTGAAGAGCTCTTTGCTGTTGTGTGCGTTGTTGTCTAGGCGGTCTTTGAGTGAGGCCCTTTTGGCGGATCTGATGAGGTGATGGTGACTGCGGGTGGCGCTCTTGTGGGCGGCGTAGCTGTCCGCTGTCCGTTCGTGGAGCCAGATCTTCTCCAGTTTTCGGCATGTTCGTTTGGAGGCCTGGAGGTCTTCGGTGAACCAGGTGGCTTTCTTGCTGGTGTGGCTGTTGGGCGGATTCTTGAGCGGGGCGAGGGTGTTGGCGCAGTCGTCGATCCACTGTCTGAGGTTGCGGGCAGCGGTGTCGGGGTCGGAGGGTTCGGCGGGTGGGCTCAGGGCGAGGGTTGTGGTTAGCTGGTCTTCCGTGACTCTGCTCCAGCAGCGGCGAGGCATTTGTTCGGTGCGGTGGTGCGTGGTGGGCTTCCTGTAGGTGAAGTGGATGCAGTGGTGGTCAGTCCAGTGGGGTTCGGAGGTGTGGTTGAAGGAGACGTGTGGGCTTGCGGAAAAGATGGAGTCGAGCGTGTGGCCGGCGGCGTGGGTGGGTGTAGTCACGAGCTGTCTGAGTCCGAGGGTGGCGAGGTTGTCGATCAGGGTGGTGGAGTTGGTGTCCTTGTTGTTCTCGAGGTGAAAGTTCAGGTCCCCGAGGAGGATGTAGTCCGTGGAGGCGATGGCGTGTGTGCTGACGAAGTCAGCGATGGAATCGCTGAACTGTGGTCGGGGTCCGGGGGGTCTGTAGATGAGGGTTCCTCTGAGGGTGGTGTTGGGATCGGTGTGGATCTGGAAGTGCATGTGTTCGGCGGTGCTGAGGGTATCGTCGGTGTTGGTTGAGACTCTGAGGGTGTTCCGGTGGACGATGGCGATGCCTCCTCCGACTCCGTTGGTGCGGTCCCTGCGGGTGATCTTGTATCCGTCCGGGATGGCAATGGCGATGTCGGGGGCTGAAGCGGGATTCAGCCAGGTCTCCGTCAGGAATGCGACGTCTGGGGAGGTTGAGTCGAGAAGGTCCCAGAGTTCGATGGCGTATTTGCGGGCGGAGCGGGTGTTGAGGAGGATGCATCTGAGGTAGTTGGGTTCTTTCCTGGGCGGTGGTTTGGCGGGGCGGGTGCTGGCGAAGCTGCAGTTCCGGCAGGTGAAGGGCCCTTGGGTGCGCTTCGGGGTGGCCTGGTAGCAGGCGTGATCTTTTCCGGGGTTGAGTGCGTGGAGGCTGCTGGCGTCGTATCGGCGTCTGTTGATGTGGCGGGCGCGGGGGATGCCCGGACCAGGGGGTCTGGCGCCGGGCGCGGTCACGGCGCGGACGGGCGCAGACGGGCTTGCCTTAGGCGCGCCTTCGGGGCAACAGCGGCGCGGCCACTCAGCGGCCGCCATAAATGGGGAGGTGGGAGGGAGGAGCAGGGAATGGGGCAGCTAATGGGCAGTGAGGGGGTGGGGCCGCAGGCGCAGCGGCGGGAAACAGGCACAGAAGGGAAAACGAGCACAATCAGGGCATCAAGGGGGCACAGAAAGGAAAAAACTAGCACAATGAGGGGCAGCAAGGGGGCACAGAAAGGAAAAACGAGCACAATCAGGGGCAGCAAGGGGGCACAGAAAGGAAAAACGAGCACAATCAGGGGCAGCAAGGGGGCACAGAAAGGAAAAAACGAGCACAATCAGGGGCAGCAAGGGGGCACAGAAAGGAAAAACGAGCACAATCAGGGGCAGCAAGGGGGCACAAAAAGGAAAAACGAGCACAATCAGGGGCAACAAGGGGGGCACAGAAAGGAAAAAACGAGCACAATCAGGGGCAGCAAGGGGGCACCTTCTTCAGGGCGAAAAGTTTGTGTGCGAGCAAATGGAATGAGATGCGCCTGGGTCAGATAGCCAGGAGAGTAGCCTTGAGCATTGGAGGGCAGACAAAGAACAGAATGATGCAGGAAGGGCTCCGATATGAGGCCTGGCTGCAGCATTTTGGACCACCTGTAACTTATTCAGCAGATAGCCAGGGATGCCAACATTCAGAGCGTTAGCATAGTCCAACCGGGATAAGATAAGGGCACGGGTGATCGTTTCTTTGGCAGCCCTCGGAAGAAGAGGAAGAAATTTCCTGAGGGTTTTAAGTAGCCCAAAGCAATTTCCGGCAAGCTTCTTGACCTGAGTGGAAAACAAAAGGTTCTCCTCAAACCAAACCCCCAGGTTCTTAGCGGGTTTTCCTGTTGAGGATGGCATGGCAAACTCAGATGGCCAGAGCGTTTCTCTGAACATAGAGGGGAATTTTCCGTAGAGGAGTATTTCAGACTTCTCTTCGTTACACTTAAGTTGAGCAGCGGCTAGCAAATTAAATACCGAGGTCAAACTATTTTGTGCGGAGGAGATGGAATCCTCGTTTTTGCCCCATGTAAATAGGAGCTGGGTGTCGTCAGCATAAGCAATGATTTTTGCCCCCAAGTCCTCAGCTAATTGGACCAATGGGGTAACGTAGATGTTAAAAAGAAGGGGGCTGAGGGAAGACCCCTGTGGGACACCTGTGGCCACTATCTGAGGGGATGAAGAGGACGGCGGGAGCCAGACCTGTTGCATCCGCCCTTCCAGAAAGGACCTAAGCCATCCCCAAGCAGAGCCAGAAACACCAATCTCGGCACGTGCACAGGTCATCGCAAGCTGGCTGACAAGGTACACGACATTGAGCAAAAACTGGCCAAAGTGCACTCTATTACGCGGACCGCAGCGTTGGAGGTACAGCAGCTAATGGCACGTGTAAAGTCACTACAAAGAAGAGCAGAGGATGCAGAGGGCTGCTCCCAGTGGAACAACGAACGGATGGTGGGTCTGCCCGAGGAAGTAGAAGGAGCTGATGCAGTGGCATATACCGAGACATGGTTGCAGACCTACTGCCAGCAGGTGCCAGCAGGTGCACTCTCCCCATGGGAGTGGGCCCATCGAGTGCCAGTGAGCCGTCCGCAGCTGGGGACAGGTCCTAGACCCTTTCTCTTCTGCCTCCTACAAGGATCGTGACGCTGTCCTGTGGGAGTTATGCAAGCTGGGGGAGGTGAAAGTGGATAACGCCACAGTACTCTTCTTCCCTTCCCAAGGGTGGCGTTTGGGAGGAGCAATGAGGATAAATGTTTTCATTTCTCCTCTTTTTTTCCTTTTTCTATGTGTGCAGCATTCTGCAGCCCACATAGAAAGAGGGAATCTCCTGGATTGATTGATTTTGTGCAGGAAGGTGACCCTTCCTGCACAACATCAATCAGCTCCACAACGCAGGCACCCTTACACCATGGTGCAATGGTGCTTGTGTTGGCGCACAGCGGACATTGTATGCCAACTTAGGGGAAAAAGACAGGAATGCGCCCTATCTTATTGACAGGGCGCATTCATGCCCTTTTGTTTTGTCACAGGGCAGTGCAGCAAGATTCCTTGCAGTGCTGTCCTGCACCTAAACCTCCTAAATGAGGCCCCAAGTGTATTTGCACCATTTTTAAGACTAGCTATTTTCTGACGCTAAAAAACTGCGTCTAATGGGACTTAGCAGCAGTTTTTATTTTTTAGCGACATACAAGGAAATCCTTGTAAATATCGCGTTGTGTGTTTTGCTGGAGTTGTTACACAGAACTGCCTACCTTGCATCTCTTTTACGGACAGTCACACTAACAGAAGTGCCGCTAAGAAAAAATCATGTTAATGCTGAAAAAAAGCCGCTAACTGGACTTTGCGGCAACTTGTAATTATGGCAATATAAAAGAAGCTGCAGTCACGTGAAAACATTTACGCTACAGCGGCGTTAAATCCTTGTAAATGTGCCCCAAAGTGTGTATCTGTGTTTTTTGGCACTACATTACTCAGAATTTGGGTTTTGTCCATATTTATTTTATAATGTGGCCAAACTGTACTGCACAAGAGGTATATATCCTTAAAAGTTAAAGATATAAATAAAAAATTTCAGGTTATAAGATACTAGTCTTTTGTGGACTTGACACACTGCAACGTGTAGTGGCAGTATTAGCAGGAGAATGGTCAGCGACTAGTGTTAAAACAGGAATCCTTGGCCCCACACCAGAAATAAACAAGTGTTGGGGAGATAATCCTAACTGAGCCCGTCAAAAGACTTGTCTCCCACAAGCAAGATAACAACAAGATGTTGTTCTCAGTGGACTTTTCAATTGCATTAGGAGCGAGCCTGACATTGTGTCCAGTCTGCCTCAGTGGCAGCCGCCACAAACAAAGGGTAGTGGGCCGGAACGTGGGAGGGGTCGCGTGGCAGGGAGTTTAGCAATAAAATATTAATTTAAAAAATAAACTTACCTGAAGCTGACGGCCGCCTCGCCTCCAGCATCACGCTTCCTCTTCTCTTCCCAGCAGCCTCTTTAACAGACTCCCATCCAATCCCCTAGAGCAGTGCGAGGATTGGCCTGAGCGGGCTGAAAAAATGTTCAGCTCAGGTCAGGGAGTCTGTGGGGTTTTTCCAGCCCTGCTGCTCAATGCAACCGGGCTGGAGACACCTAAGTGCGCATGTGTGTTTTGGTTGGCCTGAGACGGCCGGCCAAAACACATATGCGCACATAGCACGCCTCTTCCCCCTCCCATGCCTTGGCCCCGCCCCTCCTAAAGCGCTGGCTCATAGTCGGCAATGAAAAATAAAACAGTGCTACAACATCGTGTTATTTTTCATTTGCTGGCTCTAAGCCAAGCAGTGGGGCGATGCTCTTCCGCCACTGTGGAGGAGCCGCCACTGGTCTGTCTGTCCCTAGTAAAACCTTCTTGGTGAGGTGAGACAATATGTTTCTGATGCTAGAGGCCAGGATCTTGGCATCGATCTTGGCATCGATCTTGGCATCGATCTTGGCATCAATCTTGGTATCGATCTTCGTATTGATCTTGGCATCGATCTTGGCATCGATCTTGGTATCGATCTTGGCATCGATCTTGGCATCGATCTTGGTATCGATCTTGGCATCGATCTTGGTATCGATCTTCGTATTGATCTTGGCATCGTTATTTAAGATGCTGATTAGTCTCTAGTAGCTGCAAGACTCCTGGTCCTAATGAGACTCAATATTAAGGTAAAACTGAGTGTCATTATCCTCAGTGTGATCGTATTTGTTTCTGCAAAGGAGCTAAAAATATTTATCAAGAGTGTCAGCAAAGTCCTTGTAAAAGCAGGTCATGAATCCATCAGGGCCTGAGGATTTACTATTCAGCAGCAGTCTTCTTCAATATCGGCTGCTCCATTTCATCTTTCTATTGGGGGCAATGTCAGGGACTGTATCCCCGCTGGACAGTCCTCCTGCAGTGAGGATCCACTCGGGTTGTCCTCGGGAAGGATGGTATACAATTATACAGAAGTATCCAGCATACCCTGCTCTGTGGCTTGAAGTGTCCCATTACCCAACCCTATAAAGTTCCTGACCTCTGTCGTCGGATTTCGTGTGCTGATAGCCTGTCTGATGTGTGGCCCTTCTCAGAGTATACTTGCCAGGAGTCCAGCAGCTTGTGGGCCTCCTGTTAAGTAAGCAGGGTTCCGAGGTCCTCTCTAGCTCTGTGCAGTCCCTGCAGACCCTTCTCACGCCCCTGGGTTTATATTCTAGTTCAGTCTCCAGGTCCAATCATTTCACCCTAAGCAGCCTAACAAGCATTGCTGGGTGAAATTGAAGAAATGTTTTCACATTGTGACTTAGGTGCAGTTGGAACATTATTTATACATTTTACGGGACGCTGGAGAATCACTTTGTGAAAAGCTGCCAGCTCATTCAAAGGGACATGTTCATTGAGAGCACAGATGTTTCGAAAGATGCCATGAACACGCAGCACGCACGAGGCCAGGAATGAATTGATGTAAATAGCTTGTTATGTTTTGCAATCCGCTAGAACTTAAGAGAAAAAGGAGTGATTTTAATTATATTTTTCTACAAGGGAATGCCAAACGATAATATTGAGACTTTTCAAACACGAAAGATTCAGGAACACAATAGTAACTCTTTTATGTTCATGTAATGGCAACACCTGTGGAGATGATTACATGAGAAAAATACTCGATGCAATCTCTGGTTGAGAAAGGCTGTGTCAACAGCCGAAGCACGTTCCAGTTTTTACAAGTGCTGACTCTGTAATAAATAAAATGATCCCAGAGTTTCAAGTGCGGGCCTTTTCTAGATGGAGAGACTGAGGGCTTTACATTTCACGAGGCGCTTGTGGTTTCACCTCTACTCTGTACCACCGGCGATCTGGATGCACTCAGGAAATACACAAAGACCCAGAATACATATACATACATATATTCCAAAAGAAACAGCAACGCTTTGCGACATCCAGCCTGTAGGATCGGGACTTCCTAGGGTACGTTCATCCCCGAAATATTGCAACAGTAATTGCACTCCACCTCCAGGAACACGCAAAACAAGCCAAGCCACCGTTCTTAGTGACAATCATTTATTCAGGCAACATCTCACCGGAGCCTTAATCATATGCCTTGAACAAAGTGGCCACAAATTGGTCTTTTTTATAAGAACAATTAATAAACAGCGATGAATGATACAAGACACTATTTCGACATTTAAAGAAAAGGTTCCAGTGGAAATAGATCACCTTTCAACAACTTTCTCTAGTGTATCGTTCACGCATCATTCGATGCTTGGATGAAGCCAGAACATTTCTAATTCTTTGCATCTCAAATGCTTCCGTGTCCCATCACCATATTAATTAACATTCCTTGCTTTAGAACATAGTTACAGACCATCATCTGGCCTTTAAAGGATGCAATTCAATGTATGGCCGAGTTGCATGCACTTACATCAACAGCTATCTATCTATCTATCTATCTCTATCTCTCTCTATATATATATATAATTCACTGTAAAAACCATAGGTTTCAGGGACGTTATAGTTACTAATTAGCATTTAAAAAACCTTAGAAATTCACTGAAAAAACCATAGTTTTCAGGGACGTTATAGTTAGAAATTAGCATTTAAAAAACCTAGACATTCACTGAAAAAAACATAGGTTTCAGGGACGTTATAGTTAGAAATTAGAATTTTAAAAACCTTGGAAATTCACTGAATAAAACACTCCTAAGGAGTGTAAAACACTCCTAAGTCCAGCGCCCTCCAGCGCAAGTCGTTGTAACGACTTGCGTTGTAAAAACTGCGATGTTACATACCGCGATCATCTTGATCGCGTTGTAACATCACATATTCGTGACCCGAGGGCTCCTCTGCACACATGGGGCATGGCCGCGCCTGCACTATCTGGGCTTAACCCCACAAACACAGAAATATACAGGATAAAACTCACACAGGCTCACGCCTCCCTTACCTGGGGCGATGGCCATGGCGACGATGCTGAAGAGTGTCACTCCGCCCATCATCAGTCCTTGATCAGTGTAGAGTGACCTCACGAGGCTAGAAAACAAAAGGGCTCTTTTCAGCTGTTTCACAAGAAGCAAGCAGTGCGCCAGCAACAGTGGGGTCTCTTCTCTTATTTAGGGGCACACAACACACCAGGCGGGGCATGACACCCCTGGCAGACAGGGTCGGCTACAGGGGTTGATTTGGGCCACAATTAGGACCCAGCAGCCAAAAAAGAGTGGCCCACGTTCACAGGTCGCAACCTTTGCTGCTTGGCTAGGATCGAGGACCAATTGATGCCAAACATTTGCAGAAATATAAGTCTTTTAACGCTTATAGGGCCGGCACTTAAATAGGAAATTAACATTCCAATAGAAAAAATTCACTTGGAAGCACAGAATTATCAAATATACTAGGAAATTACTTTTACTTACTTTTTCATCCATACTTTTGCTGTGGAGGTTTTGATTACTGTCCGCTGGGAAACAGGACTTGGCACAGACGCAGACTGCCTTTTACACCCACCCTGGCTGTTTACATATTCATTTTATTCAAGAGAGGCGCTCCGGTGTTCAGAGACTGGTGAAAGCTGCATCTATTTTTTTAACTTGCTTCTAGCATCACATGTACGTTCTGACAAAGGGAATAGTGTGTAAATGCAAAAATGTAAAAATAAATAGTGTGACTTTCCTCACATACATGCAATTTAAAAAAGCATGAACTTGGACCAGGGGCAGAGGAGCGCTTTACATGACACCAGATAACATTACATAGGGTCATATTATTTTTTTTGTCTCATGTAGATTCAGTGATTTGCCCAGAATCACAAGATGTTGAGGTGACGCTGGGACTTGAACCTGGTTTCCCAGTTTCAAAGTCAACCAAGGCCACAACCTGTCCCTGTTGACTGCAGTAACTGATATCTGGCAGATAAAGAGAAGAGCAGAGACTGGTATATCTCCCCCTGTTGCATGGGGGGTGGGAATTAAAATAAACTGCGGAGCTCCCTCGCTGGCCCTCACCACCCCACCCTCCCTCCAGTGCTCTCCCTGCCACAATCCCCTGTAAATGTATAAAAGAAATCGGGGGAATGGATTTTCCATATTAACTTCTATTGAAGCAGAAGCAATTTCAGGCGGAACACAGGTGAAATAAATCAATTTCTGCCTTTAAAAATATTGAGTCACAGTCACTGCTTGAAATGGGTCTGTTGGCATGTCTGAGGCTGCCAACCTTAGGCCCCCAAACAGGGGGCTGGTGAGGGCAGTTTCATCTAAAGGGTGTCCACAGCCCTGCCCAGGCGGGGTGGAACGACAGTGGGAGGGGCCTATTTTACTCACTGGTCACTCTGGACAGGTATCCCGATCCGAAGGAGGGGGGGGTCTTCTGTACGTCACAACTTTAGTCCCTGGCTCAGAGAGAGCCGCAGCCTGGGCTAGGCCCTAAAGTGAACCCGGAAACCCAGGCTTCTGACAGGACTTAATTCACAGCACTTTATTGACACCTCGCTCCTTGGCCTGCTGTTACCACCTTGTTTTCAACCTTGTGCCGCACTGAGGGCATCCTGTGTGACCACTTAGGACAGTGGTAAACAAGATGAATAAGCATTGGCAAAGTCAAGCCAGTAAATTAAAAAAAAAAAAACTTTGGAGCATGTTTTTCTTGCCCTGAAAGCAAGTGGGCGGAAGCAACACCAGAGGACGGCGGTAACACGGGGGCTCAGGTGTGTGAAACAGTACTGGGGTGCGGCTCGGGAGAAGCAACAGGGGGGCCAGGTGTGGGCAGAGAAAAGCAAACGGGCGTGAGAAAGAGAAGCACGGTGCTTGGGAGGGAGGAGCACACAGGCGAGAAAGCATCAAAAAGGAGAGGAAGGAGGCAGGGGGGCGTGGCCAGTCAGCGAGGCAAGATGGCCGCGTAAAGCGCAGCTCCGGGTCCGGCCCCGTCCTCACGACTATCCGGTCAACGATCCTGCCCACACAACAGCAGTTTTGCGTGTCGGAAAGATAGCGGACACGAACCCGCCAACTCTGGTCCGTCTCCGACATCGGAGACCGAAGATACGGCCGCAGCGGAGGTGGGGCCTGCCCTCGGGGCTCGCGCCGCGACCCACAGTGTTGCGTGGGGCTGGGACAGGGCTCCGGACGATCAAGCCTGCACATGCGGTGGCGCCGCGTCTGGAGGGCGCCGCCGCTGGGAGAAGAGGATCGCTCCCCCGTCTGGAGACCGAGGCCCCCTCGGCCCCACAGCTGACAGAGACTGCCTGAGATTGCCATGGACGGTGCAGGCAGACCAATTGCTGGCACTGGATTACCGTCTGGAGTATACCGAGGGGCGCTTTTGTGCTGCTCGGTTCTGTGGTGCCCTGCTCCCCCCTCCCACCCCCGTGTTGCATGCTATGGTCTGAGGCTGCAACAGATACACGCGGCCTCTAGGGGACCCTCGGCTGAACTGGCACGGTGCCCTGCGGTGCTTTGCTTTTTTTGAGGGTGCGGAGACGGGGCTGCAGAACCCCCGCATTGCCATCAAGAGAGTAGCGGGGCCTATCGCATCAGTGAAGAAGTGGCCCGCAACTAGCCACAAGACACAGTGTACATACACAGACCTGGGTCGATCGGAGCAGCCCCTTGTGCCGCCGCCGCCTCTACGACCGGCACGGGGGCAGATCTCCTACTGGCGGAGAGTGGACCTGGAGCGGGCCACCTGACCACACACGGGGGCGCACTGGTATCTTCATCATCTGCCAGCTCTTGGCTCGTTGTCGGAGGCGGGGTGGCCGCTTTGCCGAGGTGCCCGTGGGCAGGCTGGTAGTGCACGGAGGGGGTCGCGATGGAGCGCAACAGGACCGCAGGGGCCCGTGGATTGAAGGCTACGCAAACCAACAAATTGGACCGCTATACTGTCTCAAAAGAAACGCAACAACACCGGTTGTCTGGGGACGCGATCTCAGGGGGCTTGGGTGAGGAGGAACAGGAAATCTCACTAAAGGACGTAATGGCAGCCATCACTGGTGTTAAGACCTCCCTGGATACAGTGGCGATCGATGTTAACCTCATCAGGGCTGACATGGGTAAACTGAACGAGAAGGTCAAGCAAGTTGAACTTACCACCACCAGTCTCGTTGGTGATGTTGCACAGCTTCAGGGAGAGATTCACGACCTCCAGGACTTTCGCAAGCTTACTGACCTCAAGCTGGACGACTACGAGGGCCGCCTGCGACGCAACAACCTACGCATCCTGGGTGTTCCGGAGAAATCGGAGGGGCAATCCCCTGACCTCTTTGTCGAGGACCTTATTCTGAAGCATTTGCAGCCCAAGGGCCTCAGTAAGTTCTTTGTTATTGAACGCGCCCACAGGGTCCCGGGCGGCCGTCCCAAACCGGGCGCTCCCCCGCAGCCCATGCTGGCACGGGTCTTGAACTTTCGCGACAGAGACGTTATCCTTCAAAATTCCAGGGCGGGCACGCCCCTCCGGTACGAAAACGGGGATATTTCCTTTTTTCCGGATTTTACACAGAGGGTGCAACGGCAAAGATGGTCGTTCCTATCGGTCAAACGTGACCTCAAAGAGCAGGGACTGAAATATTCCATGTTGTTCCCGGCACGTCTTCGGGTCGAGGCGGAAGGGAGAGCGTGGTTTTTTGAACACCCTGAGGCCGCAGCAGCATGGATCGAAAGTCGTGGAGGGAGGAGCCCAGCCAATCACGGCGGTGGTGAGAATGCGAACAGTCAACCAGCCTGAGGCGGCGACCTGTTTGGCAGCGGAGCCTGAACTGAGTAAATGGGGCTTGTCAAGGGGTGGGCCTGAGTGGGGGGCTTCTACTTTCGTATTGTTGGGGTTCGTGGACTCAATTGGACCTGAGGTATTTGCTTTTGTGTGGGTTTACATTTGACCTTTTTCGGGGCCGGGATATGGCCTGCTTTAATTTCCCCCTTTCTCTTCTCTTTTCTTTCTTGAATCTTTTCTGGGGCGACAGGCACTCTGCAAGTTTTCTATGGGCAGTTCTAGGCCCAGAGTGCAGGGCAGCGGGGTGGGGGGTTGTTGGGAGGGAGTGTTTTGTTATGTTAATGTGGCATTTATTACATTAGCGACTACTATTGCAACATTGCTTAGGGGAGTAGAAATAGGTACTGCATTCTTGAATTGTATAATTTGCAATGGCATCATGTTGGGACAGTGGAATTAAACTGTTAAGTTGGAATGTCAATGGACTGGGCGACAAGATCAAACGCAGTGTGGTCCTTCAATATATAAAGCGCCAGGCCCCTGACGTTATCCTACTTCAGGAAACTCATCTAATTGGTAATACATGTAGGGCACTGCACAGAGGGGGTTACGTGATGTTGGCCCATGCAGGATCCACCACAGGCTCCCGAGGAGTTGGCATACTGATGAAGAAGTCCTTTCCCCTTGTTGTGCAGGAAACCTGGATGGACGACAGGGGGAGATATGTTGGGATCTTAGGCACCTGGGAGGGACACCCAATCACATTCCTATCAGTTTACGTGCCTCCGGGCCTCCAAGCTGTTACTTTTAGGGACCTGGGAACACTATTATTGAACATCCCTGAGGGCCTGTTAATGCTGGGAGGAGATTTAAACTCAGTGGTCTCCGGCGACTTAGATCGTCATCCTCCGCGCGACAACGTTCGCTCATCTGGTTGGCTACCCGATTTCCTCGAGACCATGGGGCTGGTGGACGGCTGGCGGGCATTTCACCCTGACACTCTCCAGTACACCTTCCATTCCGGGGCACACGGGAGTCTGTCTAGGATTGACTATTTCTTGATCCCTGCATCTCAAATTACCCATGTTCGGGAAGTTAAGCATCTCGCTAGAGGCATCTCTGATCATTCGCCAGTCTGGCTTCGTGTGGCTTTTAATTACAAACAGGTGGGACAAGTGGCCCCCATTAATCCGTGGTACCTTCGGGATCCTCACATCCGCCGGGAACTCCTCGTAGCCATGGATAACTACTTCAATGAGAATGAGGGCTCTGTGGAATCCCCGCGGATGCTTTGGGAGGCCTTTAAGACGGTAATTCGGGGCCAGGCCCTCTCTTTGATCTCGGGGAAGAAGAAAGAGTGCCGGAGGGAGATGGAGGCCCTGGAGGAGGAAGTACGGCGGTTAGAAATAGAACTAGAATCAGATGTCACACCCGATAAGCTCCACCTTCTCACACTCAAACAGCAGGACTATAGGGCACTGGCGACTGACCAGGCTAAGGCCCTGGGGAGAGCAGCGCAGGGACGGTTGTATGAGGTGGGTGACAAAGCTGGGAAGTTACTAGCATGGTTGGATAAAAAGGATTGGGCAAGCAGACTAGTGCCAGAGCTCCATGGGCAAGGGGGCGGGTTCCTTACGGATCCACAAGGCATTGTGGACCAGTTCGCGGCCCACTTTGATGCAGTTTACACTTCGGCTGCTCCCTACTCCAAAGAAGATTCCCGCCAAATGCTCACTGACATAGTTCTGCCCAGACTGTCGGTGGAGGACCATGATTTCATGGAGAGTAGCATATCCAATGATGAAATAGCAGCAGCAATAAGGTCCCTTACATCGGGCAAGGCCTCTGGCCCTAATGGGTTGCCGATCGAACTTTACAAACTTCGGCCAGATTGGCCCCATACCTAAAGGCTATGTATGAGGACTCTAGAAACACAGGGCTCCTGCCCCTAGACCAAAGGACGGCCACTATTGTTACAATCCACAAGGAGGGGAAACCTAAAACCGATTGCAGATCGTATAGGCCGATATCCCTATTAAACGCAGAACCCAAGATTCTGGCTAAGCTCTTGGCCAACCGGCTTTTGACGGTGGTTGAGACCCTGGTTCATCCGGACCAGTCTGGTTTTATTCCGCATCGCAACACTGCACTTAACTTGGGTAGGGTGCATGGTGTCTTGGGCAGAGCAGCCTCTATCCTGGAGCCGGCAGTCATAGTTTCCTTAGATGCCGCCATGGCGTTTGATACCATTGAATGGCCATATTTGTGGGCAGTGTTGGAGAAAATGGGATTCGGCCCGACATACATACAATGGGTGCAACTATTATATTCTAAACCTCTGGCCCAGGTTGTGGTTAACAATAAAAAATCAGCCACTTTTGAGTTGGGTAGGGGGACCCGGCAGGGCTGCCCCCTATCCCCTCTTTTATTTGCCTTGACATTGGAGCCCTTGGCAGCTTGGGTACGCAGAGACCCGAAGATTCGGGGCATGCACTGGTCTACGGAATCGGAGGACCGTATCTCCCTTTACGCTGATGACATCCTTCTTTATTTGACCTATCCGAGGCGATCTTTGATCGTGGTCCTAGATATCCTCACGATCTTTGGTAGATATTCCGGTTACTCCATAAACTGGAGCAAGTCCCTCCTGTTTGTAGTGGCGGGAGAGCCGCCGATCCCACCGCGGGGGTGTCCTATACAAATATGCGCAGAAGGCTTTAAATATCTGGGTATTTTTCTTTCATTGGACCCCTCCCTCCGTTACACTCATAACCTGCGCCCCCCCTTGCTCAGGCTGCGTAAAGATATCGACAGATGGAAATCGCTCCCCCTTTCCCTGTTGGGGAAGGCTGCCCTTTTTAAAATGATGTCTCTACCCCGGTTTTTGTATGCCCTGCAGAACTCCTTAGACCCGATACCTGCGTCCTATTTTAGAGAAGTGGAAGGCCTCCAACGGGATCTATTGTGGAACGGCAAACCGCGTATCGCCCTCTGTAAGCTTTCCTTGAACTGGTATGATGGAGGCATCGGCCTTCCCAATATCAAACTGTACTACTGGGCGGCCCACTTGTCCTCTATCAACCACTGCACTTACGCCCAACCCGGAAACCCGGGTTACAGTATGGATAGATGGCTCCTTTCTGGGGGGAACTTCAGCAGAGCCCTCTACTCTAAGCCCCGGCGCTACACACTTACGTGCCCCACTAACCCCGCAGTACATGTCTGGCACACTGCCACTAAATGCCTTGGTTGGGGGCGGAAGCTTACACTTGCAACACCATTATGGGATTCCGAACAACTGGGTAATTTGTGGAGGAGTAAGGGATTCGACAAGTGGGATCTCATAGGCATTTCCCATATAGGTGATCTGTGGGAAAAATCAGACATTAAGTCATTCGCCGTGTTGCAGCAACAATTCAATTTGGCCGACTCAGAACTATTTCGCTACACGCAGGTCAGACACGCATTACGCACTCATCTGCAGCCCGGGGTTACACCACCGGAATCATCTCCGCTAGAGGATAGAATACTGGACGGCCACATTCCTGACAGTACCATTTCATTGATATACAAAAAGCTGGTCAATAACATGTCGGATCCTCTCCGGGCCCTTCGAGAGAAGTGGGCCAGGGATGGCATTGAGATGGACGATGAGGAGTGGCAGGAGGCTATCTCCTCTCCTAAAGTAGTGGCAATACCAGCTCGTCTCCGACTCGTCCAACTAAAATTCCTACACAGGGTATATGTAACGGGGCCTCAATTGGTGCGAATGGGGAGGGCTGACGGGGGAGACTGTAGACGAGGATGTGGCCAGTTAGGTACCTTTATTCACATAGTTTGGGAATGCGGGCTGATCCAACCCTATTGGCGTAACATTCACGATGTGAATACTGTGTTATCCGTACAACTCCGTATGGAAGCCTGCAGGTGTCTATTAAACATTTGGGAGCCAACGGATTTGAATGTTTGCTCGAAACAGTGGGTCACTTTGGGGCTAATGCTAGCCAAGAGAAACATTGCCCAGCGATGGGGAGCGCCGCTTCCTCCTATAGTGCGGGACTGGGAAAAAGACTTGGACTGGGCAATGTTTCGGGAAAAAACGGTATATGTAGCCCGTGGCTGTCCCAAGAAATGGACCCGTGTTTGGTGCTTGTGGAACTCCTATCGAGGAGATATATGTCAACCTCCCCTTGAACCCAGTAATGAAGATCCCCCTTCGCCCTAGACCTTCCATAACGTATTCTGTATAACGTGCTTTGCCTACTGTTCCCGTGAAGCCTAATGTACTACTTCCTCTGAAATGTGATTGTATTGCTGATGTCTGTTTATCAATAAAAAGTTTTACAAAAAAAAAAAAAAAAGGAGAGGAGAGGAAGAGAAGCACACTAGGCAGTAAAGTATTCCCTCTCATGGAGTACTTCAGACAAAAGGAAAAAGCCGTACCCTAAAACATAAAAGCCAACGGACCAGATTCAGACGGGACACTCCTGGTTTTTTAAGACAAAAAATGCTTTCTTTTTAGATCTCGCCTACGCAGCGCGCATGCGCTCCTTAGGAGGGGACCTCTTGTAATCGACTCGCTTTTTTGGCCAAAAACGTGCACGCGTTGCATTGCTTTGAATGGCAACGCGTGCACGTTTGGTGATTCCCTTGCGGGAGCGAGCTTTCAAACCATCTGTTTGTAATTAACTTGCAAACAGATGGTTTAAAGCTCGCTCCCGCAAGGGAATCGCGCCACTGCCCCTTTGAGCCCCTCGCATATCTTTAACCTCGCACGCTCCCGCAAGGGAATCTCGCCACTGCCCCTTTGAGCCCCTCGCATATTTTTAACCTCGCACATGACATGACATGATTTTTATTTTTAACCTCGCAGTGTGAGCCAGCACATGACAGAGTGTGAGCCAAACTGTTTCTTTGTATAAAGTACCTCTATAGAGGCATTGTTCGACACCCTCAGCCTTTCCCTTTCCTTTCATTCAGAAGCTGTGATAGAATGAACGGACGCCTGCCCGCCAACACAGTCCACGCCTGACCACTGACACAACCCGGTGCTGTCCAGCAATACATGTTCTTATGAGCAACACGACCAGGCGTCATGCAAGAGCGCGACAAACGCGGTCTGTCCAGAAAAAAGAACAACGAAGCACTGGCTGGGGGTTACCAGACAGGTACCGAGGATACATGGGGAACACACTACTTCCGCCTGTCCAAAGCAACACACCAGTGTACTCTGGCAAGCTCGGCACCACAGCCAGGACCAGGGCACGTGCACACACCCACACTACTTTAATCCTTTCACTTCCAGCGCCGTGAGACGCAGCTCCTTGACTTTGGTCAGCGACACAAACACACACCATATTTTTCTTTTCACAGCTCTCTGTCTTGGGTTATAGTTGTTGAAATGTCACTCGTAATTATACTGAAATTATTAAATTGTCATACATAGCATTTTGAAAGCTTGGCAGCTATGCCTGCATTGGATCTGTCCCCCATACACCCTCTTCAGAATGCCCCCCTCCCTGTCCTTGCGCAAGATGATGCCCCCTTCCCCATCCACCGCGCTTCGAAGAGGCCTTGGCGAGATGTTGGCACATTTAAAAAATAAATGCCTCGTTTTACAGCGGACTCCGGTTGAAGGTTTCCAGAGGGGAAAGTGAGCATCGCCAGGAGCATTCTCCCACAGCCCACTGGCCTGGGGTAGGAGGCACACTGTGTTCTACACTCCATGCTGTCTGGCCTGGGTCAGTGACACACACACACTGCATTCTCTACACAGTGTGACTCAAAGTTGTTGAAATGTCACTCGTAATTATACTGAAATTATTACATTGTCACACATAGCAATTGGAAACCTTGGCAGCTATGCCTGCATTGCATCTGTCCCCCATACACCCTCTTCAGAATGCCCCCCTCCCTGTCCTTGCGCAAGATGATGCCCCCTTCCCATCCACCGCGCTTCGAAGAGGCCTTGGCGAGATGTTGGCACATTAAAAAAAAAAATGCCTCGTTTTACAGCGGACTCCGGTTGAAGGTTTCCAGAGGGGAAAGTGAGCATTGCCAGGAGCACGGAGCAGCAGCACGGGACGACGGGGGCTAGAGAGCAGGGGCAGGACCTTTGAACCCACGGAGAAGGTGCCCGGGCGACCAGGGGCAGGATTGACAAAGTCAATAGTTCTGTCTTGCATTTTTTGTCAGTACATGTGTGTATGTCTGTGGGTGGTTATGCGTGCGTGTGTACGTGTGTTGTAGTGTGCGTGCGTTAATTTGTTTTTGTAGGACTGGAGCAGTGTATATCTCTAAGTGCGTGTTTGTGTGTGTTTGGATTTTTGTGTGAGTGTGTGTACTTTTCAGTATGTTTGCATACGCTACCCTGTGTTTGTGCGCACGCCTGTTTGTTTCTGTGACAGTGTATGTTTGCGTGTGTATATCTATACGTATATGTGTAAATTAGTGCATGTGTGCCTTGCTTGTTTGTGTGTCTGTGCATGTTTTAGCATGTGTTTGTATGTGTCTGTGAGTGTGTAATGTGAAAGACAAATTTTTCCTCTGCCATAATAAACATTTTGAAATAAAAGAATTGCCTTTACAAAAGCTACTGCCTTTGCTTAATAAAAGAATCGCCTTTACAAAAGCTACTGCCTTTGCTTAATAAAAGAATCGCCTTTACAAAAGCTACTGCCTTTGCTTAATAAAAGAATCGCCTTTACAAAAGCTACTGCCTTTGCTTAAACTCGTATCCTGTTTGTAATAAATTTACATTTGGTGCTTGTTTTCGCTATCCTCCCTTAGGATGTTTTTACGACCACCTTTTTATTACTTGCGGACACATGTCCCTAGTCTGCAGACTTGTTGAAACAGATAAGGCCGTGCAATGGCTCCAGGGCAGTCTCTCCTTAGTTGCACTACAAACCCCCCACCTCCCCACCCACCTCGCCTTCGGCTGTTTCCAGGCAGTTAGACGAGGTGTTTGTAAACAAGACGTACTAAAAGTTTACAACACAACACAAAATACCACACCCATATAATTACATAACACATAATAACACTAGACTAAATGCAACATACATCCCACATAATACCACTCACTGCCACATAATTACATCACACATAATTACACTCCAATAAATGCTACATAAATGCCCTCCACATTATACCACTCAATGCCACATAGTTACATAACACATAATTACACTACAAAAAATGCAAAATAAATGCGCTCCATATTATACCACTCACTGCCACATAATTACATAACACATAATTACATTATACTAAATACAACACACACCACACAATACCACTCAGTGCCACATAGTTACATATCACATAATTACACTATGCTTAATACAGCATCAATACAATCCACATAATATCACTCAGTGCCACATATTAACACACCACATAATTACACTCTCCTCAATACAACACAAAAACACTGCACATAATACAACTCAATGCCACATAATTATATGCTACCTAATTATATTGCAAAATACACTCCAAATAAGACCACTCACTGCAACATAATTACATGCCACATAATTACACTCTACTAAATGCAACATACACACCCCATAATACCACTCAATAACACATATTTACATGCCACATAAGAACACTCAACACAATACAAAAATAATACAATTCACATAATATCACTCAGTACCACGTAATAACACACCACAAATTTATAACTACACTCAATTCAATAAAAATACACTACACATAACAACACTCAGTACCACATAATTACACTATATTCTATGTAACTGTTGTAATCTTACAATGTGAGATGGTCTATTCCGTCCACCCCTCCGTTCCCATCCTGATGGTATCACCCGGAGAGAGCTCATGTTAGAATGTTGGGTTCACCTGAGTAAGTTGGGAGAGATGGATGGCCAATAAAGAAGTATCCCTATCCTTGGCTTTTGCTTCATTACTTCTAACACTGGCGACGATATTCTGCGTAGGGGGCAGATTTGGCCATTTCCCCTCTGAGTATACTCTCCATCCATATTCCTGTACGGTGTCCATCCCTCCTTAAAGCAGCAAGAAGAACAATCCTATACTACCGGACATCAAATTACCATTAAAACCAGACGAACCTAAATGAAGCGAATTGGAAACGGAAACCTATCAAGTCAGCAACTAAGAGAAGACAACCAAAGTGTGAGTACAGATTCACAAAATCATTAGACATTCTCCATTCTGGCGTACAACTTTTGGAAAAGAGGAGCACTCACCCCGTGCACCAGTTTAGACATTCCTCACCGCTTGGAATCCTAGTTGTCTTTTGCGTATTTCCACCTTCGAAGTAGCGGGTGATGAGCGGAGGTCCACAAGGTGAGAATTGGAGGACGTTGTGCTGGTTGCTGCAAGCAGTGGTAAAACGGAGTCGGCGATCGTCACTTAAGAATCCTGCCGTTTGCCTTTAGGGAAGTCCTGTCACGCGTGTCGATTAATGGACCGCGGTGTAGAGGGAGCATTGTTGTTACATGAAGGCTGCCAGCGGGGTTCACAGGGTCATTGTTGTGGAATCCATGTCAATCTGTGTTCCTGCCAAGCGTGTTGACTCAGCGACCGCAGTGTAGAATGAACATTGTGATCTCGGTAGGCTGCCAGCTAAGTGTCAGAGTCAGCGTTGTGGAGTTCCTGTCAGATTGCCTCCTCTCAGAAGTTCCTGTCAGACGCTGATCAACGGGACCGCCGTCTACGAAGGAGCGTTCTAGTTGTCGTGACGCCGCCAAGTCAATTCCTGTTGCCGCTTTCCAATTTTCTGTGCTCTGTGGTGCGCTTTGGAAGCGTACTTTCGTCAATTTCATCGTGTGTAAGTCAGCCAAGTGACCGAGTGAGCATTCCAGCCCTGCAGTCTCACGCACTCTCTTGGCCGCTGTCAGTGCTCTGTGGTGCGCTTCGGAAGCGTACTTTCGTCAAATTCATCGTTGTAAGTCAGCCAAATGACCGAGTGAGCATTCCAGCCCTGCAGTCTCACGCACTCTCTTGGCCGCTGTCAGTGCTTCATCAACTCCCAAAATAAATCCAGATCAGCAATCCATAATCCTACTCCTCATCCACTCCAAAGGGGACTCGTGGCATAAGGTACTGTACTGAGTCAAGGAGGGTGAATTTCTGTCTTTTGTGGGGGGGGGTTTGAATTCACCCATGTGACCATTGACCTTGACCTCATCCTTAAGATACTTGACTTTCGCTTTGGGTTTGCTTGGGGTACCTTCCTTGTGGTCCCCTGGTCCTCGTTGTGGGTGGCAAATTGAGGGGGGGGGAGACACTGCTGTGTTTTCCAAGGGGCATCCTGTGCACAGCGTACTTTCCAGTTACCCCTCACAGTGTTCTCTTCAAACTATCCGTGCCAGAGAGATTCCTGTGCACAGCGTACTTTCCATTTATTCCATTTATTCCCTCACAGTGTTCTCTTCAAACTATCCCTGCCAGAAGTCCTTTTTTTGAGTTCCCCGCACAGCATATACATGATGGCAGCGGCGAGCATGAGCCAACCCCCACCTTTCCTTAACGAAATAGGAGAACCAGAAATATGTTGGAAGGAATGGTTCAAGTTGTTTGAATCGTATATCATAGCCATTGGGGGAACGCTTCACTCCGTTACGCAAACAACATATACTCCTTCATAATTTAGGCGTACAAGGACGGAAAATATATGAGACACTGCCTGAACAAGTGGGGGAGAAGAGGGTGAAGATGTAGATTTGTTTGTACGTACCATGGGGAAGTTAGAAACGCATTTTGGAGATAAAGTAAACGTAGTTTTAGAGCGACATAAATTCTTCAATAGAGTTCAAGGGAAACAGGAGTCGGTCTCTAATTATATTGCTGCATTGTGGGGTCTCACGCAATTGTGCGAATTTGGCAATCTCACAGATTCTCTTATAAGGGATCAACTGGTGCGCTGCACCAATAATACCCGTATTCAAGAGAAACTCTTGGCAAAAAACCCTGGGTTGAGAGAAGCTGTGGAGATTGCAAAATCCGTTGAACATACTGCAAAATGTATAAAAGAGATGAAGCCCAACACGGAGGTTATAGCTAGTGTTCAAGAGGAAGAAGAAGAAGGGGAAGTGTACAAAGTGAAAAGTAAAGGAGGCATGAGTAACAGAATGGTAGACAATGAAAGAAACTTTAAGTGTTACAGGTGTGGTAGCAGCAATCACTTTGCGAATTACACCCAGTGCCCGGCCAGAAGTGTTACCTGTAAAAAATGTAGCAGGAGGGGGCACTTTGCCAGGGTATGCAGAGAAGGGGAACCGCATACTAAAGACAGTGAGAGGGAGTTTAGTAAAGCACAGAACAGAGAAGTAAAATGTGTGACCTTGAGCGAAAAGAAGTATGTATTACAGCTTAAAAGTAATGTGGGCTCCATTAACGCCATTTATCCGAAATGCGAGATATTACTTAACAACAAAAATGTTACCATGTTTGCAGATTCATGTTCCCCGTTCACTTTGTTAAACAAAAACGATTTCGAGAATATGGGGGAGCAAAAGGCATACTCCCTGCTGAAACCGGACATTTCCCCCACAGGATATAGCAAAGAACCTATACCTCTCATGGGAATGAAGGAAATGAATATACAATTCAAGGACAGGAAGGCGTTTGGCAAAATATACATTGTCGAATCGGGATCCAACCTGCTAGGATGGCAACACCAAAAGGAACTAGGCATCATCCTAGACCCCAACAGTAAGGAGCAAGTCCTACTTACCGAAGGAAACCAAGGAAGAGACACCATCTGCGAGGAATTTCCAGCGTTGTTCCAAGAGAAGCTGGGTTGCCTACATGATTTCCAACACAGAATCAAACTGAAGTCCGGCACCAATCCGGTGGTCCACAAATTGCGTCCAGTACCTCAACAGATGAGGGAACCTTTGAAGAAGGAGTTGGAAAAATTGTGTGACATGGGTGTCATTGAGCCTGTAGATTGCTCCGAATGGTTGGCCCCAGTAGTTATCGCAGCCAAGGCCAATGGCGAAGGCATCCGGTTGTGTGTGGACTTACGCAGCCTCAACGAAAAGATTTGGGTGGAAAGGCATCCTTTGCCTAACATCAATGAGATGCTGAGCACCATGGACCAGGCAAGGTACTTCAGCGTGATTGACCTATCCATGGCTTACCACCAAGTGGATCTCCACCCAGATTCAAGGCCACTCACTGCATTCATCACTCCCCAAGGTGCGTTCATGTTTAGGAGAATGCCGTTCGCATTAGCGTCAGCTGCGGCGGTTTTTCAAAAAATTATGCAACTAATCTTGAAGGGAGTGGACCGATCAATGTGTTTCCAAGACGACATTCTAGTGTATGGACGCACCATAGAAGAACATGATTACACTCTTAAATCGGTATTTCAGAAGCTCACAGACGCTGGGTTGACAGTAAAAAGGGACAAATGCAAAATTAGAGTGTCATCTGTTGACTATTTGGGACACTCTATATCCGAAGAAGGATTCAGGCCAAAAAATAGCCTGCTTGGCGCTGTCAAAGATGCCCCCTATCCGAGAAACAAGGAGGAACTTAAGTCGTTTTTAGGGCTCATGGAATACATGTCCAAGTACATCCAAAACTTCTCTGCAAAATGTGAACCCATGCGTAATCTCTTGAAGAAAAATGAAGAGTTTGCATGGAAGGAAGAACACAGTAGAGTAATGGACGAGCTGAAGAAGGAAATTTTGGACTCGCCGGCGCTAGGGTCGTTTGACTTTAGGAAGAAGACCATTCTCACCACAGATGCCTCTAATAAAGGACTAGGAGCCACACTGACACAAAAAGAAGGCAGAGAAGAGAAGATCATTGCCTTTGCATCCAGGTGCCTCACGAGTGCAGAGCGCAATTACTCGGTAATCGAAAAAGAAGCACTGGCCTGCTTCTGGGCCGTAAGACATTTCAAATTCTTTCTGTGGGGGTTGAACTTCACCATCCGGACAGACCACAAGCCCCTCACCTCCATTTTTACAGTGAAAGGAATGGAGAACTGTACTCCCGCATAGGCAAATGGATATTGGGACTCGAGAACTTTAATTTCAAAGTAGAGTACGTACCTGGGGAAGAAAACGGGGTCGCAGATTTCTTATCAAGGACTCCGCTGACAACAGTGGACCAAGAAGAGATGCTAGACAGTCCCATCATGACAGTAGACAACCCTGCTATCACGGAAGAAGAATGGGACAAGCACATGGAGGGCGACAAGATACTTTGCAGACTCAAGGTCATTACGAGAGAAGGATGGCCCAACAAGATTAACGACCTGGAGGAAGGGCTCAGAGAGTACTGGGAAGTTCGTAATGAACTGAGCATCATTGGGAACAGAGTGTACCGCCAAAGCAGAGTAATACCGCCGACTGACCTTAGGAAAAGAATAGTGGAATTGGCGCATGAAGGACATTTGGGACGCAGCATCACGAAACGGAGAATCAGGGAGAACTTCTGGTTCCCCAAGATGGACACCATGGCAGAACAACTAGTCAAAGATTGTGTAAGCTGTGCCAAGAGTGACAAGTCTAAAACACCGCGGAAAGCACCTCTGGCCCCCGTCAAGGTACCAACCAAACCGTGGAACAAACTAGCCATGGACATCATAGGGCCCATGGACAACCTGGGTGTCCAGAAGAGATTCATGTTAGTCCTAATAGATTACACTTCACATTGGATTACCCAGAAATTCGTACATCGCGTTAACACAAGTACAGTCTTGGAGTTCCTCAAAGAAGTGTTTTCGAAGGAAGGCATACCCTCTATATTGATCACGGACAACGGGGTACAATTCACCTCCCAGGCCATGAAGGAATTCCTAGACAACATGAACATAAAACACGAACTGACAGCATTATATTGCCCAAAAGCTAACGGTCTTGTTGAGAGGGCTAACAGATTGATCAAAGAGCACATACAGTTAGCTGTGAGCAATGGTCAAGACGTAGAAGCTCACCTACGCAAATGTCTATGGGCTTACCATACCTCTCCTAACCCAGTAACGGGGATTTCCCCTTTCGTCTCCCTCCGCAGAAGAGAGCCGTGTACAAAGTTCAACCCTAGTTGGCTAGAAGGAGGGAAAGTATCAACCCACAACCCTGAAGAGAGTACCAGGAAGATTGAATTGCACCAAACCAAATACAAAGAATGGTATGATCATAAGAATGGTGTTAAAGTTCCCAACTGGGAAGTAGGGGATGTAGTGCAAGTCAAAAGAAGCACAAAAGACTGGCACAGCCAAAGTAAGTTCTACCCCCCTTGCCGGGTTGCCAAGGCTCTTAACAATGTTGTTCTCCTGGATAATGGGCAATGGTGGAGCTGTGACAAGATTGTAAAGTCTGAAATGTAATTCTCTTGCTCAACCAGGTATTCATGTTGAAGGAAAATGTGCATAAATTACTTTAGCAGTGTTCTAGTAGTGTAAACAGTTATGTTGTTTCTTGTGGGGCGTTGTTTAACCTTGTTCTTGCTAGGCGTCATCCTGGGATGGTGGAGCCCCTCAGTTACTATATATTTCCACCCTCTGTTGTGTATAGGAAGGGAGGTGTGTTGTAATCTTACAATGTGAGATGGTCTATTCCGTCCACCCCTCCGTTCCCATCCTGATGGTATCACCCGGAGAGAGCTCATGTTAGAATGTTGGGTTCACCTGAGTAAGTTGGGAGAGATGGATGGCCAATAAAGAAGTATCCCTATCCTTGGCTTTTGCTTCATTACTTCTAACAGTAACATCAATACACTACAGATAATAGCACTAAGTAGCACATATAATACTTTGAATTAAATCTTTTCAACATAAAACACATCCGCCACAATACTATACAACATAGCAAAAACTTCAAAATAAACACTTAAGGTCCCAAAAGCGAGACCTATTGGCTATGCCAGTGCTTGTTTTATTTGTCTCCCACCTGAAATTGCTTCTACTTCAATAGAAGTCAAGGAGAAAAATACATGCCCTCGATTTTATTATCAAAATCTCCAACTTCCCTGGTCTAAAATGTTGGCATGTATGCTAAAAGTGAGCAGTGGAAGGACACAAGTAAATTGTAAATGTTTGAAGGGAGGGACGGACACAAGCTGGACAAGGTAGGACGCTGAATAAGAAGCAAGCAAACAAGACTGACAGGAAGGCTAACCAGTGGTAAGTAATGGGGGCGTGGCCTGCAAGCTCTGAGTTCCTGGTAAGCCCACAATCTGTGCCTTACAGCAAAGCTGTCTGCTAGGCTCAACGTGAGGATGGCTGCTGCCTCTTTGTTGGTGCCCCCAGCACTCCTGCTGAGTGATACTTTGGCCTCCTAGTTTTCCGCTGTTACTGGTTTTTACAGATAAATACAGACAGAAAACAACGTGCTTCCTGTCTGTATTTATTTTTAAAAGTGTTAAAACACAGACAATTGGGCTTCTTGTGAGTGAATCTCCATGCTGTCTGTCATGAATCCCAGGCCAACAGCTGAGCAGATAGACAGCATGGAGAGTTAAAAACAGGGTGCGAGTTCCTTAAATGCAGGAATATGTTAGCATATATTTGAAGCACAATGCTAATATTTACAGGTGGGTGTAGTGTTCTATTATATTTGACTGCTTAATTTGCTAAAACACCACAGACATCAAAGTATGAGTGCATGTTTATCAGTTATGTAGATGTGTAAATGTATCATTTTACAAGTTCATTTATTATCAAAATGCAAAATAAATATGGATAAATACTAATAAGATGGCCCAACAATAAATATGGATAAATACAGATATAACTGTTAAAAAAAAAAATACCATAAAACCAGGAGCCCTAGTTACAGTGAACTTTGTATCCAACACCATCGCAGATATGTAATGCCTGGATGCCCAGAGTCGAAGCAGTGCAGCTTTGCACAACTTGGCCTTTCCTATGGACTGCAGATAGCAACTGTACGTTAGAGACAGCCGTGTCCCCTACGAAGAGTGGAGTTCTATTTAACTGCTAATCTACTGCACATTTATTAAACTATTGGACTTAGAAGAATATATCTATTTACTAAAGAAATACAACCAAACCTCAAAAGAAAGCCCCCAGTGATTGATTTCACTAACCCTGAAAGTCAAAGCCTAAAAAAGACGTCCTATGCAGTAGAGGGAGCTTGTGGCTGGGTTTGGGTCCTGAGGTTTCAGGGACAATACGAAACCTTTGTTATAAATGTTACACAGTAGCCTGCCACGCCCAGAGATCTCACACTGCAGGCACACAAGTACATGTTCAGAAATAGCAAAACACCTTGGTGGGTGGCACGATGGATGAATGCATGGGTATGGATGCAGAAATTAATGCACTGGTATAGATGCAAGAAAGAATGCAAGGGTATCGATATAGAAATGAATGCATGGATATCGATGCAGGAGTTAATGAATGGGTATTGATACAGGAATGAATACATGAGTATTGAAGCAGAAATGAACGCATGGGTAGCGATGCAGGACTGAACGCATGGATATCGATGCAGGAATTAATGCATGGGTATCGATATAGAAATGAATGCATGGATATCGATGCAGGAGTTAATGAATGGGTATCGATACAGGAATAAATAAATATGAGTATTGATACAGAAATGAACGCATGGGTATCGATGCAGGACTGAATGCATTGATATTGATGCAGGAATAAATGCATGGGTATTGATGCAGGAATTAATGCATGCGTATCGATGCAGGAATGAACGCATGGGTATCAATGCAGGAATTAATGAATGTGGACTGATGCAGGAATGAACGCATGGGTATCAATGCAGAAATGAATGCATGGGTATGGATGCAGAAATGAATGCACTGGTATCGATGAAAGAAAGAATGCAAGGGTATCGATATAGAAACGAATGCATGGATATCGATGCAGGAGTTAATGAATGGGTATTGATACAGGAATGAATACATGAGTATTGATGCAGAAATGAACGCATGGGTAGCGATGTAGGAATGAACGCATGGGTATTGATGCAGGACTGAGCGCATGGATATCGATGCAGGAATTAATGCATGGGTATCGATATAGAAATGAATGCATGGATATCGATGCAGGAGTTAATGAATGGGTATCAATACAGGAATGAATATATCAGTATTGATACAGAAATGAACACATGGGTATCGATGCAGGACTTAACGCATGGATATCGATGCAGGAATAAACGCATGGGTATTGATGCAGGAATGAATGCATGGGTATCGATGCAGGAATTAATGCATGGGTATCGATGCAGGAATGAATGCATGAGTATCGATGCAGGAATGAATGCATGGGTATCAGTCTAGGAATGAATGAATGTGGACTGATTCAGGAATGAACGCATGGGTATCAATGCAGGAATTAATGCATGGGGATTGATGCAGAAATGAACACATGGGTATCGATGCAGGAATGAATGCATGGGTATTGAAGGAATTAATGCATGGGTATCGATGCAGGAATGAGCGCATGGGTATCAATGCAGGAATGAATGCATGGGTATCGAAGGAATGAATGCATGGGTATCGATGCAGGAATGAACGCATGGGTATCAATGCAGGAATGAATGAATGTGGACTGATGCAGGAATGAATGCATGGGTATCAATGCAGGAATGAATACATGGGGATTGATGCAGGAATGAACGCATGGGTATCGATGTAGGAAAGAACGCATGGGTATTGATGCAGGAATGAACGCATGGGTATCGATGCAGGAATGAACGCATGTGTATCGATGCAGGAATGAACGCATGGGTATTGATGCAGGAATGAACGCATGGGTATTGATGCAGGAATGAACGCATGGGTATCAATGCAGGAATGAACGCATGGGTATCGATGCAGTAATGAATGCATTGGTATCGATGCAGGAACAAATGCATGATTATCAATGCAGCAATGATTGCTTGGGTATCGATGCAGGAATGATTGCATGGGTATTGATGCAGGAATTAATGCATGGGTATTGATGCAGGAATAATTGCTTGGGTATCGATGCAGGAACAAATGCATGGGTATCGATGCAGGAACAAATGCATGGGTATCGATGCAGGAACAAATGCATGGGTATCGATGCAGGAATGATTGCATGGGTATCGATGCAGGAATGATTGCATGGGTATCGATGCAGGAAAGATTGCATGGGTATCAATACAGGAATTAACATGGGTATTGATGCAGGAATGAATGCATGGGTATTGATGCAGAAATTATTGCATGGGTATTGATGCAGGAATGATGGCATGGGTATCGATGCAGGAATTAATGCATGGGTATCGATGCAGGAATCAATGTATGAATATAAATGCAGGAATCAATGCATGGGTGTGGTGAATGGAGAGTTGAAAGGATACGCATGAGTGGCAAAAGATATGAGAGTTTGTGTGTGGGAGAGATACAGGGTGTTGGTAAAGGAATAGTTAGATAGATGCACTTGCACTTTCTTGAGTCACTTTGTCCATCGGATAGGCACCAGTCCATGTTCCCCAGTTTTCAAGGGCAACATGTATGAATGTCAGGTTTTGCAACTCGCAAATGGCGTTTTTTAGCGACTCACAATTTGGGAGTCTCAAAACCTGATGTACAACAGTGTCTCAGACATTGTTTGCGATTCCCGAATGAGTCACACAAGGGACCTGTCTCATTAATATTCTTGAGGCAGGTCGCAATTTGTGACCCCATTAGGAATGGCCAGCACTCACAGGGATGGTGGCCTGCTGGGGTCAGCAGACCACCATGTCTGTGACTGTTTATTAAATAATGCAAAAAGAACAATTGATGGACAGAATGCAGAACAATGTCATACATTCACCCCAGTACAGAGATCTGAGCCTAAATCCGTCGTTTTTTTGCTCACCATGCCATTCCAGTTTGGACCCAGCCATATGCAAATCAGTCTTGACCCTGCGCCCAATGGGAACAGTCCAGCCCGAACTGCCAGGCCAGGTCCTCCCTGGACTGGAATCAAGCATCCTAGGACCGGTTTCGGGCTTTCAGCCCTCATCAGCCAGGATAGCTTGACTCCAGTGGCATGGAGAGCACGGGACCCACGTCTGGGCATACCCGTCCCACTCAGGGTGACAAATGCAAAAAGAACAATTGATGGACAGAATGCAGAGCAATGTCATACATTCACCCCAGTACAGAGATCTGGGCCTAAATCCATCGTTTTTTTGCTCACCATGCCATTCCAGTTTGGACCCAGCCATATGCAAATCAGTCTTGACCCTGCGCCCAATGGGAACAGTCCAGCCCGAACTGCCAGGCCAGGTCCTCCCTGGACTGGAATCAAGCATCCTAGGACCGGTTTCGGGCTTTCAGCCCTCATCAGCCAGGATAGCTTGACTCCAGTGGCATGGAGAGCACGGGACCCACGTCTGGGCATACCCGTCCCACTCAGGGTGACAAATGCAAAAAGAACAATTGATGGACAGAATGCAGAACAATGTCATACATTCACCCCAGTACAGAGATTCAATTGTTTCTTTTGCATATGTCGCCCTAAGTGGGAAGGGTATGCCCAGACGTGGGTCCCGTGCTCACTACACCACTGGATTCAAGCTAGCCTGGCTGAAGAAGGGTGATGCCCTGAAACCGGTCCCAGGATGCTTGTTTCTGGTCCAGGGAGGACCTGGCTTGGCAGTTCGGGCTGGACTGTTCCCACAAGGAACAGGGTCAAGACTGATTTGCATATGGCTGGGTCCAAACTGGGGTGGTGTGGTGAGCAAAAGAATGATGGATTAAACCCAGATCCTTGTGACTGGGGGTGAATGTTTGCATTGTCCAGCATTCCGTCCATCAATTGTTTCTTTTGCATGTTTATTAAATAAAACAGTTTTTTAATGAAATGCAGCGGACGCATTTCAAAAATAAAAATGAGAAGTTTTCTTTTCATTTTTTTGGAGTGGGCAGTCGTCCGTGGGACCACTGCCTGCTCTGAAAAAATGTTGGCGGTCCGGTTCACAAAGGGGAAGGGGTCCCTTAGGGACCCCTTCTTGTTTGTGAATGGCTTACCACTAATTAATGTTTTGTGCCCACATTCCTGCTCGCAAAACAATGCTACATACCAGTGTGACTCGCTATTAGGAAGAGATGCCCTTTACACGCGCCTTCCTAATAGGGACTTGCAGACCCTAATATGCGAGTCGATAATAGGTTACTGACTCACAAAATAGGGCTGGTACATATGAAAATGCATTTAACTGGTCGCAATGTGTTGTACATCTGACACCAAATTTCCTAACCAAGGGATGTGTGTGAGTGAATGAAGGTATAAGTTTGTGAGTGAGAGAGGTGCAATGGGTGGATAAAGAGACAGGTGTATACATATGTTAGAGCATATATGTGGATTGGATGAGTGAGTGGATGTGTGTGGATGTAGGGATGAGTGTATGCTGGAGAGAGTGCAGTGTAGGTGGACAAAGAGACAGCAGAGCGACCCTTGACCCTGTCCTCAGGCAGGTCGCTCCCCCTCGCCGCACAGCTCCACCAGTGCTTCTGTCTGCCTCTGCTGCCTGTCACCACCGCTGCCGCAGGTTCGAGGCCCCTCCGCCTCGGTAGTCCGGTACTGCCTTAAATTGTTCACTGCTTTTGTCTTATTTTGTGTTCTGCCTGTGTAATTTTGTTTTGTTCCTTGTTTCCCTCTTTTCCCCCTTTTTCTCTGTGCCCCCTTTTTGCCTTCTGTATCCCTGCTTCGCCGTTCCCACCGCTGCGTCCCCTGCGGCCCCCGCCCCCCTGCTCGCCCATTTGCCGCCCCGCTCCCGCCTCCCAGCTGCTCCTCCCTGTGAGAAGTTGGCCTGGCATATGCTGTCCACTAGTTATAGGGAGAGCAGCCTTCAGGCTAAGTCTTGGAGGAATGTAAAGCAGCTTGTTTTACCAGTCTATAATCTCTTGAGTGACCAAATGAAAGAGGACCACACCAGGTATATATATAAAATATATGTATTTAGTCTTAAACACACCCCTCTAGTCTCTTTATGAGGCTAGAGTTCGAAGTACATAAGTTACAAGGCGAATATCAGCAGTTATTAGCACAATACACGTTTGAGCCCTAGGGGCGTACCAAACCATATACTAAAATAGTGGTATAAGAACCACGACTGAGCTAGACACAAGGCCTAGAGCCTGTAGAAGTGCTGGGACCCCAAGGAACCACCCAAGGTAGTGACACAGGGGACGCGTGCAGTGTGAGAACACAGCCGCGAATTGCCGTTGACTTCTATGGGGAAAGTCGCGGTTGGATTTTTAAAGAAAAAGGACACTTTGGAGAGGACTTCCAGTTAACCCCTTTAAACTTAAGAGTTTCTAGGGCCCACACCCACGTGAGTACCGAAATACTCGAGTTACCTCACCCAGGGAAGCTGGGTGCATACGTGTTAAAAGGTGTCGGGAATCGTCGTCGTTTTCAATGGCGACCTCTTGGAAAGTGCTGCTGCCGTGAAGAGGAAGAGTGTCCGGTGTGATCCAAGCCTGGATCGAGGAAGAGGAAGACCTAAAAGCAGAGGGGACAGAGTCTGGGTCACTAGCCAGTGACCAGGGGCACGATAGTCGAATGCCCTCAGATGTCGGGTGCTTCAGGTGAGTTGACGGGTGCCTTGACTCTTCAGCCACGAGGTCCAGGAGGCGTCGACGATGACCAGGAGCTGGATTCGAGCTGTGCCACAAAGTCTGTCGAGTGCTGCAGTATCGGCGACCGGATTGGACCCAACAAGCCTTGGCAACGGCAAGTCATGGGGAAATGAAGGAAAGGCTGCGGTGCAGACCAGCAAGGTCTGAGGGACTCACCCAGCGAGGGTAAGTCAGGGCACTCCTGGAGAAACTAGAAAAGCCCAAGCAATTCAAGAGTTGCCTTCGTGGGGACCCACTAGCCAATGGACTAGAGATCGCGAAGGAGCCTCGAGCGGTCGCACTTGGAGCTGGCCCACAGGACACTCGTGGAGGGTAGGCCAGTGATCTTTGCTGCAGTTGGTGCTTGGGGCTAGGGCTACTTGGAACCCAAAGCACGGCTTCGAGAAATGTCAGGAAGTTGGTGCACTTGCAAATGTGCTCGGTGTCCAGGGGTCACGGTTCCACGTTACCCACGACAGCTATGGGCCTCAGCTTTGCTGGCGACTCAGGGCAGCCTCGGCGATTTCTGGAAATCTACCTCTGGTGATGCAAAGACTTCGGCATCCGGTGGGAGCTTCAGAGATGCAGACCGGACAGATGCTTCGTTGGTGCCTGCCAAGCAGGGGAGTCACTCCTTGACCCCAAGGGAGATTCTTCAGTCCTCTAATCTTGATGTAGAGCGTCGAAGGTCCAGGATTCAGCTTCAGAGTTTTGTCCAGGGATAGCTAAAGTCCTGTTGCCAGGGTTCCCTTACTTATACTAAAGAAAGGGGTTGGACTAACTCTGGGGACCCACCTATGGGAGGGTTTGGAAAGAGGGGTGGCTACACCCATTTCCTTTGTCCAGTTTCGCGCCAGAGCAGGGGCTGGCAGCCCCTGCAACCGGTTTGAACTGGGGTATGCACGAGGACACCAAATGTGCCCCCAGTGCAGGACTTCAAAGCACTCTTGGAGTGCACCCACCCAGCCCCAATCCACTAAGGCCTGTCTGGGAGGTGGTAACACCTCCCTGAGACAGGAAACCTATTGTCCAGGCCTCCCCTGCCGGAGTTTCGGTCAGCAGCAGGAGGCCAGGCTCGTGTCTGTGGCTGCAGCATCCATTTTGTGATGCCAGGCTCTGTTTAGGTGGTACCGGGTATGCCGGTGCTGTCATGTCTCTCCCTCTAGAAGGGTGGGATCATACTCCCACACCAGTTACTGGTGTGGGGGTATGATTCCAAGGTGTTTGACACCAAACACAACATGTTTCCATGCAGCCATCCCAAAGTTAGCATTTACCGTTTAGATATAATGCACTTAAGAGTATATGGTCAGGCTGCACCACAGACAACCCCGGAGAGGAGATTCCGAAGGCTGCAGAGGGGCTCTGCTCATGCATGGGCACCCTCTCACATAAAACCAAGCACCCTGCCTTCAGGATTGATAAGGCCTGCCATAGGGGTGACTGATAGGTTTCTATGTGCAGTGATAGGTGAGATATAGTGAACCTATATCTCTGTAAGGGGTGCATGCACCACCTTACTCAGGCTGCAGTAGCAGTCCTGTGGTGTCATTTTGGAGGGCCTTCCAGGGGTGGCACGATACATGCTTCAACCCCTGGTAGGCCTCTGGGGTACCTATGCCCTGGGTACATAGTATACCATATACTAGGGACTTATAAGGGCACCCCAGAATCCAACCTGAAGTGTACTTAAGGTACAGGGAATCAATTTAGAAAGAAAGCAGATAGGCTGGGGACCTGAATAGCAGGTTCCCAGCCAAACTAAGCCAAAAACCATCAAAACACCAGGAAACAATTGGGGGCAACCATGTAGTCAGATTCCACCTTCCTACACTCCCTCCCACCTCCCCTTATATGGCGGCCGCTGCGCGGTGAGGAGAGCGACCCTTGACCCTGTCCTCAGGCAGGTCGCTCCCCCTCGCCGCACAGCTCCACCAGTGCTTCTGTCTGCCTCTGCTGCCTGTCACCGCCGCTGCCGCAGGATCGAGGCCCCTCCGCCTCGGTAGTCCGGTACTGCCTTAAATTGTTCACTGCTTTTGTCTTATTTTGTGTTCTGCCTGTGTAATTTTGTTTTGTTCCTTGTTTCCCTCTTTTCCCCCTTTTTCTCTGTGCCCCCTTTTTGCCTTCTGTATCCCTGCTTCGCCGTTCCCGCCGCTGCGTCCCCTGCGGCCCCGCCCCCCTGCTCGCCCATTCGCCGCCCCGCTCCCGCCTCCCAGCTGCTCCTCCCTCCCACCTCCCCTTATATGGCGGCCGCTGCGCGGTGAGGAGAGCGACCCTTGACCCTGTCCTCAGGCAGGTCGCTCCCCCTCGCCGCACAGCTCCACCAGTGCTTCTGTCTGCCTCTGCTGCCTGTCACCGCCGCTGCCGCAGGTTCGAGGCCCCTCCGCCTCAGTAGTCCGGTACTGCCTTAAATTGTTCACTGCTTTTGTCTTATTTTGTGTTCTGCCTGTGTAATTTTATTTTGTTCCTTGTTTCCCTCTTTTCCCCCTTTTTCTCTGTGCCCCCTTTTTGCCTTCTGTATCCCTGCTTTGCTGTTCCCGCCGCTGCGTCCCCTGCGGCCCCGCCCCCCTGCTCGCCCATTCGCCGCCCTGCTCCCACCTCCCAGCTGCTTCTCCCTCCCACCTCCCCTTATATGGCGGGCGCGCGCAGCGGGCGCACCTAAGGCAAGCCCGTCTGCGCCCGTCCGCGCCTGGACCGCGCCCAGCACCAGAACCCCTGGCCCCCGCGAACGCCACGACGCCCGTCACCGCTACGATGCCAGCACCCTCCACGCACTCAACACCGGACGATCACACACCTGCTTTCGGGCCGCCCCGAAGCGCACCCAAGGACCCTTCTCCTGCCGGAACTGCAGCTTCACCAGCATCCGAGCCACCAATCCTCCCACCGAGAAAGGACGCAACCACCTCAGATGCATTTTACTCAACACCCGCTCCGCCCGCAAACACGCCGTCGAACTCTGGGACCTACTCGACTCCACCTCCCCAGACGTCGCCTTCCTGACGGAGACCTGGATGAACCCCTCCTCGGCACCCGACATCGCCATAGCCATCCCCGACGGCTACAAGATCACCCGCAGGGACCGCACCAACGGAACAGGAGGAGGAATCGCCATCGTCCACAGGAATACTCTCAGAGTCTCGACCAGCACCGACGACACCCTCAGCACCGCCGAACACCTGCACTTCCAGATCCACACGGACCCCAACACCACCCTCAGAGGAACCCTCGTCTACAGACCCCCCGGACCCCAGCCACAATTCAGCGACTCCATCGCTGACTTCATCAGTACGCACGCCCTCGCCTCCACAGACTACATCCTCCTCGGGGACCTGAACTTCCACCTCGAGAACAACGACGACACCAACTCCACCACCTTGATGGACAACCTCGCCAACCTCGGACTCAGACAGCTCGTCACAACACCTACCCACTCTGCCAGCCACACGCTTGACCCCATCTTCTCCACAAGCCCCCACGTCTCCTTCAGCCACACCACCGAACTCCACTGGACCGACCATCGCTGCATCCACTTCACCTTCCGGAAACCCACCACGCACCACCGCACTCAACAGATCCCCCACCGTTGCTGGAGCAAAGTCACCGAAGACCAGCTAAACGCCACCCTCGCCCGAGGCCCACCCGCCGACCCCACCGACCCCGACACCGCCGCCCGCAACCTCAGACAGTGGATCGACGACTGCGCCAACACTCTCGCCCCGATCAAGAAACCCTCCAACAGACACACTAACAAGAGAGCCAGCTGGTTCACCACGGACCTCCAGGCCTCCAAGCAAACCTGCCGAAAACTAGAGAAGAAATGGCACCGCGAACAGACACCGGACAGCTACGCAGCCCACAAGAACGCCATCCGCAGACACCATCACCTCATCAGATCCAACAAAAGGGCCTCCTTCAAAGACCGCCTAGACAACAGCGCACACAACAGCAAGAGCTCTTCAACATCGTGAAGGAACTCTCCAACCCTAGCTCCAACACCAACGACATCCCACCTTCTCAAGACCTGTGCGACTCCCTTGCCACCTTCTTCCATCGCAAGATCGCAGACATCCACGACAGCTTCAACACCGTGACCGCCCCGACAGCCACGGAGACCTCCGACGTCACGGCCACCATCCACACCAATCCCCTGCTCACCTGGACCAACGTAAACGACGATGAAACCATCAAAATCATGAACACCATTGTAGGAGAGTAGGATCTGCCTCTTATGTTGCCCCCACTTTTTTTTCTGATGTTTACACTGGTTTCTGGCTATAGTCAGGCTGGGACCCTGCTAATCAGGGCCCCAGCCTCTCTGTTCTCTCTAAACGATTTGGAGTGCACTCTAGGTGCACTAGTGATTGGATACTGTGGCACCTTATGAGCCCCTAGTATATGGTACCTTAGGTACCAAGGGCATAGGTACTTCACAGGCCTACCAGGGGCTGCAGCATGTATTATGCCACCCCTGGGAAGCAGACTAAATCTGACACCAAAGGCCTGCTACTGCAGCCTGGGTGAGGTGGTGCTAGCACTCCTCACTGAGATATAGGTTCCCTATATCTCTCCTACACACACATATAAACCTATCAGTCACCCCTAAGGCAGGCCCTATCAATCCTGAGGGCAGGGTGCTTGGCTTCTATGTGAGGGGTGCCTCTGCCTGAGCAGGGCCCCTCTGCAGCTCTCAGAGTCCATTCTCTGGTGCTGTTTGTGGATGCGGTTAAACCATATACTTTTAAGTGCATTATATCCTCGCGGTAAAATGCTAACTTTGGAATGGCTGCATCGAAACATGTCGTGTTTGGTGTCAAACACCTTGGAATACTACCCCCCCCCGCCAGTCCTGGCGGCGGGGGTAGCATTCCACCCTTCTAGAGGGATAGACATGTACCTACTGTGGAAACGCGGTAGAATCCTGCAGAGCCCGGGCATCACAAAATGGATGCCACTAGTCACAGACACTGGGCTGCCCTCCTGCTGATGACCAACACTCGCAGTGGAGGAAGCCCAACAATAGATATCCTGTCCCAAGGGGTGTGACCACCTCCCAGACAGGGTTTAGTGTATTGGGGCTGGGTGGGTGCACTCTTAGAGTGCTTTGAAGTCCTGCACTGGGGAGCAGAAGGCTCCTCTGTGCATATGCCAGTTCAAACCGGCTCAGGGGCTACCTGTCCCTGCTCTGGCGCGAAACTGGACAAAGGGAAGTGGGTGTAGCCACCCACTCCCTGACCCTCCCATAGGTAGGGTCATAGAGCTAGTCCCTCCCCTTCTTTTAGTATAAGAGGGGGAACCTGTGCATTGCACCCTAGATTTCCCTGGACGACGCTCTACAAGAAGAATCCCGGACCTTCGACGTTCCACTACCTTTGGAAGACTGAAGAATCTCCCTTGGAGTCAAGGAGTGACTCCCCTGCTTGGCAGGCACCAAAAACTACATACGATGGTCGCAAACTACGCCGCTCCCGCCGGAGTCCGAAGTCCCTGCAGCCCAAGAAGTGGATTTCCTGACTTCTCAAAGGCCATCGTGAGTCCCCAGCGAAGCTGAGGCAAGTGGACCCCACGAGTGATGAGGAACCGCGACCCCTGGGTACCGTGCACTATTGTCGAGTGCAACCCCTTCACAACATTCCACGAACTTGTGCTTTGGACCACGTGTGGTCCCAGCCTCCAGCAGGAATCCATCCTAAGATCAGAGGCCTACCACGTCCCGAGTGACCGTGGGCCCCTGTGAGTGAATCCGTCCGAGGCGTCTTCGCGATCCCTTGCCAGCCGGCTTGTGGGTCCCCAGAAGACTTTCTAAAGAAACCAAAGGGCTCCCCTGGTTGCTCCAGGCCTGCTCTGACTTACCCTTGCTGGGTGAGTTCCACAGACCTTGCGGGTCTGCGCCATTGTCTCTTCACATTTTCCCCGAGACTTGCTGTTACCAAGGCTTGTTGGCTCCGATTGAGTTGCTGACACCGCAGTAAGCTGCAGACATCGTGGGACACGCCGAATCCAGCTCCTGGTCATCGACGACGCCTCCTGGACCTCGTGGCTGAAGAGTCAAGGCAACTGCGAACGACCTGAATCTTGCAACGACGGTGGGCATCCATCTTCCTTGCCCCGAGTCACTGCCAAGTGACTTTGAACACTGTCCCCTCTGCTTTCAGGTCTTCCATCTTCCGAATCCAGGCTTGGATTCCTCCGGACACTTCTCCTGTCGCCGCAAGCAGCAAGTCTTCACTGGCTCCCATTGAAAACGACGCCGCGACCCGACACCAAAGAACACCTATGCACCCGGCTCCCCTGGGTGAGGTAACTTCAGCACTCCGGTGCTCCTGTGGGTGTGGGCCCTAGAACTACTTACCCTGTAAGTGACTTGCTTGTAGCTTCCTCGAAGTGCCCTAAAACTCCTAACTTTCCAAGTGCGACTATTGCACTGACTCGTACCTGGTTCGCGTCTGTGTTAGACACACCGCGTCCAACTCCCTTGCAATACCATCTGTAACCGCGTCCTTCGACTCGTACAAGGACCGATCGGTGTGTTCGCCTCGAACACGCAAGGGACCTTTAACATTGATATCTCAATCGCGTCTGAGTGCATAGACTTGTACAGGATTCGCATCGGTGCCAGGTCACCGCGTCCGTCCCCTGTGGGTCTCCTACAACTACCTGGGGTGGTTCTTGGGGTCCCTCGATTCTAGATGCCCTAGACCTAGGTCTAGCAAACTAAGATTGTAATATTCAATTGTGCTAAACTTATCCTGATAATATTTGACTTGTACATATGTTCCTATCCTCTAATCTCATAAAGAGATTAGTAGAGAGTGTTTATTAATAAATACATATATATTTGATATATATACCTGTGTGGTGTCTTTTCATTTGGTGATTCAAGAGATTGTGTGGTAAAACAAGCTGCTTTACATTCCTTCAAGACTTAGCCTGAAGGCTGCTCTCCACAGCTACCACTAGGATAGCTTTCTATAAAGGTTGTCTTAAACCTATCTACCATAAGAGTCGAATTGTTCTGGTGCAAGGTGTCCACTTTAATTAGTGAACAGCATATACCAGGCCAACTTCTCACAAACATCCACTCCAGCTCTCCGTCAGACCCATGCCCACACCACATCTTCAACAAAGCCAGCGCCACCATCGCACCCCATCTCCGCAAGGCCATCAACATCTCCTTCGAGACCGCGACCTTCCCGGAGAGCTGGAAGCACACCGAGATCAACGCCCTACTCAAAAAACCCAAAGCTGATCCGAAGGACCTCAAGAACTTCAGACCCATCTCCCTGCTCCCGTTCCCGGCGAAGGTCATCGAGAAGACCGTCAACAGACAACTGACCCGCTACCTCGAGGAGAACACCATCCTGGACCCGTCCCAGTCCGGGTTCCGCAGCAACCACAGCACCGAGACTGCCCTCATCGCCGCCACTGATGACATCAGGGCCCTACTGGACAACGGCGAAACCGCTGCCCTCATCCTCCTGGACCTGTCAGCCGCCTTCGACACTGTCTGCCTATGCACACGCCTCCACAACGCAGGGATCCGAGACATGGCACTGGAATGGACCACCTCCTTCCTCTCCGGCAGAACCCAGAGCGTCCGCCTCCCCCCCTTCCGATCCGAAGCCAGCGAGATCATCTGCGGCGTACCCCAGGGCTCATCCCTCAGCCCGACATTGTTCAACATCTACATGGCACCGCTCGCTCACGTCGCCCGACTGCACGACCTCAACATCATCTCCCACGCTGACGACACCCAGCTGATCCTCTCCCTCACCAAGGACCCTCACCGCCAAAACCAACCTCCACGAAGGAATGAAAGCCGTCGCCGAGTGGATGAAGAACAGCTGTCTAAAGCTGAACTCGGACAAGACGGAAGTCCTCATCCTCGGCTCCACCCCCTCGGCCTGGGACGACTCCTGGTGGCCGACCGCACTGGGAGCAGCACCAACACCCACAGACCACGCACGCAACCTGGGGTTCATCCTCGACTCAACACTCTCCATGACCAAGCAGGTCAACACCGTCTTGTCCTCCTGCTTCAACACCCTCCGCATGCTCCGCAGGATCTACAGGTGGATCCCCACCGAAACAAGAAGAACGGTCACCCAGGCCCCCTTCAGCAGCAGGTTGGACTAAGGTAACGCCCTCTATGCAGGAGCCTCGGCCAAACTCCTGAAACGACTACAACGCATACAGAATGCCTCTGCACGCTTGATCCTCGACATCCCTCGCCGCAGCCACATCACACCCCACCTGAGAGACCTGCACTGGCTTCCAGTCAACAAGAGGATCACCTTCAAGCTCCTCAGCCACGCACACAAGGCACTCCACAACACCGGACCAGCATACCTCAACAGACGACTCACCTTCTACACCGCGAACCGCCAGCTCCGCTCCGCCGACCTCGCCCTCGCCACCGTCCCCCGCATCCGAAGAACAACCACGGACGGCAGATTGTTCTCCCACCTCGCCGCCAAGACCTGGAACACCCTCCCCATCCTCCTACGGCAGACCCAGGACCTACTAACCTTCAGGAGGCTACTCAAGACCTGGCTTTTCGAGCAGTAGCAGCACCCCTCCCCCTTACCCCCAGCGCCTTGAGACCCTCACGGGTGAGTAGCGCGCTATACAAATGCTCTGATTGATTGATTGATAGGGAGTATACTTAGGTTAGGGCATAAAGTTGGGTTGTATGGATGTGTGTGGGTGAATGGATGAATGTGTGTGTGAGAGAGAGATAGATGCAGAGGGTGGATAAAGAGACAGTAGGGTGCATGCATACGTTGGGGCATACAGCTGGAGTGAATGGGTAAATGGCTGTGGGTGAGTGGATGAAAGTGTGTGTGTGTGTGTGTGTGTGTGTGTGTGTGTGTGTGTGTGTGTGTGTGTGTGTGTGTGAGAGAGAGAGAGAGAGATGCCATAGGTGGGTAAATGGAGATCATATGTTAGGAATAGATCTGGGTTGAATGGGTGGATGAATGAAAGAATGAGTGTGTGTGTGTGTGTGCGTGTGTGTGTGTGCGTGCGCGCGCACATGAGAGAGAGTTGCAGAGGTTGGATAAAAGGACAGAAGTGTGCATACATAGATTATGACAAACAGCTGAGTTGGATGGGTGAATGTATGTATGTGGGTGAATGGATCAATGTCTGTATGAGAGAGAGATGCAGAGAGTGGATAAAGAGATAGCAGGGTGCATACATAGGTTAGGGCATACAGCTGGATTGAATGGGTGAATTGATGTGTGTGAGTGAATGGATGTGTGTGAGTGAATGGATGTGTGTGTGTGTGTGTGTGTGTGTGTGTGTGTGTGTGTGTGTGTGTGTGTGTGTGTGTGTGTGTGTGTGTGTGTGTGTGTAAGAGAGAGGGGGTGGTTGCAGAGGTTGGATAAAAGGACAGTAGGGTGCATACATAGATTATGACAAACAGCTGAGTTGGATGGGTGAATGTATGTATGTGGGTGAATGGATCAATGTCTGTATGAGAGAGAGAGATGCAGAGAGTGGATAAAGAGATAGCAGGGTGCATACATAGGTTAGGGCACACAGCTGGGTTGAATGGGTGAATTGATGTGTGTGAGTGAATGGATGTGTGTGTGTGTGTGTGTGTGTGTGTGTGTGTGTGTGTGTGTGTGTGAGAGAGAGAGAGGGGGTGGTTGCAGAGGTTGGATAAAAGGACAGTAGGGTGCATACATAGATTATGACAAACAGCTGAGTTGGATGGGTGAATGTATGTATGTGGGTGAATGGATCAATGTCTGTATGAGAGAGAGAGATGCAGAGAGTGGATAAAGAGATAGCAGGGTGCATACATAGGTTAGGGCACACAGCTGGGTTGAATGGGTGAATTGATGTGTGTGAGTGAATGGATGAGTGTGTGTGTGTGTGTGTGTGTGTAAGAGAGAGGGGGTGGTTGCAGAGGTTGGATAAAAGGACAGTAGGGTGCACACATAGGTTAGGGCACACAGCTGGGTTGAATATGTGCATGGATATTTGAGGGTACACATAGGGATGGGCGTTATGCATGGATAAGCGGTGGGGGTTGGTGGGTGGAAGAATTCATGTCTGCGGGTGAATAAATGGGCGCATCTTTTTCCTTGTTTACTGATTTCTGAAACAGTGATTTCTACCTCTAATGCTGTCCATACTTCCAGAATCCACACATGGCACCATGGTCACAGAGGTGGCACCAAGTAGCCAGTGGCCAGGGGATGGCTTCTTGGGGCAGTCTTGGATGCCGGAATGTCGGTGACTGCCCACAGGGGAGTCAGGAGTGAGCTCCACTGGAGGAGCTCAGGAGTTAAAGACCAGACTCTGGAAGTGGTGCATACTGGTGCCAGGGTGGTATAGATTACTGGTGGGGCCTACAGGAGAGCATGCTGGTGACATACGTGAAACCTCTGTGGATTGTGGACCTGAAGAGCAGTAGCAGTGACAGCAGTTTTCAAAAAGTCTCTTAGCAGAAGCGACTCGCCCTGGTAGCTGGTACGATAATCAGTCCTCGGTGATGTCCCTCCCATGTCTTACCAGCCTTCCTCTTCTGCTCCTCAGAAGACCTCACATCTTCAACCAACTCATCAAGTGTTGGGCCGCAAGCTTCACCGTTCCACCTGGCTTCCATGAGAGGAGAGCCACTCCACCCCGGCTGCCCTCCCCGGTCACCCTCTCTGCTTTCTGTCACCTTTAATACCTCCAATAATTACATACTCCGTAGAAACATGACCAGGACGCCTCCTCAGGTTCCCTTCCTTGGTCTCCAAGAGATTCAAGATTGACGACTTGAGCTCTCGCCTCGAGTCTTAGAAGAGTCCGTTCTTGCCCACCCCTTCCACGCCCCCATCCCCCCCACCCTCCCCCCATCCCACAGCACTAGTCCTCGGTGTCTCCTCAAAGCACCTCTTCGATAATAAACAGGGCGTTGTCTCCTTTCCAGCCATCACCTCCTCACTAGAATGGAGATAAGTTTGACTTTACATATGTTTTGTGTTTATTTTATGCATCTTATCTGAACATGAAGCAAATTACGACAAGGGGCGGCTCCTCCATTAGGGCGGATGAGCGTTGCCCCGCTGCTTTCTCGCAGTGCGAGAAGCAGAAACATAAAATGGTAAAACAACCATTTTATGTTTCTGCTTCTCGCACTGTGAGAAAGCAGAAGTGCCTGGTTGGGGGCGGGTGGGCGGGTCTGCTGGAAAGCAGGGGAGGAGGGGCTAGCCCAATGCTGTGGGCCCTCTAGGGCGACCAAACCAGTCATGCGCACTCTCCCTTTTCTCTATGTAGGCTGCATGCAGCCTACATGGAGAAAATGGCCTCCCCATAGGCGCCCAGCTGGGCGCCGTCCCCACCAATCACAACGCTGCCATTGCAGCGTTGTGATTGGCTTAGGGAGGGAGGGAGGCTGCCTGTGGCTGCTTCCTGTTCAGGAGAGCAGCAGGAAAACGTGGGACCCAGCCAGGAGCTAAGGCAGTGCGGGACCCTGGAAGGTAAGTTTTTTTATTTTAATTAAACCCGTCCCGCCTCCCCCCCGTGAACCCGCGCGACCCCCCACCCACCACCCACCTGCGAGTCATGCCGGCCTCGACTGATTACCACAACAGTACGTGTCTCTATAATATGGCAGTCGTCGTCTCTGGCTGTCAGATGCCTTCTGACATTGTTGTGTTTTGGATACCGAGGCGGTTGCCTCATTACTCAACATTCATTTTGAATGTTTAAGTCGCCATTTTGTTTTCTTATTGATCTATGTCACTTTGTCACAGGTGAACTTGCTTCACACGGTCAGTGATGTAATGAGCCCCGGTAGAGGTCAAAAGGGTTTGCACAAATGTGAGCAAGTGTCTTCATCAGTGGGGTTTCCTTATCATCTGGTCCTTTGCAGAATTTCTCATTGAGTTTGCAGAGATGGTCGCCCCACATCTTGAGGCCTAGATCTGTGTGAAGCAAGGAGCCCCTGCTTCTTTCTGTAGGGCCTTGTTCTGTAGGGTCTGCAGAGGCTTCAGATACTGCGCTGGCAACCGCTCCACACCGTATGTGTGTGAAACAGAGTGCGTGTGTGTGTATGCCTGCCCCACCTCTGTGTGTGTGTGTGCCTGCGTGTGCGTGGGTGCGCCTGCCCCACCTCTGCGTGTGTGTGTGTGCGTGGGTGTGTGTGCGCCTGCCCCACCTCTGTGTGTGTGTATGCCTGCTCCACCTCTGCGTGTGTGTGCGTGGGTGTGCGTGTATGCCTGCCCCACCTCTGCGTGTGTGCGTGCGCCTGCCCCACCTCTGCGTGTGCGTACGCCTGCCCCACCTCTGCGTGTGTGTGTGCCTGCCCCACCTCTCTGCCTGTGTGTGTGCGTGCGTGCGTGTACCTGCCTGCCCCGCCTCTGCTGCACACTACGGCCACTGCTCGCAGGTAGGAAGAGATGTATTCTCCTACCAAGAATGCATTACATTAGATTCGGAGATAATATTGTCACACATGTCTTCAAACATCTTACATACAGTCTGGGTCTGTTGGCTTAGTGGTCTTATGCGCAGCCGCGGTCGGTGTAGGTGTGCCGGCCGGGCGGTGACGTGGGCAGGGGGAGGGGCAGGGTAGGGGGTAGCAAAGTATGGATTACGGACCTATACAGGTAAGTAAACATTTAAATCAATAAAACGAATTTCGTTGGGCGCACTGCATCGCCAAACGCACTCCCCACCCTGCCCCTCCCCGCCCCACGTCACCGCCCGGCCGGCACACCTACACCGACCGCGACTGCTTATGCGTCCATTTTAGAAACCTGTGTTTGACCTCATGGCGCAGGTTCAGATCCGAGAGGGTCCATCGACTAAGATGTTCATGCTTCCGAGGTCGATAAAATTAGGACAATTGTTTAACTATAAAAATACAGCTATTTTGCAGGAAAGAGCTCTTTAAAACTACATGCTTTATGTTACTTACATTTGTGTAGACACTCACACGTATTCAGACTCGCCCATGCGGGATCTGCAGTAGTTTCTTAAAAGCATTTGGCGATGCAGTGCGCCCAACGAAATTCGTTTTATTGATTTAAATGTTTACTTACCTGTATAGGTCCGTAATCCATACTTTGCTACCCCCTACCCTGCCCCTCCCCCTGCCCACGTCACCGCCCGGCCGGCACACCTACACCGACCGCGGCTGCCAGTACCTGTCGGGGGATGAGCTGATAGTGTCCACACGCGGGTCCTGCACGTCCCTCACTGGTGCACACGCGGATCCTGCAGGTCCCTCATCGGTGCACACGCGGGTCCTGCACGTACCTCATCGGTGCACACGCGGGTCCTGCACGTCCCTCACTGGTGCACACGCGGGTCCTGCACGTCCCTCACCGGTGCACACGCGGGTCCTGCACGTCCCTCACCTGTGCACACGCGGGTCATGCACGTCCCTCACTGGTGCACACGCGGGTCCTGCACGTCCCTCACTGGTGCACACGCGGGTCCTGCACGTCCCTCACCGGTGCACACGAGGGTTTGCCCATATATACCGTGCATTGTGCATTGGGTGTTGACATAGCCCTTTCTCTGCACATTGTAGCACACACAAATGGGCGTTGTGCAGGGAGTGTGCTTTCTTCTTTCCAACAATGCGCCTGCCCCTGTTCTTTACAAGTAAACACAGCTTGAGCACTCCTTTTGTTAGCGCCTCGAGGGCTCGGGCCTGCTCTTCAGGAGCATGTGAGTGTGCTGCAGACAAATGACACACCTGCTTCTTGTGCGCTCCCTGACAAAGAGGGAAGGCTCACGTTGCTGTTCACTGAAGCCTCGAAGGGTCGCGTGACCGACCATGCGCCTGCTAGCAGTGAGGAGAGGCGCTTTGTGTGGCGCTACAGAGCCAGGACACAGCACCAGTGATCACACCGGCGGCCTCTCCGGCTGCTTTGTACTGTCGGCTGAAAGAACAAGCATTGGCATAGCCAATAGGTCTCGCTTTTTGTACCTTATAACTGTGTAGCCATGCACCACATTATCTTGAGTGTTGTGTGTGTTTGAGGAAGGACTTCTGACAAAGCTAGCAAGCACTGTCTAGGTTCGACCTAAAAAGGACTATATAAGAAAGAGAGAGAGGGAACGGTCATTTATGTCATATTGTTTTTTCTATAGCGCTTTACCTCTTCTTTAAAGCACTGAGTTGGAACACAAGACATAAGACAGAGAAGGACATGAGATGGCAGCTGGCACTAGACATAGGGAGAGTGTAAAACAGATGGGAGGTGGGTACCTGATATTATATAAAAGTGTCTAATTGTGCAGCGCTTAAATGCCCCAAAGTTGTGTTAAAACACAACAGAGGGGCAGAAGGGAAATGAGGGCTGAGAGTGAGGATGGGGGAGAGCCACTGGTGACAAGTGAAAGGAGAGCGGGGTAAACCTGGCCCCCTCCCAGTGGAATTCTCTCCCCAGCCATCTCAGGAATTGTACCGACTATCTTCGATTCCGTAAGGTCTTGAAAACCACACTTCTAATCACAGTCACTTTTAGCACTCCCGCAGCGCGGAGATACCCTTTAGGGGGTGATTCGGGCACTATACAAACTCTAAAAATAAAAATAAATAAATAAAATAAAGAGATGCTTTGGGAATATAAACATGAAATGACACAATGCAGCAACATTTTAATTTAAAATGAGGGTGGCTCCTTTAAATGCGGAGAACTGCTCAGTATGGCTGGGGTCACGCCGGTGACAATGTGCCTCACTCACCCACACAAAGGATTCTTAAAACTCTCCTCTCGACTGTGAGAACAAAGGGTGGGCTGGAGACTACGCTCACCTCTGGTGTACACGAAGAAGGGTGGTGTTCAGACCGATAGGTCTCACTAGGCGTGTTTGCACACTAGCCCCAGATGCAAAACTTCAGTGTGAAATTATTGATTCAGAACACCTTGCTCCACTGGTCAGGCAGACGCCAACACATTGGTACCAAGTCCTCATAAAGTGCCCAACACAGTATGCCAGGAACATTACTTCCTAAGATGGAAACTCACAGCTTTGTACTGAATGTTAAATAAATACTCATGTCCTATAAATGGCAACATTTTGGGTGAGTGAGTACATTAAAAATTTGAGTGAGTTCTTTGAGTGTCCAAGCAGGCGATAATTCTGCTTATGCATAGATCTCACTCAGTCCCATGTCATGTCAATTGGGACAAAATTCATCTTACATTGTACTCTGGTACATAAAGTGTTTTTTAAAAGTGTGAATTGGGCCACCAGGAAACTGAGGCAAAATACCACTGGGATGTGGCAGCTCCAGGCCTCAGTGCCAAGGGCACAGACTGTAATCACATTCCCCTATTCTGCAGGACACCTCTGGGTACTCACAAGCCTCACCTTCCATGTGTGCAGTAAGCTCTGTACACACCCAGCAGTTTGGCCAGCCAAAACTATTTCTGCAAACTCCCCCAACTTTTCAGTCACAGAGGAGCCTTTTCCACTGCACATTCATAAAAATAACCATCCAATCAGCTATAGCCTGAAAACAAACATACCTTATCAGCCACAGCGCTCGGAAGCGACAAGTCATTGTATACAGTGCTATCTACACAGCACGTTACAAAAAACTCTGAAATGGTTTCTAATGATGGCTCTTGTCCCGCGAGGGTAAGATAGTTCCTCAGGTTGAGTGACTACTTTAGAGCTTACAGTATTATCAGTCAACACATGTTTGAGTGAATCCCTCTTACTTTCATCTATGTGGGCAGACAAAATGAGTACCACTAACGTATATATTAATTACAGCTCTTATTTAACCACCAAGATGTAGTTTCGTTTGTAGCACAGCACGTTTTTTTTTTATCATATTGATAAAATTATTATTATAAAATTCATAGTACTGCTTTTCACAAACTTTGAAACATAAAACATTTTTTGATGCATCTTTAAATAGTGGTATTTGACAACATGCACTTTTGGCAATAATAACGCATACACAGCAACTGCTATTTCGGGGCTCCAGTGACAGTCTCGAGCCACTTACTGCCACCTTGGGGAGAGTTTCAGTGCGCCTGCGACCCGTCCCAGCTGTGTTTTGTGAAGCTTTGTGAACATTAGATGCTTATGAACCTTGAGTATTCATAACTGCAAGGAATTGCTTTGGGTCTGTGTTTTTCGATTCCAGGTGTGTTTTGGGATTGACGGTCATTAGAGGTCTGGGAACAATACATGGGTTAGTCACAATTCTGATTTCACTGCTGTATTAAGTTTAGTGATAGTTTTTCGCATGAGATTACCGTGCTGTAAGTGAGATTACCAGTTCCTGGAATCCTTCTTGTGTTACATTCGTGAAATGTGTTTTGTACGCTTTTTTCTGGGTACCATGTACTCTAAAAGTATTTACGATGCATGAAATATTATTAAAAGAGTTGTGTAATAAACCATTTTGACTGAATATTCATACTTTATTGCAGCCGTGATAGTTGTCATGAACTGCACTTGTACCGATTGCACAAAACCTCTGTTGAGCTAAGTCTGGGCTGCTTCTCACATCAGTCCAAATAGTTAAGAGAGTTTAGGTAGGTCCATTTACATTTGCAACATTTATATTTTGAGTACCGATTGCGAAGGGCCCTTAGCTTTCTACCGCAGGGAGAGTTCAGTGGCTCCTGTGAGCGGGTGGTGCTCAGATGAACTCCCCCTGACAACGCCCAGCCACTGAGAGTTCCTCGCTCGTCACTCCCTTTCTCGTTAAACATCCATCGTCCCACTGCCTCTCAGAGAGCCTCCGGGAGAAGTCGACCCTTGGTGCACTTCACATACACAAATGGTAGTGCAGTGAAAAGTAAACAATCCCGTTCACGTAGAAGCTGTAGGGAGGGGCGCCCCATAAGACACATGTCTGCAACAGTCCTAGCGCAATGAACGAGTAAGAACTCAAATGTGTCACATTTACAAGCGGAGACAGCGGTATTGCAGTTGTCATGGTTTCACAAAGGTGCGTAACTTTATTAATGCGGGCGCGTTCTCGTGATGTGAACCAGTGGGCCAACAGGAAATACAAATTGGATTCTCTTTAACGACCAGAACATTTGATGTGTTTGCTCAAGTAATTTCTCCCATGGTGTGTTCCTTGGTGTCAGAGCCTAGAGACACTTACTGTTGGTGGTCTGCCCACCATATCTCCCGTAGCAGCGGCAGAAAGGTGAGGCTGCCGTCAACACACAGTTTATGCAAACATGCAAATGTATGCAAAGAGCGTCTTTGGATCGTCTATCTGAACTACATCCGAAATATGAACACGTTTAGCATTTTGTGGGGATATAAAATATGATATTTAAACTTTATGATGAATTGTGTTTGAACCGAGCAGGGATGTCCACTGCATGTTGGGCGAGGCATGCTAAGGCGCTCGTGACAGATTGGGGCCCAAATGAAAGGATAGCAAAAATCGCAGCATTCCTAATAATTCCACAGGGTGGCGATAGCAGCACGCTTAAAATGGAAACATCCCCTCTTCTGACGGGAAAACAATGAAATGAACAAGCGCGCGCGCCGCGCTCAAAGTAAAACAAAGTTTGACGAGAGGCAGCAGGGGAGGGGAGAGATGGGGCCTGCGCCTGTTTCTCTTGCGGGAGCGAGCAGGAACCATCTGTTAATTACAAACAGATGGTTTTAAAGCTCGCTCCCGCAAGGGAATCGCCAAACGTGCACGCGTTGCCATTGAAAGCAATGCAACGCGTGCACGTTTTTGGCCCAAAAGGCGAATCGATATCAAGAGGTCTCCTCCTACACAGCGCATGCGCGCTGCGTAGGCGAGACCTAAAAAACAAACATGGTGGAATCATTTCCTCAGGGGGGGGGGGGGGTCTGTGTTTAGCATTAACTTACATCTTAAAAACACCTGCTGCAGAGTTCCTTGTGCGTCCAGCGTTCAGGTAGTAATAAAAATGTCAAGATAACTCTTGTGGTTAGTGTTCCTGCACGAGAGAAGGACCAGGGTTTAGTTTAGGGGCAGTTTTGACTCCCCATAAAGCAGCTCAGAGGGTTAATGTGCCTGCTGCAAAGAAAAGATCTGTTTATTTATATGGCTATCTAAGTGGATTAGGGAAGCCATCCCTTACTAGCGGTTTAAAACAAATGAAATGTATGTGAGGGAGGGGCTATGGCGAGATGAGGGGCACTTTTGCGGGGTGGTAATGAGGGACTCCGTGGAGGAGGTGGTGGTGGGGGGCTGGCAAAATGATTGTGGAGCCAGGCGCCAGCAGCGCCAAAGCCGGCCCTGCATGCGTGTAGGTGGGAGTACACAGGCCGAGGGGGCGGGGGAAGAACATAGTGGAAAACTGTGCAGAAAAGTTATGATGCAGTAACTCTCTGGCAGGACGAACTGGGACCACAACCAAAAATATCAAAAGAAGTACGAAACCTTGGACCTGTCGTGGACTCTGCAATCTCAATGGATGCCAAAGGGGCCAAACTAACAAGGCACTAACTATGGAGACACTAGGGCTGCTTGAAATTTGAATTACGCCAACATAATTGGCTTCATTTTGGTAATTTCATGAAACACAATTTACAAGAAATTACAGAGATTATGCCATTACGCCACATCACGTAATTTTAGGGAGAAATTTTAACGCAAGATATGCCATTTGCATCATTTTTGTATGAGAGCGACACTTCAGGGAGATTTGTTATCCAAGCGGACTGTCCGGTAATTTTTTTGCATCAAACTAAAAATCTGACTGCTACAGCAGAGTTTTGAACATGAGCGACTGGAAATCAACTCAAAATTAGTTGAGTTGTTACCTTAACACAACATTCAGGTAATTTTTGGAGTGCAATATCCATTTGCGTTATTACACGTCATTTGGCTGTAATTTCATTTAATTTCTAAATGACAGGAATTTCGTACACCACAAGCAGACACTATCACGTTCTTGGATGTCCACAAACGATTCAAGCAACAACATCACTCATTTGTTGAAGAGTTGACGACGCAGGTGGTCTTCACCGGGATTCGCTACTCAACCATGAGACGAGCCCTAGGAGCCCCGAGCTCAGTCGTGAGCCTCGTGTCACACATAACGACACTCATTCACCTGCCTGGAAGGCTGTCCACCAGCTACTGATCGCTCGCAGAACTTCACTCACACTGTTAACTATCACTCACGAGGCGACACACAATAAAACTCCTGCATCCCTCCTGGTGAAAATCAACAAATACTTAAGTCAATCTTTCCACCCTACAGCAGACACCACTCGGCAGCATCACTTTCTCTGTGCCGGATGCTAGATTGTGGAGTCCCTTCCCAAGAGGCGCAGAGGCCCTGCTGGAGTTTACAAGAATGGCTGAGAAGTGGCCATCCCAAACCGGAAGTCCTCTTCCGAGCCGGACACAGCTGCAACTGTTCTCTGTGCTCTTGTGTGCATTGCCCTGGTCGCTGCATAACCCGCAACTCTTTCCTTCACACAAACACAAACTGGTAACACTCTCCTGCACTCTATCAGTCTCCTAAGCTTTATCTAGCCTATATACCCCCCCCCCCTCCCCTCCCTGAGATCATTCGCGCAAACTAACACATACATGCCAACATTTTAGGACAGGGACTTGGGAGATTTAAAATAAAAATCGGGAGAATGAAAATTCCCCAATTACTTCTATTGTAGAAAATGCATTTTCAGGCGGGAGACAGCTAAAATAAAGCCATTTTTGGATTGAAAAATCGGTAGTCTCCCGCCTGAATCGGGTCTATTGGCATGTATGCAAACATACCCTGAGTAACTCCCTCTGTTCCCATACAAACTGGGGCAGTGCAGTCAAGGCTTTCTTCTGAAAACTCACGGCTAAACCCACTCAGTTAACCAGTAACCCTGGTTTCGGAGTCGAGTGCCACTGCCACCCCTCATAAGTGCTGCAATGCCTTGTCAAGGGCAGGAAGCGCTACAGAAATACAAAGCAGTACACGACTAAATACATTACTGTAGGAACATTAGTGAAAGCTTAGTACAATTACACAGCTACTGTAAAGGGGAATTAAAGAAACTACTGTCTGCACTCTTCGGCTGCAGGGCGGTACATGTCCCCCCTACCATCCCCCATCCCAGGTAAGGCCCCCCCCCCCACCATGCTACAGAGGAACAAGTTACATCAGCAGCAAGTGGTGCATTCATCACTGCAGGGTGGGTGCATCTGCAGGCTGCATGTGCGGTGTGTGACAGGAGCCTTAAAGTATCCTCACACCTTTGTGGGGGGTAGGCTGCTCCCCTAGCGCATCCCTCCCCCGCCCCAGCTCTCTCACTACTAGGAGAGCTTGGAAAGAGGGCCATGGCATCTGTCTAAATCCTAAAGAGCATGGGTGGTGCCGCCCTGGAGCCTCCATGCCAGCGGGAGAGGGGCGAGGACCCACTGAGAAGCCAGTGTCGCCCACCCGGGGGTGAGGTCTGCAGCTGGCCCCAGGCACCTGACCAGAGAGATGAGGGACAGAGGTGTATGGAAGATCTGTGGTGCATGAACCGGAGCACTGGTGCCTGTAGGGGCAGAGATGCCCTTACACAGATGACACTTGTAGGAAGCTGGCTCTCTATATAGTGCACTAAAACAAAGTACACTGTGCAGAGTGCAGTGGGTCCCTTACTGGTACACAGAGGCAAAACTGGGGTGTAACACAGGCCCCGCAGCCCCCGCGTTGCGGGGGGGGCCCAAGCTGCAGGGGGCCCCCTCAGCACTGTACTCAGGCCTGACAGCTCCGGATTAAATCCGGAGCGGAGGCCCCCACTGTGTACCTTGCAGGGGGGCCCCTTCAATTTTCGTTACGCCACTGAGGCAAAAGCAGATAAAGCTAACGCTCTATTTGTGGAAGTGTGGGCGAGCAGTTTGGCTTATCAGAGGGCAGTGCTAAGCATTTGTTGTACTCACAGAGGCAATAAATGAGACTCACTTAAAGAATAAATCCAAGACCAATTTGCAAAAATAACTCTTCTTTCTATATATATTTTAAGCAGCAAAATCAGTACGATCAGGCGAGTTTCAAAAATACAGTTGTAAACAGTTGCAGAAGAAAGTACTTTAAACACTGTCAAGTATTACCGTGATGGTCGATGTAGAATGAACAGCGGTAACCTGTGTCACCGTCAAACAGCTTTAATATTGCAGGCAATGGGAGACGGGCAGGACCGTCGAGCAGAGTACACAGCAGTAACCTGCGTCACCATGAAACAAGTTTAGTATTGTAGGCAAATGGGAGACGGGGGAAGGGGAGGACCGTCACGGTCGGGGTTGAAGCACACAGGCTTTTGCTACACTTGTGCCAATAGTGGAACAGGCAGGTCTCATTTACCTTGCCCAGGAACGCTGGATACAGGGGCATGTGGGGAGGTGCGCCAACGATTCACCTCAATCATTCCATCAGCGGAGCTGAAGTCGTGCCAAGATGGTTTCTGCCACGCAGTTAATGCCACCAAACAGGATAGCAAAAACCTAGGAGTGGGGTGGTTTCCAAGGTCGGTCGCAGGTGCTGTGGAGTGTTATCCTGCTGAGTGAAGAACGAAGGGGTTGGTGGCTGCACTGGCTACCAACAATCCTTGGTTGCGGCAAAGGTCGAACAAATGGACCTCACAAGTTGGAGGTCGTCAGGAGGGTAGTAGGGGCTTGGAACTTCAGTGAGAGCCGGTTACCACTCTTGTGGGATACTTGCCACTTTGCTAGGGGACCACCACCTCGACGGTTCCAGCCACGAGCACTTCGATCATTGTTTCGACTGTCGGCTAACCTGCAGCGTGCAGGGTATTAGTTCTACCAATCCATAAGAGCTCCTGGTTCTTTGTCAAAGGCAGGCAGGCCTCCCGGGTTCTTGGAGAACAGCTGTAGGACAAGATGACTGTGGTGCAGGAATCAAAGTCAGCAGGTACGCTGGCAGGTTTGGCGCCAGGTCAGTCACGTGTCCTCTTCTCTTTGTGGCTCTTCAGTGTCCTTTATCTTCTTAGGTCGGCAGGATATGAAGATCTGGGCCCATGGGTGCCATCAAAAAAATACCGAATTTAGGGGTGTTAGAGAGAGTGCCAGGTAGTAGTCAATGGGCTACCCACCTTTAGGATGACTAAACCCTCCTATGACCACTTCAGTTGGGAAGTGGGCATAACCGTGACCCTGGTTGGCTAATTCTCTTGAAGACAAGATGGAGGAATTGGAAAAGTGGGGCCCACTTTGCCGGCCCCACCTTAGGGGGGGTGCTGGCTAAATGTGGACCCACCTCCTAACCTAACTTATTTTCCAAACAGTGGCTTCTGTGTGGATTTATTAAGTTGAGATGTTTGGTACTAAACATCCCTGAGTACAGTGAGGCCATCATGGTGTTGGGGAGTTCATAATGATGGGTGTCCATCCCATGTACTCTCTATGGCTTCCCTGCTCACTTACAATATGTAAGAATGAACTCAGTTATTGTAGGGTCATAACTGCTCAGACAGATATGACCACACGTGATATCGTGCACCCTGCCTTAGGGCTCTAAGGCCTGCAGTAGGGGTGCCGTACCTATACCTCATACAGTGTCTATGGGCGTGGCACACAGGGCTGCGGGACATGTCGACTCTTCAGTTTCCTCTGCACCAAGACACACAGCCTACAAAGGCAGTTTGCATGATCTTGGTGAGGGGTCCCTAGGGGGGCACAATTTGGGCTGTAGCCTGAGGGGACCCTCTTCAGTCCCAATGCCCTAGGTATCAGGGGTACCATTTACTAGGGACTTACAGGGGTTGCTGAAGTTGTGCCAATTGTGGTACAGGTTTAGGGAAAGAACACTGGCACTGGGAACCTGGCTAGCAGGGACCCACTGCACCTTAGTCAAAGTTGCATCAAAAAAACAGGCAAAAAGTGTGTGTGGGGGGTGCTGCAACAAGGGCCCAGTTTCCTAGAACAGCCACAGTAAGGGACAGTTAGTGTCTGGATAACAAGCAAACTTCAATTCATGAACTACCATTTAAGGACTTCCAACATACATTTGGTTGTGATAACACACAAATGCTCTCATCTGTGTCCCTTCTTGTCTCTACTTCTTGTTGCTTGTGTTTTTTCCATCTGTTTGTACTGGGGACACAATCCAGGCACTCCTTTTGGAGAATGATTGGACAATGCTTGTTTTTGAAGTGCATGCAGTGACTTCAGTGATTATTGTAACTTGTTTATGAATGACACCTATGCCCAGGTTTGCATGGGTTAGGGGAAGCTCTTGTAACATAAGTATGCTGTAGGGGCACTGTGCACTGCACCAGCTTTTTCCAGCTGATGATCTAGATATATGCATAGCCAATGGCCTAACAATAGCCCCGCAGCCCCTGCGGTGCGAGGGGGGGAGCGAGCTCCAGGGGGCCCCCACCAGCACTCTGCATGGGAGGCAGGCCCCTGGCATAAGAGATCCTGACTGGCTCCAGAGCCTGGGGACCCTACTTGTACTTTGCAGAGGGCCCCCCTCAAGTTTCGTTTACGCCACTGCTCATAGTGTCCATTCAGATAGAATAGTACTGATAGGGGGTCCCTCTGCACACAGATCAACACATTGCAAAAGTGATGAGTGGCCCCTCCCTTTTCACAGCTGAAACACCGACTCCTGTAGATACTAACCAGAGGGCTATTGAGAAACAGAAGAAGGCAAGAAAAGAAGCATGTCCGTGCAGAGCTGCGTGCACACGCGCTAACGGAATATTAAGATGCAGAGACCATCCCACGGGGCCTACAGGTCAGGAATATACCAGGGATGTTCAGAGAGTACAAGAAGTTCTGAGGGGTTGTTAGACTTGGCTTTTTCAGCGGGTTTACCCACAGACTTTTTGCTTTTTGGCCTCCTGTTTTTGACCCTGTTTTTGTTGGTGTTAGGACTCTGGGCATTTTATCACTGCTATTCAGTGCAAAAGTGCATATGCTCCCTGTGTAAATTGTTGTTATGGATTGGTGATTCCATGACTGGTTATTTGATTTACTAGTCAGTCCCTAGTACAGTGCACTGTGGGTGCCCAGGGCCTGTAAATCAAATGCTGCTAGTGGGCCTGCAGCATTACGGAGTTTTTTTGTTTTTTTTATATAGCGCGAACTTGACCCGAAGGTATCGGGTATCAGAGCGATTTACATAGCACCAGTTGCGTTACATGAGGACACATTCATTTTTGTTAGGCAAGGGGAGATTAAGTGATTTGCCCAGAATCACAGGATGTTCAGTGTAGGAGAGTAGGATCTGCCTCTTATGTTGCCCCCACTTTTTTTCTGATGTTTACACTGGTTTCTGGCTATAGTCTGGCTGGGACCCTGCCAATCAGGGCCCCAGCCTCTCTGTTCTCTCTAAACGATTTGGAGTGCACTCTAGGTGCACTAGTGATTGGATACTGTAGTACCTTATGAGTCCCTAGTACATGGTACCTTAGGTACCAAGGGCATAGGTACTTCACAGGCCTACCAGGGGATGAAGCATGTATTATGCCGCCCCTGGGAAGCAGACTAGATCTGACACCACAGGCCTGCTACTGCAGCCTGAGTGAGGAAGTGCTAGCACCCCTCACTGAGATATAGGTCCCCTATATCTCTCCTGCACACACATTGAGACTTATCAGTCACCCCTAAAGCAGGCCCTATCAATCCTGAGGGCAGGGTGCTTAGTTTCCATGTGAGGGGGTGCCTCTGCCTGAGCAGGGCTCCTCTGCAGCCCTCAGAGTCCATTCTCTGGGGCTGTTTGTGAATGCAGTCAAACCATATACTCTTAAGTGCATTATATCCTCACGGTAAATGCTAACTCTGGAATGGCTGCATCGAAACATGTCGTGGTTGGTGTCAAACACTTTGGAATCATACCCCCACACCAGTAACTGGTGTGGGAGTATGATCCCACCCTTCTAGAGGGATAGACATGTCACTACTGTGGAAACGCGGTAGAATCCTGAAGAGCCCTGGCATCACAAAATGGATGCCACCAGTCACAGACACTGGGCTGCCCTCCTGCTGATGACCAACACTCGCAGTGGAGGAAGCCCAACAATAGATATCCTGCCCCAAGGGGGTGTGACCACCTCCCAGACAGGGTTTAGTGTATTGGGGCTGGGTGGGTGCACTCCTAGAGTGCTTTGAAATCCTGCACTGGGGGAGCAGAAGGCTCCTCTGTGCATATGCCAGTTCAAACCGGCTCAGGGGCTACCTGCCCCTGCTCTGGCGCGAAACTGGACAAAGGGAAGTGGGTGTAGCCACCCACTCCCCTGACCCTCCCATAGGTGGGGTCATAGAGCTAGTCCCGCCCTTCTCTTTAGTATAAGAGGGGGAACCTGTGCATTGCAACCTAGATACCCCTGGGCGACGCACTACAAGAAGAATCCCGGACCTTCGACGTTCCACTACCTTTGGAAGACTGAAGAATCTCCCTTGGAGTCAAGGAGTGACTCCCCTGCTTGGCAGGCACCAAAACGACAACGACGGTCGCAAACTACGCCGCTCCCGCCGGAGCCCGAAGTCCCTGCAGCCCAGGAAGAGGATTTCCTGACTTCTCCAAGGCCATCGTGAGTCCCCAGCGAAGCTGAGGCAATTGGACCCCACAAGCGACGAGGAACCTCAGACCCCGGGTACCGTGCACTATTGTCAAGTGCAACCCCTACACGACGTTCTACGAACTTGTGCTTTGGACCACGTGTGGTCCCAGCCTCCAGCAGAGATTCCTCCCAAAATCAGAGGCCTACACCGTCCCGAGTGACCGTGGGCCCCTGTTGAGTGAATCCTCAGGAGGCGTCTTCGCGATCCCTTGCCAGCCGGCTTGTGGGTCCCCAGAAGACTTTCCAAAGAAACCAAAGGGCTCCCCTGGTTGCTCCAGGCCTGCCCGGACCTACCCTCGCTGGGTAAGTCCCTCAGACCTTGCTGGTCTGCACCATTGACTTTTTCCTCACCACCACGAGACTTGCGGCTACCAAGGCTTGTTGGCACCAATCGGGTCGCCGACACCGCAGTCAGCTGCAGACTTCGTGGGACACGCTGAATCCAGCTCTTGGCCGTCCTCGACGCCTCCTGGACCTCGTGGTCGAAGAGTCAAGACACCCGGGAACGACCTGAATCCTGTCGACGACGGTGGGCATTCATCTTCCTTGCCCCGGGTCACTGCCAAGTGCCCTTGAACACTGTCCCCTCTGCTTTCAGGTCTTCCTCCTTCCGAATCCAGGCTTGGATTCCAACGGACACTCCTTCTGTCGCCGCAAGCAGCAAGTCTTCACTGGCTCCCATTGAAAACGACGCCGCGACCCGACACCAAAGGACACCTATGCACCCGGCTCCCCTGGGTGAGGTAACTTTAGCATTACGGTGCTCCTGTGGGTGTGGGCCCTAGAACTACTTACCCTGTAAGTGCCTTGCTTGTAGCTACCCTAGAAGTGCCCTAAAACTCTTATTTTCTAAGTGCGACTATCGCGCTGACTCGTACAGGGTTCGCGTCTGTGTTAGAACACATCGCGTCCAACTCCCTTGCAACTCTATCTGTAACTGCGTCCTTCGACTCATACAAGGACCAATCGGTGTGTTCGCCTCGAACACGCAAGGGACCTTTAACATTGAAATCTCAATCGCGTCTGTTCGCATAGACTCTTACAGGACTCGCACCGGTGCCTGAACACCGCGTCCGTCCCCTGTGGGTCTCCTACAACTACCTGGGGTGGTTCTTGGGGGTCCCTCGATTCCATATGCCCTAGACCTAGGTCTAGCCAAACTAAGATTGTGATATTTGATTGTGCTAACTTATTTGTGATAACTTTGCATTGTACATATGTTCCTGACTTCTAATCTCATAAAGAGATTAGTAGAGAGTTGTTTATTAATAAATACATATATATTTGATATATATACCTGTGTGGTGTCTTTTCATTTGGTGATTCAAGAGATTGTGTGGTAAAACAAGCTGCTTTACATTCCTCCAAGACTTAGCCTGAAGGCTGCTCTCCACAGCTACCACTAGGATAGCTTTCTATAAAGGTTGTCTTAAACCTACCAACCATAAGAGTCGAATTGTTCTGGTGCAAGGTGCCCACTCTAACAAGTGGACAGCATATAACAGGCCAACTTCTCACATTCAGCGTCATTGCCGAGACTCGAACTCGGTTCCCCAGATTCGAAGTCGACCGCACTAGCAGTTAGGCCAACTCCACTCCCCTTTGAGCATTGATTGTGCCACCCACACAAGCAGCCTTTCAAAGGGTTCTCAGACCTGCCACTGCAGTGTCTGGCGCAGTTGTGACTGCCATGTCGACTTGGCAAGTGCACCCACTTGCCAGGCCCTAACCATCCCTTTTCTTACATGTAAGTCACCTCTAAGGTAGGCCCAAGGTACCCCTGTGGGCAGGATGCAGTGTAAGTGAAAGGTAGGACATGTACTGGTGTGTGTGACATGTCCTGATAGTGAAATATAGTGTATTTCGTTTTTCACTATTGAAAGGCTATCTGTCCCATAGGATAGAATGGGGAATACTTTGTAACATCTTCTAAGTACAACTTCCCACTGGGACAAGATAGAAAGATGGAGTTTAGTATGCCTGAACTCAGAATATAAAAATGTATCTTTTAGTAAAGATGATTTTTACATTGTGTGTTTGAAAATACCACTTTAAGAAAGTGGGTATTTTCTTGCTTAACCGTCCTGTGTGCCTCTGCTGCTGGGTTGTGGATTGACTGTCTGGCTTTGGGGTGACAGGGGCTGGGGATGCGCATTTTCTCAGACAGCCACTGGAGGGGGGGGGGGAGTTGATGTGTGTCCTGCCTTTCCTGAATGAGTCAGGGCTGGGCTGAATAGACCTGGGCTGCATTCAGAGTAGTGGGAGGAGTTTTCACTAGCACCTGAATAGACCTGGGCTGCATTTAGAGTGGTGGGAGGAGATTTCCCATGCACCTGAATAGGCCCTGTCTGCCTTTGACAATGGTGTCTCCACCTCCTGCTGGGAAGCTGGACCAGAGAGGGCATAACTGGTTTGGGCTGAGCACAGACACTCTCTGTCCAAAAGAAAAAAAGAAACTGAGTATAAATATTGGGGCCCAGACCCCAGAACTTTAGATTACTGCTGAACTAATGAACCTGCCAGAAAGCTGTCAGGAGGAACTTCCACTTTGCTGCGTGCTCTGCTGTGTTGGCCTGCTGCTTGCTGCTTCTGTCTTGGGCAGGGAAAGAACTGGACTGTACTTTCATCATCCTGCTGTTAGAGTTTTCTCCAAGGGCTTGAAGTAGAGCTTGCCTCCTGTTGGAAGTCTCAGGGAGATAAAAGACTTCAGAGAACTTGCTGGAATCAAGGAACCTGCCAAGAAGAAGAGCTGGAAGAACTGCCAGGTGGAGTACTGCCCCTCATCTGTGTTGTTGCTTTGCTGGGTTGACCAGCAGTTGCTGCTTCTGCCTCGGGCAGTGAAAGGGCTGGACTGAACTTTCTTTACTTGTGCTGAGTATCTTCAAGGGCTTGAAGTAGAGCTTGCCTCCTGTTCTGAAGTCTCAGGGACTGCAAAGACTTCACCGACCTCTGGGTACCGCGGTTTCAGTTGCCACAGAGGGGGGAAAGCAACCAACCCTGTCGCTGGCTCTGTGTCCTGAAGGCACCGCAGAGGGCACTGCTGCATCTCGCACCGCAACCCTGGTCTCACTGACAACAACGACCGCCGCCGCTGCCACCGAGACGCTGTTTGCACCGTGACCTGTGAGCACCGCACTCCGCACCGCCTGCTTCACTTCGCCCCCTGGTCTCACCTACACTGTCACTGCCCACTGACTTCGACACCCGTGACCCCACTGTGGCTGGGGGCACCGCTCGTAAGTCTCACTACGCACCACCTCGTCCTACCCCGCAGTCCTAACTGACCGAAGCTAGCTCCCCGCAACTGGCTCTGTCGGCTGCACTGTGATCTGTCAGCACCGCAGTGAGCATCATCTTCACTCCGCACCGCAACCCTGGTCTCACCGACGCCGCTGGATGACTGTCACCGAGCCGCTGCCTGCACCGCATCTTGAGGGCACCACATGCCACACCGCTAAGCTTCACCTCGCAACTGCAACAGTTGCCATGACTGGCCCACACCAACATGATCGGCGGCAACTAAAAGGTACTGTTTACTACTCTGCCGACACCACGACCGATGCGATCAGACGGAACTGTTGGATTCTGTTGTTTTCGGCACCGCGGTAGCACCGGACGGAGCTGAAAACTTCAAGAAACTGCATTTTAAGGTTATTCTTGCAAAGTGCATGTATTTAAGTACTGCATGTTGGATTTTTATTGTTTTGGTTTTGTTTTGAATATATAAAGTATTGGATATTTTCCTAAACTGGTGTGGTGTCAGTTTGTAGTGTTTTCACTGTATTACTGTGGGTTATGTGCAAATGCTTTACACACTGCCTCTGAGACAGCCTGACTGCTTGTGCCAAGCTACCAAGGGGGTGAAAAGGGGTATTTCAGGAGTGTATCCCCCCTTATCCTGACTAGGAAGAAGGGTCCCTACTTGGACAAAAGTGCAAACCATTGCCAATTAGAGACCCCCATTCCTAACATTGGATGTCAGCGGTGAGGATAGGACTTGCGTTTACACTTGACCTACAGTAATTGGTGTGCACTACTGCCACATCACAGACCATTACGTACCACATACTGGGTTTTTCCTTTTTGATCTATTTTTGTCTTTCTCTATTTTTTAACTTAAACTTCCTACTGCATCATGTCTCAGTCAAGAGCATCGTCAGCTACATTCCTAGAATTGGTTTTTGAGGTGGATAGGTTGGAAACCTACACCGTAAAGGAACTGAAGGCATTTTGCAAAAACCTCAAAGTCCCATTGAGAGATCTCACCAAAAAGGAGGAGCTATGAAAGGCGCTGAGGGCCTGGGTAGCAGCCAGGAATGCCAGTGGGCATCCTGAGGATCCAAGTGTGGAGACCAGGGAGCCAATTCAAAGGGAAGATGTGCTGAGGGCTCAGGAGCTGTTAGGGAGGGAGGTACCCTCTGGGTCAGGCAGCAGTAGTCCCTCTCCAGGTCTATCTCCAGAGGAGCTGGAGATTAGGAGGAGAGCCAGGAGACTTGAGTTTGAAAGGGTAAAAAGACAATTGGAGATGTAGGAAAGGGAAATGATTTTAGCTTATGAGCTTAAAATAAGAGAGCTGGAGTTGGACTGGGAAGCCAGGGGGGCTAGGTCTAGCCCAGATGGTGGCAGCAAATGTTTTAGGTCCAGTACTGAGGATGAGGTACATACACACAGGGAATTGGTACCCTGCTTCAAGGAGGGGGTCGACATACACCAGGGTGTTCAGGATTGTGAGGTTACTCCAGTGGGGCACAGTGTCCCTGAGGTGCATTGGGAGACTGGCACAGGGGATCATATTCCTAGTGGTGGGAGGGACACTCTTCTGACTCTAGATGAGAGGTGCAGGGAGAGGGGTTTCCCCCATGGTAGAGGCCCTGGTAAGTGAGTATGGAGACCGGCTAGAAGAGTATGGGTTGAGTGACAACAACAGTCAGACACTGTCTGACCAGTCTAGTGAGGATGATGTGGGGCACTTTTCTGAGGCAGTGGATGGTTGGATGAAAGGTAGTTTGGTTGACACGTGTGAGGGGCTGTGTAATTTGGATGTTGGAGAGTATATGTTCAGTCCCAGATTTGCAGAGCTATGCCAACACCCAGCAGAGTGTGAGTTCTCTGACCCCAGGGAACTCACACTGGAGGCAGACCCTTTGGTGGGTTCCAGAGGGTCTGAAGAAACTTTTGGGAGTGATCCTGAAGGAGGTGGCTCAGGTGTTCCTCAACCAGGTGAGGTAGGGGAGGTTGGTAGTGACCCAGATAGGTCCCAGTGTAGTGGGATGGGTGAGGGGTCCCATGTCCTGTCTCTGAGTAGAGGGAGTGGGGATGGGCTGAGGCCCAAGTTGCCCGAAACCCCACCCCAGGGCCTGGTTGGTTCCATGAGGGAACACCAGGAGGGGGGCCTAGTCTATACTGAGAGGCCATCCCCCGAGGGGGATCCCAAAGTGTCAGGTGAGCTGGGGGGGGGGCTGCTGTAACCAGCATTCCCCCCAGTTCTGGTGTCTGGCAGCACCACCTCCGTTGGGAGGGTGCATGAGTCCAGAGCAAGGAGTGAGGGGGAGACAGTCCCCAGTGGAAGGACCAGTGGGTCAGGGGTTGCCAGCTCTGAGGTCAGAGTGCCCCAGGACTGACCCTGGTGAGGCCACTTCCGGCCTGGGGGGTCTTCACGCACTGTCAGGTGGACAGGAGGCAGGAGACCTGCACCAGGCAGACTCTCGCACAACTCGAGAGGAGGGTGGTTCCCTTGGGGGGGATGTACTCTCCCGGAAGTCCTGGATTGCCAGGCACAGGTCCAGCCTAAGGGTACAGACCCTGGGTTGGAGGGCCAGGTCCAGGGTGTCCCCCCTGACCTGCGGGAAGGGGCGACTGCTAACAGTGCCCCTACCAGTTTGGATTCTAGGGGTACCACTCCAGGTGGGAGGGTGCAGAGCCCCAGGGAGGAGGACAGGGTGTGGGAGTGCCCACCCAGTCCCTGGTTCAGCCTCAGGGTACAGACCCTAGGCTGATGTACCAGTTGCAGGATAGCACCCCTAAACTGGTGGGAGAATTGTGCAGGATGGCTGACCCAGTTGCCCTGACAATTCTGGAGTCTGGGGGAACCTCACCACAGTGGAGGGTACAGGACCCCAGTGGGGAGGAGAGGGTGTCCTGGCCAGTCGCAGGGTACAGACCCTGGGCTGGTGGGCCAGTGTCAGGATTCCATACCTGACTTGCCAGGAGGGAGAGTGGACAAAGGTTGCCAGGCACCGGGGGATCCTCCCCCCCAACCTCTCATGCCACAGAGGTTAGAGAGCCCTGAGAGGCCTGAGGCCTCGCTCTCATCACTGGCAGTTGCCAGTGGCAACTGTGGCTTGCTGTCCTGGTGGACAGAGTGGCCCCTGGGAGGGGGACAAGAGTCACACCCCAGGGGTGGACTTGGCCACACCACTGTGTTGTCAGTGGTGGTACTTTCTACCTGCTGGGACACACCTGTGAGCAAACTAAGGTTAGGTGCTGCACAGATGGTGTCCACAGGTGAGGAGAAGGGATCCCCATGGGTTTGCTTTGTCGGCCCTGAGAGTATGGACAAAGACACCCAACTGGGCTCAGCAAGGCGTAGAACCAAAACCTGCCCCTGCTGTTGTGGGCCAGGTCTATGTGCAATCGCCCCAAGCAGGGAAGTCCATCAAGGGATTGATTAGTCTACCCTGGCTTTAAGCTGGGCGGGGGTTGTGTTAGACTTGGCTTTTGTCAGCAGGTTTACCCCCAGACTTTTTGCTTTTTGGCCTCCTATTTTTGACCCTGGTTTTGTTGGTTTTAGGACTCTGGACACTTTGCCACTGCTATTCAGTGCTAAAGTACATATGCTTTCCAGGAAAATTATGTTATAGATTGGTGTTTCCATGATTGGCATGTTTGATTTCCTGGTAAGTCCCTAGTACAGTGCACTGTGTGTGCCCAGGGCCTGTAAATCAAATGCTGCTAGTGGGCCTGCAGCACTGATTGTGCTACCCACACAAGCAGCCTTTCAAAGGGTTCTCAGTCCTGCTACTGCAGTGTCTGCAGGCACTTGTGACTGCCATGTCGACTTGGCAAGTGCACCCACTTGCCCGGCCCTAACCTCCCCTTTTCTTACATGTAAGTCACCTCCAAGGTAGGCCTAAGATATCCCTGTGGGCAGGGTGCAGTGTATCTTAAAGGTACAACATGTACTGGTGTGTGTGACATGACTTGATAGTGAAATACAGTGTATTTCGTTTTTCACTATTGAAAGGCTATCTGTCCCATAGGAAAGAATGCGGAATACTTTGTAATATCTAACAAGTATAACTTCCTATTGGGACAAGATAGAAAGGTGGAGTTTAGTATGCCTGAACTCAGAATATAAAAATGCATCTTTTAGTAAAGATTACTTTTATATTGTGTGTTTGAAAATACCACTTTTAGAAAGTGGGTATTTTCTTGCTTAGCCATCCTGTGTGCCTCTGCTGGTTTGTGTATTGACTGTCGGGCCTTGGAGTGACAGGGGCTGGGGATGTGCATCTCTCAGACAGCCACGGGGGGGAGGGGTTGATGTGTATCCTGCCTTTCCTGAATGAGTCAGGGCTGGGCTGAATAGACCTGGGCTGCATTCAGAGTAGTGGGAGGAGTTTTCACTAGCACCTGAACAGACGTGGTCTGCATTTAAAGTGGTGGGAGGAGATTCCCTTGCACCTGAATGGGCCTGGCTGCCTTGGATAATGGTGTTTCCACTTCCTGCTGGGAAGCTGGACCAGAGAGGACAGAACTGGTTTGGGCTGAGCACAGACACTCTCTGCCCAAAAGAACAAAGATAATCTGAGTATAAATAATGGGGCCCAGACCCCAGAACTTTAGATTACTGCTGAACTAAGGAACCACGAACAAGAGCTGGAAAAGCTGTCAGGAGAAACTGCCACATTGCTGTGTGCTCTGCTATGTTGGCCTGCTGCTTGCTGCTTCTGTCTTGGGCAGGGAAAGAACTGGACTGTACTTTCATCATCCTGCTGTTAGAGTTTTCTCCAAGGGCTTGAAGTGGAGGTTGCCTCCTGTTGGAAGTCTCAGGGAGATAAAAGACTTCAGAGAACTTGCTAGAACCAAGGAACTGCCAAGAAGAAGAGCTGGAAGAACTGCCAGGAGGAGTACTGCCTCTTTGCTGTGTTGTTGCTTTGTTGGGTTGGCCTGCAGGTGTTGCTTCTGACTTGGGCAGTGAAAGGACTTGGCTGAACTTTCGTTACTTGTGCTGAGTATCTTCAAGGGCTTGAAGTAGAGCTTGCATCCTGTTCTGAAGTCTCAGGGACCACAAAGACTTCACCGACCTCTTGGTACTGCCTCTGGAACCGCTGTTTCAGTTGCCACAGAGGGGGGAAAGCAACCGACTTTGTCGCTGGCTCTGTGTCCTGACAGCACTGCCGAGGGCACCGCCGCATCTCGCACCACAACCCTGGTCTCACCAACAACAACGACTGCCGCTGCCACTGAGACGCTGCTTGCACGTGACCTGTGAGCACCGCACTCCGCACCGCCTGCTTCACTTCGCCGCCCTGGTCTCACCGACGCCGTCGCTGCCCGCTGACTTCGACATCTGTGACCGCACTGTGGCGGGGGGCACCGCTCATAAGTCTTACGACGCACCGCCTCACCCCGCAGTCCGGACCAATCGACGCCAGCTCCCTGCAACAGGTTCTGTTGCCTGCACTGTGATCTGTCAGCACCGCAACGAGCACCGCCTTCACTCCGCATCGCAGCCCTGGTCTCACCGACGATGCTGGACGACTGTCACCAAGCCGCTGCCTGCACCGCAACGTGAGGGCACCACACGCCGCACCGCTACGCTTCACCTCGCAACGGCAGTGGTTGCCACAACCGTCCTGCACCAACTTGTTCGGCCGCAACGAAAAGGTACTGTTTACAAGTCTGCCGACACCCCGACCGATGCAGTCAGACGGAACTGTTGGATTCTGTTGTTTTCAGCACCACAGTAGCACCGGACGGAGCAAAAAACTTCAAGGAACTGCATTTTAAGGTTATTCTTTGCAAAGTGCATATATTTAAGTACTGTATGTTGGATTTTTATCGTTTTGGTCTTGTTTTGAATATATAAAGTGTTGAAAATTTTTCTAAACTTTTGTGGTGTCAGTTTGTAGTGTTTGCACTGTATTACTGTGGGTTATGTGCAAATGCTTTACACACTGCCTCTGAGATAGCCTGACTGCTCGTGCCAAGCTTCCAAGGGGGTGAGCAGGGGTATTTCAGGAGTGTACCCCCCTTATCCTGACTAGGAAGAAGGGTCCCTACTTGGACAAAGGTGCAAACCATTGCCAACTAGAGACCCCCATTTCTAACAGGGGTTTAGCCGCATGATAATGGAATATTAGGAGGGAGGGACCATCCCACGGGGCCTGCAGGTCAGGAATATACCAGGGATATTCAGAGACGACAAGAAGTTCTGAGGGGTTTAGCCATATGGTCACTTTATTTTCCTGGCACTAGATGCTGTTTGGGGTTGAAACTCCATCAGAGCATTAGAAAGAAGAACTTAAGGAAACTGTTGAACTCAAAAAAGAATTATTGGGGACGAATGCCCTGACAGAAGTACAAAAAGCCTGAGACAACCCAACTAATGCAATAGTAGAGTTTACCAACATTGAGCTAAAGAAAAGCTGACAAAGTGTTAAATGGTATTGGGAATTTCTCAAAAGAAAAAGCATATTCCTATCTGTCAGACGGCTTCTATTCACAGAATCAACCTCAGAGTAGGACCTATATCTAGAGAAGATACAGAAATCAGGAGGAAGGAACTTTCTCTGAGTCTTCATCCAGCTCAGGTGAATCCGGCACCCAAGAAGCCCCAAGTGGCGTTGGCAGTGCCAGAGACTCGGGACAAACCTTTTTAGGAAGACGACAAGGAGAACAAGGACAAGCAATGGAACCAAACTCCTGGAGAACGTCAAACGAGACAGAAACACTACAGAGTCGAAAACACCTAATGTTAATGGGCGTATGGACTTAAGGGCGTATTAGACAATACCCTCAACCTCCAATGCAATAGTGACTGGGAACCAGCAGACTGAGCAAGGTATGTCCATTTGGAACTTGACCAAACTTACTCTCTCCTCAGCAGAAACATCCCTCGTGAGTAAAGGACGGTCTTTTTCATCACTAAAAAAAACAACTTTGTCTTACTACAAACGGAGCTACAAAGGTTCAAGTTCTAAGAATTTGTTTTGCAGGCAATGAGTCTACATTAAGTGATTCTGCCACAGCCTAGAACCACCATCAACGTTCTGCCTTCCCAAAGCAAGTGCACCACCTGAACTCCTCACATTTGAGAAGTTGGTGCTTAGAGGCGTTCCCTATTTCAATTACAGGAGGAGGTTTACACCATACAACATCTCATTAGCTGAAGGTTGCGCTTTACAAGATCTCAAGCAAAATTCTGCAATTGTCATAAAGCAAGTGGACACGGGCGGATTTTTAATACAAGAAACACAAGATTACGATGTAGAATTAAGGACGCTGTTGAGCAATAGGGAACATTATATCAGACTTTCAAAGAATCCCCTAAAGGAAATACAAAATGGGATATTAGAAGTTACAACATAGTGCAAAGAAGGGATTTCCTCAGTAAAAAAAAATATATTTCCTGAATAATAGATCTCCAGGGGTTCAATGGTATCTGTTATCTGCCTTTTTTTTCAATTCTGCTCATTACTCCACCTCCCTGCTCCCGCCGCTGCTGCCCCCGCGGACCCGCCCCCCCTGTCCGTGCCCGTTTTCCCGCCTCCCAGCTGAGCGTCCCTCCCCTCCCCTACATAATGGCGACCGCTGCGGGGGAGCGCTAGTAAGACCTTGACCTCGGTCACAGGCCTGCACTCTCCCCGGCAGCTCCTCGCCTCCTTCATCGCCCCTGAGCCCCCAGCCTGGGTGTTCAAGGCTGCAGTCTGCCCTGTTGTGTGCCGTGGCTGCCCTGCGTGCCGCAACGTGGTAACCTTTGACCTTTTCATTCTGCAATCTGCTGTTGCTGTAGTCGCGATCAGTATTGTGCTGTCCATCTCTATATTGTCATCTTTTATTGAGTTTATTAAGCTTATTGTGTTCTGCACTGTGTTTGCACTGGTATCTGTTATCTGCCTTTTTTTTCAATTCTGCTCATTACTCATTCCCCTCGTTGTTCTCCACCTCCCTGCTCCCGCCGCTGCTGCCCCCGCGGCCCCTCCCCCCTGTCCACGCCCGTTTTCCCACCTCCCAGCTGAGCGTCCCTCCCCTCCTCTACATAATGGCGACCGCTGCGCGGTCGCGCAACTGGCGTGCCAAAGGCACGCCTAAGGCAAGCCCGTCTGCGCCCGTCCGCGACCCGACCGCGGCCAGCGACAGGAACCCTGGATCTCCGCACCTCCAACGCTACAGCCCAACAGCACTCCACAAACTCAACCCAGGCCGCAACAACAACTGTAAGCTAGCCTCGCCGGCCGACACCCACGGACCCTTCAGCTGTCACCGCTGCCGACAAACCTACAGCACCGCCAGGAACACGGACCCAGCACAACCCGACCGCAAGAACACAACCGAACCAAAGACCCTGCAATGCATCCTCCTCAACGTCCGATCCCTCCACAAACACGCCACCGAAATCTGGGACCTCCTCGACAGCACCACCCCGGACGTAGCGTTCTTCACCGAAACCTGGACCAACACCACCTCGGGACCGGACATCGCCATCGCCATTCCCCAAGGGTACAAGATCTCCAGAAAGGACCGCCACACCCGCCCGGGAGGAGGAATCGCCATCATCCACAAATCCACCCTCCGCCTGAGCACACTCCCCGACGAGCCCACAGACATGATGGAACATCTGCACTTCAAGATACAGACCAACTCTACCACCACCCTCCGAGGAACCCTCATCTACCGACCCCCTGGAACCCGCGGACCGTTCACCAACTCCATCACGGACATCATCTCCCCACATGCCATCGCATCCACCAACTACACTCTGCTGGGAGACCTCAACTTCCACATCGACAACCAGCTGGACCCCAACACCACATCCCTCCTGGACAACCTCCACAACATTGGACTCCGCCAAATCGTGACCGAACCCACGCACTCAGCAGGACACACCCTCGACCCCCTCTTCACCACAGGAAACTCCATCACCTTCAGCACACCACCGAACTCCCATGGACTGACCACCAATGCGTCCACTTCACCTTCAGAACACCCACCACCCAAAGACACCGGCACCTGCTCCCACGAAGAAACTGGACCAGAATCACCGACGACCAGCTCACCTCCTCACTCAGCAACTCCACCACAACCATCATGGAAAACGACGACCCCAACACAGGAGCCCGAACCCTGCACAGATGGATCTCCGACAGCGCCAACACCATAGCCCCCCTCAAGAAAATCAACAACGCCCACGCCAAGAAAGCAAGATGGTTCACCACCGAACTTCGAGAATCCAGACGCACCTGCCGCCGCCTCGAAAAAGCCTGGAAGAACACCAAATCCACTGAATCTCCCAACAACTTCAGAGCCGCTACCAACGCCCACCACCAACTTATCAAATAAACGAGAAAAAAAGCGATTGAAGACAGAATCTCCACACACGCACACAACAGCAAAGAACTCTTCAACATCATCAAGGAGTTCGCCCAACCCACCAGCGAGTCGACTGACATCCCTCCCTCACAAGACCTCTGCCACAAACTCAGCACCTTCTTTCACCACAAAATCAAGAGCATCTACGACAACTACGACGAAGACAACCAACACACGGAACCCCCACCAACCACCCCTGACACCCTGAAACCAACGATTGACAGCTGGACAGCCCTCACCACCGAAGACAACGAAGTCAATCCACTCCGGGGCCCCCACGGACCCCTGCCCCCACCACATCTTCAACAGAGCCGCCGACACCATCGCACCCATGCTCCGCCACACCATCAACCGCTCCCTGGCGTCCGCCTCGTGCCCCGACGACTGGAAACACGCCGAGGTCAACCCCCTCCTAAAGAAACCCTCGGCGGACCCCACTGACCTCAAAAACTACAGACCCATCTCCCTGCTCCCGTTCCCGGCGAAAGTTATCGAGAAAGCCATCAACAGCCAACTCGCCACATTCATCGAAGAGCACAACATCCTCGACTCCTCCCAATCCAGCTTCAGGAAAAACCACAGCCCGGAAACCGCCCTCCTCGCCGCAACAGACGACATCCGCACCCTACTGGACAGAGGAGAAACAGTAGCCCTCATCCTCCTCGACCTCTCAGCGGCGTTCGACACAGTCTCCCACCGCACCCTAATATGCAGACTTCACAACGCAGGGATCCAGGACAAGGCCCTCGACTGGATCAGCTCCTTCCTCTCCGGCAGAACGCAGCGGGTCAGACTCCCCCCTTTCCTCTCGGACCCTTCACCAACCACCTGGGGAGTCCCTCAGGGGTCCTCCCTCAGCCTGACGCTCTTCAACGTCTACATGGCGCCGCTCACCCCCATCGTCAAAACCTACGGACTCAACATTGTGTCATACCCAGACGACACCCAACTCATCATCTCCCTAGCCAACGAACCCGACACCGCCAGACACAACTTTCGAGAAGGCATGGAAGCCGTCGCCAAATGGATGAAGAACAGCTGCCTTAAACTAAACACCAACAAGACGGAAGTACTCATCATGGGCCCAAACCCCAATGCCTGGAACGACACCTGGTGGCCCCCCGCCCTAGGAAACCCACCCACCCCCACGGACCACGCACGCAACCTGGGAATCATCCTGGACTCCGGGCTCAAAATGGACCGCCAGATCAACTCAGTCTCGTCCTCCTGCTTCCACACCCTCCGCCTCCTACGCAAGACCTTCAAATGGATCCCCCTTGAATACAGAAAGACCGTCACTCACGCCCTGGTCACCAGCAGACTGGAATACGGCAACGCACTCTACGCCGGAATAAACAAAAACCTCACTTGCAAGCTACAGAACATCCAGAACGCCGCTGCAAGACTGGTCCTCAACCTGCCAAAACACTGCCACATCTCCCAGCACCTGCGCACACTGCACTGGCTCGCCATCGAGGCAAGAGTCACCTTCAAGATGCTCACCCACGCACACAAGGCCCTCCACGACACCGGACCAGCATACCTGAATAGCTGACTCAAATTCCACGCACACCAAAGGACCCTACGATCAGCCCAGCTCTCCTACGCCATGGTCCCTCGCACCAGAAAAACCAGATCGGGAGGCTGCTCCTTCTCCTTCCTCACAGCCAAGGCCTGGAACGCCCTTCTGCTCCACCTCAGACAGCATCACTTCCCATCTTCGTAAGAAACCTCAAAACCTGGCTCTTCGACGGACCCCCTCCTTGATGGACTGGAGCCTGCAACCCCCCAACCCCCAGCGCCTTGAGACCCTTACGGGTGAGTAGTCGCGCTTAATAAACGTCTGATTGATTGATTGATTGATATTAATTCACGAAAGTTCATAAGAGCCTTGATTCTCCCCCCAAACCCCTCCCCACCTCCCCCCAGGTAGACCCATCGTCTCTGGTTGTGGTTCTGTTCTAGAACCTCTGGGGGAATACATTAATGTGCTTATCATAGATTTTGTTCCACAGCAAGTGACCTACATATGTGAAAGCGCCTGCATGGTGAATCTAGTGAAAGGCATGACCTTTGACCCTGAACACAAAATATTGGCAACATTAGACATAGTGTCACTGTACTCGAACATACCCCAGGATGAGAGCATTAGAGTGATAGAAGGGACTCTGAACACACATCTACCACCAATACTGGTACCCACGGCCTTTATTAATGCTCTCCTGACCACTGCCCGACAACTATCCATTTCAGATACAACCAGGATTATCGGCAGTGTAGCGGGACAACAATAGGGGCTGTTTTCACCCTTAATCTTGCAAATATTTGTGTGGACTCTTTCAAACACCAATACGTACTGATAAATATGAACCCCTAGAGGTCATCGGTAAAGTGCTGAAAGAGAAATATAGATGTTGTTTTTACCACCTGGGGCGACTTAGAAGCAAGACAGGATGAGCAGCACTGATGCTTGTGTGTACATGCTGAGATGTATGTGTGCCGGTAGATGACACATGACATAGAGGCCTGTGGGTACGATTTTGGAAGCCCAGCGCCTGGAAAGGTTAGTTGTACGTGAGGACTGCAACCCCTAAGATGGGAGATGTGGATTGCTAACATTCCTGAGGGCTGGTGAGGGAACACACATGCTGAAGGAAGGGGAGCACCGGCCATCTGCCTCCCTGCCAAGACCAGCTGACCCGGTGGAGAGGAGGAGAGCTCCTGGTGCGAGCAAGGCACAGTGGTGATCATGTTGAGTGGACCCCAGTCAGCGAAGTGTGAGACGTCCGGTCTAGTAAACTGCTCACATACAAATTCTCCAATAGGCATACTGTGTATGTGCTCACTAAAATCCAAGGCAGTTCTTCCCCAGTCATTTGGGGTCAGTTGGCAGAAGTTTACTGTCCACCTGTACACTTGATTACAAGAAGTACACGGGCAGAGTGGATAAGAATGACCAGGTTCTTCAACCATACAACACGAGTCGTGAAACTTGCACTTGGTATAAGAAGCTGTTTACCCACCTTATTCAGTTGGTTACATACAACAAGTATGCTGTTTACCGTCAGACCAGTGTCTTTTCCTGACTTTCAGTTGACAGTCATTGAAACTCCTACTTCTACAAAACCAGCAGCCTTCACTTCATCTGCTATGGAGGACGTAGCAAGGCTGCAGGTTCGGCACTTTGCCTAAGGCATTCCTGCAACAGCGAGGAAGACTCAACGGAAATGTTGTTGCAGAGTCCGCTCTAAGCAGGGAAAGGTGCAGGCGAGTCGTGTTAATGTCCACAGTGACATCTCAGACAACCCTGCCATTTCCCACTTGCTTTACGTTGTACCATAGAAAAGGGAAGTATCTGGGTATGGACTGAGGTAGAGCAGCTCTAATATATACCTTTCAATGGCTGTGCATCGATACATACCTTTCATGGACCACTAATTCACTAGGCAAGCAGCCTTTCAAATAACTTCCGGAGCACAGGAACAACAAACTCAGAGAGCATGAGTGGCCACTGCCTGCTGCTGTTCACGTTCTGTTGCATTTAAAGCTGTTTTCTTAGCGCAAAGTGCCTCCTCTGGTCCATTTTGAATACAAGGGTACATTTTGCTCTAAGAAAATAGCTCTAAATGCTGGGTTCCACTCCTCGCGTAATTCCGCATAACCTTGTGTAATTTAGCTGTAATTTCGCCACGCACAAAGAGGACTCTGGGAAATGGACATTATGGCCAACAAGAACTTAAGAATACCCAGAATTTAAGTATGTGAATGTATTGTCTTCTTACAAACAAGCAGTGCCATTACCCACAGCCCTGAGGGGCACACATGGCATTCACAAGAGTGATACTGGCTTAAAAAGGCAGCATTGAGCTGCTCCGTACACACAATAACTGACGTCAGAGAGCCGTCTGAAGGAAACAAACATCATGTTCAGACACGCGTGTAGCTGAGAAGGCAGCACCTTCCTTTTACACATTAGCTGGAACCATTCATAAGGACACAAACAGGATATTTAGACGATCATGGGCCTGAGAAGCAGCAGAGAACTGTCTCTATTTCTTGACCCCACCGAAGGCCACACAAGAAGACACTAGTTACCTTCAATAAAGATTTTTCTGGTGGACACTCTATCTAATCGCAGATTCCTCCCTGTCTGTAGATCCCTAAGTGTCACACGAGCCACAGACTTTTCTTAGATGTCCTTCTAGGTGCTGATTGATGGCACTGTGCAGCTCTGCAGTGACTCTGTACAACCATGGAAGAGAAAGCGTGGAGCCACATATAAGCATCACTGCTGCATGCTGACCTCAGTTCCATGCATGTGCCTGCTTCGCGCCCTCAGACACAGAGCGTTGAACACATTATTAGATGCTAAAGAGGCCAGAGAGGTGGGAGGAAGCAAGGAAACCACTGCTAGACAGAGTATCCACCAGAAAGACAGTTACCGAAGGCAAGAACTTCTTCTGATAGATGGGCAGGCAGGCAGACAGACAGACAGGATAGATGGATGGATGGACAGACAGACAGACAGACAGACAGACCTAACCAGAGAATCCTCATTTTTAGAATATATAACAGTGCCTCCCGAGTTGGGGGGGTCTAAGGAGTAAACTTAGGCCAAATGACCTTGAGAACTGAGTGGGCGACGTGACCTTCCTGCTGGACTTGACTGCCATGCAGTAGTGCGTCGAGTATATGCACCAGCGCCCACATTGCAGCCTGGAAGATGTCTAGCAAAGGTACCCCTCTGAGCCAAAGCCATTCTGGCCGCCTTAGCCCTGGTGGAGTAAGTCCGCAGGCCCACAGGGTTTCTTCTTGGACAGTGCATAGCAAATTCTGATACGGAGAACTATCCACCTTGACGGGGGCCTCTTTTGCACCACCTTCCCTTTCTTTTTTCTAGGAGAACCCACCAAATGCTGATTATCCATATAATGGTGTTTTGTGCTGTTGATGTAAAAGCTTAAAGCCCTCTTAGGGTCAAGCCAATGGTGTCTCTCTTCCCTTTTTAAGGGTTTATACGGAGCAAAGAACGCTGGCACAATTGAAAAATGTGAAAAGGAGTTACAGCTTTTGGTAGGAAAGCTGCCCGGGCCTCATTACCAGTTTGTCTGGAAAGATGTGGTAGGGCGGTGGCACTGAAAGTGCCTGAGGTGCACTCACGTGCCGTGGAGATGTAATCACAATAAGGACGCTGGTTTTTAGCGTCAATAGGATTAATGAGTGTTAGACCTGATACCACGGTCCAGGAGGAGGCAGACCTTGAGGGGAATGCCCTGGAACCTACAGGGGAACAAGTGGCTGAACTGGGGGACCTGCCTGAGCTGACCCATTGGCAGCAAGAAGGAGGCCCCTCCAGGGAGGAATTTTGTGAGGAGCAGAAGAAGTGCCCTTCTCTTGAGGGTTTGCGGCAACAGGCCACAGCCCAGGCAGCAGGTGATCAGTCTGGATCACATTGGATCTACTGGGAGAACGACCTCCTGTATAGTGAGCCTAAGGTTGCTGAGCCTGGGTCAGCCCGTGTGCTGGTGGTACCCCAGCGCTTCAGAGCCTTCCTACTGGGTTTGGCTCATGATGTGCCTTTAGCTGGACATCTGGGGCAGGACAAGACCTTTGAAAGGCTTGTCACCCACTTTCATTGGCCCCAGATGCGAAGAGTTCAGACACTCATTGTAGGACATGTCAAACTTGCCAGGCAAGTGGGAAAAGTGGTATTAAGCAAAAGGCTCCTCTCCAACCTTTCCCTGTAGTCAGTACCCCCTTTGAACGGGTGGGCATTGACATTGTGGGGCCACTGGACCCCAAGACAGCCATGAGCAACAGGTGTATCCTGGTCTTGGTGGACCATGCTACCCGGTACCCGGAAGCCATCCCGCTCAGGACAGGGACGGCCCCCGTGGTGGGATGTGCACTGATGGGGATTTTCTCCCGTGTGGGGTTCCCCAGAGAGGTGGTGTCAGACCGTGGTACAAACTTCATATCCAACTATATGAAGTCCCTGTGGAAGGAGTGCGGTGTTACTTATAAGTTCACCACTCCTTACCACCCCCAAGGTAATGGGCTGGTTGAGAGATTCAACCGGACCCTCAAAGGCATGATAATGGGTCTTGAGGAACCTATGAGGCGTAAGTGGGACGTCCTCTTGCCATGCCTTCTTTTTGCTTACCGTGAGGTGCCACAGAAGTCCTTAGGGTTCAGTCCCTTTGAACTGCTCTATGGTCACCCGGTAAGAGGACCTTTGAGTCTGGTCAAGGAAGGCTGGGAGCAATCTCCCAGGAAACCTCCCCAGGATGTATACAGTTACATTCTGGCCTTCAGGAACCAGACCAGGCGATTCAGGCAATTCGCTGAGGCGAATCTGGAAGCCAGCCAGGAAGAGATGAAGCGATGGTACGATCAGAATGCCACTCTGATTGAGCTTCAGCCTGGGCAGAAAGTTTGGGTCATGGCCCCTGTAGAGCCCTGTGCGCTCCAGGACAGGTGGACCGGACCATTTGAGGTGGTGGAGCGCAAGAGTGATGTCACCTACCTGGTGAACTTTCGGCCTCCTAGGAACCCTTTGCGGGTCCTGCATGTTAACCGCCTGAAGCCCCGCTTAGAAAGGTCCGAAGTGGGCATGCTCCTAGCGACGGATGATGGAATGGAGGAGGAGACAGAGCCTCTTCCTGACCTCCTGTCTGCAACAGAGCAAGATGGATCAGTGGATGGTGTCAGCCTCTCTGCAACACTGACCCCTGAACAGCAGCAAGATTGTCGCCAACTGTTGGGACAATTCTCTGATTTGTTCTCCCTGGTTCCTGGTGTCACTGAGTGGTGCGTCCATGACGTGGATACTGGGGACAGTCCTCCTGTGAAGCACAAGGCTTACAGAATGACTGACAGGGTCAGAGCTCACATCAAGGAGGAAGTCTCCAAGATGTTTGCATTAGGGGTGATTGAGTCCTCTCACAGCCCTTGGGCCAGCCCAGTGGTCTTGGTCCCAAAGGCTGCCGCGCCTGGTGCCACACCCGAACTCCGGTTCTGTGTGGACTACCGAGGACTCAATTCAGTCACCAGGACTGACGCGCACCCCATCCCCAGAGCTGATGAGCTCATTGATCGGTTGGGGGCTGCCCGGTACCTCAGCACATTTGATTTAACGTCTGGGTACTGGCAGATCGCCTTAACTGATGGGGCCAAAGAGAGGTCAGCATTCTCCTCACCAGATGGGCACTACCAATTCCGGGTTATGCCCTTTGGGATGAAGAATGCCCCTGCCACCTTTCAGAGGTTGGTCAACCAGGTGTTGGCTGGACTGGAGGATTTCAGTGCCGCCTACCTGGATGACATTGCAGTGTTCAGCGCCAGTTGGGAAGAACATCTGCGCCACCTCTGGGAAGTGTTGATGGCACTGCGCAAGGCAGGCCTCACGATCAAGGCAAGTAAGTGCCAGATCGGGCAGGGCTCCATGGTGTACTTGAGACACCAGGTTGGGAGCGGCCAGGTGGCGCCCCTACAGCCCAAGATTGAGACCATCCTGGCTTGGGAACCCCCCAAAACCCAGACAGAGGTGAGAGCCTTTTTAGGACTCACAGGGTACTACAGGAGGTTTGTCAAGGGGTATGGCAACATTGTTGCATCCTTGACTGAGCTGACTTCCAGGAAGCAGCCCAAGAAAGTGAACTGGGCTGACACCTGTCAGAAAGCTTTTGACGCCCTGAAGACTGCCATGTGTACAGCACCCGTGCTTCAGGTGCCCAACTTCTCAAAGGAATTCATTGTCCAAACAGATGCTTCAGAGCATGGTGTGGGGGCTGTTCTATCACAGATTAATGAGGAGGGCCTAGACCAACCTGTAGCCTTCATCAGTAGGAGGTTACTTCCACGGGAACAGAGGTGGAGTGCAATTGAGCGTGATGCATTTGCTGTGGTCTGGGCACTGAAGAAGTTGAGACCATACCTGTTTGGGACTCACTTCCGGGTTCAGACAGACCACAGGCCCCTCAGATGGTTGATGCAGATGAGGGGTGAGAATCCAAAGTTGTTGAGGTGGTCCATTTCCCTACAGGGGATGGACTTCACGGTGGAACACGCCCTGGTACAGAACACGCCAATGCTGATGGTCTGTCCAGATTTTTCCGCCTTAGTGAAGAGAACTCCCAAGGGGTTGGGTAATTCTCCCCACATTTCAGCTGGAGGGGACACGTGTTAGACCTGGTACCATTGGCGTGAGTCTCCCTTCCATTTTTTCACTGATTGCCTCCTCTGTTTTTGATGTTTTGCTGGTTTAGATGCTTTGGGCACTATGCCACTGCTATTCAGTGCCACAGTGCAAGTGCTCCCTATGGTAAATTGATGTATTGATTAGTGACTCCATGATTGGATCATTTGATTTACTTGTCAGACCCTAGTATAGTGCACCAGGTGTGCCCAGGGCCTGTAAATCAAATGCTGCTGGTGGGCTTGCAGCACTGATTGTGCAACCCACAGAAGCAGCTTGTAAAGTGTGTCTCAGGCCTGCCATTGCAGAGCCTGTGTGCAGTCTGTGACTGCCATGTCGACTTGGCAAGTGCACCCACTTGCCAGTCCCTAAACCTTCCCTTTTTTGCATATCAGTCACCCCTAAGGTAGGCCCAAGGGCAGGGTGCATTGTATGTAAAAGGTAGGACATGCCCTGGTGTGTATAGCATGTCCTGATAGTGAATTACAGCCAATTTCGTTTTTCACTATTGCAAGGCTACCTGTCCCCATAGGCCAGAATGGGCAGTTTGATTATAACATCTTATAATCCTAACTGACCCAGGGAACATGGTAGAAAAACGAATTTAGTATGCCTGAACTCAGAATGATAAAATACGTCTTTTAGTGAAGTTGGTTTTAACATTCTGTGTTTGAAAATACCACTTTTAGAAAGTAGGTATTTTCTTGCTTAAACCATCCAGCCTGCCTCTGCTAGCTTGTGTATTGTATGTCTGGTTTTGTGAGAGACAGGGGCTGGGGGGCTCCAGGAGACAGAGTGAGTCAGCACAGGGCTGAGTAGACCTATCTGCATGTAGAGTTGTGGAAGGAGTTGCACCTGGGCCTGAATAGGGCTGTGCCTGCCTTCCACAATGCTGGCTCCACCTCCTGTGGTGCGTCTGATGTCCCTGGCCCACACTGAAAAAGGAAGAGGGTGTGCACTGGCAGGATGCACCCAGAACTGGTTTGGACTAGGTACAGGACCCTCTGCCTTCAGAGGACAAAGGATTTAGGGGTATAAATATTGGGGTCCTGACCCCAGAACTTTAGATCACTTCTGGAAACAACAAGACAAACCTTTGCCAAGGAGAAGAACCAAGGAAGCTGCAGGAGTTTGGACTGCCCCTCTGCCAGTGTGCTGTTTGCTGGGTTGGCCTGCAGTGGTCTTCATTGCCAAGGAAAGGAGAAGGAACTTTCAAAGAACTTTCATCATCTTGCAGAATATTTCTCCAAGGGCTTGAACTAGAGCTTGCCACCTGCTGAAGTCTCAGGCTACAAGACTTCACCACCAGCTCCCTCCCGAATTCCTTTGCTGGGGATTCTGTCTGCAGAAGCCTGCGTGTCGCTGGGAGCTGGAAGCGCGACACAACGAGAAGAAGCGTGTCGCTGACGAAGCTGCTGCCGTCGCATTGCAGGAGAAGCGTGTCGCCGCCGCAGAGGCCGCCGCCGCATCACCAGAGAAGTGTGCCTTCGTCGCAGCTGCCTGCCGTCGCATCAACGGAGAAGCGTGTCGCCGTCGCAACTGCCTGCCGTCGCATCAACAGGGAAGCGTGTCGCCACCGCAAGGGTCGCCGTCGCATACCCCGAGAAGCGTGTCGCAGCTGCCTGCCGTCGCATCACCGGAGAAGCGTGTCGCAGGGACTGTCGCAGCTCCAAAGATACAGAGTTCGCCGAACGGCCGTTGGGCGTGCACGCATCATCTTCACATCGTCGCATCGCATCAAGGGCGCACTTTCATCGCATCGCACCGGATCGTCGCACCGCATCGAGGCGCTTGCTCGCTGCATCGTCCTCCCTGCGGACCCTTTGTTTGTTTTGCGTTACGCATCCCAGGTACTTTTGAGAGAAACGTGTCGCATTTACCATCAACTTGAACTAAGTTACTTCTACCATCTTTAAGTCTATTTTGAGTACAGTATTGTGGATTTTTGTCGTTTGTGGTCTTGTGTTAAGTCTATATAAAGAATACTTATTATTTAAAACCGGTGTAGTGTCCATCTGTAGTGTTTTCACTGTATTACTGTATGTGTTCACAAATGCTTAACACACTGCCTCTGAGTTAAGCTTGTCTGCTCGTGCCAAGCTACCAAGGGGGTGAGCAGGGGTTATTTTAGTAGTGTATCCCCCTTACCCTGACTAGAAGCAAGGGTCCCTATTTGGACAAAGGTGTATGGCATTGCCAACTAGAGACCCCCAGTTCTAACAATGAGCAACTGTGCATGGACTCACAGGGTATGCACATGAGAAATGCTAGGACCAAATCCAGGTCCATTGTGGCTTTACAAACTATTTAGGGGCAAACATATAAGTGGAAACCTTTCCAAAACTCATAGCAACCTGTAACTTATACAAAAACAATTGATGAGGTAAACACAGGAAGGCCCATAAGGCCGACAAATAGTCTTTCACTGTGCCCACCGCATGTCATTTCTAATGTAATGAAAGAACAGACAAAAGAGCGTCTGAATGTCTGGATGCAGAGAGTCGGTGTTCCGGACTCCACACAGGGCAACACATTTCTCACAGAGAAGATAGATTTTCTGGAAGGGTGTCTGGCCACAAGGATTACATCAACCAAGTTGGTCAGCAGTTCGAAAGCATTGAATTTCCACTGCTCAGCATCCACGCCTGGAGGTGTAGGTTGTGCAGACTCCGGTGTAGGACCCTGCTCTGCTGCTGAGATATGAGGTCCTCCTGCAGTGGACGCCTGATCGGAAGGCAAATGCTTCGGCTCATGAGCGATCAGAATGACTTTGGCCTGATGTGTCTGGATCATCCTCTGGAATCCACAGACCACGCTATATAAAGATGTTCTGTTGGGCAAGCCACCTACAGAGAAGTAGAGCCTCCTGACACAGGATCCAGGACTACGCCTCATTCTGCTTGTTACAGTTTCACATGGCGGTTGCCTTGTCGGGCCAGCCTCAACCTGATGGATGGCAGGAAGGGTTTCAGGGCCAGGCGGATCCCACAAAGCTCCAGGACACTGATATGGAGCTGGCTCTCTGCTAGAGCCCAGAGACTTCTGATCTCCATCTCTCCCAGGTGCCCTCCCCCAACCTAGCACTGATGCATCTGTCTCAACCATGACCATGGGCTGAGGTGTGGCACAGCGGCCAGGGCGGCTGACTCTGGAGAGCAGGGCTCATGGTTCAATCCCTGGCGCCGGCAGCATGTCAGCTCAGCACCATGTGACTCTGGGCAATAGCTCACTTCTTCTCCCCGACGGCCCCCAGCGCCTTGAGACACTTAGGGGTGAGTAGTTTGCCCTTTACAAATTCCAGACTTAGATGTAGATTAATAGTGTCAGCCACCAATGCAGAATCTGGGCAGTTTCCTTCAAGATAGAAAACTGACAGGGATAGTTCAGGGTTAGCCATAAATAACACAATATCATCAGCATAGGCAGTAAATTTAATGTTTTGAGCCTTTATAATGAATTTTAAAAAAGCCTCAGAGTATCAAATCTGGACAAGGAGTGGTTCAAGTGTTAAAATAAAAAGTAGGGGAGATAAGAGGCAGCCATCAGGCAGGAAGCACCAGCAACCCACTCTTCTGTATTTTCAAAGCCGCTTGGGAGCTTCAAAAGCCCGCGGCCATCTTCACTTGTGTCCAGCCATGCCCCATCCTGGCCACTGACTCCTCCTCTTCTAGCTTTTACTGGTCAGGCTTATGGGTCCTCTTCACAAAGGCTGGGGGCAAACAGTTAGAAATCCACCCCTGTAAGATCACACATATGCATACACAGACAGTACTCCAAAAGTGTGTCATGCAACATTTACACGTGGTGAAATCATGCATGAATACACAATGTGGACAGCGTATTTCCACGCTGCACTTGTTTTTCTTTACAGAAATTATATTTGTTCCCAGTGGGAAAAAATCTTTCCCTACACCCCCTTGAGATATGAGGTTGTTTTCGTCATAATTATTCCTGCATTCACTGGAATAAATTAGCATATTCTGTACAATGTTTGTAAATGTACACAAACAAATCAGTTTGCTGGTGTTTATTGCATTTGCAGTACCACCACTCAGGAACAACTCCTCACTGACACCATATCTATATTTACATTTGCAGAATATCAGCCATATTGGTGTATTGGCAACGGTCGTAAGTGGAATTTATCGTATAATTCCACAAATCTCATTTTGTGAATCAAGAAGCATAATTTATAATAGCAAATTTCTTTTTTTGCATCCAAGTCCCACAAAGGTGTGACCATTTCTGTGTTCTAACACACCTCCTGAGTTTTAAAGCTGTGAATAACAATAATAGCTATTAGTGGACACTGAGTCTATTGTACATGACTTCTGTGTAGTATAATATTTGAGGTCCAATCCCTCTACCACCTCCTTAAGTAAGCCTTGACCGCTCGACATAGTTCTTCTTGGAGACAAACCCTCTACCACCTCCTGGAGTCAGTCTTCATTGCTTGATATCACTACGCCTGGGGACGAACCCTCTACTACCTCTTGGAGTGTAGTCAGTTGTGATTACTCAACATCACTGCCCCTGGAGACAAACCCTCTACCATCTCCTGGCGTCAGACTTGACTGCTTGACAGCACCATCCTTGGAGACAAACCCTCTACCGCCTCCTGGAGTCAGCCTTGACATCACCATCCTTGGAGACAAACCCTCTACCGCCTCCTGGAGTCAGCCTTGACATCACCATCCTTGGAGACAAACCCTCTACCGCCTCCTGGAGTCAGCCTTGACATCCCCATCCTTGGAGACAAACCCTCTACCGCCTCCTGGAGTCAGCCTTGACATCACCATCCTTGGAGACAAACCCTCTACCGCCTCCCTGGAGTCAGCCTTGACATCACCATCCTTGGAGACAAACCCTCTACCGCCTCCTGGAGTCAGCCTTGACATCACCATCCTTGGAGACAAACCCTCTACCGCCTCCTGGAGTCAGCCTTGACATCACCATCCTTGGAGACAAACCCTCTACCGCCTCCTGGAGTCAGCCTTGACATCACCATCCTTGGAGACAAACCCTCTACCGCCTCCTGGAGTCAGCCTTGACATCACCATCCTTGGAGGCAAACCCTCTACCGCCTCCTGGAGTCAGCCTTGACATCACCATCCTTGGAGACAGACCCTCTACCGCCTCCTGGAGTCAGCCTTGACATCACTGCCCCTGGAGACAAACCCTCTACCACCTCCTGGAGTCAGCCTTGACATCACCATCCTTGGAGACAAACCCTCTACCGCCTCCTGGAGTCAGCCTTGACATCACCATCCTTGGAGGCAAACCCTCTACCGCCTCCTGGAGTCAGCCTTGACATCACCATCCTTGGAGACAAACCCTCTACCGCCTCCTGGAGTAAGCCTTGACATCACTGCCCCTGGAGACAAACCCTCTACCGCCTCCTGGAGTCAGCCTTGACATCACTGCCCCTGGAGACAAACCCTCTACCACCTCCTGGAGTCAGCCTTGACTGCTTGACATCACCATCCTTGGAGACAAATCCTCTACCACCTCCTGGAGTCAGCCTTGACATCACCATCCTTGGAGACAAACCCTCTACCGCCTCCTGGAGTCAGCCTTGACATCACCATCCTTGGAGACAAACCCTCTACCACCTCCTGGAGTCAGCCTTGACATCACCATCCTTGGAGACAAACCCTCTACCGCCTCCTGGAGTCAGCCTTGACATCACCATCCTTGGAGACAAACCCTCTTCCGCCTCCTGGAGTCAGCCTTGACATCACCATCCTTGGAGACAAACCCTCTACCGCCTCCTGGAGTCAGCCTTGACATCACCATCCTTGGCGACAAACCCTCTACCACCTCCTGGAGTCAGCCTTGACTGTTTGACATCACCATCCTTGGAGACAAACCCTCTACCGCCTCCTGGAGTCAGCCTTGACATCACCATCCTTGGAGACAAACCCTCTACCGCCTCCTGGAGTCAGCCTTGACATCACCATCCTTGGAGACAAACCCTCTACCGCCTCCTGGAGTCAGCCTTGACATCACCATCCTTGGAGACAAACCCTCTACCGCCTCCTGGAGTCAGCCTTGACATCACCATCCTTGGAGACAAACCCTCTACCGCCTCCTGGAGTCAGCCTTGAAATCACCATCCTTGGAGACAAACCTCTACCGCCTCCTGGAGTCAGCCTTGACATCACCATCCTTGGAGACAAACCCTCTACCGCTTCCTGGAGTCAGCCTTGACATCACCATCCTTGGAGACAAACCCTCTACCGCCTCCCGGAGTCAGCCTTGACATCACCATCCTTGGAGACAAACCCTCTACCGCCTCCCGGAGTCAGCCTTGACATCACCATCCTTGGAGACAAACCCTCTATCGCCTCCCGGAGTCAGCCTTGACATCACCATCCTTGGAGACAAACCCTCTACCGCCTCCCGGAGTCAGCCTTGACATCACCATCCTTCGAGACAAACCCTCTACCGCTTCCCGGAGTCAGCCTTGACATCACCATCCTTCGAGACAAACCCTCTACCGCCTCCTGGAATCAGCCTTGACATCACCATCCTTGGAGACAAACCCTCTACCACCTCCTGGAGTCAGCCTTGACATCACCATCCTTGGAGACAAACCCTCTACCGCCTCCTGGAGTCAGCCTTGACATCAACATCATTGGAGACAAACCCTCTACCACCTCCTGGAGTCAGCCTTGACTGCTTGACATCACTGCCCCTGGAGACAAACCCTCTACCACCTCCTGGAGTCAGCCTTGACTGCTTGACATCACTGCCCCTGGAGACAAACCCTCTACCGCCTCCTGGAGTCAGCCTTGACATCACCATCCTTGGAGGCAAACCCTCTACCGCCTCCTGGAGTCAGCCTTGACATCACCATCCTTGGAGACAGACCCTCTACCGCCTCCTGGAGTCAGCCTTGACAACACTGCCCCTGGAGACAAACCCTCTACCACCTCCTGGAGTCAGCCTTGACATCACCATCCTTGGAGACAAACCCTCTACCGCCTCCTGGAGTCAGCCTTGACATCACCATCCTTGGAGGCAAACCCTCTACCGCCTCCTGGAGTCAGCCTTGACATCACCATCCTTGGAGACAAACCCTCTACCGCCTCCTGGAGTCAGCCTTGACATCACTGCCCCTGGAGACAAACCCTCTACCGCCTCCTGGAGTCAGCCTTGACATCACTGCCCCTGGAGACAAACCCTCTACCACCTCCTGGAGTCAGCCTTGACTGCTTGACATCACCATCCTTGGAGACAAATCCTCTACCACCTCCTGGAGTCAGCCTTGACATCACCATCCTTGGAGACAAACCCTCTACCGCCTCCTGGAGTCAGCCTTGACATCACCATCCTTGGAGACAAACCCTCTACCACCTCCTGGAGTCAGCCTTGACATCACCATCCTTGGAGACAAACTCTCTACCGCCTCCTGGAGTCAGCCTTGACATCACCATCCTTGGAGACAAACCCTCTTCCGCCTCCTGGAGTCAGCCTTGACATCACCATCCTTGGAGACAAACCCTCTACCGCCTCCTGGAGTCAGCCTTGACATCACCATCCTTGGCGACAAACCCTCTACCACCTCCTGGAGTCAGCCTTGACTGTTTGACATCACCATCCTTGGAGACAAACCCTCTACCGCCTCCCTGGAGTCAGCCTTGACATCACCATCCTTGGAGACAAACCCTCTACCGCCTCCTGGAGTCAGCCTTGACATCACCATCCTTGGAGACAAACCCTCTACCGCCTCCTGGAGTCAGCCTTGACATCACCATCCTTGGAGACAAACCCTCTACCGCCTCCTGGAGTCAGCCTTGACATCACCATCCTTGGAGACAAACCCTCTACCGCCTCCTGGAGTCAGCCTTGAAATCACCATCCTTGGAGACAAACCCTCTACCGCCTCCTGGAGTCAGCCTTGACATCACCATCCTTGGAGACAAACCCTCTACCGCTTCCTGGAGTCAGCCTTGACATCACCATCCTTGGAGACAAACCCTCTACCGCCTCCCGGAGTCAGCCTTGACATCACCATCCTTCGAGACAAACCCTCTACCGCCTCCCGGAGTCAGCCTTGACATCACCATCCTTGGAGACAAACCCTCTATCGCCTCCCGGAGTCAGCCTTGACATCACCATCCTTGGAGACAAACCCTCTACCGCCTCCCGGAGTCAGCCTTGACATCACCATCCTTCGAGACAAACCCTCTACCGCTTCCCGGAGTCAGCCTTGACATCACCATCCTTCGAGACAAACCCTCTACCGCCTCCTGGAATCAGCCTTGACATCACCATCCTTGGAGACAAACCCTCTACCACCTCCTGGAGTCAGCCTTGACATCACCATCCTTGGAGACAAACCCTCTACCGCCTCCTGGAGTCAGCCTTGACATCATCATCATTGGAGACAAACCCTCTACCACCTCCTGGAGTCAGCCTTGACTGCTTGACATCACTGCCCCTGGAGACAAACCCTCTACCACCTCCTGGAGTCAGCCTTGACTGCTTGACATCACTGCCCCTGGAGACAAACCCTCTACCGCCTCCTGGAGTCAGCCTTGACATCACCATCCTTGGAGACAAACCCTCTACCGCCTCCTGGAGTCAGCCTTGACATCACCATCCTTGGAGACAAACCCTCTACCGCCTCCTGGAGTCAGCCTTGACATCACCATCCTTGGAGACAAACCCTCTACCGCCTCCTGGAGTCAGCCTTGACATCACCATCCTTGGAGACAAACCCTCTACCACCTCCTGGAGTCAGCCTTGACATCACCATCCTTGGAGACAAACCCTCTACCACCTCCCGGAGTCAGCCTTGACTGCTTGACATCACCATCCTTCGAGACAAACCCTCTACCGCCTCCTGGAGTCAGCCTTGACATCACCATCCTTGGAGACAAACCCTCTACCGCCTCCTGGAGTCAGCCTTGACATCACCATCCTTGGAGACAAACCCTCTACCGCCTCCTGGAGTCAGCCTTGACATCACCATCCTTGGAGACAAACACTCTACCGCTTCCTGGAGTCAGCCTTGACATCACCATCCTTCGAGACAAACCCTCTACCGCCTCCTGGAGTCAGCCTTGACATCACCATCCTTGGAGACAAACCCTCTACCGCCTCCTGGAGTCAGCCTTGACATCACCATCCTTGGAGACAAACCCTCTACCACCTCCTGGAGTCAGCCTTGACATCACCATCCTTGGAGACAAACCCTCTACCGCCTCCTGGAGTCAGCCTTGACTGCTTGACATCACTGCCCCTGGAGACAAACCCTCTACCACCCTCCGAGAGGAATTCTTGACTGATTCACATCACTATGGTTGAGAGTCAACTTTACAAAGGAAGCAACTTGGTTATCGCGAGGCGCTGGGAGACCCAAGGTAACCAAGAGCACCCGCTGAGGATACTGCCTAGTAACCAGTGAGTGCCTCAGTACCCAGGGAAAAGGATTCATCCCTAGGGGTATTTACGAGGGTACTAGCCACGGGGCAAGAGTTGGCCAGGATCATTTTTAATGGTAGCTCATGTGTCTGGAAGATACGGGCACATCTCACATTAGAAGGGAGTGAGTTCACGATAAAATGGTATTTTTGCAACTTACTCAAAGGGTTTCTTTTTATACGCTGTGGCACTCACTTGGGTTAGTGTGCGGTGTACATATTTTTGGAATCGCAGAGCATAAAGTACTAACATCTAGTAAGCACATTACCCACTTACACACAGTTTACCTATGATTCCGTAACGTAAGCAGGAGAGGGGCCCTTTCTCCCTCATCCCAGAGTGGTGATCGTGACCTGAGTAAATGGTGCCTTGACGTGCATTGAATATCATGGGGAACATGTCAAGGGTCCAATGTAACAAGGCCAGACTGCACTGCAGTCAGTGTGTTTGCACACCCGCTGGATCCCCACCTGGCCTCCATCTTGGTCGCAACTGATGTACTAATGGATGTTACCTAGGCTGGTCCGCCTGAAAGGGCTGGCTCTACCAGAAGGGGGGGAGGGGGGGCCGCGGAATGTCATTCCTCCCTCCTCGGGCAGCAAGGTAGGTCCTTCTATCAGTTACCACCTTAAGTGGGGAGTTGGTAACAAATCAATGGTTTTCGAATGCAACACCACAGCGGGGGAGAGACCTCTTTCAAGCCCCCTTCAATTTATGATTCGGAAGGAGTTTGCAAAAGTTACTTTGGGAGCCGGAAACTCCTTCCTGATTCACAGAGTAACTTTTGGGTATTTCAAGGCGCACTTTTGTGGTGGCAAAGCCTTTGATTTTGTGAACCACAGGCTTTGCAACGAGAAAAAGAGAATCGCAGATCTTGCCACTAAGACTCAGTGCCCCCACTTCCCACTCTTAGGTTTATCCAGCAGGGAGGGGAGAGGTGAAGACCCACAACCAGCTCAGCACTGAGCCTGACCAGATATCTCAACCACACACATGGTCAGTGTGAGCAATCCATACCTGTAATGTAATAGACATATTAACAAGCTGTGCATACCTTACATTAACTGCCTCCGAGAAGCATCTTTTTCTGTACACGACGAGGCGTTCTCAGAGGATGTCATCAGAAGTCCATCACCTTATACATGACTTTCTTATCATGTATGACGACAAATTCGCTTGTAGGACAGGAAGAGATATTTTTCTTCTGAGCCAGCCTTTAAACTTGTCCTAACCTCAGGGAACTGTTGCACAATCAGCAGTCCAGCAGTTCACGTGTCACCTGCAGAGGTCACAGAGTAAAGGCATGTTTAGAAACTGCCTTCTCCTTCAGCCATACGTTAGCCCTACATGTTTAATGCTCAAACAGTTTAATTTTCTGAACTTACAAACACAAGAACTGTTTGTCATTTTAGAATGAGCAGCGCCTTCGTTGTCATGACGTATTAGGCCCCTGTGATCTCACATGATCAGTGTGATGGAGAGTCCAGACTGAGGGTGGTGGCTGGCAGTGTCTGTTGGTGTGAGGGGTCCAGCCTGGTGACCACAGGACAGGCACAGGGTAAGGAGCGAGGGGTAAGAATACGCTGAAAAACATGAAGAATAAATATGGCCCCACTGAATCCGTCACGACTCTGGAAAGGCTTCCAGTGAGGGCAGGTGAAGGGGCATTACCACAGGCCACCCATCGCTCCACCGATCACTATAGATAGTAGTTACACTAACCCTTCCCCACGGCCTTCGGACAATACAGCACTGCTGTGCTCCCCCTCCCCCAAAAAAATAAAGAAAATGGAAATAGGACTGCAAAAATTATATGCAGGTTTTGGTTACCCAGTGTTAGCTCTATCAACTTAGGGTGGTCTTCTCCCAAACATTGTGCCGTTTTCCCTCCATTTTTGCTGAAAATCGAGTTTGTTGGCCTCAGGTCTCTGTGCACTTTACCACTGCTAACCAGTGCTAATGTGCTTCTGCTTACTCCCCTAAACATGGTAAGGAAAATGCTACTTACCCAGTATGCATCTGTTCTTGGCATATAGAGCTGTAGAGTCATATGCTATGCATATATCGCCATCTAGTGTTGGGTCCGGATGTTTGCACTTTGTTTTTCTTCAAAGAAGTCTTTCCAGTCACGAAGTAGGTGACTTCTCCTTTCGGTGATAGTGCGCATGGGCATCGACTCCATTGTTAGATTGTTTTCCCGCAGAGGGTAATAATGGAGTTAGTAAGAGTAGTAAAAGGGGATGTCCATGAATGCATGTATCTAAGTAAGATATTACTGCAACAGGTCTAGGTACACGGGGAGGCGGGTGGGCGCATATGACTCTACAGCTCTATATGCCAAGAACAGATGCATACTGGGTAAGTAGCATTTTCCGTTCGAGGCATATGAGCTGTAGATCATATGCTGTGCATAGACTATGTAGCAGTTATCTCCCAAAGCGGTGGCTAACCTGTATCTGTTGCAGTGGTTTGCAATAGTGTACGTCAAACTGCCTGGCCCACTCTAGCTTGCTGTCTTGCTAACACATCTACACAATAGTGTTTTGTGAATGTGTGTGGTGTAGACCATGTTGCAGCGTTGCATATGTCATCTATGGGTATATTCCCTAAGAATGCCATAGAAGCCCCCAGTTTGCGTGTAGAGTGTGCTCTGGGGGGAACTGTTAATGTCCGTTTAGCCTTTGCATAGCATATTTGAATGCATTTGACTATCCACCTTGCAATGCCTGATTTTGATATGGGATTGCCTTTGTGCGGTGGAGCAAAAGCAACAAAAGTTTATTTGTGTTACGGAAAGGTTTTGTCCTTTCTATGTAATAAAGCAATGCTCTCTTCACATCTAATGTGTGTAGGGCACGTTCTGCCACTGAATCTGGTTGAGGGAAGAACACGGGTAACTCAACCAATTGATTGATATGAAAAGCAGAAATGACTTTAGGAAGGAATTTAGGATTAGTCCGAAGAACCACTTTATTTTGGTGTATTTGTAAAAAGGGTTCTTCTATAGTTAACGCCTGAAGCTCACCTAGTCTTCTGAGTGATGTGATAGCCACAAGGAAAGCAGTTTTCCATGTGAGAAATTGCAGTTCACATCTGTGTAATGGCTCAAAGGGTGGACCCATTAGTCTAGTGAGAACAATACTGAGATTCCATACTGGAGCAGGTGGACGTCTCGGGGGAATGACTTTTTTGAGTCCCTTCATAAAGGCTTTGATAACAGGCACTCTAAAAAGAGATAGATGTTGTCTATTTTGGAGGTATGCAGCTATTGCAGACAGATGTAAGCGTATGGAAGTGTACGCTAAATTGGAAGGTTGCAGATGTAACAAATAACATATAATATTCTGTACAGAAGCATCAAGCGGGTTGATGTGGTTGTTATTACAGTATATCACAAACCTCTTCCACTTTGCTGCATAGCATGCTCTTGTGGTAGGACGTCCAGCCTCTTTGATAATATTCATGCAGTCTGGCGGTAGGTTAAGGTAGCCAAACTCTAAGACTTCAGGAGCCAGATCGCCAGATTGAGTTGACTGGGGTCCGGATGTCTTATGTCTCCATGGCTCTGTGTGAGAAGATTGGGTGTAAGACGTAGTTTTTGGTGAGGGACTAATGATAGCTCCAATAGGGTTGTGAACCAAGGGTGACATGCCCATGTGGGAGCAACTAGGATTAGTGTCAGGGACGCTTGTTTGAGTTTCTGAACCACTAATGGAATGAGTGGGAGAGGCGGAAAAGCGTAAGCAAATATCCCTGACCAATTTATCCATAGTGCATTGCCTTTGGAGAATGGGTGTGGATACCTGGACGCGAAGTTTGGGCATTTTGCGTTTTGGTATGTGGCGAACAAGTCTATGAGAAGGACTCCCCAAAGTTGAAAGTATGGAAGGAGGACCTGAGGGTGGAGTTCCCATTTGTGTATTTGCTGTCTCTGCCTGCTGAGAAGACCTGCAATCTGGTTGTTGACTCCTGGGAGATGTTCTGCTAGGAGATAAGGTTTGTGCTGAATGGCCCACTTCCAGGTGTCTTGGGCTAAGTGGGACAATTGTAGAGAGTATGTCCCCCCCTGTTTTTTGTATGTAATACATAGCGGTCATGTTGTCTGTACGAATTAGGACAGCTTTGCCCTGTAGGTGAGTTTGAAACGCCTTGAGTGCTAGAAATATTGCAAGCAGCTCTAGGTGATTGATGTGGAGCAACTTCTGTTGTTGGCTCCACAAGCCTTGCACTGTGTGATGTTGTAGGTGAGCTCCCCAGCCAGTGAGGGACGCGTCCGCTGTCAGTACTATCTGTGGAACAGGGTCTATGAACAGCCGTCCTTTTGATAAATTTTGTGTGTTCCACCACTGCAGAGAGCGATGAGTACGGCCGCTTACCAACACTAGATCGGTTAATAGACCTTGAGACTGGTTCCACTGACTGGCTAAGCATTCTTGAAGTGGACGCATGTGTAGTCTGGCATGGGGAACGATCATGATGCAGGATGACATCATTCCCAGTAGCTGCATGTAAGTTCGAGCTGGAATCCAATTGTTGGGTTGAAAGCGGAGAACTAAAGCCTGAATATTTCGAATTCTGGCTGAGCTGGGAAAAGTGAGAGTTTTTTGAGTATCTATTGTGGCTCCTAGGTAGTCCTTTGTATTGGTTGGTTGGAGATGTGACTTTGGCACATTAATTGTGAACCCTAGTTGATGCAGTAGCCGAATTGTTTTGAAAGTGTGCTGCCGACATTGTTGGTACGTGCTGGCTTTTATGAGCCAATCGTCTAAGTATGGGAAGACGTGGATGCTTTGTCTCCTTAGGTGAGCAGCTACTACCGCCAGACACTTTGTGAAGACTCTGGGGGCGGTGGTGACCCCGAATGGGAGTACCCTGAACTGATAGTGTTGACCCGCTACCACAAACCTGAGGAATTTGCGATGAGCAGGGTGAACTGGTATATGAAAGTAGGCGTCTTTTAGATCTAGAGTAGATAGAAAGTCGCCTTGTTGTAGGAGAGGAAGTACCTGTTGAAGTGTCACCGTGTGGAAATGGTCTGAATAAATGTACCTGTTGAGTTCTCTGAGATCTAAGATCGGTCTGAGAGAACCGTCTTTTTTGGGAATCAGGAAATAAAAAGAGTATACGCCCGACCCGTGATGTTGGGGCGGCACAGGTCCGTTTTAGAAGTAGAGACTGAACCTCCTGTTTGAGGAGGTAAAGATGGTCGGGTGACAGTTTGTGGGGTTTTGTTCGAATATATTTAGAGGCATGTCGATAAATTCCAGGCAGTAACCAAAACGGATAATTTGGAGTACCCAATTGTCCGTTGTTATTGACTGCCAGATTGGTAGAAAATCTGACAGTCTTCCCCCGACAGGTGTTGAGTGGTCAGGGAGAAGTGAAGGCAAGTCACTGCTTTGTGTTGGCGGGGGGAGTTGCGTGAATTTGAACCCCATCCCCTGCCCTTACCATTGTTACCCCTGTACCCTCCTCTGAAATAACCCTTAGATGGAGAGGGTTGGTTATTGTCCTTGTAGGTGGAGGTGGCTTCTGATGAGGTATTTTTGGAACCTCCTCGGTAGAAGGAGCGTCGAAAGGAAGCACGACCATGTGTGGACAGAAGGGCTCCCATAGACTTAGCTACCTCAGTATCTTTCTTCATTTTCTCAAGTGAAGAATCTACCGCTAGGCCAAATAGATGTTCCTTATCGAATGGGGTATTTAAAATGGAGGTTTGAACCTCAGGTTTAAAACCAGATACACGGAGCCAGGCGTGTCTCCTTAAGAGGACACTAGTATTTATGGCTCTAGCAGCAATGTCTGCAGCATCTAGCGAGCATCTTATTTGATTGTTAGCAATAAGTTGCCCTTCATGAACTAGATCTTGTGCTTTTGATTTGTGTTCTGGGGGTAAATATTGGAACAGTTGTTCCATTTCATCCCAGTGCGCACGGTCATATCGCGCTAACAGTGCCTGGGTGTTGGAGGCGCGCCAGAAATTAGCAGCTTGAGAAGCTACCCTTTTCCCCGAAGCATCAATAAGTTTTAATTCCTTATCAGGAGGTGGAGCCTCTCCTGTTGTCTGTGAGTTGGCTCTTTTTCTTGCATTGGACACTACCAGGGAGTCTAGTGGCAACTGTCCCCTTATATATACTGGGTCTGATGGTGCTGGCTTGTACTTCTTGTCCACTCTAGGGGTAAGAATACGAGCCCTGACTGGGTCATTAAAAATGTTATCTACATGCCTGACCATCCCTTTGAGTATGGGTAGTGTATGTGATGACGTCTGTGTTGTACTGAGGGTTTCAAAGAGGAAATCCTCTTCTAATGACTCTTTATGAAGCTGCACCCCATGATAGTTGGCAGCTCTACCCAATAACTCAATGTATCCTACACTATCATCTGGTGGAGAGGGTTTGGTAGGGTAGAGATCGGGATCATTGCCTGTGGGCGAATTGGTGTTATAATCATCCCATGGGTCTTGTAATAACTGATTATCATCCCTATCCTAATCATCCCCGTCATCCTGGTTGTCAGGTGTATGTGGTGGTGAATATTTAGGTGAAATTGGTTGAAGCTGAGGGGAAGGTGGCGATGAAGGAAGAGGAGGAGGGGAAGGGTTAGTTCCAACAGATCTCTTCTTTAAAGGGATGTGATATTCTTCTTCTACATCAGCCCTTCTTTTCAGAGTCACTTTAGTAGTGATATGTCCAGTTAGTGGATGGATATACAAAAGCTTCTGTTTCGGATCCAGTTTTTCATTTGGGGCATCGAAACTAGGCTTTGCAGTGGTTTTCTGCACTTCTGTCTGTTTCGCGCCAAAATTTTCGGTGCCGGAGTCAAAACCGTTGATGTTTTCGGGTCCGACGACTTTTTCGAGGCCAAATGGTGGGAGTTGGTGCCGGACCTGTGTTTCGACCCCGAAGGCTTGGGCTCCGAACTTGGTTTTGAGGGAGTCTTTTCGGAGCCGGAAGGCTTTTTAGAAGGCTTTGGTGCTGAGCCGGAGGGCGAGGCGTCAGAAGCGTTATCTCGGTGCCGACCGGGGCCGGAGGGTGCGGGTTGGACCGTAGCCTTCTTTTTAACTGAAATAGTCTCTTGGGATGAGGGGGGAGGTTTACTCACGGTACGTTGATCCTGTGGGATGTCCTCCTCTTGGCCGGATTCGAAATCTACGATGTCGACCGGCTCTTGGTCCTCCTCTGTTCCCATGGCCTCGCCGGCCTCTTCGTCCGACTGTTGACCGAAGATGTCCGGAATGGAGCTTGTGGGCTGGCTCTGCATGTTGCGACGTCGAGCCCGACGGTCACAAAGTGTTTTCTTGGAGCGGACAGCCTGGCACGCGTCGCAGTCTTCTTCTTCCTTGTGTTCGGGTGACAAACACAGGTTGCACACTTTGTGTGAGTCGGTGCACGGGTATTTCGCGTGACACCGAGGGCAGAATTTAAAGGGAGTTCGTTCCATCGACTGCAGGTCGACCCGGCGCGGGTAGGCCCGAAGACCTTCCACGAACTTTCTGTTCGAAAGATTAGTTTAAGGAATTACGATACGCGATAGAACGGAAAACGCGATCGAAACAATACCGTCGAGGGTGAGTATCTTGCGCGCCGAAGGAAACGGTGTCGAACCGGAGCGCAATGATATACATCCGAACCCGATGGCGGAAAAAAACAATCTAACAATGGAGTCGATGCCCATGCGCACTATCACCGAAAGGAGTCACCTACCTCGTGACTGGAAAGACTTCTTCGAAGAAAAACAAAGTGCAAACATCCGGACCCAACACTAGATGGCGATATATGCATAGCATATGATCTACAGCTCATATGCCTCGAACACAATGTTTATATCTTATTGGCATATTTAATATACTTATAAGTCCCTTGTGGAGTGGTATACCATATATCCAGGGCCTGTAAAGTAAATGCTCCTAGTGGGCTTGCAGCACTGATTGTGCCACCCACTTAAGGAGCCTCTTAAAACATGTCCCGGAATTGATCCTGAATGCAGTTTCAAGCTGCCAATTCGACTTCACAATATAACCCCTTTGCCAAGCCTTGAACTCCATTTTTATTCCATACAAGTCACCCCGACAGTGGGCATTAGGTAGTCTTAAGGGCAGGATGCATTGTAATTAAAAGGTGGGACATGAACGTTTGAGTTTTGCAAGTCCTGGTAGTGAAAAACTCCTAAATTCGTTTTTCACTAATGTGAGCCCTACCCCTCCCGTAGGATAACATTGGGTTGCCTTATTGCATGATTGGGTGCAGGTCCCTGTGCCAGCTCCCCCGCTGCTGCCCGCACAGCAGGTGTCCCACCTCTGCCGTACATTTGCCTTTCTGCCACCTTGCCTATTTTCCCGTTTCCTTTAGCCCGCTTTCAGTAGTCTCCATTGCCTGTTACCTTTTTGCCAAGCCTCTACGGCCATTGCTTTTACTTTACGCCTAGCCGTCTTGTAAATCCCTACAGCTAATCTTTTTTGTTAGCGTTTTCCCATTGTTTTGTTTTAATATCTACTTAGTCATCTTGTGAATCCCTTACTGTTCATTTAATCGTACTAATTGCTTAAGTCTTTTCTTAATTGTCCAGCTGTATTGTAAAGTGCCTGTTTTAAATTGTATTTCCTCCTGTTTGTACTTGAATTGCAGCTGTATTAACATGCCCGTTTGAATTCCCACAGTATTTCTTCCTGTTTTGTGTTGCTGTACCTGCACCGGTTTGCTGCTCGCTTTTCCTGTCTTTTTACCGCTCTCCCTGCTGCTTCCCACCAGCCCCGCCCTCCACCACCCAGCACCCCCCTCCTCCCAGGACCCACTAAATGGAGGCCGCACAGCAGCTGCGCGAAGCAGGCACGCCACTGGCATGTAAAATGCAAGCCCGTCTGCATCTGGACTGCACCCAGTGCCGTGAACCCTGGCTCTCTCGCTACATGCTGTTACTCCCCCACCAAACTCCTAGCCCTGGACCCCAGACTACGCAACAACAACTGCTGCTGCAACTCTTCTCATTCCACAGTAGGACCCTTCTCCTTCTGGCACTGTCTCTTCTCCTGCAACACTGGAGCACCTGCACGCACCAAAGACCACAACCACGCCGACCATGACTGCTTGGGCACAGCTCCACTGCCTGCTGCTCAATGCATGATCTCTCTGCAAGCACACCACCAAGATCTGGGACACCATCACTTCCCTCACCCCGACGTCATCTTCCTCCCCTAGACCTGGCTCAACCCCATATCCGCTCCCGACAGCGCCCCAGCAACGGCCAACGGCTACAAGATAGCACACCGGGACTGCATCAACAAACATGGAGGCGGAATCACCACGATCCACACAAAAACCATTCACAGCATCACCACTGCAGACAACACCGTCCTGATCGTGGAACAACTCGATTTTGCAGAACCACCATCAGAGGCACCCTTGCCTACAGACCTATGGGACCGTGCCCCAGTTTTTTCATCGTCCCACTCGCCATTGACTCCAAACATTACATCTTCCTCGGAGACTTCAATTTCCATCTCAACGACACCAACAACGCCAACCTCTTTGAAAGCATAAACAACATCAGCCTCACCCAACAAGCCACCAACCCCACAAACATCATAGGACACACGCTTGACCCATCTTCACGGCCAGCAAGAGAATCAAGTACAGTCATGTCACTGGGCTCACCAGGACACACCACGCCTTCGTCCACTTCACCATCACAGGATTCCCCGGCACACCACCAAGCCTCCCAGCACCTCACACCACAGCAGGAACAAAGTGTCAGAGAGCCAGTGGACTGATGCCGTCAACACTTCCCACCTTGACACCGCAACCAACCTAGAACAGGCTGTCAAGAACTTCTCTTCATGGATCACTGACTGCGTAGACAGAGTCAACCCCGTCAAGAACACTAAACTCAAGAGATCCACTGAACAGGCTAGTTGGTACACCACAGAACTGAGAACCACGAAACACAACTCCAAGAGGCTACAAATAAAATGGCGTACACAGACTGAGCCACCTTCAAGACATCTCTCAACAAATACCATTAACTCCTAAAAGAGACTAAGAGGAGAGCACTGGAATGCAGTTCTAACCACAGCAAAGAACTTTTCAACATCGTCAGAAAGTACTCCAAATTCTCAGCCACTGAAAACATCATCACCCCTTTCCAGGAACTTTGGACCCCCTAGCGGACTTCTTCCACGAGAAGACCTCCACCATCCACAAAAACTACAAACCCAAACACACCCTGTCCAACTTCTACAGCCTCCTTGTTCCCACAGATGCAAACCCCGACCACCTAATTACTGCCTGGAACCAGCTCACCACACAGAATACCACTGCCATCATGAACTCCGTCCACTCAGGAGCACCCACGGACCCCTGTCCCCACCACATTTTCAACATCTGAAGCAAGATGAGGAGCAAACTCACCACCAGTTTCTACGCATCCATCACTATGGGCACCTTCCACGAAAATTGGAAACATGCAGAAGTCAAACCCCTTCTCAAGAAACCGTCTGCTGACCCCAGCGAACTCAAGAACTAAAGTCTCATCTCTCTGCTCCCCTTTCCGACCAAAGTCCTCGAAAAAGCCATCAACCTCTAAATCACGGAACACCTGGTGTTCAACAATCTTCTGGACACCTCCCAATCCGGATTCCGCACCAATCACGGCAACAAAACCACCCAGATCGCTGTCAACGACGACATCAGAATCCTCCTGGACCGGTGAGAAACGGCGGCCCTGATGCTCCTCCAGACGCGGCCTGTGCAGATAAGAACAGTGGGGCATGGGGCGGGGTGGGAAAACAGTCGACAATGAGGGAAACTCAAATTAAAAAAGCGAAAACCACTTACCTTGCACTCGCCGCATTGTCGAGTCGGTGAGCGTAAGGTAAGTGTTTTTGTTTATTTAAGTTTTCGTCATTGTCGTCCATTGACTACCCCCCACCCCGCCCCACCGCTCTTACCTGCACGGGCCGCGCCTTTCCTCGACCTTTCAGCAGCATTCAACACTCTATCCCATCACATCCATATCAAGAGGCTTCCTCAGATCGGAATCCTACGAGATGCCCCCAAATGGATCACCTCATTCCTCACCGGAAGGATCCAGAGAATCCGCTTACCACCGTTCACCTCAAAACCCAAGAACAACATCTGCGGCATCCCTCAAAGTTTGTCTGTCAGCCCCACTCTGTTCAACACCTACATGACCCCCTTGGCAAACATGGTCAGGACCCATGGACTAAGCATCAAATCCTATGCATATGACACCCAGCTCATCCTCTCACTATCAGAAGACCCCTTCATCAGAAGGGTCAACTTCCGCAGGTGCATGACGAGCGCAGATGACTGGATGAAAAGCAACTGCCTTAAACTCAACACAGACAAAACTAAAGTGCTGATATTTGGGAACAACACCTCCCGGTGGAACGACTCCTGTGGACTTCCGAACTAGGACCCTCACCCACTCCAACAGACCATGCCCGCAACCGTGGCATTATTCTGGACAGCAAGCTCACCATGAAAAGCCAGATCAATGCAGTCTCCTTCGTCTGCTTCCACACTCTTCGCATGCTCCGGAAAATATTCAAATGACTCCCAGTCTACACCAGATGAACAGTCAATCAAGCCCTAGTAACCAGCCAGCTGGACTACAGCAACGCACTCTACGCAGGAAACACCACTCACCTCCTGAAGAGATCGCAGACCATACAGAACTCAGCGGCCAGACTCATCCTCAACCTCCCCAGATGGACCCTCATCACCCCCCCACCTCAGGAAGCTCCACTGGCTCCCGATCCAGAAGAGATGTCAATTGAAGATGACGATCCACACCTACAAAACCCTTCACAATCAAGGGCCAGCATACATCAACCACTGCATGAACTTCCACCTACCTCTCCCTCACGCACGCACACCCAACATCCGCCAAACCAACAGTGGAGGACGCTCCTTCTCCTACCTCACTGTGAAGTCCTGGAATGTTATGTTATGTTATGTTAACGTGATTTCTAAAGCGCACGAATACCCGAAGGTGTCTTGGCGCTGGATCTTGATATAGCCTTGACAGAGAGAAACAGAAGTTTTAAAATGAGTTAATTAAACAACCAAGTTTTCAGATTTTTTCTAAAGGAGGTGAGGGAATTAGCCGCTCTTGTACATGCTGGAAGAGTATTCCAGAGCTTGGCTGTACAGTAGCTTATGCTTCGACCTCCCCAATTCGCTGTTCGAATTCTTGGTACCAGCATCAACCTGGCATTAGTAGACCTTAGACATCTACCGGGAAGATACCAGGAAAATACATTTTTTAATGAGGCTGGTCCAGTATTGTTCAGTGCCTTATAAGCCAGGCACAGTATCTTAAACTTAATACGTTGTGCCACTGGTAACCAATGAAGTTTCCGAATGGCTTCCGCGGTGGATTGATATTTTGGTAAATCCAGCAGGAGCCTAGCAGCAGCATTCTGTACCATTTGTAATTTTTTCAGATGTTGTTTCTGTAACCCAGGGTAGAGACCGTTACAGTAATCCAATCTAGACAGCACTAACATTGTTACCACCGTCCTCCTAAGATTTAGGGGGATGTAAGGTGTTATCTTCTTCAATTTTCTTATCAAATAGAAGGCAGCTGAAACTGTGGCATTGGTTTGCTGGGAATATGTGAGTTTGTTGTCAATCAACACCCCAAGGTTTTTAGCCTTTACTACTGGCTTTGGAAGTTCTCCGATTTCCGCCGGCCACCATACGTCATCCCACCTAGGTTGGAGATTGCCAAAAATAACCACCTCGGTTTTATCCGAGTTTAGTTTAAGGCAATGCCTTCCCATCCAAAAACTAATTTCTCTCATACAATTCTGAAATTGTGAGGCAGGCGAGACTCGGTTTTTATGCACCTCTACCACAATCTGAGTGTCATCGGCATATGATGTCAAATCAAAGCCGAAATGTTGAACCAAGGGAGCCAGTTCAGACACATAAATGTTGAACAAAGATGGGCTCAAAGATGAACCTTGAGGAACCCCGCACGGGAGTACGTATGGAGCAGCTTGAAACTGATCTAAGGTCACAGTTTGTTTCCTATTTTTGAGAAATGAAGCTATTAAAGATAGAGCTAAATTCTTTACCCCTAATTTTTCCAGACGCTGGAGCAGTGTATCATGGTGCACAGTATCGAAGGCAGCTGACAAGTCGAGGAGAATCAGAACAGCCGCACCCCCTTGGTCCATTGCTGCCCTGATCTCCTCGGTGGCCTTGATAAGTGCTGTTTCTGTGCTATGCCCTGAGCGGAAACCAAATTGAGAGGGGTCAAGTAATTCCTTTTCATGAATGAACTGTGTGAGTTGATTGTTCATTATTTTCTCAACTATTTTTGCCGGAATGATCTCACCCTTCACCTCTGAACCAAACCCGCTCTTCTGGAATCCGGGAAAGGACTCAAGACCAGGCTGTTCAACTAAACCCACCTGAAGCAGCAAGACCCTGAGCGCCTGGGTGAATCTCACAGGTGATTAGCTGCACTTTATAAATCCTGATTGATTGCATTTAATAAGTTCTAACTTTTAATTACGGACAGATCAACATTTCATGCTTGGTATTTATGAAAGTTTAATTAAAAATCCTCTTTAATGGTAAAGTCAGATTTTAAATTACAATTGAAAATGGCATTTTTAGAAAGTTGTCATTTCCCTGCACTTTGGTACCTGCAGCCTACCTTGGGTCACATGACTGAGTGTAGTTGTCAGTTAGGATTTTGTGAATTCCTCCCAGTCACACAATAGAGGGATTGGATGCGCCTGATTGTGCCATCTGCTGGCAGGATGGGGGCGGAGCAGGGCACAGCCCGACGTGCAACTGAATAGGCTGGATTCTGCCTTCACACAAAGGGAATGTCACCACTGCATTGTCTGCAGCCAGCTTGAAGCCATGGCAGGGAAGTGAGGAAATTCCAAGCACTTCAAAAAGGAACCTCTAGCAAATTCTCCTGCTTCAAAGGCAGCACCAGGTATGAAAATAGGGCCCTCAGGCTCACTCTTCAGTTTACTTTCTGGACCTGCGGAAGGACTCTTAGAGGACTGTCTGCTGCTGTGGACTGCTGTGTACTCCACAAGACTGCTTTGCTGTGCATGAAGGACTGCTTTGCTACCTGGAGCCTGCCTTGAACCCTCAGAGGCCTGCCCTGCTGTTTGAACCCTGCTTCTTTGCCTGAAAGCAGGACTACCAGAGTGACTCCAAGAGCTAGTTTGTTGACCTTCTGCTCAGAGCCACAGGGACATTACAGGCTCCTACTTTCTTAACCCCGCACATGGACCAAGCCTGAGTGAGTTGTAACACCTGTAGTGGTGCCCCTCCAGTCCTGGACCCTTGGGGGTGATGCTAAAGGTGCCCAGATAGCCAAAATCCCAAACTTGGGACTTATATCATTTTTGGATAAAAACTGCTCTGAGAACCGAAGGAAGACAGGGACCAATCTGCTCATCTATCCACCCAAGGTACATCGCCAGTCGACCTGACTTCACAGCTGCTCCCGCTACATTGTTCTTTGCAGCAGCAAATCCTGTTCAGCGGTCCTTCCCCAAATGGTTAGTTGGCTTCCATGAACTTTCATCGGCTACAGCCTCTTGCCTTGTCCCGCTGGAGATTTTCAACTTCTAAAAAAGGGACTAAGTCTGAATGTAGAAATTGTCACTGAAACTTCGTCCAGCGACTCCCAGACGACGACGCTTCCTCCATGGAAACCACCTTCAGCCTTGTGCGCTGAACTTTACCTTCTTAGGACATTTTAAAAAGAATTTCTTCTAAGTCCGAAGTTATGCGTTGTTAGATTTGGGGGTCTCTAGTTGGCACAGGTAGGTACTTGTGACAAATAGGGACCCTTGCCTCTAGTCAGGGTAAGGGGGTACACTCCTAAAATAACCCCTGCTCACCCCCTTGGTAGCTTGGCACGAGCAGACAGGCTTATCTCAGAGGCAGTGTGTAAAGCATGTGTGAACACATACAGTAATCTAGTGACAACACTACAGATGGACACCACACAAGGTTTATATCAAAAATAAGTATTCTTTATATAGATTTAACACAAGACCATAAACGACAAAAATCCACAATACTGTACTTAAAATGGTAGGTTTAGCTTAGTTTTCTTCAGTTCTTAAAATGCGACACTTTGAGTCAATATACCTTACGATGCGTCACGTTTCTACAACGAAAGTGTTGCAGAGATGGAGATGCGACAAAGTTCTGGTGCAAAGAAATAAAGACGTCAGGTTCTTCCTGATGCGGCACGCTTCTCCGATGTTGCGAGAAGTCTCGACTCGATGCGTCAGCTGCAGCAACGACACCCTTGTTCCGTGATGCGACGACAGCGGCTTTGGCGGCGACCCTCTTCTCCGACGTTGCGAGACGCTTCCGCGACAACTGCAGCGGCGACACTCTTGTTTCGTGATGCGACGGCAGCAGCTCCGACGGCGGCACGCTTCTCCGTGGATGCGAGGCGCTTCTCTCGATGCGGTGCAATGCGACAGCTACAGCGGCGACATCTGCGATGCGACGGCAGCGGCTGCGACGGCGACACGCTTCTTCCTCGATGCGAGACTCTTCTCTTGATGCGGTGCAATGCGACAGCTACAGCGGCGACATCTACGATGCGACGGCAGCGGCTGCGACACACTTCTTCGGTGTTGCGGGACGTTTCTCGAGATGCGGTGCAATGCGACAGCGGCCTCATCTCCGTGATGCGACGGCAGCGGCTGCGACATGCTTCTCCCTCTTGAGTCGCGCTTCCAGCTCCTTGCGACACGCAGTCCCTTCAGAAGGCCCAAAACAGCAGCAGGCACTTCCAAAGGATTCTTGGGGAGCTGGTGGTTGAAGTCTGTTGTCCCTGAGACTTCAGCAGGAGGCAAGCTCTTTTCTCAAGCCCTTGGAGATCCTTCACAAGTTGAATAAAAGTGCACACAAAGTCCTTTCTCCTTCCTTTGGCAGTCAGGCAACCACTGCAGGCAGATCCCTCTAGCTTAGGGATAGTCTTCTCCTCAGTTTCTTCTTGGTTCCGCTCCTCAGCAAAGGTTTCTTCTTGTTTCCCAAAGTGATCTAATTTCCTAGGGGTCTGGGTACCCTTTTTATACACAGTTTCTCTTTGTTCTCTGAAGGCAGAGAGGCCTTTGCCTAGTCCAAAACCAGTTCTGGTCAGTCCTGGAGCACTTTGTTTACAGGACTCCTTCTTTCCTTTCAGAATGTGGGGCAGAGTGCTCAGCCGCCCGGTAGGAGGTGGAGCCAGCATTGTGGAAGGCAGGCACAGCCCTATTCAGACCCAGGTGCAACTCCTCCCTCCACTCTGGATGCAGATCTCTCTATTCAGCCCTGTGCTGACTCACCCTGTCTCCTGTAGCCACCCCCAGCCCCTGTCACTCAAACTCCAGACTAGGAATACACAACCTAGCAGAGGCAGGCTTGGATAGTTAGGCAAGAAAATACCCACTTTCTAAAAGTGGTATTTTCAAACACAGAATGTTAAAACCAACTTCACTAAAAGATGTATTTTATCATTCTGAGTTCAGGCAAACTAAATTCGTTTTTCTACCATGTTCCCTGGGTCAGTTAGGACTATAAGGTGTAATAATCAAAACTGCCCATTCTGGCCTATGGAGAACAGGTAGCCTTGCAATAGTGAAAAACGAAAATGGCTGTAATTCACTATTAGGACATGCCACACACACCAGGGCATGTCCTACCTTATACTTACAATGCACCCTGCCCTTGGGCCTACCATAGGGGTGTCTGACATGAAGAAAAGGGAAGGTTTAGGGACTGGCAAGTGGGTGTACTCACCGAGTCGACATGGCAGCCCTAGGCTGCACACAGGCTCTGCAATGGCAGGCCTGAGACACACTTTTACAGGCTGCTTCTGTGGGTGGCACAACCAGTGCTGCGAGCCCACCAGCAGCATTGGATTTACAAGCCCTGGGCACACTCAGTGCACTGTACTAGGGACTGACAAGTAAACCAATCATCCAATCATGGAGTCACTAATCCATAACACAATTTATCATAGGGAGAGCATATGCACTTTAGCACTGATCAGCAGTGGTAAAGTGCCCAGAGTCATAAAACAGCCAACAACAGGTCAGAAAAAATATAGGAGGAAGGCAAAAGGTTTAGGGATGACCCTGCAAAAAGGGCCAAGTCCAACACAACCCCCTTCCAGCCAAAAACGCAGGGGAGACCAATCACTACCCTGATGGGCTTCTCTGCTTTGGGCGATAGAACCTGGACCCTGGCCCACAACAGCAGGGGCATACTCCAGTTCTACGCCAATCTGAACCTATTTGGATCCCTCTGTCCATACTCTCAGGGCCCACCAAGCTAATCCATGGGGAACCCTTCTCCTCACCTGTGGACACCACCTGTGCAGCACCTAACCTTAACTTACTCACAGGTGTGTCCCATCAGACAGACAGCAAGCCACAGTGGCCACTGACAGTGGTCAGGGATGAGACCCAGGCCTTATGCCTCTCAGGGCTCTCAAACCTCTGTGGCGTCAGAGAGCGGGGGCAGTAGCCCCAGGTGCTTGGCACCCTTTGTCCACTCTCCCTCCTGTCAGGTCAGGTATGACATCCTGGCGCTGACCCACCAGCCCCGGGCCTATACCCGGCGGCTGGACTGGAGACTGGGGTGGGCTTTCCCACACCCGGTCCTCCTCCTTGGGGCTCTGTACCCTCCCACCTGGAGCGACACCCCCTTCCAGAATTGCCAGGGCACCTGCCGCAGGTGTCCTGCACAATTCGCCTACCAGTTCAGGGGTTCTATCCTGCAACTGGGCGTCCAGGTCAGGGGGGACACCCTGAACCTGGTCCTCCAATCTAGGGTCTAAACCCTCCAGTTGAACCGGGGTCAGAGGCGAGGACTCCCTCCCTCTGCACCCCCTTCCAGAGTACTGCCCCCTCCCATCAGGAGCGGTACCCCCTTCCAGAGTTGTCAGGGCACCTGTGGCAGGTGTCCTGCACAATTCGCCCACCAGTTCAGGGGTTCTATCCTGCAACTGGGATCTCAGCATAGGGTCTGTACCCTTAGACTGGGTAGAGGCCAGGGGGGAGTCTGTCCTCTCCCCGCCCCCCTTACTGGGGTCCTGCACCCTCCCACCTGGAGCGGTGCCCCCAGAAGACAAACTGGTAGGGGCACTGTTAGCAGCTGCCCCTTCCTCCAGGTCAGGGGGGACACCCTGAACCTGGCCCTCCAACCCAGGGTCTGTACCCTTAGGCTGGACCTGTGCCTGGCAACCCAGGACTTCCGGGAGGGTACACCAACCCCCCCCAAGGGAAACACACTCCTCTAGAGTTGTGTAATAATCTGCCTGGCGCACCAGGACTTCCTGGGGAGCACGCATGCCCCCTCAGAGGGTAACACATCTCTCATGTGTTGTGTGACAGTCCGCCTGGCGCAGATCTCCCGACCCCTGTCCATCTGACAGCGCGGGAAGATCCCCCAGGACAGAAGTGGTGTCACCATGGTCATTCACTGGTGACTCAGCCCTTCTGGATGGTCCCTGACCCACTGGTTCTTCCACTGGGGACTCTCTTCCCCTCTCACCCCTCACTCTGGACTTCTGCACCCTCCACTTAGGAGTGGCACTGCCAGACACCAGAAACACTGGAGCTCCATTTACAGACGCTCCAGGTTCTCTAGACACTAGGAGATCCTCCTCAACAGGCGGCCCATCAGGGCAGCCTAGGCTCCCTACCTGGTGTTCCCTTAAAGAACCATCCAGGCTCTGAGACTGGGTTTCGGGCACCTTGGGACATGCAGCCCCACACTCACTCATTCTCCTCAGAGACAGGACGTGAGCCCCTACACCCCTCCCATTACCACGGGACCTAGCTGGGCTACACTGAACCTCTCCCACCACTCTGGGTTGGAAGACACCTGAGCCATTCCTCTTAGGGTCACTCCCCAATGCCTCTTCAGACCCTCTAGAATCCACCAAAAGGTCTGCCTCCATTGTGAGCTCCCTGGGGTCAGAGAACTCACACTCCAACAGGTGTTGGCATAGCTCTGGAAAACAGGGACTTACAATATGCTCTCCCACAATTGGATCACATAACCCCTCACAGGTGTTAACCAAACTATCCTTCACCTCACCATCCAGTGCCTCACAAACGTACCCCACACCACTCTCCTGAGACTGGCAAGACAGTATCTGACTGTCTCTGTCACTCAACCCACACTCTTCTGGGCGGTCTTCACACTCACACACCAGGACTTCAACCATGGGGGAACCCCTCTCCCTGTACCTCTCATCTAGAGTCAGTAGAGTGTCCCTCCCACCACTAGGACTATGAACCCCTGTGCCAGTTCCCCAATCCACCTCAGGGACACTGCGCACCACTGGAGCTACCTCATGTTCTTGAACGGCCTGGTGTATGTTAACCCCCTCCAAGTCAGGCGCCACATCTCTGGGTGTGTGCATTACTCTCTCAGCACTGGAAATTTCAATATTGCTGCCACCATCTGAGCTGGATTCCACCTCCAACTCAGCCAAGCTCACTTCTTGAGCTTCACATCTTTCTTTTTCAGCTAAGGCTCGCTCTATCTCCTCGCACTCCTGGTCTAGCTCCCTCAGCCTCCGGTCAAGAGCACGAATCCGATTCCTTTCTTCACGAGCCAATCTTTCCCAAAATGTTTCCTCCTCAGGGCCACTGCCCTCTTGGTATTCTGGCTGGGGATCCTCCCCCTCAGATTCCTCCTCAGAGTCATCTGCTAGTGTTGCTTCGCAGCGTAGCACCTCATAGCTATACAGGGCTGCCTCAAGATCCTGCCTTGTGGATCTCCTCTTCACAGTCAGCCCCCTCTCCTTGCAAAATACTTTTAGCTCCCCTATCTTGTAGATGTACAGGTGAGAAAAGTTGACTTCCATTTTGACAAGGTCCAACAGGTGCAACAACTAACCAGAGTTCCAACAACCAAATTCCAAGGGGAAACAGGGAAAAATAGTATGTGGTTGCGTTGGGTCTGCACTCACTAGTAGTGTCCACCAATCACTGTACATGAGTCACAAATGCAAGTCCAGAATCCCAACGCTGCCACCAATGTTAGATTTGGGGGTCTCTAGTTGGCACAGGTAGGTACTTGTGACAAATAGGGACCCTTGCCTCTAGTCAGGGTAAGGGGGTACACTCCTAAAATAACCCCTGCTCACCCCCTTGGTAGCTTGGCACGAGCAGACAGGCTTATCTCAGAGGCAGTGTGTAAAGCATTTGTGAACACATACAGTAATCTAGTGACAACACTACAGATGGACACCACACAAGGTTTATATCAAAAATAAGTATTCTTTATATAGATTTAACACAAGACCATAAACGACAAAAATCCACAATACTGTACTTAAAATGGTAGGTTTAGCTTAGTTCTCTTCAGTTCTTAAAATGCGACACTTTGAGTCAATGTACCTTACGATGCGTCACGTTTCTACAACGAAAGTGTTGCAGAGATGGAGATGCGACAAAGTTCTGGTGCAAAGAAATAAAGACGTCAAGTTGTTCCTGATGCGGCACGCTTCTCCGATGTTGCGAGAAGTCTCGACTCGATGCGTCAGCTGCAGCGGCGACACCCTTGTTCCATGATGCGACGACAGCGGCTTTGGCGGCGACCCTCTTCTCCGACGTTGCGAGACGCTTCCGCTCGATGCGACAACTGCAGCGGCGACACCCTTGTTTCGTGATGCGACGGCAGCAGCTCTGACGGCGGCACGCTTCTCCGTGGATGCGAGGCGCTTCTCTCGATGCGGTGCAGTGCGACAGCTACAGCGGCGACATCTGCGATGCGACGGCAGCGGCTGCGACGAAGACACGCTTCTTCCTCGATGCGAGACTCTTCTCTTGATGCGGTGCAATGCGACAGCTACAGCGGCGACATCTACGATGCGACGGCAGCGGCTGCGACACGCTTCTCCCTCTTGAGTCGCGCTTCCAGCTCCTTGCGACACGTAGTCCCTTCAGAAGGCCCAAAACAGCAGCAGGCACTTCCAAAGGATTCTTGGGGAGCTGGTGGTTGAAGTCTGTTGTCCCTGAGACTTCAGCAGGAGGCAAGCTCTTTTCTCAAGCCCTTGGAGATCCTTCACAAGTTGAATAAAAGTGCACACAAAGTCCTTTCTCCTTCCTTTGGCAGTCAGGCAACCACTGCAGGCAGATCCCTCTAGCTTAGGGATAGTCTTCTCCTCAGTTTCTTCTTGGTTCCGCTCCTCAGCAAAGGTTTCTTCTTGTTTCCCAAAGTGATCTAATTTCCTAGGGGTCTGGGTCCCCTTTTTATACCCAGTTTCTCTTTGTTCTCTGAAGGCAGAGAGTCCTCTGCCTAGTCCAAAACCAGTTCTGGTCAGTCCTGGAGCACTTTGTTTTTCTGACTCCTTCTTTCCTTTCAGAATGTGGGGCAGAGTGCTCAGCCGCCCGGTAGGAGGTGGAGCCAGCATTGTGGAAGGCAGGCACAGCCCTATTCAGACCCAGGTGCAACTCCTCCCTCCACTCTGGATGCAGATCTCTCTATTCAGCCCTGTGCTGACTCACCCTGTCTCCTGTAGCCACCCCCAGCCCCTGTCACTCAAACTCCAGACTAGGAATACACAACCTAGCAGAGGCAGGCTTGGATAGTTAGGCAAGAAAATACCCACTTTCTAAAAGTGGTATTTTCAAACACAGAATGTTAAAACCAACTTCACTAAAAGATGTATTTTATCATTCTGAGTTCAGGCATACTAAATTCGTTTTTCTACCATGTTCCCTGGGTCAGTTAGGATTATAAGGTGTAATAATCAAAACTGCCCATTCTGGCCTATGGAGAACAGGTAGCCTTGCAATAGTGAAAAACGAAAATGGCTGTAATTCACTATTAGGACATGCCACACACACCAGGGCATGTCCTACCTTATACTTACAATGCACCCTGCCCTTGGGCCTACCATAGGGGTGTCTGACATGAAGAAAAGGGAAGGTTTAGGGACTGGCAAGTGGGTGTACTCACTGAGTCGACATGGCAGCCCTAGGCTGCACACAGGCTGTGCAATGGCAGGCCTGAGACACACTTTTACAGGCTGCTTCTGTGGGTGGCACAACCAGTGCTGCGAGCCCACCAGCAGCATTGGATTTACAAGCCCTGGGCACACTCAGTGCACTGTACTAGGGACTGACAAGTAAACCAATCATGGAGTCACTAATCCATAACACAATTTATCATAGGGAGAGCATATGCACTTTAGCACTGATCAGCAGTGGTAAAGTGCCCAGAGTCATAAAACAACCAACAACAGGTCAGAAAAAATATAGGAGGAAGGCAAAAAGTTTAGGGATGACCCTGCAAAAAGGGCCAAGTCCAACATGCGTCGACCGGGCCCAATCCACTTTTTGTATCCAACCCACGCTCCACTGCGGTAGGCCATATTTTTAGGTCTCGCCTACGCAGCGCGCATACGATGCTTAGGAAAAAGACCTTTTGTAATCGATTCGCTTTTGAGGCCAAAAACGTGCACGCGTTGCATTGCTTTCAATGGCAACGCGTGCACGTTTGGCGATTCCCTTGCGGGAGCGAGCGGCGCCATATGGTAGCAATTATCGCGCTCGCTCCCGCAAGGTAAAGTCCCTGCTCTCGGCTGCACTCTCCCACTTGTCATACGATGATGGCCTTTGATAACCCTTTCCTATGTGCGAGGTTTCCTTGCAGTAATGCCAGTATGTGAAGGCCTTTGAGGATCTTGTCCGATCACTCGTGAGGGAGAGCGCACGCCACCAGTGCTTGTGAAGGCATCTCAAGGAGAGAGATACGTCCTTTGTGATGGGCCTCTGTGGTGAGAGACCGGTGCTGTATGTGTGAGGGCTCCCCGGTACGAGAACAATGCTTCGTGTGTGTGCGCGCTCGTGTGTTTACCTGCGGGTCAATGTCTGAAATACACACCTCTGATTCGAGCAACAGTGTGAGATTAACATCCCACGTTGTGAGGACACACCTGTGTGAGACTCACGTCATAGCGTGTGATGACACCCCTTTGGGAGATTTACACCCAATGTTGCATGGGTTCCTGTTGAACAGATTTAAAGCAGTCTGAAATTCAAGTTGCACGAAGTATGTATGCAGGGCCGAATGAAGAGGCTTATTAGAAAATGTTTTGTCTAAGACGTCCCTTCCTCTCTCTGCCTCTTAGTTCTCAGCAATCTGCAACTGTGTCCATTGTCTGCCTTTACTCACCCGCCGTGACAGTTTCCTGTATTCTGGGTTAGCCACACGGAAGTCCGTGTTGTGTCGTAGGGCACGTTGTGAGATTCCCTACCTAGCCTTGCAGTGATGGGTCATTGCTGAGACACCCATCGTTTCAAAAGGAGCATTTTTGGAGAAATAACGTAATATGACAGCACCGTCATGTGCTGAAAGGATCTTGGATGAGAGGCCTAACCATTGTGTAAGGGCAGCAGTTCCCGATTCTTCCAAAATGTTCCGGATTAAAGCCTACAGTTGCCTTGTGAGCGCCCCCCGCTTTGACACACACCCAGCGTTGTGAAACCTCAAGGTGACTATCGGGTCCCTTGTCGTGACGGGCCCTGGATCAGAATCCTGTCGCTTGTCGCGAAGAGCCCTCAGAGAGACCCTTATTATGATCAACGGTCTGTAGTGGTTGCGCATCCTTGAGCCCTGCCGCCCTGTGTGTTTACATGCTCACCCCTGCGGCCTGCGCTGTACCCCGGGCTGTCCAATCCCGAAGGAGGTCAGCGGGGGGGCATGTTCATTGCCAGCCGAGGTCCGTTTGCAGTCCTCTGGCAGATGCGGCGCCAATGGCATGAGGGCACTTTTCAGTAGCAAATGGCGAGTACACTGCACTTCTATATTTCAGTTTCAATCGCAGGGCACGTGCACCTGTCACAGAAGAAGGGGGGATGTTAAGCGCAAAAATATAGGGCCCACGGGGGTTTCCAGGATAAATTGGACGAAAATAGTGTGTGGATGACATGTCTTTTGGGACATTTGTGCGGATCTCACAGCCCTGTACAAGTTAATGTGATGGCTGGTTGTGACCTCTACAGGGATCTAACGGGTTGTTTGTTGATCGATATTGAGCTCTACGACCATTTTCTGACCGGGCTAAAGTCTTCTGGGCGCTGTCGGAGGCTTCTATTTCAAAGGAGGTATGTGTCTCAGCACGGCGAGGCCACATTCACGGTAGATGTGCATGATACCAAGACCGAAAAGACACCAATAGCTGTGCGTCACTAATGCCACATCTTCGTGAGCATGTATTGGATTCATTGGAGGTTGCTGATGGTGGCCAAAGAGGCCAAGCAATGGATGGGCAGTGTAGACTGTGTTCCTCCCATCGCTCGTAGACATTCTTTACCGGGACCCAAATAATGACGTCTCATGGATAGGGTTCTATACCAAATTTTTGAGGTCTGTAAGTCTTGCAAATGACAGGGGTCACTATTATCCAGTTTAATGAAAGGATTTGGACCTATCTCAGAACGATTGAAGTGTACGTTTGCCATGCCGTGAATCGAACACGTGACACACAGCAGATATCAGCAGTGGGTGTTTAATTTGATGGAAGGCAGGATAAATGTGTAGTGGCTTTCCCAACTGCCTACTCTATTTTTTGTTCGTGAGAGTTGCTTGCCATTAAGCAGTCTCACTATGTCAGTGTAGCACAACCTGCAGTGCTGGGGTCGTCCACGCCCACCCCCTCAATTACCTCATGACATCCGACCTCAGATGTTTACTTTTCATGCAGACCCTGCTGCTCTTGGGATGGGTACCTCCTTAGCGCCTCGAGGGATGCATCAATATAGCGCAATGCCACCAGCGTGCCTAGATGCTTTACGTGCGCTTTTGCCTCAAGTGCAACCATCCTCCACATGTGCCAATAGCTATGGCTAAACACTTATATAAGGTCCCAAAGGCGAGACCTATTGGCTATGCCAATGCTTGTTTTACTTTGATCTGGTCTTGTGTGACTAGATGTCTGCGGTTGGCACTATGATCTTTTAGGCACTCGTTTTTACTAAAAACTTTAAAAATTCATAACTCTAGTTCTACTGATTTAATTTTTGTCATTTTGGTGTCAAATCATTCATTCAAATTGACTCTATTTTTCTAAATTAGTCTGGGATTTTTCTTGTGTTGTGTTTTCACTTTATTACTGTTTGGGTAAACATTGCTAGCATAATTACTTTCAACATTGCCTCTAAGTTAAGCCTGACTGCTTTTTGTGCCGAGGGTTTAGCACAGGTTAATTGAGAGACTTTTTGTGGTTCACCCTGCCAGGGATGGTGGCTGCGCTTGACCAGGGCTCACACCCCCCTCAACCAACAACCCAATTCCTCACGCTCAGATGTAACACTTGTTTCTAGCCTCTGAACAATCCAGGAGCTTGCCGGGTGCAGACCACCTGGGATCACGGGAGACTGAAGCAAGGGATGTATGTGACCAAACAGAGGCTGAGAACATCTGGGTTTGGAGAAGAGAGGATTGTGCATCTGCGGCGAGATCACAACAAAAACTGTAGCCGAGTTAAAAGGTAACATGAGCAAACAGGAACGAGTTCCCTCTTTCTCTTCGATTCCTTCTAGTCCAGGATTGGTAGGGCCATGAAACTGCTCTCTGTGCCTGTTGGAATTAGAAAGCAGTGCAGACTCTGTGGCCTGTGCTTGCCCTAAAAGCACAGCTTCATGGTGCAGAGAAGGTTTCAACGACACATTACATGAAGTTACAACATAAACGACTTTACTAAATTATTTACATATGTCCTTGTATTTGAAGATGCATCATACATGTCACAGAGTCTGCACAGTAACTGTGATTGTTTAAACAATATATTTTTTATTTTATTTACGGAAAATGTACCGAGCTGAACACAAGGATATTTGTGTTTTTGAAAGAAGCTCAGTCACTGATGAATAACACACATTTGAAATATTCAGCTGACATTCTAGGTCTCACACTTCAGTGATTCACTTTATTAGGTCTCGCCTGGCGTGCAGCGCGCATGCGCTGCTCGCTCTGCGAGGGCTTCTTGAAATCAATCCGGTTTGAGAAGTTCGCTTTCCGCTCCGCGCGTAATTTCCATTGGTGTGCGTCATTTGGCGTCACCAATTATGCTAAATGGGGTGTAATGGTTGTCCAGGAGGCTTTTCAGTCCCTCCTGGTTACCACCCTGTCCACTTTTGGCCCCGCCCACGTGGACTGGATCTTTTACTTGCGGCGGGAGACAGTGTCTCTTAATTTGCCTCTAAGCACTTTTTTCTTGTATTACCGCGTTTATCTTCAAGAATGGCTGACGCGCCTTTCATTTCTCTGCCGTGGCTTGTTCACATTTTCCCTGGAGAAGGAAGAACTTAGGAACGGCCTGAGCTGAGGCGGCATACAAATAAAACACCCTCCCCATATTTTTTTGTAATCTGACTTTTTCACGCATCTTCGGGGTTTGGCTGCTTTTTGTTTGTTCTTTGTTGGGGAAAATCAGAAAGATGTTTGGTGGTTGTTTTTGCCCGAGACAGATTAAAGCAGAAATGCCGTCTTTTCCCCTTCTCTGCTGCAGGCCCTCGGACACGGTGCACGGTGGAGCGGACGCTTTCAGGGGGACAGCAGAAGCTGGCAGCGGCGGGGAGCCCGGGGGAGGCAGGCATCCGGCGCTGGGAGGTTCACCCCCTCGGGACGCAGCCAGCAGGCCACGGCCGTTCCCCCTTCTCTCTCCTTGAACATTGATGTTTTTATTTTTTTATTTTGTTCTGCTCCCAATTAACAGGGCCGTGGGCTGACGCACCCCTTGTCTTGTTATGTGTTTTCACGTCGTCTGATGCTTGAAAAAAGAATCTTGTTTACGTTTGGGGCAGCCATGAGTTAGTCTGGAACAAAAGTGTATTTGTCATGTTAAAAGAAAGTAAACAAAGGGAAATATTAAAGTGGCTTAAAATAGAGGGAGCCCTTTCTTTAAATAGGACTAGTTGGCATGTGTGCCATCTGGCATCTGCCGGTTTTGTACTAATATAATTATTGATGACTTTGTAAGCAATTAATGCAGCGGAAAATGTTTAACAATGCAAAGGTGGAACACGCGCTACCTCGACAAATGAAAACAAAAAACACTTAAAAACAAGAATGATGGTACAACTTGTTCTGTGAATGTAGTGCTGAACTGTGTTTAGAACACGGAGTGACTCGCGTTTGTCTTTTTTTTATGTACAGGAACTGTCGAATTTCAAACATTCACTTGACTAACATTGTCATCTTTAAAAACACCCAAGAGATTTAGCAGCAGAAAGGCGATGACTTTTGCATGTGTGACAACATTGGCACGAGGACCACCTCGGCTGAGATGAAATAAAAGCACATAAAAATAAACAATAATAATTTTGAATACATGGGCGTGTCCATTTTTTAAACCGAGTGAGTTGAGTGGGATGGCCGAACCACCTGCCGATTTTGGACTTGTATAATGGTCGAATAGCTTTTAAAATATTTTCATTTCAAATATCCCGCTAAACTCATAAAGTATATTCAGAAAAAAATACAAGTATCAGCATTAGTGCTTCGGTTGTGGACTCTGAATAAATGAACAAATCAGGGTGCTTTCTAAGTTTTATATTTATGAAAATATGCAGTTTTGGGGGTTCTCACCTGGTGATCTACTCTGTGCGGCTTTGTGCTGTTAACACAATATTGCAGCGTCAAGCTGTGTACGTTTGGCCTGAGAAGTCACTTTTTTAGAGAATTTCAGCAGCTATTCGCACGGTCCATCGCCTGGATCAGCACTTATAATTTTCAGAAAATGTTTTGAAAAGGAAAAGGTGAGCTGTGTAAAGGGGGGCCTTGTAGCGCATGCAGCTGTTGCTACCTTAATTGGCCAGGGACAGTGTGGGTATTGATTGGGTGGCACAAGAGAACCCCGCAGCCTAGATAAACCAGCCCAGGGGCCCCGTGGATCACACAGTTCTCGTCGGACCTGGAGCGCACTTGGAGAGTTGGTGGTCGCACGGCTCAGCACACAGCACCGCTCTCTCACGCCACCACCCTATGGGGGCAGCGGCGACAGGGCAGTTCACCTCAAACGACGGACCTGGACATGTCTTTCTGCATTTAGCTAGGGCCACCATAAAGCTGCTGGCATACAATGTGCACAGTAGGCTTTCAGCGGCCTCTTCCACGATGCAGGGTATGAATAATGTATTCAAATCTCCAGGTTTTCCAGGAGCTGCAGTGAAGGGTGTATTGCACGTTCCCCATCATTAAGCAGGGGTCTTCACATATATATGAAATAGGATGCTTCCATGACATATTTGCCGTTTCAGAGAAGGGGTGGGTTAGAGGGATACATTTTAGGCCCCATGGAACTGGAAACGGAAGTGAACGTTAACGCGTCGCAGTGAACTCGGCCCGAGGGGCCTTCATAGCCGGGAGGTGTTTGCTCAGGGCTGGCTGTGATCTGAAGCTGGGGTCTGTTTTCACGGGAGGGAACTAGCAGGTTTTGCATAACGTTACTCTCAACGTCTCTTTTGGTGTTTACTTTTCTTTGACTGAAGGAAAAATACAACCTATTAATGCCATTTATTAAAACAAGCATTGCCAATGCTATAGGTCTCGCATTTGCGAGAATTTGAGCTATTGGCATTGTAAACTACAATGCCTTTTATTTACCTGTTGGTTTTTAAAACAGATAAATAAAAGGCCTTGTCATTTACAATGCCAATAGCTTAAACTCTCGCAAATGCGAGACCTATTGCATTGCAAATGCTTGTTAAGACTGCAGCGTCTTCGGTTCAGTTTAGGGTCTAAAGGCAGCACAGGCAGGGGGCACAGATAACACTCTGCATTGACCAACCTTGGCCCAGTGAGCGCTGCCCAGAGCCTGCCCTGAGGGAGATGTGCGGGGAGAGACTTCAAGAGACCTGGAAGTAGGTTCAGCCGTCTGCGGAGCCGTAAAATGTACAGAACTGACAACACGAGCCATATCAAGAGCCAGGCTGTGATTGGTGAACACTGAAGGCACAAGGGAAGGGACAGTGTGCCCTTTAAATTATCTTTTTAAATGTTCTCAATGGAAATAGTTTTGGGTTTAAACTGGGATGTTTAATGTCCTTCCTACTCCGCACAGTGAAGAAAACATACTGTGCTATATTTAAACAAATATTTACCAAACTAAATGGAAATGCTACACATGTATGTAGTTTTACTGGAAGTAAAATGAATGAATCTCAGTTACTGCTGATCGCTCCTACGTACATCCCAGCCCGTAGGTTTTCTCTCAAAATGTCAGTCCATTCAGAGACCACCCATATCTAACTCAGCGTTGGTTCTGCTGCAGTTGGACACCACAACCCCGGGTCAGTCAGCGTAAGGACTTGGCGGCGAGGTAGGAGAAGGAACGGCCTATGCGCGGTGTCTGTGCGAGGGCGAGGCTGGTGGAGCGAAGGTCTCTGGATGGTCGGTGGAAGTTCAGGCGTTGGTGGCTTGCTATAGAAACCAGGTTAAGAGCAATGTGTGCTGTGAGCAGACACATGGTTTGATAGACATCACAACCCCTGGTCAGAGTCAGCGTAAGAACTTGGCGGCGAGGTAGGAGAAGGAACGGCCTATGCGCGGTGTCTGTGCGAGGGCGAGGCTGGTGGAGCGAAGGTCTCTGGATGGTCGGTGGAAGTTCAGGCGTTGGTGGCTTGCTATAGAAACCAGGTTAAGAGCAATGCGTGCTGGGAGCAGACAAATGGTGTGATATACACCACAACCCCAGGTCAGTCAGCGTAAGGACTTGGCGGCGAGGTAGGAGAAGGAACGGCCTATGCGCGGTGTCTGTGCGAGGGCGAGGCTGGTGGAGCGAAGGTCTCTGGATGGTCGGTGGAAGTTCAGGCGTTGGTGGCTTGCTATAGAAACCAGGTTAAGAGCAATGCGTGCTGGGAGCAGACACATGGTGTGCTAGACACCACAACCCCGGGTCAGTCAGCGTAAGGACTTGGCGGCGAGGTAGGAGAAGGAACGGCCTATGCGAGGGCGAGGCTGGTGGAGCGAAGGTCTCTGGATGGTCGGTGGAAGTTCAGGCGTTGGTGGCTTGCTATAGAAACCAGGTTAAGAGCAATGTGTGCTGGGAGCAGACACATGGTTTGATAGACACCACAACCCCGGGTCAGTCAGCGTAAGGACTTGGCGGCGAGGTAGGAGAAGGAACGGCCTATGCGCGGTGTCTGTGCAAGGGCGAGGCTGGTGGAGCGAAGGTCTCTGGATGGTCGGTGGAAGTTCAGGCGTTGGTGGCTTGCTATAGAAACCAGGTTAAGAGCAATGTGTGCTGTGAGCAGACACATGGTTTGATAGACATCACAACCCCTGGTCAGAGTCAGCGTAAGGACTTGGCGGCGAGGTAGGAGAAGGAACGGCCTATGCGCGGTGTCTGTGCGAGGGCGAGGCTGGTGGAGCGAAGGTCTCTGGATGGTCGGTGGAAGTTCAGGCGTTGGTGGCTTGCTATAGAAACCAGGTTAAGAGCAATGCGTGCTGGGAGCAGACACATGGTGTGCTAGACACCACAACCCCGGGTCAGTCAGCGTAAGGACTTGGCGGCGAGGTAGGAGAAGGAACGGCCTATGCGCGGTGTCTGTGCGAGGGCGAGGCTGGTGGAGCGAAGGTCTCTGGATGGTCGGTGGAAGTTCAGGCGTTGGTGGCTTGCTATAGAAACCAGGTTAAGAGCAATGTGTGCTGTGAGCAGACACATGGTTTGATAGACATCACAACCCCTGGTCAGAGTCAGCGTAAGGACTTGGTGGCGAGGTAGGAGAAGGAACGGCCTATGCGCGGTGTCTGTGCGAGGGCGAGGCTGGTGGAGCGAAGGTCTCTGGATGGTCGGTGGAAGTTCAGGCGTTGGTGGCTTGCTATAGAAACCAGGTTAAGAGCAATGCGTGCTGGGAGCAGACACATGGTGTGCTAGACACCACAACCCCGGGTCAGTCAGCGTAAGGACTTGGCGGCGAGGTAGGAGAAGGAACGGCCTATGCGCGGTGTCTGTGCGAGGGCGAGGCTGGTGGAGCGAAGGTCTCTGGATGGTCGGTGGAAGTTCAGGCGTTGGTGGCTTGCTATAGAAACCAGGTTAAGAGCAATGTGTGCTGGGAGCAGACACATGGTTTGATAGACACCACAACCCCGGGTCAGTCAGCGTAAGGACTTGGTGGCGAGGTAGGAGAAGGAACGGCCTATGCACGGTGTCTGTGCGAGGGCGAGGCTGGTGGAGCAAAGGTCTCTGGATGGTCGGTGGAAGTTCAGGCGTTGGTGGCTTGCTATAGAAACCAGGTTAAGAGCAATGTGTGCTGGGAGCAGACACATGGTTTGATAGACACCACAACCCCGGGTCAGTCAGCGTAAGGACTTGGCGGCGAGGTAGGAGAAGGAACGGCCTATGCGCGGTGTCTGTGCAAGGGCGAGGCTGGTGGAGCGAAGGTCTCTGGATGGTCGGTGGAAGTTCAGGCGTTGGTGGCTTGCTATAGAAACCAGGTTAAGAGCAATGTGTGCTGTGAGCAGACACATGGTTTGATAGACATCACAACCCCTGGTCAGAGTCAGCGTAAGGACTTGGTGGCGAGGTAGGAGAAGGAACGGCCTATGCGCGGTGTCTGTGCAAGGGCGAGGCTGGTGGAGCGAAGGTCTCTGGATGGTCGGTGGAAGTTCAGGCGTTGGTGGCTTGCTATAGAAACCAGGTTAAGAGCAATGCGTGCTGGGAGCAGACACATGGTGTGATAGACCTCACAACCCCAGGTCAGAGTCAGCATAAGGACTTAGCCTATTCTAACACACATCTACAAATAAGTTGTAACTCAATTCTGTATTGTTGTACAACTGTTACCCAATTCACACAAGTCTTCAGTGCATGCTTGTTACATACCAGTTGCAGGACTTACATTCATCAATACATTTTACTCACAAACATTTCTAAAGCACACATAATTCTCTATCCCAAGCGGTGTGGAGGATGCAGGAGCTTCACTTGCACAGAGTTAGGAAATGAAAACAATCTCAAAAGTACCCAGGTGCTCGCGTTCCATTCCTGTAGGAAGGAAACATCTGGTGACTGAAGGAGACAACAATTGCACGTCGTGAACAACTCTCTAACACTCCCTGCAGGAACAGTAGGTACCACTGAAGAATGCATGAAACCCACAAGAGTAGTGAACTTTCAATGCACACCTGATAACTTTGCAAGTTTAAGCCTTTTTCCATGAACAAGTCTACCTTGTGCAAGGAAAACTAATGGCGAATCCAAACCAGAAGGTGTTAATGACAGAATGGAAGCAACAGGAAATGCCTTTCCACAGCCCTTCCCTGGAAACACTCCCCACCTAGTCCAGCACATAGAGCAGGTTAGAGACATGGAGCACGCCTGGCGCCGGATCAGACATTCTGGATCATGCATCACCGCTGTCGCGTCTCCAAAGGCGTCCGGCTACCAGGGGTGTTCAGTTCAAGGCCCTCTGGTACCTGGAGCTGATCAGTCAGTGCTTTCCCATGTTGTCACCTTGGTGTGTTTTGAGATCTTCTAGGAGAGGTTTCCCTCCATATGAAGAGACAGATGAGTCAGCTATTCTTGTCGACCTATCAGCCATGCTCTAGAACCTCCAGTCGTTGTACCTGAGAAACCCCCAGACCCATCTTAACTTCCGGCAAGCTTTTCCCTCCAAGTCCTGATTGGTGGACTCCGGACTCCGTAATCAGCAGCGGTGCTGTGGTATTTCATGCCCCAAAATCGATAAAATCATTCCTTATCAAATGCTCTCTTGGAATAAAATGTGACCATGTATTTTTTAGAAATATTTTAATGAGTCGTTCTGTTCAGCAAAAGCCAAAGAATAAATTAAGTCATTTTATATACACAGTTCTATACAATAACAACAAGACTTCACGGCCCCTCTCTAAAGAGGGCGGACTGCTTGCAAAAGGAACCAATAATGACTTTTAAAAGACTCTCCCAATACGATGTGCTTCTCTTGAGAACCCCAAGCACACACCAGCCCTGCGAAAAAGGAACATGGGGATGTTCTGATACACAGCACTTTACCCCCCAAATGAACTAGGCACAGACTGCAGAGTGTGTCATGAAGAGTTGTGCAGGGTGAACACTAACCTGAGGGCGACCTGGCATCAAAGGGTGCACACAAATGTTGAAGTAAAAGACAACGGGATAAAAAAGATACTATTTGCCTAATTGGAATTTTGGCTGGAACTTTCCAGCAAACAAATGACTTTGTGGGGGAGGGTGTAACACAAAAACATAGGGTATACATCCAAATAGTTATGGCTCTGTGTGAACCACTATTTGTAGAAAATTGGCAGAATTAAAAACTACTACTTAATTTGAACAAATCACTTCTGGATAAAATAAAATACAAAATGTAGGTTTAATTGGGACCAAAAAGCTACACTTTGAGTAAAACATAAATATGATTTTTCATTAACCCGAATCACAGACTTGGGATGAAGGAATGAATATTAATAAACTATATTTAATTGGGAGTGAACAACGATTATTGGAAAAAGGAAAAATGGGAAGTAAGTGCAAATTTGTTTTTCAATAAATACCCTTCGGGGGGGATTCGTCCTGAACTTTTACACATTTTTTACAAAATGACAAACTGTTGCTCACAAGTGAACCCCACCATCCATGTAGGAATGTAAGGTTTTTCAAGAGACAAGCCTTCTGGAACAAGAGGTAACCACACAAATCTTCAAGCAATGTTGCCAAACAATTAACTTAAAAAAACATTGGTAATAAAAAAAAAAACTAGTTTATTTGCTAAAATTGACTGACACTTTTAATTTGTTGGAGGGCTTTTTCTGTAACTTAAAGTGCAGAATGTTAGGAGTTAAAGCGAACAGTAACACTGGAATACAGAAGGTAAGTGCCATGAAAAGCCAGAGGAGATGAGGACACAGACGATGGAACAGATGTCACTTGGACAATGGCCAAGAATCAATTAAATACAGACAGCATTTACACTACATCTGCTATTTTCCCTACAGAAACTTCCAATATGTATAGTAGGTGCGAATACATTTAGATTTCATCGTTTGTGGTGTTGATTGCATTGAAGCTCTACTATCTCCTACTTAAGCTCTTGTAGACAGATTTGGGCTAGTTTGCTAGCGGAGAGGGCTCAGTTGGGCGCTTAGTAGAAACAATCTTTTGTTTTGGACATTTCATCTCATCCTCGTCCTCTTCAGTCTCACTCTCGCAGACGTGGACGACGACACTGGGCGTGGACTCGGTTCCTGCGTGAAGTTCGTACTTCTCTCCTGGAGCAGACAAGAAACAGCAGCATTAGTGTAGCAGTCCCCAGAGACATAACAACAGATCCCTGCTTAGAAAATACAGAGGTTGGTTGAATGGTGTGGCTGAATTTGTGTTTTCAATTCTGAAACCTCCAGCTCTGACTTGGGCAGATAGGCTCTGGTGAGGTGATGACACCGCGAGGGTCTTAGGGATATTAAAGGGTTTTGTCCTGACATTCAGTTCATGAGACCAGGACAAAGCACTTAGAAATTAACATGTGTTTTGTACCTTTTGAGTGGGTTTTGGAACATTGCATATCGAATGAGGTGAACAGCGCAACCTCAGGGACCCCGGCTTTACCTCCCAAGATCTCGAGTCCGTTTAAATGACACAGCATCGGTTGAGCCCCTGAGGATCATGACACAAGCCTACTGAGGAGGCAAGATCCGGGCTCAGCGGGCCCGAGCAGTGGGCATGCGGCAAGCACCGTAAAGGGGCGCATAAGGCAAGTCTGTCCATGCTGATCCATCAATAGACAGGTTCAAGGGCTAGTCAATGTGCAAGGCCCAGGGCACACGGCAGACATTGCATCCTGAAAATGAGCACCTCAGCGCATAACCAATACTATATCTTGCACAAAATGCGAAATGCTCTGCAATGAAAGTGCCTCCATCCATGCCGTACCACGACGACTGATATCAGTGCAAAACCTCTGCCAGTGAATCGTTAGAAAGGCGACCTCAGTAAGACTCTCTAGCCTTTTACCTTGGCCAGAATACCAATGAAACTGCAGAGTCCCATAAACAGCTGAGATAAAGTCCTAGTTTCCTGAAACAAGGGTAATATTCAAAATTCTAAAAGCAGGACTGAGATGGTGAATCCCAAAGCTCCACAAAATATTGAGGACCAACAACCAGACCAACAACCAGACCAACAAGCAAACCAACAACCAGACCAACAACCAGACCAACAACCAGACCAACAACCAGACCAACAACCAGACCAACAAGCAAACATTCAGAGATGGTCTGTCGGACATGCTAAGGGAGCACAGCACTCAGACGCTGGAGGGACCTACCCTAAAAGGACTTTAGAAAATGTTTAAGGACTTCAGCAATCCCATTGGCATGTGAGCTGTGCCAAGACAATCACTGATGCTTGTCTTTTAAGACAACTCTGAAGGGATCAAGTGCTACAGCACGGAGACAGCACACGCGGGCGAGGACACTGCCCCGCACAGTAATATCTGAACATGAGACTGGTTTATTAATACGTCCACAATGAAAACCCTCCCACACCACAACTGAGGAGCAACTCAGAAAAAGCATTAAGATAAGCAATAATGCTGGGAAACGACAATTCACACTTTAACATGAACAAACACCACTTGACCCGGAGGCAGTGGAAACCCACTATTCAGGTCTACCATACCCACGTGTAATACTCTATTTAGAAGCTCATCGGGCAGAGTCCTGCCTCTACCTTTGAAAACAATGGAGGATTGTCATGGCAACAGACCACGCCAGACGATATCTATGTGAACAGAGTGTAGCGTCCTGCGAATTAGAAATGATGGAACCCTTTTGGCTCTTGATGGACTAAGTGTTAGAGCGGAATGCAATGAAGACTGGTTTAGAATGTGGAGTTCGTGGTTACACGCAGATGAATAAAGACGTGTGATATTAAGATTCGTGTGTGGTGCAGTCATTTGCGGGTACCCAGGCTGAGAAGGACGCTACACAGAGTAACGGAGTAATCCTAGCCGGTTTATCATTGTTCTCTCGTTACAAAATGTGCCCTGCCTCAAAATTTAAGATCCGACAACGGATTGCGTTCTCTCAGTCAGAGATAACTTGGGCCACTGCCATGACCTGCCTGAAGCAGCCCACCTTTCCATCGCTTGAGGGATTCCATGAGACGCAGCCTTCTCTACACGCTGCTTAAATGTCTACATCAGTGGTTTCAAACTGTTTAGAACCATGACCCACTTTTTAAAACGACAACCTTTCACGACCCACCTACGTTTAATGGACATGAGGCGGGCGATTTTTGAATGTAACTAAAACATTGTGTGGTAGCGCCCTGTCATTTACAGACAGCACATTTTCCATGGCCGCTAACTTTGCACAGACTTTTCTTCTCTTTCTGTTGAGTTTTATATAGCGCAAACTCGACCCGAAGGTATCAGAGCACTTTACATGAGCACCAGTTACGTTACAGACGGACACATTCATTTTTGTTAGGCACAGGGAGATTAAGTGATTTGCCCAGAATCACAGAATGTTGAGCATCCCTGCCGAGACTCTAACCCGGTTCCCTGGCTCCGACATCAACCGCCTGTTGGAAAACGAGGCAGTATCTGTGAGGCCTGCACAAATAACATGACTACATTTGTCCTTCACTGGGAACCAAACACCCAATTGTAGCGCCTGACTCTCAGAGGGTAGCGTTGCAGAGCAGTCTGAGGCTTACTCAAGGGAGGTGGTGTGGGCTAGTAATCGCCATTACAGGTGCGCAGAAATAACACTCAATAATTGATTGTCCAGTCTGTACTTTGCTTTATAAAAGTAAGAGTACATTTATTAAACACACACACTACTCAATACTATGCACCAATTTACAAATATACATAAGCTGTTGGAATTACTTTGTGACATTGCATGACATCTCCACCCCTCCCGCAGGGGGGGTGGGGTCTAGTACCACCACTCCCATGCCTGCACGTCATCTTGCTCCCAATGCAGGTAGTTGAACGTAACCTGGAGCGAGGGCCCTGCGCACTGGCACCATCCCAGTGACGACCCCACCCCATTATCTCAACGAGCATTAAAAATAGGTTCACCTGCCCTGGTGACACATAACCCTGACTGAGCATCTCATATTGTCCATACAGTATGCACCCTTACATCTTCAGGGCTAACAGTCTGGGTTGTTCTTCACTTAAGCGCAGCAGCAAGAATACATGTTTAAGCATCACTCTAGAATGAAGTACTCATCACATTTGTGGATCATTAGAATGCATTGCAATTAAAGCCCCTAAAGGCATCACAGATGAAATCACTGGATTACGCCTATAAAGCCAGACACCCTAGCAGAAATGTCTGGCAACATAACCCCACTTTGCTTATGACATCACCTTACACAGGTACTTCACATTACACATGACCTTCGTCCTCCTAAAAAAGAAATAACCTTGGTCAATGCACTCTACAGAAATAACATTAAAAATGCACTTCTCGTGCAATTGCACCTCTTCACCTCCAGGGGATGCCCTTCTCTAGACATCCCCAACTCAGCCCTTCATCCCTTGGCACCCCTCTCCATGCACCTCCAGCTGTAGAACAAAAGTTCCAGCCCAGGAGGTGTTTAAATGCTGGCTGAGCCCTTGAGGGGTTATTCTTTCAGATGCCCCATGAAACTTATGGGCGGACTGTTCTTCTTTGTGCTGGGGGAGGCTGCGTTGCTCCTGCAGCTCCCCCTGCACCTCTTTTCACACATGAGGGTGACCCCCTCCTCTGGGGGCCACCAAGCACCAACACTGCACATTTCCAAATGCCTGGCAAGGCATTCTGGGGCGCTTCGTGCTCCTTTTTATGAATATTTCATTAGCGGCTCTCCCGCTGTGCTGGGCAGAGCTGCGATGCAGCCGGCGGCCTCCCGCCGCTTCGGCCGGCCTCGCTGGGGGGCCCGGTCCCACCCGGACCCCCAGGTAAGGGGACGCGGCTCAGGGAGCCCACCCCCGGCCGCTCTGCTGGTTGTTGGGGGCCCGGTCCCACTCAGGCCCCTGGCTCCTCCTTCTCGTCCTCTTCGCGGGGGCCCGGTCCCACCCGGGCCCTCCGCAGCTATGGCCCTTTGTAGAAGGGGGTGCAGCCTGGGGAGCCCACCCCCGGTTGCTTTGGCTGGCTCCCGGCCTGGCCCGCACTCTTGTGTGCGGCCGCGGGAGCCAGCGCGGCTCTTCTGGTCTGCCAGACCCGGCGGCTTCAGCGGGACCGGCGGGTCTTTGGGGGAGTGCGACGGCACTCCCCCCACCTTCCTGCGCTTCGGGCCCGGGGATGGGGTCCCGGGCCCCCTCACCATCTTCACGGGGAGCGCGCCGGCGCTCCCCGACTTGCCACTTCTGCGGGGACCAGGGTGGGCTCCTGGCACCCCGCGCAAGCCTCCTCCACTTCTTCGGGGGCCCGGGGATGGGGTCCCGGGCCCCTTGGGCATATTCATGGGGAGCGCGACGGCGCTCCCCGACGGTCAGCTTTGCGGGGGGCGCGACGGCGCTCCCCAGACTTTCATCTTCGCGGGGCGCGCCGGCGCTCCACGCCTCCATCACACACGGGGACCGGAGGTGGGATCCCGGGCCCCTCCCCCTGCAACTCTTCACGGGGAGCGCGACGGTGCTCCCCGGCTTAGTTTTCAGCGGGGGCCAGGGTGGGCTCCTGGCACCCGCGGCGGCACCTTCACGGGGTGCGCGACGGCGCACCCCGGCTTTACTTCGTTTGGGGGCAGACCCCGGGACCTGACCCACCCCGGGGCCCATTACAGACCGGCGGCGGAGCCCCACGTGCTTCATCGTTGGTCCCATGGAAGGTCAAAGGTCGCCTACCTTCCAGGGGCCATATCTCAGCCCCTGGGGGTCCGATCTCCATTTTCGCGTCTTCTTGCTCCTGGTGGTGCCCCCCAGCCACTGGGAGCACTCTCCTTCGCCCTCTGGGCCTCTCGGAGAGGGGGGATTGAGCAGGGAGCTGTCTTCACTGGCTCCCTGCGCCAGCCTTTCGCCTGGCTCTCCTCCTGGGCCTCTCTTCTCCCTGCGCAGAGGCCCCTGCTTCTGCGCACTGGTCCTGGACTCTTCTCCTGGCGCTGTTCAGGATCCTGGGGGCAGTCAGGGGGTTCCTCCTTCCAACTGCCCATTGCGCCAGGCTCCAGCACCTTCTGCCTCAGCAGACCACACCCCAGAGAGAGCTTCTCTTCCTGTGAAAGCACTTTTTAAAAGTTGAGTAGGGGGCTGGCAGGAAGTCTCTGTTTGTCCTATCAAACAGCGACACATCACTTCACTGCCCCTGCTCCCTCCTTCCTGCCCAGCCTCTGGGTTTGTTCAAAATGGCGTCGTCCAGGGTCTCTTGCCACACGGTCTCTGAAGAAGCCCCTTCCCCCCTTTGTGCAGCCTGGTTCCTGGCACCCAGTGATAGCTGCTGATGGATGAGCCTGTAGCTCCACCCATCTTCTCTTCGTGGAGAGGAGGCCTTAGCTCGTGGAAGAAAGGTTATCAATCCAGCCTACTGAGGTCAGCCCCCAGCCAGGCCCTGGTTATAGCAGACTCAGAGAAATATGACATTTCTGGATGACCCAAAAGCAGTACAAATATGACTTTGGACTCTGCAGAATACTTCTTCTCACACCCGTTACAGTGGACTTTAGTGCGTGTCTGGAATCTGTAGGCCTTAGGAAAGTGACACTAGCCCATGGGCTCCACTTCCCCATAGGGGAATAATGAAGTGAAAAACATAGTAAAACACACGGACTTTCCCTGGCATGTTTCTTCCCAGTGTATAAAGCCTATTCCATGTCACCACCCAATTCTGCATAAGTCCTGCCACACCATTCACTTTGTAGTTGCTCCTGGACTGCGCACGCCAGGAATCTCCCCTGCGCAGCCCCTACACGTGTGCACACGCATGTACACAGGTGTCTGCATGTAACCAGCCCAGTGCCCCTTACTCCAGCTGCTGCGCAGCGGCCTAGTCAAGCTAGGGGGACACCAGTAAAATCCACATGCAGTCTCTTTCATCATGAGTTCACTGGGGGTGAGTCCCAACTTATGAGGCTCTCCCACAGTAAAAGCTCAACAAATAGGTGCTTAAAAAGCGAAAAATCCGGGCGGCCCATAGTGTCAGAACCACCTTCTAACACCGCCCTAGCTGTTAGGCAACATTCTCTCCCCAGACTTGCAGTTTTACTGAAAAAACTACATAGCACACACATGATAATGTGTGGAAATCATGTTTCTGTAAATATTTTTCATTTGTGCACTACCAAGTAAAGTGTTTTGATTTGTTTTAATACTATTAAAATCTTTGTTTCCAGCAAACTTCTCAATTACAAAAAAAGTGCTCTATTTTTGCTTTCCTAGCTGCTGAATGTTTACTTACAGGTATTTACATTTTGTTCTGTGTTGCAAAAAACACAACATCCTACAGCCTCTCCTTTCTCACTCCCTGTACTCCAACAAGACTGTCACATAATTCTCTTTAAAAACTTCTCTCACTTTGCAGTCAGAGAAAGAAAAGTAAAGGCCAATCCTCATGTTAAAAGAATAAGCAGCAGTTTGTCAGAAGACATAGCCTGATCGCGACCCACAGTTTGGGAAACACTGGTCCACATCCATCGTCTTCCTCAGTAAATCAGAAGCTTTTGCATCAAATTTAAACTTGTGTTGATGACGCCCCCATATGTTTCAAGTTGAGTAAAAATCTTTAAGGCTGTAAAGCTGATGGCCAAGGAGAAGTGAGTTGCATAACAGGGTTCAAAAGATGGATTATTTACATTTTATGACACTGAACCCTGCCAGGACAGAGGTGCTAAACGTTGGAGGCTCCTAGAAGTCTGGGCAGGGGGCGGGGCATGTGGCATGCTCCCTGGTCACTCGTCCATCGGCAGCATCCAAATGAATGCTCGGGCTCCCCTCTCTCTCACACAATGGTCAATCGTGCTGGTTTTGGATGGATGTTTCTATATCAGTTCCTTGATCTCAAATATTTTAAGAACTGCTTCTCCCCCTAATGCCTGCATCAGGACAATCTGAACACCCAAATGTGCGTCTGGTAGACTGCAGCGTGTTTCAGAACAGGACAGCAAGAGTATCTGCAAAAATGAAGAGCACAGAGAATGCCTCCCCCATATGACACAACATGTGAATTTGTAAAGTGTACGTTCACCCAGAAGGGCCTCTTGGTGCTGAATAACAGATGTTTATTGTTACTCCCTGGTGTCTTACTTTTGAAAAGGGCACCTATTTCGCTCCCTAGGACCTCACAGGCGGGCAGCCCTCGTGTCAAACTTGCATCAGATGTCACACCCAGTGGAGCACATATGGTGGCCCCTTAACTCCTGAACGAGTGCCTCCCGCAAGAAATAATGTAAAAGGGTGCCGCTCTAAGAGTACGACCTGTGATAGCCAGACCAGGTAAGTACTTCAGCCTCAAGAGCTCATCAATGCTATAAATCTCAACACACAGATGCAGACAGTTTTTCAGCCATCTTTGCCAACACCTGCAGGTGCAAACATTACACAAAGTTCATTGAGAACTAAACAGTGAATCAAGTGAAAGGACTTTAGAGTCCATGACAACATACATGTAAAGCGCTTGCCAATATGAGTGCTGTGATTAGCGACAGACGATTTGATCTGCACTCTCAAGCAACCTCACAAGCCTGGAGACATAAGGTGCAGGAACGAGAAGACATGACGGCAAGCCTTCTCTTGCCACAATTCTAGGATTTGAAAATCCTTCCTGACCTAGCTGTGTTAGGCTACCTCGCTCCAGCTCCAGAGGAAAAAACCAAACACCCTTCTCTTTAAGCAAGACTGTAGTAAAGTGACGAGGACCTGTCCCACTCTTGAAAGCCTTAGACAGCAAGCTGCTGATCAGGAAAAGGGAGATGTCCGTGGATCCCACAGGACCTACTGGAAGGAGAGACTCCTTTACACTGAGGCCAGAGACCCCAAACCAGGTGCCACTAGGAGAGTGGTAGTGCCTCAGCAGTTTAGACAGTTTCTCCTCACATTAGCCCATGGCACCCCCCTAGCTGGCCATCTTGGCCAGACCAAAACTTGGAGTAGGTTGGCGAACCACTTCTACAGTCAAGGTTGTCCCAGAAGGTGAAAGAGTTTGCAACTCCTGTGCTTCCTATCAAGCCAGTGGCAAGACAGGTAGCCACCTAACGGCCCCCTTAATGCCCCTTCCAGTGGTTGGGGTTCCCTTTGAAAGGGTAGGGATTGACATTCTTGGTCCCCTCGACCCTCAAACAGCCTCAGGAAACAGATTTACACTGGTAGTAGTGGATCCTGCAACCAGGAATCCTGAAGCAATTGCCCTAAGGACTACCAATGATCCTCCAGTGGCTACGGCCCTCATTGGTATCTTTAACATAGTGGGCTCTCCAAAGGAGGTGGTGTCAGATAGAGGTACAAACATAATATCTGGTTACCTGAAGCACATGTGGGCAGAATGTGGAGTGACTTACAAGTTCACTACCCCATACCACCCACAGACAAATGGCCTTGTTGAAAGATTCAACAAGACCATGAAAGGTATGATTGGTGGACTCTCTGAAAAACTCAGAAGGAAATGGGATGTCTTACTGCCGTGCCACAGAAGGAAGTTGGATTGTCCCCCTTTGAACATCTGTTTGGTCATCCAATAACGGGACCATTGTGTCTTGTGAAGGAAGGACGGGAGAAGCCTCTCACAGAGCCTAAATAGCACATGGGGATTATGTGCTTGGTCTTCGTTCCAGAATGGCTGAGTACATGAAAAAAGCAAATAAAAACCTTGAGGCCAGCCAAGAGCTCCAGAAGCTCTGCTATGACCAAAAGGCTGTCATTGTGGAGTTCCAACCAGGACAGATGGTGTAGGTATTGGAGCCTGTGGCTCCTAGGGCCCTCCATGACAAATGAACTGGGCCCTACCCTACCCTAAAGAGAAACGGGAAGGTCACCTATCTGGTGGACCTTGGCAGCTGAAGGAACCCCAAGAAGGTCATCCATGTCAACTGCCTTAAACCTTATCATGACAGGGCTGAAGTGACCATGCAGATGGTCACAGATGAGGATCAGGAAGCAGAGAGTGAACCTCTCCCTAACCTCCCCTAAAACAACCCTAAAGATGGTTCTGTTGAAGCAGTGGTCCTGCGTGACACCCTCACTGTCCAACAGCAGACTTCAGGCAAGTCCTAGATCAGTATGCTGACCCCTTCTCTTTCACAACTGGTCAGACTAACTGGTGTACACACGATGTGGACACTGGAGACAGCCTACTTGTCAAAAACAAAATCTACAGGCATTCTGATCATGTCAAAGAGAGCATCAAAGCTGAAGTAAGCGAGATGCTGGAATTGGGAGTCATTGAATCCTCATAGCCCCTGGGCCAGCCCAGCTGTCCTAATCCCCAAACCGGACACCCACGGTGGAAAGAAAGAGATGAGGTTTATTGTGGACTATAGGGGCCTCAATCTGTAACCAAAACTGATGCTCATTCAATTCCTAGGGCTGACAAATTAATTGACAGGTTAGGGACAGCCAAATATCTCAGAACTTTTGATCTCACATCAGAGTACTAGTAGATAGGTCTGACCCCTGGAGGAAAACAGAAATCAGCATTTTCGACCCCACATGGGCATTATCAGTTCACTGTTATGCCCTTTGGATTAAAGAATGCCCTTGCCACCTACCAAAGGTTGGTGAACAAAGTCCTTGTTGGGCTAGAGTCCTTTAGTGCAGCCTATCTTGATGATACTGTGTTTAGCTCAACCTGGCAGGATCACCTGATCCACCTTGGCAAGGTCCTTGAGGCTTTGAGAAATGCAGGCCTCACTATCCAGGCAAGCAAGTGCCAGATAGGGCAGGGCACGGTTGTATACTTGGGCTGCCTGGTAAGTGGAGGTCAAGTTCAACCCTTACAAGCCAGGATTCAGACAATTCTGGACTGGGTAACTCCAACCACCCAGACTCAATTCAGGGCATTCCTTGGCCTGTCTGGGTATTACAGGAGATTTGTGAGTGAAAATGAGTCCATCGTGGACCCCCTCACAGAATTGGCCTCCAAAAAAGATGCCTGTGAGAAGGTGGCCTGGTATATGCTGTCCACTAATTAAAGTGGGCACCTTGAACCAGTCCACACAACCCTTATGATGTATGAGGTCAAAGATAACCTTTAGAGAGCTATCCTAGTGGTACCTGTGGAGAGCAGCCTTCAGGCTTAATCTTGAAGGAATGTAAAGCAGCTTGTTTTACCAGAATATCACCTCCTGAATGACTAAATGAAAGGAGAACCACACAGTAGTGATATAAAAATATGTATTTATTAATATAACACTCTCTACTAATCTCTACACGAGATTAGAACATAAAGCACACCATACTGAATCAAAAGAACATTCGTAAGTAGCACAATACACAGCGGGCTCCAGGGGGAGACCGAACCATATACTAATAAAATGGTATAACAATCACGACTTGACTAGACACAGTGCCTAGAGAACGTAGAATCGCTGGGACCCCAAGGAACCACTCAAGGCAGTGACACAGGGTGCCCACGGAGGACGGGTGCAGTGAGGAAACACGACCGCGTGCTCCGTGCAACTCTATGGGAAAGTCACGGTTGGAAAGTTACAGTTTAAGGACACTTCTACGAGGACTTCAAGCAAACCCTTGGGAACATAAGAGGTTCTAGAGCCAACACACTAGTGAGTACCAAGGTACCCGTGTTACCTATCCCAGAGGAGCCGGGTGCATAGGGGTCAAGTGGTGTCGGAAACCCTTGTCGTTTTCAATGGCATGATGCGAAGAAGTACTGCTGCCGGGAAGATGAAAAGTGTCCGGTGGAATCCAAGCCTGGATCCGAGGTGAGAAGAACCTGAAAGCAGAGGGGACAGAGTCTGGGTCACTTCAGGGGACCAGGGATTCGATAGACGAATGCCCACCGATGTCGGGTGCTTCAGGTGTGAAGATAGGATGCTTGACTCTGCAGCCACGGGGACCAGGAGACGTCGAGGACGACCAGGGTCAGGAGGTGAGCTGTCCCACGAAGGATGTCGAGTGCTGAGGGGTCAGTGTCCAGCTGGAGCACCAACAAGCCTTGGCAAATGCAACCCACGCGGGCAGAGTAAACAGGTTACGGTGTGGACCAGCAAGGTCCAGGAGACTCTCCAAGCAATGGGGAGTCAGGGCACGTCTGGAGCAACCAGGGCAGCCCAAGAACAAACAAGGTGACCCTCGCCAGGACCCACAGGCCAACGGACCAGGGATCGCGAGGAGACCTCGAGCGAATTCACAAAGCACCAGCCCATAGAGCACTCGGTGAGTGGAGGCCGGATATCAGCGGTGCAAATGTTGCTCGGGGTCAGGACTACACGGCGTCCAAAGCACAAGCTCAGGGATCGCCAACAAGCATATGCTACTGCAAATGTACGTGGTGCACAGGGGTTCGGGTTGCACGGTCCCCAAGAGGGATACTGGTCTCAGAATCGCTGAGAGGTCAGATCAACCTCGGGGACCTTCGGGAACCCACCTCCTGTGTTGCTGAAATCTTCGGAGTCCGCAGGAGCTCTGGAGATGCAAGCCGGTCAGATGCGTTTAGGTGCCTGCTGCTGCAGGGGAGTAACTCCTTTACTCCAAGGGAGATTCTTCAGTCATCCAGCGTCGTGCAGACAGTCGAAGTACTTGGTTTCTTCTTAGCAGAATCTTGTCCAGGTAAAATCTAAAGTCCTGTAGCCAGGTAGCCCGCTTTATACCCATGGGAAAGGGTTGGAAAGATTCTGTGGACCCTCCTAGGGGAGGGGCAGGACAGAGGGGTGGCTACACCCATGTCCTTTGTCCAGTTTTGCGCCAGAGCAGGAGCCAATGGCTCCCAGAACTGGTTTGAGCTGGACTATGCACAGGGACACCAAATGTGCCCCCAGTGCAGGCTTTCTGGCACTCTCAGAGTGCACCCACCCAGCCCCAATACACTAAAGCCTGTCTGGGAGGGGGTCACACCTCCCTGTGACAGGATGCCTATTGTCAGGCCTTCCTCTGCTCGAGCTTGGCTCAGCAGCAGGAGGGCAGAATCGTGTCTGTGGCTGGCAGCATCCATTTTGTGCTGCCCAGGTCGAGAAAGCAGTTACCGGGTAGACCGGTGACCCACAGTAGTGGTTCTAGAAGGGTGGAATCATACCATAAAACCGGCGGAGAAGGGTGGTGCCACTGTCCTCATGGACACCACAGCCTACAGAACAGAATGTCTACGCCAGTTAGGTGTGGTGACTTCCTACCTCCCATTACATCAAGACCCCACAGAGAGACTATCGGCAACCATCACTTCCATGGCCAGTGAGGCAGCTGATGAGGGTTGGATCACACAAAGGGAAGCTGACTTTCTCCAAACCAAAGATCCGGTCACTCCCTACTTTTATGTCCTCCCCAAAATTCACAAACCACAACAACCACCACCAGGCAGACCTATTATTTCAGGTATTGGCTCGGTGTTAGAGCCACTATCTCAGTTTGTTGATTTTTTTCTACGTCCCCTAGTCCAAAAGATGCCCACATTCTTACAAGATACTAAGGATGTTCTGAAGTTACTCAGAGGATTAGAATTTGATCCTGCCACCGACTATTTGGCGTCTTTTGATGTTGAGTCACTGTACACGTGCATCCCTCAGGACCAGACTCTGGCCATGATTGAACATCTTTTGACTCTTCATCCTCCGGATACTATACCACCCCTTCCATTCATTATGAGATGTGCCACTATGGCCATGAAAGAAAAAAAAATTCTGTTTGAAACCCAGCTATACCTCCAAGTGTCTGGGATTTCTATGGGTAGTACGTTTGCGCCGAGCCTGGCAAATCTTTTTATGCACGTGTTTGAAGAGAATGTCGTCTTATCACCTGCTAATCCTTTTTCAGCCCATATTATTTTGTGGAAAAGATATATCGCCGACATTTTGGTGATTTGGAGGGGGGATGCGATCACCATTCACAGCTTCCACAATTGGCTCAACACTCGAAACGAACACCTGAAGTTTACCTGTGAATTTAGTAAAGATAAGCTGGCTTTCTTGGATCTCTTGATCTGTCCATCAGATGGAAAGCTAGAGACTGAATTATACACGAAATCCATTGCCCGAAATGCTTTGCTCCACTATGGGAGCTACCATCCGAGGTCCCTGCGTGAGAATCTTCCCTTTGGTCAATTCCTTAGGGTACGACGCAATTGTTCAAGTACTGACAAATTTAAAGAACATGCACAGACCCTTAGGAACAATCTCCTAGACAGACATTACCCAAAGACCTTGGTAAAGAAATCCTCCAAAAGAGCACTCAACAACAACCGAGATGCTTTATTGGATAATGTACCTGTAGACCCAGTCCAATCTCAATCTCGACTAGTTTGTGTTAAAACCTTCAGCACTCTTTCGAACACAGTTAAAAAGTCTGTCTTGAAGAACTGGCAGATTCTCAATAAAGGGGGACTAACACTTCAAAAACCCCTTTTTGCTTTTAAGCGCAGCAGCAATCTCAAGGACACTCTAGTGCATACGAGACCTCGCCTACAAGGCACCCAAAAACAAGGCACTCTATGGAATTTGCCACCTGTCCAGGGCCACTACCCCTGTGGGACATGTTCTGTTTGTGCCCAGACATGTGCCACAAAAACAATAGACATTGGCACCAACAGACCGTGGGAATTGAAACACCACACGAATTGTAATAGCGAACATGTCATTTACCTCATAATGTGCTTTTGCGGCTTAAGCTATGTAGGGATGACAACACACAAGATACGCATTCGCATACAAGAGCATAAGAGTACCATCAGATGCGCAAAACAGAACACACGCCTTACCAGACACTTTCTGGAGATGCAACATCAGGCGGATTCCTTTTCCTGGGTAGTTTTAGACAAACGCAACTTAGCTGCCACCACCCCTGACCTTACTCTGAAATTGCTCCGAGTTGAGCAACATTGGGTGTTTCGGTTGAGCACTGCTGATGTGGGTCTCAATGACGACATTCCCTGGCTGGCTTTGACATGATTTGACAGTCCGCCCGCATTCTTGGAGGAATCTTAGGCAATGAGGCCTTGACTGTTTTTTCTGACCTTCCCCTGAGGAACAGTCAGACCCCCTCCTTCTGCCTTTTACCTTAGCCCCTGCTGAGGCAAGCATTGACCACGGGCAGCGCACTGTCTTCATTTCATGGTCAGAGAATGGCCATGTGGCCATGTCCCGTGGGTCTAACTTTGGCCTTCATTGTGCCATTTCTCGGTCTTGTCTGGCCAACGGCTGTCTCCTACATGCCGCCTTGGGCTCCTTTGGTCTTATAGCAGGCCATTCGCTCTCCCTGCACCTCACCTGCCTTTACTTGTTGTTCGGGCATGTCTCCGCCTGCCCGACCTTTGCAGATATTCCCTAGTAGCGTCACACGCTCAGCTCCATCGGAGCGGTATCACTACATTTAACAGCATGTGTTTATGCTACTTTTAGCATACTACCTTTTTGACACTGTCTTACTCCGCTTGTGACATCATCATTTTCCAACAGGACTCGGTTTTATAAAAAAAAAACCTCTTTTGGAGCGCTTTTGGCTTAAATCATGTCCCTCGTTCCTTTCTGTTTGTGATAAGCACCTTTCCACCATGAGACGCTGTAGAACCACATTTCCCAGGGATCGCTGGGGTAAACTACCTCTCCCAGCGCCTCCCGGTCACCTGGTACTCAGCCACCTGCTAGTATCCATCACTATGGCAACACGCTACCAAACCACACTCCCCAGCACTCACTGGGTCTAAAACTACATTTCCCAGTTCTCCCTGCTGACTTCCGGCGTGCAGGCAAATTTAAACACTGGTTCACCGGCAGTCCCGTGTACCTGCCGGCTTGGACACCCGCCTCGGGAGACAACGATCTCCACCCAACGTAAGTACCGGTTCCCCGCTCCCTACTCTCTACACCCGCCGCTCTTGTACATGAGCACCGGCTGGCGGCTCTGCTCACGGACGGCCATGCTGGTTACCGGGCTTCCCCCGACCTAGCTCGGAGCTTGGGGCTTGCGTGTTTGTCCATGCCCCTTCTCCCGGTCCAGGCCGTCTCTCTTGCTCCTCATCGTTTGTTGACCTTGGAACCCGAGACCTCGCTCACGCCAGTGTCTCGGTAACACCTCTGCCCCGGGTCTATTGGCCCCCGCTGCCTGTGCTCCAACACTAGAGGCATGCGCGTCATTTTCGCGCTGATTAACCTTCACATTCTGCTCTCTATGAAGGTTTCTTGTTGGAGCACCCTTTCCCGAGCCCTCCTCCTTCATAATTGTGGTCTGCATGACAGACCTTAGAAGCAGTACCCCTCCCCCCCCCCCTTTTTAACTATTATATACTTCAATTTTGTATTGGGTTTTGTCCAAACTTTGATATAAGCCTGACTAGGCCCCACCTTAGCAGTGTTCAATCTAGCCCAGCACAGTAATATCTGAGAGATATAATATCTCATCAAGACAGGTACCCAGACAATGTCATTCACTACTCCTGTCTTGGGTCCTGTCTTTCCCATCTCTGTACCCTCTTCCCTTCTTGTGTTGTATGTATGTTGTCTGAACTCTGACGCCACCACCTTTGTCTCCCAGGTTGGTTGGCGCGTGTACCTACGGCTAAATTAGCCCCGGACAGAAGTGGTAACAATTTTACCTTAGATTGGTAAGTGCCTCTTCTCCTGCCACTTTGTTTGAATATAAAAGTGTCATATTTGTGTGGAGTACAGTTCACTCCACGGCTGTTTAGATGTGGTATAAACCAAGCCCGTACTTTTTTAGGTCGAGCCTCGAGTAGCGCGCAAGCGCTGCTCTGGCGAGACTTTATGTAAGGGGGTTTCAGAAGCTGACCACACGCTCGTGCGTCGTGGCCTTTTTCGGGCGGTTACGCGCGAGCAAAAGGCCATGGTGCACGAGCGTGTGGTCACGCCTGCTGCTCGCAAGCGCACAAGCGCGCGCGACGTGCACTACAGCGCGTGAATACCCTCCCCCCTCCTCCCACTCCCTCCTCGTCAGCTTCATTTTCCTTTCACTTTCGCGCCGCGCGGCCGTGTCACTTTCACGGCCGCGCGGCTATCAGCTTCATTTTTTTTATTTTTTTTATTGAACTTTCAGCGCGAGGCACGCGCACCACTCGCGTCGCCCCCCCTCCTCTCCGCGCGTGCCTTCAAATGCTTGTTTCAAATTAGGGGCGCTTAGAAACATGAATAGGCACTATAACAGCTGGACCATTCTGTTCAGCCTCGAGGCGATTGAGTTCTCAAAGTTGCGTGTCACCGCCAATAGGCATTTTTAAAAGATACATGTGCCATATGAAAGGTTCACGCTTGAAATAATATATAAATCTAGGTATCTAAATACCATGTAAACTTGAAAACATAAATCTATTGCTCATTCCAACTCATGAGTAACCTGAAAAGAAATGTAAAAAGGCCAGCCTGTTAGCACAGTGTTTTCACCGTTAAGGTGTTCACACAAAACCAAGTTACTCGGATCAGAAAGAAAGAAATGCTATACGGCGTGTGTATGCTCATTTGCTACGGGATAGTAAAAGACAAAACATTTAGCAACTCCCTGGTGCTTGCCAACACATTCCTATGTCTGATTAGTGACCTAGTAGGTGACACTGCTACCAAGCACTATAGCTCAGTGTGTTAAGTGCTAGCTGCGGACATTTAATGATCGTCATTTCACAAATTTGATTACCAGCACGGCCAACTAAGCCTTACATCCTTCCATGGTCGGAATCATTAAACTGTGTAATCAACGAGTATCCCAGAACTGGGAAGGGCAGCCTGATTCAGAAAGTGCTAAGGAACAATCCGATGGTAGACATGCGTTATACAAATGCATTTAACAAAACATAGAAAAGCAAACTATATTATATTAACTCCTGCCAGAATTCTAGAAAACTGTCCAAGACTCATAATAAATAGTTTTCTTGTGTTTAACCCTGGGAGATTATAATCTTACAGTAAAGGATGGATTAGGAATCACACACACAATAACAACATACAGGCACTGTAACCCAATGCCACTATAAGAACTGGAGCAACTTTCAACAGCAACCCATTAACAAATTTAAAGGAGATGAATCATGCACAGTGTTCAACATTTCTTTGAAATATCTCTAAATTGATTGCTGTGCTTGATGGGTTTGTCGAGTACAGCAGGGTTAACATAGTCTGCGTTTGAGCATCTCGCACAAGAGGCAGGCAGGGTACCACATACAACCAAAACAATGCGTGGCACGAGACAGCCGCCGCCTGGCACTGTGGAAAGTGTGATGAGAAGCAGAACTCCAGTGACTCTTATCCCGCAGCAGCGCTACAGAGCGCTGCCTGCACGAGAGTGTCCGGAGACGAAGAACTCCAGTGACTGTTCTCCCAGAGCAGCGTTACAAAGCGCTCCCAACACAACGAGAGTGTCCGGAGACGAAGAACTCCGTGCAACAGAGCAGTGCACGCACAATGAGAGTGTCAGGAGACGCAGAACTCCAGTGACTGTTCTCCCACTGCAGTGCCACAGAGCAGTGCACGCACAACGAGAGTGTCAGGAGACGCAGAACTCCAGTGACTGTTCTCCCATAGAAGTGCCACAGAGCACTGCGCGCACAACGAGAGTGTCAGGAGACGCAGAACTCCAGTGACTGTTCTCCCATAGCAGTGCCACAGAGCAGTGCACGCACAACGAGAGTGTCAGGAGACGCAGAACTCCAGTGACTGTTCTCCCACTGCAGTGCCACAGAGCAGTGCACGCACAACGAGAGTGTCAGGAGACGCAGAACTCCAGTGACTGTTCTCCCATAGCAGTGCCACAGAGCACTGCGCGCACAACGAGAGTGTCAGGAGACGCAGAACTCCAGTGACTGTTCTCCCATAGCAGTGCCACAGAGCAGTGCACGCACAACGAGAGTGTCAGGAGACGCAGAACTCCAGTGACTGTTCTCCCATAGCAGTGCCACAGAGCAGTGCACGCACAACGAGAGTGTCAGGAGACGCAGAACTCCAGTGACTGTTCTCCCACAGCAGTGCCACAGAGCACTGCACGCACAACGAGAGTGTCAGGAGACGCAGAACTCCAGTGACTGTTCTCCCACAGCAGTGCCACAGAGCACTGCGCGCACAACGAGAGTGTCAGGAGACGCAGAACTCCAGTGACTGTTCTCCCATAGCAGTGCCACAGAGCAGTGCACGCACAACGAGAGTGTCAGGAGACGCAGAACTCCAGTGACTGTTCTCCCACAGCAGTGCCACAGAGCACTGCACGCACAATCAGTGTCAGGAGACGCAGAACTCCATTGACTGTTCTCCCACAGCAGTGCCACAGAGCAGTGCACGCACAACGAGAGTGTCAGGAGACGCAGAACTCCAGTGACTGTTCTCCCACAGCAGTGCCACAGAGCACTGCACGCACAATCAGTGTCAGGAGACGCAGAACTCCAGTGACTGTTCTCCCACAGCAGTGCCACAGAGCAGTGCACGCACAATGAGAGTGTCCGGAGACGCAGAACTCCTGTGACTGTTCTCCAATAGCAAGCAGCGCCGCGGAGCGCTGCCTGCACACAGTGATGCAATGCTAATACCTGCCACTGCTGATAAAGATGCACAATACGCAACCAGCTGCCAACACCTTCCTTGAAGGCAATCCTTGCGTGTGCATTTTCTTGCCAGTAGGCTGTACTGCTTGGCCTATTCAGACACAGCACAAAGTAAACAGGCACATAAAATGCACTGAAGAAAACAACATTCTGGGGCCAGTAGGGTCTCCTTAAGAGTCGTGTATTGGTCCTGTGCCTTAAAGGGCCAATAGGGGAGCGCTCAATACTTCATGCAGAAAGAAAAACAAACATCCTTTGTTCACACCATGCAGGTGCTTGGGTGCAGCCGAGTTGCAGTGCACTACTTACCTACTGTTGGTCAGCACAAGCACTCCCTCCGGCTGTCCAGCTACCTGGATTCCTCCACAGTGAAGCGGGGCTCGTCTCTCCCTTCCGCGGACCCGCGTTCATTCCAAGCCCGAGCCGTATCCCGCCAGCAGTGAATCAGAAGGTAGACACGGAGTGCAGCATTACAGTAAACAAGCGCACAGTCCCGGTGACATCAGCTGCTAGCGCGGGCGGCGTGCACGTGTGCTCCCGGCTGCTGCAAAACATCTCCCCGCTTATTAGCATCGCACAGCCCCAGACCTGAGGAGAGGGGACGGCACTAAACTGCGCCGCTCGTGAAAAATTAAACAACGCAGCGCGCCGCCCCCTGAAGAGGGATTGTTGACATAGCGAAGGCTGGCGACGCAGGGCTTTCAGTGGCCCCGAAGGCTGGAAGGAAGGCGGCGAGCAGCGGGTCGGGGTGGACCGAAGGGCCAGCAGCAGAGGTGTGCACTGGTTCTAGTGATGGCGAGAGAGATGCCGTGCTCCCACCGCAGCAGCCCCGGCAGTTCAATCTTTGTAGTTCACTCAGGAAAGCGAGTCACATGAGAATAGCAATTACAGTGAAGCTGCAGCAGCTGAGCCTTGGATGCTCTCGCGCTGTAATGCGCCTCCCACTCTGGAGGCTCAGTGCACGGCGGTGCTCCTCGCATACCCAGGTAGCGCTGCTCTCTGGAGGCAGTAACCCGTTTATTACACCATGTGCTGCCGTGGCTAATGTTTCTGAGTGGAATATTGCAGATTTCATTTTGGAGAATATTCCAGATGGATTGAAGGTAAAGGATTGCGGTGGCTGAGCTTGATCTAGTTGTAGTGTTCACAATTTTTGACAGTTTAAATTCAGTGGTGGACACTGTAGGGCCCACGTTTAAAATAGTTTAAATTCGATCAATTTGCAGCGTAAGGACATTTTCTCCTCAACCCTAACCTCTTACCTTTCTCTCTTGATATATACTACGCAATTTTCTTTTGACAGGTTTGCAGCAAAAATTAACAAGCATTGGCATAGTCAATAGGTCTCCCCTCGGGGACCTTATAAGTGTTTAGCCATGCAACGGTTGATGTTGTTGCACCAAGGATATTGTGCTGCATAACTAAATACTTATAAGGTCCCAAAAGCGAGACCTATTGGCTATGCCAATGCTTGTTCTTTTCTCTTTCTGTCCTAGGTTCCATCGGTGAGGCCTACTGGACACAACCGTTCTGGTTCGGTACAGGATACCGAGGCACCTTCACATCTATTTTTTGTTGTGCACCTTTACACCAGTTGCAGTAGCTGTTCACTAACTGATCCTGATGAAAGCCTGATGGCTGAAACATGTTGATCCTGTATTTGTGGCTGTCTCTAATGGTGGTCAGCTCCATAACCCAGCTTATTGCTTTTTAATCCTGTTGCTAGGTAGCTAAATAAAGTTTGCTGTTAGCTAGCCTCGCAGGCAGTTTTAAACTAACTATCACTTTCATTCTAGCACTGCACATTTTTCATGATTTTTTCATACACCACGCTCACATAAGGTTTTAGTACAACCCAGTTGCCCACATAAAAACATCCCTGAGCTCCTCCCTCGTAGAGAGGGGGTTGTAGCCCGCGTTAGGACTAGGTCTTGACGCGAGGAGGCACCCTTATGATGAAGCATGACACCTATGGTGTGTGAGGGGAACCGTCCTGAAAAGGGATATCCCCTACGTTGCGCTTGGTCTTCTCAAGTCCACCTTCTTCTCAGCCATTCATTCTGGACCCGTGGGCTCGTTGTGTACAGTTGTGGAATCATACCTCCCACACCAGTTACTGGTGTGGAGGTATGATTCCAAGGTGTTTGACACCAAACACGATATGTTTCTAAGCAGCCGTTTTAAAGTTAGCATTTACCGCGAGGTTATAATGCAACTTAACCTATATGTCTGGCTGCATCACTGACAACCCTGGAGAATGGTCTCCGAAGGCTGCAGAGGGGCTCTGCTCATGCAGGGGCACCCTCTCACGTAAAACCCAGCACCCTGCCTTCAGGACTGATAAGGCCTGCCATAGGGGTGACTGATAGGTTTTTAAGTGTAGTGATTTAGATATAGTGAACCTATATCTAAGTAAGTGGTGCAAGCACCAGCTTACACAGGCTGCTGTAGCAGACCTGTTGTGTCATTTTGAATGGCCTCTCATGGGTGGCATAATACATGCTTCAGCCCATGGGAGGCCTCTGGGGGACCTATGCCCTGGGTACATGGTGTACCATATACTAGGGCAGTGGTTCCCAAACTTTTTCGACCTGTGGCTCCCTTGACCTAATTGGCAGTTGGCCGTGGCTCCCCATCATGTCACTTTTTTTTTTTTTTTTACAGGTGGTAGGATGTAAGCCCGACCTTGGGAGTACTTCCAATTTTCTCCCTGAAATTATTTGGGATGAAGCAGATGCAGGTATTATAATCATATTTGTAACAAAATAAAAAGATAAGTCGTTTAATAAAAACTTTAATTGGTTAAGTGAGAAACGATACAATATTAATAGCCAAATATGTTTCCATGACTAAACAACCTCTTTTAACCACACATTGGATAATTAAGAGTCCAGACATAAGAGCTGGGTCAGTCATGTGAGTGTAGACTCTGGTCACAGAACTAGAACAGTCAGGAGACGGCAGAGTCTGGGCATCCAGAACTGGAGCAGTCTGGGAATCGCAACAGCTGGGCACCCAACAGGAACAGTCAGGAGACTGCAGAGTAAGGGGTAGCGAGAACAGTCCACAAAGTCTTGGCATCCAGACCTTGAACAATTAAGAAAACGCAGGGTCTGGACATCCAGAAGTGGCACAGCTGTGTGACTGCAGATTTTGAGTAATGGTTTGTTTTTACCACACTTGAATGAGAGTGAGCCACCAGGACTGGAGAGTGAAAGGCAGTGTTGATATTAATGAGTTTCAATCAAAGTCTATGTACCCGGATTGCCAGAGGGCCAGGGCGTTTTGAATATTTGTTTGGTCTGCTGCGACTGGGGTCTGTAAATAAAATTTCAAGGTAATGTCGCTCAAATGGCTTAAAGTTAATAGCACACAACTATGCATTTGCATTTTGCATGATTTTGAGTAGTTTTCTTGAAATTTCATGTAATTACATAAAAGCAAATTACCCAATTTTTGCACACCTCTTACACAAGGTGCAGCAGTTAGGATAGAAGCACCACGATTGTTTCCCTTAAGGCAGGGTGTCTCGGTTACTTGTATCACAAATTGATCATGAAATTTTCTCAATCTTGTTTAGTGTAGCGCCACCTAAACACACACAGTAGGAGTGCTTTGATAAGGAAAGAGGTTTAGGAAACACCAAGATTTTTTGAAGCTATGTATCTTCTACCAGGTATGTCCCCCTTCATCATGCACTCTGGCCATATATGCTCTGTAGTGTAAAAAAACGGGCCCTCTCCAGTATTTACCTCAAGCTGTCTACTTTACCAACATTTTGCATTTCATCTTCAATTTGCAACTTAGCGCATTGATATTTTCCTGGCTCTATAGGTGGCTTTGATGCATATCCCTCTATTTGCCACCTAAAAAGCTTCTCACTCGAGTCTATCCTGAAGTTGGAGGGCATTCCCATGTTCTGTGTAAAGTACTTTTTATTTCTTTTGTCTTTCTAAATACTGGGTAACAGTAGGAGCAAAGTATTCAGCAAAGTATTCAGGTGAAATGAAAATCACTCCTTGCCAGGGCTCCTTCCAAGTCAAACAGCTACTACATCTTTGCTTAAAAGTATATTCTGTTTTGTGTGAGACGTGCTCCTACTGTTAACCCCACCCTCGCTCACTATCAGGGACTCTAGTAACACTGAAATCCCCTTGCTCAAGGAAATGTTTGAGTTGAGCATCTAAAATCAATCTCTGATCCTCATTAAGGAAATGTTTTTCTCTGCGCTTTTTAGGAGCGGTCTGTTCCTCATCGTTTCAATTCAATTCTTCTAATCCAGGCTGCAATGCGGCCTATTTCCACAGCCGCAGCGAGTTTGCCCACTGGAATTTCTGTCTTTTATATTCTGGCGCGGACACGAACAAAGTGCAGGAACAGCAGCCAGCATAATTACAGGGGCTTGGCCGGTCAGGAGTTTGTCATGCCCCCATTTTTTGCAGTAAGAAAGGATTATTCTAGTGTGCAACCCACCTGTGTAAATTGTGAAGGGTCCTCAGAGGCGCAGCAGAACACGGGCAGCAATAACGCTCGACAGTCTGCTGTGCGTAAGCGGAGGCTACGTGAAAGCACGTCGTAAGCGCGTATTGCTGCCGTGCGCTCTTGGGCCAAACCATGATTCCAGATTACACAAGTGGCATTTGTTACTCCCCCGTGTGTTGCGCCGCAGCTGGGTGTAATTTAAATAAGATTCACTTGCTGCCTTCAAGCTGACTGCTGACAGGTAGGGCGTCAAAAGACGCATCATTTGTTAATTGCGCACATTCTCACAACTACAGTAGAAGCTTCCTCAGCACAGCCACAGGCTATCTTTCACACATCGTGCGCGGCGCCCCTGGCTACTCCTAACGGCGCACCGGGGTGCCGCGGCGCACAGTTTGGGAACCACTGTACTAGGGACTTATAAGGGTACCCCAGTATCCAATCTGGAGTGTACCTAAAGTACATGCATAGTAATTTAAGGGCGAAAGCAGATAGACTGGGGCCCTGGACAGCAGGATCCCAGTCAGACTAGTCCAAAAACAGTGAGACATCAGCAAAAAGTGGGGGTAACCATAAGAAGCAGATCCTACTTTCCTACAATGCCAAAAAAAGTTACCTGGGCAGTGAGTTGTCAAAAGTTTTTTGACACACTAAAGCATAGGTACTCACAAACTTTCTCTCTGGGGCCAAATTTACAGTGTGGTTTGTGGCCGAGGGCCGCACCGGTGGGGGCGGGGTCAGTGGGGAGGGGGCGGGGCTAGAGCCCAAAAAAAAACTATGACCATGAGGTTGAACACAGGCCCCTGCAGCGGACGCCTTCGTCCACTGAGCCACCAGACCCGGCATACACACCTCTCTCTCTCTCTCTCTCTCTCTCTCTATCTCTCTCTCTATCTCTCTCACTCTCTCTCTCTCTCCCTCTTGCTCTGTCTCCCTCCCTCTCTCTATCTCTCTCCCTCCCTCTCTCGCTCGCTCTGTTTCCCTCCCTCTATCTCTCTCTCTCTCTCTCTCCCTCCCTCTCCCTGTCTCACTCACTCTGTTTGTCTCCCGCCCTCTCTCTCTCTCCCTCCCTCTCCCCCTCCCTCTCCGTCTGTCTGTCTGTCTCCCTCCGTCTCCCTCACTCTCTCCCTCCCTCTCCGTCTGTCTGTCTGTCTTCCTCCGTCTCCCTCCCTCTCCGTCTGTCTGTCTGTCTCCCTCCGTCTCCCTCCCTCTCCGTCTGTCTGTCTCCCTCCGTCTCCCTCCCTCTCCGTCTCCCTCCGTCTCCCTCCCTCTCTCTCTCCCTCCCCGTCTCCCTCCGTCTCCCTCCCTCTCTCTCTCCCTCTCCCTCCCTCTCCGTCTCCCTCCCTCCCTCTCCGTCTCCCTCCCTCTCTCCCTCCCTCTCCGTCTGTCTGTCTGTCTCCCTCTCCGTCTCCCTCCCTCTCCGTCTGTCTGTCTCCCTCTCCGTCTCCCTCTCCGTCTGTCTGTCTCCCTCGCCGTCTCCCTCCCTCTCTCCCTCCCTCTCCGTCTGTCTGTCTCCCTCTCCGTCTCCCTCCCTCTCTCCCTCCCTCTCCGTCTGTCTCCCTCTCTGTCTCCCTCCCTCTCTCTCCCTCCCTCTCCGTCTGTCTGTCTCCCTCTCTCTCTCCCTCCCTCTCCGTCTCTCACCCTCCCTCTCCGTCTCTCACCCTCCCTCTCCGTCTCTCTCCCTCCCTCCCTCCCTCTCTCTCTCCCTCTCCGTCTCCCTCCCTCTCTCTCTCCGTCTGTCTCCCTCCCTCTCTCTCTCCGTCTGTCTCCCTCTCCGTCTGTCCGTCTGTCTCCCCCTCCGTCTGTCTCCCCCTCCGTCTGTCTCCCCCTCCGTCTGTCTCCCTCTCCGTCTGTCTCCCTCTCCGTCTGTCTCCCTCTCCGTCTGTCTCCCTCTCCGTCTGTCTCCCTCTCCGTCTGTCTCCCTCTCCGTCTGTCTCCCCCTCCGTCTGTCTCCCCCTCCGTCTGTCTCCCCCTCCGTCTGTCTCCCTCCGTCTGTCTCCCTCCGTCTGTCTCCCTCCGTCTGTCTCCCTCTCCGTCTGTCTCCCTCTCCGTCTGTCTCCCTCTCCGTCTGTCTCCCTCCGTCTGTCTCCCTCCTCCCTCTGTCTGTCTACCTCTGTCTGTCGCCCTCCTCCCTCTCTGTCTCCTTCTGTCTGTTGCCCTCTGTCTCCCTGTCTCCCTCCCTCTGTCTCCCTCCCTTTGTCTCCCTCCCTCTCTCTCTCCCTCGGTCTCCCTCCCTCGGTCTCCCTCTCTCTGTCTCCCTCTCTCTCTCCCCCTCTCTCTCCCTCCCTCTCTCTCCCTCCCTCTCTCTCTGTCTCCCTCTGTCTCACTCACTCGGTTTGTCTCCCTCTCTCTCTGTCTCCCTCCCTCTCTCTCTGTGTCTCCCTCCCTCTCTCTCTCTGTCTCCCTCCCTGCTTGTCCTATGTATTCACCAGGTGGCAAAAGGTAGCGTTCAGGGTTTGACAGTTGTCATGTTGGTTGAATAGAGCTTCCGCGTCCCTAAGGCTGCTTCATAGCGCTAAGGAGTACAATATCAGTTAAGAATAGAAGCATCTGTTAATTACAGCGCCAAGAAACGGCAGACGTTTCTGTCAAATAAATTAGCATTATTGTATAACAGAAGTGAGGAGAAAATAAAAAAAATTAAAAAAAGACAGTAAATTGGGGATCTTTCAGTTTGGACATATCAGTGGCCTGTACTCTGTCCAGTCTAAGCCACCCTGAGGAGCACTTCGAAGCGCTGGGAGGAACAGAGGTACGCTGAGCACCGACAGTGGAAGAAGGGGCCTTGAGGTTGACTGAGGATGTATGAGCTGCCAGCGTGACAGAAACCAGGCATTGGAGTTAAGAAAGCCGGGGCTGTATCACGAGGGACGTGCGTCTGTGCAAACATGACTTGGCGTCCCTCCGTTGGCAGACGTACACTCACGTCTCTGTGATTTATACCCTAATCACCAGTTGCACACTGTCGTGTGTGTAGGCCCGCGCTGAGACTGCTTCCCGGGCACACACAGCCGCACCCGAGTACTTCACAGGTCTTTAAAAGACCATTCACTTGTTAATGAGGCTTTGTTGTATTTCACCTCTTCTTAGCGCCCCTGCATCTCCACTCAGAGTGGAGATGCAGGGCCGCTAAGAAGAGGTGACATACAACAAAGCCTCATTAACAAGTGAATGGTCTTTTAAAGAAAAAACACAGGTACGATTTCTGCAAGGTCCGCGGGCCGCCAAGGAAGGCTTGCCGGGCCGCTGGCGGCCCGCGGGCCGTACTATGAGTACCCGTGCACTAAAGGAAGCAACACATTCTAAAAGCTCCACATTACACCAAGCAGTCCATAGTGTAGACTGATGACTCTGAACATGGGATAGGAGCGGTCCTATCCCAGACCAATGTGGAAGGCCAAGACCAACCTGTTGCTTTCATTGGCAGGAGGCTTCTCCCCAGGGAGCAGCGTTGGGGTGCCATTGAGAGGGAGGCCTTTGCTGTGGTTTGGTCCCTGAAGAAGCTGAGACCATACCTGTTTGGCTCTCACTTCCTTGTTCAAACCGACCACAGGCCTCTCAGATGGCTTATGCAAATGAAAGGTGAAAACCCCAAACTGTTAAGATGGTCTACAGGGAATGGATTTTACAGTGGAGTACAGACCTGGGACTGACCATGCCAACGCAGATGGCCTTTCCAGGTTCTTCCACTTAGAAGATGAAGACTCTCTTGAGAAAGGTTAGTTTCATCCTCTTTTGTTTGGGGGAATCTTGTAGGAAAGTGCTTCTTTTGACATGGTTAATCCCACTTTTTGCCTGGTATTTGATGTGATTTCGACTGAAAGTGCACTGGGTCCCTGCTAACCAAGTCCCCAGTGCCAGAGCTCTTTCCCTCAAACTGTGCCATTGTTCCACAATTAGCACAAACTTCAGCCCCCCTGTAACTCCCTAGTAAACGGCACCCCTGGTACCTAGGGCATGGGTACTGAAGAGGGTCCACTGGGGCTGCAGCACAAATTGTGCCACCGTGGGGACCCCTCACCAAGATCATAAAAACTGCCATGCAGGCTGCGAGCCTCAGTGTAGACAAAAACTAAGAGTCAACATGACACACATCCCTGTGAGATCAACACAAAAATACTTGAGGTTTTTATAGTCACCACTGTGAATTCACATTTCAGACTTAAGAGGATAGGGTCATCAAAAGATATTTGAGAGGCCATCTCACCCTTAACGTATCAAAGCATGCTTTATCATTGGCGCCCTCACACACAGGGATAGGAACAATGCCACTCCAGCGGACTCAACCGAGGGAAAACAAATGCCCTGGGAGTTTTTATAAATCTTGTTTCAGGACAAATACTCCGGTCTGGTTTAGAGCACATATAGTTAAAAATAACTAGGGGTATACTCACAGATTTTCTTTATTAGTGAGTACTCCTGATATTGTTTAAAACACAAAAAACTGGTCATCTGGTGAAGTGCAATGGTTCACCTGGCCATCTTGTATTCATGAGTGATCAACATGTTTCGACCTATACAGCAGCCTAAAAAGGTCTAAGGTCTTCCTCAGGGTATAGGGACTCCCTATCTATGGTATCCAGTCAAACCATGCAAACGGAAGAAATTATTAAAACCCTACCGGTCCCTCATTTGGATTGGTTAGAACCCGAGTCATATTAAACTACAGGCCTCATGGTTGAGTGTGGGAGACGTCTCCTTCACAGTCAAACATTCATCAGAAGGTAGACGTTACCTACCACTGCATCTAGTGGGGCCCCCGCCACTACCGTAATGTGGGAGCCCTGTGGGCATCCCTGTGTGTCATGCCCCCAGACACTGCGTGAGATATAGGTAAGCCACCCCTACAGCAGGCCTTACAGCCCTATGGCAGGGTGCCCTTTATCCCATGTTGGAACATATCTGCCTGACTAGATTTGACCCTACAATCTCCGAGTCAATTCTTGGAAATTGTAAGTGCGCAGGGAAGCCATAGAGAGAACATGGGCTGAACACTCATTATGAGTTCCCCAGCTCCATGATGGCTTCCCTGTACCCACAGATGTTTGGTACCAAACATCTCATCTTAATAAACCCGCACTGATGCTAGTGTCGGATTAATAAATGCACACAGAGGGCACCGTAAAGATGCCCCCTGAAAACCTACCATTAGTGTGGTTACCGACTGGTCTCAACCAGCCTGCTACCATTAGACATGTTTCTGGCCTCCTGGGGTGAGAGCCTTCGCTCTCAGAGGTCGGTAACAATGTCTGCTGTGGGCGGAGGTGTTCACACCTCCTCCAAGCAGCAATTGCCTCCACGGCAGAAAGATTCAAAGGCCATGCTGCCTTTGAAATGCGACCCATGCCTCTCCAGTTAGTGGAAGATGCCAACCCCCCTGGCCTGACCCTACTTTTGGCAGAAGGGCAGGTGGGAAAATTAGTAAGATTAGGAGGTGTGCCCACAATCACCCAGCACCAGCCCTCAGGTGGGGCAGGTGATGTGGACCCCACTTTTCAGATTCCTCCATCTTGTGTTGGAAAACATTTGCCTATCAGGGTCAGGGTTGGGCACCCTTCCCACAGGAAGTGGTCACATAAAGGGTGTAGACACCCTAAGGGTAGGTAGCCCATTGGATACTACCCGTCACTCCCTTAAATGCCCCTAAATTGAGTATTTATGTGGCACCCCTCAACCCAGAACTTCAGATTTGATGGACCTAAAGACGAAGAGGACAAACAAAAGCTGCTGAACCTGAGAACTGAGTGTCTGCTGCGGACTTTTGGCATGAAACCCTGTCTGCCACTTCAAGACCCGACCATTAAAGTGAACTGTCTCGTCCTGCCGCTGTGTGGCCTCTAAGAACCCCAGAGGACCACCAGCCCAAGACCTTCCGTGGAGTAGAGGAGCTTCTCCCCTGCAGCCCACAGGCATCGAACCGCAGACACCTGGTCCACTGACTTGCAGCTTCCCGGCTTCACCGGCACAGCAACCGACCACGAACAGGTACTCGTGCCCTGGAAAGTCAGATCCGTCTCCCCACCAAATGTGGAGGCACCAGGACCAACTGGATCCGTGCCGTACCGACCCCCCGGGTACCGGATGCCCGCCAACCAACACCGACCAAAAGAGCCCAGTCTGGACACCAACCGCCCAGGAAGTTGGCACCTGTCGAGGGACGTCAGCACCCCTGAGACCCACTCCGTGAGTGTCCCAGCAGTCCTGAAATCGTCCCTGCTAGCTGTTTGCCACTGACCGCGAGGAGTGCCTTTACACACAGGGCCCAGCCGACCTACCTGCTCTGCACTCAGCCTGCCCGGCCTGGGTAACGACTAACCGTCTGTGCCCCATTGTCCCTAAGGCCCTTGTAACCTCAGCCCCCGTTTGGGAGCCCTCGGACTTGCCTACAAGTCCTCCAGTGCAGCCTGTTTTTAGGTGGCCCCCCTTCTTCATAGCGCACCAGCTACAACCTCTCCCAGCAGCCTGCTCCCGGCCGAATCCGGGACGCTGCCGACGAACCGCTGGTAGAATTTTGGAACTTGGTTGTTACTACTCCGAATCCAGAAGGTGAACCCCTAGAACCGTCTGCACTGATTTCTACGCTTACATGCTTTTTCCCCCCAATAGGATTGCATTGTGCGTAAAAGCGCACAACTTTGAACTATTTACCGATTGTTAGATTTGGGGGTCTCTAGTTGGCAGAGGTATGTACCCTTGTCCAAATAGGGACCCTTGCGTCTAGTCAGGGAGAGTAGGTACACTCTCGAAATAACCCCTGCTCACCCTCTTGGTAGCTTGGCACGAGCAGACAGGCTTAGTTCAGAGGCAGTGTGTAAAGCATTTGTGAACACATACAGTAATCAAGTGACAACACTACAAATGGACACCACACAGGTTATATATTTATAAAAATAGGTATACTTTATATAGATTTATCACAAGACCATAAACGACAAAAATAATCCACAATACTGTTAAGAATACTTAGTTCTGATCAAAAAGGCTTAATTCAAGGTTCTGTGCGAGTCGGTAGCCTCCTCCGGCTACGGCGGAGTCGAGAACAAACAGAGTCTAACAAATCCAGCTGACCGCGTCGAGACGGGCCAACCCAGCGGAGACAGACTCGGTCACAGTACCTTTACTTGAAGCGGCAGGCACGGGCGTGCGAGCCGGATGGCTGTTCGTCGCGGTCGCGATGCAAAAATGGAAGCGTTGCAGGACGCGTTGTCCCTCGATGCGGTGCAGGCAGCGGCTCGTTGACGTCGTCGAGACGGAGTCGGTGAGACCAGGGCCGTGCGTTGCAGGGCGAGACGGTGCTTCGATGCGGTGCTGGCAGGTTGCGGTGCGGCGACGGAGCCGGATTCAGGAGCTGGCGTCGATCAGTCCGGACAGCGGTGCGAGTCGGGCGGTGCGTCGCAAAGCGTGCGAGCGGTGCCCAACTCCGGTGCGGTCACAGGACTCGAACTCAGCAGCAGTGACCGTGTCGGTCGGACCAGTTCGATTCGGCGTAGCGAAGCGTTGCAGGACGCGTTGTCCCTCGATGCGGTGCAGGCAGCGGCTCGTTGACGGAGTCGGTGAGACCAGGGCCGTGCGTTGCAGGGCGAGACGGTGCTTCGATGCGGTGCTTGCAGGACACCGAGTCGGTCGTGAGAGTCGGTCACAGCTCCCTACCTCTGTAGCCACTGAAACAGAGTTTCCAGCAGCAATTCACAAAGGGGGTGAAGTCCAATGGTCCTGGGACTTCGGTCAGGGGGCAAGCTCTCTTCCAAGCCCTTGGAGATCCTTCACAAGTTGATGAAAGTCACAGCAAAGCAAAAGTTCCTTTCTCCTCTCTTTGGCAGTCAGGCAAACCACTGCAGGCCAATCCCCCAAGCAGCACTTCAGGCTTAGGGATAGTTTCTCCTCAGTTTCTTCTTGGTTCCGCTCCTCAGTAAAGGTTTCTTCTTGTTCCCAAAAGTGATCTAATTTTCCTGGGGTCTGGGTGCCCCTCTTATACCCTGATTCTCTTTGTTCTCTGGAGGCAGAGAGGCCTCTGCCTAGTCCAAAACCAGTTCTGGTCAGTCCTGGAGCACTTTGTTTTTCTGACTCCTTCTTTCCTTTCAGAATGTGGGGCAGAGTGCTCAGCCGCCCGGCAGGAGGTGGAGCCAGCATTGTGGAAGGCAGGCACAGCCCTATTCAGACCCAGGTGCAACTCCTCCCTCCACTCTGGCTGCAGATCTTTCTATTCAGCCCTGCGCTGACTCACCCTGTCTCCGGTAGCCACCCCCAGCCCCTGTCACTCAATCTCCAGACAAGGAATACACAACCTAGCAGAGGCAGGCTTGGATAGTTAGGCAAGAAAATACCTACTTTCTAAAAGTGGTATTTTCGAAAACAGAATGTTAAAACCAACTTCACTAAAAGATGTATTTTATCATCCTGAGTTCAGGCATACTAAATTCGTTTTTCTACCAGGTTCCCTGGGTCAGTTCTGACTATAAGGTGTAATAGTCAGTCTGCCCATTCTGGCCTATGGGGAGCAGGTAGCCTTGCAATAGTGAAAAACGAAAATGGCTGTAATTCACTATTAGGACATGCCACACACACCAGGGCATGTCCTACCTTATACTTACAATGCACCCTGCCCTAGGGCCTACTTTAGGGGTGACCAACATGCAGTAAAGGGAAGGTTTAGGGACTGGTAAGTGGGTGTACTCACCAAGTCGACATGGCAGCCCGAGGCTGCACACAGGCTCTGCGATGGCAGGCCCGAGACATATTTTACAGGCCGCTTCTGTGGGTGGCACAACCAGTGCTGCGAGCCCACCAGCGGCATTGGATTTACAAGCCCTGGGCACACTGAGTGCACTGTACTAGGGACTGACAAGTAAACCAATCATCCAATCATGGAGTCACTAATACATGTATCAATTAACGATAGGGAGCACTTGCACTTTGGCACTGATTAGCAGCGGCAAAGTGCCCATGAGCATCTAGTCCAGCAAAAACATATCGGCAACCGTGGAGGCATTATGAAAAATGGAAGGGAGACCCACGCCAAGGATGCCAGGTCTAACACGTGTCCCCTCCAGCTGAAATGTGGGGAGAACTATCCTACCCCTAGGGAGTTCTCATCGCTAAGGCGGAAAAATCTGGACAGTCCATCAGCATTGGCGTGTTCTGTACCAGGGCGGTGTTCCACCGTAAAGTCCATCCCCTGTAGGGAAATGGACCACCTCAACAGCTTTGGATTCTCACCCCTCATCTGCATCAACCATCTGAGGGGCCTGTGGTCTGTCTGAACCCGGAAGTGAGTCCCAAACAGGTATGGTCTCAGCTTCTTCAGTGCCCAGACCACAGCAAATGCCTCACGCTCAATAGCACTCCATCTCTGTTCCCGGGGAAGTAACCTCCTACTGATGAAGGCTACAGGTTGGTCTAGGCCCTCCTCATTGATCTGTGATAGAACAGCCCCTACACCATGCTCTGAAGCGTCGGTCTGAACAATGAACTCATTGGAGAAGTTGGGTGCCTGGAGCACAGGCGCCGTGCACATGGCAGTCTTCAAGGTGTCAAAAGCTTTTTGACAGGCGTCAGTCCAAATCACTTTCCTGGGCTGCTTCTTGGAAGTCAGCTCGGTCAAGGGGGCAACAATGCTGCCATACCCCTTGACGAATCTCCGGTAATACCCGGTGAGTCCTAGGAAGGCTCTCACCTCTGTCTGGGTCTTGGGGGCTCCCAAGCCAGGATGGTATCAATTTTCGGTTGGAGGGGCGCCACCTGGCCGCTCCCAACCTGGTGTCCCAAGTACACCACAGAACCCTGCCCAATCTGGCACTTACTCGCCTTGATTGTGAGGCCTGCCCTCCGCAGCGCCATCAACACTTCCCAGAGGTGGCGCAGATGCTCTTCCCAACGGGCACTGAACACTGCGATGTCATCCAGGTAGGCGGCACTGAAATCCTCCAGTCCAACCAACACCTGGTTGACCAACCTCTGAAAGGTGGCAGGGGCATTCTTCATCCCAAAGGGCATCACCCGGAACTGGTAGTGCCCATCTGGTGTGGAGAATGCTGACCTCTCTTTGCCCCATCAGTCAAGGCGATCTGCCAGTATCCAGACGTTAAGTCAAACGTGCTGAGGTACCGCGCAGCCCCTAACCGATCTATGAGCTCATCAGCTCTGGGGATGGGGTGGGCGTCAGTCCTGGTGACGGAATTGAGTCCCCTGTAGTCCACACAGAACCGGAGTTCTGGTGTGGCACCAGGCGCGGCAGCTTTTGGAACCAAGACCACGGGGCTGGCCCAAGGGCTGTTAGAGGACTCAATCACCCCTAGCGCAAACATCTTGGAGACCTCCTCCTTGATGCAGGCTCTGACCCTGTCAGTCACCCTGTAAGCCTTGTGCTTCACAGGAAGACTGTCCCCAGTGTCCACATCATGGACGCACCAATGAGTGACACTGGGAACCAGGGAGAACAGGTCAGGGAACTGTCCCAACAGTTGGCGACAGTCACCCTGCTGCTCAGGTGTCAGGGAGGTAGAGAGGTTTACTCCCTCCACTGATCCATCTTGCTCTCGGGCTGACAGGAGGTCAGGAAGAGGCTCGGTCTCCTCCTCCATTCCATCATCTGTAGCTAAGAGCATGCCCACTTGGGACCTCTCCAAGTGGGGCTTCAGGCGGTTCACATGCAGGACCCGCAAGGGGTTCCTGGGAGACTGCAAGTCCACCAAATAGGTAACTGGACTCTTGCGCTCCACCACCGTAAAAGGGCCGGTCCACCTGTCCTGGAGCGCACAGGGCTCCACAGGGGCCATGACCCACACTTTCTGACCAGGCTGAAGCTCTACCAGAGTGGCATTCTGGTCGTACCACCGCTTCATCTCCTCCTGGCTGGCTTCCAGATTTGCCTCAGCAAGCTCTCTGAAACGCCTAGTCTGGTTCCTGAAGGCCAGCATGTAACTGTATACATCCTGGGGAGGTTTCCTGGGAGATTGCTCCCAGCCTTCCTTGACCAAACTCAGAGGTCCTCGCACCGGGTGTCCATAGAGGAGCTCAAAGGGACTGAACCCTAGAGACTTCTGTGGCACCTCCCGGTATGCAAACAACAGGCATGGTAAGAGGACGTCCCATTTACGCCTCATGGGTTCTTCCAGACCCATAATCATGCCCTTGAGGGTCCGGTTGAATCTCTCAACCAGACCATTTCCTTGAGGGTGGTAAGGAGTGGTGAACTTGTAAGTTACACCGCACTCCTGCCACAGGGACTTCATGTACTTGGACACGAAGTTGGTACCTCTGTCAGACACCACCTCTTGAGGGAATCCCACACGTGAGAAAATTCCCATCAGTGCCCGTCCCACCACGGGGGCCGTCACTGTCCTCAGAGGGATGGCTTCAGGGTACCGGGTGGCATGGTCCACCAAGACCAGGATAAACCTGTTGCCCATGGCTGTCTTGGGGTCCAGTGGCCCCACAATGTCAATACCCACCCGTTCAAAGGGGGTGCTGACCACAGGGAATGGCTGGAGAGGAGCCTTGTGCTTCCTCCCACTTTTCCACTTGCCTGGCAAGTCTGGCATGTCCTGCAGTGAGTGGCGGCACTCCTGCGCATCTGGGGCCAATAGAAATGGGTAACAAGCCTGTCAAAGGTCTTGTCCTGCCCCAGATGTCCCGCTAACGGTACATCATGAGCCAACCCCAGTAGGAAGGCTCTGAAGCGCTGGGGTACCACCAGCACACGGGCTGACCCAGGCTCAGCAACCTTAGGCTCTGAATACAGGAGACCATTCTCCCAGTAAACCCAATGTGATCCAGACTGATCACCTGCTGCCTGGTCTGTGGCCTGTTGCCTCAGACCCACGAGAGAAGGGCATGTGTTCTGCTCCTTGCAGAACTCTTCCCTGGAGGGTCCTCCTTCTTGCTGCCAATGGGTCAGCTCAGGTAGGTCCCCCAGTTCAGCTACCTGTTCCCCTGTAGGTTCCAGGGCATCCCCCTCAGGGTCTGCCTCCTCCTGGACCGTGGGAACCTCGGGGGCCGGTTTCCCGCGCCCCCTGCCTCCTCTCTCTCCGGCAGGCACCTGGGCCTCCCTCTCAGGCTCCAGGTCCTCTTGAACACCTTTAGCTGCCATTGACCGGGTGGTCACACATGCCCAATCAGGCAAGCCCAACATTTCTAAATGCGCACTCCGCTCCACCTTAGCCCAAGGTGAGCTCTCCAAATCGTTCCCTAACAAACAGTCAACAGGCATGGCTGGCCTCACAGCTACTTGAAGAGTACCCGAGACCCCCCCACTCAAAGGGAACCTGAGCCACCTTGCAGTGACTCTCTGTGTTGTCAGCGGCAACAACCGGATAGAATGCATCAGGGATAACCTGCTCTTTAGACACCAGGTGACACTTGACAGCTGTCACACTGGCTCCTGTGTCTCTCAGAGCCTCCACCCTATGGCCATTGATGGTCACCCACTGCCTGTATTTCTTAGTGTTCTCAGGCAGCGGGGTCCTAGGGACCATCTCAGAGTCTCCTAATGAGACAAGGGAAAACACTGTGGGATCCCCCCACCTTGGGCACCCAACTCCTCCCCCAGGGCTACACTAGCCAACTGCCGGGGGACTGCACTGGTGGGTGCTGGTTTTCCATGCAAAGGGCAACGAGGATCGTTTGCCTTGTGGCCAGGGGCGCCACACTTGTAACATACCAGTGGTCCCTGGTGAACAGGGGGGCCTGTCAGGGCCACTGGCTTCTTCTCAGGGGGAGGCTGGGAACCTTTCCCTTGGTTCCCTTGGGGTCTACTTTGGGGCCCTTTATGGAACTCCTTCTGTTTACCCTTGTCCCCCCACTCTTCTGCTGGGGACCCTGCCCACCCTTGGCGGAGTCTCCCACGTGACCCTTGTGGACCCGGGTACTCACCCAGCGGTCCGCCTCCTCAGCAAGCTGCCTAGGGTTAGTCAGCTTACTATCAATCAGGTGCTGGCGTAGCTCAGGAAAACAATTACCGGACAAGTGCTCCCAGGCAATTAAATCAAAGAGCGCCTGAAAATCAGTCGCTTTGCTACCCTTTACCCAACCATCCAAGGCTCTGCAAAAGAAGGTCACATATTCAACCCAGGTACTGCTTTCAATCTTACTACAGTTCCTGAACCTTTGCCTATAAAGCTCAGGGGTCAAACCATACCTAGTCATTAAGGCATCCTTCATGTGGCTGTACGAATTATAGACTTCAGAGGGCAAATCCAACAAGGTATCCCGCCCTTCACTAAGGAACCGTCCCCACAACCCCGCTCCCCAATCCTTCTCAGGGACCCGGTGGGAAGACATGGCTACCTCATAGGCTTTGAACCACTGCCCTATGTCGTCATTTTTAAAAAACTCCTTCACCACATCTTTGGGAATATACACCCTAGCTTCAACAGGCACAGGCGGTACACTGCCACCAGAGGGAGTAATCTCTAAGCTCTTGGCCTTCAATTCCAACTCCCTCAAAACTTTCTCATGTTCAAACTGCATTTTCTTTTCCTCTAGGGCTAATTTCCTTGTTTGCATTTCGAATTCTAACTGCTTATTCAGCTTGAGTTTGGTCAGCTCTATTTCGTGCATCCTACTCTCTTTCCTGTCCTCCAACTCCTCTGGAGACAGTCCTCTGGCAGAAACACTGCTACCTACTGGGGAAGGTGGTCTTCTAGCCCCTAGACCCAATAGCCCCTCCAGCTGCCCTTCTGCATTCTCAGCCCCCTCCACAGGGGCACTCCTTGATTCGACCCAGGCCCTCAGCGCCTTTTGGAGGTCCTCCTTCCTGGAGATCCCGGTCATGGACACTTTAAACTTTTTGCAGAATTGCTTGAGCTGCTTAAGGGTGTAGCATTCTAGCCTCTCTTCTTCCCAATCACATTCAACAGAGGCTACTGATGCTGGTTTCTCCATAGTGACTGAACTTGGCATTTGCAAAAATAGGAAATCCCAGAAAAAATGCTATTAAAGTATGTGGTTGCGTTTTGGTCTGCACTCACTAAGTAGTGTTCACCAATCACTGTACATGAGTCACAAATGCAAGTCCAGAATCCTCACCGCTGACCACCAATGTTAGATTTGGGGGTCTCTAGTTAGCAGAGGTATGTACCCTTGTCCAAATAGGGACCCTTGCGTCTAGTCAGGGAGAGTAGGTACACTCTCGAAATAACCCCTGCTCACCCTCTTGGTAGCTTGGCACGAGCAGACAGGCTTAGTTCAGAGGCAGTGTGTAAAGCATTTGTGAACACATACAGTAATCAAGTGACAACACTACAAATGGACACCACACAGGTTATATATTTATAAAAATAGGTATACTTTATATAGATTTATCACAAGACCATAAACGACAAAAATAATCCACAATACTGTTAAGAATACTTAGTTCTGATCAAAAAGGCTTAATTCAAGGTTCTGTGCGAGTCGGTAGCCTCCTCCGGCTACGGCGGAGTCGAGAACAAACAGAGTCTAACAAATCCAGCTGACCGCGTCGAGACGGGCCAACCCAGCGGAGACAGACTCGGTCACAGTACCTTTTACTTGAAGCGGCAGGCACGGGCGTGCGAGCCGGATGGCTGTTCGTCGCGGTCGCGATGCAAAAATGGAAGCGTTGCAGGACGCGTTGTCCCTCGATGCGGTGCAGGCAGCGGCTCGTTGACGTCGTCGAGACGGAGTCGGTGAGACCAGGGCCGTGCGTTGCAGGGCGAGACGGTGCTTCGATGCGGTGCTGGCAGGTTGCGGTGCGGCGACGGAGCCGGATTCAGGAGCTGGCGTCGATCAGTCCGGACAGCGGTGCGAGTCGGGCGGTGCGTCGCAAAGCGTGCGAGCGGTGCCCAACTCCGGTGCGGTCACAGGACTCGAACTCAGCAGCAGTGACCGTGTCGGTCGGACCAGTTCGATTCGGCGTAGCGAAGCGTTGCAGGACGCGTTGTCCCTCGATGCGGTGCAGGCAGCGGCTCGTTGACGGAGTCGGTGAGACCAGGGCCGTGCGTTGCAGGGCGAGACGGTGCTTCGATGCGGTGCTTGCAGGACACCGAGTCGGTCGTGAGAGTCGGTCACAGCTCCCTACCTCTGTAGCCACTGAAACAGAGTTTCCAGCAGCAATTCACAAAGGGGTGAAGTCCAATGGTCCTGGGACTTCGGTCAGGGGGCAAGCTCTCTTCCAAGCCCTTGGAGATCCTTCACAAGTTGATGAAAGTCACAGCAAAGCAAAAGTTCCTTTCTCCTCTCTTTGGCAGTCAGGCAAACCACTGCAGGCCAATCCCCCAAGCAGCACTTCAGGCTTAGGGATAGTTTCTCCTCAGTTTCTTCTTGGTTCCGCTCCTCAGTAAAGGTTTCTTCTTGTTCCCAAAAGTGATCTAATTTTCCTGGGGTCTGGGTGCCCCTCTTATACCCTGATTCTCTTTGTTCTCTGGAGGCAGAGAGGCCTCTGCCTAGTCCAAAACCAGTTCTGGTCAGTCCTGGAGCACTTTGTTTTTCTGACTCCTTCTTTCCTTTCAGAATGTGGGGCAGAGTGCTCAGCCGCCCGGCAGGAGGTGGAGCCAGCATTGTGGAAGGCAGGCACAGCCCTATTCAGACCCAGGTGCAACTCCTCCCTCCACTCTGGCTGCAGATCTTTCTATTCAGCCCTGCGCTGACTCACCCTGTCTCCGGTAGCCACCCCCAGCCCCTGTCACTCAATCTCCAGACAAGGAATACACAACCTAGCAGAGGCAGGCTTGGATAGTTAGGCAAGAAAATACCTACTTTCTAAAAGTGGTATTTTCGAAAACAGAATGTTAAAACCAACTTCACTAAAAGATGTATTTTATCATCCTGAGTTCAGGCATACTAAATTCGTTTTTCTACCAGGTTCCCTGGGTCAGTTCTGACTATAAGGTGTAATAGTCAGTCTGCCCATTCTGGCCTATGGGGAGCAGGTAGCCTTGCAATAGTGAAAAACGAAAATGGCTGTAATTCACTATTAGGACATGCCACACACACCAGGGCATGTCCTACCTTATACTTACAATGCACCCTGCCCTAGGGCCTACTTTAGGGGTGACCAACATGCAGTAAAGGGAAGGTTTAGGGACTGGTAAGTGGGTGTACTCACCAAGTCGACATGGCAGCCCGAGGCTGCACACAGGCTCTGCGATGGCAGGCCCGAGACATATTTTACAGGCCGCTTCTGTGGGTGGCACAACCAGTGCTGCGAGCCCACCAGCGGCATTGGATTTACAAGCCCTGGGCACACTGAGTGCACTGTACTAGGGACTGACAAGTAAACCAATCATCCAATCATGGAGTCACTAATACATGTATCAATTAACGATAGGGAGCACTTGCACTTTGGCACTGATTAGCAGCGGCAAAGTGCCCATGAGCATCTAGTCCAGCAAAAACATATCGGCAACCGTGGAGGCATTATGAAAAAATGGAAGGGAGACCCACGCCAAGGATGCCAGGTCTAACACCGATTTTTTGATCATTTCTAAGAAAATCAGTACTTACCCTTGGACAAAGTTCCTGGTTTGAAAATATATATAAAAAGAAGAGTTACTTTTCTAAATTGGTCTCGGATTTATTTTGTGTGTGTGTCTCATTTATTGCCTTTGTGAGTACAACAAATGCTTAGCACTGCCCTCTGATAAGCCTAACTGCTCGCCCACACTACCACGAAAGACAGTGTTAGTATTATCTACTGTCGCCTCTGTAAACCAATCTGGGACTCACTGGACTCTGCACAGTGTACTTCGTTTTAATGCACTATATAGAGAGCCAGCGTCCTACAAAGACCTTATCCATATGTAACCCTCCAAATGATGAACCCCGCTGGCAATTGTAAGGCAACGCCTCTTTTTACAAGTTCACCCCCATATTTGTGGACGGATGCTGCTGGTTTTTCGACTCCGAGAGTGCACTGAGGCCGCTAACCAGACCTCAGTGCCGGTGTTTTAACCCCTTACAAACTGTATGTTGAATTGGTCATCCAGCATATCACAATAAGGCAAGGACTGACTTACTTATAAGTCCCTAGTATATGGTACCCCGGGTACCTAGGGCACGTAAGGCAGAGTGTTCACCCAGGGCTGCAGCACTAATTGTGCCACCCTGTGTGTACCAAGGTACAAGATGGCTCCCAGCCTGCCACTGCAGACTGGAAGAGCAGTGTCTGCACCGCTAGTTTGACTTTTCCCTTCAAACCAATGGCAAAGCCACCACTTACCTTAACAATATATGCAAGTCTCCTCTCAGGAAGGCCAATGAGAGCCCCATGGCAGGAAGCTGTAGATTATTAAGTTGGACATATATGCTTATATATGTCTTAGCACCAAAACCTCTGAATTGTCGTTTTGTTGTGGGAAAGTTAGTAGCCCCGTTGGGTAATACCAAGTTACTGGCCGGCACCCCAGCCTGGATAACTTTTGAACGGGACTACCTAGCTGGGTACTGTAAGGTATAAAATTAATCGTGGCATTAAACCCGACCTGATGGCCAGGCCGAATTTAATGTCACTATTAAAGTAAAGTAACTTTTAGAAAGTTGCCACTCTGTGCCCCAGTGGTCCAGTAGCCTCACACGGGCTATGACCCACAGACAGCTTTCTACCTGCCTTGGGAGTCATGTGAACGACACGCAGGCTTAGGATCAAACACAGCCTGCCGCAGGGTGAAGTGTTACCTCCCCTTTGCAGGACACCACTCGGGTGTTAACCCAAAAGGCGAGCTTTAAGGGGGAAGCCGCCTTTGATGGGCAAATGGTGATAACAGTCCCAAGAAGCTGCCCTTTGTTCCTGTAGACTAACTGGAGACAAAGTCAGAGAGGGAAACCCCACCCCATGCGGTTTTCCCGGAGGCGTGTAGCCCCTGTTATCCACACCTCTAGGGTAGGCTACTGAGATCCTAACATCCAAGGAAGGGTCCAGACATCTTGAGGGTGGCCAGATTGGTGCACTCTGGGATTGCCAGATGCCACATATCACCGGAAAGTCATTACCAAGAGGGAGGGGACCGGGTAGCCCATTGGCTAGTGACCATGTGGTCCCCTTGGGGTCCTTTATTAGGATAAATAGGGAGCCCCTGGCACCCTGGACTTTTAGATCTCGCTGGATTTGGAAAGAGGAATGAAGAAGGACTGCCCTGCTGCCCTTGGAATTGCACAAAGAAAGGCTGCACCATCTGCTGGACTGCACCTGCTGAACTTTGGGCTAGCGAAGTTTGGACTGTGCCTATGGCTTTTAGCTTAGGGAATAGTGATACCTAGCCCAAGACCAAAGAAGTGACTCAAAGGATCAGTCTGCTGATGCCCTGGAACCAGCTCCAGGGACTAAAGAGCCAAAGTAGCCCAAACCGGCAAGTTGCTAACCACCGGAGAAGATTTGCTGCTAACTCCTGCTGGGCGCCCCACAAAGACCAATCCTCAATGGCCAAAAGTTGCACCCGAGTCAGCTGGACCCGGGAGTGCCATAAGAGTCCAATTTATTTGTCCAAGAGGGACACTAGCCCCCACAAAAGGATTTGACTCCGACCGCTGTATCCAAAGACCAGAAGCCCAGCTGGCGCTGCCCTTCTACCCCCGGAAAGAGGACTTCGTGGGACCCCGACCTCTGTGGCCAAAGTCGCCCCACACCACCCGTGGACCAAGGAACCACCATAAGGGCACCCCCTTTGACCACACCACAACTGGAGCATCTTTGAGCATCTTCTTATCCTGCATCACCAGCATCAGGACCACTCCATTAAGGTCTATGGTGGCCATGCTGTAAAGGCTAGAACTGGACTGGAAAATGCTCTAGTGGCAGGTAACTGTCCAACTCTATCCCACTGACACCCTAGACCATGGATACTGGCAATCTTTTTCCCAGGGGACAAAATGTTTAATCGGTGATGTGACCCAGGACTGCACTGATGCCAGCAGGGTGGCGATGGGGGGGGGGAGTTGGCGGTAAGGTGGGGTAGGGGAGGCTAAGTATATACATCTGGTGGCTGAACTGCTCACCGTGAAACCAGAAAACCTGGGATTAATCCCAGCTTCAGGCACACAATTGATGGACAGAATGCAGAACAAATCAAAATATTCACCCCCAGTCAAGAGATCTGGGTTAAATCCATCATTCTTATGCTCATTATGCCACCCCAGTTTAGATCTGGCCATATGCAAATCAGTCTTGACCCTGTGCCTCATGGGAACAGTCCAGCCCGAACTGCCAAGCCAGGTCCTCCCTGGACCGGAAACAAGTATATGGCTGGGTTCAAACTGAAATGGCATGGGGAGCAAAACATTGATGGATTTAGGCCAAGATCTCTGTACTGCCAGTCCAGGGAGGACCTGGCCTGGCAGTTCGGGCTGGACTGTTCCCATTAGGTGCAGGGTCAAGACTGATTTGCATATGGCTGGCTTCAAACTGGAATGTCATGGTGAGCAAAAAAACGATGGATTTAAGCCCAGATCTCTGTACTGGGGTGAATGTATGACATTGTTCTGCATTCTGTCCATCAATTGTTCTTTTTGCATTAATCCCAGCTTCTCCACTTAACCAAACTGTGTGAACCTAGGCAATTGTTTTATTTCACTTTCCCTACTTATTCTTCATAATCACATATCACATATGACAGAACCTTGAAATACATGAATTCAGGATGTGTGCTGTACAAAACCTTCGCCAATGCTTTATTTAATAAACTATGATGTTGTTCATGTATAATAGAAACCCAGGCCACCCAAAGAGTGCACATGACAACTGATTTACCTCGAAGTTCACTATTGGCCTTGTTGTCAGGGTGGGGGACGTGGAAAGATGAATGTTACCAAATTCATGTTTAAAAACTATTCCTTTTAAAAAATACTCTGCAATGCACTGATATAATCTGATGTACTAAGGTGAAACAGTGTGAATGAAATACACTTTTAGAATTTTGAAGAGACTGTATCATACTTTTGCACTTATGCTGCAAGATGTCTTTAAAAATGAAAGTGTTTCTAAAGTTAAGCGGTGCAGGACTCCCCAGTTACTTCCTTTCTTTAACTTTCAGTAATCTTTAAATACATGTTTGCTTGTTTATTTAACATCTTTTTAATGTTAGTGCCATGTAGAGTTAACAGCAGCCCAGTACTGCAGTTGACCAGGGGGCCACATGTAAAGGTCAGAAGGGCCGCATGCGGCCACCTGGGCCGTACTTTGAGTATCGCTGCCCTAGACCTTCATCCTGTCAGTTCTGGTCGCCCAAGCCGAACCAGAATAGCCAAACTAACTTTTACAAACTTTTGAAAAGTTTCCAAACTTTTTGTTGACTAATGCTTGTTTGCGGTTGAAATTAAAAGTGATAAAATCTTTGAAAAATCATATCTCCAGAATCTTCTGGTCGATTTTGCTTATCTCGCGCTCTAAAAATTCATGAAAATACACTCTATTTCCCTAACTTGGTGAGGTGGTTACGTCCGCACTGTGTGATTTTCTTATTCCGTTGTTTGGTATCGTTAAATGCTTCACACTACGTTCCTTTGCTCAAGCCTTGCTGCTCGAAGCCATAGCTTCCAGGGTTGAGCTTAAGGTTGTTCAAATGAGCCTGACTGGACCCAATAAAGGTTTTGTGAGTATATTCTATGATAAGGCAACACACAGCCATATCATATAATACCGCCATATGCGCACAGGAATCCTCCCTGTCTGCATCCTCTGTCATCTCCGCCATGGTACACTTCCTGTGCATCCCCAACTTTGTGGAGCGCTCTAGAGCTCTGTACAGGCCTGCACTAAACAAGTTAATGTATATACTCTCCTGTCTGTGCCGGCACCTCGGCTCTGCGCTAAACCCACACGACTCGACAGAAAAGACCCTAATGTAGCCTATAGGGGGCAACACTGGACACCTTAGATTCCAAACCAAATGTGAGCATCCTATCAGAGGGGTGGCTATTCCAGAAGGGTGAGCAGAAGGCCACGCCTGCACCACAGGTGAAGTCCTCCGAATGATACATGACCCTGGGCCACAGAGAGCGCTGCATGACTCTGTCAATCACCAAGGTGCACTGTAAGAAGACATCCTTACCTGGCCCCAGTTTGGACACTGCACACAGTAAGTCATAGTTGAGAACAGGCATTGCATCGTCGCCCTGCCTCCATCCAACTGGAGGGGACGCGGGGGGAGAGATCAGGAACTGCTTGACGGGCTGCGGAGGGAGCAGGAACGCCTTCTCACCCTCCTCATTCGACACCTGTATCTGAAGAGAGGCAGGGGGGACAATTGAATCACATGCTTCCTGTTCTTATCTTTCTAACAATCCTTGGTCTCACAGGTGCATAAGGCACTCGTCACTCAGATGGCACCACAGTCAAAACACGGACAGTGCCGTGCAATAGAGCTCCTGCATTTAGTGCTCCCATAGTCTGCATAAGACAGCTTTCCCTCTCCTCCAAGTGCAGCAAGATACCAGTATCACAGAGTAATAAATATCACATGCATAAAACAGATTTAACTTAACTTCTGTCCAGCCTCCACCCGTCCCTTCTTAGGTAAGGGTATAAAGCTGTGTAGCCTCCCCATCACCACCTCACATCCATGTAAAGTACCTCGTAGACACTCTGGCGTCCGATCGGACTACAGCACCCAGACTGCACTTCTGCAGATCATGAATGACTCGCTCCACATCCCTGATACTGGAGACTCACGGCTCCTTGTACTCCTTGACCTCTTGGCCGCCTTTGATACAGTCACCACTGCACTTATCAGCATCCGGAGGAATCGAAGGGGTAGTTATGGACTACTTTACCTCCTGTCTGGCGAACTGTTCTCAAGCAGTGAAAACTGGGAGCGCGGACTCTACTTGCGTCAGCCCGCAATATGGGGGTTCGTCAAGGCTCGATCTATCACCGACCCTATTCAACCCCTATCCTGAGCCACCTGTGAGACCCTTAGGAATCCTGGATCTTCTTTCACCTGCATGCTGACGAGACCCCGATCTACCCACGTCTCATCCCCGGATGACACGACCCTTCTCTCCAACACCCCGGCAAGAATTCAAACATGGATCTCAACTCGCCACTTTAAACTTAACCCTGTAATTCATTCTTATATCACTGACAAAATCCAAGGAGCATGGATAGAATCCATCCCTGCCCTGGATCCCCAACTTACCCCTGCTCAGAACGCCAAGTTACTTGGCTTCATCCTCGACCGTCGGTTCAACCTCCAGATAAAATCACGCCCTGGGCAAGAGCGCCCGAATCCACCTGTGGCTACTCTGGAGGATCAGGCAGCTCATCCCTGAACAGGACTTACAATCAGTTCCCCCCCAGTTGCCACATGGGGGGGGGAGGAGGCTTTTTCAGAGCCACGGCTCTTTATTGGAACCGCTTGCCACCTGAATTGAAAACAGCACCCGGACTCTCTGTCTTCAGAAAGCAACTTAAAACTTGGCTTTTTACCCAGTGATCTTCTATAATACTTCCCAGGACCCCGTTGGCTCATCTCTGTTCCGCATAGCGCCAAGACGACTCCAGGCATTCGTGCGCTTTATAAGTTACATCATACATTCACTCATTTATTCAGGCGTTGGTTCTCCCCAGACTGGACTCCGGGATCTCACTCCCCTCAGGCATGGTCACAGCACACTGAGCTCCGCTCAGAGCAGTTCCATAAGCTGCGACCCCTTTACTATTGGACACACACAAGGCCCTGCCCGCACCACACAGAAGGCCCTGCCCGCACCACACACAAGGCCCTGCCCGCACCACACACAAGGCCCTGCCCGCACCGCACACAAGGCCCTGCCCGCACCGCACACAAGGCCCTGCCTGCACCGCACACAAGGCCCTGCCCGCAACGCACACAAGGCCCTGCCCGCACCGCACACAAGGCGCTGCCCGCACCGCACACAAGGCCCTGCCTGCACCGCACACAAGGCCCTGCCCGCACCTCACACAAGGCGCTGCCCGCACCACACACAAGGCCCTGCCCGCACCGCACACAAGGCCCTGCCCGCACCGCACACAAGGCCCTGCCTGCACCGCACACAAGGCCCTGCCCGCACCGCACACAAGGCCCTGCCCGCACCGCACACAAGGCCCTGCCCGCAACGCACACAAGGCCCTGCCCGCAACGCACACAAGGCCCTGCCCGCACCGCACACAAGGCGCTGCCCGCACCGCACACAAGGCCCTGCCCGCACCGCACACAAGGCCCTGCCCGCACCTCACACAAGGCGCTGCCCGCACCACACACAAGGCCCTGCCCGCACCACACACAAGGCCCTGCCCGCACCACACACAAGGCCCTGCCCGCACCACACACAAAGCCCTGCCCGCACCACACACAAGGCCCTGCCCGCACCACACACAAGGCCCTGCCCGCACCACACACAAAGCCCTGCCCGCACCACACACAAGGCCCTGCCCGCACCACACACAAAGCCCTGCCCGCACCACACACAAGGCCCTGCCTGCACCACACACAAGGCCCTGCCCGCAACGCACACAAGGCGCTGCGTTCCTCTTTGCCCACCTACCTCATGGGTAAACTGAAAATCTCAGGTGCTAAATGTGGCTGTTATGTTATTTTAATTTATTACGCGCTAAAATCACCCCCAAAGGGGTATATCGGCGCGAGACCAGGACAACTGTTACTCAAGAAACAAACAGTTCCTTCCCCTGGAGCCTCCCACCTTCAAACAAGAACGAAACATGAACCAGTCATTTCAGGTAGCGCTACAAGAATCTGGGACTCACTCCGACCCTTCGTATGACCCCCAAACCACCTCTAACAAGGAACGTATGGCTCTTCTCTTTGAATTACACTTGGGCTAAATCTATGATCTCCCACACCCTCTGCAAGGCCCGCTTTATATTCTCACGATGATTATTGGTAACTGTAATTTTGTAAAGCCTCCTGATGTCCCTGGGACATGCTCACAATTTATAAAATGATAAATAAAATATTATAAAATAAAAAAAGCTCATAGGCTCTTGTTATTTCAATCCTTTGAAAGCCTTTAATGTCCCTCCATTCAGATCCTTTTATTGAAGGACTGTTCTGGGCTCCCACCAGCAGGTGGCAGAAGAGGCCAACATTTCAATCTCAGGAAGCCACACTGAAGAAGTTTTAGGTCTGGTTTCATAGCGATCTTCCTTGTTACACGATTTCATTGGGCAGGAGTTATTCGCTTTCGCTGACAAAGAGTGCTTGCGATGCACAGACTATGGAGTGAAGCCAAGATCAAACCTGGAGGCCTGGTTCGTTTGTTGAGAAAAGTGAAGTAAAATCCGCTGGTCTGGTCGGTTTATTACAGAAAGTTATGACAAAGCAGTGGGCCAGAATAATTTAGTTTGAAAATCTAGTGTTACAATAAATAGGCCTTTGTGGGTGAATTTTGATTACATTCTCTTAAAGCTCGTAGAGAGCCATTTTTAACACTGATCTCCACATCAGCCCTCCTAAAAAGTAGTTTGTTTATAAGAAAACATAAGACATTATTGAAGGAGACCCGGCGCCCAGAGCAGTAGGACGGGGTTTGACATGGTGAACTCTGTGATAAATATTGTAGGAAGGGTTCACGCTCTACGGTTGGCCAAAAATATATGAAAGAGCTTTACATTGTGAGTTCCCCGACAAGTCCAATAGGAAGGGGTTTTACAATCTGAACTCTGATAAAGGCAATAAGAACAGACTTTTGAATGTGACGAGTACCAGAGGAAGGTTTCATCACAGAGTCCCCGATGAGGTCTGGCCACGGTAAATGCTTCGTGTCTCACGAAACGACGAAGGCCCTCATCACGACTTGCAGGGTACCGGGGTGGAGTTACACAGGGTACAATCACATATACATTTACCATTACAGTGGGGTGATCCGACCCAGTACTCTGCAGTTACAATTTAAACCCCATGGAATGGGGAATTACAGCGTCAGCCAGATTTTTCCAGCCAGTAACACAACACTTAATGCCTCATTCCATGGGGTTTAACGCTCTGAGCAGGGGGTAAATGTATGCGGGGACCACTGGGCGAGGTGCAGGGTGATAAGGGAAAAGGGTGGGGCCGAAGGGAAGAGGAAGGCCATTTCAGGAGGGGGGCAGTGGGGGGTTTGAGGGGTACTGTTTACTTGCCCTTGTCAGCAAAAAACAGGAAATAAGGCTTGACTGCTGCTGCAGCCAAAGCCCCATGAAATTTTACTGTGCAGAAATATCACATGGGAAAAATAAAGGGCTTTAATGTTCATGTTAATGAATTTTGTGTCTGCCTAAAATGTTTGGCATGTCTTTTAGGCAAAGACCACATGGTTATGTTTATGTTCATAGTAAAGTCAATAGGCTTAATTTATTAACATTTTAATATCGTGACAAAGTCAATAGGCTTCTCGCTTTACACTGTGGACAACTTGACGATGCCTGTAGACCTCATCATTCTGACTGTGAAAGGCACTTGTTTTCCAATAGGCCCATATGGAACCCTTGCAAGTTTTACACTTAGAGCGCGCTGGCTGTCAGAAGCTGCCCCTTTGAGATTTCTTTAGGATACGAGATTTACAGCCTGGCTAATCTACAAGGCCCGCATTAGGAGGGGCTACAATTTGTATTTTCACATCAAATCTTGCGAATATTGCCATTCTGATTATAGTAGATAGCTGTGTGACATTAAAGTCGTTTTCCTATTAAAAGAAAAAGCACTGGCTGGCCGTTGAGTCATGGCACTCTGAGCAAGCACTGGACCTATCTGCCTCGATAGCGTTAGAGGCGAGTGTTAAAAGGGGTTCATGCTCCCCGGTTGGAGGGTCTGGGGTACACCATAGGTGTAGTACCCTCATTGACACAGCTAGGATTAGTACCTTCCAACTGAACCAGATTTCTCAAACACAACAGGAAAGGGTTTGAACTGCTTGTCAACCTCCATAGGAAGTGGCTTTACTTTGAGAGTCACTCGATAAATACAATAGGAAGGGGTTTTACACTGTGAACTCTGTTAAATGTGATAGGAAGGGGTTTTACACTGTGAACTCTGTTAAATGTGATAGGAAGGGGTTTTACACTGTGAACTCTGCTAAATGTGATAGGAAGGGGTTTTACACTGTAAACTCTGCTAAATGTGATAGGAAGGGGTTTTACACTGTAAACTCTGTTAAATGTGATAGGAAGGGGTTTTACACTGTGAACTCTGCTAAATGTGATAGGAAGGGGTTTTACACTGTGAACTCTGTTAAATGTGATAAGATGGGGTTTTACACTGTGAACTCTGTTAAATGTGATAGGAAGGGGTTTTACATTGTGAACTCTGCTAAATGTGATAGGAAGGGGTTTTACACTGTGAACTCTGTTAAATGTGATAGGAAGGGGTTTTACACTGTGAACTCTGCTAAATGTGATAGAAGGGGTTTTACACTGTGACTGTTAAATGTGATAGGAAGGGGTTTTACACTGTGAACTCTGTTAAATGTGATAGGAAGGGGTTTTACACTGTGAACTCTGTTAAATGTGATAGGAAGGGGTTTTACACTGTGAACTCTGCTAAATGTGATAGAAGGGGTTTTACACTGTGAACTCTGCTAAATGTGATAGGAAGGGGTTTTACACTGTGAACTCTGCTAAATGTGATAGAAGGGGTTTTACACTGTGAACTCTGCTAAATGTGATAGGAAGGGGTTTTACACTGTGAACTCTGCTAAATGTGATAGGAAGGGGTTTTACACTGTGAACTCTGCTAAATGTGATAGGAAGGGGTTTTACACTGTGAACTCTGTTAAATGTGATAGGAAGGGGTTTTACACTGTGAACTCTGCTAAATGTGATAGAAGGGGTTTTACATTGTGAACTCTGCTAAATGTGATAGGAAGGGGTTTTACACTGTGAACTCTGCTAAATGTGATAGGAAGGGGTTTTACACTGTGAACTCTGTTAAATGTGATAGGAAGGGGTTTTACACTGTGAACTCTGCTAAATGTGATAGGAAGGGGTTTTACACTGTGAACTCTGCTAAATGTGATAGGAAGGGGTTTTACACTGTAAACTCTGTTAAATGTGATAGGAAGGGGTTTTACACTGTGAACTCTGCTAAATGTGATAGGAAGGGGTTTTACACTGTGAACTCTGCTAAATGTGATAGAAGGGGTTTTACACTGTGACTGTTAAATGTGATAGGAAGGGGTTTTACACTGTGAACTCTGTTAAATGTGATAGGAAGGGGTTTTACACTGTGAACTCTGCTAAATGTGATAGGAAGGGGTTTTACACTGTGACTCTGCTAAATGTGATAGGAAGGGGTTTTACACTGTGACTCTGCTAAATGTGATAGGAAGGGGTTTTACACTGTGAACTCTGTTAAATGTGATAGGAAGGGGTTTTACACTGTGAACTCTGTTAAATGTGATAGGAAGGGGTTTTACACTGTGAACTCTGCTAAATGTGATAGGAAGGGGTTTTACACTGTGAACTCTGTTAAATGTGATAGGAAGGGGTTTTACATTGTGAACTCTGTTAAATGTGATAGGAAGGGGTTTTACACTGTAAACTCTGCTAAATGTGATAGGAAGGGGTTTTACACTGTAAACTCTGCTAAATGTGATAGGAAGGGGTTTTACATTGTGAACTCTGCTAAATGTGATAGGAAGGGGTTTTACACTGTGAACTCTGTTAAATGTGATAGGAAGGGGTTTTACACTGTGAACTCTGTTAAATGTGATAGGAAGGGGTTTTACACTGTGAACTCTGTTAAATGTGATAGGAAGGGGTTTTACACTGTAAACTCTGCTAAATGTGATAGGAAGGGGTTTTACACTGTGAACTCTGCTAAATGTGATAGGAAGGGGTTTTACACTGTGAACTCTGCTAAATGTGATAGGAAGGGGTTTTACACTGTGAACTCTGTTATATGTGATAGGAAGGGGTTTTACACTGTGAACTCTGTTAAATGTGATAGAAGGGGTTTTACATTGTGAACTCTGTTAAATGTGATAGGAAGGGGTTTTACACTGTGAACTCTGTTAAATGTGATAGGAAGGGGTTTTACACTGTGAACTCTGTTAAATGTGATAGGAAGGGGTTTTACACTGTGAACTCTGTTAAATGTGATAGGAAGGGGTTTTACACTGTGAACTCTGTTAAATGTGATAGGAAGGGTTTTACACTGTGAACTCTGTTAAATGTGATAGAAGGGGTTTTACACTGTGAACTCTGTTAAATGTGATAGGAAGGGGTTTTACACTGTGAACTTTGTTAAATGTGATAGGAAGGGGTTTTACATTGTAAACTCTGTTAAATGTGATAGGAAGGGGTTTTACATTGTGAACTCTGTTAAATGTGATAGAAGGGGTTTTACATTGTGAACTCTGTTAAATGTGATAGGAAGGGGTTTTACACTGTGAACTCTGTTAAATGTGATAGGAAGGGGTTTTACATTGTAAACTGTTAAATGTGATAGGAAGGGGTTTTACATTGTGAACTCTGTTAAATGTGATAGGAAGGGGTTTTACACTGTGAACTCTGTTAAATGTGATAGGAAGGGGTTTTACATTGTGAACTCTGTTAAATGTGATAGGAAGGGTTTTACACTGTGAACTCTGTTAAATGTGATAGGAAGGGGTTTTACACTGTGAACTCTGTTAAATGTGATAGGAAGGGGTTTTACACTGTGAACTCTGTTAAATGTGATAGAAGGGGTTTTACATTGTGAACTCTGTTAAATGTGATAGGAAGGGGTTTTACACTGTGAACTCTGTTAAATGTGATAGAAGGGGTTTTACATTGTGAACTCTGTTAAATGTGATAGAAGGGGTTTTACATTGTGAACTCTGTTAAATGTGATAGGAAGGGGTTTTACACTGTGAACTCTGTTAAATGTGATAGGAAGGGGTTTTACATTGTGAACTCTGTTAAATGTGATAGGAAGGGGTTTTACACTGTGAACTCTGTTAAATGTGATAGGAAGGGGTTTTACACTGTGAACTCTGTTAAATGTGATAGGAAGGGGTTTTACACTGTAAACTCTGTTAAATGTGATAGGAAGGGGTTTTACACTGTAAACTCTGTTAAATGTGATAGGAAGGGGTTTTACACTGTAAACTCTGCTAAATGTGATAGGAAGGGGTTTTACACTGTGAACTCTGTTAAATGTGATAGGAAGGGGTTTTACACTGTAAACTCTGCTAAATGTGATAGGAAGGGGTTTTACACTGTAAACTCTGCTAAATGTGATAGGAAGGGGTTTTACACTGTGAACTCTGTTAAATGTGATAGGAAGGGGTTTTACACTGTGAACTCTGTTAAATGTGATAGGAAGGGGTTTTACACTGTGAACTCTGCTAAATGTGATAGGAAGGGGTTTTACACTGTGAACTCTGTTAAATGTGATAGGAAGGGGTTTTACACTGTAAACTCTGTTAAATGTGATACGAAGGGGTTTTACACTGTGAACTCTGCTAAATGTGATAGGAAGGGGTTTTACACTGTGAACTCTGCTAAATGTGATAGGAAGGGGTTTTACACTGTGAACTCTGCTAAATGTGATAGGAAGGGGTTTTACACTGTGAACTCTGCTAAATGTGATAGGAAGGGGTTTTACACTGTGACTCTGCTAAATGTGATAGGAAGGGGTTTTACACTGTGACTGCTAAATGTGATAGGAAGGGGTTTTACACTGTGAACTCTGTTAAATGTGATAGGAAGGGGTTTTACACTGTGAACTCTGTTAAATGTGATAGGAAGGGGTTTTACACTGTGAACTCTGCTAAATGTGATAGGAAGGGGTTTTACACTGTGAACTCTGCTAAATGTGATAGGAAGGGGTTTTACACTGTGAACTCTGTTAAATGTGATAGGATGGGGTTTTACACTGTGAACTCTGTTAAATGTGATAGGAAGGGGTTTTACACTGTGAACTCTGTTAAATGTGATAGGAAGGGGTTTTACACTGTAAACTCTGCTAAATGTGATAGGAAGGGGTTTTACACTGTGAACTCTGCTAAATGTGATAGGAAGGGGTTTTACACTGTGAACTCTGTTAAATGTGATAGAAGGGGTTTTACATTGTGAACTCTGTTAAATGTGATAGGAAGGGGTTTTACACTGTGAACTCTGTTAAATGTGATAGGAAGGGGTTTTACACTGTGAACTCTGTTAAATGTGATAGGAAGGGGTTTTACACTGTGAACTCTGCTAAATGTGATAGGAAGGGGTTTTACACTGTGAACTCTGTTAAATGTGATAGGAAGGGGTTTTACACTGTGAACTCTGTTAAATGTGATAGAAGGGGTTTTACATTGTGAACTCTGTTAAATGTGATAGGAAGGGGTTTTACACTGTAAACTCTGTTAAATGTGATAGGAAGGGGTTTTACACTGTGAACTCTGTTAAATGTGATAGGAAGGGGTTTTACATTGTAAACTCTGTTAAATGTGATTGGAAGGGGTTTTACATTGTGAACTCTGTTAAATGTGATAGAAGGGGTTTTACATTGTGAACTCTGTTAAATGTGATAGGAAGGGGTTTTACACTGTGAACTCTGTTAAATGTGATAGGAAGGGGTTTTACACTGTGAACTCTGTTAAATGTGATAGGAAGGGGTTTTACATTGTGAACTCTGTTAAATGTGATAGGAAGGGGTTTTACATTGTGAACTCTGTTAAATGTGATAGGAAGGGGTTTTACACTGTGAACTCTGTTAAATGTGATAGGAAGGGGTTTTACACTGTGAACTCTGTTAAATGTGATAGGAAGGGGTTTTACACTGTGAACTCTGCTAAATGTGATAGAAGGGGTTTTACACTGTGAACTCTGTTAAATGTGATAGGAAGGGGTTTTACACTGTGAACTCTGTTAAATGTGATAGGAAGGGGTTTTACACTGTGAACTCTGCTAAATGTGATAGAAGGGGTTTTACACTGTGAACTCTGTTAAATGTGATAGGAAGGGTTTTACACTGTGAACTCTGTTAAATGTGATAGGGGTTTTACATTGTGAACTCTGTTAAATGTGATAGGAAGGGGTTTTACACTGTGAACTCTGTTAAATGTGATAGGAAGGGGTTTTACATTGTAAACTCTGCTAAATGTGATAGGAAGGGGTTTTACACTGTAAACTCTGCTAAATGTGATAGGAAGGGGTTTTACACTGTGAACTCTGTTAAATGTGATAGGAAGGGGTTTTACACTGTGAACTCTGTTAAATGTGATAGGAAGGGGTTTTACACTGTGAACTCTGCTAAATGTGATAGGAAGGGGTTTTACACTGTGAACTCTGTTAAATGTGATAGGAAGGGGTTTTACACTGTAAACTCTGTTAAATGTGATACGAAGGGGTTTTACACTGTGAACTCTGCTAAATGTGATAGGAAGGGGTTTTACACTGTGAACTCTGCTAAATGTGATAGGAAGGGGTTTTACACTGTGAACTCTGCTAAATGTGATAGGAAGGGGTTTTACACTGTGAACTCTGCTAAATGTGATAGGAAGGGGTTTTACACTGTGACTCTGCTAAATGTGATAGGAAGGGGTTTTACACTGTGACTCTGCTAAATGTGATAGGAAGGGGTTTTACACTGTGAACTCTGTTAAATGTGATAGGAAGGGGTTTTACACTGTGAACTCTGTTAAATGTGATAGGAAGGGGTTTTACACTGTGAACTCTGCTAAATGTGATAGGAAGGGGTTTTACACTGTGAACTCTGCTAAATGTGATAGGAAAGGGTTTTACACTGTGAACTCTGTTAAATGTGATAGGATGGGGTTTTACACTCTGAACTCTGTTAAATGTGATAGGAAGGGGTTTTACACTGTGAACTCTGTTAAATGTGATAGGAAGGGGTTTTACACTGTAAACTCTGCTAAATGTGATAGGAAGGGGTTTTACACTGTGAACTCTGCTAAATGTGATAGGAAGGGGTTTTACACTGTGAACTCTGTTAAATGTGATAGAAGGGGTTTTACATTGTGAACTCTGTTAAATGTGATAGGAAGGGGTTTTACATTGTAAACTGTTAAATGTGATAGGAAGGGGTTTTACATTGTGAACTCTGTTAAATGTGATAGGAAGGGGTTTTACACTGTAAACTCTGTTAAATGTGATAGGAAGGGGTTTTACACTGTAAACTCTGCTAAATGTGATAGGAAGGGGTTTTACACTGTGAACTCTGTTAAATGTGATAGGAAGGGGTTTTACACTGTAAACTCTGCTAAATGTGATAGGAAGGGGTTTTACACTGTAAACTCTGCTAAATGTGATAGGAAGGGGTTTTACACTGTGAACTCTGTTAAATGTGATAGGAAGGGGTTTTACACTGTGAACTCTGTTAAATGTGATAGGAAGGGGTTTTACACTGTGAACTCTGCTAAATGTGATAGGAAGGGGTTTTACACTGTGAACTCTGTTAAATGTGATAGGAAGGGGTTTTACACTGTAAACTCTGTTAAATGTGATACGAAGGGGTTTTACACTGTGAACTCTGCTAAATGTGATAGGAAGGGGTTTTACACTGTGAACTCTGCTAAATGTGATAGGAAGGGGTTTTACACTGTGAACTCTGCTAAATGTGATAGGAAGGGGTTTTACACTGTGAACTCTGCTAAATGTGATAGGAAGGGGTTTTACACTGTGAACTCTGCTAAATGTGATAGGAAGGGGTTTTACACTGTGACTCTGCTAAATGTGATAGGAAGGGGTTTTACACTGTGACTCTGCTAAATGTGATAGGAAGGGGTTTTACACTGTGAACTCTGTTAAATGTGATAGGAAGGGGTTTTACACTGTGAACTCTGTTAAATGTGATAGGAAGGGGTTTTACACTGTGAACTCTGCTAAATGTGATAGGAAGGGGTTTTACACTGTGAACTCTGCTAAATGTGATAGGAAGGGGTTTTACACTGTGAACTCTGTTAAATGTGATAGGATGGGGTTTTACACTGTGAACTCTGTTAAATGTGATAGGAAGGGGTTTTACACTGTAAACTCTGCTAAATGTGATAGGAAGGGGTTTTACACTGTGAACTCTGCTAAATGTGATAGGAAGGGGTTTTACACTGTGAACTCTGTTAAATGTGATAGGAAGGGGTTTTACACTGTGAACTCTGTTAAATGTGATAGGAAGGGGTTTTACACTGTAAACTCTGTTAAATGTGATACGAAGGGGTTTTACACTGTGAACTCTGCTAAATGTGATAGGAAGGGGTTTTACACTGTGAACTCTGCTAAATGTGATAGGAAGGGGTTTTACACTGTGAACTCTGCTAAATGTGATAGGAAGGGGTTTTACACTGTGAACTCTGCTAAATGTGATAGGAAGGGGTTTTACACTGTGACTCTGCTAAATGTGATAGGAAGGGGTTTTACACTGTGACTCTGCTAAATGTGATAGGAAGGGGTTTTACACTGTGAACTCTGTTAAATGTGATAGGAAGGGGTTTTACACTGTGAACTCTGTTAAATGTGATAGGAAGGGGTTTTACACTGTGAACTCTGCTAAATGTGATAGGAAGGGGTTTTACACTGTGAACTCTGCTAAATGTGATAGGAAGGGGTTTTACACTGTGAACTCTGTTAAATGTGATAGGATGGGGTTTTACACTGTGAACTCTGTTAAATGTGATAGGAAGGGGTTTTACACTGTGAACTCTGTTAAATGTGATAGGAAGGGGTTTTACACTGTAAACTCTGCTAAATGTGATAGGAAGGGGTTTTACACTGTGAACTCTGCTAAATGTGATAGGAAGGGGTTTTACACTGTGAACTCTGTTAAATGTGATAGAAGGGGTTTTACATTGTGAACTCTGTTAAATGTGATAGGAAGGGGTTTTACACTGTGAACTCTGTTAAATGTGATAGGAAGGGGTTTTACACTGTGAACTCTGTTAAATGTGATAGGAAGGGGTTTTACACTGTGAACTCTGCTAAATGTGATAGGAAGGGGTTTTACACTGTGAACTCTGTTAAATGTGATAGGAAGGGGTTTTACACTGTGAACTCTGTTAAATGTGATAGAAGGGGTTTTACATTGTGAACTCTGTTAAATGTGATAGGAAGGGGTTTTACACTGTAAACTCTGTTAAATGTGATAGGAAGGGGTTTTACACTGTGAACTCTGTTAAATGTGATAGGAAGGGGTTTTACATTGTAAACTCTGTTAAATGTGATTGGAAGGGGTTTTACATTGTGAACTCTGTTAAATGTGATAGAAGGGGTTTTACATTGTGAACTCTGTTAAATGTGATAGGAAGGGGTTTTACACTGTGAACTCTGTTAAATGTGATAGGAAGGGGTTTTACACTGTGAACTCTGTTAAATGTGATAGGAAGGGGTTTTACATTGTGAACTCTGTTAAATGTGATAGGAAGGGGTTTTACATTGTGAACTCTGTTAAATGTGATAGGAAGGGGTTTTACACTGTGAACTCTGTTAAATGTGATAGGAAGGGGTTTTACACTGTGAACTCTGCTAAACGTGATAGAAGGGGTTTTACACTGTGAACTCTGTTAAACGTGATAGGAAGGGGTTTTACACTGTGAACTCTGTTAAATGTGATAGGAAGGGGTTTTACACTGTGAACTCTGCTAAATGTGATAGAAGGGGTTTTACACTGTGAACTCTGTTAAATGTGATAGGAAGGGGTTTTACACTGTGAACTCTGTTAAATGTGATAGGGGTTTTACATTGTGAACTCTGTTAAATGTGATAGGAAGGGGTTTTACACTGTGAACTCTGTTAAATGTGATAGGAAGGGGTTTTACATTGTGAACTCTGTTAAATGTGATAGGAAGGGGTTTTACACTGTGAACTCTGTTAAATGTGATAGGAAGGGGTTTTACACTGTGAACTCTGTTAAATGTGATAGAAGGGGTTTTACACTGTGAACTCTGTTAAATGTGATAGGAAGGGGTTTTACACTGTGAACTCTGTTAAATGTGATAGGAAGGGGTTTTACATTGTAAACTCTGTTAAATGTGATAGGAAGGGGTTTTACATTGTGAACTCTGTTAAATGTGATTGAAGGGGTTTTACATGTTGAACTCTGTTAAATGTGATAGGAAGGGGTTTTACACTGTGAACTCTGTTAAATGTGATAGGAAGGGGTTTTACACTGTAAACTCTGTTAAATGTGATAGGAAGGGGTTTTACATTGTGAACTCTGTTAAATGTGATAGGAAGGGGTTTTACACTGTGAACTCTGTTAAATGTGATAGGAAGGGGTTTTACACTGTAAACTCTGTTAAATGTGATAGGAAGGGGTTTTACACTGTGAACTCTGTTAAATGTGATAGGAAGGGGTTTTACACTGTGAACTCTGTTAAATGTGATAGGAAGGGGTTTTACACTGTAAACTCTGCTAAATGTGATAGGAAGGGGTTTTACACTGTAAACTCTGCTAAATGTGATAGGAAGGGGTTTTACACTGTGAACTCTGTTAAATGTGATAGGAAGGGGTTTTACACTGTGAACTCTGTTAAATGTGATAGGAAGGGGTTTTACACTGTGAACTCTGCTAAATGTGATAGGAAGGGGTTTTACACTGTGAACTCTGCTAAATGTGATAGGAAGGGGTTTTACACTGTAAACTCTGTTAAATGTGATAGGAAGGGGTTTTACACTGTGAACTCTGCTAAATGTGATAGGAAGGGGTTTTACACTGTGTACTCTGCTAAATGTGATAGGAAGGGGTTTTACACTGTGAACTCTGTTAAATGTGATAGGAAGGGGTTTTACACTGTGAACTCTGCTAAATGTGATAGGAAGGGGTTTTACATTGTGAACTCTGTTAAATGTGATAGGAAGGGGTTTTACACTGTAAACTCTGTTAAATGTGATAGGAAGGGGTTTTACACTGTGAACTCTGTTAAATGTGATAGGAAGGGGTTTTACACTGTGAACTCTGTTAAATGTGATAGGAAGGGGTTTTACACTGTGAACTCTGTTAAATGTGATAGGAAGGGGTTTTACACTGTGAACTCTGTTAAATGTGATAGGAAGGGGTTTTACACTGTGAACTCTGTTAAATGTGATAGGAAGGGGTTTTACACTGTGAACTCTGTTAAATGTGATAGGAAGGGGTTTTACACTGTGAACTCTGTTAAATGTGATAGGAAGGGTTTTACACTGTGAACTCTGTTAAATGTGATAGGAAGGGGTTTTACACTGTAAACTCTGCTAAATGTGATAGGAAGGGGTTTTACACTGTGAACTCTGCTAAATGTGATAGGAAGGGGTTTTACACTGTAAACTCTGCTAAATGTGATAGGAAGGGGTTTTACATTGTGAACTCTGCTAAATGTGATAGGAAGGGGTTTTACATTGTGAACTCTGTTAAATGTGAAATGTGATAGGAAGGGGTTTTACACTGTGAACTCTGTTAAATGTGATAGGAAGGGGTTTTACACTGTAAACTCTGCTAAATGTGATAGGAAGGGGTTTTACACTGTGAACTCTGCTAAATGTGATAGGAAGGGGTTTTACATTGTGAACTCTGTTAAATGTGATAGGAAGGGGTTTTACATTGTGAACTCTGCTAAATGTGATAGGAAGGGGTTTTACACTGTGAACTCTGTTAAATGTGATAGGAAGGGGTTTTACACTGTAAACTCTGTTAAATGTGATAGGAAGGGGTTTTACACTGTAAACTCTGTTAAATGTGATAGGAAGGGGTTTTACACTGTGAACTCTGCTAAATGTGATAGGAAGGGGTTTTACACTGTGAACTCTGTTAAATGTGATAGGAAGGGGTTTTACACTGTGAACTCTGTTAAATGTGATAGGAAGGGGTTTTACACTGTGAACTCTGCTAAATGTGATAGGAAGGGGTTTTACACTGTAAACTCTGCTAAATGTGATAGGAAGGGGTTTTACACTGTAAACTCTGCTAAATGTGATAGGAAGGGGTTTTACACTGTAAACTCTGCTAAATGTGATAGGAAGGGGTTTTACACTGTAAACTCTGCTAAATGTGATAGGAAGGGGTTTTACACTGTGAACTCTGCTAAATGTGATAGGAAGGGGTTTTACACTGTAAACTCTGCTAAATGTGATAGGAAGGGGTTTTACACTGTAAACTCTGCTAAATGTGATAGGAAGGGGTTTTACACTGTAAACTCTGCTAAATGTGATAGGAAGGGGTTTTACACTGTAAACTCTGCTAAATGTGATAGGAAGGGGTTTTACACTGTAAACTCTGCTAAATGTGATAGGAAGGGGTTTTACACTGTAAACTCTCAGTCAAATGCAATTGGAAGAGGTTGTCAAGTTTGATAAATATGGTGCAGGGACTTTACAATGTTAACAAAGAGCTCGATTGGAAACCTGTTCAACAGTCGCCGGAATTATTATACACTGATCTGTAATAATCCTAACCTGCCGGAAATCTTTAAAGGCTCAATTATTAAAAAGTGGCAAGATAAGGGTCTGTCCAAGCTCGGCGATTTTTATTCTCTAGTTGATATAGTCTCGTTCGAAAATCTCAAGGAGCGGTATGAATTAGATCGGAGAGATTTTTACAAGTATCTTCAAATACGAGATTTTCTTAGTAAAAGGTGGTGGCCCATCCGGCTTTATCAATAATTATATCATAGATAATTTGAGAAAGAATGGACCACTATCTATTGGAGCTGTGTATAATCTCTTCAATGCACTAATGCCGGATGACTTGGATGCACGAGCCGTAAAATGGAAAGGAGAGATAGGAATGTCAGAAAATCTATTTCTCTACTCAGCTGAGTTAGCACAAAAACTTTTAATTCCGGCCCGGCTTCAGGCTCAGTATTATAAATCCTGTTTCTCACTTTATTACACCCCAAAAAAGATCGCTAAATGGGGGACAGGGAGAGGGGCTTTATGCCCCGGTGTGCATTGTATCAGGCGGATCTAAATCACATGTTCGCCTCTTGCGGTGTTCTAAGTAGTCTAAAACAAGAGATTTCAAATTTTTTTAAGGAGGTGTTAGGGAGCGAACTTCTTCTTTCCCCATCCCGGATTGGACTTGGGGTGGACCAGGAATTGCAAGGGAAGCCAGGAGAAAAACTGGTTTTTATAGGCATGGCGATACTTCGTTTGTGTCTGGCTTCGGCCTGGCTAGACCCAAGTCCCCCTGGATTTCACCAATGGTTGTCTCGTCTACTGGCAAATTATAATTTTGAAAAAGCGATTTATGAAAAAAGAGGATTACGGTCTCGATCTAAAGGTCTTAAAATTTGTCAACCATTGACTAGATGGCTCGAGAGGCATGGGTAAGCCCCAAATCTCTTTTTCATTTCTTATTTTTATTTTTTTTCTTTCATTTTCAAATTAAAGATAAATGAACGTGTCCAACTCCTGGTGGGTGGACTCTGGGGCGGGAGTGGGGGGGATTAAACTAACAAAAATTGTGCATGATCTTCTCACTTTCCTTGTTTACTTTTAGCATTATCATATGTTTTTCTTTTTTCTCTGTTTACCTGCTAATTGTTAATGAAATATGGTATATATAACTGTGAAATCATGCACTAATAAAAAATATTTAATTTAAAAAAAAAGGAAACCTGTTCAACAGAGCACATTTCAGAGCTCTGTTAGCAACACTACCACCCAACGAAGATAAGACAGTCAGGCAGTAGTGAGCCACAAAAGGATGGGAATGGGCCTAGCAGGAGGCCCTATATAGTCCCTGCAAGGGACCCCACAGGGCCAGTCCAGGAGGCAGTCAGCACCCCGATGAAATGACCCTGGATCGCCACATGAGGCCCTGACCCCAAGGTGAGGGAGGCCTGGAGCAAGGACTCAAGGCACCAACAGAGGGCACCTTGCCCTCACCTGGTGCCCACAAAGGAAACAAAGCATGGACCAGAGTCACAGTGACCCTTCATCCTCTACAGGTAAAGGAACCTGCCCCTGAGAACATCCAGGGAATGGAGACCCCCCCCCCCCTTCCCGCAACCGGTGGGCATGAAAATAGCAAAATGACCACCAGGGCGACCCAAAACTGGGCAGATATATAGGCGTGAACCCAGGTGCTGGCAGTAATAAGAACACCTTAAAGAGGCGGGTGTGGGGACCAAAGAGCCCAACCTGCCAGTCAACAAGAAAGGCAACTTAAGCAGAGAGGAAGGACAAATGGACGGGGGAGGTTCCGAAAAGCCAATGTTCTGAAAGGAATCAAACCCTGTCCGCTGCGCCAAGGTTGGGCCAAGTCACATGCCCTCGCTTCTGTGTCCATGATGCATCATAGGCGCTCCGTTACGAGGGAGGCTGCTGCTGTGACCTGTCGAATGAAAGCAGATATGGTCTCTGCTGGTGCAAAGCAGATCATGGGTTCATCGCATGTTTCCAGGCCCACTCTTTCATCTTTTTCGCGCGCTGCTAGCAGTAAGAGCAGAGAGACGCTTTGCCCTTCCAGGTTGCCAATTCTACCAAGTACTTAATTTGTAAAAAAAACAAGTCCCAGGGCTCTCGCCAGGAGGCCACTGCAGCTCTCACCACCCATTGCCCCTGCTGTGCTGCCGGTGAGAGTACCAACACAACTACTAACCATCACACTCCTACAAGTGTGACAATTTGGACTATTTCAGGCCTCCAAAGCTATAAGAATGGCTTGGGTGGCAGGTAATAGTCAATTTTAATGTATATTGACTTAATAATTAACTTTTGTGGTCATCTCTGAATTAGCGAGGCAGCGCCACCTTGTGGCAGACTGTCACAAGCGCCGGTGTTGACAATTAAGTGCCGGTGCTGAGCACCAGAAACCACTGGCTCAAATTAAGCATGGATTCTACCTGGATGTAGAGAGATGGATTATGGTACAAGGAATTCGTTCCTCAACAGAAGCGATTTTACTAATATAAAGACACTCGGAAGAAGTGGGACTAGAGGTAGAAGCCCTGATGCTAATCAGCCCAACTTCAATACTGTGGGATCTACACAAACCAGAGGAAAATGAGGCAGAGGGTTGGAAAGGCAGAGAAACAAAGCTCTGTCCTCAGCATCTTCAGTGCCAAGAATGTTACAGAACTACAAGATATAGGGGAACCAGGGAAGAAAACAACAAGGTGCAAGGACACCAAAGCTACCTGCAGCGGGAACCACGCAACCGATGAACATGGTGAGGTGTCTGTCTCTTCCGACTGCCTCTACGTAATCTAGGCCAGAAGTGATCGCCTTAGTGCAGGTCGGCTCTTCCTTGTCCAATCCCTGAAGCTCTGTCCGTTTGTACCCTGGAAATTCCACCTGTGCCTACAACACCCAGGCCACCACAAACTGGTCCTCCCTACCTTTCATCCTACTCATCCGTGACTCCCTATTCTCCTTGTTCTTGGATTTCCGTGTGCTTCTGCTCCTGCCCTCCATATGAATCAGGCCGGGTCACTCACGACAAGGATTATGGGGGTGGCACCTTCTAGTTCCTGGCTTTTAAATGCTCTTAGCAATCATGCTGCACACATGATGTTTGCTCCTGTTCAGTTGAGCAGGGTCGTCAAGGAACTAAACTTCTCCTAAGACTCATATGTTTCAGCTGTGAACTCCACATATAATTCTCCTAATAAAACAGAGGGCAGTGCATTTCCGGGTATCGAACCCAGGAATTTTTGCTGATGCGCTGCGTCGTTCTCTCCCTTGCTCTGATGCAGTCTCCGATGACGTCTAACTGTAAGAGAAAGCGGAAATCCTCCTTTCGTTTAAGCAAGACTCCCTGCATCACATACAACAGTGAACTTGTAGTACTGGAGCGTGGGGAGTAATGTTTGGTATCACAACACCAGCAATTCTATTCACAGAGAAGCATTTATTTACCAATTATAGTTACAATAAATCTCCTACTAATGTGAGAACCATAAAATTGTGGGAATTCCCCAGATCTCATTATTAGAGATTGATCATGTCCAGAAACACCACAGAGAAGATCGAGAAGCTAGACTTTGTTGTAAAGAGACATGGTGGATTGACACACTGAGTACTGTGGAATGTGGTCTTAATGCAGATAAAGAGTTTCATACATTTCTGTATTAATAGATGCATGCAGGTGAATTAGACCCGTGCAGGTATCTGTCCGATTGAATTGTTAAATGATGTTGTGTACTTGTTTGATATTTCAAATAAAATTAAATGTACCATTAAGTTATTTTTCCTTTACGCATACTGTAAGGTTGGCGGATCGTTGTGAAATTGGCTTCAGTGTGGCAACATAGTTTACAATTATGTTTTTCTAGCAAGATGAAAGGGGTTCGGATCTGCGGTAAATGCTGCCATGTAATAGGAGTGTGCTTGACATGTTGAACTGATTACAAAAAAGGATATGCATTTATTAAGACATGGCTGATTCTCCGTGAGAGGTTTGTTACAGTAGTACCCTGTAACACGCTGCAGTACTAGTTGCTGTAAACGTTTAACGCCAGAGGGGAAGCGGGCGTAGGGTAGAGTGTGCAGGGCCTTGTGTTCTCTTGTCCCCATATATTTATGCAACAGTGAACAGTGAACTTGTCTTCTGTGACAGAACCCTGGAGGTCTCGTACCTTTTCTTGGCCTTCAGCAGGCTAGTAAGTGATTCGCAAGAGGCTAGTGGTCGCCCGTCACCTCTCCATCAACTCGCTGAATTCACCCTCTCGGTGATGCGTTATTGGCCGGCCAAGATCAGCTTCTGCTTCACTTTGACAAACAAGAGAACCATCTTCAGGGATTCTACATGTGTCTAATTATTCCATTGCTCTGGATGGCTTTGCGATTACCTGTGAACTATTGTTTTTGCCTCAAATCCCACATTTGAATCCAGGAACTGATAAATGCTTACACTCTGGCCCAGTGCTTTTCATGTAGAAGTTGAGACCATAATTAAGTTAACATCTCTCTCTCATTTTCCTAACATACCAACTAAAACAGAGCAGAGCACGTCAGTGTGCCTACTCGGAGGATGTCGCACAGCTTTATTTGATTCTGCACTTTACTCTTTGTGCCCCCTCTTTACACATGGAGGGTGCGCTGTGTTCCAGTGACACCTCTGCCACGTTTGTCATTTTTCTGGTGATCACCACTGGAAGGTAATTCCTGGTTTCCCATTCAGCTTGGGTCCTTGGCGCAGTCTGTGTGAGTGTAAACCAGTCTGTATTTTTAACAATACAGCTTCGCAAGATGGCATGGAAGAGGCCAGTGTTCCCCGGAGCAGAGCTGCACCTGTGGGGCCGCCTACCTGTGCAAAGTACAGCTTCAGCTTCTTGCCATTGAAGTCCGACTCGTGCAGCTCTATCCGCGCTCTGGCGGCTGCTTCGGGGTTGCTGAAGTTTATCCGTACTCTCCGGAAGCTTTTAAACAACTGGAATGTGACGTGGGTGTCGTACATGGTGAAAAGTGCCTCAAATCTTTCCTAGAGGAGAAAGAGAGAGAATTGACATGTAAAGAGGGTGGTACACAGTCGCCAATAAATCGATCAGCATTTAGAAGCAGGTGTAGGAAAAGCACCCCAACTTATTAGCGTGTAGCTCCTGACCCTGCATGCCCCCTTGACCAGAGATGAACAATTCACTGTCCTACCTGTCTCACGCTTACGATATGATCTTTAAATGCATCCTCCTTCAGATGGGATGCTGCAAACACCTGGCAGTTAACATCTGGAGTTTGGCTGAAACATTTCCTCTTGCTGCCTGGTGCTGCATATGAATTGTACCTCAGGGGGAGTGAGGGGGCGTGGCCGGGCATCAAGGGCCCTCTTGTGCTCTTAGCCCAGGGCTTTTCTAATGAGAGTAAGCTGCCCTTATTTAGTGTAATGATTTAATTACAAAAGAGAACGTACATTCATGGGTTACACTTTGGAAGGCTGCAAGAAAACCTCGAGAGAGACCATGGATTTCAACATTCTCATTTCATCTCCATGCAATGACCCTACAGTAGAACCTCGAATCATGAGAATGACTGCTCAGTGTCAGACCCCTTTCTGGAGGCTACAGGGCGGGCTGGGTCAATGCGTCCTAACCGTGGTGGTTGAGTAAGTTTGACTCTGGTCTCCCGTGGTCCCCCTGCGATGGTTCCGCAAACTGGGCCAAATACAACCCTTTATATGCTTGATTCCCAGGGAGGCGAGGGCGAGCAGTCAGGCTTCTCAGGGAGGCGAGGGCGAGCAGTCCGGCTTCTCAGGGAGGCGAGGGCGAGCAGTCCAGCTTCTCAGGGAGGCGAGCAGTCAGGCTTCTCAGGGACGCGAGGGCGAGCAGTAAGGCTTCTCAGGGAGGTGAGGGGGAGCAGTCAGGCATCTCAGGGAGGCGAGGGTGAGCAGTCAGGCTTCGCAGGGAGGCGAGCAGTCAGGCTTCGCAGGGAGGCGAAGAGCGAGCAGTCAGGCTTCTCAGGGAGGCAAGGGCGAGCAGTCAGGCTTCTCAGGGAGGCGAAGGCGAGCAGTCAGGCTTCTCAGGGAGGCGAGGGCGAGCAGTCAGGCTTCTCAGGGAGGCGAGGGCGAGCAGTCAGGCTTCTCAGGGAGGCGAGGGCGAGCAGTCAGGCTTATCAGGGAGGCGAGAGCGAGCAGTCAGGCTTATCAGGGAGGCGAGAGCGAGCAGTCAGGCATCTCAGGGAGGCGAGGTCGAGCAGTCAGGCTTCTCAGGGAGGCGAGGGCGAGCAGTCAGGCATCTCAGGGAGGCGAGGGCGAGCAGTCAGGCATTTCAGGGAGGCGAGGGCGAGCAGTCAGGCTTCTCAGGGAGGCAGCGAGGGCGAGTAGTCAGGCTTCTCAGGGAGGCAGCGAGGGCGAGCAGTCAGGCTTCTCAGGGAGGCAGCGAGCAGTCAGGCTTCTCAGGGAAGCAGCGAGGGCGAGCAGCCAGGCTTCTCAGGGAAGCAGCGAGGGCGAGCAGCCAGGCTTCTCAGGGAGGCGAGGGCGAGCAGCCAGGCTTCTCAGGGAGGCGAGGGGCAAGCAGCCAGGCTTCTCAGGGAGGCGAGGGCGAGCAGCCAGGCTTCTCAGGGAGGCGAGGGCGAGCAGCCAGGCTTCTCAGGGAGGCGAGAGCGAGCAGCCAGGCTTCTCAGGGAGGCAAGGGCGAGCAGCCAGGCTTCTCAGGGAGGCGAGGGCGAGCAGTCAGGTTTCTCAGGGAGGCGAGGGCGAGCAGCCAGGCTTCTCAGGGAGGCGAGGGCGAGCAGTCAGGCATCTCAGAGAGGCAAAGGCGAGCAGTCAGGCTTCTCAGGGAGGCAAAGGGCGAGCAGTCAGGCTTCTCAGGGAGGCGACGGGCGAGCAGTCAGGTTTCTAAGAGAGGCGAGCAGTCAGGCATCTCAGGGAGGCAGCGAGCAGTCACCGACGTCTCAGGGAGGTATCGAAGGCAAGCAGTCACCAACATCTCAGGGAGGTAATGAGGGCAAGAAGTCACCGGCATCTCAGGGCAGTAGCGAGGGCGAGCAGTCACCAGTGGCTCAGGGAGGTAGCGAGGGCGAGCATTCACCAGCAGCTCAGGGAGGCAGCGAACAGTCACTGGCATCTCAGGGAGGTAGTGAGGGCGAACAGACACCAACATCACAGGCAGATAGCGAGGGCAAGCAGTCACCAGCGTCTCAGGGAGGTAGCGAGGGCGAGCAGTCACCAGCGGCTCAGGGAGGTAGCGAGGGCGAGCAGTCACCAGCAGCTCAGGGAAGCAGCGAGCAGTCACTGGCATCTCAGGGAGGTAGTGAGGGCGAACAGTCACCAACATCTCAGGGAGGTAGTGAGGGCAAGCAGTTACCAGCGTCTCAGGGATGTAGCGAGGGCGAGCAGTCACCAGCATCTCAGGGAGGTAGCGAGGGCGAGCAGTCACCAGCATCTCAGGGAGGTAGCGAGGGCGAGCAGTCACCGGCATCTCAGGGAGGTAGCGAGGGCGAACAGTCACCAACATCTCAGGGAGGTAGTGAGGGCAAGCAGTCACCAGCGTCTCAGGGAGGTAGCGAGGGCGAGCAGTCACCAGCATCTCAGGGAGGTAGCGAGGGCGAGCAGTCACCAGCATCTCAGGGAGGTAGCGAGGGCGAGCAGTCACCAGCAGCTCAGGGAAGCAGCGAGCAGTCACTGGCATCTCAGGGAGGTAGTGAGGGCGAACAGTCACCAACATCTCAGGGAGGTAGTGAGGGCAAGCAGTCACCAGCGTCTCAGGGAGGTAGCGAGGGCGAGCAGTCACCAGCATCTCAGGGAGGTAACGAGGGCGAGCAGTCACCAGCATCTCAGGGAGGTAGCGAGGGCGAGCAGTCACCGGCATCTCAGGGAGGTAGTGAGGGCGAACAGTCACCAGCATCTCAGGGAGGTAGCGAGGGCGAGCAGTCACCGGCATCTCAGGGAGGTAGCGAGGGCGAGCAGTCACCAGCATCTCAGGGAGGTAGCGAGGGTGAGCAGTCACCGGTGTCTCAGGGAGGTGGCGAGGGCGAGCAGTCAGGCTTCTCAGGGAGGCAGCGAGGGCGAGCAGCCAGGCTTCTCAGGGAGGCAGCGAGGGAGAGCAGCCAGGCTTATCAGGGAGGCGAAGGCGAGCAGCCAGGCTTCTCAGGGAGGCGAGGGTGAGCAGTCAGGCTTCTCAGGGAGGCGAGGGCGAGCAGCCAGGCTTCTCAGGGAGGCGAGGGCGAGCAACCAGGCTTCTCGGGAGGCGAGGGCGAGCAGTCAGGCTTCTCAGGGAGGCGAGGGCGAGCAGTCAGGCTTCTCAGGGAGGTGAGGGCGAGCAGCCAGGCTTCTCGGGGAGGCGAGGGCGAGCAGTCAGGCATCTCGGGGAGGCGAAGGCGAGCAGTCAGGCTTCTCAGGGAGGCGAAGGGCGAGCAGTCAGGCATCTCAGGGAGGCGAAGGGCGAGCAGTCAGGCTTCTCAGGGAGGCAAGTGCGAGCAGTCAGGCTTCTCAGGGAGGCGATGGGAGAGCAGTCAGGTTTCTAAGGGAGGTGGGAGGCGAGCAGTCAGGCATCTCAGGGAGGCAGCGAGCTGTCACCGACGTCTCAGGGAGGTATTGAAGGCAAGCAGTCACCAACATCTCAGGGAGGTAATGAGGGCAAGCAGTCACTGGCATCTCAGGGCGGTAGCGAGGGCGAGCAGTCACCAGTGGCTCAGGGAGGTAGCGAGGGCGAGCATTCACCAGCAGCTCAGGGAGGCAGCGAACAGTCACTGGCATCTCAGGGAGGTAGTGAGGGCGAACAGACACCAACATCACAGGCAGATAGCGAGGGCAAGCAGTCACCAGCGTCTCAGGGAGGTAGCGAGGGCGAGCAGTCACCAGCGGCTCAGGGAGGTAGCGAGGGCGAGCAGTCACCAGCAGCTCAGGGAAGCAGCGAGCAGTCACTGGCATCTCAGGGAGGTAGTGAGGGCGAACAGTCACCAACATCTCAGGGAGGTAGTGAGGGCAAGCAGTTACCAGCGTCTCAGGGAGGTAGCGAGGGCGAGCAGTCACCAGCATCTCAGGGAGGTAGCGAGGGCGAGCAGTCACCAGCATCTCAGGGAGGTAGCGAGGGCGAGCAGTCACCGGCATCTCAGGGAGGTAGCGAGGGCGAACAGTCACCAACATCTCAGGGAGGTAGTGAGGGCAAGCAGTCACCAGCGTCTCAGGGAGGTAGCGAGGGCGAGCAGTCACCAGCATCTCAGGGAGGTAGCGAGGGCGAGCAGTCACCAGCATCTCAGGGAGGTAGCGAGGGCGAGCAGTCACCAGCAGCTCAGGGAAGCAGCGAGCAGTCACTGGCATCTCAGGGAGGTAGTGAGGGCGAACAGTCACCAACATCTCAGGGAGGTAGTGAGGGCAAGCAGTCACCAGCGTCTCAGGGAGGTAGCGAGGGCGAGCAGTCACCAGCATCTCAGGGAGGTAACGAGGGCGAGCAGTCACCAGCATCTCAGGGAGGTAGCGAGGGCGAGCAGTCACCGGCATCTCAGGGAGGTAGTGAGGGCGAACAGTCACCAGCATCTCAGGGAGGTAGCGAGGGCGAGCAGTCACCGGCATCTCAGGGAGGTAGCGAGGGCGAGCAGTCACCAGCATCTCAGGGAGGTAGCGAGGGTGAGCAGTCACCGGTGTCTCAGGGAGGTGGCGAGGGCGAGCAGTCAGGCTTCTCAGGGAGGCAGCGAGGGCGAGCAGCCAGGCTTCTCAGGGAGGCAGCGAGGGAGAGCAGCCAGGCTTATCAGGGAGGCGAAGGCGAGCAGCCAGGCTTCTCAGGGAGGCGAGGGTGAGCAGTCAGGCTTCTCAGGGAGGCGAGGGCGAGCAGCCAGGCTTCTCAGGGAGGCGAGGGCGAGCAACCAGGCTTCTCGGGAGGCGAGGGCGAGCAGTCAGGCTTCTCAGGGAGGCGAGGGCGAGCAGTCAGGCTTCTCAGGGAGGTGAGGGCGAGCAGCCAGGCTTCTCGGGGAGGCGAGGGCGAGCAGTCAGGCATCTCGGGGAGGCGAAGGCGAGCAGTCAGGCTTCTCAGGGAGGCGAAGGGCGAGCAGTCAGGCATCTCAGGGAGGCAAAGGGCGAGCAGTCAGGCTTCTCAGGGAGGCAAGTGCGAGCAGTCAGGCTTCTCAGGGAGGCGATGGGAGAGCAGTCAGGTTTCTAAGGGAGGTGGGAGGCGAGCAGTCAGGCATCTCAGGGAGGCAGCGAGCTGTCACCGACGTCTCAGGGAGGTATTGAAGGCAAGCAGTCACCAACATCTCAGGGAGGTAATGAGGGCAAGCAGTCACTGGCATCTCAGGGCGGTAGCGAGGGCGAGCAGTCACCAGTGGCTCAGGGAGGTAGCGAGGGCGAGCATTCACCAGCAGCTCAGGGAGGCAGCGAACAGTCACTGGCATCTCAGGGAGGTAGTGAGGGTGAACAGACACCAACATCACAGGCAGATAGCGAGGGCAAGCAGTCACCAGCGTCTCAGGGAGGTAGCGAGGGCGAGCAGTCACCAGCGGCTCAGGGAGGTAGCAACGGCGAGCAGTCACCAGCAGCTCAGGGAAGCAGCGAGCAGTCACTGGCATCTCAGGGAGGTAGTGAGGGCGAACAGTCACCAACATCTCAGGGAGGTAGTGAGGGCAAGCAGTCACCAGCGTCTCAGGGAGGTAGCGAGGGCCAGCAGTCACCAGCATCTCAGGGAGGTAGCGAGGGCGAGCAGTCACCGGCATCTCAGGGAGGTAGTGAGGGCGAGCAGTCACCAGCTTCACAGGGAGGCAAAGGCGAGCAGTCACGGAAGTCTCAGGGAAGTAGCGAGGGTGAGCAGTCACCGGTGTCTCAGGGAGGTGGCGAGGGCGAGCAGTCAGGCTTCTCAGGGAGGCAGCGAGGGCGAGCAGCCAGGCTTCTCAGGGAGGCAGCGAGGGCGAGCAGCCAGGCTTCTCAGGGAGGCAAGGGCGAGCAGCCAGGCTTCTCAGGGAGGCGAGAGCGAGCAGCCAGGCTTCTCAGGGAGGCGAGAGCGAGCAGCCAGGCTTCTCAGGGAGGCGAAGGCGAGCAGCCAGGCTTCTCAGGGAGGCGAGGGCGAGCAGTCAGGCTTCTCAGGGAGGCGAGAGCGAGCAGCCAGGCTTCTCAGGGAGGCGAGAGCGAGCAGCCAGGCTTCTCAGGGAGGCGAAGGCGAGCAGCCAGGCTTCTCAGGGAGGCGAGGGCGAGCAGTCAGGCTTCTCAGGGAGGTGAGGGGGAGCAGCCAGGCTTCTCAGGGAGGCGAGGGCGAGCAGTCAGGCTTCTCAGGGAGGCGAGGGCGAGCAGTCAGGCTTCTCAGGGAGGCGAGGGCGAGTAGCCAGGCTTCTCAGGGAGGCGAGGGCGAGCAGTCAGGCATCTCAGAGAGGTGAAGGCGAGCAGTCCGGCTTCTCAAGGGGGCGAAGGGCGAGCAGTCAGGCATCTCAGGGAGGCGAGGGCGAGCAGTCAGTCATTTCAGGGAGGCGAGGGCGAGCAGTCAGGCATCTCAGAGAGGCGAAGGCGAGCAGTCAGGCTTCTCAAGGGGGCGAAGGGCGAGCAGTCAGGCATCTCAGGGAGGCGAGGGCGAGCAGTCAGGCTTCTCAGGGAGGCGACGGGCGAGCAGTCAGGTTTCTAAGGGAGGCGAGAGGCGAGCAGTCAGGCATGTCAGGGAGGCAGCGAGCAGTCACCGACGTGTCAGGGAGGTATCGAAGGCAAGCAGTCACCAACATCTCAGGGAGGTAATGAGGGCAAGCAGTCACCGGCATCTCAGGGCGGTAGCGAGGGCGAGCAGTCACCAGTGGCTCAGGGAGGTAGCGAGGGCGAGCATTCACCAGCAGCTCAGGGAGGCAGCGAACAGTCACTGGCATCTCAGGGAGGTAGTGAGGGCGAACAGTCACCAACATCACAGGCAGATAGCGAGGGCAAGCAGTCACCAGCGTCTCAGGGAGGTAGCGAGGGCGAGCAGTCACCGGCATCTCAGGGAGGTAGCGAGGGCGAGCAGTCACCAGCGGCTCAGGGAGGAATCGAGGGCGAGCAGTCACCAGCGGCTCAGGGAGGTAGCGAGGGCGAGCAGTCACCAGCAGCTCAGGGAAGCAGCGAGCAGTCACTGGCATCTCAGGGAGGTAGTGAGGGTGAACAGTCACCAACATCTCAGGGAGGTAGTGAGGGCAAGCAGTCACCAGCGTCTCAGGGAGGCAAAGGCGAGCAGTCACAGACGTCTCAGGGAAGTAGCGAGGGGGAGCAGTCACCGGTGTCTCAGAGAGGTGGCGAGGGCGAGCAGTCAGGCTTCTCAGGGAGGCGAGGGCGAGCAGTCAGGCTTCTCAGGGAGGCAGCGAGGGCGAGCAGTCAGGCTTCTCAGGGAGGCAGCGAGGGCGCGCAGCCAGGCTTCTCAGGGAGGCAGCGAGGGCGCGCAGCCAGGCTTCTCAGGGAGGCGAGGGCGAGCAGCCAGGCTTCTCAGGGAGGCGAGGGCGAGCAGCCAGGCTTCTCAGGAGGCGAGGGCGAGCAGCCAGGCTTCTCAGGGAGGCGAGAGCGAGCAGCCAGGCTTCTCAGGGAGGCGAGGCGAGCAGCCAGGCTTCTCAGGGAGGCGAGGGCGAGCAGTCAGGCTTCTCAGGGAGGCGAGGGGCGAGCAGCCAGGCTTCTCAGGGAGGCGAGCGCGAGCAGCCAGGCTTCTCAGGGAGGCGAGGGCGAGCAGCCAGGCTTCTCAGGGAGGCGAGGGCGAGCAGTCAGGCTTCTCAGGGAGGCGACTGGCGAGCAGTCAGGTTTCTAAGGGAGGCGAGAGGCGAGCAGTCAGGCATCTCAGGGAGGCAGCGAGCAGTCACCGACGTCTCAGGGAGGTATCGAAGGCAAGCAGTCACCAACATCTCAGGGAGGTAATGAGGGCAAGCAGTCACCGGCATCTCAGGGCGGTAGCGAGAGCGAGCAGTCAGGCATCTCAGGGAGGCAACGAGCAGTCACCGACGTCTCAGGGAGGTATCGAAGGAAAGCAGTCACCAACATCTCAGGGAGGTAATGAGGGCAAGCAGTCACCGGCATCTCAGGGCGGTAGCGAGAGCGAGCAGTCACCAGTGGCTCAGGGAGGTAGCGAGGGCGAGCATTCACCAGCCCTTCAGGGAGGCAGCGAACAGTCACTGGCATCTCAGGGAGGTAGTGAGGGCGAACAGTCACCAACATCACAGGCAGACAGCGAGGGCAAGCAGTCACCAGCGTCTCAGGGAGGTAGCGAGGGCGAGCAGTCACCGGCATCTCAGGGAGGTAGAGAGGGCGAGCAGTCACCAGCGGCTCAGGGAGGTAGCGAGGCGAGCAGTCACCAGCAGCTCAGGGAAGCAGCGAGCAGTCACTGGCATCTCAGGGAGGTAGTAAGGGCGAACAGTCACCAACATCTCAGGGAGGTAGTGAGGGCAAGCAGTCACCAGCGTCTCAGGGAGGTAGCGAGGGCGAGCAGCCAGGCTTCTCAGGGAGGCAGCGAGGGCGAGCAGCCAGGCTTCTCAGGGAGGCAAGGGCGAGCAGTCACGGACGTCTCAGGGAAGTAGCGAGGGTGAGCAGTCACCGGTGTCTCAGGGAGGTGGCGAGGGCGAGCAGTCAGGCTTCTCAGGGAGGCGAGGGCGAGCAGTCAGGCTTCTCAGGGAGGTGAGGCGCGAGCAGCCAGGCTTCTCAGGGAGGCAAGGGCGAGCAGTCAGGCTTCTCAGGGAGGTGAGGGCGAGCAGTCAGGCTTCTCAGGGAGGCGAGGGCGAGCAGCCAGGCTTCTCAGGGAGGCGAGGGCGAGCAGCCAGGCTTCTCAGGGAGGCGAGGGCGAGCAGTCAGGCATCTCAGAGGCGAAGGCGAGCAGTCAGGCTTCTCAAGGGGGCGAAGGGCGAGCAGTCAGGCATCTCAGGGAGGCGAGGGCGAGCAGTCAGGCTTCTCAGGGAGGCGACGGGCGAGCAGTCAGGCTTCTCAGGGAGGCGACTGGCGAGCAGTCAGGTTTCTAAGGGAGGCGAGAGGCGAGCAGTCAGGCATCTCAGGGAGGCAGCGAGCAGTCACCGACGTCTCAGGGAGGTATCGAAGGCAAGCAGTCACCAACATCTCAGGGAGGTAATGAGGGCAAGCAGTCACCGGCATCTCAGGGCGGTAGCGAGAGCGAGCAGTCAGGCATCTCAGGGAGGCAACGAGCAGTCACCGACGTCTCAGGGAGGTATCGAAGGAAAGCAGTCACCAACATCTCAGGGAGGTAATGAGGGCAAGCAGTCACCGGCATCTCAGGGCGGTAGCGAGAGCGAGCAGTCACCAGTGGCTCAGGGAGGTAGCGAGGGCGAGCATTCACCAGCCCTTCAGGGAGGCAGCGAACAGTCACTGGCATCTCAGGGAGGTAGTGAGGGCGAACAGTCACCAACATCACAGGCAGACAGCGAGGGCAAGCAGTCACCAGCGTCTCAGGGAGGTAGCGAGGGCGAGCAGTCACCGGCATCTCAGGGAGGTAGAGAGGGCGAGCAGTCACCAGCGGCTCAGGGAGGTAGCGAGGCGAGCAGTCACCAGCAGCTCAGGGAAGCAGCGAGCAGTCACTGGCATCTCAGGGAGGTAGTAAGGGCGAACAGTCACCAACATCTCAGGGAGGTAGTGAGGGCAAGCAGTCACCAGCGTCTCAGGGAGGTAGCGAGGGCGAGCAGCCAGGCTTCTCAGGGAGGCAGCGAGGCGAGCAGCCAGGCTTCTCAGGGAGGCAAGGGCGAGCAGTCACGGACGTCTCAGGGAAGTAGCGAGGGTGAGCAGTCACCGGTGTCTCAGGGAGGTGGCGAGGGCGAGCAGTCAGGCTTCTCAGGGAGGCGAGGGCGAGCAGTCAGGCTTCTCAGGGAGGTGAGGCGCGAGCAGCCAGGCTTCTCAGGGAGGCAAGGGCGAGCAGTCAGGCTTCTCAGGGAGGCGAGGGCGAGCAGTCAGGCTTCTCAGGGAGGCGAGGGCGAGCAGCCAGGCTTCTCAGGGAGGCGAGGGCGAGCAGCCAGGCTTCTCAGGGAGGCGAGGGCGAGCAGTCAGGCATCTCAGAGAGGCGAAGGCGAGCAGTCAGGCTTCTCAAGGGGGCGAAGGGCGAGCAGTCAGGCATCTCAGGGAGGCGAGGGTGAGCAGTCAGGCTTCTCAGGGAGGCGACGGGCGAGCAGTCAGGCTTCTCAGGGAGGCGACTGGCGAGCAGTCAGGTTTCTAAGGGAGGCGAGAGGCGAGCAGTCAGGCATCTCAGGGAGGCAGCGAGCAGTCACCGACGTCTCAGGGAGGTATCGAAGGCAAGCAGTCACCAACATCTCAGGGAGGTAATGAGGGCAAGCAGTCACCGGCATCTCAGGGCGGTAGCGAGGGCGAGCAGTCACCAGTGGCTCAGGGAGGTAGCGAGGGCGAGCATTCACCAGCAGCTCAGGGAGGCAGCGAACAGTCACTGGCATCTCAGGGAGGTAGTGAGGGCGAACAGTCACCAACATCACAGGCAGATAGCGAGGGCAAGCAGTCACCAGCGTCTCAGGGAGGTAGCGAGGGCGAGCAGTCACCGGCATCTCAGGGAGGTAGCGAGGGCGAGCAGTCACCAGCGGCTCAGGGAGGTAGCGAGGGCGAGCAGTCACCAGCGGCTCAGGGAGGTAGCGAGGGCGAGCAGTCACCAGCAGCTCAGGGAAGCAGCGAGCAGTCACTGGCATCTCAGGGAGGTAGTGAGGGCGAACAGTCACCAACATCTCAGGGAGGTAGTGAGGGCAAGCAGTCACCAGCGTCTCAGGGAGGTAGCGAGGGCGAGCAGTCACCAGCGTCTCAGGGAGGTAGCGAGGGCGAGCAGTCACCAGCATCTCAGGGAGGTAGCGAGGACGAGCAGTCACCAGCTTCACAGGGAGGCAAGGCGAGCAGTCACAGACGTCTCAGGGAAGTAGCGAGGGGAGCAGTCACCGGTGTCTCAGAGAGGTGGCGAGGGCGAGCAGTCAGGCTTCTCAGGGAGGCGAGGGCGAACAGTCACCAACATCTCAGGGAGGTAGTGAGGGCAAGCAGTCACCAGCGTCTCAGGGAGGTAGCGAGGGCGAGCAGTCACCGGCGTCTCAGGGAGGTAGTGAGGGCGAGCAGTCACCAGCTTCACAGGGAGGCAAAGGCGAGCAGTCACAGACGTCTCAGGGAAGTAGCGAGGGGGAGCAGTCACCGGTGTCTCAGAGAGGTGGCGAGGGCGAGCAGTCAGGCTTCTCAGGGAGGCGAGGGCGAGCAGTCAGGCTTCTCAGGGAGGCAGCGAGCAGTCAGGCTTCTCAGGGAGGCAGCGAGGGCGCGCAGCCAGGCTTCTCAGGGAGGCGAGGGCGAGCAGCCAGGCTTCTCAGGGAGGCGAGGGCGAGCAGCCAGGCTTCTCAGGGAGGCGAGGGCGAGCAGCCAGGCTTCTCAGGGAGGCGAGAGCGAGCAGCCAGGCTTCTCAGGGAGGCGATGGCGAGCAGCCAGGCTTCTCAGGGAGGCGAGGGCGAGCAGTCAGGCTTCTCAGGGAGGCGAGGGGCGAGCAGCCAGGCTTCTCAGGGAGGCGAGGGCGAGCAGCCAGGCTTCTCAGGGAGGCGAGGGCGAGCAGCCAGGCTTCTCAGGAGGCGATGGCGAGCAGTCAGGATTCTCAGGGAGGCGAGGGCGAGCAGCCAGGCTTCTCAGGGAGGCGAGGGAGAGCAGCCAGGCTTCTCAGGGAGGCGAGGGCGAGCAGCCAGGCTTCTCAGGGAGGCGAGGGCGAGCAGTCTGGCATCTCAGAGAGGCGAAGGCGAGCAGTCAGGCTTCTCAGGGAGGCGAGGGCGAGCAGTCTGGCATCTCAGAGAGGCGAAGGCGAGCAGTCAGGCTTCTCAGGGAGGCGAGGGCGAGCAGCCAGGCTTCTCAGGGAGGCGAGGGCGAGCAGTCGGGCATCTCAGAGAGGCGAAGGCGAGCAGTCACCGACGTCTCAGGGAGGTATCGAAGGCAAGCAGTCACCAACATCTCAGGGAGGTAATGAGGGCAAGCAGTCACCGGCATCTCAGGGCGGTAGCGAGAGCGAGCAGTCAGGCATCTCAGGGAGGCAACGAGCAGTCACTGACGTCTCAGGGAGGTATCGAAGGAAAGCAGTCACCAACATCTCAGGGAGGTAATGAGGGCAAGCAGTCACCGGCATCTCAGGGCGGTAGCGAGAGCGAGCAGTCACCAGTGGCTCAGGGAGGTAGCGAGGGCGAGCATTCACCAGCCCTTCAGGGAGGCAGCGAACAGTCACTGGCATCTCAGGGAGGTAGTGAGGGCGAACAGTCACCAACATCACAGGCAGACAGCGAGGGCAAGCAGTCACCAGCGTCTCAGGGAGGTAGCGAGGGCGAGCAGTCACCGGCATCTCAGGGAGGTAGAGAGGGCGAGCAGTCACCAGCGGCTCAGGGAGGTAGCGAGGGCGAGCAGTCACCAGCAGCTCAGGAAGCAGCGAGCAGTCACTGGCATCTCAGGGAGGTAGTAAGGGCGAACAGTCACCAACATCTCAGGGAGGTAGTGAGGGCAAGCAGTCACCAGCGTCTCAGGGAGGTAGCGAGGGCGAGCAGCCAGGCTTCTCAGGGAGGCAGCGAGGGCGAGCAGCCAGGCTTCTCAGGGAGGCAAGGGCGAGCAGTCACGGACGTCTCAGGAAGTAGCGAGGGTGAGCAGTCACCGGTGTCTCAGGGAGGTGGCGAGGGCGAGCAGTCAGGCTTCTCAGGGAGGCGAGGGCGAGCAATCAGGCTTCTCTGGGAGGCAGTGAGGGCGAGCAGTCAGGCTTCTCAGGGAGGCAGCGAGCAGTCACCGACGTCTCAGAGAGGTATCGAAGGAAAGCAGTCACCAACATCTCAGGGAGGTAATGAGGGCAAGCAGTCACAGGCATCTCAGGGCGGTAGCGAGGGCGAGCAGTCACCAGTGGCTCAGGGAGGTAGGGAGGGCGAGCATTCACCAGCAGCTCAGGGAGGCAGCGAACAGTCACTGGCATCTCAGGGAGGTAGTGAGGGCGAACAGCCACCAACATCACAGGCAGATAGCGAGGGCAAGCAGTCACCAGCGTCTCAGGGAGGTAGCGAGGGCGAGCAGTCACCGGCATCTCAGGGAGGTAGCAAGGGCGAGCAGTCACCGGCATCTCAGGGAGGTAGCAAGGGCGAGCAGTCACCAGCATCTCAGGGAGGTAGCGAGGGCAAGCAGTCACCAGCAGCTCAGGGAAGCAGCGAGCAGTCACTGGCATCTCAGGGAGGTATTGAGGGCGAACAGTCACCAACATCTCAGGGAGGTAGTGAGGGCAAGCAGTCACCAGCGTCTCAGGGAGGTAGCGAGGGCGAGCAGCCAGGCTTCTCAGGGAGGCAGCGAGGGCGAGCAGCCAGGCTTCTCAGGGAGGCAGCGAGGGCGAGCAGCCAGGCTTCTCAGGGAGGCAAGGGCGAGCAGCCAGGCTTCTCAGGGAGGCGAGGGCGAGCAGCCAGGCTTCTCAGGGAGGCGAGAGCGAGCAGCCAGGCTTCTCAGGGAGGCGAGAGCGAGCAGCCAGGCTTCTCAGGGAGGCGAGGCGAGCAGCCAGGCTTCTCAGGGAGGCGAGGGCGAGCAGTCAGGCTTCTCAGGGAGGTGAGGCGCGAGCAGCCAGGCTTCTCAGGGAGGCAAGGGCGAGCAGTCAGGCTTCTCAGGGAGGCGAGGGCGAGCAGTCAGGCTTCTCAGGGAGGCGAGGGCGAGCAGCCAGGCTTCTCAGGGAGGCGAGGGCGAGCAGCCAGGCTTCTCAGGGAGGCGAGGGCGAGCAGTCAGGCATCTCAGAGAGGCGAAGGCGAGCAGTCAGGCTTCTCAAGGGGGCGAAGGGCGAGCAGTCAGGCATCTCAGGAGGCGAGGGCGAGCAGTCAGGCTTCTCAGGGAGGCGACGGGCGAGCAGTCAGGCTTCTCAGGGAGGCGACTGGCGAGCAGTCAGGTTTCTAAGGGAGGCGAGAGGCGAGCAGTCAGGCATCTCAGGGAGGCAGCGAGCAGTCACCGACGTCTCAGGGAGGTATCGAAGGCAAGCAGTCACCAACATCTCAGGGAGGTAATGAGGGCAAGCAGTCACCGGCATCTCAGGGCGGTAGCGAGGGCGAGCAGTCACCAGTGGCTCAGGGAGGTAGCGAGGGCGAGCATTCACCAGCAGCTCAGGGAGGCAGCGAACAGTCACTGGCATCTCAGGGAGGTAGTGAGGGCGAACAGTCACCAACATCACAGGCAGATAGCGAGGGCAAGCAGTCACCAGCGTCTCAGGGAGGTAGCGAGGGCGAGCAGTCACCGGCATCTCAGGGAGGTAGCGAGGGCGAGCAGTCACCAGCGGCTCAGGGAGGTAGCGAGGGCGAGCAGTCACCAGCGGCTCAGGGAGGTAGCGAGGGCGAGCAGTCACCAGCAGCTCAGGGAAGCAGCGAGCAGTCACTGGCATCTCAGGGAGGTAGTGAGGGCGAACAGTCACCAACATCTCAGGGAGGTAGTGAGGGCAAGCAGTCACCAGCGTCTCAGGGAGGTAGCGAGGGCGAGCAGTCACCAGCGTCTCAGGGAGGTAGCGAGGGCGAGCAGTCACCAGCATCTCAGGGAGGTAGCGAGGACGAGCAGTCACCAGCTTCACAGGGAGGCAAAGGCGAGCAGTCACAGACGTCTCAGGGAAGTAGCGAGGGGGAGCAGTCACCGGTGTCTCAGAGAGGTGGCGAGGGCGAGCAGTCAGGCTTCTCAGGGAGGCGAGGGCGAACAGTCACCAACATCTCAGGGAGGTAGTGAGGGCAAGCAGTCACCAGCGTCTCAGGGAGGTAGCGAGGGCGAGCAGTCACCGGCGTCTCAGGGAGGTAGTGAGGGCGAGCAGTCACCAGCTTCACAGGGAGGCAAAGGCGAGCAGTCACAGACGTCTCAGGGAAGTAGCGAGGGGAGCAGTCACCGGTGTCTCAGAGAGGTGGCGAGGGCGAGCAGTCAGGCTTCTCAGGGAGGCGAGGGCGAGCAGTCAGGCTTCTCAGGGAGGCAGCGAGCAGTCAGGCTTCTCAGGGAGGCAGCGAGGGCGCGCAGCCAGGCTTCTCAGGGAGGCGAGGGCGAGCAGCCAGGCTTCTCAGGGAGGCGAGGGCGAGCAGCCAGGCTTCTCAGGAGGCGAGGGCGAGCAGCCAGGCTTCTCAGGGAGGCGAGAGCGAGCAGCCAGGCTTCTCAGGGAGGCGAAGGCGAGCAGCCAGGCTTCTCAGGGAGGCGAGGGCGAGCAGTCAGGCTTCTCAGGGAGGCGAGGGGCGAGCAGCCAGGCTTCTCAGGGAGGCGAGGGCGAGCAGCCAGGCTTCTCAGGGAGGCGAGGGCGAGCAGCCAGGCTTCTCAGGGAGGCGATGGCGAGCAGTCAGGATTCTCAGGGAGGCGAGGGCGAGCAGCCAGGCTTCTCAGGGAGGCGAGGCGAGCAGCCAGGCTTCTCAGGAGGCGAGGGCGAGCAGCCAGGCTTCTCAGGGAGGCGAGGGCGAGCAGTCTGGCATCTCAGAGAGGCGAAGGCGAGCAGTCAGGCTTCTCAGGGAGGCGAGGGCGAGCAGTCTGGCATCTCAGAGAGGCGAAGGCGAGCAGTCAGGCTTCTCAGGGAGGCGAGGGCGAGCAGCCAGGCTTCTCAGGGAGGCGAGGGCGAGCAGTCGGGCATCTCAGAGAGGCGAAGGCGAGCAGTCACCGACGTCTCAGGGAGGTATCGAAGGCAAGCAGTCACCAACATCTCAGGGAGGTAATGAGGGCAAGCAGTCACCGGCATCTCAGGGCGGTAGCGAGAGCGAGCAGTCAGGCATCTCAGGGAGGCAACGAGCAGTCACCGACGTCTCAGGGAGGTATCGAAGGAAAGCAGTCACCAACATCTCAGGGAGGTAATGAGGGCAAGCAGTCACCGGCATCTCAGGGCGGTAGCGAGAGCGAGCAGTCACCAGTGGCTCAGGGAGGTAGCGAGGGCGAGCATTCACCAGCCCTTCAGGGAGGCAGCGAACAGTCACTGGCATCTCAGGGAGGTAGTGAGGGCGAACAGTCACCAACATCACAGGCAGACAGCGAGGGCAAGCAGTCACCAGCGTCTCAGGGAGGTAGCGAGGGCGAGCAGTCACCGGCATCTCAGGGAGGTAGAGAGGGGCGAGCAGTCACCAGCGGCTCAGGGAGGTAGCGAGGGCGAGCAGTCACCAGCAGCTCAGGGAAGCAGCGAGCAGTCACTGGCATCTCAGGGAGGTAGTAAGGGCGAACAGTCACCAACATCTCAGGGAGGTAGTGAGGGCAAGCAGTCACCAGCGTCTCAGGGAGGTAGCGAGGGCGAGCAGCCAGGCTTCTCAGGGAGGCAGCGAGGGCGAGCAGCCAGGCTTCTCAGGGAGGCAGCAAGGGTGAGCAGCCAGGCTTCTCAGGGAGGCAGCGAGGGTGAGCAGCCAGGCTTCTCAGGGAGGCAAGGGCGAGCAGTCACGGACGTCTCAGGGAAGTAGCGAGGGTGAGCAGTCACCGGTGTCTCAGGGAGGTGGCGAGGGCGAGCAGTCAGGCTTCTCAGGGAGGCGAGGGCGAGCAGTCAGGCTTCTCAGGGAGGTGAGGCGCGAGCAGCCAGGCTTCTCAGGGAGGCAAGGGCGAGCAGTCAGGCTTCTCAGGGAGGCGAGGCGAGCAGTCAGGCTTCTCAGGGAGGCGAGGGCGAGCAGCCAGGCTTCTCAGGGAGGCGAGGGCGAGCAGCCAGGCTTCTCAGGGAGGCGAGGGCGAGCAGTCAGGCATCTCAGAGAGGCGAAGGCGAGCAGTCAGGGCTTCTCAAGGGGCGAAGGGCGAGCAGTCAGGCATCTCAGGGAGGCGAGGGCGAGCAGTCAGGCTTCTCAGGGAGGCGACGGGCGAGCAGTCAGGCTTCTCAGGGAGGCGACTGGCGAGCAGTCAGGTTTCTAAGGGAGGCGAGAGGCGAGCAGTCAGGCATCTCAGGGAGGCAGCGAGCAGTCACCGACGTCTCAGGGAGGTATCGAAGGCAAGCAGTCACCAACATCTCAGGGAGGTAATGAGGGCAAGCAGTCACCGGCATCTCAGGGCGGTAGCGAGGGCGAGCAGTCACCAGTGGCTCAGGGAGGTAGCGAGGGCGAGCATTCACCAGCAGCTCAGGGAGGCAGCGAACAGTCACTGGCATCTCAGGGAGGTAGTGAGGGCGAACAGTCACCAACATCACAGGCAGATAGCGAGGGCAAGCAGTCACCAGCGTCTCAGGGAGGTAGCGAGGGCGAGCAGTCACCGGCATCTCAGGGAGGTAGCGAGGGCGAGCAGTCACCAACGGCTCAGGGAGGTAGCGAGCGCGAGCAGTCACCAGCGGCTCAGGGAGGTAGCGAGGGCGAGCAGTCACCAGCAGCTCAGGGAAGCAGCGAGCAGTCACTGGCATCTCAGGGAGGTAGTGAGGGCGAACAGTCACCAACATCTCAGGGAGGTAGTGAGGGCAAGCAGTCACCAGCGTCTCAGGGAGGTAGCGAGGCGAGCAGTCACCAGCGTCTCAGGGAGGTAGCGAGGGCGAGCAGTCACCAGCATCTCAGGGAGGTAGCGAGGACGAGCAGTCACCAGCTTCACAGGGAGGCAAAGGCGAGCAGTCACAGACGTCTCAGGGAAGTAGCGAGGGGAGCAGTCACCGGTGTCTCAGAGAGGTGGCGAGGGCGAGCAGTCAGGCTTCTCAGGGAGGCGAGGCGAACAGTCACCAACATCTCAGGGAGGTAGTGAGGGCAAGCAGTCACCAGCGTCTCAGGGAGGTAGCGAGGGCGAGCAGTCACCGGCGTCTCAGGGAGGTAGTGAGGGCGAGCAGTCACCAGCTTCACAGGGAGGCAAAGGCGAGCAGTCACAGACGTCTCAGGGAAGTAGCGAGGGGGAGCAGTCACCGGTGTCTCAGAGAGGTGGCGAGGGCGAGCAGTCAGGCTTCTCAGGGAGGCGAGGGCGAGCAGTCAGGCTTCTCAGGGAGGCAGCGAGCAGTCAGGCTTCTCAGGGAGGCAGCGAGGGCGCGCAGCCAGGCTTCTCAGGGAGGCGAGGGCGAGCAGCCAGGCTTCTCAGGGAGGCGAGGGCGAGCAGCCAGGCTTCTCAGGGAGGCGAGGGCGAGCAGCCAGGCTTCTCAGGGAGGCGAGAGCGAGCAGCCAGGCTTCTCAGGGAGGCGAAGGCGAGCAGCCAGGCTTCTCAGGGAGGCGAGGGCGAGCAGTCAGGCTTCTCAGGGAGGCGAGGGCGAGCAGCCAGGCTTCTCAGGGAGGCGAGGGCGAGCAGCCAGGCTTCTCAGGGAGGCGAGGGCGAGCAGCCAGGCTTCTCAGGAGGCGATGGCGAGCAGTCAGGATTCTCAGGGAGGCGAGGGCGAGCAGCCAGGCTTCTCAGGGAGGCGAGGGCGAGCAGCCAGGCTTCTCAGGGAGGCGAGGGCGAGCAGCCAGGCTTCTCAGGGAGGCGAGGGCGAGCAGTCTGGCATCTCAGAGAGGCGAAGGCGAGCAGTCAGGCTTCTCAGGGAGGCGAGGGCGAGCAGTCTGGCATCTCAGAGAGGCGAAGGCGAGCAGTCAGGCCTCTCAGGGAGGCGAGGGCGAGCAGCCAGGCTTCTCAGGGAGGCGAGGGCGAGCAGTCGGGCATCTCAGAGAGGCGAAGGCGAGCAGTCACCGACGTCTCAGGGAGGTATCGAAGGCAAGCAGTCACCAACATCTCAGGGAGGTAATGAGGGCAAGCAGTCACCGGCATCTCAGGGCGGTAGCGAGAGCGAGCAGTCAGGCATCTCAGGGAGGCAACGAGCAGTCACCGACGTCTCAGGGAGGTATCGAAGGAAAGCAGTCACCAACATCTCAGGGAGGTAATGAGGGCAAGCAGTCACCGGCATCTCAGGGCGGTAGCGAGAGCGAGCAGTCACCAGTGGCTCAGGGAGGTAGCGAGGGCGAGCATTCACCAGCCCTTCAGGGAGGCAGCGAACAGTCACTGGCATCTCAGGGAGGTAGTGAGGGCGAACAGTCACCAACATCACAGGCAGACAGCGAGGGCAAGCAGTCACCAGCGTCTCAGGGAGGTAGCGAGGGCGAGCAGTCACCGGCATCTCAGGGAGGTAGAGAGGGCGAGCAGTCACCAGCGGCTCAGGGAGGTAGCGAGGGCGAGCAGTCACCAGCAGCTCAGGAAGCAGCGAGCAGTCACTGGCATCTCAGGGAGGTAGTAAGGGCGAACAGTCACCAACATCTCAGGGAGGTAGTGAGGGCAAGCAGTCACCAGCGTCTCAGGGAGGTAGCGAGGGCGAGCAGCCAGGCTTCTCAGGGAGGCAGCGAGGGCGAGCAGCCAGGCTTCTCAGGGAGGCAAGGGCGAGCAGTCACGGACGTCTCAGGGAAGTAGCGAGGGTGAGCAGTCACCGGTGTCTCAGGGAGGTGGCGAGGGCGAGCAGTCAGGCTTCTCAGGGAGGCGAGGGCGAGCAATCAGGCTTCTCTGGGAGGCAGTGAGGGCGAGCAGTCAGGCTTCTCAGGGAGGCAGCGAGCAGTCACCGACGTCTCAGAGAGGTATCGAAGGAAAGCAGTCACCAACATCTCAGGGAGGTAATGAGGGCAAGCAGTCACAGGCATCTCAGGGCGGTAGCGAGGGCGAGCAGTCACCAGTGGCTCAGGGAGGTAGGGAGGGCGAGCATTCACCAGCAGCTCAGGGAGGCAGCGAACAGTCACTGGCATCTCAGGGAGGTAGTGAGGGCGAACAGCCACCAGTGGCTCAGGCAGATAGCGAGGGCAAGCAGTCACCAGCGTCTCAGGGAGGTAGCGAGGGCGAGCAGTCACCGGCATCTCAGGGAGGTAGCAAGGGCGAGCAGTCACCGGCATCTCAGGGAGGTAGCAAGGGCGAGCAGTCACCAGCATCTCAGGGAGGTAGCGAGGGCAAGCAGTCACCAGCAGCTCAGGGAAGCAGCGAGCAGTCACTGGCATCTCAGGGAGGTATTGAGGGCGAACAGTCACCAACATCTCAGGGAGGTAGTGAGGGCAAGCAGTCACCAGCGTCTCAGGGAGGTAGCGAGGGCGAGCAGCCAGGCTTCTCAGGGAGGCAGCGAGGGCGAGCAGCCAGGCTTCTCAGGGAGGCAGCGAGGGCGAGCAGCCAGGCTTCTCAGGGAGGCAAGGGCGAGCAGCCAGGCTTCTCAGGGAGGCGAGGGCGAGCAGCCAGGCTTCTCAGGGAGGCGAGAGCGAGCAGCCAGGCTTCTCAGGGAGGCGAGAGCGAGCAGCCAGGCTTCTCAGGGAGGCGAAGGCGAGCAGCCAGGCTTCTCAGGGAGGCGAGGGCGAGCAGTCAGGCTTCTCAGGGAGGTGAGGCGCGAGCAGCCAGGGCTTCTCAGGGAGGCAAGGGCGAGCAGTCAGGCTTCTCAGGGAGGCGAGGGCGAGCAGTCAGGCTTCTCAGGGAGGCGAGGGCGAGCAGCCAGGCTTCTCAGGGAGGCGAGGGCGAGCAGCCAGGCTTCTCAGGGAGGCGAGGGCGAGCAGTCAGGCATCTCAGAGAGGCGAAGGCGAGCAGTCAGGCTTCTCAAGGGGGCGAAGGGCGAGCAGTCAGGCATCTCAGGGAGGCGAGGGCGAGCAGTCAGGCTTCTCAGGGAGGCGACGGGCGAGCAGTCAGGCTTCTCAGGGAGGCGACTGGCGAGCAGTCAGGTTTCTAAGGGAGGCGAGAGGCGAGCAGTCAGGCATCTCAGGGAGGCAGCGAGCAGTCACCGACGTCTCAGGGAGGTATCGAAGGCAAGCAGTCACCAACATCTCAGGGAGGTAATGAGGGCAAGCAGTCACCGGCATCTCAGGGCGGTAGCGAGGGCGAGCAGTCACCAGTGGCTCAGGGAGGTAGCGAGGGCGAGCATTCACCAGCAGCTCAGGGAGGCAGCGAACAGTCACTGGCATCTCAGGGAGGTAGTGAGGGCGAACAGTCACCAACATCACAGGCAGATAGCGAGGGCAAGCAGTCACCAGCGTCTCAGGGAGGTAGCGAGGGCGAGCAGTCACCGGCATCTCAGGGAGGTAGCGAGGGCGAGCAGTCACCAGCGGCTCAGGGAGGTAGCGAGGGCGAGCAGTCACCAGCGGCTCAGGGAGGTAGCGAGGGCGAGCAGTCACCAGCAGCTCAGGGAAGCAGCGAGCAGTCACTGGCATCTCAGGGAGGTAGTGAGGGCGAACAGTCACCAACATCTCAGGGAGGTAGTGAGGGCAAGCAGTCACCAGCGTCTCAGGGAGGTAGCGAGGGCGAGCAGTCACCAGCGTCTCAGGGAGGTAGCGAGGGCGAGCAGTCACCAGCATCTCAGGGAGGTAGCGAGGACGAGCAGTCACCAGCTTCACAGGGAGGCAAAGGCGAGCAGTCACAGACGTCTCAGGGAAGTAGCGAGGGGGAGCAGTCACCGGTGTCTCAGAGAGGTGGCGAGGGCGAGCAGTCAGGCTTCTCAGGGAGGCGAGGGCGAACAGTCACCAACATCTCAGGGAGGTAGTGAGGGCAAGCAGTCACCAGCGTCTCAGGGAGGTAGCGAGGGCGAGCAGTCACCGGCGTCTCAGGGAGGTAGTGAGGGCGAGCAGTCACCAGCTTCACAGGGAGGCAAAGGCGAGCAGTCACAGACGTCTCAGGGAAGTAGCGAGGGGAGCAGTCACCGGTGTCTCAGAGAGGTGGCGAGGGCGAGCAGTCAGGCTTCTCAGGGAGGCGAGGGCGAGCAGTCAGGCTTCTCAGGGAGGCAGCGAGCAGTCAGGCTTCTCAGGGAGGCAGCGAGGCGCGCAGCCAGGCTTCTCAGGGAGGCGAGGGCGAGCAGCCAGGCTTCTCAGGGAGGCGAGGGCGAGCAGCCAGGCTTCTCAGGGAGGCGAGGGCGAGCAGCCAGGCTTCTCAGGGAGGCGAGAGCGAGCAGCCAGGCTTCTCAGGGAGGCGAGGGCGAGCAGCCAGGCTTCTCAGGGAGGCGAGGGCGAGCAGTCAGGCTTCTCAGGGAGGCGAGGGCGAGCAGCCAGGCTTCTCAGGGAGGCGAGGGCGAGCAGCCAGGCTTCTCAGGGAGGCGAGGGCGAGCAGCCAGGCTTCTCAGGGAGGCGATGGCGAGCAGTCAGGATTCTCAGGGAGGCGAGGGCGAGCAGCCAGGCTTCTCAGGGAGGCGAGGGCGAGCAGCCAGGCCTCTCAGGGAGGCGAGGGCGAGCAGCCAGGCTTCTCAGGGAGGCGAGGGCGAGCAGCCAGGCTTCTCAGGAGGCGAGGGCGAGCAGCCAGGCTTCTCAGGGAGGCGAGGGCGAGCAGTCTGGCATCTCAGAGAGGCGAAGGCGAGCAGTCAGGCTTCTCAGGGAGGCGAGGGCGAGCAGCCAGGCTTCTCAGGGAGGCGAGGGCGAGCAGCCAGGCTTCTCAGGGAGGCGAGGGGCAGCCAGGCTTCTCAGGGAGGTGAGGGCGAGCAGCCAGGCTTCTCAGGGAGGCGAGGGCGAGCAGTCAGGCATCTCAGAGAGGCGAAGGCGAGCAGTCACCGACGTCTCAGGGAGGTATCGAAGGCAAGCAGTCACCAACATCTCAGGGAGGTAATGAGGGCAAGCAGTCACCGGCATCTCAGGGCGGTAGCGAGAGCGAGCAGTCAGGCATCTCAGGGAGGCAGCGAGCAGTCACCGACGTCTCAGGGAGGTATCGAAGGAAAGCAGTCACCAACATCTCAGGGAGGTAATGAGGGCAAGCAGTCACCGGCATCTCAGGGCGGTAGCGAGAGCGAGCAGTCACCAGTGGCTCAGGGAGGTAGCGAGGGCGAGCATTCACCAGCAGCTCAGGGAGGCAGCGAACAGTCACTGGCATCTCAGGGAGGTAGTGAGGGCGAACAGTCACCAACATCACAGGCAGACAGCGAGGGCAAGCAGTCACCAGCGTCTCAGGGAGGTAGCGAGGGCGAGCAGTCACCGGCATCTCAGGGAGGTAGAGAGGGCGAGCAGTCACCAGCGGCTCAGGGAGGTAGCGAGGGCGAGCAGTCACCAGCAGCTCAGGGAAGCAGCGAGCAGTCACTGGCATCTCAGGGAGGTAGTAAGGGCGAACAGTCACCAACATCTCAGGGAGGTAGTGAGGGCAAGCAGTCACCAGCGTCTCAGGGAGGTAGCGAGGGCGAGCAGCCAGGCTTCTCAGGGAGGCAGCGAGGGCGAGCAGCCAGGCTTCTCAGGGAGGCAGCGAGGGCGAGCAGCCAGGCTTCTCAGGGAGGCAAGGGCGAGCAGTCACGGACGTCTCAGGGAAGTAGCGAGGGTGAGCAGCCACCGGTGTCTCAGGGAGGTGGCGAGGGCGAGCAGTCAGGCTTCTCAGGGAGGCGAGGGCGAGCAATCAGGCTTCTCAGGGAGGCAGCGAGGGCGAGCAGTCAGGCTTCTCAGGGAGGCAGCGAGGGCGAGCAGTCAGGCATCTCAGGGAGGCAGCGAGCAGTCACCGACGTCTCAGGGAGGTATCGAAGGAAAGCAGTCACCAACATCTCAGGGAGGTAATGAGGGCAAGCAGTCACCGGCATCTCAGGGCGGTAGCGAGGGCGAGCAGTCACCAGTGGCTCAGGGAGGTAGGGAGGGCGAGCATTCACCAGCAGCTCAGGAGGCAGCGAACAGTCACTGGCATCTCAGGGAGGTAGTGAGGGCGAACAGCCACCAACATCACAGGCAGATAGCGAGGGCAAGCAGTCACCAGCGTCTCAGGGAGGTAGCGAGGGCGAGCAGTCACCGGCATCTCAGGGAGGTAGCAAGGGCGAGCAGTCACCGGCATCTCAGGGAGGTAGCAAGGGCGAGCAGTCACCAGCATCTCAGGGAGGTAGCGAGGGCAAGCAGTCACCAGCAGCTCAGGGAAGCAGCGAGCAGTCACTGGCATCTCAGGGAGGTATTGAGGGCGAACAGTCACCAACATCTCAGGGAGGTAGTGAGGGCAAGCAGTCACCAGCGTCTCAGGGAGGTAGCGAGGGCGAGCAGTCACCAGCATCTCAGGGAGGTAGCGAGGGCGGTCCGTCACCGGCGTCTCAGGGAGGTAGTGTGGGCGAGCAGTCACCAGCTTCACAGGGAGGCAAAGGCGAGCAGTCACGGACGTCTCAGGGAAGTAGCGAGGGTGAACAGTCACCGGTGTCTCAGGGAGGTGGCGAGAGCGAGCAGTCACCGACGTCTCAGGGAGGTGATGTGAGGGACGAAAGCTTAGAATTCAACACTCACGCAACAGACACAATAATATAATGGCCAGCCTAGTGCTTAACTTTGAATTAAAATAAGGTACTTTAATCTCACAAGACTAAATATTACACAGTTCAATAGGAATGCAAGGACAGGGTTGTAATCTCAGTTACGATTTCAGTAAGGCACTAGACACCCACTTCTGGTATTCTCTCTCCCCACTGTAGGAGACATCTAATGATTACAGTCCCCAGTATATGGCAGGCCTAGGCAGTGATAAGGCACAGATAACTTCACATAATTTCCCAACGCACATCTCAGTTCAACATCTCTTACCCCTTGAGTTTCCTTGTCAAGAAATATGATGTCCGCAGAGCAGACTTGGCTGCACACTGTAGCCTGTGGCTTGTGTTGCAGTTCTAAACTTGCAACAAGTGTGATTAGTTTACCCCAACCTCTATCAGCGCCTTCGCTTCTGCAGGGGCCACAGTGGTGACATAAGGTTGGAACAAAGAGCCTTAGATGAAGTGGCAGGCCTGGGCGGCAGCTTCCACTCTGCAGGGGTCATGGCGGTGACCTTACGTTGGAACAGAGACCGTTACATGAAGTGGCAGGCCTGGGCAGTGGCCCTCGTCTTCGGCAGTGGCAGCCTCTGAGCAGAGTCATCTGTGATGGTGTGTGTTTGTGTTATATATTTGTATTGAGTTGTCAATATAACAGTGATGATCATTCAAGAACAGTTGCTGAGAGAACCTTAGACATAAAGTTTTGTACCAATAGCGTGATAGCGTGCCGTTGGAATTTGCGGCCTCCATTTCGATCAGGATGCTCCGCCTCCGCTGTGGCACGACTCCTCTCTCCAACGTCAGCAGCACCAGCCGCTCAAGCTTATGGAAGATTGGCAGTCGAAACAGTGATGCTTGTTTTTGCAAAATGTTTGGCATAATCTTCGCTTTTTTCTGCTTTAAAATCCCCCATTGCGGTTTTTATATTCATTTTATTTGATTGCATATTTGAGAATTATAAACACAAGTTGCATTTAATTTAATTTATTTAAACAACTTAGGGCCTAATTAGGATGGCGGTCAGTCAGACGACCGACCGCCCGCCCGCCCGCCATCACAGCGGGAATGAGACCGCCCGACAAGTAGTCGGCGGACCCACCCATCATATTACGATAAAACCGCTGTGTAGGTGGTCAGAAACTGTCTTTTTCCACTGCGGCTTGTGCTGCGGCCCAGGAAAAGGGCTGCAGCACAAGTTGCAGTAGTTACAGTTTGTGCACATCCATGCACTGTGTGTCAAGCACCATGCGGTGCCTGGCACACAGTGCACGGATGTGTGGAGGGGTACTACAAGTGCCCATCAGGCCACTTAGCAGTGGCCCACAGGCATCGGGGGCTCTGCTTGGGGACCCCAAAGTCCCTTTCCGATAGTCTTTTCATGGTGGTCGGACCACCATAAAAAGGCTGTCGGAAATGGGCATAGTAATCCTGACGGCGCTCCATTCAGGATCACAATTCTGACCGCCGCCCCGTCATGATCAGTAGATCCGGTTTGAGGCTTCGGTCCGTCCCCCGACAGTCAAGGGTCCGGCCGCCTGCATCGTAATGCAGCAGTTGGCACGAAAGCCTGTCTGGTGGTGGGACCGCCACCGACGGCCTGTCGGTGGGAATCATAATGATGCCCGACGTTCTTTTATGTTGGCTTCAGTATGATTTGATAGTTCAGTAATTACTTGCTCTGTGTAGCTGAAGTGTTCACTGGCGCTTCATATTGTTTAATGTTCATTTGAGACGCTCTTCATACCTCCATTTCAGCTGTCATCAATGTGTCGCAGAGCCAGTGAGTAGGTGGAAAGCCACGCGGATTGGCGCTCTACGTAACATTCAATAAGAGAGAGGAACTTCAACAGGAGTTGAGGTTCTAGGTTTGGTGCAGAAGCTGGAAACATTTTCGTCTTCGAAAACACGGACAATGGCTGTCACCGTGTGTGAAGTCACTTAGGGCCTGATTACGATCTTGGCGTATGGGATACTCCGTCACAAACGTCATGGATATCCCGTCCGCTGTATTACAAGTTCAATAGGATATAATGAAATTGTAATACAGCGGGCGGGATATCTGTCACTTATTCTTAATAGCTTTGCTAGAACACCATAGCTGCTGGGAGCCAGGGGAGAGACAGTAGCTCCCGTTGTGTGGATCAGCATCTTTGTTGTGCCAGTGAGTAATGGTTTGAAAAGTGAGGCCACCTAATAATCCTTACTGGCTCGCTTTGGTGCTTAAGTGGTTTAGCTAGAGCCTGGAAGGGAGGGGTGTGAGGACGAATGCAGTGACATGTTATATTACTTGTATTGCGTTGCAGTGTTCCTTTTTACTTAGCGTGGCAGCCCTTGTTATTGTCACTATTTTGTTTGTTTTTATAGCTACTGCTATACATGTTTTATGCACTAGGAAAGGACTTTGATATTGTTAGTTTAAACAAACACTATGAAGGTATAACCTTGGTGTGTCTATTCACGGTGGAAGAGGATTTGGAGCCTACTAACAACAAATACTCCTGTGAGTCTCACAGGACTGATTGTTCCCCAGAATGGACCATCTCAATTTGCCTCTTTTATTTCCACAACATCGTACGCCTGTCACCCTCCTTGTCTTTTACAGCGTTTTATTGCTCTACAGCACGGTTCCAGGCATAGAAATGCCATTGAATGCATTCAGTGGCATCTACATTTCATAACATGTAGCTTAATTCAAATTCAAATTTGTAGGATCAGAATTTAAAGCCCATTTCATAACATTTGTGAAATGTTGTTCAAATGCACGCCTTCATTCTAAGTAGTTTGTAGAGTGATCATTTATGTTACTATAGATACTCCTGACTTGTCAACACAATGTCCTGTACAGTTTCCTTCACAGATATTACACAGAGATAAGGACCATCCTGAAAGCTTCCCCAGTCACATAGCCATCCCCTGCCCAAGCCATGCAATAAGATGCGGTAGTCCTGCACCCAGCTGCTGATGGTCCAGTCCGGATCTCTTCAGTCCAAGATCCAGGTCTGATCCTCTTAGCCAATGGTCCATGGCCACTGATCAGAGTGAGTCGCAATTTGTTAACTCTCTCACAAATGTTAATGAGATAGGTCGCCCATGGTCCATGCCCGATCTTCTAAGCCCACGGTCCATGCCCGATCCTCTAAGCCCATGGTCCATGCCCGATCTTCTAAGCCCACGGTCCATGCCCGATCCTCTAAGCCCATGGCCCATGCCCGATCCTCTAAGCCCATGGCCCATGCCCGATCCTCTAAGCCCACGGTCCAGGCCCATTCCTCTAAGCCCAGGGTCCATGCCCGATCCTCTAAGCCCACGGTCCAGGCCCGATCCTCTAAGCCCACGGTCCAGGCCCAATCCTCTAAGCCCACGGTCCAGGCCCATTCCTCTAAGCCCAGGGTCCATGCCCGATCCTCTAAGCCCACGGTCCAGGCCCGATCCTCTAAGCCCACGGTCCAGGCCCAATCTTCTAAGCCCACGGTCCATGCCCGATCTTCTAAGCCCACGGTCCATGCCCGATCCTCTAAGCCCATGGCCCATGCCTTATCCTCTAAGCCCATGGCCCATGCCCGATCCTCTAAGCCCAGGGTCCATGCCCGATCCTCTAAGCCCACGGTCCATGCCCGATCCTCTAAGCCCATGGCCCATGCCCGATCCTCTAAGCCCATGGCCCATGCCCGATCCTCTAAGCCCACGGTCCAGGCCCATTCCTCTAAGCCCAGGGTCCATGCCCGATCCTCTAAGCCCACGGTCCAGGCCCGATCCTCTAAGCCCACGGTCCAGGCCCAATCCTCTAAGCCCACGGTCCAGGCCCATTCCTCTAAGCCCAGGGTCCATGCCCGATCCTCTAAGCCCATGGCCCATGCCCGATCCTCTAAGCCCATGGCCCATGCCCGATCCTCTAAGCCCATGGCCCATGCCCGATCCTCTAAGCCCACGGTCCAGGCCCATTCCTCTAAGCCCAGGGTCCATGCCCGATCCTCTAAGCCCACGGTCCAGGCCCGATCCTCTAAGCCCACGGTCCAGGCCCAATCCTCTAAGCCCACGGTCCAGGCCCAATCCTCTAAGCCCACGGTCCAGGCCCGATCCCCTAAGCCCATTGTCCTTTCCCGATCTTCTAAGCCCATGGTCAATGCCCGATCCCCTAAGCCCATTGTCCTTTCCCGATCTTCTAAGCCCAGGGTCCATGCCCGATCCTCTAAGCCCAGGGTCCATGCCCGATCCTCTAAGCCCACGGTCCAGGCCCATTCCTCTAAGCCCAGGGTCCATGCCCGATCCTCTAAGCCCACGGTCCAGGCCCGATCCTCTAAGCCCACGGTCCAGGCCCAATCCTCTAAGCCCACGGTCCAGGCCCAATCCTCTAAGCCCACGGTCCAGGCCCGATCCCCTAAGCCCATTGTCCTTTCCCGATCTTCTAAGCCCATGGTCAATGCCCGATCCTCTAAGCCCATAGACCATGGCCGATCCTCTAAGCCCATGGACCCTGCCCGATCCTCTATGCCCAAGGTCCAGGCTCGATCCTCTAAGCCCATAGTCCAGGCTCAATCTTCTAAGCCCATAGTCCAGGCCCGATCCTCTATGCCCAAGGTCCAGGCTCGATCCTCTAAGCCCATAGTCCAGGCTCGATCCGCTAAGCCTATAGACCATGGCCGATCCTCTAAGCCCATGGTCCAGGCCCGATCCTCTAAGCCCATAGACCATGGCCGATCCTCTAAGCCCATGGTCCAGGCCCAATCCTCTATGCTCAAAATCCAGGCTTGATCCTCTAAGCCCATGGTCCAGGCCTGATCCTCTAAGACCATGTTCCAGGCCTGATCCTCTAAGCCCATGGTTCATGCCTGATCCTCTAAGCCTACGGTCCAGGCCCGATCCTCTAAGCCCATTATCCTTTCCCGATCTTCTAAGCCCATGGTCAATGCCGGTTCCTCTAAGCCCATAGACCATGGCCGATCCTCTAAGCCCATGGTCCAGGCCCGATCCTCTTAAGCTCATGGTCCATGCCCGATCCTCTATGCCCAAGGTCCAGGCTCGATCCTCTAAGCCCATAGTCCAGGCTCGATCCTCTAAGCCCATAGACCATGGCCGATCCTCTAAGCCCATGGTCCATGACCGATCCTCTAAGACCATGGTCCATGCCCAATCCTCTAAGCCCAGGGTCCATGCCTGATCCTATAAGACCATGGTCAATGCCCGATCCTTTAAGCCCACGGTCCAGGCCCGATACTCTAAGCCCAATATCCTTTCCCGATCTTCTAAGCCCATTATCCTTTCCCGATCCTCTAAGCCCATGGTCCAGGCCTGATCCTCTAAGCCCACGGTCCAGGCTCGATCCTCTAAGCCCATGGTCTAGGCCTGATCCTCTAAGCCCATGGTCTAGGCCTGATCCTCTAAGCCCATTATCCTTTCACGATCTTCTAAGCCCATGGTCCATGCCTGATCCTCTAAGCCCATGGTCCATGCCGGATCCTCTGAGCCCATGGTCCAGGCCCGATCCTCCAAGCCCATGGTCCATGCCCGATCCTCTAAGCCCAAGGTCGAGGCTCGATCCTTTAAACTCATGGTCCAGTCTGGATCTTCTAAGCCCATGGTGCAGGTCTTATCCTCTAAGCCGATGGTCCAGGCCCCATTGCCACTGATCAGAGTGAGTCGCAGTTTGTTAACTCTCTCACGAATGTTATCATGAATGTTAATAAGGTAGCTCGCCCATGTTCCAGGTCCAATCCTCTAAGCCCATTATCCTTTCACGATCTTCTAAGCCCATGGTCCAGGCTCAATCCTCTAAGCCCATGGTCCATGCCCGATCCTCTAAGCCCATGGTCCATGCCCGATCCTCTAAGCCCATGCCCGATCCTCTAAGCCCATGGCCCAGGCTCAATCCTCTATGCCCAAAATGTATATAAAAAAACTCTGTTATTTCTTTTTATATGATAGGTTTTAAATAAAACATTTTTTTAACAAAAACGGAAAGGAGGACAGTGAAATATATGTTTGAATTGATGAAGGTGGCCAAACTGATTTTATCCACCGAAACGCGTCAACGTTGGAAACTCTGTTAAATTTGCTCAAATCAGTAAAGACTGAAAGACGGAAAATTGATTCCTCTATGTTGTACTGTATATGATTGCAAGTTAACATCCAAATGACAAATTTGAATGTCTTATGATATTCCTTTCCAGGGGGTTATTAAAAATTTGTAAAAGTATATTATATTTTGTGCTGTGGATACATTGAATGCACTTTTTCAAAGTGTATGTTTTTATTATTGTGAGAATTTTTAATACATATTTTTATAAGTGCCTTGACATCCTGAGTTGGTGTGATACCTGGTGAGCAGTTGATGATTGTACTATAGGGGTGTGGATATCTGTTTGCATACGTAAGATTGGAAGTATCTTAAAAGGGAAAATTGTTATTTGACTTGAACCTCTAAGGCCACAGTCCAGGACGGATCATCTATTCAAACCGCATTCCACAGACCACAGAGTCCAATTTTTTTACCTGGCTCAGGACATGACTGAGGGTCCTCTATGAGACTGTGTTGGTGTCGAGGCTTTGGCACTCAAGTTCAGCAGTCTCAAGACAGAATGAGGCATGGTTCTGCCTTGTTTGCGACAATGTCTTGGACCGTGAGAGCTGAGTGATGGTTCTAAGGCTTCACACATTTTCTGACTTGTGGGAAGGGTTTTTGGAATTCACCTCAGCCCAAGATCAAAGTTTTTTTAATGTTGTAATGTTTGTTGCCTAAATCTGTTCCTGATTCACTCCTTTTGCTTCCCGTCTCTTTTTCCCATGAGAAAAGTATACAACATCGATCTCTGCGTCACATAGTTTCAGGTTATATTTTTTGAGGGATCATAATCACTTGTTGTCTAACTTTTGCGCCCCCCTTTTGTCTTGCTAAGGACTCTGTCGGAAAACTACCAGTTACCTTTAGCTCTGCCTGATCCTTTCTAGCATCTCCACTGAGAAGGGTTCCACCCGCGAGCACTTGGCAGCTCCTCTGGACCATCTGCTAGAGGTTTTTTATGCCACTGGCTTTTGTCTCCACTACAGTGACTTCATTCCGAGGCCTTCAGTGTTATTGATTCCACTAATGGAGAACGGTGGCTACTAAAAGCGCTCAGCCTTACCTTGGATTAAAGAACAAGATCAAGGTGCGACAGTTGCGTCCTGCACTCGATAACAGCGTGAAACCTTCATTAATACAGAGCCAATGAAACTACAAGTCCCACCATATGTGATATGTGTCAGCATTCATGGCATGCTATGAGCGGTGGTAAGGGAAACGCACATGGATAAGTCATTACGCTGAAAGCACCATCATGAAGAGAATTGGGTAGCCGGGTACAGATTCAGACACCACTAGACTTCGGCTGGGGAAGGCTTTAGAGTCATCAGTCTCAGCCATTGTTGTGTTTTTTTTGGCACATTCTCTGTTACAATGGTCCGTACACATGAACATCACTGTAAATGACATGTGCAAAGTGTTGCCTGTTTGCCTACCATTTTTTTACCCACATGCCCTTTTTGTTGAAGACTGGAAGAGATAGCGAGACATGTTGACTTACCCTTTGATCCTCGATCTCGAAGACGGATTCGTGGACACTGCAAGCAAAGAGCGACGTGGGCAGGTCACTCAGGTCCATCATTTCTTCGAGGTCGTCGTCATTCTCCCCAAAGATCATCTCTTCCTCCTCCTCCTCTTGGTCGCTGCTGTACAGGTCGGACTGGCTGTCGCTCCACGACTTCATGCTGTTGCGGAGCATTGTGCACTGATCTCTGAAGAACAGGACCTGGGAGACAGCAGATAAAGACAGGACACATGGACGATCAATATCTGCTCCAATCTCAACTGGAGGGGTCGTCGCTCTACAGCGATGGGAAGAGGACAACCAAGAGATACAAAATCACAACCGCGATTGTGCCCCGCACAACCTTCACACAACAGTAGTAGGTCACACTCAACTTGTAGGGAGGCAAAGACAAGCTCAGGGTGCTGCACAATTTATAATAAACATCACTTGTTTTGAAAATACCTCAAGTACTCATGGGACAGTTTCATGACAATGTTTACTTCCAGGTATAAAGAAGGTCAGAAAGAAATTTGTTTTGTTAGTGCCCCCGAGTTCCTATTCTATAGCACCAGGTGATTGCGTCACAGATGTCATGCTCTGTGCCAAACTATTAATGCCCTGCCTTCCTGCCATGGGGTCACGTGTGTGTCAAAGGCATTTTACTAAATGGCATCATGTTAGTACCCTGGCTCCTATCGATGTGAGACCAGATAAGTGCCCTAGACTATTTTCAATATGGTACCATGTCGGTGCACAGGGTTAAGGCAGTGTGTCAACATCATGAAGACGGAGGCACCCTGCCTGAAGCGGGCATGGCTTGGAAGTCTCAGTTCAGGAGCATGACTACGAGTGGTGCACATCTTAAAGAAGCTTTATATTTATGGACTCCAACTTTATTCAAGACAGGGGAAAAAACTTGGTGCCTTCCACAAGTGACACTCAATTCTATATTTATATTGATGCAACCTGAATATGGCATAATAAATCAATAAAAGGTAAGCAATGTTTGATTGGGGCTAACATCTAGGGTAAGAGAGCAAGCCCAAAACTGAGCAGTGCAACCCACCACCGACCTCTAAACATGAAATGCAAAGTGTGCCCAACAGTTTACACAGCACGGGCAGCAGCAGTCCCTACAACCACCCTGTGTCTTGTTGCAGAGGCTCCTATAGAGGCCCTCATCTGGCTCTTGGCCACAGTTAGCTTTCACTATGGCCCTCAGTCTGACAATCCAGATCATTTCCTGTCTCTCATAGGGTCAAAGCTGGTCCTCACCCTCCCTTAGTCAAGGACTCTCATCTGGCCCTTTGAGGCTCTCTATCAGCTCTCAAAGACCCTCTGATCTCTAGCTAGCCCTCAGCTGACCCTAAGCAAGTTCTCAGCCACACTTGAAAGGTCCTCTGCCAGTCCAGAGACACTTGGACAGCCTTCAGATAGTTCTCAGGAACCAACAATAAGCCAATAAAAATTCTTAGCTGGATCGCAGTCTCCACTGGATCCCAGTTACTCAGGGTCATTCGGAGGGCGTTCAGTATGCCGAACCCCATCTACTGGGACTGAGACGTCCCAAAGGGAGCGTCCTCCCCAGCCTAGGTGCCCGCCAATGGCTGCGCCACACACAGAGCTTAGTATCACACGTCTTTATTCATCTGTGTGTAACCGCAAACTCCACATTCTAAACCAGCCTTCATTGCATTCCGCTCTAACACTTACGTCACAGCTCTACGGAGTCCATCAGGAGCCAAAAGGGTTCCGTCATTGCTAACTCGGAAGACACTACATCTCCCCTTCTCTTGAATAAAAATTTAAATATTTTTACAAATATATACACAGTCATAGCTCTTTGATGAGCCTCCGTGGCACTCTGATTACTCGTTCCGATTGGGACTTCAGTACCTTGGAACTGGAAAAAGGAGTGTCTATGATCTGCTTTGGCAATGCAGGAGCAATAGCAGTCTGGGAGTCTCCACTTGTCCTTTCAGAAGCAGTCTCTTAGTTGACATCAATACCTGACGAGCGTTGAGCCACATGTTGGAAATGCGAGGAGTCTTGCGTAATGAACGTCCTATGACGTTGGGCAGTCACCATGTGTCCTTTGGTGGTCACGAGAAATGGCTCAGCATCAAAGTGAGCATCAGACTTTCGTTTTCTCGACTGACAAACAAGCACTCGATCTCCTCTAGTGAAAACATTGTCTTTCGCATGTTGTCGCTTGTCTGCATAGGCCTTCATTTTCTTTTTACGAGCCAAGTCTTTGATAATGGTTTCTTCCTCGGTATTTGATCTTCGGTTGGTCCATTGAAGTAGCTTGGTCGTCATTGCTCTCCCGAACATCCAGGTCACAGAGATTTCACCTGTGGTCGAGTGAGTGGTCCAACGGTAAGCTCGCAAGGTAAAATTTAACACAGTATTAAGGTTGAGCTTTTCCAATACAGCACGCTGCACAGTTGTTTAAAGGTGGGCCGTTGTCAGATATTAAGATCAGAGCAACACCCCATGTCACAAAGATGCTGTCTAATCTCTCAATGACTTTCTTGAGTGATAGATGAGAGATCTTCTATCAACGGAAACCAGGAGTACTAGTCGACAATCACCATCAGGTGATGTCATTTCTCAAGAGGATCAAAGAAATCAACAGCGTTCTTTCCCATGCATGCTTTGGCGACTCTGACATGTTCAAGGTGTGTGGAGTAGTTTCTAAGAAAGGCAGTTGCATAGGTGACAGGCCTTCAACTCTCTCATCGATATAAGGAAACCAGATTCGGTCTAGGAGAGCTTGTTTTGATTGCTCCACGATGTCCTTCATGGGCCACTCCAATTATCCTTCGTCGTAAGCTTTCTGAAATGACAATTCTCAGACCTCTCAGGATACTGTCTGCTTGAGTAACGGGCAGCTCATCTTTGACATTTATAAACTTCTGGCATCCACTGTCACTGGTACGAGGTCGAGTGTGCTGGTTCCAAGACTGATGTGTAATAATATCCTTTCATTTGAGCATGTCACTATCTTGACTCATGACAGGGACAATTTGTTCTCTCAAAATGGCAGCGGGTGTGCTTGATTTCACAATGAAATTTATGTAGGCCTCAGCCGTCTTGGAAGGGGGATCATGAGCTTGTATAGGCACTCTTGAGAAGTAATTGGCGGGGTTTTGATCTTTCCCTGGACGGTGCATGATTCTGTAACGGTATTCTTGTAATCATAGACCCCACCGTTCAATACGAGGAGGCCTCTTGGTCTTTGGATTACCAAAGATAGTCAATAATGCTTGATGGTCTGTCACAAGTGTAAAAGGCTTTCCGTGTAAGAATATATGAAAGTGTTTACAAGCCCACACCACTGCTACACTTTCTTTCTCAAGTTGTGAATAGGCGTGCTCTGTTCGGGGCAAACTTCTGCTTACATATGCCACAATACGCCTTTGAGCATTTGGGTGTCCACTGTGCTGTGCAAGGATAGCACCTAATCCCGACTGGGCTAGCGTCAACAACAACCTCTGTACAAGGCTTTGGATCAAAGTATGCCATTTCAGTAGCATTTTCGATAACTTGTTTGATTCTCTTAAAGCTTTGCTTGCATTCATGTGACCAATTAAATAAAACCGTATTTTTTGTAAGGTCTTTCAACGGAGCACTCACAGTGGCAAAGTCTTGTATGTAACTAGAACAGCAACTGGCCATGCCAAGGAATGAACGTCACATGGAAACATCCTGTGGGGGACTGACTGTTGACCGCGCTTGCACTTTAGCTGGATCAGGTGTCATACCCCCATCAGAAAAGATATGACCAAAGAACTTTAGTTTGTTCTTATGGAATTCACATTTCTCAGTATTTCAAGTTAATCCTGCATCAGCAAGTAACCGACACACTTGCGTCAAAGCATTATCGTGCTCCTTCTGTGTAGCTCTTAAACTAATCTGTCATCACTATGATTGAAAGCATTCATGACAGGCTGTTTAATACGTCGAATGACAACTTGAAAAAGCTCTAGGGCTGATGACACACCAAAACTCAGTCTTTTATATCAGCACAGACCAATATGTGTGGAAAAGGTTGTATATGTACCTGCAATTCTCTTCGAGTTCCAACTTATGATATCCTTTATTCAAATCAAGGTGAGAGAAGACCTTTGCACTATTCAATTGTGTGATCATGTTGGCACTGTGCAGACCTGGAGGTCGTTTGCTTTCAATCGCTTTGTTCGCTTGAGGCAGATGCGTACAGCGCCTTCATAATCCTTTTTGTGTACTACCATCACGGGAGAAACCCACGGCATTGGACCAGTAGAGAGCTCGATGATATCATGTCTGAGTAACAATTCAAGTTCTTTTTCAACAGCTTCTTGTAAATTAAATGCAATGTTATGCCTTTGAGCAACAGGACGGACTCTCATAGTCCTAAGTTTTCCTAACCCATGAAACAACAAAGGGAACTGACTTACTATTTTGTGATGAGTATCCATGTTGTAGTTCACTGATATCAGTCCCATATCAGCAGCTGTGCTTAAATTGAGTTACAGGCACTTGACGCTGTACCTTGAAGCACATGAATGGGTGCGTGTACTCTGGTTCTCTTGTGCCATCTTGACTTTTCAATGGCATCGATTCAGCGCATGTACACATTTTAGTTTTCGATGACATGAGTCGTGGCACTGGAGACAGCTCATTGTATTTCTCCTCAGACATGATGTTTATTGATGCACCACTGTCAATAACGAAAGGTATTGAACAACCGTTTACTTTCATTATAATCTTCGGACAATGTTTGAATGACTTTGTTGCTTTCTCATGCCGATTTTTCTTTTACTGATGTTTTTCTTCACTTGGGGCCAGTCCGACATGCGCACATTTTTCTGAGGTAAACATCGACATGGCACAACTATCGTCTTTACTTTCATTCGATATTGATACTGAAGAACTCTTTGACGATGATTTAGATGGTGTCTGACTTCGTTTGGTGTCGATTTGCCTCAGCTGGTGTTGTCGCTTGGCCTTCTGAGGGTACGTCAAATGTCGCTTCTGGAGCGTTTGGGTGGCCATTTTTGTCTTCGCGCTGTGACACACTTAAACCATTACAAAATGGTTCTCCTTCCACCGCCTGTCCATATCTGTCCAATGGTAGGACATTTACCTTCGTGTGGAAACGAAAATCCACACCTGAAGCACAACTTCCTTTTCTGTGGAGACATCACTTTGTGTCCTTCAGCCTTGTGCTTCGACTTACTTTTCATGCTGTGACGGAGTAACCCGGCTGCCGAGATCTAAATCAGGCCCTAGGAGCTTCTCTCAGAATGCGTCGTCTGAATGAATCTGACAGACATCCATCAATAACTCTGAGATGTATTGCTTCCTTGTATTTAAATTCATTGAACTTACAGTGTTTACTGAGCATATCTAGTCTCTCAACAAATTCATCTATGGTCTCAATCAATCAATCAATGAATACTCACTTTATTTCGCCAATTTGATAAAACGGCATAAAAGTATTCTACATGAAATAAAATCACGATAACATAATAAACATAAAAACAGCAATTGTTAAAAAAATTAACGCTGAGCTTGACACAGCAGTGGGGTCATACCATTCAGACACAGCTCTGTCAATCACATTTACACTATGGTGTGCATTTGTGCACACCCTGGAATCCAGGCGACCCACTGAGAGCGGCAATTAAGGAAGCCACGGGAGGTAAGGAGGTAAAAATGTCCCTTATCCTGCGTGAGCCTTTTGTGCGAGTGTTTGACTGCTTGTGAGTGTTTAACGGCTTGTGTGTGTGTTTACGTGTAAGGGAAAGAGGAAGATATACAATCTGGATAGTCTACGAAGGTGTTTTAAAGAAAGTGTGCGGACTGCTTTGTATGTGCATGAATCCTCGGGCCTGTGTGCGTGGGTCCGCACACGAGAATTTGAGTATTAAGCCCAATGCAAATAAATAATAATAATCAGAGCCACTGTAATTATGCGTCAGGGTTGATTAAATTATGCAGCAAGAAAAGGCAATTTATGCTGCGCAATGCAGAATAGTTCCTGATTGTATTACTTCATTATTTTGTCATTTGTATACTGTCTGGGCATAGGTTGCACTTCAGTTTAAACATAGCAATTAGCAACATAAAGGTGAGAAGGTGGGGAGGCGACGGCAATTAATAGAATCTGGCATGGCTGCATAAAATGTCTTAAATGTCTTAATAGAATCTGGCATGGCTGCATAAAATGTCTTAAATGTCTTAATAGAATCTGGCATGGCTGCATAAAATGTCTTAAATGTCTTAATAGAATCTAGCATGGCTGCATAAAATGTCTTAAATGTCTTAATAGAATCTGGCATGGCTGCATAAAATGTCTTAAATGTCTTAATAGAATCTGGCATGGCTGCATAAAATGTCTTAAATGTCTTAATAGAATCTGGCATGGCTGCATAAAATGTCTTAAATGTCTTAATAGAATCTGGCATGGCTGCATAAAATGTCTTAAATGTCTTAATAGAATCTAGCATGGCTGCATAAAATGTCTTAAATGTCTTAATAGAATCTAGCATGGCTGCATAAAATGTCTTAAATGTCTTAATAGAATCTGGCATGGCTGCATAAAATGTCTTAAATGTCTTAATAGAATCTGGCATGGCTGCATAAAATGTCTTAAATGTCTTAATAGAATCTGGCATGGCTGCATAAAATGTCTTAAATGTCTTAATAGAATCTGGCACGGCTGCATAAAATGTCTTAAATATCTTAATAGAATCTAGCATGGCTGCATTAAATGTCTTAATAAAATCTGGCATGGCTGCATAAAATGCCTTAAATGTCTTAATAGAATCTGGCATGGCTGCATAAAATGTCTTAAAAGGTCTCAGTAGGTTGTAAGACAAGGATCCTCTGCTCAATATTATCATTGTACAGATCTTTAAGATGGGGAATGGATGAATTGGGTATAATTCCAAGACATGTCCAGCAAGCAGAGAGACTTGCAGAATCCATCCCTTCTACTTAGTGAGTTCTTTTAGGCTGTCCTTTCACCGTAGGCAACACACCCCTGTTAAATCACCAATCAGAAAAAAATGTGGGTTGTGAGCTGAGATTCCTTCTGTGCCAGAAGACACCACAAGTCGGTCAGTCTTGATTATTTGAGGCCTCAAACATATTGCCATGTGTTACGTAGGATAGCAAGAACCAGGGCCCTAGAAGTTCCTGGATGGTCGGTGGCTTCAAGCAGAGGGTGGCAGATGGTAAATATTCTATAGTGTGGTGGCAGTAATGCATGAATAGTAATACTGTTCAAAGAATGTAATGTCATCTTTAGGGTTAACTGAGCTAAGATAATGAGATGTGCATAGTGTTACAAAGAATCTACCCTAGAATATTTATCTACTCACCCTCTGATACCAACTAACGGCGATGTAAGAAGACCAGGTGGGAGGGAGACACGATTGCACATCTGCCTTCATGCTTGGCAGTGCCACGCCTGGGCTGGTGGATTCATAACTCCTAAAGAGGGATCGTTGAGATGTTTGACATCCCCCTTCCAGACGCTAAAAATGTTTGTCATTGATTTGTTTCCATAGCGCTTAAAAACCATGAACTAACACAGGTCCCACCCATCACTGCCTCTACTCTGCTCCGCACACCCGCTGCAGACACAGTATGACACAGTGCTTGTCCGTGTACAGCAGTGACCCAAATGTACATACTAAACTACCAACACCCAGTGCCCCACAGTGCTGAGATCTCATAATGCTGGCCTACAACACCATGCAGGCCTAACATAACCCACAGTAATGACCAATGTGCACGGTTTTTAATTTGTCAAACTCGTTCTGAGGATTCTTTCACATTGTCGGATCTGGCCAGTCCATATAAATAAAACAGGATGCAAGAATATGCCGACTGCGCATAAGAGGAAATGAGGATGAGCCCTTTAAATGAGGATCTCTTGAAAACTATGCTGCTAAAGGAGGGACGGTGCCCAGGACGGTATATACTGTTTGGTGTTGCCTGGTTTAAAAGAAAAAAGTGGTAAAGCAGTAGTCTAGGAGTGTGCATGTTGAAGCTGCTGTGCCAGAGTTTTCTCCTGCAATCTCCTTTCATGTAGTAAAGATAGGTGGAAGGACCATGGCCACTTACATTACAGACCCCCAATGTATACGTGTCAACATATTGGGAATACCCAAGAGTTAATATTAGAGAGATACATTTCTATTTTATTTTCTGTTAGCTTTCTTGAGAATGAAGGAAAATGGATGAGAAAGTTAAAATATAATTTAAAGCTAAAAGTCTCCCCTCTGCTTCACAAGTTTTCGCATGCATGCCATTATGAACTAAGTCCTACTCTTCGTGAGCTCGTCCTGATCTTTTCGTGGTCTGTGCTCTCTGTGAGGAACAAGGCACCGAGCAAAGGTCTGAAATTCCAGAGGCAAGGTCTGACAGGGCTGAACCAGGACCCCACATCACTGGCACAAGATCCTCCATTGGCGGCCCAGCATCCCTCAGTGCTGCCTACATCACAGCAACGGCTCACGATCAGACAAGGAAGGTTTAACAATCACAGTGTTGAGCGGTGTGAAAACATTTCTGGCCAAAGACCACACAGAAGGTGTCAAGATCACTTTAAGTGCAATGGGCTGCATACATATTTTAGTGGGTCATAACAGCAAAATGGCTATTAATTACTAAGCATGTGTGATGTCACATGTGCAGAGGGAATCTGCACATATGGGGAATTTGAGATTACTAACAAGGATAATGCAAGTACAAAATGAATACACATTAGAAGGAAGAAGTGCCATTGTATCATATCCCGCCCCTAGCCCCGCCCACTAGCCGCACCCCTAACTCAATTTGAGGAGTACCTGCACTTATGTTTTTCCATTCAAAGCAGTGAGTAAAGCTTCTCTACATTTCCCAACGCTAGAGTCCTTTGAAATGGTTTATGAAATTGAGTAAAATTCACTTGATAAAATTTGCAAAAAAACAGAAAATGCTGCACAGAGAGAGAAGTGGTCCCATCGCAAGGGCAGACGGGCCAACTGGGCATCCATTGAGGAACTGCCCCATAAAAACAGTCTCCACGCTGTGCCATGTCAATACCCTCAGGCGCCGAGAAGCCTCGGGGTAATTGTTTGCGCTTTATAAAACTCAAATCAAATCTCTAAACAGAAAAGGAGCGATTGTTCCCATCGAGTAAGCGCCAGGGTGAGGCAAGGCGCTAGGGTAGGCGAGTCAGCGCCAGGGTGAAGCGAGGCGCTAGGGTGAGGCGAGTCAGCACCAGGGTGAGGCGAGGCGCTAGGGTGAGGCGAGTCAGCGCCAGGGTGAGGCGAGTCAGCGCCAGGGTGAGGCGAGTCAGTGCCAGGGTGAGGCGAGGCGCCAGGGTGAGGCGAGGCGCTAGGGTGAGGCGAGTCAGCGCCAGGGTGAGGCGAGTCGGCGCCAGGGTGAGGCTAGGCGCTAGGGTGAGGCGAGTCAGCGCCAGGGGGAGGCGAGGCGCTAGGGTGAGGCGAGTCAGCGCCAGGGTGAGGCGAGGCGCTAGGGTGAGGCGAGTCAGCGCTAGGGTGAGGCGAGTCAGCGCCAGGGTGAGGCAAGGCGCTAGGGTGAGGCGAGTCAGCGCTAGGGTGAGGCGAGTCAGCGCCAGGGTGAGGCGAGTCAGTGCCAGGGTGAGGCGAGTCAGCGCCAGGGTGAGGCGAGTCAGCGCCAGGGTGAGGCGAGGCGCTAGGGTGAGGCGAGTCAGCGCCAGGGTGAGGCAAGGCGCCAGGGTGAGGCAAGGCGCCAGGGTGAGGCAAGGCGGCAGGGTGAGGCAAGGCGCTAGGGTGAGGCGAGTCAGCGCTAGGGTGAGGCGAGTCAGCGCCAGGGTGAGGCGAGTCAGCGCCAGGGTGAGGCGAGTCAGCGCCAGGGTGAGGCAAGGCGCTAGGGTGAGGCAAGGCGCTAGGGCTGGAAAGGCCAAAGCAATACAATAATTCTTCACAGACATTTTATCACAGTCCGGGTCCAGACGCTGCTTTAGACGGTTCTCCCTAAAGAGGTTCTTCACTAACAGTTTACCTGATTCGGTTAAAGTGAGCGGTGCTTGGGAAAGCTCGAGTAATCCTGTATCATTGAGGGATCCGCGCAGGTGAATCCACCAGGGAACAGAAAAGCATCGACCAAGGTGGAGACAATCTGATAATACTTGCCTTTTAAAGCTGCCCTTCGCGCGAGTCCTACCCACAAGAGGGGGCCGGCCTCTCTGTCGGAAACATATGCAGAATGTAGGATAAAACATGAACTCGAGGGTGGGGGCTGAAGAGTTCTCCATCTGTGGGGCCCTGGACTTTGGAAGTCCCAGATCCCGGCACCGTCCTCGGCCGCCGGAATACACCGATGCTTATACATTTTCATAAAAGCTGCAGTTGAACTTGAGCCCCTAAAAGTTGTGTGTGATATTGCGGATGGCCCCGGCTGCCCTATTCAGCTTCACGCGGGAAGTAATATGCTGGGGCTGCAAGAACCACACGACTTAAAAGTGACCCCAGGATAATTCAAATTGCCCACACTGCTCAGAGACCTATTCTTTACTGATATGGAGGCCACAGTTTTCTTCCCAAGCCCTCACGCCATAATATGGGATTTCCCATAATTAGTCGATAGCCCCAAAGAGCACCGATTAACCTGAAAGCAGATGCTTCTAATTGTTCTGACTGTTCTCAGTTGAGCGCTGTCCATCACGCAAGCAAAAGAGAAAAGACGAACACAGGGAAGTTTGCGTCCCAAACCTTATTAAAAAAAATAAAATCTTTCTGGAGTTTGCACCCAAAGGATTTTTTTGTTTAGTGCGGTGGGTGAACCGTTTCTATCCATGGCACAACACAAGTAATGAGGGAGACGTGACCTGTTCGTCCACAGCATTAAAAGGGGTACATACCGAGGCAGTACCAGTTGACTTTCACTCTTAGAAACCAGCTACCCTTACAACTGCAAGTTGACTGAAACGTAACGAAGGCTCTGTCCATTGCTATGCTGGCTTTCGCCTAGGTTCACCCTATACAAACACCACACATGTTCACAGAGGCCTGAGCAAGCCCAGGTGTCGATGCAGAAGGTTTTCAGCCCAAAGGTTTTTAGAGAAACCACTTGTTTCTCGACCGGCTGAGCCTACCCCCCAAGTCCATAAAAACTTGGGGCTCCAGGAGGGGTGAATGGCCAGACCAGAAGCTCTCTGCAGGAGCTGTCTTCCTGTAGAGAAGCATGTATGCATGTGTGTGCGTGTGTGTGTGTGTGTATGTATGTATGTGTGTGTGTGTATGTATGTGTGTGTGTGTGTGTGTATGTATGTATGTATTTGTATGTATGTATGTATGTGTGTGTGTGTATGTATGTGTGTGTGTGTGTGTGTGTATGTATGTGTGTATGTATGTATGTATGCATGCATGCATGCATGTATGTGTGTATGTGTGTATGTAGTGGTATTCATATAGCGCAAACCTATCTGTGACGCAGTGGAGCGCTGTACATTAGATGAGGGATCGGGAGATTATCTACAACATCGTGTATGTCATGTGAGGATTGCACAAATACATTTTACACATTTATGCACAAGGAGATGTAATGATTTGCCGAGAATCACACCTCGGTTCCAAGGGCAGCAGTTGGAGCTTCTAGTCCGCATCCCCTCATAAGGAAAGACCTCTCTCCCGCCGAAAAGATCACCCTCTCTCTGAAAGCACCGGAGATCCAGTGGTGGCAGCAGCTGCCCCAGAGAGAAGACCATTCTCACACACAGGAGATCCCTCGCTCTCTCTGGAATCACTGCAGGAGATCCAGTAATGGTGGCAGCTGCATCTGAGGCAAGATCCTTCTCATAGAGAGGAGATCACCCTCTCTCTGGGGGCACCGGAGAGCCAGTGGTGGCAGCAGCTGCCCCAGAGGAGAGACCTCTCAAACAGGGGAGATCACCCTCTCTCTGGGGGCACAGGAGATCCAGTGGTGGCAGCAGCTGCCCCAGAGGAGAGACCATTCTCACACACAGGAGATCCCTCGCTCTCTCTGGAATCACTGCAGGAGATCCAGTAATGGTGGCAGCTGCATCTGAGGCAAGATCCTTCTCATAGAGAGGAGATCACCCTCTCTCTGGGGGCACCGGAGAGCCAGCGGTGGCAGCAGCTGCCCCAGAGGAGAGACCTCTCAAACAGGGGAGATCACCCTCTCTCTGGGGGCACAGGAGATCCAGTGGTGGCAGCAGCTGCCCCAGAGGAGAGACCTCTCAAACAGGGGAGATCACCCTCTCTCTGGTGGCACAGGAGATCCAGTGGTGGCAGCAGCTGCCCCAGAGGAGAGACCTCTCAAACAGGGGAGATCACCCTCTCTCTGGTGGCACAGGAGATCCAGTGGTGGCAGCAGCTGCCCCAGAGGAGAGACCTCTCAAACAGGGGAGATCACCCTCTCTCTGGGGGCACAGGAGATCCAGTGGTGGCAGCAGCTGCCCCAGAGGAGAGACCATTCTCACACACAGGAGATCCCTCGCTCTCTCTGGAATCACTGCAGGAGATCCAGTAATGGTGGCAGCTGCATCTGAGGCAAGATCCTTCTCATAGAGAGGAGATCACCCTCTCTCTGGGGGCACCGGAGAGCCAGTGGTGGCAGCAGCTGCCCCAGAGGAGAGACCTCTCAAACAGGGGAGATCACCCTCTCTCTGGGGGCACAGGAGATCCAGTGGTGGCAGCAGCTGCCCCAGAGGAGAGACCATTCTCACACACAGGAGATCCCTCGCTCTCTCTGGAATCACTGCAGGAGATCCAGTAATGGTGGCAGCTGCATCTGAGGCAAGATCCTTCTCATAGAGAGGAGATCACCCTCTCTCTGGGGGCACCGGAGAGCCAGCGGTGGCAGCAGCTGCCCCAGAGGAGAGACCTCTCAAACAGGGGAGATCACCCTCTCTCTGGGGGCACAGGAGATCCAGTGGTGGCAGCAGCTGCCCCAGAGGAGAGACCTCTCAAACAGGGGAGATCACCCTCTCTCTGGGGGCACAGGAGATCCAGTGGTGGCAGCAGCTGCCCCAGAGGAGAGACCATTCTCACACACAGGAGATCCTCGCTCTCTCTGGAATCACTGCAGGAGATCCAGTAATGGTGGCAGCTGCATCTGAGGCAAGATCCTTCTCATATAGAGGAGATCACCCTCTCTCTGGGGGCACCGGAGAGCCAGCGGTGGCAGCAGCTGCCCCAGAGGAGAGACCTCTCAAACAGGGGAGATCACCCTCTCTCTGGGGGCACAGGAGATCCAATGGTGGCAGCAGCTGCCCCAGAGGAGAGACCTCTCAAACAGGGGAGATCACCCTCTCTCTGGGGGCACAGGAGATCCAGTGGTGGCAGCAGCTGCCCCAGAGGAGAGACCATTCTCACACACAGGAGATCCCTCGCTCTCTCTGGAATCACTGCAGGAGATCCAGTAATGGTGGCAGCTGCATCTGAGGCAAGATCCTTCTCATAGAGAGGAGATCACCCTCTCTCTGGGGGCACCGGAGAGCCAGTGGTGGCAGCAGCTGCCCCAGAGGAGAGACCTCTCAAACAGGGGAGATCACCCTCTCTCTGGGGGCACAGGAGATCCAGTGGTGGCAGCAGCTGCCCCAGAGGAGAGACCATTCTCACACACAGGAGATCCTCGCTCTCTCTGGAATCACTGCAGGAGATCCAGTAATGGTGGCAGCTGCATCTGAGGCAAGATCCTTCTCATAGAGAGGAGATCACCCTCTCTCTGGGGGCACCGGAGAGCCAGCGGTGGCAGCAGCTGCCCCAGAGGAGAGACCTCTCAAACAGGGAGATCACCCTCTCTCTGGGGGCACAGGAGATCCAGTGGTGGCAGCAGCTGCCCCAGAGGAGAGACCTCTCAAACAGGGGAGATCACCCTCTCTCTGGGGGCACAGGAGATCCAGTGGTGGCAGCAGCTGCCCCAGAGGAGAGACCATTCTCACACACAGGAGATCCCTCGCTCTCTCTGGAATCACTGCAGGAGATCCAGTAATGGTGGCAGCTGCATCTGAGGCAAGATCCTTCTCATATACAGGAGATCACCCTCTCTCTGGGGGCACCGGAGAGCCAGCGGTGGCAGCAGCTGCCCCAGAGGAGAGACCTCTCAAACAGGGAGATCACCCTCTCTCTGGGGGCACAGGAGATCCAATGGTGGCAGCAGCTGCCCCAGAGGAGAGACCTCTCAAACAGGGGAGATCACCCTCTCTGGGGGCACAGGAGATCCAGTGGTGGCAGCAGCTGCCCCAGAGGAGAGACCATTCTCACACACAGGAGATCCTCGCTCTCTCTGGAATCACTGCAGGAGATCCAGTAATGGTGGCATCTGCATCTGAGGCAAGATCCTTCTCATAGAGAGGAGATCACCCTCTCTCTGGGGGCACCGGAGAGCCAGCGGTGGCAGCAGCTGCCCCAGAGGAGAGCCCTCTCAAACAGGGAGATCACCCTCTCTCTGGGGGCACAGGAGATCCAATGGTGGCAGCAGCTGCCCCAGAGGAGAGACCTCTCAAACAGGGGAGATCACCCTCTCTCTGGGGGCACAGGAGATCCAGTGGTGGCAGCAGCTGCCCCAGAGGAGAGACCATTCTCACACACAGGAGATCCCTCGCTCTCTCTGGAATCACTGCAGGAGATCCAGTAATGGTGGCAGCTGCATCTGAGGCAAGATCCTTCTCATAGAGAGGAGATCACCCTCTCTCTGGGGGCACCGGAGAGCCAGCGGTGGCAGCAGCTGCCCCAGAGGAGAGACCTCTCAAACAGGGGAGATCACCCTCTCTCTGGTGGCACAGGAGATCCAGTGGTGGCAGCAGCTGCCCCAGAGGAGAGACCTCTCAAACAGGGAGATCACCCTCTCTCTGGGGGCACAGGAGATCCAGTGGTGGCAGCAGCTGCCCCAGAGGAGAGACCATTCTCACACACAGGAGATCCCTCGCTCTCTCTGGAATCACTGCAGGAGATCCAGTAATGGTGGCAGCTGCATCTGAGGCAAGATCCTTCTCATAGAGAGGAGATCACCCTCTCTCTGGGGGCACCGGAGAGCCAGCGGTGGCAGCAGCTCCCCAGAGGAGAGACCTCTCAAACAGGGGAGATCACCCTCTCTCTGGGGGCACAGGAGATCCAGTGGTGGTAGCAGCTGCCCCAGAGGAGAGACCTCTCAAACAGGGAGATCACCCTCTCTCTGGGGGCACAGGAGATCCAGTGGTGGCAGCAGCTGCCCCAGAGGAGAGACCATTCTCACACACAGGAGATCCCTCGCTCTCTCTGGAATCACTGCAGGAGATCCAGTAATGGTGGCAGCTGCATCTGAGGCAAGATCCTTCTCATAGAGAGGAGATCACCCTCTCTCTGGGGGCACCGGAGAGCCAGCGGTGGCAGCAGCTGCCCCAGAGGAGAGACCTCTCAAACAGGGAGATCACCCTCTCTCTGGGGGCACAGGAGATCCAGTGGTGGCAGCAGCTGCCCCAGAGGAGAGACCTCTCAAACAGGGGAGATCACCCTCTCTCTGGGGGCACAGGAGATCCAGTGGTGGCAGCAGCTGCCCCAGAGGAGAGACCATTCTCACACACAGGAGATCCCTCGCTCTCTCTGGAATCACTGCAGGAGATCCAGTAATGGTGGCATCTGCATCTGAGGCAAGATCCTTCTCATAGAGAGGAGATCACCCTCTCTCTGGGGGCACCGGAGAGCCAGCGGTGGCAGCAGCTGCCCCAGAGGAGAGACCTCTCAAACAGGGGAGATCACCCTCTCTCTGGGGGCACAGGAGATCCAGTGGTGGCAGCAGCTGCCCCAGAGGAGAGACCTCTCAAACAGGGGAGATCACCCTCTCTCTGGGGGCACAGGAGATCCAGTGGTGGCAGCAGCTGCCCCAGAGGAGAGACCATTCTCACACACAGGAGATCCCTCGCTCTCTCTGGAATCACTGCAGGAGATCCAGTAATGGTGGCAGCTGCATCTGAGGCAAGATCCTTCTCATAGAGAGGAGATCGCACTCTCTCTGGGGTACGGGAGAGCCAGCGGTGGCAGCAGCTGCCCCAGAGGAGAGACCTCTCAAACAGGGGAGATCACCCTCTATCTGGGGGCACAGGAGATCCAGTGGTGGCTGGATCACATGGAGGTCTGGAATGTCTGTGTGATCTTCGAAGTGTTCTCAGATCTAATTACGCAGTGAGGAGCCCACCAATGAGGCTGGGGGAGCACTGTGCAGATGTTGCTACCGCTGGAGAGTGATCAGTGGAGCGGTCACTGCACATAAACTGCCTAGAACAGCTGGCGGGATCCTTCTCAGTAAGATGCCAGGTGAGGGGCAATGCCAGGTGCTGTATCCCTTTAAGGACGGCCAACCTGTCCATGGTGTGTTACACAAACCACTTGAGGAACGCAAAATCTAGATTCCAGGCAGAGCTGGCATCAGAATTTTGATAAGTGTCTGGGAATGACGATGTCTATGCAGGGAGAATATCTTCCACGGAAACTAAACCTGGTGGAACAATACTATGTTTGGAAATGTTATCAGCAATGTCCCATCTATAGAGACCTTACTACAAGATGATTTTGACCAGGCCCTGAGACTGAAAGGACATGAATGTTGTTTTTTGACTGTATATATTTTATGTGCACTGCGCTGGCACTTTTGCACTTGTCACGGAGCACCTTAGAAGATGCTAATGTTTATTTGAATGCTGCAATGCTTCCATTAGGAGTCTTGTATGGTCTTTGACGCCTGTGTGTGTGTCTCTGGAATATGTTTCTACAACGTTTTCTCTGTATATAGATTGAATGAATCCGACAGAAGCATTATTGTGTGACACGTGCTCGGTTCGCCTGACGCCAGGGCCAGCAAGAAGCACGGATACCATGTTCACATGGATTTGGGGCCCTCGGGGCAGGGTAGACCCATTTACCGTGCAGGGGCATTCTTGCACCAAGGCCTGGCTAGAGGGGGCACAAACCTCAGGGGCTTCGCGGCTTTGACTTGGAGTAGCGCCTGGGTAGCATTTTACCCGCATGTTTGGTTACTTTGTGCAGGTCAATGCTCACACTTTAGCCGACTTTCGTGTGCAGCACAGGGCGAAAAACAAATGAAAGCGAAGCACAAAAATGAAGTCTTACTATGCACTCATTGTCCGGTGCTGCGCTAGATCTGCCCACCAGAGGGAGCCACACTCCATCATAACGAGTAGACACCAGAAACTAACCAACACTGGGAGCTTCATTGGGAAGCGCCTCGAACTTGGCGCCTCACTTTAATAACATTTTGTAGTTTCATTAAAAATATCAGAGGGGTTTACATTACATTGTGGGCAGAACTTTGATTACATGTACGGGTTCCCTCGGGTCATAGGACTGATGATGCCAAACCAGGAGGGTTTTAGTCCTACTTCTGCCATCATAAGAATAGTTTTAAAGTGAAGAAGGAAATGTAGAGACACCCGTGGTTATAAGACTGCCTGGGGGGATATTTCACATGTGAGACACCCGTGGTTATAAGACTGCCTGCGGGGATATTTCACATGATGTGAGACACCCGTGGTTATAAGACTGCCTGCGGGGATATTTCACATGTGAGACACCCGTGGTTATAAGACTGCCTGCGGGGATATTTCACATGATGTGAGACACCCGTGGTTATAAGACTGCCTGCGGGGACATTTCACATGTGAGACACCCGTGGTTATAAGACTGCCTGCGGGGATATTTCACATGATGTGAGACACCCGTGGTTATAAGACTGCCTGCGGGGATATTTCACATGATGTGAGACACCCGTGGTTATAAGACTGCCTGCAGGGACATTTCACATGTGAGACACCCGTGGTTATAAGACTGCCTGCGGGGATATTTCACATGATGTGAGACACCCGTGGTTATAAGACTGCCTGCGGGACATTTCACATGTGAGACACCCGTGGTTATAAGACTGCCTGCGGGGATATTTCACATGATGTGAGACACCCGTGGTTATAAGACTGCCTGCGGGGATATTTCACATGTGAGACACCCGTGGTTATAAGACTGCCTGCGGGGATATTTCACATGTGAGACACCCGTGGTTATAAGACTGCCTGCGGGGATATTTCACATGATGTGAGACACGCGTGGTTATAAGACTGCCTGCGGGGACATTTCACATGTGAGACACCCGTGGTTATAAGACTGCCTGCGGGGATATTTCACATGATGTGAGACACCCGTGGTTATAAGACTGCCTGCGGGGATATTTCACATGATGTGAGACATCCGTGGTTATAAGACTGCCTGCGGGACATTTCACATGTGAGACACCCGTGGTTATAAGACTGCCTGCGGGGATATTTCACATGATGTGAGACACCCGTGGTTATAAGACTGCCTGCGGGACATTTCACATGTGAGACACCCGTGGTTATAAGACTGCCTGCGGGGATATTTCACATGATGTGAGACACCCGTGGTTATAAGACTGCCTGCGGGGATATTTCACATGTGAGACACCCGTGGTTATAAGACTGCCTGCGGGGATATTTCACATGATGTGAGACACCCGTGGTTATAAGACTGCCTGCGGGACATTTCACATGTGAGACACCCGTGGTTATAAGACTGCCTGCGGGGATATTTCACATGATGTGAGACACCCGTGGTTATAAGACTGCCTGCGGGACATTTCACATGAGACACCCGTGGTTATAAGACTGCCTGCGGGGATATTTCACATGATGTGAGACACCCGTGGTTATAAGACTGCCTGCCGGGATATTTCACATGTGAGACACCCGTGGTTATAAGACTGCCTGCGGGGATATTTCACATGATGTGAGACACCCGTGGTTATAAGACTGCCTGCGGGGATATTTCACATGATGTGAGACACCCGTGGTTATAAGACTGCCTGCGGGGATATTTCACATGATGTGAGACACCCGTGGTTATAAGACTGGCTGCGGGGATATTTCACATGTGAGACACCCGTGGTTATAAGACTGCCTGCGGGGATATTTCACATGATGTGAGACACCCGTGGTTATAAGACTGCCTGCGGGGATATTTCACATGATGTGAGACACCCGTGGTTATAAGACTGCCTGCGGGACATTTCACAAGTGAGACACCCGTGGTTATAAGACTGCCTGCGGGGATATTTCACATGATGTGAGACACCCGTGGTTATAAGACTGCCTGCGGGGATATTTCACATGTGAGACACCCGTGGTTATAAGACTGCCTGCGGGGATATTTCACATGTGAGACACCCGTGGTTATAAGACTGCCTGCGGGGATATTTCACATGTGAGACACCCGTGGTTATAAGACTGCCTGCCGGGATATTTCACATGTGAGACACCCGTGGTTATAAGACTGCATGCGGGGATATTTCACATGTGAGACACCCGTGGTTATAAGACTGCCTGCGGGGATATTTCACATGTGAGACACCCGTGGTTATAAGACTGCCTGCGGGGATATTTCACATGTGAGACACCCGTGGTTATAAGACTGCCTGCGGGGATATTTTACATGATGTGAGACACCCGTGGTTATAAGACTGCCTGCGGGGATATTTCACATGATGTGAGACACCCGTGGTTATAAGACTGCCTGCGGGGATATTTCACATGTGAGACACCCGTGGTTATAAGACTGCCTGCGGGGATATTTCACATGATGTGAGACACCCGTGGTTATAAGACTGCCTGCCGGGATATTTCACATGTGAGACACCCGTGGTTATAAGACTGCCTGCGGGGATATTTCACATGTGAGACACCCGTGGTTATAAGACTGCCTGCGGGGATATTTCACATGTGAGACACCCGTGGTTATAAGACTGCCTGCGGGGATATTTCACATGTGAGACACCCGTGGTTATAAGACTGCCTGCGGGGATATTTCACGATGTGAGACACCCGTGGTTATAAGACTGCCTGCGGGGATATTTTACATGATGTGAGACACCCGTGGTTATAAGACTGCCTGCCGGGATATGTTACATGATGTGAGACACCCGTGGTTATAAGACTGCCTGCGGGACATTTCACATGTGAGACACCCGTGGTTATAAGACTGCCTGCGGGGATATTTCACATGATGTGAGACACCCGTGGTTATAAGACTGCCTGCGGGGACATTTCACATGTGAGACACCCGTGGTTATAAGACTGCCTGCGGGGATATTTCACATGATGTGAGACACCCGTGGTTATAAGACTGCCTGCGGGGATATTTCACATGATGTGAGACACCCGTGGTTATAAGACTGCCTGCGGGACATTTCACATGTGAGACACCCGTGGTTATAAGACTGCCTGCGGGGATATTTCACATGATGTGAGACACCCGTGGTTATAAGACTGCCTGCGGGGATATTTCACATGTGAGACACCCGTGGTTATAAGACTGCCTGCGGGGATATTTCACATGATGTGAGACACCCGTGGTTATAAGACTGCCTGCGGGGATATTTCACATGTGAGACACCCGTGGTTATAAGACTGCCTGCGGGGATATTTCACATGATGTGAGACACCCGTGGTTATAAGACTGCCTGCGGGACATTTCACATGTGAGACACCCGTGGTTATAAGACTGCCTGCGGGGATATTTCACATGATGTGAGACACCCGTGGTTATAAGACTGCCTGCCGGGATATTTCACATGTGAGACACCCGTGGTTATAAGACTGCCTGCGGGGATATTTCACATGTGAGACACCCGTGGTTATAAGACTGCCTGCGGGGATATTTCACATGTGAGACACCCGTGGTTATAAGACTGCCTGCGGGGATATTTCACATGATGTGAGACACCCGTGGTTATAAGACTGCCTGCGGGGATATTTCACATGATGTGAGACACCCGTGGTTATAAGACTGCCTGCGGGGATATTTCACATGATGTGAGACACCCGTGGTTATAAGACTGCCTGCCGGGATATTTCACATGTGAGACACCCGTGGTTATAAGACTGCCTGCGGGGATATTTCACATGTGAGACACCCGTGGTTATAAGACTGCCTGCGGGGATATTTCACATGTGAGACACCCGTGGTTATAAGACTGCCTGCGGGGATATTTCACATGTGAGACACCCGTGGTTATAAGACTGCCTGCGGGGATATTTTACATGATGTGAGACACCCGTGGTTATAAGACTGCCTGCGGGGATATTTCACATGATGTGAGACACCCGTGGTTATAAGACTGCCTGCGGGACATTTCACATGTGAGACACCCGTGGTTATAAGACTGCCTGCGGGGATATTTCACATGATGTGAGACACCCGTGGTTATAAGACTGCCTGCCGGGATATTTCACATGTGAGACACCCGTGGTTATAAGACTGCCTGCGGGGATATTTCACATGTGAGACACCCGTGGTTATAAGACTGCCTGCGGGGATATTTCACATGTGAGACACCCGTGGTTATAAGACTGCCTGCGGGGATATTTCACATGTGAGACACCCGTGGTTATAAGACTGCCTGCGGGGATATTTCACATGTGAGACACCCGTGGTTATAAGACTGCCTGCGGGGATATTTTACATGATGTGAGACACCCGTGGTTATAAGACTGCCTGCCGGGATATGTTCACATGATGTGAGACACCCGTGGTTATAAGACTGCCTGCCGGGATATTTCACATGATGTGAGACACCCGTGGTTATAAGACTGCCTGCCGGGATATGTTACATGATGTGAGACACCCGTGGTTATAAGACTGCCTGCCGGGATATGTTACATGATGTGAGACACCCGTGGTTATAAGACTGCCTGCGGGGATATTTCACATGTGAGACACCCGTGGTTATAAGACTGCCTGCCGGGATATGTTACATGATGTGAGACACCCGTGGTTATAAGACTGCCTGCCGGGATATTTCACATGATGTGAGACACCCGTGGTTATAAGACTGCCTGCCGGGATATTTCACATGTGAGACACCCGTGGTTATAAGACTGCCTGCGGGGATATTTCACATGTGAGACACCCGTGGTTATAAGACTGCCTGCGGGGATATTTCACATGTGAGACACCCGTGGTTATAAGACTGCCTGCGGGGATATTTCACGATGTGAGACACCCGTGGTTATAAGACTGCCTGCGGGGATATTTCACATGTGAGACACCCGTGGTTATAAGACTGCCTGCGGGGATATTTCACATGTGAGACACCCGTGGTTATAAGACTGCCTGCGGGGATATTTCACATGTGAGACACCCGTGGTTATAAGACTGCCTGCGGGGATATTTCACATGTGAGACACCCGTGGTTATAAGACTGCCTGCGGGGATATTTCACATGTGAGACACCCGTGGTTATAAGACTGCCTGCGGGGATATTTCACATGTGAGACACCCGTGGTTATAAGACTGCCTGCGGGGATATTTCACATGTGAGACACCCGTGGTTATAAGACTGCCTGCGGGGATATTTTACATGATGTGAGACACCCGTGGTTATAAGACTGCCTGCGGGGATATTTCACATGATGTGAGACACCCGTGGTTATAAGACTGCCTGCGGGGATATTTCACATGATGTGAGACACCCGTGGTTATAAGACTGCCTGCCGGGATATGTTACATGATGTGAGACACCCGTGGTTATAAGACTGCCTGCGGGGATATTTCACATGATGTGAGACACCCGTGGTTATAAGACTGCCTGCGGGGATATTTCACATGATGTGAGACACCCGTGGTTATAAGACTGCCTGCGGGGATATTTCACATGTGAGACACCCGTGGTTATAAGACTGCCTGCGGGGATATTTCACATGTGAGACACCCGTGGTTATAAGACTGCCTGCGGGGATATTTTACATGATGTAAGACACCCGTGGTTATAAGACTGCCTGCTGGGATATTTCACATGTGAGACACCCGTGGTTATAAGACTGCCTGCGGGGATATTTCACATGTGAGACACCCGTGGTTATAAGACTGCCTGCGGGGATATTTCACATGATGTGAGACACCCGTGGTTATAAGACTGCCTGCGGGGATATTTCACATGATGTGAGACACCCGTGGTTATAAGACTGCCTGCGGGGATATTTCACATGATGTGAGACACCCGTGGTTATAAGACTGCCTGCGGGGATATGTTACATGATGTGAGACACCCGTGGTTATAAGACTGCCTGCGGGGATATGTTACATGATGTGAGACACCCGTGGTTATAAGACTGCCTGCGGGGATATTTCACATGATGTGAGACACCCGTGGTTATAAGACTGCCTGCGGGGATATTTCACATGTGAGACACCCGTGGTTATAAGACTGCCTGCGGGGATATTTCACATGTGAGACACCCGTGGTTATAAGACTGCCTGCGGGGATATTTCACATGTGAGACACCCGTGGTTATAAGACTGCCTGCGGGGATATTTTACATGATGTGAGACACCCGTGGTTATAAGACTGCCTGCCGGGATATGTTACATGATGTGAGACACCCGTGGTTATAAGACTGCCTGCGGGACATTTCACATGTGAGACACCCGTGGTTATAAGACTGCCTGCGGGGATATTTCACATGATGTGAGACACCCGTGGTTATAAGACTGCCTGCGGGGACATTTCACATGTGAGACACCCGTGGTTATAAGACTGCCTGCGGGGATATTTCACATGATGTGAGACACCCGTGGTTATAAGACTGCCTGCGGGGATATTTCACATGATGTGAGACACCCGTGGTTATAAGACTGCCTGCGGGACATTTCACATGTGAGACACCCGTGGTTATAAGACTGCCTGCGGGGATATTTCACATGATGTGAGACACCCGTGGTTATAAGACTGCCTGCGGGACATTTCACATGTGAGACACCCGTGGTTATAAGACTGCCTGCGGGGATATTTCATATGATGTGAGACACCCGTGGTTATAAGACTGCCTGCAGGGATATTTCACATGTGAGACACCCGTGGTTATAAGACTGCCTGCGGGGATATTTCACATGATGTGAGACACCCGTGGTTATAAGACTGCCTGCGGGACATTTCACATGTGAGACACCCGTGGTTATAAGACTGCCTGCGGGGATATTTCACATGATGTGAGACACCCGTGGTTATAAGACTGCCTGCGGGACATTTCACATGTGAGACACCCGTGGTTATAAGACTGCCTGCGGGGATATTTCACATGATGTGAGACACCCGTGGTTATAAGACTGCCTGCCGGGATATTTCACATGTGAGACACCCGTGGTTATAAGACTGCCTGCGGGGATATTTCACATGTGAGACACCCGTGGTTATAAGACTGCCTGCGGGGATATTTCACATGATGTGAGACACCCGTGGTTATAAGACTGCCTGCGGGGATATTTCACATGATGTGAGACACCCGTGGTTATAAGACTGCCTGCGGGGACATTTCACATGTGAGACACCCGTGGTTATAAGACTGCCTGCGGGGATATTTCACATGATGTGAGACACCCGTGGTTATAAGACTGCCTGCCGGGATATTTCACATGTGAGACACCCGTGGTTATAAGACTGCCTGCGGGGATATTTCACATGTGAGACACCCGTGGTTATAAGACTGCCTGCGGGGATATTTCACATGTGAGACACCCGTGGTTATAAGACTGCCTGCGGGGATATTTCACATGTGAGACACCCGTGGTTATAAGACTGCCTGCGGGGATATTTTACATGATGTGAGACACCCGTGCTTATAAGACTGCCTGCGGGGATATTTCACATGATGTGAGACACCCGTGGTTATAAGACTGCCTGCGGGACATTTCACATGTGAGACACCCGTGGTTATAAGACTGCCTGCGGGGATATTTCACATGATGTGAGACACCCGTGGTTATAAGACTGCCTGCCGGGATATTTCACATGTGAGACACCCGTGGTTATAAGACTGCCTGCGGGGATATTTCACATGTGAGACACCCGTGGTTATAAGACTGCCTGCGGGGATATTTCACATGTGAGACACCCGTGGTTATAAGACTGCCTGCGGGGATATTTCACATGTGAGACACCCGTGGTTATAAGACTGCCTGCGGGGATATTTCACATGTGAGACACCCGTGGTTATAAGACTGCCTGCGGGGATATTTTACATGATGTGAGACACCCGTGGTTATAAGACTGCCTGCCGGGATATGTTACATGATGTGAGACACCCGTGGTTATAAGACTGCCTGCCGGGATATTTCACATGATGTGCGACACCCGTGGTTATAAGACTGCCTGCCGGGATATGTTACATGATGTGAGACACCCGTGGTTATAAGACTGCCTGCGGGGATATTTCACATGTGAGACACCCGTGGTTATAAGACTGCCTGCCGGGATATGTTACATGATGTGAGACACCCGTGGTTATAAGACTGCCTGCCGGGATATTTCACATGATGTGAGACACCCGTGGTTATAAGACTGCCTGCCGGGATATTTCACATGTGAGACACCCGTGGTTATAAGACTGCCTGCGGGGATATTTCACATGTGAGACACCCGTGGTTATAAGACTGCCTGCGGGGATATTTCACATGTGAGACACCCGTGGTTATAAGACTGCCTGCGGGGATATTTCACATGTGAGACACCCGTGGTTATAAGACTGCCTGCGGGGATATTTTACATGATGTGAGACACCCGTGCTTATAAGACTGCCTGCGGGGATATTTCACATGATGTGAGACACCCGTGGTTATAAGACTGCCTGCGGGACATTTCACATGTGAGACACCCGTGGTTATAAGACTGCCTGCGGGGATATTTCACATGATGTGAGACACCCGTGGTTATAAGACTGCCTGCCGGGATATTTCACATGTGAGACACCCGTGGTTATAAGACTGCCTGCTGGGATATTTCACATGTGAGACACCCGTGGTTATAAGACTGCCTGCGGGGATATTTCACATGTGAGACACCCGTGTTTATAAGACTGCCTGCGGGGATATTTCACATGTGAGACACCCGTGGTTATAAGACTGGCTGCGGGGATATTTCACATGTGAGACACCCGTAGTTATAAGACTGCCTGCGGGGATATTTTACATGATGTGAGACACCCGTGGTTATAAGACTGCCTGCCGGGATATGTTACATGATGTGAGACACCCGTGGTTATAAGACTGCCTGCCGGGATATTTCACATGATGTGAGACACCCGTGGTTATAAGACTGCCTGCCGGGATATGTTACATGATGTGAGACACCCGTGGTTATAAGACTGCCTGCCGGGATATGTTACATGATGTGAGACACCCGTGGTTATAAGACTGCCTGCGGGGATATTTCACATGTGAGACACCCGTGGTTATAAGACTGCCTGCCGGGATATGTTACATGATGTGAGACACCCGTGGTTATAAGACTGCCTGCCGGGATATTTCACATGATGTGAGACACCCGTGGTTATAAGACTGCCTGCCGGGATATTTCACATGTGAGACACCCGTGGTTATAAGACTGCCTGCGGGGATATTTCACATGTGAGACACCCGTGGTTATAAGACTGCCTGCGGGGATATTTCACATGTGAGACACCCGTGGTTATAAGACTGCCTGCGGGGATATTTCACATGTGAGACACCCGTGGTTATAAGACTGCCTGCGGGGATATTTCACATGTGAGACACCCGTGGTTATAAGACTGCCTGCGGGGATATTTCACATGTGAGACACCCGTGGTTATAAGACTGCCTGCGGGGATATTTCACATGTGAGACACCCGTGGTTATAAGACTGCCTGCGGGGATATTTCACATGTGAGACACCCGTGGTTATAAGACTGCCTGCGGGGATATTTCACATGTGAGACACCCGTGGTTATAAGAGTGCCTGCGGGGATATTTCACATGTGAGACACCCGTGGTTATAAGACTGCCTGCGGGGATATTTCACATGTGAGACACCCGTGGTTATAAGACTGCCTGCGGGGATATTTTACATGATGTGAGACACCCATGGTTATAAGACTGCCTGCGGGGATATTTCACATGATGTGAGACACCCGTGGTTATAAGACTGCCTGCGGGGATATTTCACATGATGTGAGACACCCGTGGTTATAAGACTGCCTGCCGGGATATGTTACATGATGTGAGACACCCGTGGTTATAAGACTGCCTGCGGGGATATTTCACATGATGTGAGACACCCGTGGTTATAAGACTGCCTGCGGGGATATTTCACATGATGTGAGACACCCGTGGTTATAAGACTGCCTGCGGGGATATTTCACATGTGAGACACCCGTGGTTATAAGACTGCCTGCGGGGATATTTCACATGTGAGACACCCGTGGTTATAAGACTGCCTGCGGGGATATTTTACATGATGTAAGACACCCGTGGTTATAAGACTGCCTGCTGGGATATTTCACATGTGAGACACCCGTGGTTATAAGACTGCCTGCGGGGATATTTCACATGTGAGACACCCGTGGTTATAAGACTGCCTGCGGGGATATTTCACATGATGTGAGACACCCGTGGTTATAAGACTGCCTGCGGGGATATTTCACATGATGTGAGACACCCGTGGTTATAAGACTGCCTGCGGGGGTATTTCACATGATGTGAGACACCCGTGGTTATAAGACTGCCTGCGGGGATATGTTACATGATGTGAGACACCCGTGGTTATAAGACTGCCTGCGGGGATATGTTACATGATGTGAGACACCCGTGGTTATAAGACTGCCTGCGGGGATATTTCACATGATGTGAGACACCCGTGGTTATAAGACTGCCTGCGGGGATATTTCACATGTGAGACACCCGTGGTTATAAGACTGCCTGCGGGGATATTTCACATGTGAGACACCCGTGGTTATAAGACTGCCTGCGGGGATATTTCACATGTGAGACACCCGTGGTTATAAGACTGCCTGCGGGGATATTTTACATGATGTGAGACACCCGTGGTTATAAGACTGCCTGCCGGGATATGTTACATGATGTGAGACACCCGTGGTTATAAGACTGCCTGCGGGGACATTTCACATGTGAGACACCCGTGGTTATAAGACTGCCTGCGGGGATATTTCACATGATGTGAGACACCCGTGGTTATAAGACTGCCTGCGGGGACATTTCACATGTGAGGCACCCGTGGTTATAAGACTGCCTGCGGGGATATTTCACATGATGTGAGACACCCGTGGTTATAAGACTGCCTGCGGGGATATTTCACATGATGTGAGACACCCGTGGTTATAAGACTGCCTGCGGGGACATTTCACATGTGAGACACCCGTGGTTATAAGACTGCCTGCGGGGATATTTCACATGATGTGAGACACCCGTGGTTATAAGACTGCCTGCGGGACATTTCACATGTGAGACACCCGTGGTTATAAGACTGCCTGCGGGGATATTTCATATGATGTGAGACACCCGTGGTTATAAGACTGCCTGCAGGGATATTTCACATGTGAGACACCCGTGGTTATAAGACTGCCTGCGGGGATATTTCACATGATGTGAGACACCCGTGGTTATAAGACTGCCTGCGGGGACATTTCACATGTGAGACACCCGTGGTTATAAGACTGCCTGCGGGGATATTTCACATGATGTGAGACACCCGTGGTTATAAGACTGCCTGCGGGGACATTTCACATGTGAGACACCCGTGGTTATAAGACTGCCTGCGGGGATATTTCACATGATGTGAGACACCCGTGGTTATAAGACTGCCTGCCGGGATATTTCACATGTGAGACACCCGTGGTTATAAGACTGCCTGCGGGGATATTTCACATGTGAGACACCCGTGGTTATAAGACTGCCTGCGGGGATATTTCACATGATGTGAGACACCCGTGGTTATAAGACTGCCTGCGGGGATATTTCACATGATGTGAGACACCCGTGGTTATAAGACTGCCTGCGGGGACATTTCACATGTGAGACACCCGTGGTTATAAGACTGCCTGCGGGGATATTTCACATGATGTGAGACACCCGTGGTTATAAGACTGCCTGCCGGGATATTTCACATGTGAGACACCCGTGGTTATAAGACTGCCTGCGGGGATATTTCACATGTGAGACACCCGTGGTTATAAGACTGCCTGCGGGGATATTTCACATGTGAGACACCCGTGGTTATAAGACTGCCTGCGGGGATATTTCACATGTGAGACACCCGTGGTTATAAGACTGCCTGCGGGGATATTTTACATGATGTGAGACACCCGTGCTTATAAGACTGCCTGCGGGGATATTTCACATGATGTGAGACACCCGTGGTTATAAGACTGCCTGCGGGGACATTTCACATGTGAGACACCCGTGGTTATAAGACTGCCTGCGGGGATATTTCACATGATGTGAGACACCCGTGGTTATAAGACTGCCTGCCGGGATATTTCACATGTGAGACACCCGTGGTTATAAGACTGCCTGCGGGGATATTTCACATGTGAGACACCCGTGGTTATAAGACTGCCTGCGGGGATATTTCACGATGTGAGACACCCGTGGTTATAAGACTGCCTGCGGGGATATTTCACATGTGAGACACCCGTGGTTATAAGACTGCCTGCGGGGATATTTCACATGTGAGACACCCGTGGTTATAAGACTGCCTGCGGGGATATTTTACATGATGTGAGACACCCGTGGTTATAAGACTGCCTGCCGGGATATGTTACATGATGTGAGACACCCGTGGTTATAAGACTGCCTGCCGGGATATTTCACATGATGTGCGACACCCGTGGTTATAAGACTGCCTGCCGGGATATGTTACATGATGTGAGACACCCGTGGTTATAAGACTGCCTGCGGGGATATTTCACATGTGAGACACCCGTGGTTATAAGACTGCCTGCCGGGATATGTTACATGATGTGAGACACCCGTGGTTATAAGACTGCCTGCCGGGATATTTCACATGATGTGAGACACCCGTGGTTATAAGACTGCCTGCCGGGATATTTCACATGTGAGACACCCGTGGTTATAAGACTGCCTGCGGGGATATTTCACATGTGAGACACCCGTGGTTATAAGACTGCCTGCGGGGATATTTCACATGTGAGACACCCGTGGTTATAAGACTGCCTGCGGGGATATTTCACATGTGAGACACCCGTGGTTATAAGACTGCCTGCGGGGATATTTCACATGTGAGACACCCGTGGTTATAAGACTGCCTGCGGGGATATTTCACATGTGAGATACCCGTGGTTATAAGACTGCCTGCGGGGATATTTCACATGTGAGACACCCGTGGTTATAAGACTGCCTGCGGGGATATTTCACATGTGAGACACCCGTGGTTATAAGACTGCCTGCGGGGATATTTCACATGTGAGACACCCGTGGTTATAAGACTGCCTGCGGGGATATTTCACATGTGAGACACCCGTGGTTATAAGACTGCCTGCGGGGATATTTCACATGTGAGACACCCGTGGTTATAAGACTGCCTGCGGGGATATTTTACATGATGTGAGACACCCGTGGTTATAAGACTGCCTGCGGGGATATTTCACATGATGTGAGACACCCGTGGTTATAAGACTGCCTGCGGGGATATTTCACATGTGAGACACCCGTGGTTATAAGACTGCCTGCGGGGATATTTCACATGTGAGACACCCGTGGTTATAAGACTGCCTGCGGGGATATTTCACATGTGAGACACCCGTGGTTATAAGACTGCCTGCGGGGATATTTCACATGTGAGACACCCGTGGTTATAAGACTGCCTGCGGGGATATTTTACATGATGTGAGACACCCATGGTTATAAGACTGCCTGCGGGGATATTTCACATGATGTGAGACACCCGTGGTTATAAGACTGCCTGCGGGGATATTTCACATGATGTGAGACACCCGTGGTTATAAGACTGCCTGCCGGGATATGTTACATGATGTGAGACACCCGTGGTTATAAGACTGCCTGCGGGGATATTTCACATGATGTGAGACACCCGTGGTTATAAGACTGCCTGCGGGGATATTTCACATGATGTGAGACACCCGTGGTTATAAGACTGCCTGCGGGGATATTTCACATGTGAGACACCCGTGGTTATAAGACTGCCTGCGGGGATATTTCACATGTGAGACACCCGTGGTTATAAGACTGCCTGCGGGGATATTTTACATGATGTAAGACACCCGTGGTTATAAGACTGCCTGCTGGGATATTTCACATGTGAGACACCCGTGGTTATAAGACTGCCTGCGGGGATATTTCACATGTGAGACACCCGTGGTTATAAGACTGCCTGCGGGGATATTTCACATGATGTGAGACACCCGTGGTTATAAGACTGCCTGCGGGGATATTTCACATGATGTGAGACACCCGTGGTTATAAGACTGCCTGCGGGGGTATTTCACATGATGTGAGACACCCGTGGTTATAAGACTGCCTGCGGGGATATGTTACATGATGTGAGACACCCGTGGTTATAAGACTGCCTGCGGGGATATGTTACATGATGTGAGACACCCGTGGTTATAAGACTGCCTGCGGGGATATTTCACATGATGTGAGACACCCGTGGTTATAAGACTGCCTGCGGGGATATTTCACATGTGAGACACCCGTGGTTATAAGACTGCCTGCGGGGATATTTCACATGTGAGACACCCGTGGTTATAAGACTGCCTGCGGGGATATTTCACATGTGAGACACCCGTGGTTATAAGACTGCCTGCGGGGATATTTTACATGATGTGAGACACCCGTGGTTATAAGACTGCCTGCCGGGATATGTTACATGATGTGAGACACCCGTGGTTATAAGACTGCCTGCGGGGACATTTCACATGTGAGACACCCGTGGTTATAAGACTGCCTGCGGGGATATTTCACATGATGTGAGACACCCGTGGTTATAAGACTGCCTGCGGGGACATTTCACATGTGAGGCACCCGTGGTTATAAGACTGCCTGCGGGGATATTTCACATGATGTGAGACACCCGTGGTTATAAGACTGCCTGCGGGGATATTTCACATGATGTGAGACACCCGTGGTTATAAGACTGCCTGCGGGACATTTCACATGTGAGACACCCGTGGTTATAAGACTGCCTGCGGGGATATTTCACATGATGTGAGACACCCGTGGTTATAAGACTGCCTGCGGGACATTTCACATGTGAGACACCCGTGGTTATAAGACTGCCTGCGGGGATATTTCATATGATGTGAGACACCCGTGGTTATAAGACTGCCTGCAGGGATATTTCACATGTGAGACACCCGTGGTTATAAGACTGCCTGCGGGGATATTTCACATGATGTGAGACACCCGTGGTTATAAGACTGCCTGCGGGGACATTTCACATGTGAGACACCCGTGGTTATAAGACTGCCTGCGGGGATATTTCACATGATGTGAGACACCCGTGGTTATAAGACTGCCTGCGGGACATTTCACATGTGAGACACCCGTGGTTATAAGACTGCCTGCGGGGATATTTCACATGATGTGAGACACCCGTGGTTATAAGACTGCCTGCCGGGATATTTCACATGTGAGACACCCGTGGTTATAAGACTGCCTGCGGGGATATTTCACATGTGAGACACCCGTGGTTATAAGACTGCCTGCGGGGATATTTCACATGATGTGAGACACCCGTGGTTATAAGACTGCCTGCGGGGATATTTCACATGATGTGAGACACCCGTGGTTATAAGACTGCCTGCGGGGACATTTCACATGTGAGACACCCGTGGTTATAAGACTGCCTGCGGGGATATTTCACATGATGTGAGACACCCGTGGTTATAAGACTGCCTGCCGGGATATTTCACGATGTGAGACACCCGTGGTTATAAGACTGCCTGCGGGGATATTTCACATGTGAGACACCCGTGGTTATAAGACTGCCTGCGGGGATATTTCACATGTGAGACACCCGTGGTTATAAGACTGCCTGCGGGGATATTTCACATGTGAGACACCCGTGGTTATAAGACTGCCTGCGGGGATATTTTACATGATGTGAGACACCCGTGCTTATAAGACTGCCTGCGGGGATATTTCACATGATGTGAGACACCCGTGGTTATAAGACTGCCTGCGGGGACATTTCACATGTGAGACACCCGTGGTTATAAGACTGCCTGCGGGGATATTTCACATGATGTGAGACACCCGTGGTTATAAGACTGCCTGCCGGGATATTTCACATGTGAGACACCCGTGGTTATAAGACTGCCTGCGGGGATATTTCACATGTGAGACACCCGTGGTTATAAGACTGCCTGCGGGGATATTTCACATGTGAGACACCCGTGGTTATAAGACTGCCTGCGGGGATATTTCACATGTGAGACACCCGTGGTTATAAGACTGGCTGCGGGGATATTTCACATGTGAGACACCCGTGGTTATAAGACTGCCTGCGGGGATATTTTACATGATGTGAGACACCCGTGGTTATAAGACTGCCTGCCGGGATATGTTACATGATGTGAGACACCCGTGGTTATAAGACTGCCTGCCGGGATATTTCACATGATGTGCGACACCCGTGGTTATAAGACTGCCTGCCGGGATATGTTACATGATGTGAGACACCCGTGGTTATAAGACTGCCTGCGGGGATATTTCACGATGTGAGACACCCGTGGTTATAAGACTGCCTGCCGGGATATGTTACATGATGTGAGACACCCGTGGTTATAAGACTGCCTGCCGGGATATTTCACATGATGTGAGACACCCGTGGTTATAAGACTGCCTGCCGGGATATTTCACATGTGAGACACCCGTGGTTATAAGACTGCCTGCGGGGATATTTCACATGTGAGACACCCGTGGTTATAAGACTGCCTGCGGGGATATTTCACATGTGAGACACCCGTGGTTATAAGACTGCCTGCGGGGATATTTCACATGTGAGACACCCGTGGTTATAAGACTGCCTGCGGGGATATTTCACATGTGAGACACCCGTGGTTATAAGACTGCCTGCGGGGATATTTCACATGTGAGATACCCGTGGTTATAAGACTGCCTGCGGGGATATTTCACATGTGAGACACCCGTGGTTATAAGACTGCCTGCGGGGATATTTCACATGTGAGACACCCGTGGTTATAAGACTGCCTGCGGGGATATTTCACATGTGAGACACCCGTGGTTATAAGACTGCCTGCGGGGATATTTCACATGTGAGACACCCGTGGTTATAAGACTGCCTGCGGGGATATTTCACATGTGAGACACCCGTGGTTATAAGACTGCCTGCGGGGATATTTTACATGATGTGAGACACCCGTGGTTATAAGACTGCCTGCGGGGATATTTCACATGATGTGAGACACCCGTGGTTATAAGACTGCCTGCGGGGATATTTCACATGATGTGAGACACCCGTGGTTATAAGACTGCCTGCCGGGATATGTTACATGATGTGAGACACCCGTGGTTATAAGACTGCCTGCGGGGATATTTCACATGATGTGAGACACCCGTGGTTATAAGACTGCCTGCGGGGATATTTCACATGATGTGAGACACCCGTGGTTATAAGACTGCCTGCGGGGATATTTCACATGTGAGACACCCGTGGTTATAAGACTGCCTGCGGGGATATTTCACATGTGAGACACCCGTGGTTATAAGACTGCCTGCGGGGATATTTTACATGATGTAAGACACCCGTGGTTATAAGACTGCCTGCGGGGATATTTCACATGTGAGACACCCGTGGTTATAAGACTGCCTGCGGGGATATTTCACATGTGAGACACCCGTGGTTATAAGACTGCCTGCGGGGATATTTCACATGATGTGAGACACCCGTGGTTATAAGACTGCCTGCGGGGATATTTCACATGATGTGAGACACCCGTGGTTATAAGACTGCCTGCGGGGATATTTCACATGATGTGAGACACCCGTGGTTATAAGACTGCCTGCGGGGATATGTTACATGATGTGAGACACCCGTGGTTATAAGACTGCCTGCGGGGATATGTTCACATGATGTGAGACACCCGTGGTTATAAGACTGCCTGCGGGGATATTTCACATGATGTGAGACACCCGTGGTTATAAGACTGCCTGCGGGGATATGTTCACATGATGTGAGACACCCGTGGTTATAAGACTGCCTGCGGGGATATTTCACATGATGTGAGACACCCGTGGTTATAAGACTGCCTGCGGGGATATGTTACATGATGTGAGACACCCGTGGTTATAAGACTGCCTGCGGGGATATGTTACATGATGTGAGACACCCGTGGTTATAAGACTGCCTGCGGGGATATTTCACATGATGTGAGACACCCGTGGTTATAAGACTGCCTGCGGGGATATTTCACATGATGTGAGACACCCGTGGTTATAAGACTGCCTGCGGGGATATTTCACATGATGTGAGACACCCGTGGTTATAAGACTGCCTGCGGGGATATGTTACATGATGTGAGACACCCGTGGTTATAAGACTGCCTGCGGGGATATGTTACATGATGTGAGACACCCGTGGTTATAAGACTGCCTGCGGGGATATTTCACATGATGTGAGACACCCGTGGTTATAAGACTGCCTGCGGGGATATGTTACATGATGTGAGACACCCGTGGTTATAAGACTGCCTGCGGGGATATGTTACATGATGTGAGACACCCGTGGTTATAAGACTGCCTGCGGGGATATTTCACATGATGTGAGACACCCGTGGTTATAAGACTGCCTGCGGGGATATTTCACATGTGAGACACCCGTGGTTATAAGACTGCCTGCGGGGATATTTCACATGATGTGAGACACCCGTGGTTATAAGACTGCCTGCGGGGATATTTCACATGATGTGAGACACCCGTGGTTATAAGACTGCCTGCGGGGATATTTCACATGATGTGAGACACCCGTGGTTATAAGACTGCCTGCGGGGATATTTCACATGATGTGAGACACCCGTGGTTATAAGACTGCCTGCGGGGATATTTCACATGATGTGAGACACCCGTGGTTATAAGACTGCCTGCCGGGATATGTTACATGATGTGAGACACCCGTGGTTATAAGACTGCCTGCGGGGATATTTCACATGATGTGAGACACCCGTGGTTATAAGACTGCCTGCGGGGATATTTCACATGATGTGAGACACCCGTGGTTATAAGACTGCCTGCGGGGATATTTCACATGATGTGAGACACCCGTGGTTATAAGACTGCCTGCCGGGATATGTTACATGATGTGAGACACCCGTGGTTATAAGACTGCCTGCCGGGATATGTTCACATGATGTGAGACACCCGTGGTTATAAGACTGCCTGCGGGGATATTTCACATGTGAGACACCCGTGGTTATAAGACTGCCTGCGGGGATATTTCACGATGTGAGACACCCGTGGTTATAAGACTGCCTGCGGGGATATTTCACATGTGAGACACCCGTGGTTATAAGACTGCCTGCGGGGATATTTCACATGTGAGACACCCGTGGTTATAAGACTGCCTGCGGGGATATTTCACATGTGAGACACCCGTGGTTATAAGACTGCCTGCGGGGATATTTCACATGTGAGACACCCGTGGTTATAAGACTGCCTGCGGGGATATTTCACATGTGAGACACCCGTGGTTATAAGACTGCCTGCGGGGATATTTTACATGATGTGAGACACCCGTGGTTATAAGACTGCCTGCCGGGATATGTTACATGATGTGAGACACCCGTGGTTATAAGACTGCCTGCGGGGATATTTCACATGTGAGACACCCGTGGTTATAAGACTGCCTGCGGGGATATTTCACATGTGAGACACCCGTGGTTATAAGACTGCCTGCGGGGATATTTCACATGTGAGACACCCGTGGTTATAAGACTGCCTGCGGGGATATTTCACATGTGAGACACCCGTGGTTATAAGACTGCCTGCGGGGATATTTTACATGATGTGAGACACCCGTGGTTATAAGACTGCCTGCGGGGATATTTCACATGATGTGAGACACCCGTGGTTATAAGACTGCCTGCGGGGATATTTCACATGATGTGAGACACCCGTGGTTATAAGACTGCCTGCCGGGATATTTCACATGATGTGAGACACCCGTGGTTATAAGACTGCCTGCCGGGATATGTTACATGATGTGAGACACCCGTGGTTATAAGACTGCCTGCGGGGATATTTCACATGTGAGACACCCGTGGTTATAAGACTGCCTGCGGGGATATTTCACATGTGAGACACCCGTGGTTATAAGACTGCCTGCGGGGATATTTTACATGATGTGAGACACCCGTGGTTATAAGACTGCCTGCCGGGATATGTTACATGATGTGAGACACCCGTGGTTATAAGACTGCCTGCCGGGATATTTCACATGATGTGAGACACCCGTGGTTATAAGACTGCCTGCCGGGATATTTCACATGATGTGAGACACCCGTGGTTATAAGACTGCCTGCGGGGATATTTTACATTATGTGAGACACCCGTGGTTATAAGACTGCCTGCCGGGATATGTTACATGATGTGAGACACCCGTGGTTATAAGACTGCCTGCCGGGATATGTTACATGATGTGAGACACCCGTGGTTATAAGACTGCCTGCGGGGATATTTCACATGTGAGACACCCGTGGTTATAAGACTGCCTGCCGGGATATGTTACATGATGTGAGACACCCGTGGTTATAAGACTGCCTGCGGGGATATTTCACATGTGAGACACCCGTGGTTATAAGACTGCCTGCGGGGATATTTCACATGTGAGACACCCGTGGTTATAAGACTGCCTGCCGGGATATTTCACATGATGTGAGACACCCGTGGTTATAAGACTGCCTGCGGGGATATTTCACATGTGAGACACCCGTGGTTATAAGACTGCCTGCGGGGATATTTCACATGTGAGACACCCGTGGTTATAAGACTGCCTGCGGGGATATTTCACATGTGAGACACCCGTGGTTATAAGACTGCCTGCGGGGATATTTCACATGTGAGACACCCGTGGTTATAAGACTGCCTGCGGGGATATTTTACATGATGTGAGACACCCGTGGTTATAAGACTGCCTGCCGGGATATGTTACATGATGTGAGACACCCGTGGTTATAAGACTGCCTGCCGGGATATTTCACATGATGTGAGACACCCGTGGTTATAAGACTGCCTGCCGGGATATGTTACATGATGTGAGACACCCGTGGTTATAAGACTGCCTGCCGGGATATGTTACATGATGTGAGACACCCGTGGTTATAAGACTGCCTGCGGGGATATTTCACATGTGAGACACCCGTGGTTATAAGACTGCCTGCCGGGATATGTTACATGATGTGAGACACCCGTGGTTATAAGACTGCCTGCCGGGATATTTCACATGATGTGAGACACCCGTGGTTATAAGACTGCCTGCCGGGATATTTCACATGTGAGACACCCGTGGTTATAAGACTGCCTGCGGGGATATTTCACATGTGAGACACCCGTGGTTATAAGACTGCCTGCGGGGATATTTCACATGTGAGACACCCGTGGTTATAAGACTGCCTGCGGGGATATTTCACATGTGAGACACCCGTGGTTATAAGACTGCCTGCGGGGATATTTCACATGTGAGACACCCGTGGTTATAAGACTGCCTGCGGGGATATTTCACATGTGAGACACCCGTGGTTATAAGACTGCCTGCGGGGATATTTCACATGTGAGACACCCGTGGTTATAAGACTGCCTGCGGGGATATTTCACATGTGAGACACCCGTGGTTATAAGACTGCCTGCGGGGATATTTCACATGTGAGACACCCGTGGTTATAAGACTGCCTGCGGGGATATTTCACATGTGAGACACCCGTGGTTATAAGACTGCCTGCGGGGATATTTCACATGTGAGACACCCGTGGTTATAAGACTGCCTGCGGGGATATTTTACATGATGTGAGACACCCGTGGTTATAAGACTGCCTGCGGGGATATTTCACATGATGTGAGACACCCGTGGTTATAAGACTGCCTGCGGGGATATTTCACATGATGTGAGACACCCGTGGTTATAAGACTGCCTGCCGGGATATGTTACATGATGTGAGACACCCGTGGTTATAAGACTGCCTGCGGGGATATTTCACATGATGTGAGACACCCGTGGTTATAAGACTGCCTGCGGGGATATTTCACATGATGTGAGACACCCGTGGTTATAAGACTGCCTGCGGGGATATTTCACATGTGAGACACCCGTGGTTATAAGACTGCCTGCGGGGATATTTCACATGTGAGACACCCGTGGTTATAAGACTGCCTGCGGGGATATTTTACATGATGTGAGACACCCGTGGTTATAAGACTGCCTGCTGGGATATTTCACATGTGAGACACCCGTGGTTATAAGACTGCCTGCGGGGATATTTCACATGTGAGACACCCGTGGTTATAAGACTGCCTGCGGGGATATTTCACATGATGTGAGACACCCGTGGTTATAAGACTGCCTGCGGGGATATTTCACATGATGTGAGACACCCGTGGTTATAAGACTGCCTGCGGGGATATTTCACATGATGTGAGACACCCGTGGTTATAAGACTGCCTGCGGGGATATGTTCACATGATGTGAGACACCCGTGGTTATAAGACTGCCTGCGGGGATATGTTCACATGATGTGAGACACCCGTGGTTATAAGACTGCCTGCGGGGATATTTCACATGTGAGACACCCGTGGTTATAAGACTGCCTGCGGGGATATTTCACATGTGAGACACCCGTGGTTATAAGACTGCCTGCGGGGATATTTCACATGTGAGACACCCGTGGTTATAAGACTGCCTGCGGGGATATTTCACATGATGTGAGACACCCGTGGTTATAAGACTGCCTGCCGGGATATGTTACATGATGTGAGACACCCGTGGTTATAAGACTGCCTGCGGGGATATTTCACATGTGAGACACCCGTGGTTATAAGACTGCCTGCGGGGATATTTCACATGATGTGAGACACCCGTGGTTATAAGACTGCCTGCGGGGATATTTCACATGTGAGACACCCGTGGTTATAAGACTGCCTGCGGGGATATTTCACATGATGTGAGACACCCGTGGTTATAAGACTGCCTGCGGGGATATTTCACATGATGTGAGACACCCGTGGTTATAAGACTGCCTGCGGGGATATTTCACATGATGTGAGACACCCGTGGTTATAAGACTGCCTGCGGGGATATTTCACATGATGTGAGACACCCGTGGTTATAAGACTGCCTGCGGGGATATTTCACATGTGAGACACCCGTGGTTATAAGACTGCCTGCGGGGATATTTCACATGATGTGAGACACCCGTGGTTATAAGACTGCCTGCAGGGATATTTCACATGTGAGACACCCGTGGTTATAAGACTGCCTGCCGGGATATGTTACATGATGTGAGACACCCGTGGTTATAAGACTGCCTGCCGGGATATTTCACATGATGTGAGACACCCGTGGTTATAAGACTGCCTGCGGGGATATTTCACATGATGTGAGACACCCGTGGTTATAAGACTGCCTGCGGGGATATTTCACATGTGAGACACCCGTGGTTATAAGACTGCCTGCGGGGATATTTCACATGATGTGAGACACCCGTGGTTATAAGACTGCCTGCCGGGATATTTCACATGATGGAGACACCCGTGGTTATAAGACTGCCTGCGGGGATATTTCACATGTGAGACACCCGTGGTTATAAGACTGCCTGCGGGGATATTTCACATGATGTGAGACACCCGTGGTTATAAGACTGCCTGCGGGGATATTTCACATGATGTGAGACACCCGTGGTTATAAGACTGCCTGCGGGGATATTTCACGATGTGAGACACCCGTGGTTATAAGACTGCCTGCGGGGATATTTCACATGATGTGAGACACCCGTGGTTATAAGACTGCCTGCGGGGATATTTCACATGATGTGAGACACCCGTGGTTATAAGACTGCCTGCGGGGATATTTCACATGTGAGACACCCGTGGTTATAAGACTGCCTGCGGGGATATTTCACATGATGTGAGACACCCGTGGTTATAAGACTGCCTGCGGGGATATTTCACATGTGAGACACCCGTGGTTATAAGACTGCCTGCGGGGATATTTCACATGTGAGACACCCGTGGTTATAAGACTGCCTGCGGGGATATTTCACATGTGAGACACCCGTGGTTATAAGACTGCCTGCGGGGATATTTCACATGATGTGAGACACCCGTGGTTATAAGACTGCCTGCGGGGATATTTCACATGATGTGAGACACCCGTGGTTATAAGACTGCCTGCGGGGATATTTCACATGATGTGAGACACCCGTGGTTATAAGACTGCCTGCCGGGATATGTTACATGATGTGAGACACCCGTGGTTATAAGACTGCCTGCGGGGATATTTCACATGATGTGAGACACCCGTGGTTATAAGACTGCCTGCGGGGATATTTCACATGATGTGAGACACCCGTGGTTATAAGACTGCCTGCGGGGATATTTCACATGTGAGACACCCGTGGTTATAAGACTGCCTGCGGGGATATTTCACATGTGAGACACCCGTGGTTATAAGACTGCCTGCGGGGATATTTTACATGATGTGAGACACCCGTGGTTATAAGACTGCCTGCGGGGATATTTCACATGTGAGACACCCGTGGTTATAAGACTGCCTGCGGGGATATTTCACATGTGAGACACCCGTGGTTATAAGACTGCCTGCGGGGATATTTCACATGATGTGAGACACCCGTGGTTATAAGACTGCCTGCGGGGATATTTCACATGATGTGAGACACCCGTGGTTATAAGACTGCCTGCGGGGATATTTCACATGATGTGAGACACCCGTGGTTATAAGACTGCCTGCGGGGATATGTTACATGATGTGAGACACCCGTGGTTATAAGACTGCCTGCGGGGATATTTCACATGATGTGAGACACCCGTGGTTATAAGACTGCCTGCGGGGATATTTCACATGTGAGACACCCGTGGTTATAAGACTGCCTGCGGGGATATTTCACATGTGAGACACCCGTGGTTATAAGACTGCCTGCGGGGATATTTCACATGATGTGAGACACCCGTGGTTATAAGACTGCCTGCGGGGATATTTTACATGATGTGAGACACCCGTGGTTATAAGACTGCCTGCCGGGATATGTTACATGATGTGAGACACCCGTGGTTATAAGACTGCCTGCGGGGATATTTCACGATGTGAGACACCCGTGGTTATAAGACTGCCTGCGGGGATATTTCACATGATGTGAGACACCCGTGGTTATAAGACTGCCTGCGGGGATATTTCACATGTGAGACACCCGTGGTTATAAGACTGCCTGCGGGGATATTTCACATGATGTGAGACACCCGTGGTTATAAGACTGCCTGCGGGGATATTTCACATGATGTGAGACACCCGTGGTTATAAGACTGCCTGCGGGGATATTTCACATGTGAGACACCCGTGGTTATAAGACTGCCTGCGGGGATATTTCACATGATGTGAGACACCCGTGGTTATAAGACTGCCTGCGGGGATATTTCACGATGTGAGACACCCGTGGTTATAAGACTGCCTGCGGGGATATTTCACATGATGTGAGACACCCGTGGTTATAAGACTGCCTGCGGGGATATTTCACATGATGTGAGACACCCGTGGTTATAAGACTGCCTGCGGGGATATTTCACATGATGTGAGACACCCGTGGTTATAAGACTGCCTGCGGGGATATTTCACATGTGAGACACCCGTGGTTATAAGACTGCCTGCGGGGATATTTCACATGATGTGAGACACCCGTGGTTATAAGACTGCCTGCGGGGATATTTCACGATGTGAGACACCCGTGGTTATAAGACTGCCTGCGGGGATATTTCACATGATGTGAGACACCCGTGGTTATAAGACTGCCTGCCGGGATATTTCACGATGTGAGACACCCGTGGTTATAAGACTGCCTGCGGGGATATTTCACATGATGTGAGACACCCGTGGTTATAAGACTGCCTGCGGGGATATTTCACATGATGTGAGACACCCGTGGTTATAAGACTGCCTGCGGGGATATTTCACATGATGTGAGACACCCGTGGTTATAAGACTGCCTGCGGGGATATTTCACATGTGAGACACCCGTGGTTATAAGACTGCCTGCGGGGATATTTCACATGATGTGAGACACCCGTGGTTATAAGACTGCCTGCCGGGATATTTCACATGATGTGAGACACCCGTGGTTATAAGACTGCCTGCGGGGATATTTCACGATGTGAGACACCCGTGGTTATAAGACTGCCTGCGGGGATATTTCACATGTGAGACACCCGTGGTTATAAGACTGCCTGCGGGGATATTTCACATGTGAGACACCCGTGGTTATAAGACTGCCTGCGGGGATATTTTACATGATGTGAGACACCCGTGGTTATAAGACTGCCTGCGGGGATATTTCACATGATGTGAGACACCCGTGGTTATAAGACTGCCTGCGGGGACATTTCACATGTGAGACACCCGTGGTTATAAGACTGCCTGCGGGGATATTTCACATGATGTGAGACACCCGTGGTTATAAGACTGCCTGCGGGGATATTTCACATGATGTGAGACACCCGTGGTTATAAGACTGCCTGCGGGGATATTTCACATGTGAGACACCCGTGGTTATAAGACTGCCTGCGGGGATATTTCACATGTGAGACACCCGTGGTTATAAGACTGCCTGCGGGGATATTTCACATGTGAGACACCCGTGGTTATAAGACTGCCTGCGGGGATATTTCACATGTGAGACACCCGTGGTTATAAGACTGCCTGCGGGGATATTTCACATGATGTGAGACACCCGTGGTTATAAGACTGCCTGCGGGGATATGTTACATGATGTGAGACACCCGTGGTTATAAGACTGCCTGCCGGGATATTTCACATGATGTGAGACACCCGTGGTTATAAGACTGCCTGCCGGGATATGTTACATGATGTGAGACACCCGTGGTTATAAGACTGCCTGCGGGGATATTTCACATGTGAGACACCCGTGGTTATAAGACTGCCTGCGGGGATATTTTACATGATGTGAGACACCCGTGGTTATAAGACTGCCTGCCGGGATATTTCACATGATGTGAGACACCCGTGGTTATAAGACTGCCTGCCGGGTTATTTCACATGTGAGACACCCGTGGTTATAAGACTGCCTGCGGGGATATTTCACATGTGAGACACCCGTGGTTATAAGACTGCCTGCGGGGATATTTCACATGTGAGACACCCGTGGTTATAAGACTGCCTGCGGGGATATTTCACATGTGAGACACCCGTGGTTATAAGACTGCCTGCGGGGATATTTTACATGATGTGAGACACCCGTGGTTATAAGACTGCCTGCGGGGATATTTCACATGATGTGAGACACCCGTGGTTATAAGACTGCCTGCGGGGATATTTCACATGTGAGACACCCGTGGTTATAAGACTGCCTGCGGGGATATTTCACATGATGTGAGACACCCGTGGTTATAAGACTGCCTGCCGGGATATTTCACATGTGAGACACCCGTGGTTATAAGACTGCCTGCGGGGATATTTCACATGTGAGACACCCGTGGTTATAAGACTGCCTGCGGGGATATTTCACATGTGAGACACCCGTGGTTATAAGACTGCCTGCGGGGATATTTCACATGTGAGACACCCGTGGTTATAAGACTGCCTGCGGGGATATTTCACATGTGAGACACCCGTGGTTATAAGACTGCCTGCGGGGATATTTTACATGATGTGAGACACCCGTGGTTATAAGACTGCCTGCCGGGATATGTTCACATGATGTGAGACACCCGTGGTTATAAGACTGCCTGCCGGGATATTTCACATGATGTGAGACACCCGTGGTTATAAGACTGCCTGCCGGGATATGTTACATGATGTGAGACACCCGTGGTTATAAGACTGCCTGCCGGGATATGTTACATGATGTGAGACACCCGTGGTTATAAGACTGCCTGCGGGGATATTTCACATGTGAGACACCCGTGGTTATAAGACTGCCTGCCGGGATATGTTACATGATGTGAGACACCCGTGGTTATAAGACTGCCTGCCGGGATATTTCACATGATGTGAGACACCCGTGGTTATAAGACTGCCTGCCGGGATATTTCACATGTGAGACACCCGTGGTTATAAGACTGCCTGCGGGGATATTTCACATGTGAGACACCCGTGGTTATAAGACTGCCTGCGGGGATATTTCACATGTGAGACACCCGTGGTTATAAGACTGCCTGCGGGGATATTTCACATGTGAGACACCCGTGGTTATAAGACTGCCTGCGGGGATATTTCACATGTGAGACACCCGTGGTTATAAGACTGCCTGCGGGGATATTTCACATGTGAGACACCCGTGGTTATAAGACTGCCTGCGGGGATATTTCACGATGTGAGACACCCGTGGTTATAAGACTGCCTGCGGGGATATTTCACATGATGTGAGACACCCGTGGTTATAAGACTGCCTGCGGGGATATTTCACATGTGAGACACCCGTGGTTATAAGACTGCCTGCGGGGATATTTCACATGTGAGACACCCGTGGTTATAAGACTGCCTGCGGGGATATTTCACATGTGAGACACCCGTGGTTATAAGACTGCCTGCGGGGATATTTTACATGATGTGAGACACCCGTGGTTATAAGACTGCCTGCGGGGATATTTCACATGATGTGAGACACCCGTGGTTATAAGACTGCCTGCGGGGATATTTCACATGATGTGAGACACCCGTGGTTATAAGACTGCCTGCCGGGATATGTTACATGATGTGAGACACCCGTGGTTATAAGACTGCCTGCGGGGATATTTCACATGATGTGAGACACCCGTGGTTATAAGACTGCCTGCGGGGATATTTCACATGATGTGAGACACCCGTGGTTATAAGACTGCCTGCGGGGATATTTCACATGTGAGACACCCGTGGTTATAAGACTGCCTGCGGGGATATTTCACATGTGAGACACCCGTGGTTATAAGACTGCCTGCGGGGATATTTCACATGATGTGAGACACCCGTGGTTATAAGACTGCCTGCGGGGATATTTCACATGTGAGACACCCGTGGTTATAAGACTGCCTGCGGGGATATTTCACATGTGAGACACCCGTGGTTATAAGACTGCCTGCGGGGATATTTCACATGATGTGAGACACCCGTGGTTATAAGACTGCCTGCGGGGATATTTCACATGATGTGAGACACCCGTGGTTATAAGACTGCCTGCGGGGATATTTCACATGATGTGAGACACCCGTGGTTATAAGACTGCCTGCGGGGATATGTTACATGATGTGAGACACCCGTGGTTATAAGACTGCCTGCGGGGATATGTTACATGATGTGAGACACCCGTGGTTATAAGACTGCCTGCGGGGATATTTCACATGATGTGAGACACCCGTGGTTATAAGACTGCCTGCGGGGATATTTCACATGATGTGAGACACCCGTGGTTATAAGACTGCCTGCGGGGATATTTCACATGATGTGAGACACCCGTGGTTATAAGACTGCCTGCGGGGATATTTTACATGATGTGAGACACCCGTGGTTATAAGACTGCCTGCGGGGATATGTTCACATGATGTGAGACACCCGTGGTTATAAGACTGCCTGCGGGGATATTTCACATGATGTGAGACACCCGTGGTTATAAGACTGCCTGCGGGGATATTTCACATGATGTGAGACACCCGTGGTTATAAGACTGCCTGCGGGGATATGTTACATGATGTGAGACACCCGTGGTTATAAGACTGCCTGCGGGGATATTTCACATGATGTGAGACACCCGTGGTTATAAGACTGCCTGCGGGGATATTTCACATGTGAGACACCCGTGGTTATAAGACTGCCTGCGGGGATATTTCACATGATGTGAGACACCCGTGGTTATAAGACTGCCTGCGGGGATATTTCACATGATGTGAGACACCCGTGGTTATAAGACTGCCTGCGGGGATATTTCACATGATGTGAGACACCCGTGGTTATAAGACTGCCTGCGGGGATATTTCACATGATGTGAGACACCCGTGGTTATAAGACTGCCTGCGGGGATATTTCACATGATGTGAGACACCCGTGGTTATAAGACTGCCTGCGGGGATATGTTACATGATGTGAGACACCCGTGGTTATAAGACTGCCTGCGGGGATATTTCACATGATGTGAGACACCCGTGGTTATAAGACTGCCTGCGGGGATATTTCACATGATGTGAGACACCCGTGGTTATAAGACTGCCTGCGGGGATATTTTACATGATGTGAGACACCCGTGGTTATAAGACTGCCTGCGGGGATATGTTACATGATGTGAGACACCCGTGGTTATAAGACTGCCTGCCGGGATATGTTCACATGATGTGAGACACCCGTGGTTATAAGACTGCCTGCGGGGATATTTCACGATGTGAGACACCCGTGGTTATAAGACTGCCTGCGGGGATATTTCACGATGTGAGACACCCGTGGTTATAAGACTGCCTGCGGGGATATTTACACGATGTGAGACACCCGTGGTTATAAGACTGCCTGCGGGGATATTTCACATGTGAGACACCCGTGGTTATAAGACTGCCTGCGGGGATATTTCACATGTGAGACACCCGTGGTTATAAGACTGCCTGCGGGGATATTTCACGATGTGAGACACCCGTGGTTATAAGACTGCCTGCGGGGATATTTCACATGTGAGACACCCGTGGTTATAAGACTGCCTGCGGGGATATTTCACATGATGTGAGACACCCGTGGTTATAAGACTGCCTGCCGGGATATGTTACATGATGTGAGACACCCGTGGTTATAAGACTGCCTGCGGGGATATTTCACATGATGTGAGACACCCGTGGTTATAAGACTGCCTGCGGGGATATTTCACATGTGAGACACCCGTGGTTATAAGACTGCCTGCGGGGATATTTCACATGATGTGAGACACCCGTGGTTATAAGACTGCCTGCGGGGATATTTCACATGATGGAGACACCCGTGGTTATAAGACTGCCTGCGGGGATATTTCACATGTGAGACACCCGTGGTTATAAGACTGCCTGCGGGGATATTTCACATGATGTGAGACACCCGTGGTTATAAGACTGCCTGCGGGGATATTTCACATGATGTGAGACACCCGTGGTTATAAGACTGCCTGCGGGGATATTTCACATGATGTGAGACACCCGTGGTTATAAGACTGCCTGCGGGGATATTTCACATGATGTGAGACACCCGTGGTTATAAGACTGCCTGCGGGGATATGTTACATGATGTGAGACACCCGTGGTTATAAGACTGCCTGCGGGGATATTTCACATGTGAGACACCCGTGGTTATAAGACTGCCTGCGGGGATATTTCACATGTGAGACACCCGTGGTTATAAGACTGCCTGCGGGGATATTTCACATGATGTGAGACACCCGTGGTTATAAGACTGCCTGCGGGGATATGTTACATGATGTGAGACACCCGTGGTTATAAGACTGCCTGCGGGGATATTTCACATGATGTGAGACACCCGTGGTTATAAGACTGCCTGCGGGGATATTTCACATGATGTGAGACACCCGTGGTTATAAGACTGCCTGCCGGGATATTTCACATGATGTGAGACACCCGTGGTTATAAGACTGCCTGCGGGGATATGTTCACATGATGTGAGACACCCGTGGTTATAAGACTGCCTGCGGGGATATTTCACATGATGTGAGACACCCGTGGTTATAAGACTGCCTGCGGGGATATTTCACATGTGAGACACCCGTGGTTATAAGACTGCCTGCGGGGATATTTCACATGATGTGAGACACCCGTGGTTATAAGACTGCCTGCGGGGATATTTTACATGATGTGAGACACCCGTGGTTATAAGACTGCCTGCGGGGATATTTCACATGTGAGACACCCGTGGTTATAAGACTGCCTGCGGGGATATTTCACGATGTGAGACACCCGTGGTTATAAGACTGCCTGCGGGGATATTTCACATGATGTGAGACACCCGTGGTTATAAGACTGCCTGCGGGGATATTTCACATGATGTGAGACACCCGTGGTTATAAGACTGCCTGCGGGGATATTTCACATGATGTGAGACACCCGTGGTTATAAGACTGCCTGCGGGGATATGTTACATGATGTGAGACACCCGTGGTTATAAGACTGCCTGCGGGGATATGTTACATGATGTGAGACACCCGTGGTTATAAGACTGCCTGCGGGGATATTTCACATGATGTGAGACACCCGTGGTTATAAGACTGCCTGCGGGGATATGTTACATGATGTGAGACACCCGTGGTTATAAGACTGCCTGCGGGGATATTTCACATGTGAGACACCCGTGGTTATAAGACTGCCTGCGGGGATATGTTCACATGATGTGAGACACCCGTGGTTATAAGACTGCCTGCGGGGATATGTTACATGATGTGAGACACCCGTGGTTATAAGACTGCCTGCGGGGATATTTCACATGATGTGAGACACCCGTGGTTATAAGACTGCCTGCGGGGATATTTCACATGATGTGAGACACCCGTGGTTATAAGACTGCCTGCGGGGATATTTCACATGATGTGAGACACCCGTGGTTATAAGACTGCCTGCGGGGATATGTTCACATGATGTGAGACACCCGTGGTTATAAGACTGCCTGCGGGGATATGTTACATGATGTGAGACACCCGTGGTTATAAGACTGCCTGCGGGGATATTTCACATGATGTGAGACACCCGTGGTTATAAGACTGCCTGCGGGGATATGTTACATGATGTGAGACACCCGTGGTTATAAGACTGCCTGCGGGGATATGTTACATGATGTGAGACACCCGTGGTTATAAGACTGCCTGCGGGGATATTTCACATGATGTGAGACACCCGTGGTTATAAGACTGCCTGCGGGGATATTTCACGATGTGAGACACCCGTGGTTATAAGACTGCCTGCGGGGATATTTCACATGATGTGAGACACCCGTGGTTATAAGACTGCCTGCGGGGATATTTCACATGATGTGAGACACCCGTGGTTATAAGACTGCCTGCGGGGATATTTCACATGATGTGAGACACCCGTGGTTATAAGACTGCCTGCGGGGATATTTCACATGATGTGAGACACCCGTGGTTATAAGACTGCCTGCGGGGATATTTCACATGATGTGAGACACCCGTGGTTATAAGACTGCCTGCGGGGATATTTCACATGATGTGAGACACCCGTGGTTATAAGACTGCCTGCGGGGATATTTCACATGATGTGAGACACCCGTGGTTATAAGACTGCCTGCGGGGATATTTCACATGATGTGAGACACCCGTGGTTATAAGACTGCCTGCGGGGATATTTCACATGATGTGAGACACCCGTGGTTATAAGACTGCCTGCGGGGATATTTCACATGATGTGAGACACCCGTGGTTATAAGACTGCCTGCGGGGATATGTTACATGATGTGAGACACCCGTGGTTATAAGACTGCCTGCGGGGATATTTCACGATGTGAGACACCCGTGGTTATAAGACTGCCTGCGGGGATATTTCACATGATGTGAGACACCCGTGGTTATAAGACTGCCTGCGGGGATATGTTCACATGATGTGAGACACCCGTGGTTATAAGACTGCCTGCGGGGATATTTCACGATGTGAGACACCCGTGGTTATAAGACTGCCTGCGGGGATATTTCACATGATGTGAGACACCCGTGGTTATAAGACTGCCTGCGGGGATATTTCACGATGTGAGACACCCGTGGTTATAAGACTGCCTGCGGGGATATTTCACATGATGTGAGACACCCGTGGTTATAAGACTGCCTGCGGGGATATGTTACATGATGTGAGACACCCGTGGTTATAAGACTGCCTGCGGGGATATGTTCACGATGTGAGACACCCGTGGTTATAAGACTGCCTGCGGGGATATTTCACATGATGTGAGACACCCGTGGTTATAAGACTGCCTGCGGGGATATTTACACATGTGAGACACCCGTGGTTATAAGACTGCCTGCGGGGATATTTCACATGATGTGAGACACCCGTGGTTATAAGACTGCCTGCGGGGATATTTCACATGTGAGACACCCGTGGTTATAAGACTGCCTGCGGGGATATTTCACATGATGTGAGACACCCGTGGTTATAAGACTGCCTGCGGGGATATTTCACATGATGTGAGACACCCGTGGTTATAAGACTGCCTGCGGGGATATTTCACATGATGTGAGACACCCGTGGTTATAAGACTGCCTGCGGGGATATTTCACATGATGTGAGACACCCGTGGTTATAAGACTGCCTGCGGGGATATGTTACATGATGTGAGACACCCGTGGTTATAAGACTGCCTGCGGGGATATTTCACATGTGAGACACCCGTGGTTATAAGACTGCCTGCGGGGATATTTCACATGTGTGAGACACCCGTGGTTATAAGACTGCCTGCGGGGATATTTCACATGATGTGAGACACCCGTGGTTATAAGACTGCCTGCGGGGATATGTTCACATGATGTGAGACACCCGTGGTTATAAGACTGCCTGCGGGGATATGTTCACATGATGTGAGACACCCGTGGTTATAAGACTGCCTGCGGGGATATTTCACATGATGTGAGACACCCGTGGTTATAAGACTGCCTGCCGGGATATTTCACATGATGTGAGACACCCGTGGTTATAAGACTGCCTGCGGGGATATGTTCACATGATGTGAGACACCCGTGGTTATAAGACTGCCTGCGGGGATATGTTACATGATGTGAGACACCCGTGGTTATAAGACTGCCTGCGGGGATATTTCACATGTGAGACACCCGTGGTTATAAGACTGCCTGCCGGGATATGTTACATGATGTGAGACACCCGTGGTTATAAGACTGCCTGCGGGGATATTTACACGATGTGAGACACCCGTGGTTATAAGACTGCCTGCGGGGATATTTCACGATGTGAGACACCCGTGGTTATAAGACTGCCTGCGGGGATATTTCACATGATGTGAGACACCCGTGGTTATAAGACTGCCTGCGGGGATATTTCACGATGTGAGACACCCGTGGTTATAAGACTGCCTGCGGGGATATTTCACGATGTGAGACACCCGTGGTTATAAGACTGCCTGCGGGGATATTTCACATGATGTGAGACACCCGTGGTTATAAGACTGCCTGCGGGGATATTTCACATGATGTGAGACACCCGTGGTTATAAGACTGCCTGCGGGGATATTTCACATGATGTGAGACACCCGTGGTTATAAGACTGCCTGCCGGGATATGTTACATGATGTGAGACACCCGTGGTTATAAGACTGCCTGCGGGGATATTTCACATGATGTGAGACACCCGTGGTTATAAGACTGCCTGCCGGGATATGTTACATGATGTGAGACACCCGTGGTTATAAGACTGCCTGCCGGGATATGTTACATGATGTGAGACACCCGTGGTTATAAGACTGCCTGCGGGGATATTTCACATGTGAGACACCCGTGGTTATAAGACTGCCTGCGGGGATATGTTACACGATGTGAGACACCCGTGGTTATAAGACTGCCTGCGGGGATATTTCACATGATGTGAGACACCCGTGGTTATAAGACTGCCTGCGGGGATATTTCACATGATGTGAGACACCCGTGGTTATAAGACTGCCTGCGGGGATATTTCACATGTGAGACACCCGTGGTTATAAGACTGCCTGCGGGGATATTTCACGATGTGAGACACCCGTGGTTATAAGACTGCCTGCGGGGATATTTCACATGATGTGAGACACCCGTGGTTATAAGACTGCCTGCGGGGATATTTCACATGATGTGAGACACCCGTGGTTATAAGACTGCCTGCGGGGATATTTCACATGTGAGACACCCGTGGTTATAAGACTGCCTGCGGGGATATTTCACATGTGAGACACCCGTGGTTATAAGACTGCCTGCGGGGATATTTCACATGTGAGACACCCGTGGTTATAAGACTGCCTGCGGGGATATTTCACATGTGAGACACCCGTGGTTATAAGACTGCCTGCGGGGATATTTACACGATGTGAGACACCCGTGGTTATAAGACTGCCTGCGGGGATATTTCACATGTGAGACACCCGTGGTTATAAGACTGCCTGCGGGGATATTTTACATGATGTGAGACACCCGTGGTTATAAGACTGCCTGCGGGGATATTTCACATGATGTGAGACACCCGTGGTTATAAGACTGCCTGCGGGGATATTTCACATGATGTGAGACACCCGTGGTTATAAGACTGCCTGCCGGGATATGTTACATGATGTGAGACACCCGTGGTTATAAGACTGCCTGCGGGGATATTTCACATGATGTGAGACACCCGTGGTTATAAGACTGCCTGCGGGGATATTTCACATGATGTGAGACACCCGTGGTTATAAGACTGCCTGCGGGGATATTTCACATGATGTGAGACACCCGTGGTTATAAGACTGCCTGCGGGGATATTTCACATGATGTGAGACACCCGTGGTTATAAGACTGCCTGCGGGGATATTTTACATTATGTGAGACACCCGTGGTTATAAGACTGCCTGCGGGGATATTTCACATGTGAGACACCCGTGGTTATAAGACTGCCTGCGGGGATATTTCACATGTGAGACACCCGTGGTTATAAGACTGCCTGCGGGGATATTTCACATGATGTGAGACACCCGTGGTTATAAGACTGCCTGCGGGGATATTTCACATGATGTGAGACACCCGTGGTTATAAGACTGCCTGCGGGGATATTTCACATGATGTGAGACACCCGTGGTTATAAGACTGCCTGCGGGGATATGTTACATGATGTGAGACACCCGTGGTTATAAGACTGCCTGCGGGGATATGTTACATGATGTGAGACACCCGTGGTTATAAGACTGCCTGCGGGGATATTTCACATGTGAGACACCCGTGGTTATAAGACTGCCTGCGGGGATATTTCACATGTGAGACACCCGTGGTTATAAGACTGCCTGCGGGGATATTTACATGATGTGAGACACCCGTGGTTATAAGACTGCCTGCGGGGATATTTTACATGATGTGAGACACCCGTGGTTATAAGACTGCCTGCGGGGATATGTTCACATGATGTGAGACACCCGTGGTTATAAGACTGCCTGCGGGGATATTTCACATGTGAGACACCCGTGGTTATAAGACTGCCTGCGGGGATATTTCACATGATGTGAGACACCCGTGGTTATAAGACTGCCTGCGGGGATATTTCACGATGTGAGACACCCGTGGTTATAAGACTGCCTGCGGGGATATTTCACATGATGTGAGACACCCGTGGTTATAAGACTGCCTGCGGGGATATTTCACATGATGTGAGACACCCGTGGTTATAAGACTGCCTGCGGGGATATTTCACATGTGAGACACCCGTGGTTATAAGACTGCCTGCGGGGATATTTCACATGATGTGAGACACCCGTGGTTATAAGACTGCCTGCGGGGATATTTCACATGATGTGAGACACCCGTGGTTATAAGACTGCCTGCGGGGATATTTTACATGATGTGAGACACCCGTGGTTATAAGACTGCCTGCGGGGATATTTCACGATGTGAGACACCCGTGGTTATAAGACTGCCTGCGGGGATATTTCACATGATGTGAGACACCCGTGGTTATAAGACTGCCTGCGGGGATATTTCACATGATGTGAGACACCCGTGGTTATAAGACTGCCTGCGGGGATATTTCACATGATGTGAGACACCCGTGGTTATAAGACTGCCTGCGGGGATATTTCACATGTGAGACACCCGTGGTTATAAGACTGCCTGCGGGGATATTTCACATGATGTGAGACACCCGTGGTTATAAGACTGCCTGCGGGGATATTTCACATGTGAGACACCCGTGGTTATAAGACTGCCTGCGGGGATATTTCACATGTGAGACACCCGTGGTTATAAGACTGCCTGCGGGGATATTTCACATGATGTGAGACACCCGTGGTTATAAGACTGCCTGCGGGGATATTTCACATGATGTGAGACACCCGTGGTTATAAGACTGCCTGCGGGGATATTTCACATGTGAGACACCCGTGGTTATAAGACTGCCTGCGGGGATATTTCACATGATGTGAGACACCCGTGGTTATAAGACTGCCTGCGGGGATATTTACACGATGTGAGACACCCGTGGTTATAAGACTGCCTGCGGGGATATTTCACATGATGTGAGACACCCGTGGTTATAAGACTGCCTGCGGGGATATTTCACATGTGAGACACCCGTGGTTATAAGACTGCCTGCGGGGATATTTCACATGTGAGACACCCGTGGTTATAAGACTGCCTGCGGGGATATTTTACATGATGTGAGACACCCGTGGTTATAAGACTGCCTGCGGGGATATTTCACATGATGTGAGACACCCGTGGTTATAAGACTGCCTGCGGGGATATTTCACGATGTGAGACACCCGTGGTTATAAGACTGCCTGCGGGGATATTTCACATGATGTGAGACACCCGTGGTTATAAGACTGCCTGCCGGGATATTTACATGATGTGAGACACCCGTGGTTATAAGACTGCCTGCGGGGATATTTCACATGTGAGACACCCGTGGTTATAAGACTGCCTGCGGGGATATTTCACATGATGTGAGACACCCGTGGTTATAAGACTGCCTGCGGGGATATTTCACATGTGAGACACCCGTGGTTATAAGACTGCCTGCGGGGATATTTCACATGTGAGACACCCGTGGTTATAAGACTGCCTGCGGGGATATTTTACATGATGTGAGACACCCGTGGTTATAAGACTGCCTGCGGGGATATGTTCACATGATGTGAGACACCCGTGGTTATAAGACTGCCTGCGGGGATATTTCACATGATGTGAGACACCCGTGGTTATAAGACTGCCTGCCGGGATATGTTACATGATGTGAGACACCCGTGGTTATAAGACTGCCTGCGGGGATATTTTACATGATGTGAGACACCCGTGGTTATAAGACTGCCTGCCGGGATATGTTACATGATGTGAGACACCCGTGGTTATAAGACTGCCTGCCGGGATATGTTACATGATGTGAGACACCCTGGTTATAAGACTGCCTGCGGGGATATTTCACATGTGAGACACCCGTGGTTATAAGACTGCCTGCGGGGATATTTCACATGTGAGACACCCGTGGTTATAAGACTGCCTGCGGGGATATTTCACATGTGAGACACCCGTGGTTATAAGACTGCCTGCGGGGATATTTCACATGTGAGACACCCGTGGTTATAAGACTGCCTGCGGGGATATTTTACATGATGTGAGACACCCGTGGTTATAAGACTGCCTGCGGGGATATTTCACATGATGTGAGACACCCGTGGTTATAAGACTGCCTGCGGGGATATTTCACATGTGAGACACCCGTGGTTATAAGACTGCCTGCGGGGATATTTCACATGATGTGAGACACCCGTGGTTATAAGACTGCCTGCGGGGATATTTCACATGTGAGACACCCGTGGTTATAAGACTGCCTGCGGGGATATTTCACATGTGAGACACCCGTGGTTATAAGACTGCCTGCGGGGATATTTCACGATGTGAGACACCCGTGGTTATAAGACTGCCTGCGGGGATATTTCACATGTGAGACACCCGTGGTTATAAGACTGCCTGCGGGGATATTTCACATGTGAGACACCCGTGGTTATAAGACTGCCTGCGGGGATATTTTACATGATGTGAGACACCCGTGGTTATAAGACTGCCTGCGGGGATATGTTCACATGATGTGAGACACCCGTGGTTATAAGACTGCCTGCCGGGATATTTCACATGATGTGAGACACCCGTGGTTATAAGACTGCCTGCCGGGATATGTTCACATGATGTGAGACACCCGTGGTTATAAGACTGCCTGCCGGGATATGTTACATGATGTGAGACACCCGTGGTTATAAGACTGCCTGCGGGGATATTTCACATGATGTGAGACACCCGTGGTTATAAGACTGCCTGCCGGGATATGTTACATGATGTGAGACACCCGTGGTTATAAGACTGCCTGCGGGGATATTTCACATGATGTGAGACACCCGTGGTTATAAGACTGCCTGCCGGGATATTTCACATGATGTGAGACACCCGTGGTTATAAGACTGCCTGCGGGGATATTTCACGATGTGAGACACCCGTGGTTATAAGACTGCCTGCGGGGATATTTCACATGTGAGACACCCGTGGTTATAAGACTGCCTGCGGGGATATTTCACATGTGAGACACCCGTGGTTATAAGACTGCCTGCGGGGATATTTCACATGTGAGACACCCGTGGTTATAAGACTGCCTGCGGGGATATTTCACATGTGAGACACCCGTGGTTATAAGACTGCCTGCGGGGATATTTCACATGTGAGACACCCGTGGTTATAAGACTGCCTGCGGGGATATTTCACGATGTGAGACACCCGTGGTTATAAGACTGCCTGCGGGGATATTTCACATGTGAGACACCCGTGGTTATAAGACTGCCTGCGGGGATATTTCACATGTGAGACACCCGTGGTTATAAGACTGCCTGCGGGGATATTTCACATGTGAGACACCCGTGGTTATAAGACTGCCTGCGGGGATATTTCACATGATGTGAGACACCCGTGGTTATAAGACTGCCTGCGGGGATATTTCACATGATGTGAGACACCCGTGGTTATAAGACTGCCTGCGGGGATATTTCACATGATGTGAGACACCCGTGGTTATAAGACTGCCTGCCGGGATATGTTACATGATGTGAGACACCCGTGGTTATAAGACTGCCTGCGGGGATATTTCACATGATGTGAGACACCCGTGGTTATAAGACTGCCTGCGGGGATATGTTCACATGATGTGAGACACCCGTGGTTATAAGACTGCCTGCGGGGATATTTCACATGATGTGAGACACCCGTGGTTATAAGACTGCCTGCGGGGATATTTCACATGTGAGACACCCGTGGTTATAAGACTGCCTGCGGGGATATTTCACATGATGTGAGACACCCGTGGTTATAAGACTGCCTGCGGGGATATTTCACATGTGAGACACCCGTGGTTATAAGACTGCCTGCGGGGATATTTCACGATGTGAGACACCCGTGGTTATAAGACTGCCTGCGGGGATATTTCACATGATGTGAGACACCCGTGGTTATAAGACTGCCTGCGGGGATATTTCACATGATGTGAGACACCCGTGGTTATAAGACTGCCTGCGGGGATATGTTACATGATGTGAGACACCCGTGGTTATAAGACTGCCTGCCGGGATATGTTACATGATGTGAGACACCCGTGGTTATAAGACTGCCTGCGGGGATATGTTACATGATGTGAGACACCCGTGGTTATAAGACTGCCTGCGGGGATATTTCACATGATGTGAGACACCCGTGGTTATAAGACTGCCTGCGGGGATATTTCACATGATGTGAGACACCCGTGGTTATAAGACTGCCTGCGGGGATATGTTACATGATGTGAGACACCCGTGGTTATAAGACTGCCTGCGGGGATATTTCACATGATGTGAGACACCCGTGGTTATAAGACTGCCTGCGGGGATATTTCACATGATGTGAGACACCCGTGGTTATAAGACTGCCTGCGGGGATATGTTACATGATGTGAGACACCCGTGGTTATAAGACTGCCTGCGGGGATATTTCACATGATGTGAGACACCCGTGGTTATAAGACTGCCTGCGGGGATATTTCACATGTGAGACACCCGTGGTTATAAGACTGCCTGCGGGGATATTTCACGATGTGAGACACCCGTGGTTATAAGACTGCCTGCGGGGATATTTCACGATGTGAGACACCCGTGGTTATAAGACTGCCTGCGGGGATATTTCACATGATGTGAGACACCCGTGGTTATAAGACTGCCTGCGGGGATATTTCACATGATGTGAGACACCCGTGGTTATAAGACTGCCTGCGGGGATATTTCACATGATGTGAGACACCCGTGGTTATAAGACTGCCTGCGGGGATATTTCACATGATGTGAGACACCCGTGGTTATAAGACTGCCTGCGGGGATATGTTACATGATGTGAGACACCCGTGGTTATAAGACTGCCTGCGGGGATATTTCACATGATGTGAGACACCCGTGGTTATAAGACTGCCTGCGGGGATATTTCACATGATGTGAGACACCCGTGGTTATAAGACTGCCTGCGGGGATATTTCACATGATGTGAGACACCCGTGGTTATAAGACTGCCTGCGGGGATATGTTACATGATGTGAGACACCCGTGGTTATAAGACTGCCTGCGGGGATATTTCACATGATGTGAGACACCCGTGGTTATAAGACTGCCTGCGGGGATATTTCACATGTGAGACACCCGTGGTTATAAGACTGCCTGCGGGGATATTTCACGATGTGAGACACCCGTGGTTATAAGACTGCCTGCGGGGATATTTCACATGATGTGAGACACCCGTGGTTATAAGACTGCCTGCGGGGATATTTCACATGTGAGACACCCGTGGTTATAAGACTGCCTGCGGGGATATTTCACATGTGAGACACCCGTGGTTATAAGACTGCCTGCGGGGATATTTCACATGTGAGACACCCGTGGTTATAAGACTGCCTGCGGGGATATTTCACATGTGAGACACCCGTGGTTATAAGACTGCCTGCGGGGATATTTTACATGATGTGAGACACCCGTGGTTATAAGACTGCCTGCGGGGATATGTTCACATGATGTGAGACACCCGTGGTTATAAGACTGCCTGCGGGGATATTTCACGATGTGAGACACCCGTGGTTATAAGACTGCCTGCGGGGATATTTCACATGATGTGAGACACCCGTGGTTATAAGACTGCCTGCGGGGATATTTCACATGTGAGACACCCGTGGTTATAAGACTGCCTGCGGGGATATTTCACATGTGAGACACCCGTGGTTATAAGACTGCCTGCGGGGATATTTCACATGTGAGACACCCGTGGTTATAAGACTGCCTGCGGGGATATTTCACATGATGTGAGACACCCGTGGTTATAAGACTGCCTGCGGGGATATTTCACATGATGTGAGACACCCGTGGTTATAAGACTGCCTGCGGGGATATTTCACATGATGTGAGACACCCGTGGTTATAAGACTGCCTGCGGGGATATTTCACATGATGTGAGACACCCGTGGTTATAAGACTGCCTGCCGGGATATGTTACATGATGTGAGACACCCGTGGTTATAAGACTGCCTGCGGGGATATTTCACATGTGAGACACCCGTGGTTATAAGACTGCCTGCGGGGATATTTCACATGTGAGACACCCGTGGTTATAAGACTGCCTGCGGGGATATTTTACATGATGTGAGACACCCGTGGTTATAAGACTGCCTGCCGGGATATGTTACATGATGTGAGACACCCGTGGTTATAAGACTGCCTGCCGGGATATTTCACATGATGTGAGACACCCGTGGTTATAAGACTGCCTGCCGGGATATTTCACATGATGTGAGACACCCGTGGTTATAAGACTGCCTGCCGGGATATTTCACATGATGTGAGACACCCGTGGTTATAAGACTGCCTGCCGGGATATGGTACATGATGTGAGACACCCGTGGTTATAAGACTGCCTGCGGGGATATGTTACATGATGTGAGACACCCGTGGTTATAAGACTGCCTGCGGGGATATTTCACATGTGAGACACCCGTGGTTATAAGACTGCCTGCAGGGATATGTTACTTGATGTGAGACACCCGTGGTTATAAGACTGCCTGCGGGGATATTTCACATGTGAGACACCCGTGGTTATAAGACTGCCTGCGGGGATATTTCACATGTGAGACACCCATGGTTATAAGACTGCCTGCCGGGATATTTCACATGATGTGAGACACCCGTGGTTATAAGACTGCCTGCGGGGATATTTCACATGATGTGAGACACCCGTGGTTATAAGACTGCCTGCGGGGATATTTCACATGATGTGAGACACCCGTGGTTATAAGACTGCCTGCGGGGATATTTCACATGTGAGACACCCGTGGTTATAAGACTGCCTGCGGGGATATTTCACATGTGAGACACCCGTGGTTATAAGACTGCCTGCGGGGATATTTCACATGATGTGAGACACCCGTGGTTATAAGACTGCCTGCGGGGATATGTTACATGATGTGAGACACCCGTGGTTATAAGACTGCCTGCGGGGATATTTCACATGATGTGAGACACCCGTGGTTATAAGACTGCCTGCCGGGATATGTTACATGATGTGAGACACCCGTGGTTATAAGACTGCCTGCCGGGATATGTTACATGATGTGAGACACCCGTGGTTATAAGACTGCCTGCGGGGATATTTCACATGATGTGAGACACCCGTGGTTATAAGACTGCCTGCCGGGATATGTTACATGATGTGAGACACCCGTGGTTATAAGACTGCCTGCCGGGATATTTCACATGATGTGAGACACCCGTGGTTATAAGACTGCCTGCCGGGATATTTCACATGTGAGACACCCGTGGTTATAAGACTGCCTGCGGGGATATTTCACATGTGAGACACCCGTGGTTATAAGACTGCCTGCGGGGATATTTCACGATGTGAGACACCCGTGGTTATAAGACTGCCTGCGGGGATATTTCACATGTGAGACACCCGTGGTTATAAGACTGCCTGCGGGGATATTTCACGATGTGAGACACCCGTGGTTATAAGACTGCCTGCGGGGATATTTCACATGTGAGACACCCGTGGTTATAAGACTGCCTGCGGGGATATTTCACATGTGAGACACCCGTGGTTATAAGACTGCCTGCGGGGATATTTCACATGTGAGACACCCGTGGTTATAAGACTGCCTGCGGGGATATTTCACATGTGAGACACCCGTGGTTATAAGACTGCCTGCGGGGATATTTCACATGTGAGACACCCGTGGTTATAAGACTGCCTGCGGGGATATTTCACATGTGAGACACCCGTGGTTATAAGACTGCCTGCGGGGATATTTTACATGATGTGAGACACCCGTGGTTATAAGACTGCCTGCGGGGATATTTCACATGATGTGAGACACCCGTGGTTATAAGACTGCCTGCGGGGATATTTCACATGATGTGAGACACCCGTGGTTATAAGACTGCCTGCCGGGATATGTTACATGATGTGAGACACCCGTGGTTATAAGACTGCCTGCGGGGATATTTCACATGATGTGAGACACCCGTGGTTATAAGACTGCCTGCGGGGATATTTCACATGATGTGAGACACCCGTGGTTATAAGACTGCCTGCGGGGATATTTCACATGTGAGACACCCGTGGTTATAAGACTGCCTGCGGGGATATTTCACATGTGAGACACCCGTGGTTATAAGACTGCCTGCGGGGATATTTCACATGATGTGAGACACCCGTGGTTATAAGACTGCCTGCGGGGATATTTCACATGTGAGACACCCGTGGTTATAAGACTGCCTGCGGGGATATTTCACATGTGAGACACCCGTGGTTATAAGACTGCCTGCGGGGATATTTCACATGTGAGACACCCGTGGTTATAAGACTGCCTGCGGGGATATTTCACATGATGTGAGACACCCGTGGTTATAAGACTGCCTGCGGGGATATGTTACATGATGTGAGACACCCGTGGTTATAAGACTGCCTGCGGGGATATTTCACATGTGAGACACCCGTGGTTATAAGACTGCCTGCGGGGATATTTCACATGTGAGACACCCGTGGTTATAAGACTGCCTGCGGGGATATTTCACATGTGAGACACCCGTGGTTATAAGACTGCCTGCGGGGATATTTCACATGTGAGACACCCGTGGTTATAAGACTGCCTGCGGGGATATTTCACATGTGAGACACCCGTGGTTATAAGACTGCCTGCGGGGATATTTTACATGATGTGAGACACCCGTGGTTATAAGACTGCCTGCGGGGATATTTCACATGATGTGAGACACCCGTGGTTATAAGACTGCCTGCGGGGATATTTTACATGATGTGACACCCGTGGTTATAAGACTGCCTGCCGGGATATTTCACATGATGTGAGACACCCGTGGTTATAAGACTGCCTGCCGGGATATGTTACATGATGTGAGACACCCGTGGTTATAAGACTGCCTGCGGGGATATTTCACATGTGAGACACCCGTGGTTATAAGACTGCCTGCGGGGATATTTCACATGTGAGACACCCGTGGTTATAAGACTGCCTGCGGGGATATTTTACATGATGTGAGACACCCGTGGTTATAAGACTGCCTGCCGGGATATGTTACATGATGTGAGACACCCGTGGTTATAAGACTGCCTGCCGGGATATTTCACATGATGTGAGACACCCGTGGTTATAAGACTGCCTGCCGGGATATTTCACATGATGTGAGACACCCGTGGTTATAAGACTGCCTGCCGGGATATTTCACATGATGTGAGACACCCGTGGTTATAAGACTGCCTGCCGGGATATGTTACATGATGTGAGACACCCGTGGTTATAAGACTGCCTGCCGGGATATGTTCACATGATGTGAGACACCCGTGGTTATAAGACTGCCTGCGGGGATATTTCACATGTGAGACACCCGTGGTTATAAGACTGCCTGCCGGGATATGTTACATGATGTGAGACACCCGTGGTTATAAGACTGCCTGCGGGGATATTTCACATGTGAGACACCCGTGGTTATAAGACTGCCTGCGGGGATATTTCACATGTGAGACACCCGTGGTTATAAGACTGCCTGCCGGGATATTTCACATGATGTGAGACACCCGTGGTTATAAGACTGCCTGCGGGGATATTTCACATGTGAGACACCCGTGGTTATAAGACTGCCTGCGGGGATATTTCACATGTGAGACACCCGTGGTTATAAGACTGCCTGCGGGGATATTTCACATGTGAGACACCCGTGGTTATAAGACTGCCTGCGGGGATATTTCACATGTGAGACACCCGTGGTTATAAGACTGCCTGCGGGGATATTTTACATGATGTGAGACACCCGTGGTTATAAGACTGCCTGCCGGGATATGTTACATGATGTGAGACACCCGTGGTTATAAGACTGCCTGCCGGGATATTTCACATGATGTGAGACACCCGTGGTTATAAGACTGCCTGCCGGGATATGTTACATGATGTGAGACACCCGTGGTTATAAGACTGCCTGCCGGGATATGTTACATGATGTGAGACACCCGTGGTTATAAGACTGCCTGCGGGGATATTTCACATGTGAGACACCCGTGGTTATAAGACTGCCTGCCGGGATATGTTACATGATGTGAGACACCCGTGGTTATAAGACTGCCTGCCGGGATATTTCACATGATGTGAGACACCCGTGGTTATAAGACTGCCTGCCGGGATATTTACATGATGTGAGACACCCGTGGTTATAAGACTGCCTGCGGGGATATTTCACATGTGAGACACCCGTGGTTATAAGACTGCCTGCGGGGATATTTCACATGTGAGACACCCGTGGTTATAAGACTGCCTGCGGGGATATTTCACATGTGAGACACCCGTGGTTATAAGACTGCCTGCGGGGATATTTCACATGTGAGACACCCGTGGTTATAAGACTGCCTGCGGGGATATTTCACATGTGAGACACCCGTGGTTATAAGACTGCCTGCGGGGATATTTCACATGTGAGACACCCGTGGTTATAAGACTGCCTGCGGGGATATTTCACATGTGAGACACCCGTGGTTATAAGACTGCCTGCGGGGATATTTCACATGTGAGACACCCGTGGTTATAAGACTGCCTGCGGGGATATTTCACGATGTGAGACACCCGTGGTTATAAGACTGCCTGCGGGGATATTTCACATGATGTGAGACACCCGTGGTTATAAGACTGCCTGCGGGGATATTTCACATGATGTGAGACACCCGTGGTTATAAGACTGCCTGCGGGGATATTTCACATGATGTGAGACACCCGTGGTTATAAGACTGCCTGCGGGGATATTTCACATGATGTGAGACACCCGTGGTTATAAGACTGCCTGCCGGGATATGTTACATGATGTGAGACACCCGTGGTTATAAGACTGCCTGCGGGGATATTTCACATGATGTGAGACACCCGTGGTTATAAGACTGCCTGCGGGGATATTTCACATGATGTGAGACACCCGTGGTTATAAGACTGCCTGCGGGGATATTTCACGATGTGAGACACCCGTGGTTATAAGACTGCCTGCGGGGATATTTACACGATGTGAGACACCCGTGGTTATAAGACTGCCTGCGGGGATATTTTACATGATGTGAGACACCCGTGGTTATAAGACTGCCTGCCGGGATATTTACATGATGTGAGACACCCGTGGTTATAAGACTGCCTGCGGGGATATTTCACGATGTGAGACACCCGTGGTTATAAGACTGCCTGCGGGGATATTTCACATGATGTGAGACACCCGTGGTTATAAGACTGCCTGCGGGGATATTTCACATGATGTGAGACACCCGTGGTTATAAGACTGCCTGCGGGGATATTTCACATGATGAGACACCCGTGGTTATAAGACTGCCTGCGGGGATATGTTACATGATGTGAGACACCCGTGGTTATAAGACTGCCTGCGGGGATATTTTACATGATGTGAGATAAGACTGCCTGCCGGGATATTTCACATGATGTGAGACACCCGTGGTTATAAGACGGCCGGCGGGGATATTTCACATGTGAGACACCCGTGGTTATAAGACTGCCTGCGGGGATATTTCACATGTGAGACACCCGTGGTTATAAGACTGCCTGCGGGGATATTTCACATGTGAGACACCCGTGGTTATAAGACTGCCTGCGGGGATATTTTACATGATGTGAGACACCCGTGGTTATAAGACTGCCTGCCGGGATATGTTACATGATGTGAGACACCCGTGGTTATAAGACTGCCTGCAGGGATATTTCACATGATGGAGACACCCGTGGTTATAAGACTGCCTGCGGGGATATTTCACATGATGTGAGACACCCGTGGTTATAAGACTGCCTGCGGGGATATTTCACATGATGTGAGACACCCGTGGTTATAAGACTGCCTGCGGGGATATTTCACATGATGTGAGACACCCGTGGTTATAAGACTGCCTGCGGGGATATTTCACGATGTGAGACACCCGTGGTTATAAGACTGCCTGCGGGGATATTTCACATGATGTGAGACACCCGTGGTTATAAGACTGCCTGCGGGGATATTTCACATGTGAGACACCCGTGGTTATAAGACTGCCTGCGGGGATATTTCACATGATGTGAGACACCCGTGGTTATAAGACTGCCTGCGGGGATATTTCACATGTGAGACACCCGTGGTTATAAGACTGCCTGCGGGGATATTTCACATGATGTGAGACACCCGTGGTTATAAGACTGCCTGCGGGGATATTTCACGATGTGAGACACCCGTGGTTATAAGACTGCCTGCGGGGATATTTCACATGATGTGAGACACCCGTGGTTATAAGACTGCCTGCGGGGATATTTCACATGATGTGAGACACCCGTGGTTATAAGACTGCCTGCGGGGATATTTCACATGATGTGAGACACCCGTGGTTATAAGACTGCCTGCGGGGATATTTCACATGTGAGACACCCGTGGTTATAAGACTGCCTGCGGGGATATTTCACATGATGTGAGACACCCGTGGTTATAAGACTGCCTGCGGGGATATTTCACATGATGTGAGACACCCGTGGTTATAAGACTGCCTGCGGGGATATTTCACATGTGAGACACCCGTGGTTATAAGACTGCCTGCGGGGATATTTCACATGTGAGACACCCGTGGTTATAAGACTGCCTGCGGGGATATTTACACGATGTGAGACACCCGTGGTTATAAGACTGCCTGCGGGGATATTTTACATGATGTGAGACACCCGTGGTTATAAGACTGCCTGCGGGGATATTTCACATGATGTGAGACACCCGTGGTTATAAGACTGCCTGCGGGGATATTTCACATGTGGAGACACCCGTGGTTATAAGACTGCCTGCGGGGATATTTCACATGATGTGAGACACCCGTGGTTATAAGACTGCCTGCGGGGATATTTCACATGATGAGACACCCGTGGTTATAAGACTGCCTGCGGGGATATTTCACATGATGTAGACACCCGTGGTTATAAGACTGCCTGCGGGGATATTTCACATGTGAGACACCCGTGGTTATAAGACTGCCTGCGGGGATATTTCACATGTGAGACACCCGTGGTTATAAGACTGCCTGCGGGGATATTTCACGATGTGAGACACCCGTGGTTATAAGACTGCCTGCGGGGATATTTTACATGATGTGAGACACCCGTGGTTATAAGACTGCCTGCGGGGATATGTTACATGATGTGAGACACCCGTGGTTATAAGACTGCCTGCCGGGATATTTCACATGATGTGAGACACCCGTGGTTATAAGACTGCCTGCCGGGATATGTTACATGATGTGAGACACCCGTGGTTATAAGACTGCCTGCGGGGATATTTCACGATGTGAGACACCCGTGGTTATAAGACTGCCTGCCGGGATATGTTACATGATGTGAGACACCCGTGGTTATAAGACTGCCTGCCGGGATATTTCACATGATGTGAGACACCCGTGGTTATAAGACTGCCTGCCGGGATATTTCACATGTGAGACACCCGTGGTTATAAGACTGCCTGCGGGGATATTTCACATGTGAGACACCCGTGGTTATAAGACTGCCTGCGGGGATATTTCACATGTGAGACACCCGTGGTTATAAGACTGCCTGCGGGGATATTTCACATGTGAGACACCCGTGGTTATAAGACTGCCTGCGGGGATATTTTACATGATGTGAGACACCCGTGGTTATAAGACTGCCTGCGGGGATATTTCACATGATGTGAGACACCCGTGGTTATAAGACTGCCTGCGGGGATATTTCACATGTGAGACACCCGTGGTTATAAGACTGCCTGCGGGGATATTTCACATGATGTGAGACACCCGTGGTTATAAGACTGCCTGCCGGGATATTTCACATGTGAGACACCCGTGGTTATAAGACTGCCTGCGGGGATATTTCACATGTGAGACACCCGTGGTTATAAGACTGCCTGCGGGGATATTTACACGATGTGAGACACCCGTGGTTATAAGACTGCCTGCGGGGATATTTCACATGTGAGACACCCGTGGTTATAAGACTGGCTGCGGGGATATTTCACATGTGAGACACCCGTGGTTATAAGACTGCCTGCGGGGATATTTTACATGATGTGAGACACCCGTGGTTATAAGACTGCCTGCCGGGATATGTTACATGATGTGAGACACCCGTGGTTATAAGACTGCCTGCCGGGATATTTCACATGATGTGAGACACCCGTGGTTATAAGACTGCCTGCCGGGATATGTTACATGATGTGAGACACCCGTGGTTATAAGACTGCCTGCCGGGATATGTTACATGATGTGAGACACCCGTGGTTATAAGACTGCCTGCGGGGATATTTCACATGTGAGACACCCGTGGTTATAAGACTGCCTGCCGGGATATGTTACATGATGTGAGACACCCGTGGTTATAAGACTGCCTGCGGGGATATTTCACATGATGTGAGACACCCGTGGTTATAAGACTGCCTGCCGGGATATTTCACATGTGAGACACCCGTGGTTATAAGACTGCCTGCGGGGATATTTCACATGTGAGACACCCGTGGTTATAAGACTGCCTGCGGGGATATTTCACATGTGAGACACCCGTGGTTATAAGACTGCCTGCGGGGATATTTCACATGTGAGACACCCGTGGTTATAAGACTGCCTGCGGGGATATTTCACATGTGAGACACCCGTGGTTATAAGACTGCCTGCGGGGATATTTCACATGTGAGACACCCGTGGTTATAAGACTGCCTGCGGGGATATTTCACATGTGAGACACCCGTGGTTATAAGACTGCCTGCGGGGATATTTCACATGTGAGACACCCGTGGTTATAAGACTGCCTGCGGGGATATTTCACATGTGAGACACCCGTGGTTATAAGACTGCCTGCGGGGATATTTCACATGTGAGACACCCGTGGTTATAAGACTGCCTGCGGGGATATTTCACGATGTGAGACACCCGTGGTTATAAGACTGCCTGCGGGGATATTTTACATGATGTGAGACACCCGTGGTTATAAGACTGCCTGCGGGGATATTTCACATGATGTGAGACACCCGTGGTTATAAGACTGCCTGCGGGGATATTTCACATGATGTGAGACACCCGTGGTTATAAGACTGCCTGCCGGGATATGTTACATGATGTGAGACACCCGTGGTTATAAGACTGCCTGCGGGGATATTTCACATGATGTGAGACACCCGTGGTTATAAGACTGCCTGCGGGGATATTTCACATGATGTGAGACACCCGTGGTTATAAGACTGCCTGCGGGGATATTTCACATGTGAGACACCCGTGGTTATAAGACTGCCTGCGGGGATATTTCACGATGTGAGACACCCGTGGTTATAAGACTGCCTGCGGGGATATTTTACATGATGTAAGACACCCGTGGTTATAAGACTGCCTGCTGGGATATTTCACATGTGAGACACCCGTGGTTATAAGACTGCCTGCGGGGATATTTCACATGTGAGACACCCGTGGTTATAAGACTGCCTGCGGGGATATTTCACATGATGTGAGACACCCGTGGTTATAAGACTGCCTGCGGGGATATTTCACATGATGTGAGACACCCGTGGTTATAAGACTGCCTGCGGGGATATTTCACATGATGTGAGACACCCGTGGTTATAAGACTGCCTGCGGGGATATGTTACATGATGTGAGACACCCGTGGTTATAAGACTGCCTGCGGGGATATGTTACATGATGTGAGACACCCGTGGTTATAAGACTGCCTGCGGGGATATTTCACATGATGTGAGACACCCGTGGTTATAAGACTGCCTGCGGGGATATTTCACATGATGGAGACACCCGTGGTTATAAGACTGCCTGCGGGGATATTTCACATGATGTGAGACACCCGTGGTTATAAGACTGCCTGCGGGGATATTTCACGATGTGAGACACCCGTGGTTATAAGACTGCCTGCGGGGATATTTTACATGATGTGAGACACCCGTGGTTATAAGACTGCCTGCGGGGATATGTTACATGATGTGAGACACCCGTGGTTATAAGACTGCCTGCGGGGATATTTCACATGAGTGAGACACCCGTGGTTATAAGACTGCCTGCGGGGATATTTCACATGATGTGAGACACCCGTGGTTATAAGACTGCCTGCGGGGATATTTCACATGTGAGACACCCGTGGTTATAAGACTGCCTGCGGGGATATTTCACATGATGTGAGACACCCGTGGTTATAAGACTGCCTGCGGGGATATGTTCACATGATGTGAGACACCCGTGGTTATAAGACTGCCTGCAGGGACATTTCACATGTGAGACACCCGTGGTTATAAGACTGCCTGCGGGGATATTTCACATGATGTGAGACACCCGTGGTTATAAGACTGCCTGCGGGGATATTTCACATATGTGAGACACCCGTGGTTATAAGACTGCCTGCGGGGATATTTCACATGATGTGAGACACCCGTGGTTATAAGACTGCCTGCGGGGATATTTCACATGTGAGACACCCGTGGTTATAAGACTGCCTGCGGGGATATTTCACATGATGTGAGACACCCGTGGTTATAAGACTGCCTGCGGGGATATTTCACATGTGAGACACCCGTGGTTATAAGACTGCCTGCGGGGATATTTCACATGATGTGAGACACCCGTGGTTATAAGACTGCCTGCGGGGATATTTCACATGTGAGACACCCGTGGTTATAAGACTGCCTGCGGGGATATTTCACATGATGTGAGACACCCGTGGTTATAAGACTGCCTGCGGGGATATTTCACATGATGTGAGACACCCGTGGTTATAAGACTGCCTGCGGGGATATTTCACATGATGTGAGACACCCGTGGTTATAAGACTGCCTGCGGGGATATTTCACATGATGTGAGACACCCGTGGTTATAAGACTGCCTGCGGGGATATTTCACATGATGTGAGACACCCGTGGTTATAAGACTGCCTGCGGGGATATTTCACATGATGTGAGACACCCGTGGTTATAAGACTGCCTGCGGGGATATTTCACATGATGTGAGACACCCGTGGTTATAAGACTGCCTGCCGGGATATTTCACATGTGAGACACCCGTGGTTATAAGACTGCCTGCGGGGATATTTCACATGTGGAGACACCCGTGGTTATAAGACTGCCTGCGGGGATATTTCACATGTGAGACACCCGTGGTTATAAGACTGCCTGCGGGGATATTTCACATGTGAGACACCCGTGGTTATAAGACTGCCTGCGGGGATATTTTACATGATGTGAGACACCCGTGGTTATAAGACTGCCTGCGGGGATATTTCACATGATGTGAGACACCCGTGGTTATAAGACTGCCTGCGGGGATATTTCACGATGTGAGACACCCGTGGTTATAAGACTGCCTGCGGGGATATGTTCACATGATGTGAGACACCCGTGGTTATAAGACTGCCTGCCGGGATATTTCACAGTGTGAGACACCCGTGGTTATAAGACTGCCTGCGGGGATATGTTACACATGTGAGACACCCGTGGTTATAAGACTGCCTGCGGGGATATTTCACATGTGAGACACCCGTGGTTATAAGACTGCCTGCGGGGATATTTCACATGTGAGACACCCGTGGTTATAAGACTGCCTGCGGGGATATTTCACATGTGAGACACCCGTGGTTATAAGACTGCCTGCGGGGATATTTCACATGATGTGAGACACCCGTGGTTATAAGACTGCCTGCGGGGATATTTCACATGATGTGAGACACCCGTGGTTATAAGACTGCCTGCGGGGATATTTCACATGATGTGAGACACCCGTGGTTATAAGACTGCCTGCGGGGATATGTTACATGATGTGAGACACCCGTGGTTATAAGACTGCCTGCGGGGATATTTCACGATGTGAGACACCCGTGGTTATAAGACTGCCTGCCGGGATATGTTACATGATGTGAGACACCCGTGGTTATAAGACTGCCTGCCGGGATATTTCACATGATGTGAGACACCCGTGGTTATAAGACTGCCTGCCGGGGATATGTTACACGATGTGAGACACCCGTGGTTATAAGACTGCCTGCGGGGATATTTCACATGTGAGACACCCGTGGTTATAAGACTGCCTGCGGGGATATTTCACATGTGTGAGACACCCGTGGTTATAAGACTGCCTGCGGGGATATTTCACGATGTGAGACACCCGTGGTTATAAGACTGCCTGCGGGGATATTTCACATGATGTGAGACACCCGTGGTTATAAGACTGCCTGCGGGGATATTTCACATGATGTGAGACACCCGTGGTTATAAGACTGCCTGCGGGGATATTTCACATGTGAGACACCCGTGGTTATAAGACTGCCTGCGGGGATATTTCACATGTGAGACACCCGTGGTTATAAGACTGCCTGCGGGGATATTTCACATGTGAGACACCCGTGGTTATAAGACTGCCTGCGGGGATATTTCACATGTGAGACACCCGTGGTTATAAGACTGCCTGCGGGGATATTTTACACGATGTGAGACACCCGTGGTTATAAGACTGCCTGCGGGGATATTTCACATGATGTGAGACACCCGTGGTTATAAGACTGCCTGCGGGGATATTTCACTGATGTGAGACACCCGTGGTTATAAGACTGCCTGCGGGGATATGTTACATGATGTGAGACACCCGTGGTTATAAGACTGCCTGCGGGGATATGTTCACATGATGTGAGACACCCGTGGTTATAAGACTGCCTGCGGGGATATTTCACATGATGTGAGACACCCGTGGTTATAAGACTGCCTGCCGGGATATGTTCACATGATGTGAGACACCCGTGGTTATAAGACTGCCTGCGGGGATATTTCACGATGTGAGACACCCGTGGTTATAAGACTGCCTGCCGGGATATGTTACATGATGTGAGACACCCGTGGTTATAAGACTGCCTGCGGGGATATGTTCACATGATGTGAGACACCCGTGGTTATAAGACTGCCTGCGGGGATATTTCACATGATGTGAGACACCCGTGGTTATAAGACTGCCTGCGGGGATATTTCACATGATGTGAGACACCCGTGGTTATAAGACTGCCTGCGGGGATATTTCACATGTGAGACACCCGTGGTTATAAGACTGCCTGCGGGGATATTTCACATGTGAGACACCCGTGGTTATAAGACTGCCTGCGGGGATATTTCACATGATGTGAGACACCCGTGGTTATAAGACTGCCTGCGGGGATATTTCACATGTGAGACACCCGTGGTTATAAGACTGCCTGCGGGGATATTTCACATGTGAGACACCCGTGGTTATAAGACTGCCTGCGGGGATATTTCACATGATGTGAGACACCCGTGGTTATAAGACTGCCTGCGGGGATATTTCACATGATGTGAGACACCCGTGGTTATAAGACTGCCTGCGGGGATATTTCACATGATGTGAGACACCCGTGGTTATAAGACTGCCTGCGGGGATATGTTACATGATGTGAGACACCCGTGGTTATAAGACTGCCTGCGGGGATATGTTACATGATGTGAGACACCCGTGGTTATAAGACTGCCTGCGGGGATATTTCACATGATGTGAGACACCCGTGGTTATAAGACTGCCTGCGGGGATATTTCACATGTGAGACACCCGTGGTTATAAGACTGCCTGCGGGGATATTTCACATGTGAGACACCCGTGGTTATAAGACTGCCTGCGGGGATATTTCACATGTGAGACACCCGTGGTTATAAGACTGCCTGCGGGGATATGTTACATGATGTGAGACACCCGTGGTTATAAGACTGCCTGCCGGGATATGTTACATGATGTGAGACACCCGTGGTTATAAGACTGCCTGCGGGGATATTTCACATGTGAGACACCCGTGGTTATAAGACTGCCTGCGGGGATATTTCACATGATGTGAGACACCCGTGGTTATAAGACTGCCTGCGGGGATATTTCACGATGTGAGACACCCGTGGTTATAAGACTGCCTGCGGGGATATTTCACATGATGTGAGACACCCGTGGTTATAAGACTGCCTGCGGGGATATTTCACATGATGTGAGACACCCGTGGTTATAAGACTGCCTGCGGGGATATTTCACATGATGTGAGACACCCGTGGTTATAAGACTGCCTGCGGGGATATTTCACATGATGTGAGACACCCGTGGTTATAAGACTGCCTGCGGGGATATTTCACATGTGAGACACCCGTGGTTATAAGACTGCCTGCGGGGATATTTCACATGATGTGAGACACCCGTGGTTATAAGACTGCCTGCGGGGATATTTCACATGTGAGACACCCGTGGTTATAAGACTGCCTGCGGGGATATTTCACATGATGTGAGACACCCGTGGTTATAAGACTGCCTGCGGGGATATTTCACATGATGTGAGACACCCGTGGTTATAAGACTGCCTGCGGGGATATTTCACATGATGTGAGACACCCGTGGTTATAAGACTGCCTGCGGGGATATTTCACATGTGAGACACCCGTGGTTATAAGACTGCCTGCGGGGATATTTCACATGATGTGAGACACCCGTGGTTATAAGACTGCCTGCGGGGATATTTCACATGATGTGAGACACCCGTGGTTATAAGACTGCCTGCGGGGATATTTCACATGATGTGAGACACCCGTGGTTATAAGACTGCCTGCGGGGATATTTCACATGATGTGAGACACCCGTGGTTATAAGACTGCCTGCGGGGATATTTCACATGATGTGAGACACCCGTGGTTATAAGACTGCCTGCGGGGATATTTCACATGTGAGACACCCGTGGTTATAAGACTGCCTGCGGGGATATTTCACATGTGAGACACCCGTGGTTATAAGACTGCCTGCGGGGATATTTCACATGTGAGACACCCGTGGTTATAAGACTGCCTGCGGGGATATTTCACGATGTGAGACACCCGTGGTTATAAGACTGCCTGCGGGGATATTTCACATGATGTGAGACACCCGTGGTTATAAGACTGCCTGCGGGGATATTTCACATGATGTGAGACACCCGTGGTTATAAGACTGCCTGCGGGGATATTTCACGATGTGAGACACCCGTGGTTATAAGACTGCCTGCGGGGATATTTCACATGATGTGAGACACCCGTGGTTATAAGACTGCCTGCCGGGATATTTCACATGTGAGACACCCGTGGTTATAAGACTGCCTGCGGGGATATTTCACATGTGAGACACCCGTGGTTATAAGACTGCCTGCGGGGATATTTCACGATGTGAGACACCCGTGGTTATAAGACTGCCTGCGGGGATATTTCACATGTGAGACACCCGTGGTTATAAGACTGCCTGCGGGGATATTTCACATGTGAGACACCCGTGGTTATAAGACTGCCTGCGGGGATATTTCACATGATGTGAGACACCCGTGGTTATAAGACTGCCTGCCGGGATATGTTACATGATGTGAGACACCCGTGGTTATAAGACTGCCTGCCGGGATATTTCACATGATGTGAGACACCCGTGGTTATAAGACTGCCTGCCGGGATATGTTACATGATGTGAGACACCCGTGGTTATAAGACTGCCTGCGGGGATATTTCACATGTGAGACACCCGTGGTTATAAGACTGCCTGCCGGGATATGTTCACATGATGTGAGACACCCGTGGTTATAAGACTGCCTGCCGGGATATTTCACATGATGTGAGACACCCGTGGTTATAAGACTGCCTGCGGGGATATTTCACATGTGAGACACCCGTGGTTATAAGACTGCCTGCGGGGATATTTCACGATGTGAGACACCCGTGGTTATAAGACTGCCTGCGGGGATATTTCACATGTGAGACACCCGTGGTTATAAGACTGCCTGCGGGGATATTTCACATGTGAGACACCCGTGGTTATAAGACTGCCTGCGGGGATATTTCACGATGTGAGACACCCGTGGTTATAAGACTGCCTGCGGGGATATTTCACATGTGAGACACCCGTGGTTATAAGACTGCCTGCGGGGATATTTCACGATGTGAGACACCCGTGGTTATAAGACTGCCTGCGGGGATATGTTACACGATGTGAGACACCCGTGGTTATAAGACTGCCTGCGGGGATATTTCACATGATGTGAGACACCCGTGGTTATAAGACTGCCTGCGGGGATATTTCACATGTGAGACACCCGTGGTTATAAGACTGCCTGCGGGGATATTTCACATGTGAGACACCCGTGGTTATAAGACTGCCTGCGGGGATATTTCACATGATGTGAGACACCCGTGGTTATAAGACTGCCTGCGGGGATATGTTACATGATGTGAGACACCCGTGGTTATAAGACTGCCTGCGGGGATATTTCACATGATGTGAGACACCCGTGGTTATAAGACTGCCTGCCGGGATATGTTACATGATGTGAGACACCCGTGGTTATAAGACTGCCTGCGGGGATATTTCACATGATGTGAGACACCCGTGGTTATAAGACTGCCTGCGGGGATATGTTCACATGATGTGAGACACCCGTGGTTATAAGACTGCCTGCGGGGATATTTCACATGTGAGACACCCGTGGTTATAAGACTGCCTGCGGGGATATTTCACATGTGAGACACCCGTGGTTATAAGACTGCCTGCGGGGATATTTTACATGATGTGAGACACCCGTGGTTATAAGACTGCCTGCGGGGATATTTCACATGATGTGAGACACCCGTGGTTATAAGACTGCCTGCGGGGATATTTCACATGTGAGACACCCGTGGTTATAAGACTGCCTGCGGGGATATTTCACATGATGTGAGACACCCGTGGTTATAAGACTGCCTGCGGGGATATTTACATGATGTGAGACACCCGTGGTTATAAGACTGCCTGCGGGGATATTTCACATGATGTGAGACACCCGTGGTTATAAGACTGCCTGCGGGGATATGTTACATGATGTGAGACACCCGTGGTTATAAGACTGCCTGCGGGGATATGTTACATGATGTGAGACACCCGTGGTTATAAGACTGCCTGCGGGGATATTTCACGATGTGAGACACCCGTGGTTATAAGACTGCCTGCGGGGATATGTTCACATGATGTGAGACACCCGTGGTTATAAGACTGCCTGCGGGGATATTTCACATGTGAGACACCCGTGGTTATCAGACTGCCTGCGGGGATATGTTACATGATGTGAGACACCCGTGGTTATAAGACTGCCTGCGGGGATATTTCACATGATGTGAGACACCCGTGGTTATAAGACTGCCTGCGGGGATATGTTACATGATGTGAGACACCCGTGGTTATAAGACTGCCTGCGGGGATATTTCACATGATGTGAGACACCCGTGGTTATAAGACTGCCTGCGGGGATATTTCACATGATGTGAGACACCCGTGGTTATAAGACTGCCTGCGGGGATATTTACATGATGTGAGACACCCGTGGTTATAAGACTGCCTGCGGGGATATGTTACATGATGTGAGACACCCGTGGTTATAAGACTGCCTGCGGGGATATGTTACATGATGTGAGACACCCGTGGTTATAAGACTGCCTGCGGGGATATTTCACATGATGTGAGACACCCGTGGTTATAAGACTGCCTGCGGGGATATGTTACATGATGTGAGACACCCGTGGTTATAAGACTGCCTGCGGGGATATGTTCACATGATGTGAGACACCCGTGGTTATAAGACTGCCTGCGGGGATATTTCACATGATGTGAGACACCCGTGGTTATAAGACTGCCTGCGGGGATATTTCACGATGTGAGACACCCGTGGTTATAAGACTGCCTGCGGGGATATTTCACATGATGTGAGACACCCGTGGTTATAAGACTGCCTGCGGGGATATTTCACATGATGTGAGACACCCGTGGTTATAAGACTGCCTGCGGGGATATTTCACATGATGTGAGACACCCGTGGTTATAAGACTGCCTGCGGGGATATTTCACATGATGTGAGACACCCGTGGTTATAAGACTGCCTGCGGGGATATTTCACATGATGTGAGACACCCGTGGTTATAAGACTGCCTGCGCGGGATATGTTACATGATGTGAGACACCCGTGGTTATAAGACTGCCTGCGGGGATATTTCACATGATGTGAGACACCCGTGGTTATAAGACTGCCTGCGGGGATATTTCACATGATGTGAGACACCCGTGGTTATAAGACTGCCTGCGGGGATATTTTACATGATGTGAGACACCCGTGGTTATAAGACTGCCTGCCGGGATATGTTACATGATGTGAGACACCCGTGGTTATAAGACTGCCTGCCGGGATATGTTCACATGATGTGAGACACCCGTGGTTATAAGACTGCCTGCGGGGATATTTCACATGTGAGACACCCGTGGTTATAAGACTGCCTGCGGGGATATTTCACATGATGTGAGACACCCGTGGTTATAAGACTGCCTGCGGGGATATTTCACATGTGAGACACCCGTGGTTATAAGACTGCCTGCGGGGATATTTCACATGTGAGACACCCGTGGTTATAAGACTGCCTGCGGGGATATTTCACATGTGAGACACCCGTGGTTATAAGACTGCCTGCGGGGATATTTCACATGTGAGACACCCGTGGTTATAAGACTGCCTGCGGGGATATGTTACATGATGTGAGACACCCGTGGTTATAAGACTGCCTGCCGGGATATGTTACATGATGTGAGACACCCGTGGTTATAAGACTGCCTGCGGGGATATTTCACATGTGAGACACCCGTGGTTATAAGACTGCCTGCGGGGATATTTCACATGTGAGACACCCGTGGTTATAAGACTGCCTGCGGGGATATTTCACATGTGAGACACCCGTGGTTATAAGACTGCCTGCGGGGATATTTCACATGTGAGACACCCGTGGTTATAAGACTGCCTGCGGGGATATTTCACATGTGAGACACCCGTGGTTATAAGACTGCCTGCGGGGATATTTTACATGATGTGAGACACCCGTGGTTATAAGACTGCCTGCGGGGATATTTCACATGATGTGAGACACCCGTGGTTATAAGACTGCCTGCGGGGATATTTTACATGATGTGAGATAAGACTGCCTGCCGGGATATTTCACATGATGTGAGACACCCGTGGTTATAAGACTGCCTGCCGGGATATGTTACATGATGTGAGACACCCGTGGTTATAAGACTGCCTGCGGGGATATTTCACATGTGAGACACCCGTGGTTATAAGACTGCCTGCGGGGATATTTCACATGTGAGACACCCGTGGTTATAAGACTGCCTGCGGGGATATTTTACATGATGTGAGACACCCGTGGTTATAAGACTGCCTGCGGGGATATGTTACATGATGTGAGACACCCGTGGTTATAAGACTGCCTGCCGGGATATTTCACATGATGTGAGACACCCGTGGTTATAAGACTGCCTGCCGGGATATTTCACATGATGTGAGACACCCGTGGTTATAAGACTGCCTGCCGGGATATTTCACATGATGTGAGACACCCGTGGTTATAAGACTGCCTGCCGGGATATGTTACATGATGTGAGACACCCGTGGTTATAAGACTGCCTGCCGGGATATGTTACATGATGTGAGACACCCGTGGTTATAAGACTGCATGCGGGGATATTTCACATGTGAGACACCCGTGGTTATAAGACTGCCTGCCGGGATATGTTACATGATGTGAGACACCCGTGGTTATAAGACTGCCTGCGGGGATATTTCACATGTGAGACACCCGTGGTTATAAGACTGCCTGCGGGGATATTTCACATGTGAGACACCCATGGTTATAAGACTGCCTGCCGGGATATTTCACATGATGTGAGACACCCGTGGTTATAAGACTGCCTGCCGGGATATGTTACATGATGTGAGACACCCGTGGTTATAAGACTGCCTGCCGGGATATGTTACATGATGTGAGACACCCGTGGTTATAAGACTGCCTGCCGGGATATGTTACATGATGTGAGACACCCGTGGTTATAAGACTGCCTGCCGGGATATGTTACATGATGTGAGACACCCGTGGTTATAAGACTGCCTGCGGGGATATTTCACATGTGAGACACCCGTGGTTATAAGACTGCCTGCGGGGATATTTCACATGTGAGACACCCATGGTTATAAGACTGCCTGCGGGGATATTTCACATGTGAGACACCCGTGGTTATAAGACTGCCTGCGGGGATATTTTACATGATGTGAGACACCCGTGGTTATAAGACTGCCTGCGGGGATATTTTACATGATGTGAGACACCCGTGGTTATAAGACTGCCTGCGGGGATATTTCACATGTGAGACACCCGTGGTTATAAGACTGCCTGCGGGGATATTTCACATGTGAGACACCCGTGGTTATAAGACTGCCTGCGGGGATATTTCACATGTGAGACACCCGTGGTTATAAGACTGCCTGCGGGGATATTTCACATGTGAGACACCCGTGGTTATAAGACTGCCTGCGGGGATATTTCACATGATGTGAGACACCCGTGGTTATAAGACTGCCTGCCGGGATATGTTACATGATGTGAGACACCCGTGGTTATAAGACTGCCTGCCGGGATATTTCACATGATGTGAGACACCCGTGGTTATAAGACTGCCTGCCGGGATATGTTACATGATGTGAGACACCCGTGGTTATAAGACTGCCTGCCGGGATATGTTACATGATGTGAGACACCCGTGGTTATAAGACTGCCTGCGGGGATATTTCACATGTGAGACACCCGTGGTTATAAGACTGCCTGCCGGGATATGTTACATGATGTGAGACACCCGTGGTTATAAGACTGCCTGCCGGGATATTTCACATGATGTGAGACACCCGTGGTTATAAGACTGCCTGCCGGGATATTTCACATGTGAGACACCCGTGGTTATAAGACTGCCTGCGGGGATATTTCACATGTGAGACACCCGTGGTTATAAGACTGCCTGCGGGGATATTTCACATGTGAGACACCCGTGGTTATAAGACTGCCTGCGGGGATATTTCACATGTGAGACACCCGTGGTTATAAGACTGCCTGCGGGGATATTTCACATGTGAGACACCCGTGGTTATAAGACTGCCTGCGGGGATATTTCACATGTGAGACACCCGTGGTTATAAGACTGCCTGCGGGGATATTTCACATGTGAGACACCCGTGGTTATAAGACTGCCTGCCGGGATATGTTACATGATGTGAGACACCCGTGGTTATAAGACTGCCTGCGGGGATATTTCACGATGTGAGACACCCGTGGTTATAAGACTGCCTGCGGGGATATTTCACATGTGAGACACCCGTGGTTATAAGACTGCCTGCGGGGATATTTCACATGATGTGAGACACCCGTGGTTATAAGACTGCCTGCGGGGATATGTTACATGATGTGAGACACCCGTGGTTATAAGACTGCCTGCGGGGATATTTCACATGATGTGAGACACCCGTGGTTATAAGACTGCCTGCGGGGATATTTCACATGATGTGAGACACCCGTGGTTATAAGACTGCCTGCGGGGATATTTTACATGATGTGAGACACCCGTGGTTATAAGACTGCCTGCGGGGATATGTTACATGATGTGAGACACCCGTGGTTATAAGACTGCCTGCGGGGATATTTCACATGATGTGAGACACCCGTGGTTATAAGACTGCCTGCGGGGATATTTCACATGTGAGACACCCGTGGTTATAAGACTGCCTGCGGGGATATTTCACGATGTGAGACACCCGTGGTTATAAGACTGCCTGCGGGGATATTTCACATGTGAGACACCCGTGGTTATAAGACTGCCTGCGGGGATATTTTACATGATGTGAGACACCCGTGGTTATAAGACTGCCTGCGGGGATATGTTACATGATGTGAGACACCCGTGGTTATAAGACTGCCTGCGGGGATATTTCACATGATGTGAGACACCCGTGGTTATAAGACTGCCTGCGGGGATATTTCACATGTGAGACACCCGTGGTTATAAGACTGCCTGCGGGGATATTTCACATGATGTGAGACACCCGTGGTTATAAGACTGCCTGCGGGGATATTTACACGATGTGAGACACCCGTGGTTATAAGACTGCCTGCGGGGATATTTCACATGATGTGAGACACCCGTGGTTATAAGACTGCCTGCGGGGATATTTCACGATGTGAGACACCCGTGGTTATAAGACTGCCTGCGGGGATATTTTACATGATGTGAGACACCCGTGGTTATAAGACTGCCTGCGGGGATATTTCACATGATGTGAGACACCCGTGGTTATAAGACTGCCTGCGGGGATATTTTACATGATGTGAGACACCCGTGGTTATAAGACTGCCTGCCGGGATATTTCACATGATGTGAGACACCCGTGGTTATAAGACTGCCTGCCGGGATATGTTACATGATGTGAGACACCCGTGGTTATAAGACTGCCTGCGGGGATATTTCACATGATGTGAGACACCCGTGGTTATAAGACTGCCTGCGGGGATATTTCACATGTGAGACACCCGTGGTTATAAGACTGCCTGCGGGGATATTTCACATGTGAGACACCCGTGGTTATAAGACTGCCTGCGGGGATATTTCACATGTGAGACACCCGTGGTTATAAGACTGCCTGCGGGGATATTTTACATGATGTGAGACACCCGTGGTTATAAGACTGCCTGCCGGGATATGTTACATGATGTGAGACACCCGTGGTTATAAGACTGCCTGCGGGGATATTTCACATGTGAGACACCCGTGGTTATAAGACTGCCTGCGGGGATATTTCACATGTGAGACACCCGTGGTTATAAGACTGCCTGCGGGGATATTTCACGATGTGAGACACCCGTGGTTATAAGACTGCCTGCGGGGATATTTCACATGATGAGACACCCGTGGTTATAAGACTGCCTGCGGGGATATTTCACATGTGAGACACCCGTGGTTATAAGACTGCCTGCGGGGATATTTCACATGTGAGACACCCGTGGTTATAAGACTGCCTGCGGGGATATTTTACATGATGTGAGACACCCGTGGTTATAAGACTGCCTGCGGGGATATTTCACATGATGTGAGACACCTGTGGTTATAAGACTGCCTGCGGGGATATTTTACATGATGTGAGATAAGACTGCCTGCCGGGATATTTCACATGATGTGAGACACCCGTGGTTATAAGACTGCCTGCCGGGATATGTTCACATGATGTGAGACACCCGTGGTTATAAGACTGCCTGCGGGGATATTTCACATGTGAGACACCCGTGGTTATAAGACTGCCTGCGGGGATATTTCACATGTGAGACACCCGTGGTTATAAGACTGCCTGCGGGGATATTTTACATGATGTGAGACACCCGTGGTTATAAGACTGCCTGCCGGGATATGTTACATGATGTGAGACACCCGTGGTTATAAGACTGCCTGCCGGGATATTTCACATGATGTGAGACACCCGTGGTTATAAGACTGCCTGCCGGGATATTTCACATGATGTGAGACACCCGTGGTTATAAGACTGCCTGCCGGGATATGTTACATGATGTGAGACACCCGTGGTTATAAGACTGCCTGCCGGGATATGTTACATGATGTGAGACACCCGTGGTTATAAGACTGCATGCGGGGATATTTCACATGTGAGACACCCGTGGTTATAAGACTGCCTGCCGGGATATGTTACATGATGTGAGACACCCGTGGTTATAAGACTGCCTGCAGGGATATTTCACATGTGAGACACCCGTGGTTATAAGACTGCCTGCGGGGATATTTCACATGTGAGACACCCATGGTTATAAGACTGCCTGCCGGGATATTTCACATGATGTGAGACACCCGTGGTTATAAGACTGCCTGCCGGGATATGTTACATGATGTGAGACACCCGTGGTTATAAGACTGCCTGCCGGGATATGTTACATGATGTGAGACACCCGTGGTTATAAGACTGCCTGCCGGGATATGTTACATGATGTGAGACACCCGTGGTTATAAGACTGCCTGCCGGGATATGTTACATGATGTGAGACACCCGTGGTTATAAGACTGCCTGCGGGGATATTTCACATGTGAGACACCCGTGGTTATAAGACTGCCTGCGGGGATATTTCACATGTGAGACACCCATGGTTATAAGACTGCCTGCGGGGATATTTCACATGTGAGACACCCGTGGTTATAAGACTGCCTGCGGGGATATTTTACATGATGTGAGACACCCATGGTTATAAGACTGCCTGCGGGGATATTTCACATGTGAGACACCCGTGGTTATAAGACTGCCTGCGGGGATATTTCACATGTGAGACACCCATGGTTATAAGACTGCCTGCGGGGATATTTCACATGTGAGACACCCGTGGTTATAAGACTGCCTGCGGGGATATTTTACATGATGTGAGACACCCGTGGTTATAAGACTGCCTGCGGGGATATTTCACATGTGAGACACCCGTGGTTATAAGACTGCCTGCGGGGATATTTCACATGTGAGACACCCGTGGTTATAAGACTGCCTGCGGGGATATTTCACATGTGAGACACCCGTGGTTATAAGACTGCCTGCGGGGATATTTCACATGTGAGACACCCGTGGTTATAAGACTGCCTGCGGGGATATTTCACATGTGAGACACCCGTGGTTATAAGACTGCCTGCGGGGATATTTCACGATGTGAGACACCCGTGGTTATAAGACTGCCTGCGGGGATATTTCACATGATGTGAGACACCCGTGGTTATAAGACTGCCTGCGGGGATATTTCACATGATGTGAGACACCCGTGGTTATAAGACTGCCTGCGGGGATATGTTACATGATGTGAGACACCCGTGGTTATAAGACTGCCTGCGGGGATATTTTACATGATGTGAGACACCCGTGGTTATAAGACTGCCTGCGGGGATATTTCACATGATGTGAGACACCCGTGGTTATAAGACTGCCTGCCGGGATATGTTACATGATGTGAGACACCCGTGGTTATAAGACTGCCTGCGGGGATATTTCACATGATGTGAGACACCCGTGGTTATAAGACTGCCTGCGGGGATATTTCACATGATGTGAGACACCCGTGGTTATAAGACTGCCTGCGGGGATATTTCACGATGTGAGACACCCGTGGTTATAAGACTGCCTGCGGGGATATTTCACATGTGAGACACCCGTGGTTATAAGACTGCCTGCGGGGATATTTTACATGATGTGAGACACCCGTGGTTATAAGACTGCCTGCGGGGATATTTCACATGTGAGACACCCGTGGTTATAAGACTGCCTGCGGGGATATTTCACATGTGAGACACCCGTGGTTATAAGACTGCCTGCGGGGATATTTCACATGATGTGAGACACCCGTGGTTATAAGACTGCCTGCGGGGATATTTCACATGATGTGAGACACCCGTGGTTATAAGACTGCCTGCGGGGATATTTCACATGATGTGAGACACCCGTGGTTATAAGACTGCCTGCGGGGATATGTTACATGATGTGAGACACCCGTGGTTATAAGACTGCCTGCGGGGATATGTTACATGATGTGAGACACCCGTGGTTATAAGACTGCCTGCGGGGATATTTCACATGATGTGAGACACCCGTGGTTATAAGACTGCCTGCCGGGATATGTTACATGATGTGAGACACCCGTGGTTATAAGACTGCCTGCGGGGATATTTCACATATGTGAGACACCCGTGGTTATAAGACTGCCTGCGGGGATATTTCACATGATGTGAGACACCCGTGGTTATAAGACTGCCTGCGGGGATATTTCACATGATGTGAGACACCCGTGGTTATAAGACTGCCTGCGGGGATATTTCACATGATGTGAGACACCCGTGGTTATAAGACTGCCTGCGGGGATATTTCACATGATGTGAGACACCCGTGGTTATAAGACTGCCTGCGGGGATATTTCACATGATGTGAGACACCCGTGGTTATAAGACTGCCTGCGGGGATATGTTACATGATGTGAGACACCCGTGGTTATAAGACTGCCTGCGGGGATATTTCACATGATGTGAGACACCCGTGGTTATAAGACTGCCTGCGGGGATATTTTACATGATGTGAGACACCCGTGGTTATAAGACTGCCTGCGGGGATATTTCACATGATGTGAGACACCCGTGGTTATAAGACTGCCTGCGGGGATATTTCACATGATGTGAGACACCCGTGGTTATAAGACTGCCTGCGGGGATATGTTCACATGATGTGAGACACCCGTGGTTATAAGACTGCCTGCGGGGATATTTCACATGATGTGAGACACCCGTGGTTATAAGACTGCCTGCGGGGATATTTCACATGATGTGAGACACCCGTGGTTATAAGACTGCCTGCGGGGATATTTCACGATGTGAGACACCCGTGGTTATAAGACTGCCTGCGGGGATATTTCACATGATGTGAGACACCCGTGGTTATAAGACTGCCTGCGGGGATATTTTACATGATGTGAGACACCCGTGGTTATAAGACTGCCTGCGGGGATATTTCACATGTGAGACACCCGTGGTTATAAGACTGCCTGCGGGGATATTTCACGATGTGAGACACCCGTGGTTATAAGACTGCCTGCGGGGATATTTCACATGATGTGAGACACCCGTGGTTATAAGACTGCCTGCGGGGATATTTCACATTATGTGAGACACCCGTGGTTATAAGACTGCCTGCGGGGATATTTCACATGATGTGAGACACCCGTGGTTATAAGACTGCCTGCGGGGATATGTTACATGATGTGAGACACCCGTGGTTATAAGACTGCCTGCGGGGATATGTTCACATGATGTGAGACACCCGTGGTTATAAGACTGCCTGCGGGGATATTTCACATGATGTGAGACACCCGTGGTTATAAGACTGCCTGCGGGGATATGTTACATGATGTGAGACACCCGTGGTTATAAGACTGCCTGCGGGGATATTTCACATGTGAGACACCCGTGGTTATAAGACTGCCTGCGGGGATATGTTACATGATGTGAGACACCCGTGGTTATAAGACTGCCTGCGGGGATATTTCACATGATGTGAGACACCCGTGGTTATAAGACTGCCTGCGGGGATATGTTACATGATGTGAGACACCCGTGGTTATAAGACTGCCTGCGGGGATATTTCACATGATGTGAGACACCCGTGGTTATAAGACTGCCTGCGGGGATATTTCACATGATGTGAGACACCCGTGGTTATAAGACTGCCTGCGGGGATATTTTACATGATGTGAGACACCCGTGGTTATAAGACTGCCTGCGGGGATATGTTCACATGATGTGAGACACCCGTGGTTATAAGACTGCCTGCGGGGATATGTTACATGATGTGAGACACCCGTGGTTATAAGACTGCCTGCGGGGATATTTCACATGATGTGAGACACCCGTGGTTATAAGACTGCCTGCGGGGATATGTTCACATGATGTGAGACACCCGTGGTTATAAGACTGCCTGCGGGGATATGTTACATGATGTGAGACACCCGTGGTTATAAGACTGCCTGCGGGGATATTTCACATGATGTGAGACACCCGTGGTTATAAGACTGCCTGCGGGGATATTTCACATGTGAGACACCCGTGGTTATAAGACTGCCTGCGGGGATATTTCACATGATGTGAGACACCCGTGGTTATAAGACTGCCTGCGGGGATATTTCACATGATGTGAGACACCCGTGGTTATAAGACTGCCTGCGGGGATATTTTACATGATGTGAGACACCCGTGGTTATAAGACTGCCTGCCGGGATATGTTCACATGATGTGAGACACCCGTGGTTATAAGACTGCCTGCGGGGATATTTCACATGATGTGAGACACCCGTGGTTATAAGACTGCCTGCGGGGATATGTTACATGATGTGAGACACCCGTGGTTATAAGACTGCCTGCGGGGATATTTCACATGATGTGAGACACCCGTGGTTATAAGACTGCCTGCGGGGATATTTCACATGATGTGAGACACCCGTGGTTATAAGACTGCCTGCGGGGATATTTTACATGATGTGAGACACCCGTGGTTATAAGACTGCCTGCCGGGATATGTTACATGATGTGAGACACCCGTGGTTATAAGACTGCCTGCCGGGATATGTTACATGATGTGAGACACCCTGGTTATAAGACTGCCTGCGGGGATATTTCACATGTGAGACACCCGTGGTTATAAGACTGCCTGCGGGGATATTTACATGATGTGAGACACCCGTGGTTATAAGACTGCCTGCGGGGATATTTCACATGTGAGACACCCGTGGTTATAAGACTGCCTGCGGGGATATTTCACATGTGAGACACCCGTGGTTATAAGACTGCCTGCGGGGATATTTCACATGTGAGACACCCGTGGTTATAAGACTGCCTGCGGGGATATTTCACATGTGAGACACCCGTGGTTATAAGACTGCCTGCGGGGATATTTCACATATGTGAGACACCCGTGGTTATAAGACTGCCTGCGGGGATATTTTACATGATGTGAGACACCCGTGGTTATAAGACTGCCTGCGGGGATATGTTACATGATGTGAGACACCCGTGGTTATAAGACTGCCTGCGGGGATATTTCACATGATGTGAGACACCCGTGGTTATAAGACTGCCTGCGGGGATATTTCACATGATGTGAGACACCCGTGGTTATAAGACTGCCTGCGGGGATATTTCACATGATGTGAGACACCCGTGGTTATAAGACTGCCTGCGGGGATATTTACACGATGTGAGACACCCGTGGTTATAAGACTGCCTGCGGGGATATTTCACATGTGAGACACCCGTGGTTATAAGACTGCCTGCGGGGATATTTTACATGATGTGAGACACCCGTGGTTATAAGACTGCCTGCGGGGATATTTCACATGATGTGAGACACCCGTGGTTATAAGACTGCCTGCGGGGATATTTTACATGATGTGAGACACCCGTGGTTATAAGACTGCCTGCCGGGATATTTCACATGATGTGAGACACCCGTGGTTATAAGACTGCCTGCCGGGATATGTTACATGATGTGAGACACCCGTGGTTATAAGACTGCCTGCGGGGATATTTCACATGTGAGACACCCGTGGTTATAAGACTGCCTGCGGGGATATTTCACATGTGAGACACCCGTGGTTATAAGACTGCCTGCGGGGATATTTCACATGATGTGAGACACCCGTGGTTATAAGACTGCCTGCGGGGATATGTTACATGATGTGAGACACCCGTGGTTATAAGACTGCCTGCGGGGATATTTCACATGATGTGAGACACCCGTGGTTATAAGACTGCCTGCGGGGATATTTCACATGATGTGAGACACCCGTGGTTATAAGACTGCCTGCGGGGATATTTCACATGATGTGAGACACCCGTGGTTATAAGACTGCCTGCGGGGATATGTTACATGATGTGAGACACCCGTGGTTATAAGACTGCCTGCCGGGATATGTTACATGATGTGAGACACCCGTGGTTATAAGACTGCCTGCGGGGATATTTCACGATGTGAGACACCCGTGGTTATAAGACTGCCTGCCGGGATATGTTACATGATGTGAGACACCCGTGGTTATAAGACTGCCTGCGGGGATATTTCACATGTGAGACACCCGTGGTTATAAGACTGCCTGCGGGGATATTTCACATGTGAGACACCCGTGGTTATAAGACTGCCTGCGGGGATATTTCACATGTGAGACACCCGTGGTTATAAGACTGCCTGCCGGGATATGTTACATGATGTGAGACACCCGTGGTTATAAGACTGCCTGCCGGGATATGTTACATGATGTGAGACACCCGTGGTTATAAGACTGCCTGCCGGGATATGTTACATGATGTGAGACACCCGTGGTTATAAGACTGCCTGCTGGGATATGTTACATGATGTGAGACACCCGTGGTTATAAGACTGCCTGCGGGGATATTTCACATGTGAGACACCCGTGGTTATAAGACTGCCTGCGGGGATATTTCACATGTGAGACACCCGTGGTTATAAGACTGCCTGCGGGGATATTTCACATGTGAGACACCCGTGGTTATAAGACTGCCTGCGGGGATATTTTACATGATGTGAGACACCCGTGGTTATAAGACTGCCTGCGGGGATATTTCACATGATGTGAGACACCCGTGGTTATAAGACTGCCTGCGGGGATATTTCACATGTGAGACACCCGTGGTTATAAGACTGCCTGCGGGGATATTTCACATGTGAGACACCCGTGGTTATAAGACTGCCTGCGGGGATATTTACACGATGTGAGACACCCGTGGTTATAAGACTGCCTGCGGGGATATTTCACATGTGAGACACCCGTGGTTATAAGACTGCCTGCGGGGATATTTCACATGTGAGACACCCGTGGTTATCAGACTGCCTGCGGGGATATGTTACATGATGTGAGACACCCGTGGTTATAAGACTGCCTGCGGGGATATTTCACATGTGAGACACCCGTGGTTATAAGACTGCCTGCGGGGATATTTCACATGTGAGACACCCGTGGTTATAAGACTGCCTGCGGGGATATTTCACATGATGTGAGACACCCGTGGTTATAAGACTGCCTGCGGGGATATGTTACATGATGTGAGACACCCGTGGTTATAAGACTGCCTGCGGGGATATTTCACATGATGTGAGACACCCGTGGTTATAAGACTGCCTGCGGGGATATTTCACATGATGTGAGACACCCGTGGTTATAAGACTGCCTGCGGGGATATTTTACATTATGTGAGACACCCGTGGTTATAAGACTGCCTGCCGGGATATGTTACATGATGTGAGACACCCGTGGTTATAAGACTGCCTGCGGGGATATTTCACATGTGAGACACCCGTGGTTATAAGACTGCCTGCGGGGATATTTCACATGTGAGACACCCGTGGTTATAAGACTGCCTGCGGGGATATTTCACGATGTGAGACACCCGTGGTTATAAGACTGCCTGCGGGGATATTTCACATGTGAGACACCCGTGGTTATAAGACTGCCTGCGGGGATATTTTACATGATGTGAGACACCCGTGGTTATAAGACTGCCTGCCGGGATATGTTACATGATGTGAGACACCCGTGGTTATAAGACTGCCTGCGGGGATATTTCACATGATGTGAGACACCCGTGGTTATAAGACTGCCTGCGGGGATATTTCACATGTGAGACACCCGTGGTTATAAGACTGCCTGCGGGGATATTTCACATGTGAGACACCCGTGGTTATAAGACTGCCTGCGGGGATATTTCACATGTGAGACACCCGTGGTTATAAGACTGCCTGCGGGGATATTTCACATGTGAGACACCCGTGGTTATAAGACTGCCTGCGGGGATATTTCACGATGTGAGACACCCGTGGTTATAAGACTGCCTGCGGGGATATTTTACATGATGTGAGACACCCGTGGTTATAAGACTGCCTGCGGGGATATTTCACATGATGTGAGACACCCGTGGTTATAAGACTGCCTGCGGGGATATTTCACATGATGTGAGACACCCGTGGTTATAAGACTGCCTGCGGGGATATTTCACATGATGTGAGACACCCGTGGTTATAAGACTGCCTGCCGGGATATGTTACATGATGTGAGACACCCGTGGTTATAAGACTGCCTGCGGGGATATTTCACATGATGTGAGACACCCGTGGTTATAAGACTGCCTGCGGGGATATTTCACGATGTGAGACACCCGTGGTTATAAGACTGCCTGCGGGGATATTTCACGATGTGAGACACCCGTGGTTATAAGACTGCCTGCGGGGATATTTCACATGTGAGACACCCGTGGTTATAAGACTGCCTGCGGGGATATTTTACATGATGTGAGACACCCGTGGTTATAAGACTGCCTGCGGGGATATGTTCACATGATGTGAGACACCCGTGGTTATAAGACTGCCTGCGGGGATATTTCACATGTGAGACACCCGTGGTTATAAGACTGCCTGCGGGGATATTTCACATGTGAGACACCCGTGGTTATAAGACTGCCTGCGGGGATATTTCACATGTGAGACACCCGTGGTTATAAGACTGCCTGCGGGGATATTTCACATGTGAGACACCCGTGGTTATAAGACTGCCTGCGGGGATATTTACACATGTGAGACACCCGTGGTTATAAGACTGCCTGCGGGGATATTTCACATGTGAGACACCCGTGGTTATAAGACTGCCTGCGGGGATATTTTACATGATGTGAGACACCGGTGGTTATAAGACTGCCTGCGGGGATATTTTACATGATGTGAGACACCCGTGGTTATAAGACTGCCTGCGGGGATATTTTACATGATGTGAGACACCCGTGGTTATAAGACTGCCTGCGGGGATATTTCACATGATGTGAGACACCCGTGGTTATAAGACTGCCTGCGGGGATATGTTACATGATGTGAGACACCCGTGGTTATAAGACTGCCTGCGGGGATATTTCACATGTGAGACACCCGTGGTTATAAGACTGCCTGCGGGGATATTTCACATGTGAGACACCCGTGGTTATAAGACTGCCTGCGGGGATATTTCACATGATGTGAGACACCCGTGGTTATAAGACTGCCTGCGGGGATATGTTACATGATGTGAGACACCCGTGGTTATAAGACTGCCTGCGGGGATATTTCACATGATGTGAGACACCCGTGGTTATAAGACTGCCTGCGGGGATATTTCACATGATGTGAGACACCCGTGGTTATAAGACTGCCTGCGGGGATATGTTACATGATGTGAGACACCCGTGGTTATAAGACTGCCTGCCGGGATATGTTCACATGATGTGAGACACCCGTGGTTATAAGACTGCCTGCGGGGATATTTCACATGATGTGAGACACCCGTGGTTATAAGACTGCCTGCCGGGATATGTTCACATGATGTGAGACACCCGTGGTTATAAGACTGCCTGCGGGGATATTTCACATGTGAGACACCCGTGGTTATAAGACTGCCTGCGGGGATATTTCACATGTGAGACACCCGTGGTTATAAGACTGCCTGCGGGGATATTTCACATGATGTGAGACACCCGTGGTTATAAGACTGCCTGCCGGGATATGTTCACATGATGTGAGACACCCGTGGTTATAAGACTGCCTGCCGGGATATGTTACATGATGTGAGACACCCGTGGTTATAAGACTGCCTGCCGGGATATGTTACATGATGTGAGACACCCGTGGTTATAAGACTGCCTGCCGGGATATGTTACATGATGTGAGACACCCGTGGTTATAAGACTGCCTGCGGGGATATTTCACTTGTGAGACACCCGTGGTTATAAGACTGCCTGCGGGGATATTTCACATGTGAGACACCCGTGGTTATAAGACTGCCTGCGGGGATATTTCACATGTGAGACACCCGTGGTTATAAGACTGCCTGCGGGGATATTTTACATGATGTGAGACACCCGTGGTTATAAGACTGCCTGCGGGGATATTTCACATGTGAGACACCCGTGGTTATAAGACTGCCTGCGGGGATATTTCACATGTGAGACACCCGTGGTTATAAGACTGCCTGCGGGGATATTTCACATGATGTGAGACACCCGTGGTTATAAGACTGCCTGCGGGGATATTTTACATGATGTGAGACACCCGTGGTTATAAGACTGCCTGCGGGGATATTTTACATGATGTGAGACACCCGTGGTTATAAGACTGCCTGCGGGGATATTTCACATGTGAGACACCCGTGGTTATAAGACTGCCTGCGGGGATATTTCACATGTGAGACACCCGTGGTTATAAGACTGCCTGCGGGGATATTTCACATGTGAGACACCCGTGGTTATAAGACTGCCTGCGGGGATATTTCACATGTGGAGACACCCGTGGTTATAAGACTGCCTGCGGGGATATTTCACGATGTGAGACACCCGTGGTTATAAGACTGCCTGCGGGGATATTTTACATGATGTGAGACACCCGTGGTTATAAGACTGCCTGCCGGGATATGTTCACATGATGTGAGACACCCGTGGTTATAAGACTGCCTGCCGGGATATTTCACATGATGTGAGACACCCGTGGTTATAAGACTGCCTGCCGGGATATGTTACATGATGTGAGACACCCGTGGTTATAAGACTGCCTGCCGGGATATGTTACATGATGTGAGACACCCGTGGTTATAAGACTGCCTGCGGGGATATTTCACATGTGAGACACCCGTGGTTATAAGACTGCCTGCCGGGATATGTTACATGATGTGAGACACCCGTGGTTATAAGACTGCCTGCCGGGATATTTCACATGATGTGAGACACCCGTGGTTATAAGACTGCCTGCCGGGATATTTCACATGTGAGACACCCGTGGTTATAAGACTGCCTGCGGGGATATTTCACATGTGAGACACCCGTGGTTATAAGACTGCCTGCGGGGATATTTCACATGTGAGACACCCGTGGTTATAAGACTGCCTGCGGGGATATTTCACATGTGAGACACCCGTGGTTATAAGACTGCCTGCGGGGATATTTCACATGTGAGACACCCGTGGTTATAAGACTGCCTGCGGGGATATTTCACATGTGAGACACCCGTGGTTATAAGACTGCCTGCGGGGATATTTCACATGTGAGACACCCGTGGTTATAAGACTGCCTGCCGGGATATGTTACATGATGTGAGACACCCGTGGTTATAAGACTGCCTGCGGGGATATTTCACATGTGAGACACCCGTGGTTATAAGACTGCCTGCGGGGATATTTCACATGTGAGACACCCGTGGTTATAAGACTGCCTGCGGGGATATTTCACATGATGTGAGACACCCGTGGTTATAAGACTGCCTGCGGGGATATGTTACATGATGTGAGACACCCGTGGTTATAAGACTGCCTGCGGGGATATTTCACATGATGTGAGACACCCGTGGTTATAAGACTGCCTGCGGGGATATTTCACATGATGTGAGACACCCGTGGTTATAAGACTGCCTGCCGGGATATGTTACATGATGTGAGACACCCGTGGTTATAAGACTGCCTGCGGGGATATTTCACATGTGAGACACCCGTGGTTATAAGACTGCCTGCCGGGATATGTTACATGATGTGAGACACCCGTGGTTATAAGACTGCCTGCGGGGATATTTCACGATGTGAGACACCCGTGGTTATAAGACTGCCTGCGGGGATATTTCACATGTGAGACACCCGTGGTTATAAGACTGCCTGCGGGGATATTTCACATGATGTGAGACACCCGTGGTTATAAGACTGCCTGCGGGGATATTTCACATGATGTGAGACACCCGTGGTTATAAGACTGCCTGCGGGGATATTTCACATGATGTGAGACACCCGTGGTTATAAGACTGCCTGCGGGGATATGTTACATGATGTGAGACACCCGTGGTTATAAGACTGCCTGCGGGGATATGTTACATGATGTGAGACACCCGTGGTTATAAGACTGCCTGCGGGGATATTTCACATGATGTGAGACACCCGTGGTTATAAGACTGCCTGCGGGGATATGTTACATGATGTGAGACACCCGTGGTTATAAGACTGCCTGCGGGGATATTTCACATGATGTGAGACACCCGTGGTTATAAGACTGCCTGCGGGGATATTTCACATGATGTGAGACACCCGTGGTTATAAGACTGCCTGCGGGGATATTTCACATGATGTGAGACACCCGTGGTTATAAGACTGCCTGCGGGGATATGTTACATGATGTGAGACACCCGTGGTTATAAGACTGCCTGCCGGGATATGTTACATGATGTGAGACACCCGTGGTTATAAGACTGCCTGCGGGGATATTTCACATGATGTGAGACACCCGTGGTTATAAGACTGCCTGCGGGGATATGTTACATGATGTGAGACACCCGTGGTTATAAGACTGCCTGCGGGGATATTTCACATGATGTGAGACACCCGTGGTTATAAGACTGCCTGCGGGGATATTTCACATGATGTGAGACACCCGTGGTTATAAGACTGCCTGCCGGGATATGTTACATGATGTGAGACACCCGTGGTTATAAGACTGCCTGCGGGGATATTTCACATGATGTGAGACACCCGTGGTTATAAGACTGCCTGCCGGGATATGTTCACATGATGTGAGACACCCGTGGTTATAAGACTGCCTGCGGGGATATTTCACGATGTGAGACACCCGTGGTTATAAGACTGCCTGCCGGGATATGTTACATGATGTGAGACACCCGTGGTTATAAGACTGCCTGCGGGGATATTTCACATGTGAGACACCCGTGGTTATAAGACTGCCTGCGGGGATATTTCACATGTGAGACACCCGTGGTTATAAGACTGCCTGCGGGGATATTTCACATGATGTGAGACACCCGTGGTTATAAGACTGCCTGCGGGGATATGTTACATGATGTGAGACACCCGTGGTTATAAGACTGCCTGCGGGGATATTTCACATGATGTGAGACACCCGTGGTTATAAGACTGCCTGCGGGGATATTTCACATGATGTGAGACACCCGTGGTTATAAGACTGCCTGCGGGGATATGTTACATGATGTGAGACACCCGTGGTTATAAGACTGCCTGCCGGGATATGTTACATGATGTGAGACACCCGTGGTTATAAGACTGCCTGCGGGGATATTTCACATGATGTGAGACACCCGTGGTTATAAGACTGCCTGCCGGGATATGGTACATGATGTGAGACACCCGTGGTTATAAGACTGCCTGCGGGGATATGTTACATGATGTGAGACACCCGTGGTTATAAGACTGCCTGCGGGGATATTTCACATGTGAGACACCCGTGGTTATAAGACTGCCTGCGGGGATATTTCACATGTGAGACACCCGTGGTTATAAGACTGCCTGCGGGGATATTTCACATGATGTGAGACACCCGTGGTTATAAGACTGCCTGCAGGGATATGTTACATGATGTGAGACACCCGTGGTTATAAGACTGCCTGCGGGGATATTTCACATGTGAGACACCCGTGGTTATAAGACTGCCTGCGGGGATATGTTACATGATGTGAGACACCCGTGGTTATAAGACTGCCTGCGGGGATATTTCACATGATGTGAGACACCCGTGGTTATAAGACTGCCTGCGGGGATATTTTACATTATGTGAGACACCCGTGGTTATAAGACTGCCTGCCGGGATATGTTACATGATGTGAGACACCCGTGGTTATAAGACTGCCTGCGGGGATATTTCACATGATGTGAGACACCCGTGGTTATAAGACTGCCTGCGGGGATATTTCACATGATGTGAGACACCCGTGGTTATAAGACTGCCTGCGGGGATATTTCACATGTGAGACACCCGTGGTTATAAGACTGCCTGCGGGGATATTTCACATGATGTGAGACACCCGTGGTTATAAGACTGCCTGCGGGGATATGTTACATGATGTGAGACACCCGTGGTTATAAGACTGCCTGCCGGGATATGTTACATGATGTGAGACACCCGTGGTTATAAGACTGCCTGCCGGGATATGTTCACATGATGTGAGACACCCGTGGTTATAAGACTGCCTGCGGGGATATTTCACATGTGAGACACCCGTGGTTATAAGACTGCCTGCGGGGATATTTCACATGTGAGACACCCGTGGTTATAAGACTGCCTGCGGGGATATTTCACATGTGAGACACCCGTGGTTATAAGACTGCCTGCGGGGATATGTTACATGATGTGAGACACCCGTGGTTATAAGACTGCCTGCGGGGATATTTCACGATGTGAGACACCCGTGGTTATAAGACTGCCTGCGGGGATATTTCACATGATGTGAGACACCCGTGGTTATAAGACTGCCTGCGGGGATATTTTACATGATGTGAGACACCCGTGGTTATAAGACTGCCTGCGGGGATATTTTACATGATGTGAGACACCCGTGGTTATAAGACTGCCTGCGGGGATATTTCACATGTGAGACACCCGTGGTTATAAGACTGCCTGCGGGGATATTTCACATGTGAGACACCCGTGGTTATAAGACTGCCTGCGGGGATATTTCACATGTGAGACACCCGTGGTTATAAGACTGCCTGCGGGGATATTTCACATGTGAGACACCCGTGGTTATAAGACTGCCTGCGGGGATATTTCACGATGTGAGACACCCGTGGTTATAAGACTGCCTGCGGGGATATTTCACATGATGTGAGACACCCGTGGTTATAAGACTGCCTGCGGGGATATGTTACATGATGTGAGACACCCGTGGTTATAAGACTGCCTGCGGGGATATTTCACATGATGTGAGACACCCGTGGTTATAAGACTGCCTGCGGGGATATTTCACATGATGTGAGACACCCGTGGTTATAAGACTGCCTGCCGGGATATGTTACATGATGTGAGACACCCGTGGTTATAAGACTGCCTGCGGGGATATTTCACATGTGAGACACCCGTGGTTATAAGACTGCCTGCCGGGATATGTTACATGATGTGAGACACCCGTGGTTATAAGACTGCCTGCCGGGATATGTTCACATGATGTGAGACACCCGTGGTTATAAGACTGCCTGCGGGGATATTTCACATGTGAGACACCCGTGGTTATAAGACTGCCTGCCGGGATATGTTACATGATGTGAGACACCCGTGGTTATAAGACTGCCTGCGGGGATATTTCACATGTGAGACACCCGTGGTTATAAGACTGCCTGCGGGGATATTTCACATGTGAGACACCCGTGGTTATAAGACTGCCTGCGGGGATATTTCACATGATGTGAGACACCCGTGGTTATAAGACTGCCTGCGGGGATATGTTACATGATGTGAGACACCCGTGGTTATAAGACTGCCTGCGGGGATATTTCACATGATGTGAGACACCCGTGGTTATAAGACTGCCTGCCGGGATATTTCACATGATGTGAGACACCCGTGGTTATAAGACTGCCTGCCGGGATATGTTACATGATGTGAGACACCCGTGGTTATAAGACTGCATGCGGGGATATTTCACATGTGAGACACCCGTGGTTATAAGACTGCCTGCCGGGATATGTTACATGATGTGAGACACCCGTGGTTATAAGACTGCCTGCGGGGATATTTCACATGTGAGACACCCGTGGTTATAAGACTGCCTGCGGGGATATTTCACATGTGAGACACCCGTGGTTATAAGACTGCCTGCGGGGATATTTCACATGATGTGAGACACCCGTGGTTATAAGACTGCCTGCGGGGATATTTCACATGATGTGAGACACCCGTGGTTATAAGACTGCCTGCGGGGATATTTCACATGATGTGAGACACCCGTGGTTATAAGACTGCCTGCGGGGATATGTTACATGATGTGAGACACCCGTGGTTATAAGACTGCCTGCGGGGATATGTTCACATGATGTGAGACACCCGTGGTTATAAGACTGCCTGCGGGGATATTTCACATGATGTGAGACACCCGTGGTTATAAGACTGCCTGCGGGGATATGTTACATGATGTGAGACACCCGTGGTTATAAGACTGCCTGCGGGGATATTTCACATGATGTGAGACACCCGTGGTTATAAGACTGCCTGCGGGGATATTTCACATGATGTGAGACACCCGTGGTTATAAGACTGCCTGCGGGGATATTTCACATGATGTGAGACACCCGTGGTTATAAGACTGCCTGCGGGGATATGTTCACATGATGTGAGACACCCGTGGTTATAAGACTGCCTGCCGGGATATGTTACATGATGTGAGACACCCGTGGTTATAAGACTGCCTGCGGGGATATTTCACGATGTGAGACACCCGTGGTTATAAGACTGCCTGCGGGGATATGTTACATGATGTGAGACACCCGTGGTTATAAGACTGCCTGCGGGGATATTTCACATGATGTGAGACACCCGTGGTTATAAGACTGCCTGCGGGGATATTTCACATGATGTGAGACACCCGTGGTTATAAGACTGCCTGCGGGGATATGTTACATGATGTGAGACACCCGTGGTTATAAGACTGCCTGCGGGGATATTTCACATGATGTGAGACACCCGTGGTTATAAGACTGCCTGCCGGGATATGTTACATGATGTGAGACACCCGTGGTTATAAGACTGCCTGCGGGGATATTTCACGATGTGAGACACCCGTGGTTATAAGACTGCCTGCGGGGATATTTCACATGTGAGACACCCGTGGTTATAAGACTGCCTGCGGGGATATTTCACATGATGTGAGACACCCGTGGTTATAAGACTGCCTGCGGGGATATTTTACATGATGTGAGACACCCGTGGTTATAAGACTGCCTGCGGGGATATTTCACATGATGTGAGACACCCGTGGTTATAAGACTGCCTGCGGGGATATGTTACATGATGTGAGACACCCGTGGTTATAAGACTGCCTGCGGGGATATTTCACATGATGTGAGACACCCGTGGTTATAAGACTGCCTGCGGGGATATTTTACATGATGTGAGACACCCGTGGTTATAAGACTGCCTGCGGGGATATTTCACATGTGAGACACCCGTGGTTATAAGACTGCCTGCGGGGATATTTCACATGTGAGACACCCGTGGTTATAAGACTGCCTGCGGGGATATTTCACGATGTGAGACACCCGTGGTTATAAGACTGCCTGCGGGGATATTTCACATGTGAGACACCCGTGGTTATAAGACTGCCTGCGGGGATATTTCACATGATGTGAGACACCCGTGGTTATAAGACTGCCTGCGGGGATATTTTACATGATGTGAGACACCCGTGGTTATAAGACTGCCTGCGGGGATATGTTCACATGATGTGAGACACCCGTGGTTATAAGACTGCCTGCGGGGATATTTCACATGATGTGAGACACCCGTGGTTATAAGACTGCCTGCGGGGATATGTTACATGATGTGAGACACCCGTGGTTATAAGACTGCCTGCGGGGATATGTTCACATGATGTGAGACACCCGTGGTTATAAGACTGCCTGCGGGGATATTTCACATGATGTGAGACACCCGTGGTTATAAGACTGCCTGCCGGGATATGTTACATGATGTGAGACACCCGTGGTTATAAGACTGCCTGCGGGGATATTTCACATGATGTGAGACACCCGTGGTTATAAGACTGCCTGCGGGGATATTTCACATGATGTGAGACACCCGTGGTTATAAGACTGCCTGCGGGGATATGTTACATGATGTGAGACACCCGTGGTTATAAGACTGCCTGCGGGGATATTTCACATGATGTGAGACACCCGTGGTTATAAGACTGCCTGCCGGGATATGTTACATGATGTGAGACACCCGTGGTTATAAGACTGCCTGCGGGGATATTTCACATGATGTGAGACACCCGTGGTTATAAGACTGCCTGCCGGGATATGTTACATGATGTGAGACACCCGTGGTTATAAGACTGCCTGCGGGGATATTTCACATGTGAGACACCCGTGGTTATAAGACTGCCTGCGGGGATATTTCACATGTGAGACACCCGTGGTTATAAGACTGCCTGCGGGGATATTTCACATGTGAGACACCCGTGGTTATAAGACTGCCTGCGGGGATATTTCACATGTGAGACACCCGTGGTTATAAGACTGCCTGCGGGGATATTTCACATGTGAGACACCCGTGGTTATAAGACTGCCTGCGGGGATATTTCACATGTGAGACACCCGTGGTTATAAGACTGCCTGCCGGGATATGTTACATGATGTGAGACACCCGTGGTTATAAGACTGCCTGCGGGGATATTTCACGATGTGAGACACCCGTGGTTATAAGACTGCCTGCGGGGATATTTCACATGATGTGAGACACCCGTGGTTATAAGACTGCCTGCGGGGATATTTCACATGATGTGAGACACCCGTGGTTATAAGACTGCCTGCGGGGATATGTTACATGATGTGAGACACCCGTGGTTATAAGACTGCCTGCGGGGATATTTCACATGATGTGAGACACCCGTGGTTATAAGACTGCCTGCGGGGATATTTCACATGATGTGAGACACCCGTGGTTATAAGACTGCCTGCCGGGATATGTTACATGATGTGAGACACCCGTGGTTATAAGACTGCCTGCGGGGATATTTCACGATGTGAGACACCCGTGGTTATAAGACTGCCTGCGGGGATATTTTACATGATGTGAGACACCCGTGGTTATAAGACTGCCTGCGGGGATATTTCACATGTGAGACACCCGTGGTTATAAGACTGCCTGCGGGGATATTTCACATGTGAGACACCCGTGGTTATAAGACTGCCTGCGGGGATATTTCACATGATGTGAGACACCCGTGGTTATAAGACTGCCTGCGGGGATATTTCACATGATGTGAGACACCCGTGGTTATAAGACTGCCTGCGGGGATATTTCACATGATGTGAGACACCCGTGGTTATAAGACTGCCTGCGGGGATATTTCACATGATGTGAGACACCCGTGGTTATAAGACTGCCTGCGGGGATATGTTACATGATGTGAGACACCCGTGGTTATAAGACTGCCTGCGGGGATATGTTCACATGATGTGAGACACCCGTGGTTATAAGACTGCCTGCGGGGATATTTCACATGATGTGAGACACCCGTGGTTATAAGACTGCCTGCGGGGATATTTCACATGATGTGAGACACCCGTGGTTATAAGACTGCCTGCCGGGATATGTTACATGATGTGAGACACCCGTGGTTATAAGACTGCCTGCGGGGATATTTCACATGATGTGAGACACCCGTGGTTATAAGACTGCCTGCCGGGATATGTTACATGATGTGAGACACCCGTGGTTATAAGACTGCCTGCGGGGATATTTCACATGATGTGAGACACCCGTGGTTATAAGACTGCCTGCCGGGATATGTTACATGATGTGAGACACCCGTGGTTATAAGACTGCCTGCGGGGATATTTCACATGTGAGACACCCGTGGTTATAAGACTGCCTGCGGGGATATTTCACATGTGAGACACCCGTGGTTATAAGACTGCCTGCGGGGATATTTCACATGATGTGAGACACCCGTGGTTATAAGACTGCCTGCGGGGATATGTTACATGATGTGAGACACCCGTGGTTATAAGACTGCCTGCGGGGATATTTCACATGATGTGAGACACCCGTGGTTATAAGACTGCCTGCGGGGATATTTCACATGATGTGAGACACCCGTGGTTATAAGACTGCCTGCGGGGATATGTTCACATGATGTGAGACACCCGTGGTTATAAGACTGCCTGCCGGGATATGTTACATGATGTGAGACACCCGTGGTTATAAGACTGCCTGCGGGGATATTTCACATGATGTGAGACACCCGTGGTTATAAGACTGCCTGCCGGGATATGTTACATGATGTGAGACACCCGTGGTTATAAGACTGCCTGCGGGGATATGTTACATGATGTGAGACACCCGTGGTTATAAGACTGCCTGCGGGGATATTTCACATGTGAGACACCCGTGGTTATAAGACTGCCTGCGGGGATATTTCACATGTGAGACACCCGTGGTTATAAGACTGCCTGCGGGGATATTTCACATGATGTGAGACACCCGTGGTTATAAGACTGCCTGCGGGGATATGTTACATGATGTGAGACACCCGTGGTTATAAGACTGCCTGCGGGGATATTTCACATGTGAGACACCCGTGGTTATAAGACTGCCTGCGGGGATATTTCACATGATGTGAGACACCCGTGGTTATAAGACTGCCTGCGGGGATATTTCACATGATGTGAGACACCCGTGGTTATAAGACTGCCTGCGGGGATATGTTACATGATGTGAGACACCCGTGGTTATAAGACTGCCTGCGGGGATATGTTACATGATGTGAGACACCCGTGGTTATAAGACTGCCTGCGGGGATATTTCACATGTGAGACACCCGTGGTTATAAGACTGCCTGCGGGGATATTTACACGATGTGAGACACCCGTGGTTATAAGACTGCCTGCGGGGATATTTCACATGATGTGAGACACCCGTGGTTATAAGACTGCCTGCGGGGATATGTTACATGATGTGAGACACCCGTGGTTATAAGACTGCCTGCGGGGATATTTACACGATGTGAGACACCCGTGGTTATAAGACTGCCTGCGGGGATATGTTACATGATGTGAGACACCCGTGGTTATAAGACTGCCTGCGGGGATATTTCACATGATGTGAGACACCCGTGGTTATAAGACTGCCTGCGGGGATATGTTACATGATGTGAGACACCCGTGGTTATAAGACTGCCTGCCGGGATATGTTCACATGATGTGAGACACCCGTGGTTATAAGACTGCCTGCGGGGATATTTCACATGTGAGACACCCGTGGTTATAAGACTGCCTGCGGGGATATTTCACATGTGAGACACCCGTGGTTATAAGACTGCCTGCGGGGATATTTCACATGTGAGACACCCGTGGTTATAAGACTGCCTGCGGGGATATTTCACATGTGAGACACCCGTGGTTATAAGACTGCCTGCCGGGATATGTTACATGATGTGAGACACCCGTGGTTATAAGACTGCCTGCGGGGATATTTCACGATGTGAGACACCCGTGGTTATAAGACTGCCTGCGGGGATATTTCACATGTGAGACACCCGTGGTTATAAGACTGCCTGCGGGGATATTTCACATGATGTGAGACACCCGTGGTTATAAGACTGCCTGCGGGGATATGTTACATGATGTGAGACACCCGTGGTTATAAGACTGCCTGCGGGGATATTTCACATGATGTGAGACACCCGTGGTTATAAGACTGCCTGCGGGGATATTTCACATGATGTGAGACACCCGTGGTTATAAGACTGCCTGCCGGGATATGTTACATGATGTGAGACACCCGTGGTTATAAGACTGCCTGCGGGGATATTTCACATGTGAGACACCCGTGGTTATAAGACTGCCTGCGGGGATATTTCACATGATGTGAGACACCCGTGGTTATAAGACTGCCTGCGGGGATATTTCACATGTGAGACACCCGTGGTTATAAGACTGCCTGCGGGGATATTTCACATGTGAGACACCCGTGGTTATAAGACTGCCTGCGGGGATATTTCACATGATGTGAGACACCCGTGGTTATAAGACTGCCTGCGGGGATATTTCACATGATGTGAGACACCCGTGGTTATAAGACTGCCTGCGGGGATATTTCACATGATGTGAGACACCCGTGGTTATAAGACTGCCTGCGGGGATATTTCACATGATGTGAGACACCCGTGGTTATAAGACTGCCTGCGGGGATATGTTCACATGATGTGAGACACCCGTGGTTATAAGACTGCCTGCGGGGATATGTTACATGATGTGAGACACCCGTGGTTATAAGACTGCCTGCGGGGATATGTTACATGATGTGAGACACCCGTGGTTATAAGACTGCCTGCGGGGATATTTCACATGATGTGAGACACCCGTGGTTATAAGACTGCCTGCGGGGATATTTCACATGATGTGAGACACCCGTGGTTATAAGACTGCCTGCCGGGATATGTTCACATGATGTGAGACACCCGTGGTTATAAGACTGCCTGCGGGGATATTTCACATGATGTGAGACACCCGTGGTTATAAGACTGCCTGCCGGGATATGTTCACATGATGTGAGACACCCGTGGTTATAAGACTGCCTGCGGGGATATTTCACATGATGTGAGACACCCGTGGTTATAAGACTGCCTGCCGGGATATGTTACATGATGTGAGACACCCGTGGTTATAAGACTGCCTGCGGGGATATTTCACATGTGAGACACCCGTGGTTATAAGACTGCCTGCGGGGATATTTCACATGTGAGACACCCGTGGTTATAAGACTGCCTGCGGGGATATTTCACATGATGTGAGACACCCGTGGTTATAAGACTGCCTGCGGGGATATGTTACATGATGTGAGACACCCGTGGTTATAAGACTGCCTGCGGGGATATTTCACATGATGTGAGACACCCGTGGTTATAAGACTGCCTGCGGGGATATTTCACATGATGTGAGACACCCGTGGTTATAAGACTGCCTGCGGGGATATGTTCACATGATGTGAGACACCCGTGGTTATAAGACTGCCTGCCGGGATATGTTACATGATGTGAGACACCCGTGGTTATAAGACTGCCTGCGGGGATATTTCACATGATGTGAGACACCCGTGGTTATAAGACTGCCTGCCGGGATATGTTCACATGATGTGAGACACCCGTGGTTATAAGACTGCCTGCGGGGATATGTTCACATGATGTGAGACACCCGTGGTTATAAGACTGCCTGCGGGGATATTTCACATGTGAGACACCCGTGGTTATAAGACTGCCTGCGGGGATATTTCACGATGTGAGACACCCGTGGTTATAAGACTGCCTGCGGGGATATTTCACATGATGTGAGACACCCGTGGTTATAAGACTGCCTGCGGGGATATGTTACATGATGTGAGACACCCGTGGTTATAAGACTGCCTGCGGGGATATTTCACATGTGAGACACCCGTGGTTATAAGACTGCCTGCGGGGATATTTCACATGATGTGAGACACCCGTGGTTATAAGACTGCCTGCGGGGATATTTCACGATGTGAGACACCCGTGGTTATAAGACTGCCTGCGGGGATATGTTACATGATGTGAGACACCCGTGGTTATAAGACTGCCTGCGGGGATATGTTCACATGATGTGAGACACCCGTGGTTATAAGACTGCCTGCGGGGATATGTTACATGATGTGAGACACCCGTGGTTATAAGACTGCCTGCGGGGATATTTCACGATGTGAGACACCCGTGGTTATAAGACTGCCTGCGGGGATATTTCACATGTGAGACACCCGTGGTTATAAGACTGCCTGCGGGGATATTTCACATGATGTGAGACACCCGTGGTTATAAGACTGCCTGCGGGGATATGTTACATGATGTGAGACACCCGTGGTTATAAGACTGCCTGCGGGGATATTTCACATGTGAGACACCCGTGGTTATAAGACTGCCTGCGGGGATATGTTACATGATGTGAGACACCCGTGGTTATAAGACTGCCTGCGGGGATATTTCACGATGTGAGACACCCGTGGTTATAAGACTGCCTGCGGGGATATTTCACATGATGTGAGACACCCGTGGTTATAAGACTGCCTGCGGGGATATTTCACATGATGTGAGACACCCGTGGTTATAAGACTGCCTGCGGGGATATTTCACGATGTGAGACACCCGTGGTTATAAGACTGCCTGCGGGGATATTTCACATGATGTGAGACACCCGTGGTTATAAGACTGCCTGCGGGGATATTTCACATGTGAGACACCCGTGGTTATAAGACTGCCTGCGGGGATATTTCACATGTGAGACACCCGTGGTTATAAGACTGCCTGCGGGGATATTTCACATGATGTGAGACACCCGTGGTTATAAGACTGCCTGCGGGGATATGTTACATGATGTGAGACACCCGTGGTTATAAGACTGCCTGCGGGGATATTTCACATGATGTGAGACACCCGTGGTTATAAGACTGCCTGCGGGGATATTTCACATGATGTGAGACACCCGTGGTTATAAGACTGCCTGCGGGGATATTTCACATGATGTGAGACACCCGTGGTTATAAGACTGCCTGCGGGGATATTTCACATGATGTGAGACACCCGTGGTTATAAGACTGCCTGCGGGGATATTTCACATGATGTGAGACACCCGTGGTTATAAGACTGCCTGCGGGGATATGTTACATGATGTGAGACACCCGTGGTTATAAGACTGCCTGCGGGGATATTTCACATGATGTGAGACACCCGTGGTTATAAGACTGCCTGCGGGGATATTTCACGATGTGAGACACCCGTGGTTATAAGACTGCCTGCGGGGATATTTCACATGATGTGAGACACCCGTGGTTATAAGACTGCCTGCGGGGATATTTCACATGATGTGAGACACCCGTGGTTATAAGACTGCCTGCGGGGATATGTTACATGATGTGAGACACCCGTGGTTATAAGACTGCCTGCGGGGATATTTCACATGTGAGACACCCGTGGTTATAAGACTGCCTGCGGGGATATTTCACGATGTGAGACACCCGTGGTTATAAGACTGCCTGCGGGGATATTTCACATGTGAGACACCCGTGGTTATAAGACTGCCTGCGGGGATATTTCACATGATGTGAGACACCCGTGGTTATAAGACTGCCTGCGGGGATATGTTCACATGATGTGAGACACCCGTGGTTATAAGACTGCCTGCGGGGATATTTCACATGATGTGAGACACCCGTGGTTATAAGACTGCCTGCGGGGATATTTCACATGATGTGAGACACCCGTGGTTATAAGACTGCCTGCGGGGATATTTCACATGATGTGAGACACCCGTGGTTATAAGACTGCCTGCGGGGATATTTCACATGATGTGAGACACCCGTGGTTATAAGACTGCCTGCGGGGATATGTTACATGATGTGAGACACCCGTGGTTATAAGACTGCCTGCGGGGATATTTCACATGATGTGAGACACCCGTGGTTATAAGACTGCCTGCCGGGATATGGTACATGATGTGAGACACCCGTGGTTATAAGACTGCCTGCGGGGATATGTTACATGATGTGAGACACCCGTGGTTATAAGACTGCCTGCGGGGATATTTCACATGTGAGACACCCGTGGTTATAAGACTGCCTGCCGGGATATGTTACATGATGTGAGACACCCGTGGTTATAAGACTGCCTGCGGGGATATTTCACATGATGTGAGACACCCGTGGTTATAAGACTGCCTGCGGGGATATTTCACGATGTGAGACACCCGTGGTTATAAGACTGCCTGCGGGGATATTTCACATGTGAGACACCCGTGGTTATAAGACTGCCTGCGGGGATATTTCACATGTGAGACACCCGTGGTTATAAGACTGCCTGCGGGGATATTTCACATGTGAGACACCCGTGGTTATAAGACTGCCTGCGGGGATATTTCACATGTGAGACACCCGTGGTTATAAGACTGCCTGCGGGGATATTTTACATGATGTGAGACACCCGTGGTTATAAGACTGCCTGCCGGGATATGTTACATGATGTGAGACACCCGTGGTTATAAGACTGCCTGCCGGGATATTTCACATGATGTGAGACACCCGTGGTTATAAGACTGCCTGCGGGGATATGTTCACATGATGTGAGACACCCGTGGTTATAAGACTGCCTGCCGGGATATGTTACATGATGTGAGACACCCGTGGTTATAAGACTGCCTGCGGGGATATTTCACATGTGAGACACCCGTGGTTATAAGACTGCCTGCCGGGATATGTTACATGATGTGAGACACCCGTGGTTATAAGACTGCCTGCCGGGATATTTCACATGATGTGAGACACCCGTGGTTATAAGACTGCCTGCCGGGATATTTCACATGATGTGAGACACCCGTGGTTATAAGACTGCCTGCGGGGATATTTCACATGTGAGACACCCGTGGTTATAAGACTGCCTGCGGGGATATTTCACATGATGTGAGACACCCGTGGTTATAAGACTGCCTGCGGGGATATTTCACATGTGAGACACCCGTGGTTATAAGACTGCCTGCGGGGATATTTCACATGTGAGACACCCGTGGTTATAAGACTGCCTGCGGGGATATTTCACATGTGAGACACCCGTGGTTATAAGACTGCCTGCGGGGATATTTCACATGTGAGACACCCGTGGTTATAAGACTGCCTGCCGGGATATGTTACATGATGTGAGACACCCGTGGTTATAAGACTGCCTGCGGGGATATTTCACGATGTGAGACACCCGTGGTTATAAGACTGCCTGCGGGGATATTTCACATGTGAGACACCCGTGGTTATAAGACTGCCTGCGGGGATATTTCACATGATGTGAGACACCCGTGGTTATAAGACTGCCTGCGGGGATATGTTACATGATGTGAGACACCCGTGGTTATAAGACTGCCTGCGGGGATATTTCACATGATGTGAGACACCCGTGGTTATAAGACTGCCTGCGGGGATATTTCACATGATGTGAGACACCCGTGGTTATAAGACTGCCTGCCGGGATATGTTACATGATGTGAGACACCCGTGGTTATAAGACTGCCTGCGGGGATATTTCACATGTGAGACACCCGTGGTTATAAGACTGCCTGCGGGGATATGTTACATGATGTGAGACACCCGTGGTTATAAGACTGCCTGCGGGGATATTTCACATGTGAGACACCCGTGGTTATAAGACTGCCTGCGGGGATATTTCACGATGTGAGACACCCGTGGTTATAAGACTGCCTGCGGGGATATTTCACATGATGTGAGACACCCGTGGTTATAAGACTGCCTGCGGGGATATTTCACATGATGTGAGACACCCGTGGTTATAAGACTGCCTGCGGGGATATTTCACATGATGTGAGACACCCGTGGTTATAAGACTGCCTGCGGGGATATGTTACATGATGTGAGACACCCGTGGTTATAAGACTGCCTGCCGGGATATGTTACATGATGTGAGACACCCGTGGTTATAAGACTGCCTGCGGGGATATGTTACATGATGTGAGACACCCGTGGTTATAAGACTGCCTGCGGGGATATTTCACATGATGTGAGACACCCGTGGTTATAAGACTGCCTGCCGGGATATGTTACATGATGTGAGACACCCGTGGTTATAAGACTGCCTGCGGGGATATTTCACATGATGTGAGACACCCGTGGTTATAAGACTGCCTGCCGGGATATGTTACATGATGTGAGACACCCGTGGTTATAAGACTGCCTGCGGGGATATTTCACATGTGAGACACCCGTGGTTATAAGACTGCCTGTCGGGATATGTTACATGATGTGAGACACCCGTGGTTATAAGACTGCCTGCGGGGATATTTCACATGTGAGACACCCGTGGTTATAAGACTGCCTGCGGGGATATTTCACATGTGAGACACCCGTGGTTATAAGACTGCCTGCGGGGATATTTCACATGATGTGAGACACCCGTGGTTATAAGACTGCCTGCGGGGATATGTTACATGATGTGAGACACCCGTGGTTATAAGACTGCCTGCGGGGATATTTCACATGATGTGAGACACCCGTGGTTATAAGACTGCCTGCGGGGATATTTCACATGATGTGAGACACCCGTGGTTATAAGACTGCCTGCGGGGATATGTTCACATGATGTGAGACACCCGTGGTTATAAGACTGCCTGCCGGGATATGTTACATGATGTGAGACACCCGTGGTTATAAGACTGCCTGCGGGGATATTTCACATGATGTGAGACACCCGTGGTTATAAGACTGCCTGCCGGGATATGTTACATGATGTGAGACACCCGTGGTTATAAGACTGCCTGCGGGGATATTTCACATGATGTGAGACACCCGTGGTTATAAGACTGCCTGCGGGGATATTTCACATGTGAGACACCCGTGGTTATAAGACTGCCTGCGGGGATATTTCACATGTGAGACACCCGTGGTTATAAGACTGCCTGCGGGGATATTTCACATGATGTGAGACACCCGTGGTTATAAGACTGCCTGCGGGGATATTTACATGATGTGAGACACCCGTGGTTATAAGACTGCCTGCGGGGATATTTCACATGTGAGACACCCGTGGTTATAAGACTGCCTGCGGGGATATTTCACATGTGAGACACCCGTGGTTATAAGACTGCCTGCGGGGATATTTCACATGTGAGACACCCGTGGTTATAAGACTGCCTGCGGGGATATGTTACATGATGTGAGACACCCGTGGTTATAAGACTGCCTGCCGGGATATGGTACATGATGTGAGACACCCGTGGTTATAAGACTGCCTGCGGGGATATTTTACATGATGTGAGACACCCGTGGTTATAAGACTGCCTGCGGGGATATTTCACATGTGAGACACCCGTGGTTATAAGACTGCCTGCGGGGATATTTCACATGTGAGACACCCGTGGTTATAAGACTGCCTGCGGGGATATTTCACATGATGTGAGACACCCGTGGTTATAAGACTGCCTGCGGGGATATGTTACATGATGTGAGACACCCGTGGTTATAAGACTGCCTGCGGGGATATTTCACGATGTGAGACACCCGTGGTTATAAGACTGCCTGCGGGGATATGTTCACATGATGTGAGACACCCGTGGTTATAAGACTGCCTGCGGGGATATTTCACATGATGTGAGACACCCGTGGTTATAAGACTGCCTGCGGGGATATTTTACATGATGTGAGACACCCGTGGTTATAAGACTGCCTGCGGGGATATGTTACATGATGTGAGACACCCGTGGTTATAAGACTGCCTGCGGGGATATTTAACATGTGAGACACCCGTGGTTATAAGACTGCCTGCGGGGATATTTCACTATGTGAGACACCCGTGGTTATAAGACTGCCTGCGGGGATATTTCACATGTGAGACACCCGTGGTTATAAGACTGCCTGCGGGGATATTTCACATGTGAGACACCCGTGGTTATAAGACTGCCTGCCGGGATATGTTACATGATGTGAGACACCCGTGGTTATAAGACTGCCTGCCGGGATATGTTACATGATGTGAGACACCCGTGGTTATAAGACTGCCTGCCGGGATATGTTACATGATGTGAGACACCCGTGGTTATAAGACTGCCTGCGGGGATATTTCACATGATGTGAGACACCCGTGGTTATAAGACTGCCTGCGGGGATATTTCACGATGTGAGACACCCGTGGTTATAAGACTGCCTGCGGGGATATTTCACATGTGAGACACCCGTGGTTATAAGACTGCCTGCGGGGATATTTTACATGATGTGAGACACCCGTGGTTATAAGACTGCCTGCGGGGATATTTCACGATGTGAGACACCCGTGGTTATAAGACTGCCTGCGGGGATATTTCACATGTGAGACACCCGTGGTTATAAGACTGCCTGCGGGGATATTTCACATGTGAGACACCCGTGGTTATAAGACTGCCTGCGGGGATATTTCACATGTGAGACACCCGTGGTTATAAGACTGCCTGCGGGGATATTTCACATGATGTGAGACACCCGTGGTTATAAGACTGCCTGCGGGGATATTTCACATGTGAGACACCCGTGGTTATAAGACTGCCTGCGGGGATATTTCACATGTGAGACACCCGTGGTTATAAGACTGCCTGCGGGGATATTTCACATGATGTGAGACACCCGTGGTTATAAGACTGCCTGCGGGGATATTTTACATGATGTGAGACACCCGTGGTTATAAGACTGCCTGCGGGGATATTTCACATGATGTGAGACACCCGTGGTTATAAGACTGCCTGCGGGGATATTTCACATGATGTGAGACACCCGTGGTTATAAGACTGCCTGCGGGGATATTTCACATGATGTGAGACACCCGTGGTTATAAGACTGCCTGCCGGGATATGTTACATGATGTGAGACACCCGTGGTTATAAGACTGCCTGCGGGGATATTTCACATGATGTGAGACACCCGTGGTTATAAGACTGCCTGCCGGGATATGTTACATGATGTGAGACACCCGTGGTTATAAGACTGCCTGCCGGGATATTTCACATGATGTGAGACACCCGTGGTTATAAGACTGCCTGCCGGGATATGTTACATGATGTGAGACACCCGTGGTTATAAGACTGCCTGCCGGGATATGTTACATGATGTGAGACACCCGTGGTTATAAGACTGCCTGCGGGGATATTTCACATGTGAGACACCCGTGGTTATAAGACTGCCTGCCGGGATATGTTTACATGATGTGAGACACCCGTGGTTATAAGACTGCTCTGCGGGGATATTTCACATGATGTGAGACACCCGTGGTTATAAGACTGCCTGCCGGGATATTTCCACATGTGAGACACCCGTGGTTATAAGACTGCCTGCGGGGATATTTCACATGTGAGACTACCCGTGGTTATAAGACTGCCTGCGCGGGATATTTCACATGTGAGACACCCGTGGTTATAAGACTGCCTGCGGGGATATTTCACATGTGAGACACCCGTGGTTATAAGACTGCCTGCGGGGATATTTCACATGTGAGACACCCGTGGTTATAAGACTGCCTGCGGGGATATTTCACATGTGAGACACCCGTGGTTATAAGACTGCCTGCGGGGATATTTCACATGATGTGAGACACCCGTGGTTATAAGACTGCTCATGCCGGGATATGTTCACATGATGTGAGACACCCGTGGTTATAAGACTGCCTGCGGGGATATTTCACATGTGAGACACCCGTGGTTATAAGACTGCCTGCGGGGATATTTCACATGTGAGACACCCGTGGTTATAAGACTGCCTGCGGGGATATTTCACGATGTGAGACACCCGTGGTTATAAGACTGCCTGCACGGGATATGTTACATGATGTGAGACACCCGTGGTTATAAGACTGCCTGCGGGGATATTTCACATGATGTGAGACACCCGTGGTTATAAGACTGCCTGCCGGGATATTTCACATGATGTGAGACACCCGTGGTTATAAGACTGCCTGCGGGGATATTTCACATGTGTGAGACACCCGTGGTTATAAGACTGCCTGCGGGGATATTTCACATGATGTGAGACACCCGTGGTTATAAGACTGCCTGCGGGGATATTTCACATGATGTGAGACACCCGTGGTTATAAGACTGCCTGCGGGGATATGTTACACGATGTGAGACACCCGTGGTTATAAGACTGCCTGCGGGGATATGTTACATGATGTGAGACACCCGTGGTTATAAGACTGCCTGCGGGGATATTTCACATGATGTGAGACACCCGTGGTTATAAGACTGCCTGCGGGGATATTTCACATATGTGAGACACCCGTGGTTATAAGACTGCCTGCCGGGATATGTTACACGATGTGAGACACCCGTGGTTATAAGACTGCCTGCGGGGATATTTCACATGTGAGCACACCCGTGGTTATAAGACTGCTCTGCGGGGATATTTCACATGATGTGAGACACCCGTGGTTATAAGACTGCCTGCGGGGATATTTCACATGATGTGAGACACCCGTGGTTATAAGACTGCCTGCAGGGATATTTCACATGTGAGACACCCGTGGTTATAAGACTGCCTGCCGGGATATGTTACATGATGTGAGACACCCGTGGTTATAAGACTGCCTGCGGGGATATTTCACATGATGTGAGACACCCGTGGTTATAAGACTGCCTGCGGGATATGTTACATGATGTGAGACACCCGTGGTTATAAGACTGCCTGCGGGGATATTTCACATGATGTGAGACACCCGTGGTTATAAGACTGCCTGCGGGGATATTTCACTGATGTGAGACACCCGTGGTTATAAGACTGCCTGCGGGGATACTTACATGATGTGAGACACCCGTGGTTATAAGACTGCCTGCGGGGACATTTCACATGATGTGAGACACCCGTGGTTATAAGACTGCCTGCGGGGATATGTTGCACGATGTGAGACACCCGTGGTTATAAGACTGCCTGCGGGGATATTTCACATGTGAGACACCCGTGGTTATAAGACTGCCTGCCGGGATATGTTACATGATGTGAGACACCCGTGGTTATAAGACTGCCTGCGGGACATTTCACATGTGAGACACCCTGGTTGGTTATAAGACTGCCTGCGGGGATATTTCACATGATGTGAGACACCCTGTGGTTATAAGACTGCCCGCGGGGACATTTCACATGTGAGACACCCGTGGTTATAAGACTGCCTGCGGGGATATTTCACATGATGTGAGACACCCGTGGTTATAAGACTGCCTGCGGATATTTCACATGATGTGAGACACCCGTGGTTATAAGACTGCCCGCGGGGATATTTCACATGTGAGACACCCGTGGTTATAAGACTGCCTGCGGGGATATTTCACATGATGTGAGACACCCGTGGTTATAAGACTGCCTGCAGGTGATATTTTCACATGATGTGAGACACCCGTGGTTATAAGACTGCTCATGGACGTTTCACATGTGAGACACCCGTGGTTAAGACTCCGCCTGGCGGGATATTTCGCATGATGAGACAACCCGCGGTTATAAGACTGCCTGCATGGGATATTTCACATGTGAGACACCCGTGTGGCCATAAGACTGCCTGCGGGGACATTTCACATGATGTGAGACACCCGCGGGTTATAAGACTGCCCGGCGGTGACATTTCACATGTGAGACACCCGTGGTTATAAGACTGCTCTGCGGGGATATTTCACATGATGTGAGACACCCCGTGGTTATAAGACTGCCTGCGGGACATTTCACATGATGAGACACCCGTGGTTATAAAGGTGACTGCCTGCGGGGATATTTCAGTCATGTGATGTGAGACACCCGTGGTTATAAGACTGCCTGTCGTGGACATTTCACATGTGAGACAATCCCGTGGTTATAAGACTGCCTGCCGGGATATTTCACATGATGTGAGACACCCGTGGGTTATAAGACTGCCTGCCGGGATATTTCACATGTGAGACACCCGTGGTTATAAGACTGCCTGCGGGGATATTTCACATGTGAGACACCCGTGGTTATAAGACTGCCTGCAGGGATATTTCACATGTGAGACACCCGTGGTTATAAGACTGCCTGCGGGATATTCACATGTGAGACAATCCGTGGTTATAAGACTGCTCGCCGGGATATGTTACATGATGTGAGACACCCGTGGGTTATAAGACTCCGTCGTCAATATTTCCTTACATGATGCGATAACTGGTTATAAGACCGCCTGCCGATATAAAGTTACATGATGTGAGACACCCGCGGTTATAAGACTGCCTGCGGGGATATTTTACATGATGTGAGACACCCGTGGTTATAAGACTGCCTGCCGGGATATGTTATACGATGTGAGACACCCGTGGTTATAAGACTGCCTGCCGGGATATTTCACATGATGTGAGACACCCGTGGTTATAAGACTGCCTGCCGGGATACTGTGTACATGATGTGAGACACCCGCGTGGTTATGAAGACTGCCTGCGGGATATTTCACATGTGAGACACCCGTGGTTATAAGACTGCCTGCGGGATATTTCACATGTGAGACACCCGTGGTTATAAGACTGCCTGCGGGGATATTTCACATGTGAGACACCCGTGGTTATAAGACTGCCTGCGGGGATATTTCACATGTGAGACACCCGTGGTTATAAGACTGCCTGCGGGGATATTTCACTATGTGAGACACCCGTGGTTATAAGACTGCCTGCGGGGATATTTCACATGTGAGACACCCGTGGTTATAAGACTGCCTGCGGGGATATTTCACATGTGAGACACCCGTGGTTATAAGACTGCCTGCGGGGATATTTCACATGCGTGAGACACCCGTGGTTATAAGAC